>CM075354.1:97177500-99577500 GCA_037693485.1 Kitagawia praeruptora | reverse complement strand
CTGCTAGAACACCTCAACAAAATGGGGTTGTTGAAAGGAAAAACAGAACTCTCATTGAAGCAGCTAGAACAATGTTAAGTGAATCAAGATTGCCAACATATTTCTGGGCTGAAGCTGTCAACACTGCCTGCTTCACTCAGAATATTTCCTTGATCAATCAAGCTAGAGGAATGACTCCTTATCAATTATTCACCAACAAGAAACCAACGTTAGCTTTTCTTCATGCCTTTGGATGTAAGTGTTTTGTGCTAAGAAATCATGGAGATAACTTGGGCAAATTTGAAGTAAAGGCAGATGAAGCTATCTTTGTTGGATATGCAACAGGGAAAGCCTATAGAGTCTACAATCTAAGAACCAACATTGTTATGGAATCTGTACATGTTGTGTTTGATGATCAAAAGATTCTAGGTCTAAATGATGAAGGCTTCCATGAAAAGTTGAGATTTGAGAATGAGGTAGAAGGAAGAATGTACATTGATGATGATGAGGAAAATGAAGATCATGGCCTTGGAAATTCACCTAGAGTTGTTGGTCCAACTAGAAGTGATGCTAACACTGGAAATGAAGCATCCGTTGACAGTCATACTAGATCATCAGATGCATCCGTTGACAGGCATTCTCATGTATCCGTCGACAGGCAAAATGGAGCATCCGTTGATAGACAAAATGATGCATCTGTTGACAGTCAACTTCATAACTCCTCAAGGACAACAAACTCAGGGGGAGTTTCTCAAAGTCAAAACTCAATATCCAATCAACAAGATCATGCTCACGTAGATGAAACAACCTCATCTAGATCAAACCTTCCACCTTCAAGAAAATGGACCAGAGATCATCCTTTTGAGTTAATCATTGGTGACTCAAACTCAAGAGTCCAAACTAGGAGGGCCACATAAGAAGAATGCCTATACAGTAGTTTCCTGTCTCAAGAGGAACCTAAGAAAGTGGAGGATGCCCTTCTAGATCCAGATTGGGTCTTAGCAATGCAAGAAGAGCTAAACCAATTTGAGAGAAATAAAGTGTGGAAGCTTGTGCCCAAACCTGATGATAGAGGTATCATAGGTACCAAATGGGTTCTCAAGAATAAGACTGATGAAAATGGCATAATTGTGAGGAATAAAGCTAGATTAGTGGGAAAGGGCTATTCTCAAGAAGAAGGAATAGATTTTGATGAAACTTTTGCTCCAGTGGCAAGACTTGAGGCCATCAGAATTTTCCTAGCCTATGCAGCACATGCCAACTTCAAAGTCTATCAGATGGATGTTAAAAGTGCCTTTCTAAATGGGGAACTGGAAGAAGAGGTATATGTCCATCAACCTCCTGGCTTTGAAGATCCAGAATTTCCAGATTATGTATATCTTCTCTTGAAAGCACTTTATGCTTTGAAGCAAGCACCAAGAGCCTGGTATGACACTTTATCTCAATTTCTTTTGGAGAATCACTTCACTAGAGGTACAGTGGATAAAACCTTATTTCATAGAAATGTCAATGGTTCTTCAATACTTGTTCAAATCTATGTAGATGATATTATTTTTGGGTCTACAGATGAGAAGCTTTGCAAAAGGTTTGCCAAACTTATGCAAAGTAGGTATGAAATGAGCATGATGGGTGAATTAACTTACTTTCTTGGTTTACAAGTAAAGCAAGTTAATGAGGGAATTTTCATAAGTCAAACAAAATATATTTATGATCTCTTAAAGAAATTTGACTTAATGGATTGTGCCTCTGCAAAAACACCTATGGCCACTGCAACTAAGCTTGAGCTGAATACTATGGAAAAATCTGTGGACATCTCAAGCTATAGAGGCATGGTAGGCTCACTTCTATATCTAACAGCTAGTAGACCTGATATAATGTTTTCCACATGTCTTTGTGCTAGATTTCAAGCTGACCCTAGAGAGTCTCACTTGATTGCTATTAAGAGAATTTTCAGGTATCTCAAGGGAACACCAAACCTTGGCATTTGGTACCCAAGAGATTCTGGCTTTGTTCTAATTGGCTATTCAGATGCAGACTATGCAGGTTGCAGAATTGATAGGAAAAGTACTACAAGCTCCTGTCAATTTCTAGGGAACAGGCTTGTGTCATGGTTCAGTAAGAAACAGAACTCAGTCTCCACTTCTACAGCCGAAGCTGAGTACATTACAGCTGGAAGTTGTTGTGCACAGATTCTTTGGATGAAAAATCAACTTATTGACTATGGTCTAAAAGTTGAGAAGATTCCAATTTTCTGTGACAACACTAGTGCTATTGCCATCACAGAGAATCCAGTGCAACATTCGAGAACCAAGCATATTGACATCAAATACCACTTCATTAGAGAGCATGTGATGAATGGTACAGTAGAAATGCACTTTATGCCAAGTGAAATGCAGCTTGCAGATATCTTCACCAAGCCTCTTGATGAATCTTCATTCACAAGGTTGGTAGGTGAACTAGGTATGCTTAATTTTTCATAATTCCTAGTGGTATCTAATCACACAGTATTGCAGCTAGAAATGTGTTTTGATTTACTTGAGAATTAAAAACTCTCAGAATAACTCTTAGTAGAAATTTTGTTTAAGGCAAAATTTGCTTATCAACGGATATCCTTTTATCCGTTGGTAGTATAAACACATTACTAGATTTTCGTATGTCAACGGATAACAGGTTGTCCACGTCATCGATGGATAAACTGTTTTCTCAACCGTCCAATCTTTATCCGTTGATATACATATTTCTCTTTATAGCCATTGGTAAACGTGTATAATTAGTCACGGCTGTACTTCTTTTCTTTTCATTTATTATCTGATAGTTATTTTTGTCCAATGGGGTAATTACTTTTAATTATTTCATTTTTAATTCTTGGAAAATATAAAAGGCTGTTTTGTGCCCTCACATCTCACCTTTATTCATTTTCAAGAATCTCATTAGTTAACTGCATCTTCTTCACTAAATCTCTCTCTGCAACAAAAGTTCAAACACTTCAATGGCGCCTATTGTTAAGATGATGTCTTCCACCGGGTTTACCTATGAGAAGAACAATTTCGCGGCCTTTGTTGATATAGTGAACGCTCCAGAAGCATATCACACCATGATGAATTTCGTGAAGAAATGCAAACTGTCATATGCTATGACTGCCACCACTCTTCTAATCCATGAGGTAATTGAAGAGGTGTGGGCATCTGCTGAGTACAATGGCACAGACGGTACACTTGCTTTTTCTTTGAAGGGTAAAAATTATGTAGTTAATTCTGATGTGTTAACTGCTTGTTTAAAATTGCCTGAGAATAACTGTTTGAATGTACCCAGTAATGCTGAAATTGTTACCATGCTTAATTCCATGAATTATACCCTTAGTACTGAGAACTTAGGGAAAATTGTTAGGAAAGGTATGGTTAAAGAATGGAGTTATCTTTGTGATGCCTTCATTAAAACTTTTTCTGGAAAGATTAGTAACTTTGATGCTGTTACCAATTCCATGCTAGTTATGCTATGTATGATTTTGACTGATAAATTCTATAATTTTGGCACACTAGTCATGTATGAGATAGCAGCTAAATTAGGAAAAAGGGAAACTAGGAGCAAGAATGTTTATTTTGCTAGATTTTTGATGCTCCTAGCACTACATGTATCTGAGAATGAGCTATCCATTGCTAACCCGGATAGCAAGTTCAATTGTTTTGTTCAGGAGAAGAGAGTCTTAAGTGATTTGATTCGAATGAACCTAAATGCAGAAGTACAATTGGTATATCTACCAATTGTTCAGGTAACTGTTTCCAACCCTGAAACTCCTATCTCCAACCCCCAAATTTCTTTGCCTTCTAGTGTCACAATGGAGTTTGTGGCTGTGACCAAACAGGCTCCTACCAAAGTGACCAAATCCAGAGTTCCAAAACCACAATCTAAAAGACAAACCTCAGGTGTCTCTCAAAAGGCACCTGTTGCAAAAACTACCAAAACTCTTGAGGGGAGTGTGAAGGTGGTAGTGAGTGGTGAGGGACAGGGTGAACATCAAAGAAACCCTAAGGATAAGGAAGGTGAGGCAGGTGCAACCAACATTTCAGTCTCTCAAAAGACTGTTAATGAAGCTACAAACCGAATTCTAGTTACATCCTCTCAACAGGGTGTGACTACTAATTTAAGTTCCACTCCAGGAACACTGCACAAAAGGGGAAGAGACACAAATAACTCTCACTCAAAAACCTATGGTAGAAGAGTAAAATCCAAAACCATTGGGGAATCACGGGGTGCACATACTGTACAACAAACTGTACCTTCTCAAACTCAGTTTGATGTGACTTCAATAAATGTGGAGTCACAGCCCCTTGATCTTAACCTTCAAATCGATACACATTTTGATCCACCATCACCAACTCCATCTCTGGATGTGGATATGATATCTACATCAATTCCTGATTCTCCATCTTTAAAATTCTTGGAGAAGCCCCACTCAACAATTGGTGGTCATCATCTTTTAGATGATTTGTTGGGCCATCAATCTTCCATTCCTGAATTCACAACACTATCTGTGGCCTCTTCCTTAAAATCAATCACCACAGATTCAGTGTTGGTTTTCACTTCAACGGATACTCGTTTTCCTTCATCAACGGATATCCTTCATTCGTTGACAAGTGTTTCTCCATCAACGGATATGTCTATAACTAATTATCCGTTGACAGCAATAGCTACTACATCAACGGATACACTTTATCCGTTGACAACTCTCTCTACCAATGCAAAATGTGACATTCCCATGTCAACTGTGGAGGAGTTTGTAGTAGTTGAAACACTTTTAGGAATGAGGGAAGGGAGTGAGAGGCTGCCTTGTGAGCAGGCAAAAGGAGAGAAAAACAATGAGAGGCTAACCATTTCTTCCGGTCAGGCAAAAGGAGAGCTAGAGAGTTCCACCTTAGTAGGTGAAGGTGAGGGTGTGAGAGGTGTGAGCCAGGGGGAGCCCCTGATGCAAGAAAAGAGAGATGAGAGGAGAGAATGGACTACAGGAGAAATAAGGCAGGAAGATTCAGCCATTGCAAGTGAGTTAATGGAGGTTAATGAAGCTTCCAAAGAGATGGAATTTAGACAAGAATATCAGTCAATTATTGACTCCATCTCTTTGGATCCTGAAACCTTTACTCATCCTGTTTCTGCCTATCAAGTCATGGCACAACAGGGCAATGTGGAGGCAGAGAAGGCAATGCACCTAGTGCACACCTCAGAATCTCTTCAAAGAGCAAAAGAAGCTTTACAAACCCTGTCTCCAAGTGCTGGAAGTGAAGAGTTTGGCAGTGATGATAGTCAAAGTTCAGATGGTGAAGAAATCAATGAGGATGAGACTCCAGGATGGATGTTTTCCAATGCCACTGAACTTGGGAATCTCAATGTGGAAATCATGAAGCAATATCAATCTGCTAAGGCTGAGCACCAAACTGCAGACCCACAGAGAAAGACTGTTCTTGAGCAAGTTATGGCCTCCTTGAAATTACAAAAGATGCAATCTGTTATTCAAAGAACACAACAGGAGGAGGTCAAGTCTGCAATTAGAGATATGAAGATAGCACTAGATGCCAGGATTGAGGCACTAGCTCCTACTACCACTCAAAAGGTGCTTTCTAGCAAACTTCTCAAAGAAGATAGCCTGGCTAAGTCTGTTCAGCTTCTTTCCTCCAGAATGGATAGTATGGAATCTCAAATGCACACTATCATTGCCAATCAATCAAAACAGACTCAACTACTGGAAATGCTACTTGCAGCTTCAACCCCAACCCTTGATGCTAACAAAAAGGGGGAGAAAATGGGAACAAGCACAGAAGAGGCTGCAACATCTACTGGCCAATTTCAAGCTACCAGTAGTGAGATAGCACAGATTGAGGGGGAGCAACAGCCAATTGTAGTGGTCAATCCAACAGAGTTTGAGATAAAGGCTTCCCCTGTGAAGAAACAAGTGGCTTTGCCTGAGATTCAAAGGTTAGAAGAAATCTCAGATGGTGAAAGGCAAGCCAGAATAGAAGCTTTGGAAAAGATCAACAAGGAGACTAATGAAAGAATCCTAAAGGCAGAGAGGATGATCAATGAATCAATTGCATCATCTCTGTTCCTTAATGCTCAAACTTCTGCTCCAACAATATCAACCACAATCATGAAGGTGCTCACTCCAAGGGTTGTGGCTCCTACATTCTATGATGCTGAGCCATTATTTGTCAAAGAATTTGAACCAGCCATCAAAACCAGAGCCTACTCACCACCAAAGGAAAATGGGAAGAACAAGCTTCAATTGGACTACCCATTTCCCAAGAATGATGAAGAAAAGCTAATGGGAAAAACAATCATGGAGTTCAAAGTACAGACAAATAAGAGTGTAAGAGATTGGATGGCTGTAATCATGAGGAATAGAAAAGTATTAAATATATCCAACAGCCATCCTAGATTTGTGGAAGCTAAAAGAGAAGAAGTCTCCAGAATCCAAAGGGAAGCCCATCCAAGTACAGAAAATCAATATGAAAACTCAGATGAGAAGCAAGCCAGGCTGGCTCAAGAGTTAATGGATGAGGTAGAGGTTGAAATGAAGGAACCTGAGGAAGTTCCCAAATCCAAACCTAAAAGAAGGAAAGCTAAAACCAAGAGGGTTCTTTCTCCAGAACCCTCTCCAGAAAAAGAAACCATTGGCTCATCAGTACCTATATCTGCAACAGTAATCGACCCAACTGTAAACTTTCATGGTGACCCCATAATGCCCAAAGAAGAACCAATGAATTTTGATTCAATTGAAGTTCCTTCATTCTTGCTGAATCCAAAACAGAAGAAAAGGGCTCCAAAGAAGCAACTTTCAAAGGGAACAGTTCAAGTTGCTAGGGTACCTGCTATTGTCAAACAACCAATCTTGGAAAACAAAGAAGACTTTATCTATCAGGCAGAAATTGAAGAATACTCTGGCATGAATCTATATTTGGATGAATTGTCAGAAGTAAGAGGAATTGACAAGTACAAGAATCAGCCTGAGAGATTAGTGTTTGTCTACAAGGGAGGAAGTCAGAGGACATGACCATTACAGAAGGTTCTTGGAGAGAATTATCATACACTGACCAAAGTGTTCTCAGCATTCAAGAGACACACAGGGTTCTCTGAGACAACCAGAAGGGAGATAATCAGCAGAATAGAAGAAATAAGGAGAGAATGGAACTCACCCTCAAGTCTACCAAAGAAAATGAAGATCCCATATAATGGACAGAAAATCCACATTCAACCATTTTGGATGATGGAGTTCAGGGATGAAGAGGGCACTAGGAGATTCTTCAGGTTAGAAGACCAACTGTCAAAGGCTAGTTCTGATTACCTAAGATGGTTACAACTAAAGCTAAATCCAAAAGTTGTTGAAGAAGATACCTTCTATAGGCAACTGCAAGTGCAAATTGAGTCCAACTCTGCCAAGGAAGGAATGTCAAGGGTGCAGCCAACCAGAGAGAGGAAACACCATTAATCTGCTCAATCTAAAGGAGCACATCTCTGATAAGTTTCTTAAAGCTTTCTGTTTTTAATTTTTGCAGCTTAATACAATTTTTGCATACTGTAGTGTGTATATATCTTTAGGAATGTTTTGTTATCATCAAGGTTCTGAATTTATGCTTCATTGCCATCAAGTATAAATTGGGGGAGATTGTTAGGAATATGTTGTAGTTGATGATAACTTAACATTCAAGCAAAATTGTATAAGTCAAGTTTTGTAACTGTCAACGGATGAGACCTTATAACTCTATTCGTTGACAGGTAGCTCATCAACGGATGAGGTTTTGTAGCATACTGCAATATCTCTATTTATCAATTGATAGTGTTTTTATTCAGAGTCATGTTGACCATCAATGGATAGGCAGAATAGGGTAGCCAATTGTAAATAAGCTATGCTATGTAATTCTGTCTAAGTGAAAGTGTATCAACGGATAAGAACAGGGCTCTATCAATGGATACAACTCAAATCTACTCAATCAACGGATACAGCTCAAACTACCGTCAACGGATAATTGTGCACAACATCAACGGATAATCATTGTCACTTTATCCTATGCTAGCTGGGAATTAGCAGTTGATAAGGACAGGTTTGACTGACAGATCACATGGGTTGATAGTAGGTATAAAAAGCAGTATGGCAGCCATACTTTGGAAACACAGAAGAAAGAAGCATTCCATTTACACAGTACATACAAGAAAGGTGCAGGGGACATATCTGTTCACAAGGACAACCTTTCGGCTACATGTGGATTTGGAGTGGAGTAGCAAGTCAACTTGAATTAGATTAATATTATCTTATTCCTGTAGCACTTGTAAACTTGGGATATATAACCAAGTGTAGCAACTCGTTAAACTGTAAGAAAACAGACATATTTGCTTAGGGTTTCTTGAATATTCTTAGAAGCAAAGAGTTGTAAAACAGAAGCTGTGTACATTTGTATCACAGGGTTTTCTTCAAATAAAAGTCTCAGGTGGTACATTTAACCACCTGATTTTTTATGTGTTTGTAAACCATTTCTATTCAGCAATTATTTCTTTATAGATTTCTGTGGTTTTTATCAGAAATTTATAACTATCAAGAATTGTATTCAACCCCCCCCCCCCCTTCTACAATTATACAAGTGTGTAATCTGGGAATAACAGAATAATCTTTGAATAAATATTCAGAATAATATTCATTGAACAAATAATGAATATTCAATTTAACAATGATATTTAGTGATGAGATAATCAACAAATGGATATTTGAAATAATATTCACTGAATCAATAATGAATTTTATACTTAAGAATGATACTCATTGATGACATAATGATTGACTGAATATTTGAGACAATATTTATTGAACGAACAATGAATATTCAACTAAGTAATATTTATAGAAGAAATGATTATCGAAGGAACATTTGAAATTATGTTCAATAATTGAATCGACTTTAAATGAATGTCGAAGATAATATTCATCGTCTCAAGGGAATGTTTTTAATAATATTTGTCGAATAACTGGAGTTCGAATCAATGTTCAACTAATATTTATAAAGTAAATAGAGATTGAATGAATATTCGAAATAATATTCATTTGAATATATAAGGCTCGAATGAATATTAAAATAATATTCATTAAATAAATAACTCGAATGAATATTCGAAAATAATATCTATTGAGTAAATAAGAATGAATATTCTTTAAGTAAATAAATTAACTGAGAGTTCGAAATAATATTCGAATATTAAATCGACTTTAGATGAATATTAAAGATAATGTTCATCGAATAAATAAATATCTGATGAATAACCCGAATAATATTTATCAAATAATCTCAAAGGAATATCTCAATAATATTCGCTAGATAATAAATGGGAAATATTTACTTAATTATTTTCCTCTGAAAATAATGTCAATATATCAAGAAGTAACGACTCCCGGTCTATAATCAAGGAATGAGGTTCAAATGCCCTTCGCTTAAGGGTCTTTAAAATATCCGGCTTATAACCGATATATATCTATTTAGCTTATAAGCCAACAATAAATCAGGGAACAAGTATCACAATATAACTTGAAAATAGGCATGCATGCTATGGCATATGTATAACAGAAATCATATATATATTCACAACAATAGCCTTTAAAAGGTTTAAAAACTTGCCTGGGAATCGAGTGCGAGTAGGGGTAGTGGTAGCATGTCTCGGGTCAGCCTGGTGATCTATAATAGTCAAGGCATTCGGGATTAATCACTTAACACCTTTCAAAAGGTTAAGTATAAACTTAACTTAAATCGAAACACGTTATCAAGTCGTTTCGTTATACCCCTCTAATTCACTCTTATTATTGCTTTTATTATCCGACACTTGTTCGTTAATAAAGCATGTCATTACACTTACATATGGTAAGTATTTGATTTGTAAAAGTTTTAAAGTCGAAAGATTATACCTCGAGATTTATTGATCGTTTTCTAAGTGGTTTACCGTAGTTATAACCAAGTATACTCTTTAGGGGTACTTTCGTACTTAACCTTGATTCGAACATTTTTATAAAATCGAAAAACGATCTTTTTAATACGAGGTCTTCTCTCACACCATCCTTATGCTCTCTAATATTTAATTATTAAGATTCGCCACTGATTTCGCAATATTAAAGGGATCCAATTTTGGTTACGAACTTTTGATTACGGTTTCAAACCACTTTTACGAATTTAATCATAACTCCTAAACCGTAAGTCCGTTTCATGCGATCTTTATATCAAAACGAAGCTCATAACATAATATAGCTTATCATGGCATAAATCGAAGCTAATCAGTGAGTTACATCTACTGTCAAGTTCGTGTTCTTAAGGTTAACAAAATTTTGGCATTACGACGGCTATAAATCGAACGTTCTAAAAATTACAACAACAATACCAAGCCACACCGGGCACAAATCCAACTTATACACATGTTCTTCATCTCAACAAGTCCAGAAGCTACTGATCTTAGCATCAAAATCATCATGCTTTTTAAATCAACTAAACCACTTAACTAATCATGCTTATAACATTATCATGAACATACTACTATAAAATCACTCCATATTCATCAAAACTTAAACTAAGAGCTAGGGTTTCAAGATCGTTATACCTTCTTGAGAGTGTGAACTAGCCTTTAAAAGCTTGGTATGATCCTTAGGAGTGCTTAAGCTTGCTAGATCAATCAAAAGAAACATGAAAATCAAATGTTAGTTCATAAGAACACTATTCACCCTCCTCTTTGGTGATTTTTTTGAAAATGGAAAAAGAAGAGATTGAAGCTAGGATTTTGAGGAGATCATTTTTATGAATTATAGGACTAACCATAAAAATTACAAGATCAAATGATGGTTGGAAGCTTGATTTTTGTTTTGGAATTAAGGGTATTGCCGAATAGAGCTTTTAGAAAGAGAGATGGATTTTTTGCTTGGTTTGTTTGCTTTACTCTCATCCAAATTGTATTATTGTGGTTCTTAGAAAATATCAAGGCCATAAAGTGGCTTTATTAAAGGTGGTTGTGTCATGGATGAGGTTTTTAGATGGACAAATGTCATGATGTTGTGGTGAGATGAGAGATTAGGCTTAACCAAGTGGTTTGATCTCTAACTATGCTAGTTACTTGTGTAACTAACTAGTTACTAGATATTTCTAATAGCACATGCATGCATCTTGCTTCCTCTGCTTGATTCTTTGTCCGGTTATTGCTTAATTCGTTGATCGTTCGAAGGAATAACTCATTCGTTTCTAGTTAGGGTTTTACCGAAAACCTTCTTAATATTTATAATACTATTCCTCATCTTTCTTAATACTTCTCGAATTTAAATTCCTTAAATCCTTTTTATAAACCCTTCAGTCTTGCAGTATCCAGGGAATTCTCGGAGAAAATAAAAGTGCTATTTTTCTGAATCCGACAGCTTTTACATACACTTATTTTCCTCATGGATCACTAATACGAACTCAGAAATCCGTTCCGAATACCGGATATAGCATTATTATAATAATATTCCAAATTCCACCAAAATCACTATTCATCACTTATTTTTATTTAATTCCTATAATTAGGAAAATGAACCTGGTTCACCCTCGAGTGTTCCTTAACCTTTTTACGGAACCACTGGACTTATAATAGATATTGATTTGGATGACACAAGAATAATCTTTCTTGGAATAATATAACTTATATCCTTAGGAGATAGATCATTCTTATCTATGCTGTCAACCAAAAGTATTCTTCATGACATTTAAATATTTGAACCCACATTCATTCTATTTATTTACTAGAACAATCGTTACAGCGTAGTCGTAACCACTATTCGCTTCCATAATATTACATAAGAAAAAGTTTTAATTCTATCAAAAATCTGGGTTCTTACAGTCTCCCCTCCTTAAAAGGATTCCGTCCCGGAATCAGTTTGAAAACAAATGGGGGTACTTTTCCATCATTGCACTTTCTAGTTCCCAGGTTGATTCTTTTATGTTGTGGTTCTGCCACAAAACTCTGACAAGCTTGATGACCTTGTTTCGGAGCACTTGATCTTTTCTGTCTATGATTTCCATAGGTTGCTCTACGTAGGTCAAGTCTGGTTGCATATCCACGTGCTCATATTCCACTATGTGCTTGGCATCTGGGTTGTACTTCCTCAGCATTGAGACATGGAACACATTGTGCACTTGCTGCAGGTTCGGGGGCAATGCCAGTTCATAAGCTAGCTCCCCAATTCGTCTTAAGATCTCAAATGGGCTAATATATCTAGGGCTCAGCTTCCCTTTCTTTCCAAACCTCATTAATCCTTTCCAAGGAGACACCTTCAGGAACACTAGGTCTCCTACTTCATATTCTTTTCCTTTCCGAGCTAAGTCGGCATATTTTTTTTGTCGATCCTGGGCTGCTACCAGCCGTCCTCTGATTAGATCTACTGCATCCTTTGTCCGTTGGACCATTTCAGGCCCGAGCATTTTTCGCTCTCCAACTTCATTCCAATATAAGGGAGATCGGCATTTTCTTCCATAAAGGGCCTCGTAAGGCGGCATTCCTATGCTTGAATGGAAACTATTGTTGTAGGAAAACTCAATCAATAGCAAGTGATCATCCCAATTTCCTTTAAAGTCTATAGCACAGACTCTCAACATATCTTCTAGTGTTTGGATGGTCCTTTCACTTTGCCCGTCCGTCTGGGGATGGTAAGCTGTACTTATGTTTAGTCTAGTTCCTACACATTCTTGAAAGCTCCTCCAAAACCTGGAGTTAAATCTGGGATCTCGGTCGGATACTATGGCGACTGGGACTCCATGTCGCGCCACTATCTCTTTGAGGTAGATATCTACTAGCCTATCGACCGTATACCTTTCGTTGATCGGTAGAAAGTGAGCTAACTTTGTTAGTCGATCTATAATCACCCATATGGCGTCATGGTTTGCTTTGGTCCTTGGCAAACCTACTACGAAGTCCATAGCTGTATGTTCCCATTTCCATTCGGGAATCTCCAAGGGGTGTAGAAGTCCGCTGGGCATCTGGTGCTCTGCTTTCACCTTCTGGCAGGTTAAGCATTTACTTACCCACTCTACAACGTCCTTTTTCATGTTGGGCCACCAATAGTACTCTTTCAAGTCCCTATACATCTTGGTGCTACCGAGGTGCACTGAGTACCTTGAGCTGTGTGCCTCATATAAAATTTCAGCCTTGAGTTCCTGATCATTTGGGACCCATATCCTCCACATGTATCTCATGATTCCGTCTTTATCTTTTTCACACTTGATTTCTTCCCCAGTCATTAACTCCTCGGTCGAGTTCTTTTCTGCTTCTATCATTTGCTCTTGGCATAGCCTAATCTTTTCCAACAATGGGGGCTGGATTCGAATTTCCATCAACTTTTCTTGACCTTCTTCAGGCATCTTAATCTCAATTTCCAACTTCTCAAAGTCCTTTATCAGTTCTTCCTCTGTAGTCATCATCTTGAGCTTCTCTTTCCGACTAAGGGCGTCAGCCACCATATTGGCTTTGCCCGGGTGATAACGAATCTCACAGTCGTAATCCTTGATTAGCTCTAGCCATCTCCTCTGGCGCATGTTAAGCTCTTTTTGCGTAAAAATGTACTTAAGGCTCTTATGGCACTATGTCAAATTTGGGCTTCCGTCACTCTTTTGTACAGTAAGGGCTGTGACACTTTGGGAAAAACGAGTGACTAAAGGTCATCTTCTCAAGTTTTAGCCACACAATAGTTTTTCGAGTGACCAAAAATACAAATTTTGTAAGATTCAGTCACAACTTTAAAAATGTGTGACAATTGAGAGATAAAACAGAATGTTTTTTTGTTGACTTTGACCAAATCCAGGAGTTATAGTCATACTTGAGAGATAGCAGTGTGACAAAAAATAGTAACGCTTATTTGCTGTGTCTAAATGTTACGAAACGGCCACAGTCGTTTTTGGTGATGTGGCTAAATGAGAAATATCCTATGGTCACTACATTTTATATGTGACTAAAAGGTAGAGTTTTCTGCATATATGTCAGAGTTTTGTTCACTACATTTTAGATATGTTATAGGGTGCATATTCGAAAATTGGGGCTTTTTGATGTGTGAACTGTTCGGTTAGAGAGAAGTGATTTGTGTGTGTAATTGAAGGCTTTATGTTCGAATTAGACCGAGTCGAGTTCTTTTTTTTTTATCGATTTTAATTCATTCAATGTGATATAGTTAAGTTAATTTGATGTTGTGAGCAGTTTGAGGACAACTAAAGCTTCATTTTAACACTAATAATATCAGATGATCTACATACACGAAGAAATAGCAGACTATAGCATGTTCTAAATGATCTAAATGATTCCAGTCTATAACAATAACGAAACCAAAAACATAACTGTTCGAGTTGCCATTGCTAGTCAAAGCAAACTATTCAACAAGATCAATTGTTCCATGATAATATAAAAAAGCAAGAAGTACTAGTCTATCCCCAATCAACTTGAAGGTATTACCGCATAGAGCGCCATTAGTATCTCAAGAATTGTTCTATATGTCTCCCACAAAAATTTAAACCATGGGGGTGACAAGCTCTCAATCATATCGATCCTTTCCTTTTTCACCGCTGACATAACTCAACATAAGATCTTCAGGTCTGTTATCATCTTCCAAGTCATCCACATCAAGAGCTTCTTCCAACGCTTGTGCCTGACTACGAGTTGCTTCAGCTCTCTTAGTAAAAAGGTCCATAAAGTGCTTTATGACCTCCTCCAGTGAACTGACCATTACTTGTTGACATATTATTCGGTACTGAATTAACCCATCCTTTGTAAACCTACCTCTTCTCATGTCCACACAAAGCTTAATATACTTGAACATAATCTTCTCATGCGTCTTTTGCCATGCCCTGTACCTCTTTGAAGTAATCAGATCGTGAAGAGACTGCAAAGCATCCTGCTTCTGTTCCACATTAATCAACTCTGGAGTCAAATGCCAAAGATCATTATCACAACACAATGCCAGAATCAATACAAAAAGAAAGATATTGTCTTACTGATAAGCTTTCCAATGCTTCTTCGGGGTTCACCAATGTGACCTGAAAAGAAAGAAAAAGGTGAAATGGTATTGAAATAAAGACCACAGAGTGATTGTTTAGATTGATACAATAAAAAAACATAAAACAATATAATTTTATTAATTTGAAGTATCTGGTCATTATCGCAAATATTAACACCATGCAATGAATTTACTAGTATTAAACAAATTTACCAGTATTATCACTTTTATGCAGATCAAGATATTAAACAAATTTACTAGTGTAAGGCACAAATACTCTGTTTCACGACATCGACTACATACTCTGTTTCGGCTTCTGTGAGCTCCACCTGCGTCGAGGACTAGCAAGTGAAAGAATTATGAAAATCAAGTTAAAATACGAAAAAGAATAAGCAATTATACTTCTAAATCACAGACTATACACTAACCTTGAAACCAGTATTCTCTACATGTTGAGGAGCACCCAAACCAGTATTAGTATCAATATGTGAGTAAACATAAATCAGATTTAACCACCATGCAAGTCAATCTGTAGAACATTCATCCAGTACACATCTTTTACAGGTCTACAACTGCATACTTACAAGCTAATGATCAATAAACAATGACCATGTCAAACAAGAGAGTATTAGGCTAGTTAATTACAGAACATCAGAATTTATATGAAACGAGGTAACGAGGGATAACAATTACTATAAAAATTACTATAAAAATTACTAGATAATAGGACTCATACATAACACTATAAATAACAATTGTTATGATAAAAATCAAAATACTTCCACATTGTCATGATAACAATTGTCTCCTTACGTTATAACACTTGCATAACATTGAAAAAAAAATTACAAAGAAATAATAACAAAATTCTAAGAACCATTTTCCTTCCTCCTCTTGTAAATCCTAGATATGGTGCCAGCCAGTCCAATGATCCTCTCACGCAACTCCAGGGCCCGGAGACGCTCCGCCTCCCTCCTCTCCTTCTCTAGCACCCAGTTCATCATCAGAAACATCCACTCCATTTCCTGATCATAGGAGAACTCAGAGCTGATATTCTGTGGAACATCGTCCACTGGAAAGCTTGCACCTTCCACTATGATCATGAAGTTTTCGTAGTTGAACACTATATTTTCAATACGTTTTGCGAGATCGTTGAAGGGCATCATTTGATAGACGGGGGTTTGATATTAAAAAGATAAAATTAAGAATGTTTGAGAGGATGAGAAAGAGGATTAACCAGGGATGGTTTAAATATAAGAGTTGTAAGGCATATGAAACAACGCTATTAACTGAGAATGTCATAATTGCATGCAGTTTTAGTCTCTTAGATTCCCAATAGACGCAATAAACTCTATGAGTTTCAATAGACACATTCTCAAACACATATTCCCAATGAATACATATTCTGAAACACATATTCCCAATGAATACACGCAAGACTAATGAAATACATCTCAATAGGTCTTTTCAAAAAATGCAAGACTTAATAGATTTAGAGAGAGAGAGAGAGAGGGAGAGAGAGGAGACATACAGATACTAATTTCCGAATATCATCTTCGCCGAAAAGGGGGTGAAAACCTAGGGTTAGCACAGGCCAATTGATCTGCACAGTGCCTCCGCTCATCTTAATTTTTAGCTTCTGGGGCTTTGTTTCAATCAAATCTAGAACCGAAAAAAATGATTGAATTGTGTGTGTTTGAGATTCAGTCGAGAGAGAGAGAGAGATGTGATTGAATTGTTAAGGGGGGAAAACATTTCCAGTAAAGGGGGGAACTTATGATTAATTAAGGGGGAAACATTTGGTATAATATATTTTTTATTTAATTTATTTTTGAAAATCAACTTTAAATCATTTATTAATTCGATATTTAAATAAAAGAATATTCTAAAATCGAACTTTTGATTTTAAAATCAAGATATCAAATTTAGCTTCATCCCCATATTTTTAAAATGATTTTGGGATCAAAAATGAATTTATTATGATTTTTACAAGTTTATTCGGCTTTTTTATTTTTCGATTATTTTTTTGTTAAGATCGCGTCCAACCAAGCCTTTTTATTATTCGATTATTTTTTCCCGACACTAAACCGAGTGTTTAATAACATCCGTACGGTTCGATCGTCGAAAAAAACATAAAAAAAAATTATTCAGTGAATCTGGATCGTGCCCTGTTACCAGGAAGTAGCACTTTCACGACGTTTTCGTTAAGATCGCGTCCAACCAGGCCTTTTTATTTTTCGATTATTTTTTCCTGACACTAAAACGAGTGTTTAATAACATCCATACGGTTCGATCGTCGAAAAAAACATTCAAAAAAATTATTCAGTGAATCTGGATCGTGCCCTGTTACCAGGAAGTAGCACTTTCACGACGTTTTCGTTAAGATCGCGTCCAACCAGGCCTTTTTATTTTTCGATTATTTTTTCCCGACACTAAAACGAGTGTTTAATAACATCCGTACGGTTCGATCGTCGAAAAAAACATTCAAAACAATTATTCAGTGAATCTGGATCGTGCCCTGTTACTAGGAAGTAGCACTTTCACGACGTTTTCGTTAAGATCGCGTCCAACCAGGCCTTTTTATTTTTCGATTATTTTTTCCCGATACTAAAACGAGTGTTTAATAACATCCGTACGATTCGATCGTCAAAAAAACATTCAAAAAAGTTATTCAGTGAATCTGGATCGTGCCCTGTTACCAAGAAGTAGCACTTTCATGACGTTTTCGTTAAGATCGCGTCCAACCAGGCCTTTTTATTTTTTGATTATTTTTTCTCGACACTAAAACGAGTGTTTAATAACATCCGTACGGTTCGATCGTCGAAAAAACATTCAAAAAAATTATTCAGTGAATCTGGATCGTGCCCTGTTACCAGGAAGTAGCACTTTCACGACGTTTTCGTTAAGATCGCGTCCAACCAGGCCTTTTTATTTTTCGATTATTTTTTCCCGACACTAAAACGAGTGTTTAATAACATCCGTACGGTTCGATCGTCGAAAAAAACATTCAAAAAAATTATTCTGTGAATCTAGATCGTGCCCTGTTACTAGGAAGTAGCAATTTCACGACGTTTTCGTTAAGATCACGTCCAACCAGGCCTTTTTATTTTTCAATTATTTTTTCCCGACACTAAAACGAGTGTTTAATAACATCCGTGTGGTTCGACCATCGAAAAAAACATTCAAAAAAATTATTCAGTGAATCTGGATCGTGCCCTATTACCAGGAAGTAGCACTTTCACGACGTTTTCGTTAAGATCGCGTCCAACCAGGCCTTTTTATTTTTGGGATATTCCAAATGGTACCACTGTACAATTGGCTTTTCCATTTGGTACCATCCAACATTTTTGACTTCCAAGTGGCACCACTGTACTTTTGGCTTTTCCATATGGTACCATTCAACATTTTTGACTTCCAAATGGTATCACTATACAATTGGTTTTTCCATATGGTACCATTCAATATTTTTGACTTTTACGTGGTACCATTTTCCTTTCACTAAAATCAAATCAGAGAAAAATGGTACCACGCAGAAGTCAAAAATATTGAATGGTACCATATGGAAAAGCCAATTGTATAGTGATACCATTTGGAAGTCAAAAATGTTGAATGGTACCATATGAAAAAGCCAAAAGTACAGTGGTGCCACTTGGAAGTCAAAAATGTTGGATGGTACCAAATGGAAAAGCCAATTGTACAGTGGTACCGTTTGGAATTTCCCTTTATTTTTTGATTATTTTTTCCCGACACTAAAACGAGTGTTTAATAACATCCGTATGGTTCGATCGTCGAAAAAAACATTCAAAAAAATTATTCAGTGAATCTGGATCGTGCCCTGTTACAAAGAAGTAGCACTTTCACGACGTTTTCGTTAAGATCGCGTCCAACCAGGCCTTTTTATTTTTCGATTATTTTTTTCCGACACTAAAACGAGTGTTTAATAACATCCGTACGGTTCGATCGTCGAAAAAAACATACAAAAAAATTATTCAGTGAATCTGGATCGTGCCCTGTTACCAGGAAGTAGCACTTTCACGACGTTTTCGTTAAGATCGCGTCCAACCAGGCCTTTTTATTTTTCGATTATTTTTTCCTGACACTAAAACGAGTGTTTAAGAACATCCGTACTGTTCGATCGTCGAAAAAAACATTCAAAAAAATTATTCAGTGAATCTGGATCGTGCCCTGTTACCAGGAAGTAGCACTTTCACGACGTTTTCGTTAAGATCGCGTCCAACCAGGCCTTTTTATTTTTGATTATTTTTTCCCGATACTAAAACGAGTGTTTAATAACATCCGTACGGTTCGATAATCGAAAAAAACATTCAAAAAAATTATTCAGCGAATCTGGATCGTGCCCTGTTACTTGTAAGTAGCACTTTCACGACGTTTTCGTTAAGATCGCGTCCAACCAGGACTTTTTATTTTTCGATTATTTTTTCCTGACACTAAAATGAGTGTTTAATAACATCCGTACGGTTCGATCATCAATTTAAAAATAATATTTTTATGAATCGGATACGAATTAACTAGATCTATGTTAAAATTCTTTTCCCTCCCCACCCAATATTTCATTTCCCGCTTCCTCTTTCCCTCCTATGTACCCAAAAATTCACTTCCCTCCCCACCCAGTATTTCATTTCCCCATTTTCCCCCGTCTTTTTCAGCACACACATATGTTCACGGCTCAAGTTCAAATCAAACACACACATACAAATTCAAGGGAAACCTTCTTTTTATACATAGTCCCGGCCCCGATCTGTTTGTTGGTCAATTGATTTTTCTAGATGTAGGTGTTCGTGATTTTGTCACAAACATAAAGGTGCTTTCATTATCTTGATTATCAATTTCTGTTTGTGACAAAACCAGGGAACACATACATCGAGCAAATCTCAAGCTCTCTCAATCGCTGTTTACTGGTTCAACGGTTTTGATTAAATAAAGGTAAATTCACACTCATCGCTGTTTTGAATTGGCTTTGTTGTGTGTACTTTGAATCTTGAGTGTTTGTTTTGAATCGATCTTGTATGCGAAATGATGTTGAGGGTTTTATATTGCCAAGTCAACATATATCTTTGTGTTTGTGTTTGTGTTGCTAGTGATGCAGTGTCTTGTTGATTTTAATGGATAACTGTATTTTTGATATTGAGCTGTGATAAATATTTAGTCTTGCAGTTGTATGTGCCTCAAATGTGTCCATATGTTTAATAAGAATCCCCTCTTTTTCTGTTACATAAAGTCTGCACTCTGTATTTGTTGTAACTTATAGTAGTAAATGATAGATTTCTGATAGAGTTGTGCTGTTGTGCATTATGCATTATGTGCAGGAGTTACTACAAGTGAGGTCTGATTCTTCTACATGGTTCAATTTTATTTTTCATTCTTTTATTTGAGCTTCCATTTTGATATGTTTCAGTATATACACTTTTATGTAGGAAATTCAAGTCTATAAAGGAAAGTTGCAGGTTATGAAGAAAGAGGAAAAGAGAGATTATAACGAAAGTTTGTACCAGATTCTTGTTAATAAAGAAAGGGACTAACGATGAGCTTCAAGATGCTCGTAATAAAAAACTGATTGAGGTTCAATATATTTCCTCTGCAAATAGCATGCCTAGGTATTAAAATGAAAATCATTTATTGTAACACGGTATATTGAACTATAATGTGCATAATGTACTTCGTCATTTCTTGTTGTGAAGCTGTTCGTGTGTATAATGTACTGGTAAGTTCACCAGAGGACAGTCCCAACACTGATGGAATTCATATCACTATATAACCAGGGATCGACAAATGTCATTATCCAGAACACTAAAATTGGAACAGGTTCTACGCTAGTTTTACTGTATAATACAATCAATTAATGCATAGTTTTTGGTAATTATTGCCTATGCAGTGCTTCCTGGTTCATAAGTTATCAACACAAGTTTGATAACTGATATAATGGATAATGTGCTAACTACTCTTCTGGTATGTGATGTATATATAGGTGATGACTGCATTTCAATTGTCAATGGTAGCTCGAATATCAAGATGAAGATGATCTCTTGCGGACCTGGTCATGGAAATTACTTCTCAATTAAAAGAGGAACAGGACAAGTTGCGTTGCATTGAGAGTCCGGATGCCGATATGTTTAACTTGAGGTAACTCGCTTCTAACCTTGATATCAAAAGGTCTAAAATGATCTTTCAGTGCATAAGGATTGTCAAGAGGATTCAATTAAAGAGTCTTCTC
Organism: Kitagawia praeruptora; assembly: GCA_037693485.1. Taxonomy (NCBI): domain Eukaryota; kingdom Viridiplantae; phylum Streptophyta; class Magnoliopsida; order Apiales; family Apiaceae; genus Kitagawia; species Kitagawia praeruptora. The sequence continues at coordinate 99,556,270 of CM075354.1, read as the reverse complement.
ATCCTACAGGCCTGAGTTGTCAGTTAGCAGAAATTCATGAGCATGTATTAGCGGCAGAGGTTAGACTGACTTTTGTCAAAACCCAATATGAAAGCCTGATTGAGGAGCTTGTGCTGCAACTTAAACAGTCCAAGGGGCACCACGTAGAGCTTCAAAAAATAGATTTTGATATAGAGTCACAGTTGAAGCGTAGTATTACAAGTGAAAGAACTCAAAGACAAGCTGGAGATAGCTGAGGCCGAGATCTGTGAATTGATATTATGTAATGCTTGGAATTTGGTTTATTATTTGAATTTTAGGATAGCATTGTGTTTGGATTTTGGCATTTTAGTTACTTGTTTGAATTTTGGAATAGTCTGTGTTTGGATTTTGGCATTATAATTGTTATTATTATTGATCATTTATAATACAAATAAAACCCTATAATTATTGGGCCTAAATATAGGTTTTAGTCAGTACTATAGTTACTACAATTATTAGTGACTAAAAGCAGTTGTTTAATAGTATATAAAACATAGAAACGACCACACAAAAATATAAAATGTGGCCATACCCAAGTTTTTTGCCACGATTTACCAATAAATAGTGCGACCAAAACTAAGCCTTTAATGATTGTTGGTATTTAGCCACGTTATTATTTATCTTTAGCCACGACACATCCTGTGGCTGCAAGCTGGTATTTAGTCACACTTTTGAGCTTAAAATGGGGGCTGTCAGACCCAAGGGGTGGTATGCTTTAGTCACTCTGTTTTGAGTTACAGCCACACATCTGGGGTGTGGCCGTAGGGGGGCATTAAATGACGAGACCTTAGGTCACACTTGGCTGAAAAATTAAAACGTGACGAAAAGTGCTTAGCCACACATATTTGATTTGACGGAAGCCAAAATTTGACGTAGTGTGGTCAGTGTAAATCTCACACTTCTCCCCATACAAGTAGTGCCTCCAAATCTTTAAGGCAAAAACAATTGCTGCTAATTCCAGATCATGGGTGGGGTATCGGATCTTGTAATCCTTCAATTGCCTTGACGCATATGCTATCACTTTACCGTGCTGCATAAGCACGCATCCCAATCCTTTATGCGAAGCATCACTACAAATCACGAAATCTCCTTTTCCATCAGGCAACGCCAATACTGGGGCCGTTACCAACCTCTTCTTCAGCTCTTAAAAACTCTTCTCGCATTTTTCGATCCATTCGAATTTCTCAGTTTTACGGGCAAGTCGAGTTAATGGGGCTGCAATCTTTGCAAAATCTTGAACAAATCGTCTATAATATCCTGCTAACCCTATGAAACTCCTTAGCTCTGTTGGAGTGGTTGGTCGTTCCCAATTTGAAACTGCCTCTATCTTGGAGGGGTCAACTAGCACTCCTTCTCTGTTGATTACGTGCCCTAAAAATTGCACCTCATTTTTCCAGAACTCACACTTTGAGAATTTAGCATATAATTGCTCCTTCCGGAGCGTCTCTAAGGTTATCCTCAAATGTTCAGCGTGTTCTTCCTCTGTCATTGAGTAGATCAAAATATCATCAATAAAGACTATTACAAATTGGTCCAAATATTCCTTGAACACCCTATTCATTAAATCCATGAAAGCTGCTGGGGCATTAGTTAATCCGAATGACATCACCAAGAATTCATAGTGTCCATATCTGGTACGGAATGCAGTCTTTGGGATATCTTCAAGTTTAATCTTCAATTGGTGATATCCGGTTCTCAAGTCAATCTTGGAGAAATACACAGCTCCTCTTAGCTGGTCAAACAAATCATCAATTTTGGGTAACGGGTACTTGTTCTTGATGGTTAGCTTGTTCAACTCTCGATAGTCGATGCATAACCTCATACTCCCGTCCTTTTTCTTGACAAACAACACTGGTGCGCCCCAAGGCGACACACTGGGTCTTATCATACCCTTATCCAACAATTCTTGCAATTGCTTTGCTAGCTCTTTCATTTCCACTGGCGCCAATCGGTACGGGGCCTTGGAAACTGGCGCCGTCCCCGGGGCTAACTCGATAGCAAACTCAATTACTCTATCTGGCGGTAATCCGGGAAGATCTTGAGGAAATACGTCTTCAAATTCGTTAACTACCGGGATATCTTGTATCTTGGGCGCCTCTTTTTGGGTGTCTATAACGTAAGCCAAATAAGCTTCGTTCCCTTTTCGTAGCAGTCTCTTGGTCTGCGCCATAGTTAAAATGGTCTGGGTCTGCCGTAGCCCCTTAAACACTATTTTCTTCTTCCCTGGGGTTTTCAACTTAACCTTTTTACCTTTACAATCTATTTGCGCATTATTACGAGACAACCAGTCCATTCCCAAAATGACATCGAATTCCCCTAGCTTAAAAGGGATCAAATCAACACAGAAGGATCGTCCTCCTATTTATATTTTGCAATTGGGGTGAATCTGATTAACTGGAACGACTTCTTGATTAGCTATCTCTACTTGCAAGGATTCCCTTAGCGGTTGGGTTTTAAGTTTCAATTTATGTGCAAAATCTCTAGATATAAAAGACTTAGTTGCTCCAGAATCAAACAAAATATTTGCACTGACTAAATTGAGGGAAAATGTACCTGCTATCACATCCGTGTCCCTCACGGCATCTTGCACTATCATGTTGAAAGTTCTAGCAATTGGTGGCCTGTTGGAGGCAGCTCTGCTTGCCCCTGATGCTGCTGGCTTGTTCATCGGGCAATCCTTCTTCATGTGACCTCGACGTCCGCACTGGAAACAAGTGGTGCCTTGGTTGGAATTCGGGGTGACCGTGGTACAAGAGGTAGCATAGTGACCTGCTCGGCCACACTTGAAACAGGTTACTGGTTTCTGGTTGCACACTCCAGGATGTCTTTTCCCACAAGTGGTGCATACGGGCAATGGAGGTCTAGAATGGTGGGAACGGGACACTCCCGCTTGCCGGCCGCCCTGGCTCATACTTGCACTCCCAGATGGTTTAAATCCTATGCTCCTCCCAGGTAGGGAAATTGCTCCTCTGCTAAACTTATTCGGGGGTTTTCCTCCTATGGAACCTCCACCCATGTTGGCCTGCTTCCTTTTTACTCCCCCTTTCTCTCTTTCCCTCTGCATCTGATCACTTCTTGCTTCCACAATGGTTGCCTTCTGCACCAATGTGGTATAATCAGTAATCTCTAAAACTGCTACTCTGTTCTGAATCCACTGTTTCAGCCCTTGCTGAAACCTGTTAGCTTTCTTTTCTTCAGTATCCACAAACTTTGGTACAAACCGTGATAACTCAGTAAACTTGGCTTCATAATCAGCCACTGTCATATTGTTCTGCTTCAGTTCCAAAAACTTAAGTTCCATCTGGGTTTTCATGAACCTCGGAAAGTACTTCTCAAGAAACAACTGTTTAAACCTATCCCAGGTTACTATAACATCTGTCTCCATATTCTTCTTGGCCTCCCACCAATAATTTTCCTCTCCCTTTAGTAAGTAGGTGGCAAAGACAGTCTTCTGGGCCTCATCAATGCTTAAAATCTCAAAAGATTTCTCCATCTCCTTGATCCATGCCCTTGCCTCAACAGGATCAGCTGATCCGAGAAACTCTGGGGGTTTGAGAGACTTAAAGGCCCTAAAGGAATTGGCGACAATGGTATTGTTTCCTTGGGGTGGTTGGGGATATTGGTTCAAGTTCTGCCTGAGCAGATCCATAAATTGTCCCATGGGGTTTCCGCCCTGGTTCTCCCCATGCTGTTCAACTTCAGTTTCCCCTTCTTCTACTTCCTCTTCGAACTCCGCAGTATAAAAGGTTTCATCCCCCATCCCATACTTGGAATCCTCCAGTTCATTGTAATCCTGGTCCTGTTCCTCATTATACTCAAGGTTTTCCTCAGGTTGATTGTGACTTTCTTGGTCAGTAGACTCATGGGGGTTAGCCCTAGTACTCATTCTTCTCGGAGGCATGTTACTGAAAATTTGGACAATATACATTAGGTTTATTTACCTATTTTAGAGGGTTTCTCCTCACAATATCGATGCATAATTGGATTTAGGATCCCACAGTTCTATATATCATGGCAGTTTTAATCGAAAGCATTATATGCAGATAATATAACAAGCTAGTAATTGCGTCATAGAGAGACTGTAATAACTGAAAGGGAAATAAATATATACCAGATACCAAACGGTACAAGATCCGACATACAACAACAGTTTTAAAAAGTTCAACCATCCGAATAATAACTAGTCAAAAGTGAAATAAGCTATCTATCTGCCTAGTCTGCAACAGGGAACTACAAGCTGAAACAATCCCTACCAAAAATCGGCGCTACTATGTCGTACAAGACTAGACAACTAGACCAATACATCACTATCACTGCGATCAGCCACGATGGTGGGCCAAAGCTCGAACCCTCCCCATAGCAAGACGAAATATCTCCTCTGCATCAGCCCTGGATACCCTGCCGTGACCATCACTGGGTAACTGTCGCACCCTCATACGAGCCCTAAGCCCTATGCTGGTCACCTGCCTGTACATCTCTCTAGCCCTGGCACGTCCTCTGCCCTGGTTCTCCAACCGGGCCTCCCTCTCTGCCGCTAGCTCTCTGCAGGACTCTGCTAACTGGGCCTCAGCTATGGCCAGATCTATAGTCAATCGGTTCACCAAAAAGCGATGCATTCCTACAGGTATCCCCTCAAGCGGAATATGGGGCGGAGTAAAGGGATCTTCCGGCTGTGCGGCCTCAGCCTGCTGTGGCTCTGAGGTCATATCAGTATCCCCTTCCATCCCTCTAACATGTGGTACACGCTGGTCCTCCTCAGAGTCCTCCTCATCAACATCCTCAGTAACTATCTCAGTACCCTCTCTTGCCGGGACCTCCTCCGGGTCCCCCTCCTCCTCAGACTCAATAACATCCGTATCAGCATCAACCTGGACCTCAGGGTCCTCCTGGGCAGCCATGTCGCTCGCCTACACAAGACAAACTTATATTACTATCATGTTACTTAAAAGTTCCCATAAGGGTTTTAGGTGAACTTGGCAAGAGTTCTTATTATATTAATGAATTTATTATTGTATAACGTCGCCTCATCTCTTGGGATATATAACTCTCTCTCTGATACCATTTATGTAACACCCCCAGATCCGGGGTCCGGGATCGGGTCGTTACGGTCTTATTTTCCATGATTGATACTTTACTTGAATCCAAAATAAATAATATCACATGCTGTGACCCCACAATAATAACCACTCACACACACACACACAGTTATAGTCCCAGAGATGAAATTGAAATAAGTCTCACATTACGGTTCCATGAATATAAGTTATTACAGACCAAAAGGATAACATCATAAGTTTAAGAGTTTGCCGTTGATTAACATTATTGATACATATAATTAAACTGGTGACCCAAAGGCTGCTGATCTATGCTACCTCAGCAATGGCAGCGATGATATCAGCGGGTAGTCCTGTGGGGCGGGTAACCTACTTGCTCCGAGTGTGCCTGACGCGAGCCATGTGACCTAGCTGTTGTTATGACATAATAATAAGCAAGGGTGAGCGATAGCCCACCAATAATAATATAACTGTATAGTGATATGTGTAACAGTTCAAAGATATATTTTGAAACCATATGCCATGCATTAGTGAAAATAGTGTCCGTTCAATATAAAGGATGAAGTCACAAGGTGATTCAACCCATATATATTTCGTGGAAGTATATGCTATGTCAAGATAAATGAGATAGCATCCTTTTTATAAAAATAGGAACTTGCAAGGAAGATATTGTAATTCCAGTTTTAAATACTTTTTAACTCTGCTGACCATGATGATGTTGCAGAAAATAAATAGACTATGGATAGTGAACCAATACTGGAGTATGCGATGACACCGCCTTACGATGATCAGCCGTAGGTTGTGCACCTTAAGAGTTGTTTCTCTACATGTAGAAGGAAGAACATATGGACACCACCATACGCCGGATCTCCCTAGCCAACGGTTGGGCATAGACGGGGCCGGAGCCACTCGGACCCTATTTCAAGGATGGACTGTCCCACAGCCTCTTACACCGATTATCAATGATGGACTGTCCCACAGCCTCTTACACAAATACTCCTAGTTCGAGTAAATCCATGATTCTGAAACGTAAAGATCGTCCCCCTTTCCCCAAGTATAATACTTGTTGATAAGACTCCACAAAGTAGTCGTATCTAGTTGGAAAGGAAAATTCATCAATATTTCCCAAGCCGAGGCTTGTTAATGGATATCAACTTGTTCCAACAATACTACCCCTCGAATGATGAGAGGGTAAACAAAATTCCATGAATAATAGCAACCCAGTTGCGGGTGAAACGAATAATTTATGACCGGGCAGTCACAAGATAAATAACATTCCTCAAGTAAGGTTCCCTTACAATAGAATCGAAGGAATAATGGAACTACTGAGAACCTTCCTTGATAATATAATAATAATAAGGCTCTGTAATAATTTATATAGTGTTCGAAGGTCGATAATACTATTTGAATGAAGTAAATCATTTTTGAAACGAGTTAGAAGAATTAAATAAATATTCCAAGAATATTTATTGAGTCATAGATATCGGAAAAGTGTTGCTCGGAATAATCTTTGAATAAATATTCAGAATAATATTCATTGAACAAATAATGAATATTCAATTTAACAATGATATTTAGTGATGAAATAATCAACAAATGGATATTTGAAATAATATTCACTGAATCAATAATGAATATTATACTTAAGAATGATACTCATTGATGACATAATGATTGACTGAATATTTGAGACAATATTTATTGAACAAACAATGAATATTCAACTCAGTAATATTTATAGAAGAAATGATTATCGAAGGAACATTTGAAATTATGTTCAATAATTGAATCGACTTTAAATGAATGTCGAAGATAATATTCATCGTCTCAAGGGAATGTTTTTAATAATATTTGTCGAATAACTGGAGTTCGAATCAATGTTCAACTAATATTTATAAAGTAAATAGAGATTGAATGAATATTGAAAATAATATTCATTTGAATATATAAGGCTCGAATGAATATTAAAATAATATTCATTAAATAAATAACTCGAATGAATATTCGAAAATAATATCTATTGAGTAAATAAGAATGAATATTCTTTAAGTAAATAACTTAACTGAGAGTTCGAAATAATATTCGAATATTAAATCGACTTTAGATGAATATTAAAGATAATGTTCATCGAATAAATAAATATCTAATGAATAACCCGAATAATATTTATCAAATAATCTAAAAGGAATATCTCAATAATATTCGCCAGATAATAAATGGGAAATATTTACTTAATTATTTTCCTCTGAAAATAATGTCAATATATCAAGAAGTTTCGACTCCCGGTCTATAATCAAGGAATGAGGTTCAAATGCCCTTCGCTTAAGGGTCTTTACAATATCCGGCTTATAACCGATATATATCTATTTAGCTTATAAGCCAACAATAAATCAGGGAACAAGTATCACAATATAACTTGAAAATAGGCATGCATGCTATGACATATGTATAACAGAAATCATATATATATTCACAACAACAGCCTTTAAAAGGTTTAAAAACTTGCCTGGGAATCTAGTGCGAGTAGGGGTAGTGGTAGCGTGTCTCAGGTCAGCCTGGTGATCTATAATAGTCAAGGCATTCGGGATTAATCACTTAACACCTTTCAAAAGGTTAAGTATAAACTTAACTTAAATCGAAACACGTTATCAAGTCGTTTCGTTATACCCCTCTAATTCACTCTTATTATTGCTTTTATTATCCGACACTTGTTCGTTAATAAAGCATGTCATTACACTTACATATGGTAAGTATTTGATTTGTAAAAGTTTTAAAGTCGAAAGATTATACCTCGAGATTTATTGATCGTTTTCTAAGTGGTTTACCGTAGTTATAACCAGGTATACTCTTTAGGGGTACTTTCGTACTTAACCTTGATTCAAACATTTTTATAAAATCGAAAAACGATCTTTTTAATACAAGGTCTTCTCTCACACCATCCTTATGCTCTCTAATATTTAATTATTAAGATTCGCCACTGATTTCGCAATATTAAAGGGATCCAATTTTGGTTACGAACTTTTGATTACGGTTCCGAACCACTTTTACGAATTTAATCATAACTCCTAAACTGTAAGTCCGTTTCATGCGATCTTTATATCAAAACGAAGCTCATAACATAATCTAGCTTATCATGGCATAAATCGAAGCTAATCAGTGAGTTACATCTACTGTCAAGTTCGTGTTCTTAAGGTTAACGAAATTTCGGCATTACGACGGCTATAAATCGAATGTTCTAAAAATTACAACAACAATACCAAGCCACACCGGGCACAAATCCAACTTATACACATGTTCTTCATCTCAACAAGTCCAGAAGCTACTGATCTTAGCATCAAAATAATCATGCTTCTTAAATCAACTAAATCACTTAACTAATCATGCTTATAACATTATCATGAACATACTACTATAAAATCACTCCATATTCATCAAAACTTAAACTAAGAGCTAGGGTTTCAAGATCATTATACCTTCTTGAGAGTGTGAACTAGCCTTAAAAATCTTGGTATGGTCCTTAGGAGTGCTTAAGCTTGCTAGATCAATCAAAAGAAACATGAAAATCAAATGTTAGTTCATAAGAACACTATTCACCCTCCTCTTTGGTGATTTTTTTGAAAATGGAAAAAGAAGATATTGAAGCTAGGATTTTGAGGAGATCATTTTTATGAATTATAGGACTCACCATAAAAATTACAAGATCAAATGATGGTTGGAAGCTTGATTTTTGTTTTGGAATTAAGGGTATTGCCGAATGGAGCTTTTAGAAAGAGAGATGGATTTTTTGCTTGGTTTGTTTGCTTTACTCTCATCCAAATTGTATTATTGTGGTGCTTAGAAAATATCAAGGCCATAAAGTGGCTTTATTAAAGGTGGTTGTGTCATGGATGAGGTTTTTAGATGGACAAATGTCATGATGTTGTGGTGAGATGAGAGATTAGGCTTAACCAAGTGGTTTGATCTCTAACTATGCTAGTTACTTGTGTAAATAACTAGTTACTAGATATTTCTAATAGCACATGCATGCATCTTGCTTCCTCTGCTTGATTCTTTGTCCGGTTATTGCTTAATTCGTTGATCGTTCGAGGGAATAACTCATTCGTTTCTAGTTAGGGTTTTACCGAAAACCTTCTTAATATTTATAATACTATTCCTCATCTTTCTTAATACTTCTCGAATTTAAATTCCTTAAATCCTTTTTATAAACCCTTCAGTCTTGCAGTGTCTAGGGAATTCTCGGAGAAAATAAAAGTGCTATTTTTCTGAATCCGACAGCTTTTACATACACTTATTTTCCTCATGGATCACTAATACGAACTCAGAAATCCGTTCCGAATACCGGATATAGCATTATTATAATAATATTCCAAATTCCACCAAAATCACTATTCATCACTTATTTTTATTTAATTCCTATAATTAGGAAAATGAACCTGGTTCACCCTCGAGTGTTCCTTAACCTTTTTACGAAACCACTGGACTTATAATAGATATTGATTTGGATGACACAAGAATAATCTTTCTTGGAATAATATAACTTATATCCTTAGGAGATAGATCATTCTTATCTATGCTGTCAACCAAAAGTATTCTTCATGATATTTAAATATTTGAACCCACATTCATTCTATTTATTTACTAGAACAATCGTTACAGCGTAGTCGTAACCACTATTCGCTTCCATAATATTACATAAGAAAAAGTTTTAATTCTATCAAAAATCTGGGTTCTTACACTTGGTGAGGAAGGTGTAGTTGAGCTACTCTGATCATTTTCTTCAGAGTTTTTTGAACTAATCTACTCACTTTCTTAATTGTTTCCTCCATCGTTAGTCGAGTCAGTATTATTCTCTTCTTGTTCTCTAGCATGATAAGTTCCTAGTATAATGAGAGGCTCATTTTCTGATGTCTTTCCATGCTTTAGCTTGTCCCATGCCCATGCTCTTTTTTCTTCGAAAACCACATCTCTACTCACGTGTACTTGCCCAGAGTTTGGATCGTATAACCGATATGCCTTAGTTCCAGGTTCTTTACCAAGGTGTACAACAATTTTACTTCGATCACTAAGTTTTGTTGTGTGTACACTTGGCAATTTCATATATGCTACGCATCTGAATACTCTAACATATCTAAGGTCTGGTTTACACTTGCTCCATACTTCATATGGCGTTTTTCCTGACAAAGCTCTAGTGGGTAGACGATTCAACAAGTAAATAGCATGTCGTGCAGCCTCACCCCAGAATGAAGATGGTAAGTGCATTTCTTTTAGTAAACTTCTTGCCATTGCAACCACCGTTCTGTTTCTTCGTTCCACAACCCCGTTTTGTTGTGGGGTGTATGGCGTGGTGAAGTGTCTAATTATACCAGCATCTTCACAATAGGTTGTGAAATCATTGGAAATAAACTCCCCACCTCTATCTGTTTTTAAGATTTTTATTTCCTTTTTTGAATCATTATCAACCTGAACTCTAAACTTCTTGAACACACTTAACGCCTCATTTTTATTTTTTAGCACATATATCCACATTTTTCGACTGAAATCATCAACCAATAAAAAAAAGTACCTGTTGCCGGCTGATGTTTCTGGTGTTATTGGTCCACAGAGATCACCATGAACCAACTCCAACACTTGTTTTGCTCGACGCTCTGCTTGACAAGGAAATGATTGCCTAGCTTGTTTTGACATTAAACAACCTTCACAAGATTCCCTTGGCTGAATTAATTCTGGTAATCCATGTACCATTTTGCCAGTAGTCATCATGGTCATAGCTCCAAAGTTAACGTGGCCAAGTCGAGCGTGCCAAAGCCATGAATTCTGCTCCACTCTTGTCAACATGCAGTTTGTTTCCACCTTCTCGAGTATGATTTTATACAATCTGTTTGTTGACCGTTTGACCTTTATAATTAGTCTCCCATCATCCTCATACACCCATAGATACATGTCTTTTAGCACAATCTTGTTTCCAGTTTCTGACAATTGTCCAAGAGATATAATATTATTGCATAACCTTGGGATATAATATACCTCGTGAAGGGTAATTTCTTCTCCGGTTTTGCACTTGAAACCAATTGATCCTTTACCCTTTATGTCCACAGTCGATCCATCTCCAAATCTCACCTGTCCCATTACTCCCTCGTCCAGGCTTTTGAACTTTGATCATTGTCCCGTCATATGATTACTTGCCCCATTATCTAAGTACCACAAATTCGACTCTGAATTTGCTCTGCTTTCTTGACTCAATTTTGGTACGACATCCTCATTTAACAAGAGCTTTCTTGTCTCAACTATTAATAGGGTTGGTTCATCTTCCTGTGTCAAATTAATCTCTTGTTTTGGTTTCCTTTCACGTCATGGCTTGCGACATTCTGAGGCATAGTGCCCATATATATTGCAGTTGAAGCATTTTATGTTACTTTTATCTTGACCTCCTCGTGCTGTATCTTTCCCTTGATAATTGCTGCTTCCTTGATACTTTGTGCCTGAGGACATTTCTCCCTTTGATTTCTTAAGCCACTCTTCTTTTGTAAATAATAATTGTCCTTCAGTACTTTCATATTTTCTCCATTCTTCTTCAGTTAGCAAGAGCTGTGTCCCACTGCTTTCGTTTTTCCCACGAAGTCGTTCTTCATGCGCCTTGAGAGATCCCACTGCTTCCTCAATAGTCATTGTCTCTAAGTCTCTAAATTGTTCTATCGTTGATGCAATCTGTAAAAACTTGGTTGGAGCATCTCGAAGCAACTTTTTCACAACATAAGCTTCTGCAACTGGTTCTCCTAAGGCCCGTATGTTAGACACAATGCCATTTAGTTTCGTACAGAAGTCATCGATTAAGTCTGTGTCCTTCATGCTTAATGATTCAAACTCAGACTTCAACGTTTGGATCTTCGCCTGCTTCGCCCTATCAGCTCCCAAGCACATTGTTTTGACTGCTTCCCATCCTTCCTTTGTTGTTTTCTTTTCAGCAATTGATAATAATATTTCTTTTGGGATGCTCTGGTAGATCACTGCTAACGCCATATGATCTACCTTATCATCGACTGGGTCATCAGCCTTCTTGGGTTCAATAGCTTCCCAGATGCCATGAGATTTCATGTACACCTTCATCTTCAGAGACCATGCTGTGTAATTGCTTTTTGTTAACATTGGATAAGTTAGACCTACTGATCCATCTTTAGTTTTCGTCGTCTCTGGTGCCGGTTGAGCCATAGCTCTGATACCAAATGTAAGCTTTAAGACTCACACACACGTTTGTATTTGAGAGAGTGCAAAGTAAAACATAAACTTGTATTCACTTCTCACACTAAAACAGAGCACACAAGAGAATAAATAAGAGGTTACAAAACTTGCACTACTGACTAAAGGAACTACTATGATTAATCTATAACTCCTACAATTACGGATACAAACCAAATGATGAAATAGACCAAATGATGTCTTTGACTGTAAAAGCAACAGCTACCTTTATTCTAATCATCAACGAATGCTTAGATTAATTGCCAACATATCTGTGGTTGTTTATCACCTTACATGTCTCTAGCTTTATGTTATCGGATTTATGCTTTTCCAACATGCTGCAGCATGCAGAATGGCCTTATCGATTTGGCTTCATGCATGTCAGGTTAATTCCACTCACAAGATTGATAGCTACAAATGGAGACCAACATTTTTAGTGGAGACCGGAGACCAATATCAATCAAAACATTGCAAAAACTTATTTACTGAAAATCATGTTCTATGAAAATCACTATACCATCTATTTCATTAAAAATCTTGAAAATCATATATGTTTTACATGCAAATTTCATTAAAAATCTTGAAAATCATGTATGTTCTGCAAACAAAATATTGCAGAATGTATTGCTCTCCAAAACATGTTCTGCTTGCAAATCATATATGATTTTTAAGATTTTGAATGGAAAAAATAATGCTAATTGAACATTCTTTGCAAATATATATGTTTTGCAATGTTTTGAGTGCATAATGTATATGGTCTCCACGGTCTCCACTAAAATTCTGGTCTCCATTGAACTTAACTCAATAATCATAATGTGGATTTGTAACTTAATCCAGTAATTTCATTTGAAATAAAACCAACTTGTATGGATGTTTCTGTTTCGAGCAGCAATGTTTAATTTACTTGAAATTAGGAGAAACAAGTGTCAAATTCCGACTCTCAAAAGAAATGAAACAATTTCAGATCACTGTTTGAATTCTGCAAGTATTAACACTAATCAGAAGGTTAATTTTGGATGGCTACCTGGGTTTATCATTCAAATTGTTTTGAAAATTTATAATTTTTTAACCTATGTAGAGATTGGGTTGCTTTTTGTATGGTATTTACTCTGCATTTGTAGATAGGAAGGAACATGTTAATTGTACGATAATCTAATCATCAATTTGATTTTTAAGGGAACATGTTATTCTCACAGGCCGGTCTTTCGTATGTGACTGCAAGCTGATTAGATTAATTATGAGCAAATTGCAGAATCTATCATGTTTATCAAGCTAGAAATGTGAAAAAGAATATGTTTAATATTAACAAAGAAAACACCATGATACTGGAGACTTGGCTGTACCCAGAAGCATCACTATATATATACAAGACTACTATATGATATCCAAAAGGGAAATGTACCATAAATTTTTTTAAGTAGTACTCCATATTTCCAATCTAATTCGTGTTGAACATCAGTAGATCAAAAGAAAAATCAATAATGACACCTTGCAAGCACTCATGCACCCAGACAAAGGGAATTCAGGAGATACCATCAATGTATAACAAAGAGTACAGATCTTTAACAAACGATAAAAATTAAATAAAACAATGTAATTGAGTTGAAGATTTAATAAAGCAAGCAGTTATCGATGAAGGACCACCAAATAAATATCTTAGTAACACTCAAAACCAGTTGGGACTTTCTTGCCGCAGTTATTGAGAACCAAGCTGAGTGAAACAGGGATATTTAAGTCAATTCCCAGAATATTGGCTCTAATGGCAGTACACAGACAAACTGCAGCTTCAAGATCGACAAGGCCTTGGATGAGACTGCAACATGGCAGTGTTGGAGGGGATCCAATGACTACATCAACCAAGTTAAGCACATTGGCACATACTCCTAAGTTTAGTGGATTGCATTTACCTGCAGAATATTAATTCGAAGTTGTGGAACTGGGTATATAAGGGGTAGGATCAGTGGCACTGACTAGGCTAAAGAAGATAAGGCCGAGTGACAGAAGAAGGGCAAGTGAAGCATTATTCTTGGATTCCATTTCGGAAAGCCTTGTTGGTCTTTCGTTGAAGCTTCTGGTAATTATATTGCTGTGAGAGACGAGTGTATGTTTTTTGCTGATGGACTTTGTAGTTAACTTGAAACACATATATATAGGGTTCAGAGTATGTGTATTATTATTTGTATTGATTCTACAGAAGGGTAAGGTTAGCACGTCTTATGGGTAAAAGAATAGCATTGCAATAAAATCAAATACTAAGAATAGTAGTTTAAGAATCAGGAGGAGAGCATGTGCATCGGCCCACTTCTTCAACCTTAGAGAAACCTAAACAGAGCCATGTAAATCTAGTAAGCAATGCATCATATTATATCACCCACAGATCGAGATTTAGCCTAGTTATAAATTAGTCAAGGGAATGACAACATCGAAAACACTATAAATTATACTCCGTAAGACTTGCATCTAAGGCCCAACGTTCAAGGACCCAAATTTTCGAATCCTTAAATTTAAATTTGTAGAATATGCAATATATATGTATGGTAGGCCCCGAAATTTTGTTTTACCTAATGCCACTAAATCTCGGGGCCCACCTTCGAGAGGCTATATCTATAATATAGCTTTGATTAAGAATAATTCACTCCATTAATGGAGTGCTAAACATGAATGTAAAATAACAAAATGTTATGTTTGGCGTTAAAAATGGAACCAATTATAGAAATTGTTATAATTGCCACCTAAGAATGCTATGTGGGAAGATAATAGGAAATGGGTAATAGCTAGAGACAGATATCATATGCTATTAAAAATTAGATAATTGAAATATAGCTTTATTAAGATATGTTTTGTGCTATTTTAAAACTATGCATTGAAGCAAAAATTCCATTTTATCATGAAAAATCACTTCTTAATTTCAAAATATAACAATACCAATATTCATTTTACCATCACCATTATACTTGCTCTAACATGTGAATGTAGCCTCACGGACCCATTAGAGTAATGAAATTATTCAAGCCCGACCTAAGATATAATGTAACATTTATAGCCTGGTCCAAAAACATCTCTTTCTGGATAATTTAGAGATTAGAATTATGACTATTTGAAAGCAATAATATTTCAGTAAATTTAACATACATGACTGACACTAATAATAACATAACAGGTGAAATGTTTGACTGGCAGGACGAATTTAGCAATTGCATTGCAAAAAAACCTGATTATCTATCGGATGAGCCATGATATATAGACTATATAACAAAATAAAATAGAAGACCATCAGAGATATGACAGCGAAAGTCCAGACTTGTTACACATATTTATCTTTAATACTTGGTTCATATCAAATACAATACATCATTGTTTACATTCCCTTGTAGCTGATGATTTTATTTTCTGAAATCAACAAAAATCCAAGTACATGTTAAACTAGAAACTAAAACGTCTTCGTGCAGCCTCTCCAAGGGCATTCTAGGGGACGTTCATCATCATACAGCCTCTGATGTTGGAGTAGATATTTGTGCGAGACAAACTTCTTTTGACAACACGTTGCACCAGCTCTTTTTTGGATTCAAATTTCATTATGCAACTCTCACTGTTAGAAGCATACTCTGTTTCCTCTGGTTTCTTGGTCCTTTTGACAACTGAAGCGTGGACCACGAGTCCTCTTTGCTCTCTTAGTACATGCGGGCTCTTTTGATGCACTTCTTTCTAGGTCATTCTTTGCAGGCTGTTTTCTAGATATTTGCCTTAGTCTGGTGCTTGGTGCACCTTCCGCCTTCCCTTCGTTATTTAGCTCAAACTGTTCATCCCATGGTCATGGTCTTTTTCATGCTCAGGAGTCTCCTCTCGGATTACCTCCTTTATTTTTTTTCTTCTTTCATAAACGATGATGCATTTTCTTTCAGTGCGATTAGAGTGAGTTGCAGCAACATTTTGTAAGACCATACCAGGGATGAAAATGACATCTGAACCTGTAGATTCCATAAAAAATATGTTAATTTCACACTTGAAATTACTTCCAACAGCTAGATAATACTAATTCTTAAAACTAGCATATTATTTCTTAACTAGCATATTTATATGTTAGTTGCATTTTTTCTAATATCTTTATTTAAATACATATAAATTTTGTCACATGCTTTTTTCATATATTTAAAAAAAATTATAATTAGAAAATTACCTGCAACTTTATGTCGGCCTCACTCTTTTTTGGAGCACTTTCTTCATTGATTCCTGTAAATAAAATATTCAATAAACCAATAATTAAAACGAATAAAATTCATGTATGATTTTCGTTAAAACCTTTAATGAATTAAATTGAAGATCCAATAATTATGAGATTTCTTTGTATCATGAAAAACAATTCATGTGAAATCATGTTGACAATCTTGTGTCACAATATACAATAAAATTATAAAATGATTCAAGATTTAGAAGTATACATAAATATGTATGTATACTTGCATTACAATAAATTATGTATTGAGTCGAGTTCGACTTTTGATTATTTTTTTATACAAAACAACCAAACTAAAATTTCCCAATTCAGGAAAAAAACATGCATATACATGGTATAAAATGATTAAGATGATGGCTTAACTAATCGATTCAGATATAATCCAGATTCTTAGCAATTTACAGACATAATATAGAAAGATTGCTCAACAATTCGAGTTAAAACTTGACAAATCTGAAAATAAACACTAATATTAAAACACTTCAATTATAGAGGTTTCATTATTTTTATTTGTGGTTGTGTTACTCGGTAATAATTAAAAAGTTACGAAAGATCGGAACTGTGAATTCAATTTTTCGGGTAATTGACATAAACACAACGGAAAACCAATATATAAGACCAGAATCCGAAAATCCTTTTCGAGAATCATTCAAAAATTGTTAATTCAAAAGGTCAGAATGTTACCTCTTCACTAAAGTTGAGAATGAAAGATGTCCGAATCCCAATAATCCCGTTTGCACAATTTATATCCATGCGGTATTCAAACGATTGCTTGCGATTCATCTTACCATCAATTACAAATAGAACGGTAATAGACCCGTCTCTCTCTCTTTCTCTCTCCTTCTCTATATCCCTCTAGCTCTCCATGCGGCTAGCGATTTCTTACTATATAATATGTTGAGAATGAGGCACATTTCACATGTATATATAGTGGCAAGAGCGAAGGTTCAAAACCCTAGTTCTATTAGGTAATTCCAAAATTACTATTTAACCCTCACATCCCTCTTTTACACGTTATATATATATATATATATATATATATATATATATATATATATATATATATATATATATATATATATATATATATATATATATATATATATATATATAGAGTTGGGTTCAGTGGAGACCATGTTTTTTGTGGAGTCCTGGAGTCCACCTTTGTTCTGCATACATTTATCATCATTTTACATTGCATTTAACAATTTTCTATGGTCATCACCAAGATTAGTTAGGGTTTTTCAACAATATCGTCGAAATCCATCACAAATATACATTATATTGCCCGCAACGACAAAATATTGAATTTGCAAAACAAATTTTATTTTGCAGAACCAAGTGTTCAATAACAATATTTTGAAAATTAATTCATGAGATGTTTAGGCAAGTTTCGGAGCAGTTTACGATCATGTTTAGGAGGAAAGCGTTTTGCATTGGTAAAACATTGTTAAATGCGGATGAATGTATGCAGAACAAAGGTGGACTCCAGGACTTCACAAAAAACATGGTCTCCACTGAACTTTGTTCTATATATATATATATATATATATATATATATATATATATATATATATATATATATATATCGTGTTTTAAATAAGTTATAAAGAGATAATTTTGTACGCTCGGCTTGATCCCTTATACCAAAAAGTGTATTTAAATAATTTAAAGTGAATATAAAAAGTCTCCTAATTTATATTTAATTTTAAATATAAACATTCGTTCTTTCTCTTTTCTTTAATTTTTGGGTAAATACAGTTAAATAATAATTGGTAAAATATCAATAAATTAAAAATTATTGCGTAATTTTACAGTCCTTTCGTTTGGACTATAAAATTATCCAAATCCAATTTTTAGATTTGGATATGGAGCAAAAACATTAAAGCTTAAGTACAATAAACATTTAATTTTTATTTATTTAAACTCTAATCGATTTTATTTTTTTTGATTATTTCAAATTCAGACATTCTTTATCTATTCTAATAAAATTTCAAAATATATCGAATTAAAATCAAATTCGATACAAAATATAACTAATATGAAAATAAAATTACAAAATGTTGTAAATAAATTCAAAAACTTTAATTACTTAAAGAAATAACTAATAAATATTATTAAATGATAAGTTATCAGCTAAATATGAAGAAAATTAATTTAAGAAAAACAAAGATACTAAAATTTAGAACAACTTTTTTAAAAATTCATAAATAAAAGGAATTAAATTTGACAAAAAATCATATCCAATAAGTACATAAACTAGTATTCATGATTAACATTTTAACAAGGAATAAAACATTAATTTAACTAAGGTCCAAATAAACAAAAGTGAGGGTATGAAATTAAACAAAAATATTTTTTTATTTTTTTAGCACCAATGTAATTACTTTTTCTCTAATTGGAAATTATTTCCAATTAAGAAACTCTTTATTTCATAAAAATTGAATAAATTTGTGAATGAGATTATATAAAGTCATTTATAATTTTTTTACAATTTAAATATTTATAGAAAATAATTAATAATAAATTATCTTCTAATTAGTGCAACAATTTCAGAAGGCTAGGGCTGGATTTAAAGAAGAGCATTGGCTAGAGGCAAATGAGCGTTGGAATGAGTTGGTGGGTAGTTTAAATTTCAGAATTGTGTTCGTAAATAGAGATGAGTTAAGTGGTGCAGATGACCTTGCAAAAAAAGGAAAAGAAAGGAGTAATATGATCTGTGCATGGTGTTAATATAAAGGATAGTGCAATTTAGTTTAGTCTTAAGTGGGCTGTCTTAAGAGAATCTCAAGAATAGTGGTTTTAGTTTAGTTAAGTGGGCTGATCTAGGATTTAAGTAAGGCCCAGCGGTGATTAGTCCAATCCAATTGTTAGAGTATTCTGGAAGATTTTGTTACATTGTATCGTGCAGAAAACTGAACAGACGCAAGGATATTTTGGGAATTAGAGTTTTATTTGGAGTAATCCCTTAATATTACCTCGAGCAGTTAAAAAGAAACCATAATTACTAGCGTGTTCTCGAGGTGGAAGGGTGTATATGTACGCTAAGCCTGCCAGTGTATCTGTACATTTTTCACTCTTACTCCACTCTCTTCTCACTTTATTCTAGGGTTTGCAATGGAAAAAGGCTGGGACTTCCCTCGTGAAGGTTTTGTGAAAGTTAATGTGCATGCCTTGACTCTGAACGAACCATTGCCTAATGGTAATGACTCGGGCATAGGTATAGTGGTGAGGGATGACGAAGGTGTCATTATCAAGATGATATCAGGCTCTATCAGAGATCTTACTATTCGTGCCAATGTGCTCTGGGATCTATTGGTTGGCCTTCGTACTGTCTTTTTCGAAGGGCTTGACAAGGTGGAACTGGAAACAGATAACTCTGAAGCCTTAAAAGAGTGGGAGGATTGGCGTTGGTTTTTAGACCCAAACCACTCAAGGGTCATTCAGCAATTAGAACAAAGGAAGAAAGATAAGAAACTCAAGTTGGTAACTCAAGTTTGTGAAGAGAGCCAGAATAGACTGGCTCAATATTTGGCAATGGAAGGGGCTAGGAGCAGGACCAGGCTTGTGGTTTTTCGTAGATCTTTTGGTCGTGTTAGAGAGTTTTGGAGGTAGATATGGGGCTAGGCTCTGCTGCAACCATTTTTGATGAGTTTTCTGAAGAAGAGTATAATAACATGCAAGAACATGAGATTCTTAATGAGGATGGGGCTATGGATGTCGGGTTTGGGGAAGACTCAGATGATGATGAAGGGGTCTGGATTGTGCATGATGTTAACAGGGCTAATGGGGGAGGTCGTAATCAAGACCACATTTTGATTGATTTGCCTGCAGTGCGTGGTATTCAGGGGGTTGCTGAGATTGGTTCGAGTGCTGGTGATGAGCTTGGTTCTAGTGGTGCTGGTGCTTCAGTTCATGTTCCCAAAGAAGTAGGGGATGCTGAGATACATGAAGATTGATACTGTCAATAAGTCTAACATGTCGCTGCTGCCGCCGTTTTATTTTATATTTTTGTTTAAGCCCAGTTTAATTAAGTCCTTGAACTCTCTGTGTTAAGTTGGTTGGTCCGATTGGTTTTTGATGGTTTTATGGTTGGTTGTCTAAGCCTAAGTTGGTGTAATGGGCTAGACTGGATGTTAAGGCTTGGCCTTTTATTAATATATTTTGCTTTCCAAAAAAAACAATTATAATTTAATTATGTTTTTTGACTAAATAAAATTGCACATAGTGTTTTTAGAAAATGAGAAATTAATGTTGTCCGTGATATTTCTAGAAAGAAAGGAAATTTAATTAGAAAAAATAGAAAAGATGATACGTTTTAGCTGAAAAGATAATTGGTTAATTATTAGTATTATAATATTGTTATTTTATTTTTATTAAATAGAAACGCCCGTGATATAATTGGGAAAAGAGAGATCTAAGAGAAAATAAAAAAGGTAACATGTTTTGGCTGAAAAAGGTAATCGTCCATGTATATTGGAAAAAGAGAGATTTTAGTTAGAGAAAAGAGAAAAAATAACATGTTTTGGCTAAAAAAGGTAATTGATTAGTTAATAGTAATTATAATTTAATTGTGTTATTCTATTAAACAAAATTGTTCATAGTGTTTTTAAAAAGTGAGAATTTTTAGTTAAATATATATAATGTAAAATATGTTGTATTTTACATGAAAAGAGAAATTATTTAGTTATTGAAAAATAGAAAAGGTAATATGTTTAACTTGAAAAATGAAGTTGATTAATAAAGGAGAAATTTTAGTTAGGTAAAATGTAAAAGATGTTGTATTTTACCTGAAAAGGGAAATTATTTTGCTATTGAAAAATAGAAAAGATAATATGTTTAACCTGAAAAAGGAAAATAGATTAGTTAATAGGATGAATTTTATTTGTAATTGAGTAAGGGTAAATAAGTAAAATCAACATGTACCGACCGACCGTCGACCGACCAAACTTTTAATGTTTCAGTTTTATATATAACTAGCGTAACAGCTTGTGCAAGGCACGTGCCTCTATATAAATATCTCTAATTTTATTCTGAAGAATAAGGTAGCGGTTGGTTTAATAATTTCTGATCTGAAAATTCGTAATTATGAAATTGTAATATGAGTAGTGATATGTGTTAATAGTGAATGCCAATACGGACTGTATACAAACTCCAATAATAATATTGTTGGGTATGATGTACAAGTCTAATTTATGAACGGGGAGCATGTAATTATAAATTTGCGAGATTAAGATGATAATTTTTGTCTTTCCATAGTGATAGACACTGCTTTCATATCAACACAATCGTCCACAATTAGCCGCAAATGGTAACATTAAAATATGTTAAGTGAAAATGACGTGATTTAACTATAAGATTTTGTTTTCCTTAAAATATGTCAATGTCATCTCTATTACAAGTCTATAATGCAATGTTCTCACACCAGTCTTGAACCTATAAAACCAAAATCCCTATAGAAAATAGAATGAGGTTGCAAAGAAAAATTTGAAAAAAATGACAAATAAATAAATAATAAAATTATAGTTCATATTATTTTACATCAGATCAACTTGGAAGAAGCATATTATGTTATTTATGTTTATCTTATGTCTAAAAGTAGATTAGATATTACGTAATTGTTTCATTTATTATGAGTAACTAATTCCCTAATCTGGGAATTAGGTAGTATTCAATGATTATTATGCTTGTGTAGTTATATTGTAATTTCTCTGCCTTGTTAATATGTTGTTGAGTGCTTAACACAATTGAGGAAGTCGCGAAACCTTAATTATATCTTTAGGAATTGTAATGAATCGAGAGAGTATCATACCTTTTGATTTCATCTTACATTTATCTAAATATATATTATAACTCAATCATTACATTATTGAAATGTTAAATTATGAAAACTCATTTTTGACTAAAATTCAATTATTTTATATGCTTTTTTGAAAATTAATGTATATTACTTAATATAATTTAATAATTTCACAATACAGATTAATAATTTATAAATTGACTATAACATATATGGACAAATATACTGTTTTTCATAATTAAAAAATTATATAAAGGTAATATACAAGACTACAAATGATATTTTTTAAAATGTTAAGTAGTGTCTATATATTTAAAGTTTCATTTATCAATCTAAATTATATGACATAATGCATCATTTTAATGTATTATATAAAATATGTATTATCATAATTTATAGTCAAGTAATAATACGACGAGTTATTACTAATAATAACTATTAATTTTATAATATTTATGATCTAAAAAATCATATCTTATTTTCATTTAACATTACATATTTATCACGTTATTTTTTATAAACAACATAAATCTTATTTTTAAAGTTCTTCTTTTTAAACATAAATTCAAAAAAATTTCTACATTTTTAAATTTTTATCTTTCTTATATCATTTATATATTAAATCGTTCAAAGCCTAAATGGTTGGTCGACCAAAAATCTCTAATTCAACTCACACTTTTAAATTTTTATAAACCTAAAATTATGTGATAAACTTATAATTATGTTTGATTTTATAAATAGAATATAAATATTTATTGAAACACAATCTTAGTGATAGATAGATAGAATTAATAGATAATAGATTTGTTGTATCATTAACTTCTGCGAGTTCGATATATTCAATTGACCTAATTATTATAGATTTGTGTTCGATTTTCATCGAGAATGTGATTCTTGTTTGCGTTTTTGTATTAAGTTTAATAAGAGATACAGTTTCATTTAAAAATATAAAATATAACAATTGTAACATAATTGATATCCATTTAATTGTAAAAAACTACAAAATATTAAAAAATTATAATAATGACTGAATGTTTAGTTATATTATACACACAAACTAAAAAAAAGGGAGTTATATAAAAATACAAACCAACATTTTATATAGTTATATATAAAATTACGGAAATTAGAAAAAAACAGAATTACATAAATAATGTAAACAAATATTTTATTTATTCAAAAGTTATAACAAAAAAATTAAATAGAAGAGAAGAAGAGGATGTGATTAATCTAGTAAGATTTTTGAAGTAAACTCAAGAATTCACTTGGTTATGACATGAGATTCTTGAGCTGTAAGAACCCAGGTTTTTGTAATATTTCTAAAATGATCATAAACGGTGATTGGTGGAGGTTATGTAAAGTTTTTAAGATCATATTATATGAATGAAGAAGTATTTATACTTTTATGGATAAAGTATCGTTGTACCAAGAAGAAAGGGGAATGTAGAAACTGTCAGATTACGTAGATTTTCATTTTTATTAAATATTGGTATAAATATGGGATATTGAGGTTAAGAAAATCTTTAAGCTAAGTTAAATACCAAGGCAAGAAATTGTGTAATTTATTAGAAGAATTTCAAAGGCAAATGTTCAAGAACGATGAAAGAAATTTCTACGCGACGAAACGCTTTTACAAGAAAATCTCTAAACTTGCATATGGAATTAAATGGTAAGCATTGGTTGATTAATAGGTGAGTAATATACCTGCAATTTACCATGTAATAGCCATGCAAGGCAAGGAGCATTGGATGCTAATCAAATAAGTCAAGTTATGATTATTTAAACAAAACATTGTATACCATTTTTGGGACAAATTGCCAATTACCTTTCTTTTGCAAAATTACTTTGGAGATTACCTTGGGTAATTGATAAGTGCTGAAGTATGATTGATATATATCAATTATACATATCATTTTATCAATTACATAAGAAAAGATAGCAAAAGCTCCCCCCCTCCATTTTCTCTATTTTCGGCCAAAAATAGAGCAGCCACTTCAACCTACCATAACTCCCTCATTTCTCAATGAAATTTTGTGTTCTATAGCTTTTTAGAAAGGTATTGAGATGCTCTACAACTCCTCTTTAGAAGCCTCGTCCAGAAAATCAAGGTAAGACCATCGTTTTTCCATTTCTTTCAAGAGTGGTAATGCTCACTACGAAAATTTTAAACTTGGTTGTTTAGGTCTTGAAGATTAAAGGTTGTTAAAGCTATCTAAGGTGTTTTTAAGGAAAGTCAAGCTTGGTTAAGGTTGTTAATACTCCAAGAAAGGTAAAACACTCACATCCACCTTAAACGTTATGAGCTATAAGTTGATTTGAAAGGTTGATGCAAGTATGTACATGTTTAAGGGGATTGTGATGTTTGAAGCTTTATAAGTATGGGTAAAGTTTTGGATAGTGATAAATGGATGTTACCACTAGTCTTATAGATCCTTGATGATGTTTATATGATCTTGATGGTGTATGGTTGAATTAAGTGGTTAGATGGAGTTCATGGAATTTGGAAATGTTCGGTTTATAGTCGTTATAATGTCGAAATTTCATTAGATCATTTGAGCAGTTAATACCGAATTCAACAAATGTTTTCTTGGTAAGTTTTTGGCCATAAACCAGTAGGACTTGTTTTGTAGTTTGTTTTGACACCAAGATCATGTGATTACGATTTACGATTTATGAGA
Source organism: Kitagawia praeruptora (assembly GCA_037693485.1). NCBI lineage: Eukaryota > Viridiplantae > Streptophyta > Magnoliopsida > Apiales > Apiaceae > Kitagawia > Kitagawia praeruptora. Next base: position 99,531,250 of record CM075354.1, on the reverse strand, counting down.
TATGCTCGTTTTAGTGAAACCGGTTAAAACGGACGAATCGTTAAGATGGACTGACTTTACCAAGTCAAACGAGCCCTTTAATAATGGTCTGTGATTATGAAATCTTTACAGGGGGTAACTTAGTCAGTTTTTAAATCCCTGTAAAAATTTGAAGACAAAAGGCTTAATTTTCGATTTTATAGAAATGTTTAAGTCAAGAATGCGCGTGAGAAACCACTGCAGAAAGAAGCTATATTTAGAGCAACAATTGAGCTAGTTAAAAGATGTAATTATTATGAAATTTGGATGAAAAATCCTCTGGATAGTTTAGAAGAAGTGAGAAGAAGAATTTCATGAAAAAGTTTATTTTTCAATTTTATAGAATTTTTCGAATCATAGTTGCGCAAGTGAAAAACCCTTTTAGGGGACGAATTAAGACGAACTTTAGTTTCGTTGAAAATGACCTTTAACGAAAGTCATTACGAGACCAATAATTATCCAAAAGTGGTTAAAGGATATCATGGACTTATAATAAGCCAAACGTGTAATAAGGATGTATCGTTACGAAGATGTGTCTTTACGTGAATAGTCGATTTGACGGGATCGTTTAACGAACTAACCGAACCGTATTGATTATTATAGATCATCACACTAGAGACATGGCCCAGACTATTCCGACACTATCAGGCAAGTTTTCTAAACTTGTATTTCAAGTATTTTTAAACTGTTGTTGTTGTGGTATAAATGCTATGAACTGCTTGTTAGTATTTTTGCGAATCAGCATATGATATATGGTTGTCTACAGGGATTTATAAACCTGTTAAGTATGTACGTATGCATAGACTCTTGTATATATATGTATACGATGATGTGTTACAAGTTTCCAGTAGAGTATGATAATACCTTTACTTCATATTGAGAATAGTCTGAAGATTTATTTATTTAATAAATATTATTTAAATATTTATTAAATATTCTAAGCTAATTATTTATTTAATAAATATTATTTGAATATTTATTAAATATTCCAGGATGATTTACAAATCATATTATTTATTTCAAAAGTTATTTAAAACTTTAAAAATTATTTTAAATATTTTCTGATCGTCGAAAAAGTATTTAAAAATAGAGCGGGTTCCCATTTCTTCACTGACTATAGCTTCACTCATCGAAAAGTATCGCTACCTCGCTCAAACTTATCAAAACTCGGGAACCCAAGGTTTTGGGAGCTAGTATTAATTATTTTCTCTCTTCGCTACCAATAAGAAATGCACCCTACCTAGTAAGGAGGGGCTCAGGTTTGACTAAACACTCAAAACTCCGATCAACTCCCAAGTTATGTTTGATGAAGCGATTCTTAGTAATCGAAATCTGTTGACTAAAGTCAACCCACACATCAGAGTTACTTTCTCAATTACTCATGGAAGTAAAGTTAGTAAGGATTATCAAACCAGTCGTCAAGCTTTGTGCTTGGGGGAAACTGAATTAAAATTATGTTCCTACGATGCATAAAATTCTCTAAGGGATTGGAGGAAGAGGGGACATCGCCTTTGAGCGTAGTCCAAATATTAAGGCCCATATGCGGTCAGGGTGCAACCCGATAAGGGAACGTCGTCCTTCTACTAGTAGAGAAGCAGAGGCACGGTATATTGGCTGATCACCAGATATCGTGGAAGAGGCTCCAGCATAATCCCATTCTTCCAATTGGAATTGTACTGCAACACTGTGATGAAAGCCTAGGTGCTCAATTACCGATAGTGTTGACAGAATGATGAACTATTCAAAGTACCTCAGAAATTCTTAGTTATATTTCTGGATAAAGAATGAAAATGTTTAATGATGATACAATATCAGTATATGATATGTCATATGGTTTACGTTAACAAAAGTACTTTGAAAACTATTATTATATGGCTGAGCTATATTGCTCACTCTTGCTTTTCTTTTATATATACTACCACACAACAACAGATAAGCATGGCAAGAACAAGGCAGACCCCCCGCAAAAGCGTGCTAAACGGTCAGCAGTATAGGAGATTATTTACGAGGCAGGTGCCGAGGCCGCACCTAGTAGCATTATCACAGGTGAGCAGACTAAGTTGGATAGGTTTACAGCTTTGGTTGGTTAGGTTTATTTACAAGCATGACTTGTGTAAGCTTCTGAAAACCAAACCGTATTGTGGCTGTAGATGCCGCCTTAGATGGTAATCCTGTTAAGTTGAACTTTTAAGATTATGACAATTTGGGTTTGTAATATCTATTTCAAGATGGTTGTAATAGCTTAGTAACATTTTAATTTCGTCTCTGAGCCTATAATCTATAAATGTTATGTTTGACTGAGGGGTCACAGCATGCTAAAAGGAAGATTGAGAGTAATGTTTATTAAAATGGGAATTAAGGATATAGTGACAGCCTGGATCTCCGACCCCGGATCTAGGGGTGTTACAGAAATGGTATCAGAGAAATAGTTTATAATCTCAGAGACGATAGGAAGGTTTAAGGACTTAAACCCTTATTGAAACATTGTCGGGCTACTAGACATAGCCCTAACAACCTTAAGCTAATAAGGGAACTATTTATCAGAACCTCAAGGATAGTAACATTTTTCCCTTTTTGTGTAGACACCCGAAGATGTAGAGCTACCTGAAGGTTCCGAGCAGCGACACGATGATGCCCTTCTGAGAGCCATAGATGAGCCTGATGTTGAGACAGAGACTGACCCTCAGCAGGAGGGAGAGAGAGAGATAGTCCAAGAGGAGGATCCTAGAGCTGATGACCCTATGCCCATAGAGGTGTTTGCACTAAATCACGCAAGAGTACGTGGTCACAAGTAATACAGATATTAGTCAAGTTCGTTCCCACAGAGATCTTGGTTTTTAATTCAGTTTAGTACCTATGCAACAATGTATGATTATTATTCACTGCTAAGACAATTAACAAATTTGGGTTTTAATTAACTAAAATTAACTAAATAAAACAAATAAACAATCTAAGAATTAACTAACTAACGAGAATTGGAATCGAATTACTTCTGCAAGATGAACCATGGAATCCTAACTTCATTAAATATTTTGCTTAGATTTGACGCCTTTAATCACTATATGCAATGGTTATGATATCTGATCGGACAACACGAAACAAGTACACGCTACATGTCAGCATACGTATACCAAACAACCCATACATCCACAAAAGAGATAGAAGATGAATAGACACCAATTATGCTTAGACCCTATATGTCTATAGAATTTGAAAACATAACGGTTGAAGAACAAGTTATCCATAAAGATCACATAGGGCAATATAAGTATTCTCATCTCATACTACGAATCATGTTGATAAACAATCATGAACCTACGCTAGCATGGCAAGTTCTAAATCTCAAGATCCACTTTCACTTCACAAGAGATTAACAGATTAGATGTTAGCTACGCATCTAACAATTAAGCATAACCATACGAGGATATCAAATATACATCACACACAGATCTTTAAAGCATCAAGATACTAAAGCTCCATAAATAAATCCGTTAGAATCCCATGACAATGATTAGCTCATAATTGAACCTCTCGTCATCATGGGATCTGATGAAACCATGATAAAAACAAAGTATGAAAAGATACAAATAAAACTAAGTAATTGATATGTAATGGTTCTACTCCTAATGATACAAATTACAAAGGTTGGATGTGTTTATATAGGCTCTAGAAGTCTTGCCCAGCAAGAAAATACCAAAACAGAATTATAATAAAATTTCTGCAAAATACGTTTCCTAAACTGATTCTGTTTTTAAGGAAAATTCGTAGCTGACTTTTCTTCAGTATTTCTGGACCGTTCCATTTGTAATTGGACATATGGACCACTTTAGAATGAAAGAGAATTCCGTTATCTTCGCGTGGACTGTAAGATCGTCCAAAACAGACTTTTAGAACTCAAGATATGGCCCAAACAGTAAATCAGGATTTTCAGGACAAAATTTCGAATTTCCAGAAGGGTTCCCGCGCTGCAGCGCCCTTCCCAGGCCGCAGCGCGCCATGCTTTCTGTCCAAGATTGTAGAAAATATCCCAGGCTTCGCGTGGACAGTAAGATCGCTGAAAACGGACTTCTAGAACTCCAGATATGGCCAAAACAGTGAAGACTGCGCAACCTACCCAGAAAATCCGAATTTTACACAAATTGCTCTTTTTTCCTCCGTTTCTTTTGCATTAGCTAACATCTTCAATACCATGACACATGTAACTCCTTGGTAGCATAACACAAGTGTCAAATCTTCATTCCAATGCTTAATTCCACTCTAATATCGATTAGAAACACCAACACTAACCGATAGCTACAACCCTGCACAACTACACAAAACACATCAAAAATACAACAAACTTGAGACCAAGTCAATCAATTTAAGCCGATATGGAACGCTCCAAGTGGATATATAATCCACTTATCACACCCCCAAATTTAAACCGATGCTTGTCCTCAAGCATAAACAACTAAACACTAACTAATTAGTACCACTTCCGTAGGTGATCACGGTTGCATTTGGCATATGCAACAAGCCCTTTAAACCCCTAGGTAGCCCTAGTGGACGAGTAAGGTCTCGTGAGGGCCTATAGTGAATGTACCCACAAAATTCATCTAACTAACAATGCAAAAATAATGCAATGCATGAATACAACTAAATGAAAATGCAATTAATCTAGTACTAATATCCTACCATATCTTCAAATCCTCTCATGCCATATCAACTTAAGAATCAATGTAAATACGCAATGTCTTGGTGTCGAAAGTGCAAATATTCACATAGTCTACTCAATGAACATGCATAAGTTCTCACAAGTCCATGTCAAGTGTAAGAATAAGTTAGTAAACATGCTAAGCCTACAAGAGTACATCTTTGAGACAAAACTCGGGATCTCATACGCAAAAACAAGTAAACACTCACAATCCACTCACAAAAGAATACTCTCTCAAGAACAAGGGTAAGTGTATCGCTCAATTCCAACAAAATCATAAGCATGCTTGACATTTGGTATCAATCAAACTCTTAACACAACATACATCAATGACGATAATCAAAAGGTCTTTATTTTGGTTGTAACGGGGCTAGGGACAAGGTATGTCAAATAAGCCAAAACAGGTGAAGTATCAAAAGCTAGTAAGTACCATAATAAATCATACACAACACCCTATTTTCCCCCCACATAAATTTTTACTAAAACCAACACTCGACTAGTCGACTGAAATAGGATCACAACAAACACAAACATGCTCTCATAATTTTTTCTTTTTTCTCTTTTTTTTCTTTTTTTTTCTTTTCTCTTTTTTTTCGAGAGCTAAATATAACACAAACAATAATATAAACAATAACAATGATCCCATGAATTTATTACATATGCCGACTATCAAGTAAAGAACCAAACCCAATTTTCAATATTTCCCCCAAAAGTAAGACCAACAATAAACCCAAAATTGCACACCTAATTACTCCCTTAAGCACTCTACTATCCTTTGACAATGTGGGTTCAAATTAATGTAAGGCCAATACAAGAAAAAGGTCTAGGCAAGTAATGTGGTATGTCACCGAAAAAATAGGATTAAGCTCAACGGGTTAACTAATTGATCATGTAAACATGGTATGGTAATATGGGAAAATATGCGGTAATTCCTAATTGCCTTTATCATTTTAATCGTCAAATAATGTCATGCGTTTCAAGAAAGACCTCAAACAACTGCTAGCAATGCAAACAATCCGTGGACACTCAAGCAAACGAATAAATTGCAAATAAATATGCAATATGCAATAAGGCTCAAAAACTCACTTGGTTGAAAAACATACTCAATCCCAAGCAAAAATCTCTCTAACGCACCGACTTGTATTCAAAGCATGCAAACTAAATCATCTTGCACATATTCATGTTCTTCTAATCACTTACAACATTCAATAAGTCTACTAGCTTTAACTTACTAGTGTATGTGTGTGCACAAGAACAAAGCATATCACTTCTCAATCAAAAGCGTCAACAACACAAAATTCCTATCAAGCATGGGTGCAAATGCAACCTATTATGAACTCACATGAAATATGAACATAAAAACAGAATGTCCTATATGAAACAAACGTACATAACACGAACATAAATGCATAATTTACTACTAACATGCAAAATATGATTCCTACATGAACACAATGACTCACAAATAACTACTACACACTACTTATCCCCCAAACCACCCCCAAACTTAGAATATTCAATGTCCGCATTGAATGGAAAGTAATACAAGGGATAGTAGAAAACATACCTAAATAAAATTGCCGAAAAGCGTGGGTTGCCTCCCACGAAGCGCTTGTTTAGAGTCAATTAGCTTGACTACGTCCAAGCCTCCATTAAGGATGATAATAGTTGGCCTGGTCATCTCTTCGTGAGACTTCATCGTCATCACGGCAACACACTTTCTGCCCTTTCTCCTCGCTTGGCCTATTCGTGTAACAACTATGTCCTATTCCAATGCCTTCATCTGTTGACCCAAAATCTCTCAATTTGTAGAACAACACACACTCGTGGGCTTCGCTTGAAAATAATTGAGGAGGGTAAATGTAAGTTGCTGAAGACTTTGGTTCCTCAAAGAGAACTTCCTCCATTGGCTCTAATGCGCTACCTCCATCTTTATACCCTGAGACAAGTAGAAGACCTGCATCTTTCCCATGATCATCAACCTCTTGGTTCGCACATACCAATTCTTGAAATTCGCGTAGCTCAGCTCACCAATGTCCTCTTGGTACGCACATACCAATTCTTGAAATTTGTGTAGCTCATCATTTTCTGTCCCGAATTGTTCCCTTTCCAAATCATCCACCTCACTAGCTTGATCAAATTCCTCACATGGCTTGTGAACGCTAACCTCCTCTTGGAATTTGTCTTCCTCAATTATGCATGCAGTACCTTGCTCCAAGTCACCGTTATTCTCTGGTGTTACCTCTAGCATGAATTATTGATTCTCTTGTTCTAAGGCTCTCAAAACTTGAGCAGCAAGTGTCCCCATAGATTTGATAGACTCCTCATGACTCTTTATAAGCATCCTAAGCTCCTTCCTAATCTCCTTCAAATCATCAACCTCATCAGACTGAAAAGTAGGAAGAGGTTGTTGATGTTGAAACTCTTCACTACCAAAGACATATGACATATCTGGAATATCTTGCTGGTACTGTTGAGGATGGTATTGAAAATATGGTTGTTCCTCATAAGTGACATATGGATCAACTCCTTCGTAGTAACAATATTGTGAGGGATCATGAACGCCCAAACACTGCTCACATGGCTGAAGCTGTTGAATACCACCTTGGTTGCTCCAGCACTGATATGTCTCATGTGCGCCCGCACATAACTCACAAACACTAGCCACCTGTCGAACTCCATAGTAAGTTAGAAAATCCATCTTCAACGTCAACGCTCTCTGACAAGTACCTGAAACACCAACGAACTACAAGAATATATGAGAAAAAGCAATCCGAGTCAGTGAACTCTAACGACCACTATTGAAAAGCACAAAAACCAAAAATAAAACACCAATGATCCCCGGCAGCGGTGCCGAAAACTTGTTTGCACTAAATCATGCAAGCGTACGTGGTCACAAGTAATACAGATATAAGTCAAGTTCATTCCCACAGAGATCTTGGTTTTTAATTCAGTTTAGTACCTATGCAACAATGTATGATTATTATTCACTGCTAAGACAATTAACAAATTTGGGTTTTAATTAACTAAAATTAACTAAATAAAACAAATAAACAATCTAAGAATTAACTAACTAACGAGAATTGGAATCGAATTACTTCTGCAAGATGAACCATGGAATCCTAACTTCATTAAATACTTTGCTTAGATCTGATGCCTTTAATCACTATATGCAATGGTTATGATATCTGATCGGACAAAACGAAATAAGTACATGCTACCTGTCAGCATACGTATACCAAACTACCCATACATCCACAAAAGAGATAGAAGATGAATAGACACCAATTATGCTTAGACCCTATATGTCTATAGAATTTGAAAACATAACGGTTGAAGAACAAGTTATCCATAAAGATCACATAGGGCAATATAAGTATTCTCATCTCATACTACGAATCATGTTGATAAACAATCATGAACCTATGCTAGCATGGCAAGTTCTAAATCTCAAGATCCACTTTCACTTCACAAGAGATTAACAGATTAGATGTTAGCTACGCATCTAATAATTAAGCATAACCATACGAGGATATCAAATATACATCACACACAGATCTTTAAAGCATCAAGATACTAAAGCTCCATAAATAAATCCGTTAGAATCCCATGACAACGATTAGCTCATAATTGAACCTCTCGTCATCATGGGATCTGATGAAACCATGATAAAAACAAAGTATGAAAAGATACAAATAAAACTAAGTAATTGATATGTAATGGTTCTACTCCTAATGATACAAATTACAAAGATTGGATGTGTTTATATAGGCTCTAGAAGTCTTGCCCAGCAAGAAAATACCAAAACAGAATTATAATAGAATTTCTGCAAAATACGTTTCCTAAACTGATTCTGTTTTTAAGGAAAATTCGTAGCTGACTTTTCTTCAGTATTTCTGGACCGTTACAGTTGTAATTGGACATCTGGACCACTTTAGAATGAAAGAGAATTCCGTTATCTTTGCGTGGACTATAAGATCGTCCAAAACAGACTTGTAGAACTCAAGATATGGCCCAAACAGTAAATCAGGATTTTTAGGACAAAATTTCGAATTTCCAGAAGGGTTCCCGCGCTGCAGCGCCCTTCCCAGGCTACAGCGCGCCACGTTTTCTGTCCAAGATTGTATAAAATCTCCCAGGATTCGCGTGGACAGTAAGATCGCTGAAAACGGACTTCTAGAACTCCAGATATGGCCAAAACAGTGAAGACTGCGCAACCTACCCAGAAAATCCGAATTTTACACAAATTGCTCCTTTTTCCTCCGTTTCTTTTGCATTAGCTAACATCTTCAATACCATGACACATGTAACTCTTTGGTAGCATAACACAAGTGTCAAATCTTCATTCCAATGCTTAATTCCACTCTAATATCGATTAGAAACACCAATACTAACCGATAGCTACAACCCTGCACAACTACACAAAACACATCAAAAATACAACAAACTTGAGACCAAGTCAATCAATTTAAGCCGATATGGAACTCTCCAAGTGGATATAAAATCCACTTATCAAGAGGACCCATTGGACTCAGATGAGCCAGAAGAGGATCCAGAGGAGGATCCAGATGAGGACCCCGTGGAAGATGTTCCAGCTGACCCCGCATCTGGAGAGGAGCCTGAGGATGAGGAGGTGGTGTGGACTGATATTTCTATGCATTCCCCTTCTCTCAGAGAGGATTCATCCCCTATTGGATATCATTGGGACACAGATTTAGAGGGTGACTCTGAGGAGCCTATACCAGAGGATGCCGAAACTGAGGTTGCCGCGGAGAGCGAGCCGGTTAGTCCTCCCATACAGGTTGTTAGATCCACTGAGTACGATTGGATGGTGACCCAGATGACCACCGATCTGGTGGCAGCGGAGGCCCGAGTAGCGGAGCTGAGGTTCCAGCTAGCTGAGGAGAGACGTGCGAGGCTATACTCCCAGGGGAGAGACTCCAGAGTTAGACGGATGAGGCGGGCAGTACTAAAGATTGAGAGGAGGGCTCACACCCGACTCAGAGCACTTCCATGTTCCCGCCACAGTAGGAGGATCCGCCGGAGTGATGCAGAGATAGTCCTTTCGAGGACCATGCACCGAGTTAGGGAGGTGATACGCTTTCACATAGACTGATGGATGGTTGACTAATTCAGTCTTCAAGTACAGGGGGATGTTGTAGTAGTTTTACTTTTGGTAGTGATGTCAGTCACGTAGTATATTTCCTCTGGATAGGAAGACATGTTAGCTGGCTTTGGATGTACTTTTTATATATTTCAATTTTATGTTGTACTTGAAACTTTGACTCTCAGAAGTCACTAGCAGTATTATGACGTAAATTTCGTTCAATTTTAGCAACTGTTTCCGTTTAAATTGTTACATATATGCTGCCATGATTGTTTGACAGCTATTTATAAGATGCATATATACCTTTAAAAGATTACACCTTCGAGGTGCCAATCATAGAAAACCAGATTAAGAAAAATGAGGAAACCCTAACAGAATTTTTATATACATGTATACTTTCAGAAAAATGCCACCAAGGAGAAACACAAGAACTCACCCTGCCGAGTCCGCCACTCATGGTAGTAACCAACATAGGGAAGAGGAACGCCGTCACCAAGAATAGGTGGATGAGGAAGATGAGTACAATTAGTTAGACGATGAGGATTATGAGGAAGAAGAAGAGGACCCAATGGAACAATTTATGCGCCTGATGAGGCAAAATCTGGAGCGCTAGCAACGGCCACAGCCACCACCCCGCGGCCCCAACAATGCAGTCGCCAATGCCTTTAAGGCCTTTAAATCACTTAAACCCCCAGAATTCCATGGGACAGCAGACCCCGTTGAGGCCAGGGCCTGGTTGAAGGAGATGGAGAAGACCTTTGAGATTATGGGCACTGAGGAAGCCAAGAAAACCATCTTTGCTACATACCTGCTTAAGGGAGAGGCCAACTACTGGTGGGAGGCCAAGAAAAATATGGAACCAGCTGGAGTGGTTACATGGGATAGATTCACAGAGTTATTCTTGGAAAAGTACTTTCCGAGGTTTATGGAGACCCAGATGGAACTCAAGTTCCTAGAGCTTAAACAGGAGAATCTGACTGTAGTCGAATATGAGGCTAGGTTCACGGAACTATCAAGGTTCGTGCCAGAGTATGTGAACACTGAAATTAAGAAGGCAAGGAGGTTTTAACAAGGATTGAAATAGTGGATTCGGAACCGCATCGCGGTGTTAGAAATTACGGATTACGCCACTCTAGTACAGAAGGCATCGATTGTAGAGGCAGGAAGTGAGCAGTCCCAGAAGGACAAGATCATGAAGAAAAGGAAGTTTGAAAGTCGAAGTAGTGGTGCTGCAAGTGGGAGTTTCTCCAGCAAGTTTGTTAGAGGAACGGTGTCCCAGCCAGCCAAAAGCACGGGGTTTAACAAAGCAGAAAGCAAGAGTGTTGGCCAAGGAGGTGGATCAACCAGGGCACCCATATCAGGACAGTCACGCCCTCCCCTACCTAACTGTAAGACTTGTGGAAAGAAACATTCAGGGGTATGTCTTCAGGGTACGACGACATGTTGTAAATGTGGACAGATTGGACACTATTCCAACAATTGCCCTCAGAGGAATGTGCTCATGAAATGTTATCAGTGTGGAGGTACAGACCACTGGAAGAAAGATTGCCCTAAATTGAAACCGACAAGATCAAAGATGAGCGGTACTGCATCCAACCGACCACCCACCGCTAGGACTTTCAACATGACAGTGCAGGATGCAGTAAGGGATGAGGATGTCATCGCAGGTACCCTTTCCCTTAACACCTTGAGTGCTAATACTTTGTTTGATTCTGGAGCTACCAAATCTTTTATATCGCAAGATTTTGCATGTAAACTGAACTTGAAACCAGAAATGTTAAAGGAGCGGCTAATGGTAGAGATAGCTAACCACGAAGTGGTTCCTGTAAGCCAGATATATCCTAACTACGATATAGTAATAGGAGGTCACCACTTTCAGGCAGACCTAATTCCGTTTAAGTTAGGCGGATTCGATGTCATTTTAGGGATGGATTGGTTGGCAAGTAATGTGCCCAGATTGATTGCAAGAGCAAGAAAGTTAGGATAAAGGTGTCAGGAAAGAATGAGGTCATATTCAAAGGACAGCGACAGACTCAAAAATTCTTGACTGTTGCTCAAGCGAAAAAGTTAGTACGAAAGGGCAGCGAGGCCTACTTAGCTTATGTATTAGACACGAAGCAAAGAAACCCTGAACTGAAGGACATTCCAGTTGTTAGGGAATTTGAAGATGTGTTTCCAGAAGACCTTCCTAGGTTACCACCCGATAGGGAAATCGAGTTTGCGATAGAATTAGCACCAGGAACCGCACCAGTTTCTAAAGCCCCCTATCGATTGGCCCCCGTTGAGATGAAAGAACTGGCCACTCAGTTGCAAGAACTGTTGGATAAGGGCATGATAAGACTAAGTGTGTCCCCATGGGGTGCCCCAGTGTTGTTTGTAAAGAAAAAGGATGGTAGTATGAGGCTATGTATAGACTACATATAGCTGAATAAGCTAACCATTAAGAACAAGTACCCCTTGCTTAGGATTGACGACCTTTTTGACCAACTAATGGGAGCAGTTCACTTTTCGAAGATAGACCTGAGAACGGGGTACCATCAGTTAAAGATCAAACCGGAAGATATACCCAAGACTGCTTTTCGCACTAGGTACGGCCATTATGAGTTTCTAGTGATGTCTTTTGGATTGACTAACGCCCCCGCGCCATTCATGGACTTGATGAACCGAGTATTCAAACATTACCTAGACAAGTGCGTCATAGTTTTCATTGACGATATCTTGATTTATTCTAAGATGGAGGAAGAACATGCAGAACACTTGAGGATAGTCCTAGGAATCTTGAGGGAAGAAAAGTTGTATGCCAAATTTTCAAAATACGAATTTTGGCTAAATGAAGTGCAATTATTAGGTCATGTGGTTAGTAGTGAAGGAGTACTAGTTGACCCTGCCAAAATAGAGGCAATATCAAAATGGGAAAGACCGACCACCCCGACCGAAGTAAGAAGTTTCGTGGGACTAGCCGGGTATTATAGGAGGTTTGTGCAAGACTTTGCCAAACTGGCAGCCCCATTGACCCGACTCACCAGAAAGATTGAAAAGTTTGTATGGAATGAGAAATGTGACGAGAGCTTTCAAGAGCTAAAGAAAAGTGAAAGGCAGAGTGTGTAAACTTGTAACACTATAACTAATGTAACTCAATTAAAGGAAAAGATACTTAACCAGAATACAATCAAGAACAAGAAGTCACAAGGAATCAACACTAAATGAAGACAAGGTAATTGATACAATTGAACATGTTAACTATGATCAAGCCAAGAAGAAATCATTGAGAGAAGTTCAAGTCAAAGTTGTTCATGCCTCAGTGATTTGAGAAATCGAGAATCAAGATCATAACTATCAGTATCAACAAGACCAATTGATTTCAAGTGAACAAGAAGGAAAGCAAACTTTTGAAAGCCACGTTACTAAGTGAATATGGTAATTTATTCAAGAAGCAGAAACACTATCAAGACTAGTCACTTATGAACCAGACCAGTGCATCAAGTGTCAGGACATTGATAGCAAGTTTATGTCAGTAATAAAGATCCATGTTCAAGAACTTGCTGAAGAATAAAGAAGACATGAAGATATCACAAGTTCAAGATGTGCATTGAAGTTTCAAGTTGAAGACCAGAATATTTTCTAAGTACTAAATATTCTAGATGACCAAGTAGAATATTTCTAAGTAGAAGTTCTACTTAGAAATTCGAGATGGCTAAGTAGAAATTCTCAAGTAGAAGTTATACTTAGAGTGCAGCTTCAACATGACACATGGCATCTTCTGATTGGCAGATTTCCAAGCTTTCAAGATAAGGCAAGATTTATGTGGACATCATTGGGCCACGTATATCTTAGTCTTTGAAGACTACAAGACATAGATTACATGTAGTATAAATAGAAGTACTTGTGTGATGTTTTATGTTAGAGAACAATAGTTGAGAAAAACATAAGAAAAAGAGAGAGAGAGTGCATTCACAGAGCTTAGTATCATTCACTTCTCTCTGAACTTCTGTTATACTTTGTAATGAATGTTGTAGCAACCATTTCAAGTTATATATAAGAAATATATTCCTTGAATCTGCGTGTTCATTTATTGCATCGTATTTATTGCTTCTCATATTCGAAAAGTTGTATTCACCCCCCCTCTACAACACATTTGGACCTAACAATTGGTATCAGAGAGGTTGTTTAACATACAAAACATAGATCCTTGTGTTTGGTAGAAGAATCGTGAGTTTTCATTTTCTAGATCTACTTTTCATTTTCTCGAAAAGTGTGCTTTAATTCGTTGGTAGTGAAAACTCATCCGAAAAATTATTTAAATACTCCAGGTGTGATTATTTAGCTTGGGGGTATTTTAATTAATTTTTGTGAATTAATCTGGGTTCATTGATATTTGGTGTTCTTGAGTGTTCATCATCTGTTCTTATCAAAGAAGACAACCCAACAACTTTTTGATCTCCTTTTCAAACAGATAAATAGTAAAAGAATAAAATGGTGTTTTTGGACTTTTGATTTGCATTATTCACGGCCGAAAGTGTAACAAGACATACTCAGTACCTAGCACGTGGGTTAGGTGGGTTAGGTGAGTAAAGCATCAAAGTCAAAAAGGTGTTAAAGAGATAATATTGTTTATTCAATATTAAAGTAATCTGCAGAAAATTTATTCTAAGGACAAAAGTTCTACATAGAATTTCTACTTGAGATTTTCTACATAGAATTTCGACTTGGACAATTTCTACTTGGTGAAGTTCGACTTGAGCAAAATTTCTACTTAGAGAAATTTTGACTTAGGCAGAAGTTCTAAATATATATACTACATAGCCTAGTCTTTGGTACTTAGAAACTTTTAGTGACCAAAATTGAAATGGCTCCTAAAAATGCTTTCAAGATCCCAATGTTCAACCGAGATCACTACGAAGAATGGGTTTTCAGAATGAGACTCTATTTAGAGACTGTTAACCCTGAATATCTGGAAGTCCTTGACAAGGGTAAATTTGTTCCAATGGTGGTTATTCCTGCACATACGGAAGGAGGGGTGGTTATAGCACCTCGGTCTGAGCCCAAAAAGGCAGCGGACTTTTCGGATGCTGACAAGGAACAAATAACTTGTGATACTACCGTACGACAAACCTTGATGGAATCTCTTGATCATGAAATGTTCAACATAGTCAAAGGTCTGACTACAACGAAGAAGATTTGGGACAAGATAGAAGTTGTCATGGAAGGATCTGCAGAGGTTAGAAGTAACAAGACACTCATACTCAAGATGGAGTATGACATCTTTAGAATACGAAAAGGAGAAGGCATAACGGAAGTCTATCTACGATTCAGTCAGTTCGTATTGGATTTGAATCTGAGAGGTGTAACTCTCCCCATGGTTGAGACCAATACGAGATATCTGAGGAACCAGCCAAAGAGCATTGAACATAGGGTCTACGCAATCAGAGAAACCAGAGATTTGCATACAACTTCTCTGGAAGAATATTATGGAATATTAAAGACCTATGAGCTGGAAACGCTTCAAGATCAAGCATGGGAAAATGATTCAAAGGGAAAAGAAACTGCATCAGGATTAGTTGCTGATGAGGAAGAGTCTAAGAAGGCAATGGTTGCAGCAAAGCCTAAATCATCACTTGCACCACATCAAGTTGATAATGATGACGAGTGCACATCTAATAGTGATGATGACTACTACACCCAAGAAGAGACTGAATTGATAGCTAGATATGAGATTGAGATGGAAGATCGCCAAGAAGCACAACCAG
Source organism: Kitagawia praeruptora (assembly GCA_037693485.1). Taxonomy (NCBI): domain Eukaryota; kingdom Viridiplantae; phylum Streptophyta; class Magnoliopsida; order Apiales; family Apiaceae; genus Kitagawia; species Kitagawia praeruptora. The sequence continues at coordinate 99,515,685 of CM075354.1, read as the reverse complement.
GATTAGGAGCTAAGGCTATTAAACAACAAGGGAAGAAAGGCATAAAAGAGGTTAAGGCTGAACGGATAAAGAAAGCATGTTATCACTGCAAATCTACTGAACATCTTTCTTATGCATGTAAAGCTAACATAAATGTTCCTGCTACACATGCCATGCCTACCACACATACAATGAATAATCTGCATCAGAATCATGCACAATGTGGTCAACCTAATTGTATGCCATGCACTTTTAACATCATGCAAACTTTTGTGAATTTAATGAATGCATCTAGCCAGTCATGCTCAAATACTGCTGCTAGTTCAAACATCAAAAAGAAGCATGTGAGAGCCAAGACTGTCAGTCCTCCTAAAGTTAGGAGTGACAAACCCTCTCCTAAGACTGACATATCTGTCAAGTCTGAGAAAGGAAAGGAGAGAGTCGAAAGCTCTAGTAATGTTACAAAAAGTGCATCTCATGTTGTTAAATCTGTTGATTCTCGATCTTATAGAAAAGCCGGGCCCAATCAAAGTTGGGTTCCAAAGAACGTCTAATCAATCTGTCATTGCAGGGCATTAAGCAGAATAGAAATAAAGTTATATGGGTGCTAGACAGTGGAGCATCGAGGCATATGACTGGAAACAAGTCCCTGCTTACAGAGTTGGTTATGAAAGCTGGCCCTTATGTTACCTTTGGAGATGACAGCATAGGTGTGACAAAGGGATATGGCAAACTGAAAACTGGCAATGTCATCATTGAAGATATTTCCTATGTTGAGGGATTAAAGCACAATTTGTTGAGTATCAGTCAATTCTGTGACAAAGGTTACGAAATTGTCTTCAACAAGAAAGGTGTATCAATAACTCACGTTAAGGAAGGCTCACTGGCTTTGAGAGGAGTTAGAAAGGCAGATATTTTTGTTGCAGACATGGATTCAGCAAATCAGAATGAGGTTACCTGTTTCTACAGCAAAGCCTCGAATGATGAAAGCTGGTTATGGCACAAAAAGCTATCTCACTTAAACTTCAAAATGATGAATGCTCTCGCGAGGCGAGAATTGGTGAGAGATCTACCTCAAATGGAGTTCGCTCCGAAAGGACTCTGTGAAGCTTGTGAAATGGGAAAGTCGAAGCGAGCATCGCATAAAAGCAAAGAAATTTCTAGTATTACTGAGCCTCTGCAACTTCTTCATATGGATTTGTTTGGCCCAGTGAATGTCCTATCTTTGTCTAGGAAAAGATATGCATTGGTAATCGTGGATGATTTTTCTAAGTATACATGGGTATTGTTCGCAATGACGAAAGACGAAGTACCTTTCTTAATCATTGATCACATCACTCAAATTGAGAATGTTTCAACACTTACTGTGAAGACGATTAGATCAGACAATGGCACTGAATTCAAAAACGCAGTGCTGAATGACTTCTGTGTATCTAAGGGAATACGTCGTCAGTATTCAGCCCCGAGAACTCCACAACAAAATGGAGTAGTTGAAAGGAAGAATAGAACATTGGTTGAAGCAGCAAGAACTTTGTTGTATGATTCGAAACTTCCTCTGTACTTCTGGGCGGAAGCAGTGAGTACCGTGTGTTACACTCAAAATCGATCCTTGATCATAAAAGATAAAGAAAAGACACCATGTGAGCTAATGAACGGCAGAAGACCAACAATCGAATACTTTCATGTCTTTGGAGTAAAATGCTATGTACTTATAGATGATGAAAATCTAGGCAAGTTTGCAGCAAAAGCTCGTGAAGGAATCTTTGTTGGTTATTCCACAGATGTGGTGGCAGCTTATAGGGTGTTCTTAGTGAATGATCGAAAAGTGACTGAAAGCTACAACGTCAGATTCGACGATACCAAACTCCCATCAATTTCAAGAGATTCTAGTGAACCTAAGTCCCTAAAATTTCAGAATCTGGACTTAGAAGAACTTGAAGATGAACCTGAGTTGGTTGTCCCATTAAATGTTCCAAGTGTACGTGAAGAACCTGAGTCTAGTGAACAAGCTAATTCTACAAGATCAGGAGAGACTCTTTCAGTACGAACCGACAACAACTCAGGGGGAGTAAATAGCAGCTCAAGGACTACTGTTCAAGGCTCGAGTCGAGTTGACTCTAGTTCTGTAGGAGCTGGCACTAACTCAGGGGGAGTTAGTGAAAATAATCAAAGTAGTCAGCACCACAACTCAGAAAGTCAAGCTGAATCATCAAGACAATTTCCAAGAGAACGGGTATGGAATAAAGACCATCCATTTGAATTAATTATTGGTGATCCAGATGCTGGTGTGTCTACTAGAAGAACTGCAAGAGCTGACCTGGCTAATATTTGCTTATATTCTGGGTTCTTATCCAAGCTTGAACCTAAAGAAATAGAAGAAGCTTTTGGTGATGCTGATTGGGTGATTGCAATGCAAGAGGAACTCAATCAGTTTGAAAGGCAGAAAGTTTGGAAACTGGTACCCCGACCAAAGAACAAATCAGTAATTGGAGCTAGGTGGGTATTCAGAAATAAAATGGATGAAAACGGACTTGTAACTCGAAACAAGGCTCGTTTGGTTGCAAATGGTTATTCTCAGCGAGAAGGAATTGATTATGATGAGACCTATGCACCGGTTGCAAGACTTGAGGCAGTCAGGATGTTCTTGGCATTTGCAGCACATAAGAACTTCAAGGTTTTTCAGATGGATGTGAAAAGTGCCTTCCTGAACGGAGAGTTAGAAGAAGAGGTGTATCTGGAACAGCCGACTGGCTTCATTGATCCAGAACTTGTAGATTTTGTTTATCTTCTCTTCAAATCTGTCTATGGCCTCAGGCAATCCCCAAGATGTTGGTATGAAACCCTATCCTTATTCTTAATTGAAAGTGGTTTTACTAGGGGAGTAATTGACAAAACATTGTTCTATAAAAATGTGAAGAATGATTTAATACTTGTTCAAGTCTATGTGGACGATACTATCTTCGGGTCATCTAATGAGCGCTTGTGCGAGAAATTTGCTAAGCTAATGCAAGAGAAATACGAGATGAGCATGATGGGAGAGCTGTCCTTCTTCCTTGGATTACAGATCAGTCAGAGAAAAGATGGTGTCTTTATCTGTCAATCCAAGTACGTCAGAGATTTACTCAAGAAGTACAATCTAGAAGATGCATCAGCAGCTAAGACTCCCATGGCAACAGCCACGAAGCTTGATGAAGACAAATCAGGTAAACCAGTTGACATCACAAGCTATCGAGGTATGATTGGCTCACTTCTCTATTTAACTGCAAGTATACCCGATATAATGTTCGCGACTTGTTTATGTGCAAGATTCCAAGCGGATCCTAGAGAATCACATCTCATAGCCGTCAAAAGAATTTTTAGGTATCTCAAGGGCACACCAAATCTAGGGATTTGGTACCCAAGAGATACAGGTTTTAATCTAATTGCTATACGGATTCAGACTATGCAGGTTGCAGGATTGATAGGAAAAGCACATCTGGTGCTTGTCAATTTCTTTGCAGAAGATTGGTGTCCTGGCAAAGTAAAAAGCAACATACAGTATCTACTTCTACTGCTGAAGCTGAGTACATTGCTGCTGGAAGCTGTGTAGCTCAAATACTGTGGATGAGGAACCAATTGAAGGATTATGGCATGGAGCACAAGAAAATTCCAATTATGTGTGACAACACAAGTGCCATTGCCATAACCAACAATCCTGTAGATCACTCAAGAACCAAGCACATCGACATCAGGTATCACTTCATAAGAGAACATGTCGAGGAGGGGACTGTGGAGCTACATTTCGTGCCCACAATGCAACAAATTGTAGATATATTCACCAAACCTCTTGATGAAGTAACATTCAATAGATTGGTTGGTGAATTGGGAATGCTTAACACAAGTTAGTAAAGCCTTCTATCTGTAAAATCCATGTTTATGTTTGTATATGCAAGCTACTTAATCATTATGTGCTTAGACTTTAAAATGCCTAATTAATGATTGTTATAGGGTGCATATAGTGTCATTTTACATGAATTCATTGTGTTTTTAAGTGTCTTTTATAGCACAAATCTTTGAATTTATGCTTGTTAGATTGCATGATCATAGGGGGAGTTAAATTCATAATATTCTAAATTTTGCATGATTTTTAGATGAATTTACCTGTGTTTTTCATGTAATTAGAGGCCTTAGAATTATCAAGGAATGTTTTAATTATGTCATATATTAAAATCCTTGAATTGATATTTATATTAATTTGGCAATATTAAGTGTTGAGTTTTTCAAGAAGAATTGTCAAATTATTCTAAGTATCTTCAAAATTTCGAGTTAGTCTCTATCTCGAAACTCATCTCGAAATTCTACTTGGATTTCGATTTGAGCTTCCAGAGTGAAGTTTTGAAAATTCTAAGTTTGGGAAGAATTTCGAGTTAGTCTCTATCTCGAAATTCATCTCGAAATTCGACTTAAGATTCGAATTCGAGTTACCAGTGTGCCTATTTCTTTCTTCAAAATATTCCAGATAATGTCTATCTTACTGGGGATATTTTTTTGAAAAGATCAAGTCTGAGAGAATGACTTCGAGTTAGTTAATAACTTCGAGTTAGTCTCTATCTCGAAACTCAACTCGAATTTCGACTTGATGTTCGAGATAGAGTTCTCAGTTGGTTAAGGGGATTTTTCGAGTTAACTCCTAACTCGAAACTTATCTCGAATTTCGACTTGAAATTTTGAGATAGGTTTCCCTGGTGGTTTTGCTGCTTAATTGGTTCAAAAAGTGTTTGTTCGAGTTAACCTCTATCTCGAAATTCATCTCGAAGTTCGACTTGATAATTTTCGAGATAGAGTTCGACTTAAGAAGTTCGAGATAGAGTTCGACTTAAGTGTTCCCTATATGGACTTAGTAATTTTCACTCTTTTTAACAGGGACATTTTTGTCATTTCACAATCATCTATATATACATCTCTAACTCGATGCATCATTCACTTTACCTAATTCATCTTTTACAGCCGCATCCACACATACAGGCGATTTCAAACTCATACGAACATATGTTCTTTGATTTTTTGATTAATCTCTTACAGACCACGAATTACTGCCCATTTTAGACTAGTATTATTTGTACGTGATCATTAATCTCTGTGTTTGTGTGTTTGTGTAACTGTTCATCCTTCATATTGTCCATCTATACACACGCATATATACACACGATTTCACTATCATACACACACGAATATACATATCAAGATTTAGTAATTGGCTTGTAATTGATTGTCTCACTCACGATTTCACTGGTATTCGCCTGTAATTGTTTATTGTTTATATCCCATAGTTTAATTTCTCAGATTGCTTTTGGTATTCTCGATAAATTGAAAGGGATAAAACTGTGAATTTGTTAATTACTTGTTTATATCCCGTAGTTTGATTTCTCGAAGTGATTCTTGGTATTCACAAAAGAAATTAAAAGGGCTATAACTGTGATTTCTTTAAGTGATTGTTTTTCGAAAATACTTCACATTTGTTAAAGAAAAATATTTAATTAAAATGGCTCACCATTTTTCACTTGCTAAAAACAATTTTTATAATATTTCTACGGAAATTGGTGATCAACTCCCGCGCTTTAAGTTTTGGATACGATTTCTCAATTTGTACTCCAAAGCTAGCCATGCTTTTACTGCTAAACCTACACTAGTACATGATGCTTTACAGCAATTATGGACTAGTGCGGTTACTTTTGGGAGCAAAACAACCCTCTATGGTTTCAGGTTTACCTTAGCGGGTCAGGAATATGAGGTGACTGAAGAAATTGTCAACAGGGTTCTGGAATTCCCGATAAAAGATACTTATGATCCAGAACCTACAGCTGCAGAACGCCTCAGATTCTTTGAAGAAATAGGATGTTATACTCCGACTGGCCGGATCACTGGAAACATCAAAAAACAATTCTTTCATGTGGAATGGAATTACTTTTTCGAGGCTATCACAAAATGTTTTCGGGCACGCGAAAAAGATTTTCATCAAATTTCAATTCCCATGCAAACCTTTGGAATTGCCCTAGCAAGAGAACTGGATATAAATTATGGACGCATAGTTCTCTCTGAGATAGTGGCTACAATGGGATCTCCTGCAAGCAGAGACCTCAACACAACAGATGTTGTCTGCTGGTTTCCTCGGTTCCTACAGATGCTGATTAATGATTTAATACCGAAGGATGCTCTTGCTATTAGACAGGGATTTGCCAGAAGCCCAACATCTGCACCACTAGGGATGGGCACTAAGTCACTTTCAACAATTGCTAATCAGGATAAACATCACGGAAAATCGATGTCAATTCCTGATACCATACAAACGTGGCTTACATATGATGAAGGAGTTACCACTTTGGCGGAATCATCGCAAGTTTCATCATATGCTCAGAATCCGTCTGCTCATGCTGAGGCATTTGAAGGGATTCCTGATGAGCAAAGCGATGACGAACAAGGTAATAAATCAGGTAATCTCTCTCTGCATACTACTCATTCCTCTTCCTATGTATCTGATTCCGGAACCCAAGAGACTGCTAGCCCGCAGGATCTATCCCAGGGTGAGAGCTATATTTCTGAGTCTGTCATACATTCTTATTCTCGTTCACCCCTGTCACCGGAATCCAGAATGCCAGCACATGTAAATGTAGGATATGATGAGGAGAGTGACCCCGAAGAGCAGCCTCTTACTCGAAAGAAAGCCAAATTTTCTCATGCTGCTACTTCCAAACCTCAGTCAAACCCTAGTGTGTCACACGCAACCACTCCACCTCACGAGAGTGGTTCTCCCCTTGAACAATCTGCACATAGGGATTTTGGTGAGGATTATGTACCTTTTGAAGATACTGTTGCTTCAAAAGGACATGAAGCTTTAAGAGCTTCAGCCGTACCTTCACCGGTACGTATTGATGCTGCAAAGAGGATCGGTTCTGCTGTTGTACAAGAACACTTTGTAGCCTCTCAGCCTGAGATTCCAACTCAGGAACCAACAGAAATTGATCCCATAACTGCCAATTATATTGCTTATCCAGTTTCTGCAGGTACTGCTTCATACTTTGGATCAATCATTGAAGACATACACGAGCTTGAGACAGGGAGTGTGTGTGAGAGGTTAGGGAGAGAGGGACCTTTATTTTTAAGGCCCAAAACCGAGCGCCAAATACTAACAGAACGAGTATTAGAGCGAGGTCACCTAAACCAAACACCGTCCCTTAACATTGAAAATCTTGATACACGTATGACTTCTATGGAAAATCAGATGAAGCAGTTCGGGCAGACGATGGGGCAGTTAGGGATTAACATTGGAAACAATCAAAGGGCTCTTGATGACTACGCAGCACGAATGGCAAGTCAAGCTACAGCGTTTGATGTTTTGACAAACAAGGTTAATGACTTGGGCCATGCTGGTGGTGTCTTGGGAAACACTCTAAATGAGAGGATGGGAGCAATGGAGACTACAATGGATACAATGGCTGTGGAGATCAGTAGAGTGATGTTCGCAATCAGAAGTTTTGTGCCCCCGGAGTGTTTCGAGCCGCAACAACCTCCCCCCGATGCTGGTGCAGGTGGTGCTAGTGGAGCGGGAGCCTATGGTTCTGGTTTTGGAGGTTCTTATGCAGATGGTGGATCTGAAGATCAAGGTGGAGTTCAGGATAACTCACCTAAGGGGGAGAGTGGAAAGGAGACGAGACAGCGGGTAGTTCATATCGAAGAAATTGAAAAACATGCTGATCTTGTCAAGGAAATAGAAATTGAGCCGTCTGTTGATGAAGAGGCTCTGAGGAGGAGAAAGGGTAAGGCAATAATGGTTGAACAAGATGAGCCATTCGTTGACCTGAGTCATCAGGAAACAGTACAGAAGGTACTTGACTCAGATTCTGATATGGAAGACGTACCTTTGGAACATGCTATAAAGAGATCTTTGAAGGATCAAGGTGGAGGTGCTGGGATGTCTTTCGGAATGCCTGAAGAAGTTACTGTTGATGAGGAAACCCTTAAGTCTCAACAGTTAGCCTTGGAACAAGCTGAGTTCCTTAAAATGAAGATGATGCAAGAACGTGCTGTGTTTCTAGAAAAGAAAGTGGAGCTACAAGGGAAGCAGTACGATCATGAGCTTGCAAGGCTAGCTGATCCTCAAGTTGATCTGGATAAAAGAAGGTTAGGGCAGAAGTGGGATGAAGCAAGGAAGATATTTATGGGACCCTGTGCAAAAGGAGTTCATAACAAGGAGGCAGATGATCTGTTCTACAACCTGAATTTGCAGAATCCAATGACTGCGGACTATATAAGTGCATTGAAGAGATTAATTTCTAAAGTCAGGGTTGGATACAATGCAACGCTTAAGGAGTGGCAGGTTATATTGTCTTTGGTAGAAGGAGTCCCAATGTCTTTCCTATATGTGGATGACCAATTCATAACGAGAAGATCTGCGTCAGAGTTGTTCTTGCTAGCAACAAAAATTCAATACTCTCAATCTGAGAAGCTAAGCATTCTGTATAGGGATCAGTTAATGCAGCTAGCAGAGGACAAGGGTCCAGAATTCTCAGCATATCCTAATGTTGTCCGGATGGTAGTTGACAAGAAAATGAAGAGGGTTAGCATGGAGGAAAAGGATTTAATGGAACTTTCAGTGGAATCTCTTAAAGCCGTCTGTAGACAAATGATGAGTAAGGGGTTCGCTTCTGAGCTTAAAGAAAAATCATTGAAGATCATTGAAAGAGTCATATTCAAGAAGAGCAATGAGGTGTGGAAGTGTGATATCATTGCTCCAAACCCTCTCGATAACGTGAAGATTGAGCCGGAGCTGATAGAGAAGAAATGGAATATTCTTCAAGCAATGAAGAATGTAGATGAAGCTCTGACTCTTCCTTCTGGAGCACTGGAACAAGGAGAGATAAGGGAGACAGTTGGCGTTCCAGGAAGAGATAGTGTATACTGGATACACGCTTTTGTTGATGATACAGCTGATGCCTTAGTATTTATAGATGCAGACCAGAATCAAACACTCTTGCATATGAGTAGAAAATGGCTGCTACAGACTCAAGATGCTGCATTTCTGGAGAAAGTATTATATGTGTTCAAATGGGACGAAGTGGAAGATAAGTATGTGGAAGAAAAGCAGAGACTCATGAGTTACCTGTCTGAAGTAGTAGTGGAAAAGAAGCGAATGGAAAAAGATGCGGCTAATGTCCACAATACTAACCGTGTCAAGGGCTATCCCAAAATGATCTATTGTCAGTTTAAAGCTGATAAAGCTCATTGGAAACCTAAGCTTATAATGAAGAACTTTGAGGATATTCCAAAGATCAGGACTACTCAGGAGGTGGACAAACTCAGAAGGCTTTTCAAACATCCTCACCCAGAGCCCAAGAATCCTCTAGAGATGGAAGCTGTAAGTCTGTTGAATGCTAGGTGGGAGCAGCTTCACGATCCAGTGCACAAGAAAGAACAGCAGCAGAAGGAGAAGCGCAGAAGGCAGAAAGAAGAGAAAGACCAAGCTGCTGAAGCTAGGAAGAGGAAACGGAATTAGGGTTAAAGGTCAGAGTGGTGTGAACTTGAAGTTGGAAAAACTTCATGTCTTTCGGTTGCTTTAACTCACTTGAGGAAAATTCACCTTAGAGTGAATCCAATAAGGTGATATAAGTTTGACTAAAAGATATGAAATAATCCAGGTGATAGGAATCATTCAAATGATCTTTAATTCGAGGTTCGAATTCTGTTTCTAGTTTAAGTTCTTTGTATTGTTTTCAAGTACTTTTCAATTGTATATTATTCAAGAATGTAATGTTAATTATCTTTTCTCGTCTCATTGTTTAGTTGAGTTATCCTTCATTAATTTGAATGTCATTGTTAGACAATCAAATAGGGGGAGATTGAAAGGCAGAGTGTGTAAACTTGTAACACTATAACTAATGTAACTCAATTAAAGGAAAAGATACTTAACCAGAATACAATCAAGAACAAGAAGTCACAAGGAATCAACACTAAATGAAGACAATGTAATTGATACAATTGAACATGTTAACTATGATCAAGCCAAGAAGAAATCATTGAGAGAAGTTCAAGTCAAAGTTGTTCATGCCTCAGTGATTTGAGAAATCGAGAATCAAGATCATAACTATCAGTATCAACAAGACCAATTGATTTCAAGTGAACAAGAAGGAAAGCAAACTTTGGAAAGCCACGTTACTAAGTGAATATGGTAATTTATTCAAGAAGCAGAAACACTATCAAGACTAGTCACTTATGAACCAGACCAGTGCATCAAGTGTCAGGACATTGATAGCAAGTTTATGTCAGTAATAAAGATCCATGTTCAAGAACTTGCTGAAGAATAAAGAAGACATGAAGATATCACAAGTTCAAGATGTGCATTGAAGTTTCAAGTTGAAGACCAGAATATTTTCTAAGTACTAAATATTCTAGATGACCAAGTAGAATATTTCTAAGTAGAAGTTCTACTTAGAAATTCGAGATGGCTAAGTAGAAATTCTCAAGTAGAAGTTCTACTTAGAGTGCAGCTTCAACATGACACATGGCATCTTCTGATTGGCAGATTTCCAAGCTTTCAAGATAAGGCAAGATTTATGTGGACATCATTGGGCCACGTATATCTTAGTCTTTGAAGACTACAGGACATAGATTACATGTAGTATAAATAGAAGTACTTGTGTGATGTTTTATGTTAGAGAACAATAGTTGAGAAAAACATAAGAAAAAGAGAGAGAGTGCATTCACCGAGCTTAGTATCATTCACTTCTCTCTGAACTTCTGTTATACTTTGTAATGAATGTTGTAGCAACCATTTCAAGTTATATATAAGAAATATATTCCTTGAATCTGCGTGTTCATTTATTACATCGTATTTATTGCTTCTCATATTCGAAAAGTTGTATTCACCCCCCCTCTACAACACATTTGGACCTAACAAAAAGATTAATGACCGCCCCAGTGCTAACACTGCCAGATGAAAAGGGGGACTTTGTGATCTATAGTGATACATCGCATAAAGGACTAGGTTGCGTGCTCATGCAGCACGGTAAGGTGATTGCATATGCTTCCCGACAGTTAAAGGAGTATGAAGTAAGATACCCTACCCATGATTTAGAGCTAGCCGCGATAGTCTTCGTATTAAAGATATGGAGGCATTACCTATATGGAGAAAAGTTTGAAATTTACACAGATCATAAAAGCCTCAAGTACATCTTTACCCAGAAAGAATTGAATATGAGACAGAGAAGATGGCTAGAGTTAATCAAGGATTACGATTGTGAGATTCGTTATCATTCAGGAAAGGCCAATGTGGCGGTCGATGCCCTTAGCAGGAAGGGAAGGCTCAAGATGATGTCTTCAGCAGAAGAATTGATAAAAGAAATGGAGAAGCTAGAAATCGAAGTTAAGACATTGAGAAGTAGCCAAGAAGTGTTAATGGGAATTCAGATCCAGCCTCCATTATTGGAAAAGATTCGAATATGCCAAGAGCAAAAGATAGAAGAGGAAAAGAACTCGGAGGAAGAGATATTGACCGGGGAGGAAATTAAGTGTGAAAGAGATGCAGGAGGAATCATGAGATATGCAACGAGAATTTGGGTCCCAAATGTTCAGGAACTAAAGGATGAAATCCCATATGAAGGACATAACTCAAGGTACTCTGTGCACCCAGGTACCACGAAGATGTATAGAGATTTGAAAGAATATTATTGGTGGCCCAACATGAAGAAGGATGTGACAGAATGGGTAAATAGATGTTTGACCTGCCAACGGGTAAAGGCAGAACACCAACGACCTAGTGGACTACTGCAACCCCTAGAGATTCCAGAATGGAAGTGGGAGCACCTAGCCATGGATTTTGTAGTAGGACTCCCAAGGACCAAGACTAACCACGATGCGATATGGGTAATCGTCGATAGGTTGACTAAGTCCGCCCACTTTCTCCCAATCAACGAGAGGTACACTGTCGATAAATTAGTAGACATCTATATAAGAGAAATTGTTGTACGACATGGAGTTCCCGTGACCATTGTGTCCGATAGAGACCCAAGGTTTAACTCCAGGTTCTGGAGGAGCTTTCAAGACTGTGTGGGAACCAAGCTAAATATGAGTACTGCATACCACCCCCAGACTGACGGACAAAGTGAAAGAACAATTCAGACCTTAGAGGATATGCTGAGAGTGTGTGTTATGGATTTCAAGGGAAGTTGGGAAGAGCACTTACCATTGATTGAGTTTGCTTATAACAACAGTTATCACTCGAGTATCGAAATGCCCTCATATGAAGCCCTCTATGGCCGGAAATATCGTTCTCCCTTATGTTGGGAAGAAGTTGGTGAGAGGAAGATATTAGGACTTTAACTGGTACAACAGACAAGAGATGTGATAGTTCTAATCAGGGGAAGACTGGCAGCAGCCCAAGACAGACAACATAAGTATGCCAACTTATCTCGGAAGGATAGAGAATATGAAGTAGGAGATATGGTGCTGCTAAAGGTATCTCCCTGGAAAGGACTGATGAGGTTTGGGAAGAAAGGGAAGTTGAGTCTGAGATACATCGGACCTTTCGAGATATTAAGGCGGATTGGACAAGTGGCTTACGAGTTAGCCTTACCTCCAAGTCTGCAGCAAGTACATAACGTTTTCCATGTGTCTATGCTGAGGAAGTACAATCGCAATGCCAAACATATAGTGGAACATGAGCATGTAGATTTACAGCCAGATTTGTCCTACGTCGTCGAGAGACCGGTGGAAATCATAGACCGGAAAGAGCAAGTACTCAGAAACAAGACCATCAGCCTGGTAAGAGTTTTGTGGACTAATCACAATGTCGAGGAATCAACCTGGGAATTGGAAAGCGCCATGCAAGAGAAGTACCCCATCTGTTCTAGAAATGATTCCGGGACGGAATCCTTTTAAGGAGAGAAGGTTGTAAGAACCCAGGTTTTTGTAATATTTCTAAAATGATCATAAACGGTGATTGGTGGAGGTTATGTAAAGTTTTTAAGATCATATTATATGAATGAAGAAGTATTTATACTTTTATGGATAAAGTATCGTTGTACCAAGAAGAAAGGGAATGTAGAAACTGTCAGATTACGTAGATTTTCATTTTTATTAAATATTGGTATAAATATGGGATATTGAGGTTAAGAAAATTTTTAAGCTAAGTTAAATACCAAGGCAAGAAATTATGTAATTTATTAGAAGAATTTCAAAGGCAAATGTTCAACAACGATGAAAGAAATTTCTACGCGACGAAACGCTTTTACAAGAAAATCTCTAAACTTGCATATGGAATTAAATGGTAAGCATTGGTTGATTAATAGGTGAGTAATATACCTGCAATTTACCATGTAATAGCCATGCAAGCCATGCAAGGCAAGGAGCATTGGATGCTAATCAAATAAGTCAAGTTATGATTATTTAAACAAAGCATTGTATACCATTTTTGGGACAAATTGCCAATTACCTTTCTTTTGCAAAATTACTTTGGAGATTACCTTGGGTAATTGATAAGTGCTGAAGTATGATTGATATATATCAATTATACATATCATTTTATCAATTACATAAGAAAAGATAGCAAAAGCTCTCCCCCTCCATTTTCTCTATTTTCGGCCAAAAACAGAGCAGCCACTTCAACCTGCCATAACTCCCTCATTTCTCAATGAAATTTTGTGTTCTATAGCTTTTTGGAAAGTTATTGAGATACTCTACAAACTCCTCTTTAGAAGCCTCGTCCAGAAAATCAAGGTAAGACCATCGTTTCTCCAGTTCTTTCAAGAGTGGTAATGCTGACTACGAAAATTTTAAACTTGGTTGTTTAGGTCTTGAAGATTAAAGGTTGTTAAAGCTATCTAAGGTGTTTTTAAGGAAAGTCAAGCTTGGTTAAGGATGTTAATACTCCAAGGAAGGTAAAACACTCACATCCACCTTAAACGTTATGAGCTATAAGTTGATTTGAAAGGTTGATGCAAGTATGTACATGTTTAAGGGGATTGTGATGTTTTAAGCTTTATAAGTATGGGTAAAGTTTTGGATAGTGATAAATGGATGTTACCACTGGTCTTATAAATCCTTGATGATGTTTATATGATCTTGATGGTGTATGTTGAATTAAGTGGTTAGATGGAGTTCATGGAATTTGGAAATGTTCGGTTTATAGTCGTTATAATGTCGAAATTTCATTAGATCATTTGAGCAGTTAATACCGAATTCAACAAATGTTTTCTTGGTAAGTTTTGGGACATAAACCAGTAGGACTTGTTTTGTAGTTTGTTTTGACACCAAGATCATGTGATTACGATTTACGATTTATGAGATATGCTCGTTTTAGTGAAACCGGTTAAAACGGACGAATCGTTAAGATGGACTGACTTTACCAAGTCAAACGAGCCCATTAAAAATGGTCTGTGATTATGAAATCTTTACAGGGGGTAACTTAGTCAGTTTTTAAATCCCTGTAAAAATTTGAAGACAAAAGGCTTAATTTTTGATTTTATAGAAATGTTTAAGTCAAGAATGCGCATGAGAAACCACTGCAGAAAGAAGCTATATTTAGAGCAACAATTGAGCTAGTTAAAAGATGTTCTTAATTATGAAATTTGGATGAAAAATCCTCTGGATAGTTAAGAAGAAGTGAGAAAAAGAATTTCATGAAAAAGTTTATTTTTCAATTTTATAGAAATATTCGAATCATAGTTGCGCAAGTGAAAAACCCTTTTAGGGGACGAATTAAGACGAACTTTAGTTTCGTTGAAAATGACCTTTAACGAAAGTCATTACGAGACCAATAATTATCCAAAAGTGGTTAAAGGATATCATGGACTTATAATAAGCCAAACGTGTAATAAGGATGTATCGTTACGAAGATGTGTCTTTACGTGAATAGTCGATTTGACGGGATCGTTTAACGAACTAACCGAATCGTATTGATTATTATAGATCATCACACTAGAGACAGGGCCCAGACTATTCCGAAACTATCAGGCAAGTTTTCGAAACTTGTATTTCAAGTATTTTCAAACTGTTGTTGTTGTGGTATAAATGCTATGAACTGCTTGTTAGTATTTTTGCGAATCAGCATATGATATATGGTTGTCTACAGGGATTTATAAACCTGTTAAGTATGTACGTATGCATAGACTCTTGTATATATATGTATACGATGATGTGTTACAAGTTTCCAGTAGAGTATGATAATACCTTTACTTAATAAGGGAGTAGGAGATATTTCGTCCGGATAAGGACATAAATCCCGGAAGTCACCGGAAGGGTTATATGACGTATATTTTTAAAATATTCCAATAAATATAAATTGGATATTTTCGGATTAAAATTCCTTTGATGATATTAATAAATATTATTTGAATATTTATTAATAATTTGACTATTATTTTCATATTGAGAATAGTCTGAAGGTTTATTTATTTAATAAATATTTATTAAATATTCTAAGCTAGTTATTTATTTAATAAATATTATTTGAATATTTATTAAATATTCCAGGATGATTTACAAATCATATTATTTATTTCAAAAGTTATTTAAAACTTTAAAAATTATTTTAAATATTTTCTGATCGTCGAAAAAGTATTTAAAAATAGAGCGGGTTCCCATTTCTTCACTGACTATAGCTTCACTCATCGAAAAGTATCGCTACCTCGCTCAAACTTATCAAAACTCGAGAACCCAAGGTTTTGGGAGCTAGTATTAATTATTTTCTCCCTTCGCTACCAACAAGAAATGCACCCTACCTAGTAAGGAGGGGCTCAGGTTTGATTAAACACTCAAAACTCCAACCAACTCCCAAGTTATGTTTGATGAAGCGATTCTTAGTAATCGAAATCTGTTGACTAAAGTCAACCCACACATCAGAGTTACTTTCTCAATTACTCATGGAAGTAAAGTTAGTAAGGATTATCAAACCAGTCGTCAAGCTTTGTGCTTGGGGGAAACTGAATTAAAATTCTGTTCCTACGATGCATAAAATTCTCTAAGGGATTGGAGGAAGAGGGGACATCGCCTTTGAGCGTAGTCCAAATATTAAGGCCCATATGCGGTCAGGGTGCAACCCGATAAGGGAACGTCGTCCTTCTACTAGTAGAGAAGCAAAGGCACGGTATATTGGCTGATCACCAGATATCGTGGAAGAGGCTCCAGCATAATCCCATTCTTCCAATTGGAATTGTACTGCAACACTGTGATGAAAGCCTAGGTGCTCAATTACCGATAGTGTTGACAGAATGATGAACTATTCAAAGTACCTCAGAAATTCTTAGTTATATTTCTGGATAAAGAATGAAAATGTTTAATGAAGATACAATATCAGTATATGATATGTCATATGGTTTACGTTAACAAAAGTACTTTGAAAACTATTACTATATGGCTGAGCTATATTGCTCACTCTTGCTTTTCTTTTATATATACTACCACACAACAACAGATAAGCATGGCAAGAACAAGGCAGACCCCCCGCAAAAGCGTGCTAAACGGTCAGCAGTATAGGAGATTATTTACGAGGCAGGTGCCGAGGCCGCACCTAGTAGCATTATCACAGGTGAGCAGACTAAGTTGGATAGGTTTACATCTTTGGTTGGTTAGGTTTATTTACAAGCATGACTTGTGTAAGCTTCTGAAAACCAAACCGTATTGTGGCTGTAGATGCCGCCTTAGATGGTAATCCTGTTAAGTTGAACTTTTAAGATTATGACAATTTGGGTTTGTAATATCTATTTCAAGATGGTTGTAATAGCTTAGTAACATTTTAATTTCGTCTCTGAGCCTATAATCTATAAATGTTATGTTTGACTGAGGGGTCACAGCATGCTAAAAGGAAGATTGAGAGTAATGTTTATTAAAATGGGAATTAAGGATATAGTGACAGCCTGGATCTCCGACCCCGGATCTAGGGGTGTTACATGAGCGGAGGTTAAAGGTTCGATTCTCATTGAATACACAAAGGAACATGTTTTTAATATAAATTATAAAATGGTGACACTTTTGTAATATTTTAACTTGTAAAATGGACATTTCATAGTCATTTTATTGGCAATTTTTATTCTTATGTTCTCTTATTATATATAGTAATAGTTAGGGATGAGCAAAAACCGAACCGAAAACCGAAACCGAACCAAAAACCACAAAAATCGCACCAAATAAAACCGAACCAAATAGAAACCGCACGAAACCGAATCAAATAGAAACCGCACCGATACTTTGGTTCCGGTTTTGGTTTCTACCTATTTTAAAACCGAATATAAACCGAACCGAACCGCAATAATATTTATAATATAATTATTTATATATATATATATATATATATATTTAAATATATTATAAATAATATAATTATTTATGTTTCTTTATAAAAACATACAGACTGTTACCTATTAGTTTACTGACAGTATCTATATATTAGTGTAGTCCATTAACAAGTCTAGTCCATATCCAGTCCATTAAGGCATTAACTAGTCCAGTTCACATGACATGACTTATAACCCTAATACTTGTATGTGTGTGGCGTACTTTCATCATCTCAACTCTCAAGTCTCTTCTCATCTAGCAGCGACATAAAAAGAGTCAAAGAGAGGCGCAATTCTTCTAGGGTTCTACCCTTCTAGTTCTAGACTTCTAGGGTTTAAAAATTAAATCACTTAACATATGGAGCATATAGGTGGTCCATCCGATGCTACAAAAGGGAAGAATGTAGAAGCTACAAAAGAGGTATTTACTTTCCTAATTGTATATGATATATATATACATATACTTACATATTTATGTTAGGTTCTTGTTTGATATTGCCTTTTAATTGTTAAATAATAATAAATTTTAGACTGATACAGAGGAAAATAAAGATGCGAAAAGGTCTAAAAGAACCTCTTCACCGGCATGGGATCACTTCGAAAGAGTACCAAACTGTGCAGAGGGTAAGGAGAAGGCAAAATGTAATTATTGCAAAGTTATCGTCTCTTGTAACACGTTTTCAAATGGTACGTCTTCTATGATTGGTCATTTAAAACAAAGTTGTCCTCGATCTCCTTTACGAGTCACCGTAGATAAGAAGCAAAAAATATTGAACTTCAAAAAATTGTCTAAGGAAGAGGTGGAGAAGCTCGGGACAACCCATAATATTCAAGCCCATTCTTTTAATCAAGAAAGATTAAGAAAAAAAGTTGCAATGATGTGTATTAAAGATAACATGTCATTTAGTATTGTGCAACACGAGGGGTTTATTGAACTAATGAATGAAGCACAACCATTGTTTAAAATTCCATCTAGATGGACGGTTGCTAGAGATTGTATAAGCATCTATAAAGAAGAGGCTTTGAAACTAAAAGAGTGTATGAGTTCACAAAGATTGTCGTTGACCACGGATACTTGGACATCCGTTCACAAAGATTGTCGTTGACCATTGAAATTTTGTAAAAGAATAATAAACTTTTGTTCAATTGGAAGTCATAAAGGTGTGGCAATAGGAAAATTAGTGGAAGCATTGTTGAAAAAGTGGAAAATAAGGTGTGTGTTCACAATCACCGTTGATAATGCCACTTCTAATGATCTAGCCCTATCTCACTTGAAAAAGTTTCTTCGGGGGCGTGATGCTATCTTAGAGAATAAATACATGCATATGCGATGTTGTGCACAAATCTTGAATTTGATTGTCAAAGATGGACTAAAAGAACAAGATGATTCTATAACTAGAATTAGAAATGCGGTACGATATGTTAGATCCTCTCCGGCAAGGGAAGCAAAATTTATTGTTTGTGTTGAAAAGCAAAATTTCATGCGCAAATTTTCAGTCTGTCACTTTGTGACATAATTCTGACATAATTATTTTCAGTCTTTCATGGTATTTAAATTTTCAGTGACATAATTATATTTAAATATTCTGTTGCACTTACTGCAAATTTTCAGTCTTTCAAATGCTCTTAAGACTTTGAGTTAAGGTGCCTGCTTGACCACTAATGCTACCCTGCTATGCTGCTCATGTTAGGCTGTTGCTGACTTGCTATTGAGCATATTCAGCATTTTATTTGAATTCTATTACTACTTCTGGAAATGTTCTGGATGTTTTATTTGAATTATTGATTTTACTGTTATTGAATATTTTATTGTAATCTGGCTTTTGCCAGCCTGCCAGTGCTCATTTTTATGACTTGTGTTTGCCATAATTTTTGTAATTTTCCAAAATTTTTGTGATGTTCCAGAATTTTTTAATAATTTGGTTTTAAAACCGAAACCGCACCATTTCAAACCGAAATCGAGTTGTGAAAACCACACCAATAGTGTCTGGTGTGGTTTTGGTTTCTAATTTTAAAAACCGAATTAATATGGTTACGGTGCGGTTTTCGGACAAAACCGCACCAAACCGTACCATGCTCATCCCTAGTAATAGTAATAGATAGTATAGATTTAAAACAACACTAAGAGGGAGGTCAAAACATGTACATGTTACTACACGATTATCCCTAAATTTAATTTAATACCACATGTTATAAGTAAAATCACATATCCTCTAATTAATAAATTATTAAAAAATAGGTTTTATGTTTTCTATGTAATAATCTATAAAATTAATAATTATTCAAAATATTAAATAAATTAAACAAAATACTAAGAACTAAAATTGAATAGCATAAAAACCCGTGAAAAATAAATTATATATTTAATAACATAAAAACATAAGAAAGATAAACAATATTTTAAAAACGTACATCTAATATATAATTATGAGGAATTTGTTGTAACTTACAAAAATTTGGATATGCAATATTTTAAAATGATTATATTAAGAGAGAAAAAAATTGAAACAATTTAGTATTAATTAAAACTTGATAAAATTGAATAATATAAAAAAATTGATTATCTACTTATTATTAAATTTCAATAATAATTTTTTTAGCAAATATACAAACTTTAAATAATGGGATCTAATTATTACAAAATTCCAATAATTTTTTTTAATGGATCTAATTGTGTAAGTACGATTTGAATGTACAATGCACTGTTACTTTATTATTATTTAATAAAATATTTTTTATTATAAATTTTTTTGTCAAAAGTAGTTTTTATAATAATTTGAATTATTTTTTTATTTTTAATGATAATAAATTAATGGTATGCATAAATTTTGTACTTACATATTTACTAAAATTATTATGGGAAATATGTCAACTTATAATATTAATTAATTAAGTTAATGATGAATATTTGATTAATTTTATTCTTTATTAATTTAATTTAATTTTTATTGTTGATGAAATTTAATATTTTTATAACTTTTAAATTATAAAATGGAGTTAAGGCCTAAGACATTATAACGGTACA
Source organism: Kitagawia praeruptora (assembly GCA_037693485.1). Taxonomy (NCBI): domain Eukaryota; kingdom Viridiplantae; phylum Streptophyta; class Magnoliopsida; order Apiales; family Apiaceae; genus Kitagawia; species Kitagawia praeruptora. Next base: position 99,495,381 of record CM075354.1, on the reverse strand, counting down.
GATAGTCAGTGAACTTCAAGTATGGTCAAGGGAGCGAGATCACACATAAAGGAGGCAGATTCGACAGACGCATCGTGCATCGTTTGTGGGAGGAGTGCATTGCTAGTTAATAAGCAGCCACTTAACTCCAAGGTCTTTTGGGATATGCCCAAAAACAAATTGGTGCGGACTGAACCTAAAGCCGATAATATCATACCCAAAGGGGATAATATTACTAATGTGGAGTTAAAGTCTGCTTAGCAAATCCAACATATACCTGGTTCCACAACTTCAACTTATTATTCTGCATGTAAATGCAAGCCATTGAACTTAGGAATATGTGCCAATGTGTCAAACTTGGTTGATGTCGTCGTTGGATCCCCTCCAACGCTGCCATGATGGAGTCTCATCCAAGGCCTTGTCGATCTTGAGGTTGCTCTGTGTGTGTGTGTCTGTGTACTGCTATTAGAGCCAACATTCGGGGAATGGACTTGAATGTTCTCATTGCACTCAGCTTAGTTCTCAATAACTATGGCAAGGAAGTCCCAACTGGTTTCAAGTGTTACTAAGACATATTTTTATGGGGTTGGTGATCCTTGGTTCGATATGTTTGCATGGTTCTATAAGTTATAATTTCAGCTAACTATTTAATTTCTACAATGTGTAAGAGAATTGTGCTGTTTGTTTACTATTAACGGCACCTCATCCATTTCCTTCAAAAATTTGGTGTTCGTAAGTTGTAAGGTGTTTTTGCCGATTACTGTTGTGTTCGTAAGTTGTAAGGTGTTTTTGCCGATTATTGTTTGGGAAGAGTTACTTCTAATCAAATGTTTTTCATAAAATTTAGTATCAAACAGTTATCAATTTTTGTGCACTTCCTTTCTCATTGAATTTTTAATACTCATGATCCGTTTGGCTGGGAAAATTGAAATGTAATAAATGAATTGCAGATATATAACTGAAGGAAAAAAAATGGAGGTAGGATTAAAAAAGTGACAAAAACGAGGAAGTGAAAATTTTATTGACTAGAGTTATAAGGAAGTTGTAAGGAAAATGAGTTGAATGAAGAATGTAGGATACAATCTCAAATTAGTAGTTTCGAACGCTTGTTAAAATGTTACGATTGAAATGAAGAAATATATGAAAACAGATTATAAACATCCATATGTAAAGAAGAATCCACGGCAGTGTGAGATGACACTCTGAAATTTCTCTAATCCAGTTTTCTAATTCTATTGTCCATCCCATGGAACTTGAGGTAGTTGAGGGCAAAAGCTTCATGTGTTAATCTCCGTAAGATATATCATCTATCTCTTGGGTACATGCTGACAACTACAGAATCTGATGTTCAACAACTAGAAATGTCACAAATTACATGTTTACTACTTGTGAAGAGAATATTCTACCATGATATTGGAGACTTGTCTGTACCCAGAAGCGCTAGATATTCAGAAAGGAAGTACACGATATTTATAAGTTGTTTCATACTCAATATTATAAATTTAATTCATAGTGAACATTACTTGAACAAAATAATAATCAATAATGACACCTTACAAGCATGAAGCATCCAGAGGAAGGGAAATTTCATGAAAAACTATTGATATAAAACAAACAGGACAGTTGAAGATAATACTATAGACTTAAGTTGAAGATTCTATAAAGCTTGCATTTAACAATAGAGCCCAGAGGACCGCCAAATGGATATCTTAATAACACTCGAAACCAGTTGGGACTTTCTTTCCGCAGTTATTGAGAACCAAGCTGAGTGAAACAGGGATATTTAAGTCAATTCCCAGAATGTTGGCTCTAATGGCAGTACATAGACAAACTGCAGCTTCAAGATCGACAAGGCCTTGGATGAGACTGCAGCATGGCAGTGTTGGAGGGGATCCAACAACAACATCAACCAAGTTAAGCACATTGGCACATACTCCTAAGTTCAATGGATTGCATTTACCTGCAGAATAATAATTTGAAGTTGTGGAACTGGGTATATAAGGGGTAGGATCAGTGGCACTGGCTAGGCTAAAGAAGATAAGGCCGAGTGACAGAAGAAGGGCAAGTGAAGCATTATTCTTGGATTCCATTTCGGAAAGCCTTGTTGGTCTTTCGTTGAAGCTTCTGGTAATTATATAGCTGTGAGAGACAAGTGTATGTGTTTTGCTGATGGACTTTGTAGTTAACTCGAAACACATATATATAGGGTTCAGAGAATGTGTTACAGAAGGGTAAGGTTAGCACGTCTTATGCGTAAAAGAATAGCATTGCAATAAAAATCAAATCCTAAGAGTAGTAGTTTAAGAATCAGGAGGAGCATGTGCATCTACCCACTTCTTCAACCTTAGAGAAACCTAAATAGAGCCATGTAAATCTAGTAAGCAATGCATCATATTATATCACCCACAGAGATTTAGCCTAGTTATAAATTATTTAAGAGATCGAATGACAACATCGAAAACACTATAAATTATAAGAAGAGAATGCAGTGAGTTGTTTTCTAGAACCATTAAATTATTACACTTTCCGGTATTAAGGATTAGCTGGCTACTACAATTATCAAATCTTATGTAATCGATGCATACATGTGAAGACCCAGTCATAATATTATGATTAACATCAAATCTTCTGAACAATTGTTTAAGAATCACAAGGGACTTGTGCAATCATATATATAGTTCTTAATCCTGAAATGGTCCTATTAATATATTGTTCATGTAGACTGCTCTGCCTCTGATATATTTCTATTTCATAAAGATGAACCAAGTGACAAGATTTGGTGTTTAATACTTGTGCCTTTCCTTACATTTTCCTATATTAAAAAAATTATCAAATGAGATTTTATATGTATTAGGAAATTTAACAAATAAAAGTAAAAAATGAGATATACTTTTATTCATAAAGAACTCACTTGATTTAGAGACGAGGATATATAGAGCTCTTTTTTGTTTTTCGGACAATTTTTAACTGATTGATTTTAATTTGTTAATTTTGTTCTAGGCCAGCGTTGTCCACTCTGATCCATCTAAGGAAATTAATTTTGGTTTTTTAGGTCCTTTGAAGAATTTATGAAATCTATGCCGTGCACATGTTCCTCCTGTTTCTTAAATTGCTATTCATAAGATTCAATTATACTACATTATACCTGGCTACCTGCTATGCCTAAGACGTGCCAAAGTTTCCTTCTGTAGCCAGCTAATCTTGCTATACCAACTTATATGTTAAAATTTTTATTTACAAACAATACCAGCTGATTCTGCTTTCTGAAAACTATAAGTATGTGTTTCGAATTATCTACAAAGTCCATCAGCAAGTAACATAAACATCTCTATCGGAGAAGTAGAATTACCAGAAGCTAATAAGAGAAATACCAACAATATTTTTAGAAATGGAATCTAAGAACACTGCTTCATTTGCCCTTCTTCTCTCCCTCAGCCTTGTTTACTTCAGCCTGGTCAGTGCCACTAGTCCTAATCCCAATATACCTGGTTCCACAACTTCGACTTATTATTCTGCAGGTAAATGCAATCCATTGAACTTAGGAGTTTGTGCCAATGTGCTTAACTTGGTTGATGTCGTCATTGGATCCCCTCCAACGCTGCCATGCTGCAATCTCATCCAAGGCCTTGTCGATCTTGAGGCTGCTCTGTGTCTGTGTACTGCCATTAATTAGAGCCAACATTCTGGGAATTGACTTGAATGTTCCCATTGCACTCAGCTTAGTGCTCAATAACTGTGGCAAGGAAGTCCCAACTGGTTTCAAGTGTTACTGAGACATTTTTTTATGGGGTTGGTGGTCCTTGGTTCGATATGTTTGCATGCTTCTATAAGTTTTAATTTCAAACTAACTATATAATTTCTATGATGTAAAAGAAGTGTGCTGTTTGTTTTCTATTAACGGCATCTCATCCATTTCCTTCAAAAATTTGGTGTTTGTAAGTTGTAAGGTGTATTTGCCGATTATTGTTGCGGAAGAGTTACTTTCTAATCAAATGTTTTTCATATAATTTAGTATCAAACAGCTATCAATTTTTGTGCACTTCCTTTCTCATTGAATTTTTAATACTCATGATCCGTTTGGTTGGGAAAATTGAAATGTAAGTAAATGAATTGTGGATATAACTGAAGGGAAAAAAAAAATGGAGGTAGGATTAAAAAAGTGATAAAAATGAGGAAGTGAAAATTTTAATGACTAGAGTTTTTTTTTTTTTTTTTTTTGAAAAACAAAGAAACTTTCATTAACTTGGAAATTCAGAAGATAACATCTCCAACAAAAAGCTTGGAGGAGACAAATAACAATTGTGGCAATTAACCATACAAGGTAATTTAGCCATCAAATGAGCTGCCATATTAGCTTGTCTTTTAACATGGCAAATAGATAGATCCGGACGCTTTTTGAGTATCTCCTTGCTCTCCTCTAGGATATGCCCAACCTCTAACTGATAACTTTCTCCCCTCTGCAATGCATGAACTACTACCTCAGAATCACTTTCAATACCAACCTGATCTAAGCCATTTTCCTCGATCGTTGTGAGGAAAATGAGTTGAACGAAAAATGTAGGATACAATCTCAAATTAGTAGTTTCAAACGCTTGTTAAAATGTTACGATTGAAATGAAGAAAGAAATGAAAACAGATTATAAACATCCATATGTAAAGAAGGATCCAAGGCGGTGTGAGATGACACTCTGAAATTTCTCTTATCCAATTTTCTAATTCTATTGTCAATCCTATGGACCTTGAGGTGGTAGAGGGCAAAAGCTTCATATGTTAATCTCCGTAAGGTCATCTATCTCTTGGGTGCTCGTCTATCTGTAGTTATTTATCGCCTTATGCTGTTTTATATTGTCCATGCTGCCTCCGGCTTCAAATAATTGGATGTATCCTTTTCGAACATGCTGACTCATGCATGCCATAGCTACAAATTATTAAATACAGATGTATATCTGTACATAAAAGTTTTGCAGAAAGGTTAATTCGCAACTTAATCCAGTAATTTAATATGAAAATATCAGTGTTGTGAAAAGCGCAAATCGGACTTAAGCGGCGGGATGACCTTCTAGCGCTTAAGCGAACGCTGAAGCGGTTAAGCGGACGCTTAAGCGGTTTTAAAAGCGGATCATTAATCGGATTATAAATAATTATATATTTATAGAAATAAATATAATATTAATTTTTTTATAAAAAAAAGCTAATCACATATGATATAACATATTATGATAAAAATTAAAACTAGTAATCTCTACATTCACAAAGTCAAACTTAGTCATAATGAACTTAGAAAATACAAACATCATAATTATCATAATACGAGTTCCGAAAGATAGAAAGATAAAAAGATAGATTATAGCATTCTTTCATAAAAACGGTAACATATGCATTCTTTCACCATCCTTTATAAATTTTTTTTATAATTTTTATAGTTTTTTATATTTTTTATAATTTTTTTATAATTTTTTTAATTCATCCGCTTAATCCCGCTTTGACCCGCTTAATCCCGCTTTGACCCGCTTAATCCCGCTTAAACCCGCTTAAATCCAAAAAACGCTTAAAATCCCGATTTTACTAAAAACTAGTCGTTTTACCCCCGATTCCGCTTAATGCGCTTTTCACAACACTGGAAAATAGTACCTTCAACTTGTATGCATGTTTCTCACTTTCTCTACAAGCTGCTATGTTTTTAATTGCTTAAAATCAGGAGAAACAGGTGTCAAATTACGCCTCTCAAAAGAAATGAATTCAATTTCAGATTACTGTATGAATTCTGCGAGTATTAACATTAATTAGAAACCTGCTAACTATCTGGCAAAAAAAAATTAATTAGAAACCTGCTAACTATCTGTATTAATTAGATGTACTATGCTTCTTTTTTTTTTTTTTTGAATAAAAGACAATCTGCATTACTCAGAATTATCATACAAAAGAGACTCCAACACCAGACCTGAAGGAGCCGTTAACACAACTTGACAATGTCGCGAACATGGTATTTTAGCTACTAAATGAGCAACCATATTCACTTGTATCAATATGTTTTTATTAGGAAACATGTCATTCTCATGAGCGAGTCTTCTGTATGTGACTGCAAGATGAGTAGATTAATAAAAAGATCACAGATTCTTTCATGTTTAACAAGCTACAAACGTCAAAAAGAATATATTTAATAGTACCATGATACGTGATACTGGAGACTTGTTTGTACCCAGAAGCATCACTATGTACAACACTATACTACATGATATTCATAAAGGAAATGCACCATAATTAAAAATTGTTTAATACTCCATATTTCCAATTTAATTCGTGTTGATCAAAAGATTAATTACTAATGACACCTAAAATGCAGTCAAGAACCCAAACAAAGGGATTCAGGAAATACCATTAATATAAAACAAAGAGCTAGCGCAGTTCTTTCACAGAGGATAGAAATTAAATAATACAATGTAACTTAGTTGTAGATTCTATAAAGCTTGCATTTATTGAAAAAAGGACCGCCTAATGGATATCTTAGTAACACTCAAAACCAGTTGGGACTTTCTTTCCGCAGTTATTGAGAACCAAGCTAAGTGAAACAGGGACATTCAAGTCAATTCCCAGAATATTGGCTCTAATGGCAGTACATAGACAAACTGCAGCTTCAAGATCGACAAGGCCTTGGATGAGACTGCAGCATGGCAGCGTTGGAGGGGATCCAACGACTACATCAACCAAGTTAAGCACATTGGCGCATACTCCTAAGTTCAATGGGTTGCATTTACCTGCAGAATAATAAGTTGAAGTTGTGGAACCCGGTATATTAGGGGTAGGACTAGTGGCACTGATCAGGCTAAAGAAGAGAAGGCTGAGTGACAGAAGAAGGGCAAATGAAGTAATGTTCTTGGTTTTCATTTCGAAAAACCTTGCTGGTATTTCTGTGATTAGCTTCAGCTTATTATTTTGCTGTGAGAGATGAGTGTACGTCTTTCGCAGATGGTCTTTGCACTAAACTTGAAACACATATTTATAGGGTTTGGAGAATACAAAATTTTGTATATTATTGAAAAGACTATGAACAAATGAATTGGCTACGTATGCAATCTACAAAAGGGTAAGGGTAGCACGTCTTACGAGCATCAAGAATAACATTGTAATAAAATCAAATCCTAGGAATAATAGATTATTAATCAGGAGGAACTTGTGCATCGACCCGGTCCTAATATTATGATTGTTTAAGAACATATATTTCTTATTAATCCTGAAGGGACTCTATATACTAAACTCTTGCATATAACTATCCTAAAATATCAGTCCTGTTTACGTAGTACTGAATACAAGTGAATCACATAATAATAATATCTTCAAATAAAAAAATAAAAATAAAAATGTGAGTAGATTATCTTTATATTATACATGATCAATAGATGAATAATTATTGAATAACTTGATGGCAATTTTGCATATATCCATACAGGCTTTACCCAAGAATAAAATGGAGGTAAGCTACATGTAAGATGCATGTAGTCGCCTAATTTAGAGATGAGTGTGTTCCTACAATCATCTGCATAAGAACTCCTTTTCGGATTTCTTCTCCACTTTTTCGTCCTTTTATTTGAGTTTATTTAATATGTAAGAGCGGATTTCGCATTAGATGATTGTGTCTGTTTTCATTGATTATCTTTTAGGGGGTTCGTCCCATCTCAGGAGAATATTTTTGGTTTTGCTCGGTTTCTTTAAAGGATTTATGAAATCTATGCCAATGCACATGTCCCTCCTGTTGCTTAAATTGTTATTAATAGGATTTGATTCTTTTATGCAATAAGTACTTGATACTAAGACGTGCTAACGTATTTCTTTTGAAGCCAGCTAATATAGCTATCACTAACTTAGATGTTTTTCTATTTTTCTACGAATATACCAGCTAATTCTGCTCTCTGAAAACGTATAAGTAGTGCTCACAGCAATAGAATTACCAGAATCTAACAAAACAAACACCAACAAGGGTTTTGGAATGGAATCCAAGAACACTGCTTCATTTGTGCTTCTTCTGTCACTGAACCTTCTCTTTTTTAGCCTGGTCAGTGCCACTGATCCTACCCCTAATATACCCCGTTCCACAACTTCGAATTATTATTCTGCAGGTAAATGCAACCCATTGAACTTAGGAGTATGTGCCAATGTGCTTAACTTGGTTGATGTCGTCGTCGGATCACCTCCAACGCTGCCATGCTGCAGTCTCATCGAAGGCCTTGTCGATCTTGAAGCTGCAGTCTGTCTATGTACTGCCATTAGAGCCAACATTCTGGGAATTGACTTAAATGTCCCTGTTTCACTCAGCGTGGTTCTCAATAACTGCGGCAAGAAAGTCCCAAATGGTTTTGAGTGTTACTAAGATATCCATTTGAGGGTCCTTTGCAAAGAAATGCATGCTTTATTGAATCTACAACTCAATATTATAAAATATGACAAATACAGAATCTATAATGTTCAACAACTAGAAATGTCACAAATAATACGTTCACTACTTGTGAAGAGAATATTCTACCATGATATTGGAGACTTGTCTGTACCCAGAAGCATCACATATGCTAGATATTCAGAAAGGAAGTACACGGTAATATAAGTTGTTTCATACTCAATATTATAAAGTCAATTCATAGTGAACATTACTTGAACAAAAGAATAAACAATAATGACACATTACAAGCATGAAGCACCCAGAGGATGGGAAATTTCATGAAAAACTATTAATATAAAACAAACAGGACAGTTCTTCAATGCACAATGGAAATCAAATAATACTATATGCTTAATTTGAAGATTCTATAAAGCTTGCATTTAACAACAGAGCCCAGAGGACCGGCAAATGGATATCTTAGTAACACTCGAAACCAGTTGGGACTTTCTTTCTGCAGTTATTGAGAACCAAGTTGAGTGAAACAGGGATATTTAAGTCAATTCCCAGAAAGTTAGCTCTAATGGCAGTACATAGTCAAACTGCAGCTTCAAGATCGTGAGATGCACTATGTTGCTAATCACTTAATTCACCACAAATACGTAATAAAACAATTAACTTAAGAGTGCTGAAATGGTTGTTTAAGGTTACAAATTCGACTCAAGAACATAAATGGATAGAAACTACTCGGTCCTTCGAGAGGCCGCCTCTCCCAACTACTAAAGAGAATTACAAATGATTTCAGATAATAAAACCCTAACTCCCTTTTCCCCAATACATACGCTATTCTCTTTTCCTTTGACATTTACTCTTCTGCCCCTTAGACTGAACCATTGAAGGGCAAATGAAGCAGTGTTCTTGGAATCCATTTCGAAAAACCTTGTGGGTATTTCTTTGATTAGCTTATGGTAATTATATTGATGTGAAAGACGAATTATGTTTTTTTGCTGATGGACTTTGTAATTAACTTGAAACACATATATGTAGGGTAATGTATTATCACTACAAGAAATTTTTGATGACACAACGGTTTTTCACCGTCGTGCGAAGCACTGATTTTCCGTTGTCTATTGGAATGCCGTCTGTTAAGCGTATCAGGCAACAGCAGTATAACCGTTGTCTGTGTTGCAGAAAGATAACAGACGTGGTTTCAAAACTGTTGTATGAAAGCTGGTATAGACAATAGTTTCACAAGAAACCATTGTCCAATTTCACGTCACTCAAGTGTTTTTGAGAGTCGAACTATTGTCTAATTTCACCGAAGTCAATGGTTTATAAAATATAATCTATTGTTTCTTTATGGTATAGACATTGGTTTTTTTGTATAGAAGTGTTGTTTTTTAATGTAGTTAGATAGCAGTTTAGTTTGATTAGTATGTTGTATGTGTTACAAGTACACCACACTTTCTTTGTTTACTACATGTTGTCTGAATGTATAAGACACTACGTTTTATTTTTGCAAAAATATTGTGTAAATGTGTAATGTACAACGTTTTCATTTCATTTTTATGTTGTATGTGTTTTAAGTACACCACACTTGTTGTGCTTACTACATGTCGTGTGAATGTATAAGACACTACGTTTTTAGTTTTGCAAAAGTATTGTGAAATATAGTTGTCTGATGATATTTTCCACAAGTGTTTCTAAAAGATGATAACACTGGCTAATGATAAATGAAACAACACTTTTTATTTACAACAAAAAATAGAGTTTATACAATACTAGCAACTAACCAATATTCATAACAAAAACTACCTATCAATATTCATCCCTACATAGCTACTACCGGTACCAATTCCCAACAAAGTACCACTACCATCATCTAAATTACAATGTTAGAATGATATAACTCAATTTCTTTACAAACTTCTCCAGCTCCCTTGCTTCTGCTTTGCAATCTAAATTACACGATTGATGCGTCTATGTCATCTTGGTTCTCCAATTGAGAGGCTCTTGTAGCCATCAAGACTACTGCATCTTTTTCAACACCTTTGGCAAAAACCTGTGCATCAAGGATTTGGAGAATATCATATGGCAACTATAGCTTCTAAATAGCTATACATTTGTTTTATCACTGCACAAGACATCCATCCCAACCATCTCCTCAATAGTTGTCATTCTCTTTGTTATGGCACCTGAAATAAAATACAGTATACACAATCAAAAAGGTGCATGCATGCATAGAAACTAGTTGTATTTAAATACATAACTGGAAATATTTCTCAGACAAACTAATTGAAGTATGATAATAATATAGCTTAGTGAACCTGTTGAGATAAAATAACATTTATTTTAACATTCACAAGTTTAAATTAGGAATAAGCAGAACATTAAGACCTTGTCACTCCCCTGTACATAGAAGCTCCCCTAGAGAAGCCACTGCTTTTCCTGCAAAATATACTAGTACATTAATATAATGGACACTGATAAAGAAGGTCCAAAAATAGCTAGTGAAACTGCACCTGAAAATCAGAAAATCATATGCTTAGTATCTTTTTTGATAAGATGTTCTAATACATATCCAGGAGGTACTATATTCTGACTTCTTCTTAAATTTTTTTATGATTTGATGCAAGTCTGATTTCTTAAATCATTCTACTAGATTGTACTGAAATTTCTTGAAAAAAAAATATATCTAAAATAAGTAAAGCAAATTAGCAAGGTTGGTAATACTTGTATGGAACAGATGTATCACTACATGTTGTAGGGTTTACGGTAGTGACTAAGTAGTATAGACATATACACATCATTGGCATGGCACCTAAGGATACCGTAAAGCAAATTTCAAGATCAACAACTTCTAGCAAGGCAGAGTTTACTTAGAGGTAACATACGTGATATATAAGTTGCTGTTATCCATCTTGATCAATATCATACCTGCAATCCTGACTGCAAAAGTTTGTCATAATTAGTAGTTTCAAGTGCATCCTTCACATTGTCAGACATTGCACGTATCTTATATTCATAGGCAGGTCCACATCCAGTGGTGGCATTTCATTCTCAAAATCTGAACGAGCTTCAATCTCAGTAAGTAACTCAATGCATTGAATTCTCAGTGATTTTACCAAAGAAGATAAACCACCCTGTCATAAAGAATATTAAAGGAAATTCACCATGTGGCTCTCAAACTATAATATAACAGATGATAGATAGTTTTGAATTTTAAACATCTCATGCCTGGATTCCTGCCAATGCATCATCTGCAGCAGCCACAGACTTGGCCGATATAAGTGTTCCCACATTTTTAGCTTGAGAAAGATCTAAACAACCGTTCATGGGTCACATTCTTATAGTTCCCCTGTTTATTCCAATAATTCAGTACCTTACACATAAAATTAAATAATGCAAAAGATATAAATAAAATAGACATACTTGGTATCAATTTTCTTATCACTATCAGTCAACAAAGAATAATTTATGAAATTATGATTAGTGGGCAATCAAAAAGCCATCATTTTACATTCCTATACTCTACTACACTCAGATGGTTCTGTAATTACATAAAGGATGCACAAGATACAAATACAAATTGAAGAACATAGAGATATATATATATATATATATATATATATATATATATATATATATATATATACAAGTACAAATCAAGAGAGCGCAGAGACATGCACTAACTACAAATCGAAGAACATAAATACCTAAATCGAAATTGGAACACTCAATTAAACTCCAAATAGAACCCAATTAAACACTAATTCCGTCGAACCCCATTTGAACCCGAACCTTAATTGTGCCGCTTGTAACGAGAGAGTCAGAGAGAGGGAGAAGGGGTGGGTGGGTGTTTTGTTGAGAGAGTGAATGGGTGGGGGAATGAGAGTAGGGTAAAACTTTTTGTTAAGGGGGGAAACAAATTATTAGCAAAAGGGGGGGGGAATGAGGGAGAACAAAGGGGGGAAATGAAATTGAAATGAAATTTGTAAGGCGGTGAAATGAATTGTTAGGCGGTGACATGAAATTTGTTAGAGTGAGTAGTATTTCAAAAGATTTACATTTTAAAATAATAAAAGATAAATTTTAAAAAAAAAATTATGCACATTATTAAAATAATAAAAAACGTGAAAAGGTCGGGTTGTACGAGATTTGAACAAAAACGTAGTAAAAGTGATGCTTCCTATAACGGGGCACGATCCAGATTCACCGAATGATTTTTTTAAATGATTTCTTCGACGATCGAACCGTACGAATGTTAATAGACACTCATTTCAGTTCTGGGAAAAATAATCAAAAAATAAAAAGGTCGGGTTGTACGAGATTTTAACCAAAACGTATTAAAAGTGCTGCTTCCTGTAATGAGGCACGATCCAAATTCACTGAATGATTTTTTTGAATGATTTATTCGACGATCGAACCGTACGGATGTTAATAAACACTCATTTTAGTGTTTGGAAAAAAATAATCAAAAAAGAAAAAGGTCGGGTTGTACGAGATTTTAACAAAAACGTAGTAAAAGTGCTACTTCTTGTAACGGGGCACGATCGAGATTCACTGAATTTTTTTTTCGAATGATTTATTCGACGATCGAACCGAACGGACGTTAATAAAGACTCGTTTTAGTGTTGGGAAAAAATAATCAAAAAAGAAAAAGGTCGGGTTGTATGAGATTTTAACAAAAACGTAGTAAAAGTGCTACTTCTTGTAACGAGGCACGATCCAGATTCAATAAATGATTTTTTAGAATAATTTATTCGACGATCGAACTGTACGGATGTTAATAAACACTCGTTTTAGTGTTGGGAAAAAATAATCAAAAAAGAAAAAGGTCGGGTTGTACGAGATTTTAACAAAAACCACTACAAGAAAACAGTAAATAGACATCACACTTTAGACATCGGTCGTAAATGCCACTGATGTTAAAAGATGTAATAACATCATCCCACATTAAACTGATGTCTTTGTTATTCGTAGACATCACTCTTTTTAAAACTGATGTCTAAAGTCACTCTTTAAAAAATGAAAACGCGCGGCTCATTTTGTTTTCCCCCTTAGTGAAATTTTCACCCCCTAAATCAAAATTCCCCCCCCCCTTAGCCAAATATTCTCCCCGCCCAAGCCCATACAGTACAATTATTGACCCTCTCAGACAAATTAAACAAAACCAAAAATCTAATTAAACCAAAATATTCACAGACAAACACTCTCTCTCGACTCTCTCTCTCTCTCGACTCACTCTCTCTCGACTGAAACTCACCACCACAAACTCACCTCCGGTACCACTCACCACCACAAACTCACCTCTTGTACCACGTACTCACTACTCTACTCACCACTGCTCTCTACTCTACTTACCACTCACCTCCGGTACCACTGCTCGTGTCGAAATTGGTAGGAATCGGTAATACTCTACACGAATAAGGTCTCCTCTGGTATTTCTAGGGTCTTCTCGATCTATTGAGAGCTTCAATTTGAGGGTTTTTTAAGTCAAAACCCTAATTTCTTAATTTGGGGCTTTTTAAATCAAAACCCTAATTTCTTAATTGTTTGTTTTTATTTAATTGGATGTATTAACCTAATTCTTTTGAATGTATTTTTTTTACAGGACCTCATTCACTTGGTTGTGGTTGTGGCTGTTCGTTAGGTAATTTTCATTTTTGAATTTCTGATATGTGTTATATCATATGATTATTTGTATGTTGTTTAATTGGATGCATGTTATTATTTATTCATTATACTGTTGGATTTTTGGCTACTACTTGGATGCATGTCATCTAACACTGCTATTAATTAGTGGTAATTTGTAATTTATGTTTTTTGGCTACTATTTGGTTGCTTTTCTACTGGTCAAGTTTGAAATTATATGAGTTGGATGTATTTTCATTTTCATTTTGAATTTCTTATTTGAATTTCTGAAATGTGGTATTATATGATTATTTGTATGTTATTTAATTGGATGCATGCTATTATTTATTTATTATATTGTTGGATTTTTGGCATGTCATGTAACAGTGCTATTGTTTGATACTACTGTTTTTCCGACATAATCGACCAAGAGAAAGTGTGAAAGTTGTTGTGATTTTCTATTGGTCAATTTCAAATTAAATGAGTTGGATGTATTTTAGTTTCATACCTTGTTAATTATTTTATTGCTGGCTGGAGGTTTATGTTTTAGTTTTCGAATTTTACGAAAACCTTAATTATTGTCGTTTGAGTTTTTATTGTTTGGCTGATATTCAAGGATATTTTTTTGGTGTGCGAAGAAGAAAGGATAGTTCCTAGCTGTTGTTCATGGTGTTGACCTAGTGCTTCTACTAATTAAGAGGTACTCCCGCTCCCTTTCTTGTTTATATAGCGACTTTTTCTGCTTTGTGTATTTGATTGTCATGATTGCTTATTCCACTGCTCCGTTCTTTATTAAAACTCAAATAGTATATGGTAGCTGTACTTTCTCTATTTGCCATGTAAAAATTTGAATTATAGAAATTGTATGCCTTTAGTTAAACATTAATTACATGTTGCCTGTTATTATTAATTTAGATTAAAGATTTGTGTTCCTTTTGTTTTTCTTATGTCTATCATGTCCTATTTGTGATTATTGCTAGATATCATATGTCATACGTGCATTTTGATTAATATAAACTATTGGATTTTTATTATATGGATAAGGCTACAATAAAACTATTATAGGTCAAAATACATAATAAGTAATCACTAGCTATAATTATACTAAAAACTTGACTGACATACCAGGTCGTTGGAAATTAAATGGATAAGTCTTGGATAAAAGCGGATAGGGATTCATTGCAATATGAAATTGGAGTCGAAACTTTTTGATATTTGCCGAGGATAATGCTAAAAACCTAAAGAAAATCCCTTGCCCATGTGCACGCTGCGTTAACTTCAAGAAATATTCTATCAAAATAATCAGAGGTCATCTATATGAAGCGGGTTTTAGTTTAGGGTATTATGAATGGATTTGGCATGGAGAAGAGGTTGTTAAAAGTACTAAGTCATCAGTTGGTAGTACTTGTCCTCCCTCGAAGCCCACACTAAATTCAGAAACATTTAACGTATGTGAAGCAGCCTATAATAAGGAAGATTTCGATAATAAATCAGATGAGTTTAAGAGATTTGTTGCCGATGTGGAACAACCTCTGTTCAAGGGAAGTGAGTGCACTAAACTTGAGTCAGTGTTAACACTACATAATTGGAAGGCTAGGTTTGGAGTTAGTGATAAGGCCTTCACTGATATGCTTGGATCTATTGGCTCTTTTCTTCCAAAAGATAATGTGCTTCCTACTAATATGTATGAAGCAAAGAAAACCTTAACAGATTTAGGACTCGAGTATGTTAAATTCCACGCTTGTCCAAATGATTGCGTATTATACAAGGGTCCAATTCTTGAGTCTTCTTCTGAGTGTCCCAAATGTGGTCTCTCTCGCTGGAAAGTTGGGAAAGATGGAAAAATTAGGGTTAATGTGCCAACCAAGGTTATGTGGTATTTTCCAATAATCCCCAAATTTAAACGATTGTTTAAATCTACTTCTATTGCTAAATTAATGAGCTGGCATGCAGATAATCGATCTGAAGATGGGAAGAAGCGTCATCCATCTGATTCTCCTTCTTGGAGAAATGTAGATTACAGGTGGTTTGAGTTTGGTAGGGAGGCTAGAAATATACGCTTAGGATTAGCGGCTGATGGTATAAATCCACACAGTAATGGATTAAAAAACCGGTACAGTTGTTGGCCAGTTATGTTAGTAATATATAATCTTCCTCCATGGTTATGCATGAAGAGGAAGTTTATCATGTTATCAACATTAATTTCTGGCCCGCATGAGCCTGGTAATAATATTGACATATATCTACAGCCACTGATTGATGATTTAAAAAAATTATGGGAGGAAGGGGAACCGAACGTGTACGATGAGCATACAAAATCTTTTTTCACCTTAAGGGCAGTTCTGATGTGGACAGTAAATGACTTCACAAGATACGTAAATCTGTCGGGCTGCATCAATAAGGGTTATAAGGCTTGTCCAATATGCGGCGATAAAACTGTGGCTAAATATTTAAGTCATAGTAAGAAAATGTGCTACCAAGGTCATCGTCGGTATTTAGATAATGATCATCCTTTTAGGAGGCAGAGGGCATCTTTTGATGGAGAACAAGAATTTGGTCATGCACCTGAACCGCTTAGTGGAGAAGAAGTGGCGCAACAACAACAACTCAAATTCAGTTTTGGGAAGGGGGGAAGTCAAAAAAGGTGGAATCTGCATGGAAAAAGAAATCAATTTTTTTGAGTTAGAATATTGGAAGTTTCACCACGTTCGTCACTGTTTAGATGTTATGCACATCGAGAAGAACGTGTGTGATAATTTAATTGGGACACTTCTTAATATGAAATACAAGACTAAAGACAGCACTGCCTCTCGTCTTGATATGGTTGAGATGGGATTAAGGGCTGATTTAGCTCCTCAAGTAGGTGAGAAAAGAACATACTTGCCTCCTGCCCCTTTTAATTTATCCAAGAAAGAAAAAAAAATATGTTGTCATCATTGTCCAATATAAAACTCCCATATGGACATGCATCAAATATTAGAAATTGTGTATCAATGACTGATCTAAATTTGAATGGGCTGAAGTCCCATGATTGCCATATCCTCCTCCAACAGTTACTACCAGTTTCTATTCATTTTATGCTTCCAAAAAATGTTAGGGTTAGTATCATAAGATTGTGTTTTTTTTCAACTCTTTGTGCAACAAAGTTGTGGATGTGTCGAAATTGAGTAAACTACAAGTAGATCTGATTTTGACCCTGTGTGAGTTGGAAAAAATATTCCCTTCATCATTTTTCGATGTTATGGTACATCTCATTGTCCACTTAGTAAGGGAATTGCGTTTATGTGGACCGGTTTTTTTATAGAAGGATGTTTCCATTTGAATGATTCAATAAAATATTGAAGAGTTATGTAAGAAACCGATTTTATCCGGAAGGTTGTATAGCTGAAGGTTATCTCAAAGAAGAATCAATAGAATTTTGCACTGAGTTCTATAGTGAGAGTAGTAGAACTGCTAGTCTTCAGAAAGATGAAGACAACAATTCTGGTCCAATAGGTGGTGCGACAATGAAGTCGGTACCAGAAAAAGAACGAGATGAGGCGCATCATATCTTACAGTCCTCCTCAACAACACTGAAGTGGAACCATATGTTATGTAAGTAACATTTTTAAAAGTATATTTTTAAGTTTCAAAGATCTTTTTCATGCAGTCTAATCTTATCTGATTAAATTGTCAGGTTGCATAAGAAATATTTGGAAGGGATTTACCAAGGGAAAAAAAAAGAGTGCACAGTGGCTATTGGGAGAGCACAATCGACAATTTACTGATTGGTTTGAACAAAAAGTTAGTTTACATTCTTTCCTTTTTTATTAATTTTTTCTGTAAGCAGTCATGTTTTTAATTGAAGTCAACTTATATGCATTGTGACTTTTACGTGCAGGTAAGTACAGAAATGAGGGAGAATTCCGAAGCCGTTTCTGAAACAATAAGATGGTTGACAGGAAAACCTTCATTTTCAGTGTTGACTTACGAAGGTTATGTTGTTGACGGGGTCCGATACCACACAAAACAGTGAGATAATGCAAGGGTAGTTCAAAACAGTGGTGTGTCACTAGTTGCTAGGACAGTCCAAGTCTCTAGTGCTAAGGATATAAATCCTATAGAGACTGATTTAACATTTTACGGGGTTATCGAAGAAATAAGGGAGTTAGATTACCACGCATTCAAGGCCCCTTTGTTTTTGTGTACATGGGCAGCAAGTGATAGAGGTATCAAGTCCGATGATCTTGGTTTCACGCTTGTGAACTTCAATCGACCAGGTCACAAAAAGGACAAATATGTCTCTGTTGACCAAGTCAACCAAGTCTTTTATGTTGAGGATCCAGCTGATGCTAATTGGTCTATTGTCCTATCGTCGACAAAGCGAGACTATCATGATGCGTACGATGAAGATGCCCCGGAAGAGACCTCCTGGAACCCTCCTCCATTCTGTTCTAATATCCCTATATGCGACCCAACTGATTATGATGATGCAAGTGTCAGCAATAAAAGACAAAATGTTAAAGGGATTTGGGTGAAAAAATCATAGGTCATAGGTGCCTAGTCATATGTTTAGTGCCTAGCAATTTAGTTTTAATTTGCTTCCACTTTGTAGTTGTTCATGATATTTTTAATTACAATTATCTGTCATTTTGCTTATCTCTGATTTTTGCATATTTTCAGTGATAATTAACTGATAATTTTGCATATTTTCCATGATATTAACTGATTACATATTAAAATTGTTTCATTTTGCTTCTCTGATTTTTGCTTCTCTGATTGCATATTTTCAGTGATAATTAACTGATAAGTTTTTACAGATTGAAGGAAAACAAGAGAAATGGCACCGAATAAAAAGCAAAAGAAAACAAAAAAGGCAGGCTCGGATAAGGTTACCACTAAACAGCTGGAGATCGAGGTCAAAGAAGCGAAAACTCATGACTCACAGACAGCTGAAGCATTAGAACCTCAACAGGCCAACTCAGAACAACCCACGGTTACTACAACCGACACTGTTAGATCAAAGTCTAAAGGTAAGCGTGGTGTATGTGCAATGTACAAAGTGGTTGTGAAGAAAGCTCGTGGGAAAAAGACTAAAGTCACATTCAATGATTTGGGAATTGCTGATGGTGAAACTAGGGCGCGATTGCTGTCATATATTGGAATGTTGGCCAGGACTACGATTCAATCGATATTACTAGTTGGCCAAATGTGGATCCTGAATTAAAATCAAAGCTTTGGTTAGATCTTCAGGTGCTCTAGCATTTGTAAATTTTACATTTTACTTGTGTTCTCTATTTTTACATGTGTTGTTAATTTCTCGTATTTAAATTTCTCATTTTACTTGTGTTTTATCCAGTCTACATTCAAAGTGAAACCACATTGTGAGCACTTTGTCCTAAAGTCTGCTGGTTGTAAATGGCGACAATTTAAGACTGATTTAACGAGGAAGTTTGTGCGGCCATATGTTGGACAGAAGGCGATATTGAGTAGGCCCCCACAGCAATATGCTTTTGTTAGTAAGTCAACCTGGAAAAGATTTGTGAGACAGAGGACTGATCCAAAATGGGAGGTATGAATTTATTTTATAGTTTTATTTTGTATTCGATAATTCTATTCATTTTATATTCTGCACTTGTATATATGATATGTAATTCTATAATTTTATTTTTAGGAAATACATGAAGAGCATAGTGAAAGAGTTTCTCATCGAAAATATCATCACCGCTTGTCAAGAAAGGGTTATATTGGTTTAAAAGAAGATGAAGTAAGAACTAAGTCAATATTGTCTTGTTGAATAAAAATTTAGAATGAATTTTTATATTTTGCTTCATTTTTAACAGATAAAAAGTGGAAGGTTGGAGCCGGGAGTTGAACCTGATAGAGCAATTTTTTGGAAAAAGGCTCGTAAGCGAAAAAATGGCCAAGTGGTTGAAGATGTAGATAAAGAGTTACAAGGTGTATGCGATACAATTGTAAGTCTCCTATTATATTGGCATACTAGTAGGGCATCATTTATAATTAATATACTTTTAGGCTCTTTGTAATTTGGGCTAATTATTTTCATATTAATAGGATACTTTGTTGGAAAAGAAAGAGAAGGGTGAAATACAATTTTCTGGAGCTGAAGATGTTTTGACTACGGCTTTGGGGAGTCTTGAGCATTCTGGTAGGGTCCGCGCTGTTAGAGGGTACATCACTCCAAAACAGTTCTTTAATTTGCCACGAGAGAAGAAAGTTCGAATAACGAAGGAAGAGTTGATGGCCCGTGATCGTCAAAGGGATGAAAAGACGAAAGCTCTTGAGGCAGAGATTGCTCAGCTGAAGGCATTGATTACTTCCGGCCAGAATCATCACTCCCCAATGCATTCTGAAAAGGCAAGTTTCCGGCCGGAAAACAATCAGCCTGCTGCAGTTGTGCTAGAGTTTGATAAGGACTGTGTTCCTACAGATGCTCCCCTTAGGCCTTCACCTCCTGGAAATTTGGTAAATTAATCGATAGAAGGATAATTTAGTTCTATAATTTAGTATTTTATTTTATTGCTTAAGCTCTATGAATTGATGATTTCTTTTTACCTTAGTATTTTTATTTGTTCATTTAAATATTGTAGGGAAACAGAATGTGTGACCTATCTGTCTAGAGGATAGAGAACAAGGTTGCATTTGGTATGGTGTATCCTCGCGAGGCTGGAGGAAAAGTCCATGGAATTGATATACCACTTAGACATCAGTGTGTCTCTGTCGATGGCATCATCAAACCAGATGCCTTACTTCCAGTGCCGATCCGTGGTGAATTGGAGACAGTCCGCGATGCACTTGGCTCTTTTTTAGCATGGCCTGAGGATTTAATAAGCTACACAACTACTGAGGTATAATTTACTATATGTGGTCTGAATTTGAAATAAAAATGGTGCTTGTGAGGATATTACAAATGAAATTGTGTTTAAATTTTTGATGGTTTGATGATCTACAGATTAAAAAAAAAGAAAGGGTGCAACCAAGTGGAGAAAACAAAAACAAGAATGATGAGTTGCAGAAATTGAGGGCACAGTTCTTACATGGAAAACCAAGTGCAAAAGTGCCGAAGGGCTTTAACTTACTCTATAAATATGTAACCAGTTGGATGGAAACTGCTGGGCTTTCGATATAGGATGACTGCAAGTCAGAAGTGTTTGGGCATGAAAAGACAATTTATTTGTTACATGAGAATGTTTTGGCGTTGTTGGAGTTTAATATGCTAGGGCAAGCTGTAATTTCAGCTTACATGGCGTAAGTTACAATTTTTCTTTTTCTGATATGCATTCTAATGTTAGTATTTTTCCAATTTCATGTCTCTACTTCTAATGTTGGTATCTTTTTTTGGTAGGCATTTGCATGCTGAGATAAGTGGAAGACCAGATCTGGCAGAAACATTTGCTTTTATTCACCCTGGATCCTTATATAATTTGAATGCTGATTTTGAAGCTGGCATTGTTGAGCGCTTGAAAGAGGGCAACCCGGATCGGCTGTTCTTTTTGCCGCATAATCAGGAGTAAGTTCTAGCTTATATTAAGTTACGATACCAAAAAACTGGATAGAGTACTAAAAATCTGTCTTTGGTATGTTTTTTTAATGAAAACAGTATGCATTGGATTTTGGCTATTATATGGGAAGGTGAAATTTATTTTCTCAATCCACTCCCTCACCGAACACAGTTTACATTACTAGAACTAGCATTATCAAGGTAATTTTTTATTTACCGTAACATTTTGCTGAAAATTCATAATTTTCTGTGTACATTGGATCAGTTTTTATTTTTTATGCAGGGTAGTGAAAACTTACAATTGTGAAACTGGTAGGGGCAATCGGAAGCCGGCCAAGGCAAAGTTTCTGAGTGTAAGTACTTTTACACTTCAACACTTCAACTAAGTTCTATTAAATTTATTTTCAGATGCATTTTATTTTTTGGAATTAATAGGGATCCCCCAAGCAACCCGGTGGTACTGAATGTGCTTATGTAGTAATGCGCTACATGAAAGAAATTATCAGTGATACAAAATTGACTTTTGCTACAAAGGTGTGCATCTTTGTTTTTCTAATGGGTTACTTTTGATTATAAAGGTGTACTTTTCATTTTTATTTAATTGTGTTTGTTTGTTGCCTTTAGTGGCTGCCGAAGACTCGAACGACGTACACCGAGGATGAGCTTGATGAAGTACGTATCCAGGCTCTCAAGTTCATCCAAGACAAGATCTGATAGTTTCTAGTAGGTCTCTTTAAATTGACGTAAACATTTGGTTAACTGCTTGAATTGCTAGTTCTGCGCTTTTGGTAATCTGTTTTGGAGACATATATGCAGTCTGTGATGTAGTAATTCAAGCTGTTATGCTTTTTATGTTTACTTTTGGTTGTGCACTTAGTTAATTCTAGTGCCCAGTGATGTTTGGTATCTTGTTAATGGAACAGATACATTGTTGGTGGTTGTATTTTGTGACTAGTTTAATCTAAATGCATGGTTGGATATGTTGTGAATGGTCCAGTTTTTTATTTTTTGGTATGCATTGAAAGACAACGGTTTATTTAGTTGCACTCAGAAACTAATGTCTAATTGTAACAAAGACATCAAAAGTTTTACAAAATAATGAGTTCTAAAACAAATATATAAATTAGAAATCACTTTTATAAGTAAAATCTGATGTCTAAGAGACACATATAAATGAGTTTTTTCAGAAAGACCTGATGTTTATACCTACATTAGACATCAGTCTAGGATGATGTCTAAGGTCACTATACACTTCAGTTTTTTTAAAAAGAAACTGATGTCTATAAGAACATTAGACATCAGTCTAGAGTGATGTCTAAGCTAACTATAGACATCACTTTATCTGCTAAAATTATGATGTCTAATATCGAAATAGACATCTTTTTCAAAGAAAGAAAGTGATGTGTATGTGAAAAATAACTTAGTTTATTATATGTTTTCTAGAATATAAGGCATGCAAGTTGTTTATAAAATTAATTATATCTAACCTATTTTGTAGAACAACTGATGTGTATTGAATGAAAAACTGATGTCTATTCTGACTGATGTCTAGAATAGACATCTCCCACCTAGACATCACATCCAAAATAACAAAGACATCGGCCAGAAACTGATGTCTATTGACCCTTTTCTTGTAGTGAACGTAGTAAAAGTGCTACTTCCTATAACGAGGCACGATCCAGATTCATTGAATCTTTTTTTCGAATGATTTATTCGACGATCGAACCGTACGGATGTTAAAAAACACTTGTTTTAGTTTTGGGAAAAAATAATCAAAAAATAAAAAGGTCGGATTGTATGAGATTTTAACAAAAACGTAGTAAAAGTGATACTTCCTGTAACGAGGCACGATCCAGATTCACTGAATGATTTTT
This sequence comes from Kitagawia praeruptora, assembly GCA_037693485.1. Taxonomy (NCBI): domain Eukaryota; kingdom Viridiplantae; phylum Streptophyta; class Magnoliopsida; order Apiales; family Apiaceae; genus Kitagawia; species Kitagawia praeruptora. The sequence goes on along the minus strand of CM075354.1, from coordinate 99,472,025 downwards.
TGGAATGATTTATTCGACGATCGAACCGTACGGATGTTAATAAACACTCGTTTTAGTGTTGGGAAAAAATAATCAAAAAAAGAAAAAGGTCGGGTTGTACGAGATTTTAACAAAAACGTAGTAAAAGTGCTACTTCCTATAACGGGGCACGATCCAGATTCACTGAATCTTTTTTTCGAATGATTTATTCGACGATCGAACCGTACGAATGTTAATAAACACTCGTTTTAGTGTTGGGAAAAAATAATCAAAAAATAAAAAGGTCGGGTTGTATGAGATTTTAACAAAAACGTAGTAAAAGTGATACTTCCTATAACGAGGCACGGTCCAGATTCACTGAATGATTTTTTTGAATGATTTATTCGACGATCGAACCGTACGGATGTTAATAAACACTCGTTTTAGTGTTGGGAAAAAATAATCAAAAATAAAAAGGTCGGGTTGTATGAGATTTTAACAAAAACGTAGTAAAAGTGGTACTTCCTGTAACGGGGCACAATCCAGATTCACTGAATAATTTTTTTGAATTATTTCTTCGACAATCGAACCATACGGATTTTAAGATCTTATGATTTTAGTGATGATATAAAAAATTATAAAATTTAAGATTAATCTTGTATGATTTTATATAGTAACGTCCCAATAGTACTACTCACTCTAATTAATCTCGTTACGATTTGACATAATATTTTTTAGTGATATTAAGATCTTATGATTTTAATGATGTGCCTAAAAAATAAATTTAATCTTGTAAAAATAAATTATTTAAAAATGAAATTTAAGTTTGTAAAAAATAAATTATTTAACGTTAAAAATTAAATTCATTTTCATTATTATCCTTTACGTTAAAAATTAAATTCATTTTCATTACCCTCTTTTATCTCCTAACACACAACAATTTCAATTCTAAACCCAAATTTCAATTTCCCAATTTCAGTTCCCTCCTTTGATTTCAATTCCCTCCATTCATTTCAATTCCCCAATTTCAATTCCCGCCCTTCATTTTAGTTCCCTCTTTTATCTCCCAACACAAAACACACAAACACTAGTTAAGAACAGTGGCTTCGATTTTGTTTATTCTAGTTAGGGCTGATGTGTTTAAATTTGGGGATGGCTATAATTTTAAATTAGGTGAGTTTTCGGTGCTCCCTATGAATTAAGCTCCCTCAAAGATTGCTTTTGTGGTGGTAAAGTCATCGTCTATTCGACTTTCGACTTCACATCAGGTACAATAGATGACGATTTTACCATGGCATAAGCAATCTTGTGGAATGAAGAAATGGGTCAATATCTTGGAGTTATGGAATGAATGAAAGTGTTATGCAGTCAAAAGAAATACAGGTAAGCACAACATACACGAATCATTTATAAAATGATTCATTTATATATAAATGTTAACTCAATAGAAAATCACAGCTTTTGGTAATATTGTGTGAATTTAGGTAATAGGATATGAATTTTTACTACAAACTCTGATCCCTTTGTAATCAGTTGATTTCTAAGGGTGCAGTCCTTACTTTGCTGGGCTGAATTGTTATTTTTCAGAATTTAGCAATTTCGCTGATTGTTTTGGCTGACATTGTTGCTAAGCAATGTGGTCATGTGTGGAAGTTTGGGGAGAGAATTTGTAGCAAGTGTTGGGTTGTGAGAGATTATTCTGTAATTTTCTTGAATTGGCTGTATGATTGTTAAATTTCTTAATTCTTCCTTTCATGGTATTTGGAGTTATGATATCATGTTGTGCATCAAGTTTCTGCTTACAGAGGTATAGATGTGTTTCAGTCTTTGTTTTCAAAGGAAATATGTGAAGTGGTGTGAGTTATCATGAAATGTATTAATGCTTCTTTAGGTGGTATGTAATTCTGATATTATGTTATGCATTACCTCCTCAGACTGGGATAACAAACCTGTCTGAATTGGTAGTATGAAATTTGTGTTTTTTCTCATAAAAAAAAACTTAACAAACCTAAATTTTGAGACACAAGTTCATCAATAATTTTTATTTTTATCAGTTTGAGAGACTAAACTTAATAGAAAACCATAACTTTTGGTAATGTTGTGTGAATTTAGGTAATAGGATAGATGTTGTTAGCCAAGATGGACCAGGGATGAAGAGGCGAGGGTGCTCATATATAAAACAAGATTTTCTTCCTGAGGAGTCATTCAGGAGCTGGGGAAGCTATGTAAAGGCCCTAAAGGAAACTCCCTCTCGGTTCATGAATCAGGTACTGACTAGGTCTGGTGATCAGGCTGAGTTACCATATAAATGAAAGTGTTATGCAATATATAAAATGTGCACTTACACGAATCATTTATAATTGGAAGCCACAACTTGCCCTGTCTTTACAATATAATTTAAGTTTGTTGTTTTTTGGTTGATACTCAATGCATCAGATTTAGCCCATTGAGTTTGTTAAATGCTGTAAGTTTATGAGTTTGTAGGCAAGCTTATTCGGCTTGTATAATATGTTTTGATCTAAGCTCTTAAAATTGTATGTTTTTTCTGTTCTCTCTATTTAAATATGATATAGTAGAATTCTGTTTTCTTTAGTTATCTTTTTATATTCTGGATCAATACTAAATTCTATGTGTTTTTGTTTAACAAATCGAAAACACAATTTTGTTAATTATGTTGGTCAACTAATGGAGTTTATTCATGAAACCATAACCTGTAATCCAGTTGAGTGCTTCCATTTAAATGCCAGTGAGTTGATGATTTACCAAGATACCTGTTTCCTGCCGCCCTGTCCATCGGATGATATGCCTCTACTTTCAAGTTTTGTTTCAGGCATATTCTTTTACAAATGCAAGCAATGCTTTTAAATGCAAGTCTACTAAAGTCATGCAAAGGCATGGGATAAAGGAAGCAACATGGTAATTTATGTTTCTTTATGGTGATGATCTACTATGTTAGTTGATTAGGATTTCTGAGTAAACTACTCCGTGTGTCCTAGATTGGTAATCTACATGAATTGGTAAATCATATCATTTATTTTTGAGTAAACTACTCCCTGTGTCATAGTTGATTGCCCAACTTAATCTACATGAATTGGTAATCTAGATTATTACAATCAAATCTGAGAAGTGGACATATGAAGAAGTAGTAAATGACATATAAATCTAGAGTAATCTATTTGCATAAACGCCTTTTGGCAGGGGTTAGATTAGGTGATATTTGGTATGGCATTATATTGCCTTTGATGTTTGGTATGTTTGGCAGGGGTTAGCCCAATTCCAATTATTTTTTTTCCTACTATAAAATCATACAACGGTTTTTAACTACCAAACGCTTGTCTGAGAGCTAAAGAACTTAGACTACAAAACCAATGTGTGTTGCATTCAATTCAGACAACAGTATTCACAAACCATTATCTGACTACATTTTATACAACGTTCATCAAAACACTTGTCTGATTTTAACAACGTTTTTTCAAAGCATTGTCTGAAGTTTCTTGAGACAATGTTTTTAAAAAACGTTGTTAAAATCAGACAATAGTATTTAGTCACCGTTGTGTGATTGCATTTGAAGCAATATCTGATAAAAACAGTTGTCTAAGTTTTACAACGGTTTTGATAACCATTGTAAGACAATCTGTTAGACAACACCACTTTCAAAAACCGTTGTAAAATGTATGTCTATTTTGATCTTCTAGACGACAGTTTCTAAAACTGTTGTTAAGTTCATGATCAGACAATACAACGAAAATCTTGAAAAAAAAACCGTTGTGTGAAAATTTCAGCCAACGCTTTTTCGTCAAAGTGTCGTCTGATTCAAAAATTCTTGTAGTGTATAGTTCTTCAATGCTGGAAAATAGTATAAACATAAGGGATTAGCTATGGATGCATGCATTCTACAAAAGGGTAAGGTTAGCACGTCTTATGCGTAACGAGGATGGCATTGCAATAAAATTATATCCTAGGAATAATAGTTTTAGAATCAGGAGGAAAATGCGCATGGACCCACTTCTTCAACCCTTAAAGAAACCTAAATAGAGCCATGCAAATCTAGTAAGCAATGCATTATAATATATCAGTCCACAGAGATTTAGCCTAGTAATAAATTATTTTACAAAATGACAACATCAATAACAATATAAAATGTAATCAATATATGCAGTATTTGGATCAGCTGGCTACTACAGTTATCCTAGCACGTCGTAACATTTTGATTGTCATCAAATCTTGTGAACAATTGTTTAAGAATCACAAGGGATTTATGCAATCATATGTAGTTCTTAATCTTGAGAAGGCTCATGTGCTAAACTCATGCATAGAATTATCCCATCAATATACTGGTTATATAGTATGATGATCTACACTTGTAAAATAGACTGCCCTGCCTGCCTCGATATATTTCTATTTCATAAAGCTAAACTGAGTGAGAAGATTTGGGGTTTAATAATTACTCCCTCCGTCCCTCTCATTTGACACGGAGGTTAAGAAAAAGTGCAAAGTAGTGGAGAAAAGTAAGAAAAATGAGTAAACTAGTGAGACCAATCAATATTTTATGTAATAGATTGAGTTTAGTGGAGGAAAATAGTAGGTTTAGTTACTTTTTATATTATAAAATTTTACTATTTTGGATAAGTTTTGGACTATAAAGAATTGAGAGGGACATCCAAAAATGAAAGTGTAAATAAATGAGAGGGATACACAAGGAGTACTCTTACCTTCTTTTATATCAATAAGTAAGCAAATGAGAACATGTAAATGACAATATATTAATAGCTTTAACAAAAAAGGACTAGATTATCCTTTATTCACACTACTAGAAATATGTCAATAGACATCGGGTAAAAACCGATGTCTATTCTAAAAAAAACCGATGTCTTCGCGTGCGATGTTAAAAGTCTGAAGTTTAGACATCGGTTTTTCTCCGATGTCTAATACATATTTACACATCTCTTTTCAGTGTAGTTCGGATGTCTTTTGTTGTTAGTTTATGATACCTTTTACATCGGTTTATTAGCAATACCTGTTGTTGAATGCATGGTATTAACAACGGTTTTCAAATTAAGCAATGTTGTATGCCCTTATTAACATCGGTTTTAGCTACTGAATTTGATGAGCTACATTTAACATCGGAGTTAAGAATAACATCGATGTCTTTGTTTCTTGAAACATGTTTCTAACATCGGTTTAATCTAATTTCCATACCAGTTTCAACCTTTATGCTTTACAATTCAAATTGGTTCGTCGGCTACTATATAAACATTTACCAAAAATCTCAACAAAAACATACCACATGATAACTAATATTAATCATTACAAAATTCAGTGTTCAAGATAACTGTTGAACTGTCTAACCACAAAACAAGTTCATCAAATGATATTGTCTAACTACATGATAGCTAATATTTTATCCTGGATAAATTCGATCCATGATTTTATCAACAAGCAGTGCACTTGTGGGCTACTACAGAGTCCTAAGGCTTGCAATACACAACTGACAACAAAAGAGATGAGAAATGCACAGCTACGAGGAAATGGAAGGCTCAAGACCTGCTCTTGAAAGGAATGACTCTGATGACTATTTGGTGGTACAAGGCAGCAAGAGCAGCACCAATCAATGGACCAACCCAGAAGACCCACTAGAAATGAGATATATATTGCATATTAGTATCATATTTAAGAAAGGCAAATAAATATATAAAATCTTATACTTATAACAAAATACTAACATGATCATCCCATGCATGATCTTTGTTGTAGATGATGGCAGCACCAAGACTTCTAGCTGGATTTATATCAGTTCTTGTGATGGGGATGGTGGCCAAATGAACCAAGAACATTTGCGAATCCAATAGGCAGTGGAGCCAATATCTGCAACATCATTTCAATAAAAATAATTCATAAGTTCAAAAGCAAGCTACACAAAGATAAACTTGAGAAGAGGTCTCTAGTAGCAAGTCCAAACAGCATAGTCAGAGGATTTTTGTACAGGCATATTCCTCCCAAAAGTCACGCACTTCTAGTAGTAGCAAGCTACGAATGAGACCTTTCACATCGGTTTATTAGCACACCAGAAATGCATATGACAAGGGCCTAAAACATGTCTTTAGGTCTCTACTCCCGTCAGTTTTGAGAATATTCAACTTAAATCAGCATTTGGAAGAAACAAAGTGATGTGATGAGAAATGTTAATGTCAGAACCTTTCATTTTTTTGAGTTGAAATAGCACTAGACATACAAGACTAATAGAAAAAGAAGAAGAAAACAAACATATTACAAACAAAACAAAAATCATCTTCTTTATATTGCATAACCCTAAATCTATCACTTATAGAAGGATCGGTACTATAAACTTAATATGCTGGCATATTCAACTTAATTTGGAAGACTGAGATCATGCATAGTAACATATACGAAGTTACGAACAAGTGGAGTACATACCGGAACATGAGAGTCTCTAGCACTTCTGTTAGCATCAGTTGCAGAGAAGACGGTGTAGACAAGAACAAAGGTACGAACAATCTCAGCACCAATACCATCACCCTTTGTGTACCCATGGTTCACAACATTAGCACCACCACCATTGAGCTCAAACCTCGAATATCCCTCAAAGCCTTTGATAACACCAGCACCACAAATGGCACCAAGCCACTGCATCACCATATAGAACAGAGCCCTGGTAAGCGAAAGCTTCCTAGCCAGGAACAACCCAAAGGCCACAGCTGGGTTTATTTGCCCTCGTGTTCATTTTTATCAGGCAACAAAATTGATAAATACAGAGCACTAAAATAACCATTTGTAGATCTAACATACCACGAGTTCTGACAAACAAAAACAACACAAGATACAAAAATATATATACTCCAAACATTTCTCACAAAACCAACTAATTAAAGTAAATTTTACAAGCACTTGCAGGAAGTACAGAACCTAATAAACCCTTTACATCCCATTTAATTGAGTATATAACTATATATAAACATATATGCAGTGTTTATATGCACTGTTTAGGACGAGATCTGAACTAACTTTACAAGACCAGAAAAATATACAAATATAAAAGAATATGCAAGAAAAATGTAATAAGCAAAGATTAAACCCACTAATTAGAAGAAGGTAGAGCAAATTCGAAACCCACTTATTAATTGCAAGAAGACAGATGGAGTCGAGCCATCCCTCTAACAACTTCTCTTGTAAACAAAATAAGAAAATCAAAGTTAAAAATTAGGGTTTCAAATAAGATACATACATATTGATTAAAGCTCACCCACTTACTAATGTAATTTTTGGAGCTTTTGATTCAAACAAATCGGCCTTATACTACTCTGTACATACTACAAATCGGCTTTGGAGCTTGCTGATTGCTGATTGAGCTTATACGATACACATGGTTGAATTGTGGTGCCAAAATTGAGGATTTTTCGTTGTGATTGGTTCGATTGATTGATGTGGGTTAGACTGTAGTTTAGTAGATCATACTTATTGATGATTGTTGTACATACTACAGAGATTGAGCATGAGAAAAAAGGGGAATCAGGTTAGGGTTCTAAGAAAAGGGGGAATCGGGGGGAGAGAGAGAGGGAGAGAGGTGTTTTAGATTTAGAATGAGGGTGAGAGTGAGAAAAGGTACGTGTGTTTATTTTAAATTTAGTTTTTGTATTCTTTAATTAATTTCATTTTGGATGGCAAAAATTAAGTTGTGAGAAAAGGGGGGAATCAAGCTGTGTTTTGTGATTGTCGGGTGGGGAAAAAAAATTCTAAGTACAAAAAAATTGGTGAAATATTGTAGAAAATTTTCTAAGGGGGGAAAATATGGGGAGGTCGTTGTTGTAATTTTTTAAAAAGAGTTTTAGACATCGCTTTAAAAGAAACCTGATGTCTGAGTCGTTGTTAGAAATTTTTAAAAAGTTTCAGACATCGCTTTTTAAGTAAAACTGATGTTTGGTTTATATAAGACAACGGTTTTAAAATTACTGATGTAAGAAAGGCTTTGAACATTGGTGGCATTTGGAACCGATGTCTTAAGTGCGATGTCTAATCCTGTTTTTTTAGTAGTGTCATCACGATTCACTTGATTTGGAGACGAGGATAGATATCTGAAACTAACTAACCGAGGCTGAAACTAACTAACCTAGGTTCGCATATATACAGACCTCTTTTCCAGATAATTTTTCTATGAAATGATTGTATTTAATTTGTTGATTTTCTTTTAGGCCACCTTTGTCATCACGATCCGTCTAGGGAGATTAAATTCACTTTTTCTAGGTTTCTTAGAAGGAATTATGCCGGTGCACATATCCCTCCTATTTCTTAAACTGTTATTTACAAAATTGATAATACTACTTCGCTGTACTGGCCATGCCTTTGAGTCTAAGACGTGCTAAAGTTTCCTTTCAAAGCTAGCTAATCTAACTATCACCAAATTGAATGTTAAAATATTATGCTACAAACAGCACCAGCTGATTCTGCTTTCTGAAAACCTATAAGTATGTGTTTAAAGTTAACTACAAAGTCCATGTCCATCGGCAAATAACATAAACATATCTGTCAGACCAATAGAATTACCAGAAGGTAATCAGAGAAACACCAACAAGGCTTTTAGAAATGGAATCCAAGAACACTGCTTCATCTTCCCTTCTTCTGTCACTCTGTCTTCTCTTCTTTAACCTGGTCTACGCCACTAGCGCTACACCTAATATACCCGGCTCCACAACTTCGACTTATTATTCTGCAAGAAAATGCAATCCATTGAACTTAGGAGTATGTGCCAATGTGCTTAACTTGGTTGATGTTATCGTTGGATCCCCTCCAACGTTGCCATGCTGCAGTCTCATCCAAGGCCTTGTTGATCTTGAGGCTGCTCTTTGTCTATTTACTGCCATTAGAGCCAACATTCTAGGTATTGACTTGAATGTTCCTATTGCACCCAGCTTAGTTCTCAACAACTGCGGCAAGGAAGTCCCAACTGGTTTCGAGTGTTATTAAGATATACTTTTATGGGGGTGGTGGTCCTTCGTTCGGTATTTGTATGCTTGCTTCTATAAGTTTTAAACTAACTAATTCTTTAATTTCTACGATTTATAAAAGAACTGTACTGTTTGTTTTCTTTTGATGCTATCTCATCAGTCATCCATTTCCTTCAAATTTTTTTGGTGCTTGTAAGGTATCTTTTTCACTTAATTATCATTTGGTCAGAGTGACTTCTAATAGATTGTTTTTCATAATATCAAGTATTAAACAGCTATCAAGTTTAGTGCACTTCCTTTCTGAATGAAAGTTTGATATTCCTGATCCTTTTGGTCGGGAAAAATGAAATGGTAATATAATGAAATGAGACATTGCAGACGTATGTAAAGGAAAAAAATGGAGGTAAGATAGATAGAATGATAAAAATGAGGAAGTGAAAATTTATACGATGAGAGTTGTAAGGAAATTGTAAGGAAAATCAGTTGAATGAAAGACGAAACATACAATCTCAAGTTAATAGCTTTGAACGCTTGTTAAAATGTTAGGAATGAAACCAAAAGAAAGAAATTCTCTAATCCAATTTTCTAGTTCATTGTGAATCCCATGGAATTGTAAGCTGGTTCAGGGAAAAAGCCTCAAATGCTAATCTCCATAGGATCATCTATATCTTGGGTATCGTCTATCTTGTAAGCTTTAAGACTCACACACACGTTTGTATTTTAGAGAGTGCAAAGTAAAACATAAACTTGTATTCACTTCTCACACTAAAACATAGTACACAAGAGAATAAATAAGAGGTTACAAAACTTGCACTACTGACTAAAGGAACTACTATGATTAATCTATAACTCCTACAATTACGGATAAAAAACCAAATGATGAAACAGACCAAATGATGTCTTTGATTGTAAAAGCAACAACTACCTTTATTCTAATCATCAACGCATGCTTAGATTAATTGCCAACATATTCCCCCTTAATCTAAGCATGTTTATCTAAGTTCTTGATGCCCAACAATTCTCTCATTCTTTGAAATTTAGTTGCTGACATTGCCTTAGTCAAAACATCAGCCCTTTGCTTATCAGTACTCACATGTTTGATTATAATTTCTCCTTTTTCAACACACTCACGGATAAAATGATAACGTATGTCTATGTGTTTGCTTCGTCCATGAAATACTGGATTCTTTGCCAAGTCAATCGCAGATCTGTTGTCGACATAAATCACCACTGGACATTCTTTCTTATCAGTCACCTGTCTAAGCAATTTACTCAGCCAAATGCCTTGACATGCTGCAGCTGTAGCTGCCATAAACTCGGCTTCGCAAGATGACAATGCAACGCACCGTTGTTTCTGTGAAACCCATGTAATCAGGTTTTCGTCCAAGTAAAATGCCATGCCGCCTGTACTCTTTCGGTCATCGATATTACCTCCTAAATCGCTATCAGAGTACCCCATTAACAAGTAGTTTCCCTTCCCTTTTGAATATACCAATCCAAAATCTGCGGTTCCCTTCACATACCGTATAATGCGTTTAACAGCCTGTAGATGCATCACTGTAGGACGTTCCATGTAACGACTAACTATTCCAACCGCATATGCAATATCAGGGCGTGTATGAACTAAGTACCTTAATCCTCCTACCAAGCTTTTAAACATAGTAGGATTGACTGTTTTGCCATTTTCATCCTTCACCAGTTGTAATCTTGGCTCCATTGGATACTTGGCTGGGTTACATTCTGCCATTCCTGCTTTTTCAAGCAATTTCTTTGCATAGGCAGTTTGCTTGAGTTCAATATAGTCCCCTTTCTGACCTACCTCAATGCCCAAGTAATAAGACAATTTTCCAAGATCACTCATGTCAAATTCCTGACCAATTTGTTTTTTAAACTTGTTGATGGTTGAAACACTTGTACCAGTGATGAGTAAATCATCGACATATACTCCAACAATCAAGTTTTCATCTCCTTCTCGCTTTGTGTATACCGCGTGTTCATAGGGGCACTTCATAAAACCAAGTTTTTCAAGATATTTACTAAGTCTTGCATACCATGCTCGAGGATCTTGTCGCAATCCGTAGAGAGCTTTAACCAACTTGTACACAAGATTTCTTTCCCCTTCTTTACAAATCCTTTTGGTTGAGCTACATAAACCGTTTCTTGTAATTCTCCATTTAGAAAAGCAGATTTTACATCTAGATGATGTATTTCCCAACCATTCTTTGATGCAAGAGCTAAGAGTAATCGCACCGTTTCAAGACGTGTTACTGGTGCAAATACTTCTTCAAAATCTACCCCTTGTATCTGCACATAACCTTTTGCAACAATTCTTGCCTTGTACTTAGTAACTTTACCATTTGTATCTCTTTTCAACTTATATACCCATTTTAAACCTACTGCTTTATGTCCTGTTGGTAGTTCCACCAAGTTCCAAGTATTATTTCTTTCAATGGAATCCATTTCAACTTTCATAGCTTGCTCCCATTATGGTTCTTTGATGGCTTCACTGTAGGTGTTGGGTTCTTCAATGCCCAGCAGCAATAACTCATGCTCTGCCTCAATTTCTTCAGTTTCATTATAAATTTCGCTAAGTAAACGAAATTTTCTGGGTGGCGTACTGCTGCCTGAACTTGAAGTGTAGATTGGACTGTTTTCTCTTGTTTCTGAACGTGTAACCGTGTCTTCACTTCCACTTTCATTCGACCTTGGTGTAACACCCCCAGATCCGGGGTCCGGGATCGGGTCGTTACGGTCTTATTTTCCATGATTGATACTTTACTTGAATCCAAAATAAATAATATCACATGCTGTGACCCCACAATAATAACCACTCACACACACACACAGTTATAGTCTCAGAGATGAAATTGAAATAAGTCTCACATTACGGTTCCACGAATATAAGTTATTATAGACCAAAAGGATAACATCATAAGTTTAAGAGTTTGCCGTTGATTAACATTATTGATACATATAATTAAACTGGTGACCCAAAGGCTGCTGATCTATGCTACCTCAGCAATGGCAGCGATGATATCAGCGGGTAGTCCTGTGGGGCGGGTAACCTGCTTGCGCCGAGTGTGCCTGACGCGAGCCATGTGACCTAGCTGTTGTTGTGACATAATAATAAGCAAGGGTGAGCGATAGCCCACCAATAATAATATAACTGTATAGTGATATGTGTAACAGTTCAAAGATATATTTTGAAACCATATGCCATGCATTAGTGAAAATAGTGTCAGTTCAATATAAAGGATGAAGTCACAAGGTGATTCAACCCATATATATTTCGTGGAAGTATATGCTATGTCAAGATAAATGAGATAGCATCCTTTTTATAAAAATAGGAACTTGCAAGGAAGATATTGTAATTCCAGTTTTAAATACTTTTCAACTCTGCTGACCATGATGATGTTGCAGAAAATAAATAGACTATGGATAGTGAACCAATACTGGAGTATGCGATGACACCGCCTTACGATGATCAGTCGTAGGTTGTGCACCTTAAGAGTGTTTCTCTACATGTAGAAGGAAGAACATATGGACACCACCATACGCCGGATCTCCCTAGCCAACGGTTGGGCATAGATGGGGCCGGAGCCACTCGGACCCTATTTCAAGGATGGACTGTCCCACAGCCTCTTACACCGATTATCAATGATGGACTGTCCCACAGCCTCTTACACAAATACTCCTAGTTCGAGTAAATCCATGATTCTGAAACGTAAAGATCGTCCCCCTTTCCCCAAGTATAATACTTGTTGATAAGACTCCACAAAGTAGTCATATCAAGTTGGAAAGGAAAAATCATCAATATTTCCCAAGCCGAGGCTTGTTATTGGATATCAACTTGTTCCAACAATACTACCCCTCGAATGATGAGAGGGTAAACAAAATTCCATGAATAATAGCAACCCAGTTGCGGGTGAAACGAATAATTTATGACCGGGCAGTCACAAGATAAATAACATTCCTCAAGTAAGGTTCCCTTACAATAGAATCGAAGGAATAATGGAACTACTGAGAACCTTCCTTGATAATATAATAATAATAAGGCTCTGTAATAATTTATATAGTGTTCGAAGGTCGATAATACTATTTGAATGAAGTAAATCATTTTTGAAACGAGTTAGAAGAATTAAATAAATATTCCAAGAATATTTATTGAGTCACAGATATCGGAAAAGTGTTGCTCGGAATATGTTAGGAATATGTTGTAGTTGATGATAACTTAACATTCAAGCAAAATTGTATAAGTCAAGTTTTGTAACTGTCAACGGATGAGACCTTATAACTCTATTCGTTGACAGGTAGCTCATCAACGGATGAGGTTTTGTAGCATACTGCAATATATCTATTTATCAATTGATAGTGTTTTTATTCAGAGTCATGTTGACCATCAATGGATAGGCAGAATAGGGTAGCCAATTGTAAATAAGCTATGCTATGTAATTCTGTCTAAGTGAAAGTGTATCAACGGATAAGAACAGGGCTCTATCAACGGATACAACTCAAATCTACTCAATCAACGGATACAGCTCAAACTACCGTCAACGGATAATTGTGCACAACATCAACGGATAATCATTGTCACTTTATCCTATGCTAGCTGGGAATTAGCAGTTGATAAGGATAGGTTTGACTGACAGATCACATGGGTTGATAGTAGGTATAAAAAGCAGTATGGCAGCCATACTTTGGAAACACAGAAGAAAGAAGCATTCCATTTACACAGTATATACAAGAAAGGTGCAGGGGACATATCTGTTCACAAGGACAACCTTTCGGCTACATGTGGATTTGGAGTGGAATAGCAAGTCAACTTGAATTAGATTAATATTATCTTATTCCTGTAGCACTTGTAAACTTGGGATATATAACCAAGTGTAGCAACTCGTTAGACTGTAAGAAAACAGACATATTTGCTTAGGGTTTCTTGAATATTCTTAGAAGCAAAGAGTTGTAAAACAGAAGCTGTGTACATTTGTATCACAGGGTTTTCTTCAAATAAAAGTCTCAGGTGGTACATTTAACCACCTGATTTTTTATGTGTTTGTGAACCATTTCTATTCAGCAATAATTTTTTATAGATTTCTATGGTTTTTATCAGAAATTTATAACTATCAAGAATTGTATTCAACCCCCCCCCTTCTACAATTATACAAGTGTGTAATCTGGGAATAACAATTGGTATCAGAGCAAGCTTCTAATATATCTGAAGTTTAAAGATCAACACACTTCCAACATGTCTAAGAAGGATTATGGAGTGAAGATACCGGTTCTTGATAGGGAAAATTACTTTCATTGTAAAGTAAAAATGCGTCTACATCTCATGTCTATTGATGTAGGCTTTGTAGATTGCATTGAGAAGGGTCCTCATGTTCCAATGAAGGTTGCTTCGAGAGTTGGTCTTGCTGCAGATGCACCAGACACGTACATCCCAAAACCTGTTTCTTAGTGGAGTACTGAGGATGTTGCAGAAGTTCACAAAGATAAAAAGACCATGAATATTCTGTTTAATGGTTTAGAAGCAGACATGGTTGACAATGTTATCAACTGTACTACCGCCAAGGAAGTATGGGACATTGTTCAAACCCTTTGTGAAGGTACAGAACAGGTAAGGGAAAACAAGATGCAGCTACTGATCCAACAGTATGAGCACTTCCATTTCAAGAATGGAGAGACATTGAATGACACATTTAGTAGATTTCAAAAGCTACTAAATGGCTTGAAACTGTATGGAAGAATCTACCAAGTGAAAGATTCTAATCTCAAATTTCTGAGATCACTGCCCAAAGAGTGGAAGCCTATGACTGTTTCTCTAAGAAACACTCAAGAGTATAAGTCATTTACTCTTGAAAGGCTCTATGGAACTTTAAAGACATATGAACTAGAAATGGAGCAGGATGAATAAATTGAGAAGGCCCAAAAGAAAAGTGGGTCAGTTGCACTTGTTGCCAACTTGGAGCAGAAGGAGGAGAAGAGGACTGAAGCTGCTAAATCTACACCAAATAGGGAGGTTTGTGAAGGTAGAGAAGAATCAAGCAAAAGCAAGGAAAAGGTGTCTGAAGAAACGAGTGTCCTACAGCAGGATGAATTGGATGAGATAGATGAGCATTTAGCCTTTCTATCTAGGAGATTCTCTAAGCTAAAATTCAGAAGAAACTCTGGGGTGGCCAAGCCATTTAACAAGGATTTTTCTACAAGCAATTATGTGGATAAATCCAAAATTAAATGCTACAATTGTGGAATTGCTGGTCACATGATAAGTGAATGCAGGAAGCCTAGATCTGAGAATAAGGGAAAGCCAACTGAAACTGTTGACTACAAGAAGAAATATTTTGATCTTCTCAGACAGAAAGGAAAGGCATTCATGACCCAAGAGTATGACTGGGCTGCTGATGGAAATCATTCTGATGATGATGCTGAGTTTGTCAACCTTGCATTAATGGCTGATTCTGAGCAGGAAGCAAGTTCAGCTAGCAATCAGGGAAATAAGAGGAATCTATGGTACCTAGACAGTGGATGTTCTAGACATATAACAGGAGATTCAACCCTGCTCACAGAGTTCAAGGAGGAAGCTGGCCCTAGAATTACCTTTGGAGATGACAGCAAAGGATATACTAAGGGATATGGCTTGATTACAAAGGACAATGTCATCATTGAAGAAGTGGCTTTAGTTGAAGGTTTGAAGCACAATTTGCTGAGTGTCAATCAGATTTGTGACAAAGACTATGAAGTAAAGTTCACTAAAGAAGCCTGTGTTGTTTCTACCAAGGAAAACAACAATGTGGTTCTGACAGGCTTTAGAAAAGGAAATGTTTACATAGCTGATTTCAACTCAGTATGCTCAGAATCCATTATTTGTCTCTTCAGCAAAGCAAGCAAGGATGAGAGTTGGCTATGGCATAAAAAGCTGTCTCATTTGAATTTTAAAGTCATGAATGATTTGGTAAGAAAGGATCTTGCTAGAGGAATCCCTCAATTGGAGTTCATCAAAGATGGATTGTGTGATGCTTGCCAATTAGGGAAGCAAACGAAATCATCCTTCAAGAGCAAGACAGAGTCATCCATTGTTAAGCCCCTTCAATTGCTGCATATGGACTTATTTGGTCCAGTAAATGTCATGTCCATTTCAAAGAAGAAATACTGCCTGGTGATTGTGGATGATTTTTCTAAGTTTTCATGGACCTTCTTTCTGCACTCCAAAGATTGTGCAAGTGAAATCATCATCAATCATCTCAGACTAGTAAACAATGGTTCTGAAGTAAAAGTACAAAGAATCAGGAGTGACAATGGCACTGAATTCAAAAATTCCACAATGAAGATTTTCTGTGAAGAGAATGGAATTGTCCATGAGTTTTCTGCTGCTAGAACACCTCAACAAAATGGGGTTGTTGAAAGGAAAAACAGAACTCTCATTGAAGCAGCTAGAACAATGTTAAGTGAATCAAGATTGCCAACATATTTCTGGGCTGAAGCTGTCAACACTTCCTGCTTCACCCAGAATATTTCCTTGATCAATCAAGCTAGAGGAATGACTCCTTATCAATTATTCACCAACAAGAAACCAACGTTAGCTTTTCTTCATGCCTTTGGATGTAAGTGTTTTGTGCTAAGAAATCATGGAGATAACTTGGGCAAATTTGAAGTAAAGGCAGATGAAGCTATCTTTGTTGGATATGCAACAGGGAAAGCCTATAGAGTCTACAATCTAAGAACCAACATTGTTATGGAATCTGTACATGTTGTGTTTGATGATCAAAAGATTCTAGGTCTAAATGATGAAGGCTTCCATGAAAAGTTGAGATTTGAGAATGAGGTAGAAGGAAGAATGTACATTGATGATGATGAGGAAAATGAAGATCATGGCCTTGGAAATTCACCTAGAGTTGTTGGTCCAACTAGAAGTGATGCTAACACTGGAAATGAAGCATCCGTTGACAGTCATACTAGATCATCAGATGCATCCGTTGACAGGCATTCTCATGTATCCGTCGACAGGCAAAATGGAGCATCCGTTGATAGACAAAATGATGCATCTGTTGACAGTCAACTTCATAACTCCTCAAGGACAACAAACTCAGGGGGAGTTTCTCAAAGTCAAAACTCAATATCCAATCAACAAGATCATGCTCACGTAGATGAAACAACCTCATCTAGATCAAACCATCCACCTTCAAGAAAATGGACCAGAGATCATCCTTTTGAGTTAATCATTGGTGACTCAAACTCAAGAGTCCAAACTAGGAGGGCCACACAAGAAGAATGCCTATACAGTAGTTTCCTGTCTCAAGAGGAACCTAAGAAAGTGGAGGATGCCCTTCTAGATCCAGATTGGGTCTTAGCAATGCAAGAAGAGCTAAACCAATTTGAGAGAAATAAAGTGTGGAAGCTTGTGCCCAAACCTGATGATAGAGGTATCATAGGTACCAAATGGGTTCTCAAGAATAAGACTGATGAAAATGGCATAATTGTGAGGAATAAAGCTAGATTAGTGGGAAAGGGCTATTCTCAAGAAGAAGGAATAGATTTTGATGAAACTTTTGCTCCAGTGGCAAGACTTGAGGCCATCAGAATTTTCCTAGCCTATGCAGCACATGCCAACTTCAAAGTCTATCAGATGGATGTTAAAAGTGCCTTTCTAAATGGGGAACTGGAAGAAGAGGTATATGTCCATCAACCTCCTGGCTTTGAAGATCCAGAATTTCCAGATTATGTATATCTTCTCTTGAAAGCACTTTATGCTTTGAAGCAAGTACCAAGAGCCTGGTATGACACTTTATCTCAATTTCTTTTGGAGAATCACTTCACTAGAGGTACAGTGGATAAAACCTTATTTCATAGAAATGTCAATGGTTCTTCAATACTTGTTCAAATCTATGTAGATAATATTATTTTTGGGTCTACAGATGAGAAGCTTTGCAAAAGGTTTGCCAAACTTATGCAAAGTAGGTATGAAATGAGCATGATGGGTGAATTAACTTACTTTCTTGGTTTACAAGTAAAGCAAGTTAATGAGGGAATTTTCATAAGTCAAACAAAATATATTTATGATCTCTTAAAGAAATTTGACTTAATGGATTGTGCCTCTGCAAAAACACCTATGGCCACTGCAACTAAGCTTGAGCTGAATACTAAGGAAAAATCTGTGGACATCTCAAGCTATAGAGGCATGGTAGGCTCACTTCTATATCTAACAGCTAGTAGACCTGATATAATGTTTTCCACATGTCTTTGTGCTAGATTTCAAGCTGACCCTAGAGAGTCTCACTTGATTGCTATTAAGAGAATTTTCAGGTATCTCAAGGGAACACCAAACCTTGGCATTTGGTACCCAAGAGATTCTGGCTTTGATCTAATTGGCTATTCAGATGCAGACTATGCAGGTTGCAGAATTGATAGGAAAAGTACTACAAGCTCCTGTCAATTTCTAGGGAACAGGCTTGTGTCATGGTTCAGTAAGAAACAGAACTCAGTCTCCACTTCTACAGCCGAAGCTGAGTACATTACAGCTGGAAGTTGTTGTGCACAGATTCTTTGGATGAAAAATCAACTTATTGACTATGGTCTAAAAGTTGAGAAGATTCCAATTTTCTGTGACAACACTAGTGCTATTGCCATCACAGAGAATCCAGTGCAACATTCGAGAACCAAGCATATTGACATCAAATACCACTTCATTAGAGAGCATGTGATGAATGGTACAGTAGAAATGCACTTTGTGCCAAGTGAAATGCAGCTTGCAGATATCTTCACCAAGCCTCTTGATGAATCTTCATTCACAAGGTTGGTAGGTGAACTAGGTATGCTTAATTTTTCATAATTCCTAGTGGTATCTAATCACACAGTATTGCAGCTAGAAATGTGTTTTGATTTACTTGAGAATTAAAAACTCTCAGAATAACTCTTAGTAGAAATTTTGTTTAAGGCAAAATTTGCTTATCAACGGATATCCTTTTATCCATTGGTAGTATAAACACATTACTAGATTTTCGTATGTCAACGGATAACAGGTTGTCCACGTCATCGATGGATAAACTGTTTTCTCAACCGTCCAATCTTTATCCGTTGATATACATATTTCTCTTTATAGCCATTGGTAAACGTGTATAATTAGTCACGGCTGTACTTCTTTTCTTTTCATTTATTATCTGATAGTTATTTTTGTCCAATGGGGTAATTACTTTTAATTATTTCATTTTTAATTCTTGGAAAATATAAAAGGCTGTTTTGTGCCCTCACATCTCACCTTTATTCATTTTCAAGAATCTCATTAGTTAACTGCATCTTCTTCACTAAATCTCTCTCTGCAACAAAAGTTCAAACACTTCAATGGCGCCTATTGTTAAGATGATGTCTTCCACCGGGTTTACCTATGAGAAGAACAATTTCAAGGCCTTTGTTGATATAGTGAACGCTCCAGAAGCATATCACACCATGATGAATTTCGTGAAGAAATGCAAACTGTCATATGCTATGACTGCCACCACTCTTCTAATCCATGAGGTAATTGAAGAGGTGTGGGCATCTGCTGAGTACAATGGCACAGACGGTACACTTGCTTTTTCTTTGAAGGGTAAAAATTATGTAGTTAATTCTGATGTGTTAACTGCTTGTTTAAAATTGCCTGAGAATAACTGTTTGAATGTACCCAGTAATGCTGAAATTGTTACCATGCTTAATTCCATGAATTATACCCTTAGTACTGAGAACTTAGGGAAAATTGTTAGGAAAGGTATGGTTAAAGAATGGAGTTATCTTTGTGATGCCTTCATTAAAACTTTTTCTGGAAAGATTAGTAACTTTGATGCTGTTACCAATTCCATGCTAGTTATGCTATGTATGCTTTTGACTGATAAATTCTATAATTTTGGCACACTAGTCATGTATGAGATAGCAGCTAAATTAGGAAAAAGGGAAACTAGGAGCAAGAATGTTTATTTTGCTAGATTTTTGATGCTCCTAGCACTGCATGTATCTGAGAATGAGCTATCCATTGCTAACCCGGATAGCAAGTTCAATTGTTTTGTTCAGGAGAAGAGAGTCTTAAGTGATTTGATTCGAATGAACCTAAATGCAGAAGTACAATTGGTATATCTACCAATTGTTCAGGTAACTGTTTCCAACCCTGAAACTCCTATCTCCAACCCCCAAATTTCTTTGCCTTCTAGTGTCACAATGGAGTTTGTGGCTGTGACCAAACAGGCTCCTACCAAAGTGACCAAATCCAGAGTTCCAAAACCACAATCTAAAAGACAAACCTCAGGTGTCTCTCAAAAGGCACCTGTTGCAAAAACTACCAAAACTCTTGAGGGGAGTGTGAAGGTGGTAGTGAGTGGTGAGGGACAGGGTGAACATCAAAGAAACCCTAAGGATAAGGAAGGTGAGGCAGGTGCAACCAACATTTCAGTCTCTCAAAAGACTGTTAATGAAGCTACAAACCGAATTCTAGTTACATCCTCTCAACAGGGTGTGACTACTAATTTAAGTTCCACTCCAGGAACACTGCACAAAAGGGGAAGAGACACAGATAACTCTCACTCAAAAACCTATGGTAGAAGAGTAAAATCCAAAACCATTGGGGAATCACAGGGTGCACATACTGTACAACAAACTGTACCTTCTCAAACTCAGTTTGATGTGACTTCAATAAATGTGGAGTCACAGCCCCTTGATCTTAACCTTCAAATTGATACACATTTTGATCCACCATCACCAACTCCATCTCTGGATGTGGATATGATATCTACATCAATTCCTGATTCTCCATCTTTAAAATTCTTGGAGAAGCCCCACTCAACAATTGGTGGTCATCATCTTTTAGATGATTTGTTGGGCCATCAATCTTCCATTCCTGAATTCACAACACTATCTGTGGCCTCTTCCTTAAAATCAATCACCACAGATTCAGTGTTGGTTTTCACTTCAACGGATACTCGTTTTCCTTCATCAACGGATATCCTTCATTCGTTGACAAGTGTTTCTCCATCAACGGATATGTCTATAACTAATTATCCGTTGACAGCAATAGCTACTACATCAACGGATACACTTTATCCGTTGACAACTCTCTCTACCAATGCAAAATGTGACATTCCCATGTCAACTGTGGAGGAGTTTGTAGTAGTTGAAACACTTTTAGGAATGAGGGAAGGGAGTGAGAGGCTGCCTTGTGAGCAGGCAAAAGGAGAGAAAAACAATGAGAGGCTAACCATTTCTTCCGGTCAGGCAAAAGGAGAGCTAGAGAGTTCCACCTTAGTAGGTGAAGGTGAGGGTGTGAGAGGTGTGAGCCAGGGGGAGCCCCTGATGCAAGAAAAGAGAGATGAGAGGAGAGAAGGGACTACAGGAGAAATAAGGCAGGAAGATTCAGCCATTGCAAGTGAGTTAATGGAGGTTAATGAAGCTTCCAAAGAGATGGAATTTAGACAAGAATATCAGTCAATTATTGACTCCATCTCTTTGGATCCTGAAACCTTTACTCATCCTGTTTCTGCCTATCAAGTCATGGCACAACAGGGCAATGTGGAGGCAGAGAAGGCAATGCACCTAGTGCACACCTCAGAATCTCTTCAAAGAGCAAAAGAAGCTTTACAAACCCTGTCTCCAAGTGCTGGAAGTGAAGAGTTTGGCAGTGATGATAGTCAAAGTTCAGATGGTGAAGAAATCAATGAGGATGAGACTCCAGGATGGATGTTTTCCAATGCCACTGAACTTGGGAATCTCAATGTGGAAATCATGAAGCAATATCAATCTGCTAAGGCTGAGCACCAAACTGCAGACCCACAGAGAAAGACTGTTCTTGAGCAAGTTATGGCCTCCTTGAAATTACAAAAGATGCAATCTGTTATTCAAAGAACACAACAGGAGGAGGTCAAGTCTGCAATTAGAGATATGAAGATAGCACTAGATGCCAGGATTGAGGCACTAGCTCCTACTACCACTCAAAAGGTGCTTTCTAGCAAACTTCTCAAAGAAGATAGCCTGGCTAAGTCTGTTCAGCTTCTTTCCTCCAGAATGGATAGTATGGAATCTCAAATGCACACTATCATTGCCAATCAATCAAAACAGACTCAACTACTGGAAATGCTACTTGCAGCTTCAACCCCAACCCTTGATGCTAACAAAAAGGGGGAGAAAATGGGAACAAGCACAGAAGAGGCTGCAACATCTACTGGCCAATTTCAAGCTACCAGTAGTGAGATAGCACAGATTGAGGGGGAGCAACAGCCAATTGTAGTGGTCAATCCAACAGAGTTTGAGATAAAGGCTTCCCCTGTGAAGAAACAAGTGGCTTTGCCTGAGATTCAAAGGTTAGAAGAAATCTCAGATGGTGAAAGGCAAGCCAGAATAGAAGCTTTGGAAAAGATCAACAAGGAGACTAATGAAAGAATCCTAAAGGCAGAGAGGATGATCAATGAATCAATTGCATCATCTCTGTTCCTTAATGCTCAAACTTCTGCTCCAACAATATCAACCACAATCATGAAGGTGCTCACTCCAAGGGTTGTGGCTCCTACATTCTATGATGCTGAGCCATTATTTGTCAAAGAATTTGAACCAGCCATCAAAACCAGAGCCTACTCACCACCAAAGGAAAATGGGAAGAACAAGCTTCAATTGGACTACCCATTTCCCAAGAATGATGAAGAAAAGCTAATGGGAAAAACAATCATGGAGTTCAAAGTACAGACAAATAAGAGTGTAAAAGATTGGATGGCTGTAATCATGAGGAATAGAAAAGTATTAAATATATCCAACAGCCATCCTAGATTTGTGGAAGCTAAAAGAGAAGAAGTCTCCAGAATCCAAAGGGAAGCCCATCCAAGTACAGAAAATCAATATGAAAACTCAGATGAGAAGCAAGCCAGGCTGGCTCAAGAGTTAATGGATGAGGTAGAGGTTGAAATGAAGGAACCTGAGGAAGTTCCCAAATCCAAACCTAAAAGAAGGAAAGCTAAAACCAAGAGGGTTCTTTCTCCAGAACCCTCTCCAGAAAAAGAAACCATTGGCTCATCAGTACCTATATCTGCAACAGTAATCGACCCAACTGTAAACTTTCATGGTGACCCCATAATGCCCAAAGAAGAACCAATGAATTTTGATTCAATTGAAGTTCCTTCATTCTTGCTGAATCCAAAACAGAAGAAAAGGGCTCCAAAGAAGCAACTTTCAAAGGGAACAGTTCAAGTTGCTAGGGTACCTGCTATTGTCAAACAACCAATCTTGGAAAACAAAGAAGACTTTATCTATCAGGCAGAAATTGAAGAATACTCTGGCATGAATCTATATTTGGATGAATTGTCAGAAGTTAGAGGAATTGACAAGTACAAGAATCAGCCTGAGAGATTAGTGTTTGTCTACAAGGGAGGAAGTCAGAGGACATGACCATTACAGAAGGTTCTTGGAGAGAATTATCATACACTGACCAAAGTGTTCTCAGCATTCAAGAGACACACAGGGTTCTCTGAGACAACCAGAAGGGAGATAATCAGCAGAATAGAAGAAATAAGGAGAGAATGGAACTCACCCTCAAGTCTACCAAAGAAAATGAAGATCCCATATAATGGACAGAAAATCCACATTCAACCATTTTGGATGATGGAGTTCAGGGATGAAGAGGGCACTAGGAGATTCTTCAGGTTAGAAGACCAACTGTCAAAGGCTAGTTCTGATTACCTAAGATGGTTACAACTAAAGCTAAATCCAAAAGTTGTTGAAGAAGATACCTTCTATAGGCAACTGCAAGTGCAAATTGAGTCCAACTCTGCCAAGGAAGGAATGTCAAGGGTGCAGCCAACCAGAGAGAGGAAACATCATTAATCTGCTCAATCTAAAGGAGCACATCTCTGATAAGTTTCTTAAAGCTTTCTGTTTTTAATTTTTGCAGCTTAATACAATTTTTGCATACTGTAGTGTGTATATATCTTTAGGAATGTTTTGTTATCATCAAGGTTCTGAATTTATGCTTCATTGCCATCAAGTATAAATTGGGGGAGATTGTTAGGAATATGTTGTAGTTGATGATAACTTAACATTCAAGCAAAATTGTATAAGTCAAGTTTTGTAACTGTCAACGGATGAGACCTTATAACTCTATTCGTTGACAGGTAGTTCATCAACGGATGAGGTTTTGTAGCATACTGCAATATCTCTATTTATCAATTGATAGTGTTTTTATTCAGAGTCATGTTGACCATCAATGGATAGGCAGAATAGGGTAGCCAATTGTAAATAAGCTATGCTATGTAATTCTGTCTAAGTGAAAGTGTATCAACGGATAAGAACAGGGCTCTATCAATGGATACAACTCAAATCTACTCAATCAACGGATACAGCTCAAACTACCGTCAACGGATAATTGTGCACAACATCAACGGATAATCATTGTCACTTTATCCTATGCTAGCTGGGAATTAGCAGTTGATAAGGACAGGTTTGACTGACAGATCACATGGGTTGATAGTAGGTATAAAAAGCAGTATGGCAGCCATACTTTGGAAACACAGAAGAAAGAAGCATTCCATTTACACAGTACATACAAGAAAGGTGCAGGGGACATATCTGTTCACAAGGACAACCTTTCGGCTACATGTGGATTTGGAGTGGAGTAGCAAGTCAACTTGAATTAGATTAATATTATCTTATTCCTGTAGCACTTGTAAACTTGGGATATATAACCAAGTGTAGCAACTCGTTAAACTGTAAGAAAACAGACATATTTGCTTAGGGTTTCTTGAATATTCTTAGAAGCAAAGAGTTGTAAAACAGAAGCTGTGTACATTTGTATCACAGGGTTTTCTTCAAATAAAAGTCTCAGGTGGTACATTTAACCACCTGATTTTTTATGTGTTTGTAAACCATTTCTATTCAGCAATTATTTCTTTATAGATTTCTGTGGTTTTTATCAGAAATTTATAACTATCAAGAATTGTATTCAACCCCCCCCCTTCTACAATTATACAAGTGTGTAATCTGGGAATAACAGAATAATCTTTGAATAAATATTCAGAATAATATTCATTGAACAAATAATGAATATTCAATTTAACAATGATATTTAGTGATGAAATAATCAACAAATGGATATTTGAAATAATATTCACTGAATCAATAATGAATATTATACTTAAGAATGATACTCATTGATGACATAATGATTGACTGAATATTTGAGACAATATTTATTGAACGAACAATGAATATTCAACTAAGTAATATTTATAGAAGAAATGATTATCGAAGGAACATTTGAAATTATGTTCAATAATTGAATCGACTTTAAATGAATGTCGAAGATAATATTCATCGTCTCAAGGGAATGTTTTTAATAATATTTGTCGAATAACTGGAGTTCGAATCAATGTTCAACTAATATTTATAAAGTAAATAGAGATTGAATGAATATTCGAAATAATATTCATTTGAATATATAAGGCTCGAATGAATATTAAAATAATATTCATTAAATAAATAACTCGAATGAATATTCGAAAATAATATCTATTGAGTAAATAAGAATGAATATTCTTTAAGTAAATAAATTAACTGAGAGTTCGAAATAATATTCGAATATTAAATCGACTTTAGATGAATATTAAAGATAATGTTCATCGAATAAATAAATATCTGATGAATAACCCGAATAATATTTATCAAATAATCTCAAAGGAATATCTCAATAATATTCGCTAGATAATAAATGGGAAATATTTACTTAATTATTTTCCTCTGAAAATAATGTCAATATATCAAGAAGTAACGACTCCCGGTCTATAATCAAGGAATGAGGTTCAAATGCCCTTCGCTTAAGGGTCTTTAAAATATCCGGCTTATAACCGATATATATCTATTTAGCTTATAAGCCAACAATAAATCAGGGAACAAGTATCACAATATAACTTGAAAATAGGCATGCATGCTATGGCATATGTATAACAGAAATCATATATATATTCACAACAATAGCCTTTAAAAGGTTTAAAAACTTGCCTGGGAATCGAGTGCGAGTAGGGGTAGTGGTAGCATGTCTCGGGTCAGCCTGGTGATCTATAATAGTCAAGGCATTCGGGATTAATCACTTAACACCTTTCAAAAGGTTAAGTATAAACTTAACTTAAATCGAAACACGTTATCAAGTCGTTTCGTTATACCCCTCTAATTCACTCTTATTATTGCTTTTATTATCCGACACTTGTTCGTTAATAAAGCATGTCATTACACTTACATATGGTAAGTATTTGATTTGTAAAAGTTTTAAAGTCGAAAGATTATACCTCGAGATTTATTGACCGTTTTCTAAGTGGTTTACCGTAGTTATAACCAAGTATACTCTTTAGGGGTACTTTCGTACTTAACCTTGATTCGAACATTTTTATAAAATCGAAAAACGATCTTTTTAATACGAGGTCTTCTCTCACACCATCCTTATGCTCTCTAATATTTAATTATTAAGATTCGCCACTGATTTCGCAATATTAAAGGGATCCAATTTTGGTTACGAACTTTTGATTACGGTTTCAAACCACTTTTACGAATTTAATCATAACTCCTAAACCGTAAGTCCGTTTCATGCGATCTTTATATCAAAACGAAGCTCATAACATAATATAGCTTATCATGGCATAAATCGAAGCTAATCAGTGAGTTACATCTACTGTCAAGTTCGTGTTCTTAAGGTTAACAAAATTTTGGCATTACGACGGCTATAAATCGAACGTTCTAAAAATTACAACAACAATACCAAGCCACACCGGGCACAAATCCAACTTATACACATGTTCTTCATCTCAAAAAGTCCAGAAGCTACTGATCTTAGCATCAAAATCATCATGCTTTTTAAATCAACTAAACCACTTAACTAATCATGCTTATAACATTATCATGAACATACTACTATAAAATCACTCCATATTCATCAAAACTTAAACTAAGAGCTAGGGTTTCAAGATCGTTATACCTTCTTGAGAGTGTGAACTAGCCTTTAAAAGCTTGGTATGATCCTTAGGAGTGCTTAAGCTTGCTAGATCAATCAAAAGAAACATGAAAATCAAATGTTAGTTCATAAGAACACTATTCACCCTCCTCTTTGGTGATTTTTTTGAAAATGGAAAAAGAAGAGATTGAAGCTAGGATTTTGAGGAGATCATTTTTATGAATTATAGGACTAACCATAAAAATTACAAGATCAAATGATGGTTGGAAGCTTGATTTTTGTTTTGGAATTAAGGGTATTGCCGAATAGAGCTTTTAGAAAGAGAGATGGATTTTTTGCTTGGTTTGTTTGCTTTACTCTCATCCAAATTGTATTATTGTGGTTCTTAGAAAATATCAAGGCCATAAAGTGGCTTTATTAAAGGTGGTTGTGTCATGGATGAGGTTTTTAGATGGACAAATGTCATGATGTTGTGGTGAGATGAGAGATTAGGCTTAACCAAGTGGTTTGATCTCTAACTATGCTAGTTACTTGTGTAACTAACTAGTTACTAGATATTTCTAATAGCACATGCATGCATCTTGCTTCCTCTGCTTGATTCTTTGTCCGGTTATTGCTTAATTCGTTGATCGTTCGAAGGAATAACTCATTCGTTTCTAGTTAGGGTTTTACCGAAAACCTTCTTAATATTTATAATACTATTCCTCATCTTTCTTAATACTTCTCGAATTTAAATTCCTTAAATCCTTTTTATAAACCCTTCAGTCTTGCAGTATCCAGGGAATTCTCGGAGAAAATAAAAGTGCTATTTTTCTGAATCCGACAGCTTTTACATACACTTATTTTCCTCATGGATCACTAATACGAACTCAGAAATCCGTTCCGAATACCGGATATAGCATTATTATAATAATATTCCAAATTCCACCAAAATCACTATTCATCACTTATTTTTATTTAATTCCTATAATTAGGAAAATGAACCTGGTTCACCCTCGAGTGTTCCTTAACCTTTTTACGGAACCACTGGACTTATAATAGATATTGATTTGGATGACACAAGAATAATCTTTCTTGGAATAATATAACTTATATCCTTAGGAGATAGATCATTCTTATCTATGCTGTCAACCAAAAGTATTCTTCATGACATTTAAATATTTGAACCCGCATTCATTCTATTTATTTACTAGAACAATCGTTACAGCGTAGTCGTAACCACTATTCGCTTCCATAATATTACATATGAAAAAGTTTTAATTCTATCAAAAATCTGGGTTCTTACAGTCTCCCCTCCTTAAAAGGATTCCGTCCCGGAATCAGTTTGAAAACAAATGGGGGTACTTTTCCATCATTGCACTTTCTAGTTCCCAGGTTGATTCTTTTATGTTGTGGTTCTGCCACAAAACTCTGACAAGCTTGATGACCTTGTTTCGGAGCACTTGATCTTTTCTGTCTATGATTTCCATAGGTTGCTCTACGTAGGTCAAGTCTGGTTGCATATCCACGTGCTCATATTCCACTATGTGCTTGGCATCTGGGTTGTACTTCTCAGCATTGAGACATGGAACACATTGTGCACTTGCTGCAGGTTCGGGGGCAATGCCAGTTCATAAACTAGCTCCCCAATTCATCTTAAGATCTCAAATGGGCTAATATATCTAGGGCTCAGCTTCCCTTTCTTTCCAAACCTCATTAATCCTTTCCAAGGAGACACCTTTAGGAACACTAGGTCTCCTACTTCATATTCTTTTCCTTTCCGAGCTAAGTCGGCATATTTTTTTTGTCGATCCTGGGCTGCTACCAGCCGTCCTCTGATTAGATCTACTGCATCCTTTGTCCGTTGGACCATTTCAGGCCCGAGCATTTTTCGCTCTCCAACTTCATTCCAATATAAGGGAGATCGGCATTTTCTTCCATAAAGGGCCTCGTAAGGCGGCATTCCTATGCTTGAATGGAAACTATTGTTGTAGGAAAACTCAATCAATGGCAAGTGATCATCCCAATTTCCTTTAAAGTCTATAGCACAGACTCTCAACATATCTTCTAGTGTTTGGATGGTCCTTTCACTTTGCCCGTCCGTCTGGGGATGGTAAGCTGTACTTATGTTTAGTCTAGTTCCTACACATTCTTGAAAGCTCCTCCAAAACCTGGAGTTAAATCTGGGATCTCGGTCGGATACTATGGCGACTGGGACTCCATGTCGCGCCACTATCTCTTTGAGGTAGATATCTACTAGCCTATCGACCGTATACCTTTCGTTGATCGGTAGAAAGTGAGCTGACTTTGTTAGTCGATCTATAATCACCCATATGGCGTCATGGTTTGCTTTGGTCCTTGGCAAACCTACTACGAAGTCCATAGCTGTATGTTCCCATTTCCATTCGGGAATCTCCAAGGGGTGTAGAAGTCCGCTGGGCCTCTGGTGCTCTGCTTTCACCTTCTGGCAGGTTAAGCATTTACTTACCCACTCTACAACGTCCTTTTTCATGTTGGGCCACCAATAGTACTCTTTCAAGTCCCTATACATCTTGGTGCTACCGAGGTGCACTGAGTACCTTGAGCTGTGTGCCTCATATAAAATTTCAGCCTTGAGTTCCTGATCATTTGGGACCCATATCCTCCACATGTATCTCATGATTCCGTCTTTATCTTTTTCACACTTGATTTCTTCCCCAGTCATTAACTCCTCGGTCGAGTTCTTTTCTGCTTCTATCATTTGCTCTTGGCATAGCCTAATCTTTTCCAACAATGGGGGCTGGATTCGAATTTCCATCAACTTTTCTTGACCTTCTTCAGGCATCTTAAACTCAATTTCCAACTTCTCAAAGTCCTTTATCAGTTCTTCCTCTGTAGTCATCATCTTGAGCTTCTCTTTCCGACTAAGGGCGTCAGCCACCATATTGGCTTTGCCCGGGTGATAACGAATCTCACAGTCGTAATCCTTGATTAGCTCTAGCCATCTCCTCTGGCGCATGTTAAGCTCTTTTTGCGTAAAAATGTACTTAAGGCTCTTATGGCACTATGTCAAATTTGGGCTTCCGTCACTCTTTTGTACAGTAAGGGCTGTGACACTTTGGGAAAAACGAGTGACTAAAGGTCATCTTCTCAAGTTTTAGCCACACAATAGTTTTTCGAGTGACCAAAAATACAAATTTTGTAAGATTCAGTCACAACTTTAAAAATGTGAGACAATTGAGAGATAAAACAGAATGTTTTTCTGTTGACTTTGACCAAATCCAGGAGTTATAGTCATACTTGAGAGATAGCAGTGTGACAAAAAATAGTGACGCTTATTTGCTGTGTCTAAATGTTACGAAACGGCCACAGTCGTTTTTGGTGATGTGGCTAAATGAGAAATATCCTATGGTCACTACATTTTATATGTGACTAAAAGGTAGAGTTTTCTGCATATATGTCAGAGTTTTGTTCACTACATTTTAGATATGTTATAGGGTGCATATTCGAAAATTGGGGCTTTTTGATGTGTGAACTGTTCGGTTAGAGAGAAGTGATTTGTGTGTGTAATTGAAGGCTTTATGTTCGAATTAGACCGAGTCGAGTTCTTTTTTTTTATCGATTTTAATTCATTCAATGTGATATAGTTAAGTTAATTTGATGTTGTGAGCAGTTTGAGGACAACTAAAGCTTCATTTTAACACTAATAATATCAGATGATCTACATACACGAAGAAATAGCAGACTATAGCATGTTCTAAATGATCTAAATGATTCCAGTCTATAACAATAACGAAACCAAAAACATAACTGTTCGAGTTGCCATTGCTAGTCAAAGCAAACTATTCAACAAGATCAATTGTTCCATGATAATATAAAAAAGCAAGAAGTACTAGTCTATCCCCAATCAACTTGAAGGTATTACCGCATAGAGCGCCATTAGTATCTCAAGAATTGTTCTATATGTCTCCCACAAAAATTTAAACCATGGGGGTGACAAGCTCTCAATCATATCGATCCTTTCCTTTTTCACCGCTGACATAACTCAACATAAGATCTTCAGGTCTGTTATCATCTTCCAAGTCATCCACATCAAGAGCTTCTTCCAACGCTTGTGCCTGACTACGAGTTGCTTCAGCTCTCTTAGTAAAAAGGTCCATAAAGTGCTTTATGACCTCCTCCAGTGAACTGACCATTACTTGTTGACATATTATTCGGTACTGAATTAACCCATCCTTTGTAAACCTACCTCTTCTCATGTCCACACAAAGCTTAATATACTTGAACATAATCTTCTCATGCGTCTTTTGCCATGCCCTGTACCTCTTTGAAGTAATCAGATCGTGAAGAGACTGCAAAGCATCCTGCTTCTGTTCCACATTAATCAACTCTGTAGTCAAATGCCAAAGATCATTATCACAACACAATGCCAGAATCAATACAAAAAGAAAGATATTGTCTTACTGATAAGCTTTCCAATGCTTCTTCGGGGTTCACCAATGTGACCTGAAAAGAAAGAAAAAGGTGAAATGGTATTGAAATAAAGACCACAGAGTGATTGTTTAGATTGATACAATAAAAAAACATAAAACAATATAATTTTATTAATTTGAAGTATCTGGTCATTATCGCAAATATTAACACCATGCAATGAATTTACTAGTATTAAACAAATTTACCAGTATTATCACTTTTATGCAGATCAAGATATTAAACAAATTTACTAGTGTAAGGCACAAATACTCTGTTTCACGACATCGACTACATACTCTGTTTCGGCTTCTGTGAGCTCCACCTGCGTCGAGGACTAGCAAGTGAAAGAATTATGAAAATCAAGTTAAAATACGAAAAAGAATAAGCAATTATACTTCTAAATCACAGACTATACACTAACCTTGAAACCAGTATTCTCTACATGTTGAGGAGCACCCAAACCAGTATTAGTATCAATATGTGAGTAAACATAAATCAGATTTAACCACCATGCAAGTCAATCTGTAGAACATTCATCCAGTACACATCTTTTACAGGTCTACAACTGCATACTTACAAGCTAATGATCAATAAACAATGACCATGTCAAACAAGAGAGTATTAGGCTAGTTAATTACAGAACATCAGAATTTATATGAAACGAGGTAACGAGGGATAACAATTACTATAAAAATTACTATAAAAATTACTAGATAATAGGACTCATACATAACACTATAAATAACAATTGTTATGATAAAAATCAAAATACTTCCACATTGTCATGATAACAATTGTCTCCTTACGTTATAACACTTGCATAACATTGAAAAAAAAATTACAAAGAAATAATAACAAAATTCTAAGAACCATTTTCCTTCCTCCTCTTGTAAATCCTAGATATGGTGCCAGCCAGTCCAATGATCCTCTCACGCAACTCCAGGGCCCGGAGACGCTCCGCCTCCCTCCTCTCCTTCTCTAGCACCCAGTTCATCATCAGAAACATCCACTCCATTTCCTGATCATAGGAGAACTCAGAGCTGATATTCTGTGGAACATCGTCCACTGGAAAGCTTGCACCTTCCACTATGATCATGAAGTTTTCGTAGTTGAACACTATATTTTCAATACGTTTTGCGAGATCGTTGAAGGGCATCATTTGATAGACGGGGGTTTGATATTAAAAAGATAAAATTAAGAATGTTTGAGAGGATGAGAAAGAGGATTAACCAGGGATGGTTTAAATATAAGAGTTGTAAGGCATATGAAACAACGCTATTAACTGAGAATGTCATAATTGCATGCAGTTTTAGTCTCTTAGATTCCCAATAGACGCAATAAACTCTATGAGTTTCAATAGACACATTCTCAAACACATATTCCCAATGAATACATATTCTGAAACACATATTCCCAATGAATACACGCAAGACTAATGAAATACATCTCAATAGGTCTTTTCAAAAAATGCAAGACTTAATAGATTTAGAGAGAGAGAGAGAGAGAGGGAGAGAGAGGAGACATACAGATACTAATTTCCGGATATCATCTTCGCCGAAAAGGGGGTGAAAACCTAGGGTTAGCACAGGCCAATTGATCTGCACAGTGCCTCCGCTCATCTTAATTTTTAGCTTCTGGGGCTTTGTTTCAATCAAATCTAGAACCGAAAAAAATGATTGAATTGTGTGTGTTTGAGATTCAGTCGAGAGAGAGAGAGAGATGTGATTGAATTGTTAAGGGGGGAAAACATTTCCAGTAAAGGGGGGAACTTATGATTAATTAAGGGGGAAACATTTGGTATAATATATTTTTTATTTAATTTATTTTTGAAAATCAACTTTAAATCATTTATTAATTCGATATTTAAATAAAAGAATATTCTAAAATCGAACTTTTGATTTTAAAATCAAGATATCAAATTTAGCTTCATCCCCATATTTTTAAAATGATTTTGGGATCAAAAATGAATTTATTATGATTTTTACAAGTTTATTCGGCTTTTTTATTTTTCGATTATTTTTTTGTTAAGATCGCGTCCAACCAGGCCTTTTTATTTTTCGATTATTTTTTCCCGACACTAAAACGAGTGTTTAATAACATCCGTACGGTTCGATCGTCGAAAAAAACATACAAAAAAATTATTCAGTGAATCTGGATCGTGCCCTGTTACCAGGAAGTAGCACTTTCACGACGTTTTCGTTAAGATCGCGTCCAACCAGGCCTTTTTATTTTTCGATTATTTTTTCCTGACACTAAAACGAGTGTTTAATAACATCCATACGGTTCGATCGTCGAAAAAAACATTCAAAAAAATTATTCAGTGAATCTGGATCGTGCCCTGTTACCAGGAAGTAGCACTTTCACGACGTTTTCGTTAAGATCGCGTCCAACCAGGCCTTTTTATTTTTCGATTATTTTTTCCCGACACTAAAACGAGTGTTTAATAACATCCGTACGGTTCGATCGTCGAAAAAAACATTCAAAACAATTATTCAGTGAATCTGGATCGTGCCCTGTTACTAGGAAGTAGCACTTTCACGACGTTTTCGTTAAGATCGCGTCCAACCAGGCCTTTTTATTTTTCGATTATTTTTTCCCGATACTAAAACGAGTGTTTAATAACATCCGTACGATTCGATCGTCAAAAAAACATTCAAAAAAGTTATTCAGTGAATCTGGATCGTGCCCTGTTACCAAGAAGTAGCACTTTCATGACGTTTTCGTTAAGATCGCGTCCAACCAGGCCTTTTTATTTTTTGATTATTTTTTCTCGACACTAAAACGAGTGTTTAATAACATCCGTACGGTTCGATCGTCGAAAAAACATTCAAAAAAATTATTCAGTGAATCTGGATCGTGCCCTGTTACCAGGAAGTAGCACTTTCACGACGTTTTCGTTAAGATCGCGTCCAACCAGGCCTTTTTATTTTTCGATTATTTTTTCCCGACACTAAAACGAGTGTTTAATAACATCCGTACGGTTCGATCGTCGAAAAAAACATTCAAAAAAATTATTCTGTGAATCTAGATCGTGCCCTGTTACTAGGAAGTAGCAATTTCACGACGTTTTCGTTAAGATCACGTCCAACCAGGCCTTTTTATTTTTCAATTATTTTTTCCCGACACTAAAACGAGTGTTTAATAACATCCGTGTGGTTCGACCATCGAAAAAAACATTCAAAAAAATTATTCAGTGAATCTGGATCGTGCCCTATTACCAGGAAGTAGCACTTTCACGACGTTTTCGTTAAGATCGCGTCCAACCAGGCCTTTTTATTTTTGGGATATTCCAAATGGTACCACTGTACAATTGGCTTTTCCATTTGGTACCATCCAACATTTTTGACTTCCAAGTGGCACCACTGTACTTTTGGCTTTTCCATATGGTACCATTCAACATTTTTGACTTCCAAATGGTATCACTATACAATTGGTTTTTCCATATGGTACCATTCAATATTTTTGACTTTTACGTGGTACCATTTTCCTTTCACTAAAATCAAATCAGAGAAAAATGGTACCACGCAGAAGTCAAAAATATTGAATGGTACCATATGGAAAAGCCAATTGTATAGTGATACCATTTGGAAGTCAAAAATGTTGAATGGTACCATATGAAAAAGCCAAAAGTACAGTGGTGCCACTTGGAAGTCAAAAATGTTGGATGGTACCAAATGGAAAAGCCAATTGTACAGTGGTACCGTTTGGAATTTCCCTTTATTTTTTGATTATTTTTTCCCGACACTAAAACGAGTGTTTAATAACATCCGTATGGTTCGATCGTCGAAAAAAACATTCAAAAAAATTATTCAGTGAATCTGGATCGTGCCCTGTTACAAAGAAGTAGCACTTTCATGACGTTTTCGTTAAGATCGCGTCCAACCAGGCCTTTTTATTTTTCGATTATTTTTTTCCGACACTAAAACGAGTGTTTAATAACATCCGTACGGTTCGATCGTCGAAAAAAACATACAAAAAAATTATTCAGTGAATCTGGATCGTGCCCTGTTACCAGGAAGTAGCACTTTCACGACGTTTTCGTTAAGATCGCGTCCAACCAGGCCTTTTTATTTTTCGATTATTTTTTCCTGACACTAAAACGAGTGTTTAATAACATCCGTACTGTTCGATCGTCGAAAAAAACATTCAAAAAAATTATTCAGTGAATCTGGATCGTGCCCTGTTACCAGGAAGTAGCACTTTCACGACGTTTTCGTTAAGATCGCATCCAACCAGGCCTTTTTATTTTTGATTATTTTTTCCCGATACTAAAACGAGTGTTTAATAACATCCGTACGGTTCGATCATCGAAAAAAACATTCAAAAAAATTATTCAGCGAATCTGGATCGTGCCCTGTTACTTGTAAGTAGCACTGTCACGACGTTTTCGTTAAGATCGCGTCCAACCAGGACTTTTTATTTTTCGATTATTTTTTCCTGACACTAAAATGAGTGTTTAATAACATCCGTACGGTTCGATCATCAATTTAAAAATAATATTTTTATGAATCGGATACGAATTAACTAGATCTATGTTAAAATTCTTTTCCCTCCCCACCCAATATTTCATTTCCCGCTTCCTCTTTCCCTCCTATGTACCCAAAAATTCACTTCCCTCCCCACCCAGTATTTCATTTCCCCATTTTCCCCCGTCTTTTTCAGCACACACATATGTTCACGGCTCAAGTTCAAATCAAACACACACATACAAATTCAAGGGAAACCTTCTTTTTATACATAGTCCCGGCCCCGATCTGTTTGTTGGTCAATTGATTTTTCTAGATGTAGGTGTTCGTGATTTTGTCACAAACATAAAGGTGCTTTCATTATCTTGATTATCAATTTCTGTTTGTGACAAAACCAGGGAACACATACATCGAGCAAATCTCAAGCTCTCTCAATCGCTGTTTACTGGTTCAACGGTTTTGATTAAATAAAGGTAAATTCACACTCATCGCTGTTTTGAATTGGCTTTGTTGTGTGTACTTTGAATCTTGAGTGTTTGTTTTGAATCGATCTTGTATGCAAAATGATGTTGAGGGTTTTATATTGCCAAGTCAACATATATCTTTGTGTTTGTGTTTGTGTTGCTAGTGATGCAGTGTCTTGTTGATTTTAATGCATAACTGTATTTTTGATATTGAGCTGTGATAAATATTTAGTCTTGCAGTTGTATGTGCCTCAAATGTGTCCATATGTTTAATAAGAATCCCCTCTTTTTCTGTTACATAAAGTCTGCACTCTGTATTTGTTGTAACTTATAGTAGTAAATGATAGATTTCTGATAGAGTTGTGCTGTTGTGCATTATGCATTATGTGCAGGAGTTACTACAAGTGAGGTCTGATTCTTCTACATGGTTCAATTTTATTTTTCATTCTTTTATTTGAGCTTCCATTTTGATATGTTTCAGTATATACACTTTTATGTAGGAAATTCAAGTCTATAAAGGAAAGTTGCAGGTTATGAAGAAAGAGGAAAAGAGAGATTATAACGAAAGTTTGTACCAGATTCTTGTTAATAAAGAAAGGGACTAACGATGAGCTTCAAGATGCTCGTAATAAAAAACTGATTGAGGTTCAATATATTTCCTCTGCAAATAGCATGCCTAGGTATTAAAATGAAAATCATTTATTGTAACACGGTATATTGAACTATAATGTGCATAATGTACTTCGTCATTTCTTGTTGTGAAGCTGTTCGTGTGTATAATGTACTGGTAAGTTCACCAGAGGACAGTCCCAACACTGATGGAATTCATATCACTATATAACCAGGGATCGACAAATGTCATTATCCAGAACACTAAAATTGGAACAGGTTCTACGCTAGTTTTACTGTATAATACAATCAATTAATGCATAGTTTTTGGTAATTATTGCCTATGTAGTGCTTCCTGGTTCATAAGTTATCAACACAAGTTTGATAACTGATATAATGGATAATGTGCTAACTACTCTTCTGGTATGTGATGTATATATAGGTGATGACTGCATTTCAATTGTCAATGGTAGCTCGAATATCAAGATGAAGATGATCTCTTGCGGACCTGGTCATGGAATTAGGTATCATCGAATGTACAAAGTTATCTTGATTTGAGGATTCAGTACGTAGCAGTCATTACATGTAGCCATATTACTGGAGTGTACAGTTTTGGAAATTACTTCTCAATTAAAAGAGGAACAGGACAAGTTGCGTTGCATTGAGAGTCCGGATGCCGATATGTTTAACTTGAGGTAACTCGCTTCTAACCTTGATATCAAAAGGTCTAAAATGATCTTTCAGTGCATAAGGATTGTCAAGAGGATTCAATTAAAGAGTCTTCTCATCCTACAGGCCTGAGTTGTCAGTTAGCAGAAATTCATGAGCATGTATTAGCGGCAGAGGTTAGACTGACTTTTGTCAAAACCCAATATGAAAGCCTGATTGAGGAGCTTGTGCTGCAACTTAAACAGTCCAAGGGGCACCACGTAGAGCTTCAAAAAATAGATTTTGATATAGAGTCACAGTTGAAGCGTAGTATTACAAGTGAAAGAACTCAAAGACAAGCTGGAGATAGCTGAGGCCGAGATCTGTGAATTGATATTATGTAATGCTTGGAATTTGGTTTATTATTTGAATTTTAGGATAGCATTGTGTTTGGATTTTGGCATTTTAGTTACTTGTTTGAATTTTGGAATAGTCTGTGTTTGGATTTTGGCATTATAATTGTTATTATTATGGATCATTTATAATACAAATAAAACCCTATAATTATTGGGCCTAAATATAGGTTTTAGTCAGTACTATAGTTACTACAATTATTAGTGACTAAAAGCAGTTGTTTAATAGTATATAAAACATAGAAACGACCACACAAAAATATAAAATGTGGCCATACCCAAGTTTTTTGCCACGATTTACCAATAAATAGTGCGACCAAAACTAAGCCTTTAATGATTGTTGGTATTTAGCCACGTTATTATTTATCTTTAGCCACGACACATCCTGTGGCTGCAAGCTGGTATTTAGTCACACTTTTGAGCTTAAAATGGGGGCTGTCAGACCCAAGGGGTGGTATGCTTTAGTCACTCTGTTTTGAGTTACAGCCACACATCTGGGGTGTGGCCGTAGGGGGGCATTAAATGACGAGACCTTAGGTCACACTTGGCTGAAAAATTAAAACGTGACGAAAAGTGCTTAGCCACACATATTTGATTTGACGGAAGCCAAAATTTGACGTAGTGTGGTCAGTGTAAATCTCACACTTCTCCCCATATAAGTAGTGCCTCCAAATCTTTAAGGCAAAAACAATTGCTGCTAATTCCAGATCATGGGTGGGGTATCGGATCTTGTAATCCTTCAATTGCCTTGACGCATATGCTATCACTTTACCGTGCTGCATAAGCACGCATCCCAATCCTTTATGCGAAGCATCACTATAAATCACGAAATCTCCTTTTCCATCAGGCAACGCCAATACTGGGGCCGTTACCAACCTCTTCTTCAGCTCTTAAAAACTCTTCTCGCATTTTTCGATCCATTCGAATTTCTCAGTTTTACGGGCAAGTCGAGTTAATGGGGCTGCAATCTTTGCAAAATCTTGAACAAATCGTCTATAATATCCTGCTAACCCTATGAAACTCCTTAGCTCTGTTGGAGTGGTTGGTCGTTCCCAATTTGAAACTGCCTCTATCTTGGAGGGGTCAACTAGCACTCCTTCTCTGTTGATTACGTGCCCTAAAAATTGCACCTCATTTTTCCAGAACTCACACTTTGAGAATTTAGCATATAATTGCTCCTTCCGGAGCGTCTCTAAGGTTATCCTCAAATGTTCAGCGTGTTCTTCCTCTGTCTTTGAGTAGATCAAAATATCATCAATAAAGACTATTACAAATTGGTCCAAATATTCCTTGAACACCCTATTCATTAAATCCATGAAAGCTGCTGGGGCATTAGTTAATCCGAATGACATCACCAAGAATTCATAGTGTCCATATCTGGTACGGAATGCAGTCTTTGGGATATCTTCAGGTTTAATCTTCAATTGGTGATATCCGGTTCTCAAGTCAATCTTGGAGAAATACACAGCTCCTCTTAGCTGGTCAAACAAATCATCAATTTTGGGTAACGGGTACTTGTTCTTGATGGTTAGCTTGTTCAACTCTCGATAGTCGATGCATAACCTCATACTCCCGTCCTTTTTCTTGACAAACAACACTGGTGCACCCCAAGGCGACACACTGGGTCTTATCATACCCTTATCCAACAATTCTTGCAATTGCTTTGCTAGCTCTTTCATTTCCACTGGCGCCAATCGGTACGGGGCCTTGGAAACTGGCACCGTCCCCGGGGCTAACTCGATAGCAAACTCAATTACTCTATCTGGCGGTAATCCGGGAAGATCTTGAGGAAATACGTCTTCAAATTCGTTAACTACCGGGATATCTTGTATCTTGGGCGCCTCTTTTTGGGTGTCTATAACGTAAGCCAAATAAGCTTCGTTCCCTTTTCGTAGCAGTTTCTTGGTCTGCGCCATAGTTAAAATGGTCTGGGTCTGCCGTAGCCCCTTAAACACTATTTTCTTCTTCCCTGGGGTTTTCAACTTAACCTTTTTACCTTTACAATCTATTTGCGCATTATTACGAGACAACCAGTCCATTCCCAAAATGACATCGAATTCCCCTAGCTTAAAAGGGATCAAATCAACACAGAAGGATCGTCCTCCTATTTATATTTTGCAA
This sequence comes from Kitagawia praeruptora, assembly GCA_037693485.1. Classification (NCBI taxonomy): domain Eukaryota; kingdom Viridiplantae; phylum Streptophyta; class Magnoliopsida; order Apiales; family Apiaceae; genus Kitagawia; species Kitagawia praeruptora. Next base: position 99,432,020 of record CM075354.1, on the reverse strand, counting down.
TTGGGGTGAATCTGATTAACTGGAACGACTTCTTGATTAGCTATCTCTACTTGCAAGGATTCCCTTAGCGGTTGGGTTTTAAGTTTCAATTTATGTGCAAAATCTCTAGATATAAAAGACTTAGTTGCTCCAGAATCAAACAAAATATTTGCACTGACTAAATTGAGGGAAAATGTACCTGCTATCACATCCGTGTCCCTCACGGCATCTTGCACTATCATGTTGAAAGTTCTAGCAATTGGTGGCCTGTTGGAGGCAGCTCTGCTTGCCCCTGATGCTGCTGGCTTGTTCATCGGGCAATCCTTCTTCATGTGACCTCGACGTCCGCACTGGAAACAAGTGGTGCCTTGGTTGGAATTCGGGGTGACCGTGGTACAAGAGGTAGCATAGTGACCTGCTCGGCCACACTTGAAACAGGTTACTGGTTTCTGGTTGCACACTCCAGGATGTCTTTTCCCACAAGTGGTGCATACGGGCAATGGAGGTCTAGAATGGTGGGAACGGGACACTCCCGCTTGCCGGCCGCCCTGGCTCATACTTGCACTCCCAGATGGTTTAAATCCTATGCTCCTCCCAGGTAGGGAAATTGCTCCTCTGCTAAACTTATTCGGGGGTTTTCCTCCTGTGGAACCTCCACCCATGCTGGCCTGCTTCCTTTTTACTCCCCCTTTCTCTCTTTCCCTCTGCACCTGATCACTTCTTGCTTCCACAATGGTTGCCTTCTGCACCAATGTGGTATAATCAGTAATCTCTAAAACTGCTACTCTGTTCTGAATCCACTGTTTCAGCCCTTGCTGAAACCTGTTAGCTTTCTTTTCTTCAGTATCCACAAACTTTGGTACAAACCGTGATAACTCAGTAAACTTGGCTTCATAATCAGCCACTGTCATATTGTTCTGCTTCAGTTCCAAAAACTTAAGTTCCATCTGGGTTTTCATGAACCTCGGAAAGTACTTCTCAAGAAACAACTGTTTAAACCTATCCCAGGTTACTATAACATCTGTCTCCATATTCTTCTTGGCCTCCCACCAATAATTTGCCTCTCCCTTTAGTAAGTAGGTGGCAAAGACAGTCTTCTGGGCCTCATCAATGCTTAAAATCTCAAAAGATTTCTCCATCTCCTTGATCCATGCCCTTGCCTCAACAGGATCAGCTGATCCGAGAAACTCTGGGGGTTTGAGAGACTTAAAGGCCCTAAAGGAATTGGCGACAATGGTATTGTTTCCTTGGGGTGGTTGGGGATATTGGTTCAAGTTCTGCCTGAGCAGATCCATAAATTGTCCCATGGGGTTTCCGCCCTGGTTCTCCCCATGCTGTTCAACTTCAGTTTCCCCTTCTTCTACTTCCTCTTCGAACTCCGCAGTATAAAAGGTTTCATCCCCTATCCCATACTGGGAATCCTCCAGTTCATTGTAATCCTGGTCCTGTTCCTCATTATACTCAAGGTTTTCCTCAGGTTGATTGTGACTTTCTTGGTCAGTAGACTCATGGGGGTTAGCCCTAGTACTCATTCTTCTCGGAGGCATGTTACTGAAAATTTGGACAATATACATTAGGTTTATTTACCTATTTTAGAGGGTTTCTCCTCACAATATCGATGCATAATTGGATTTTGGATCCCACAGTTCTATATATCATGGCAGTTTTAATCGAAAGCATTATATGCAGATAATATAACAAGCTAGTAATTGCGTCATAGAGAGACTGTAATAACTGAAAGGGAAATAAATATATACCAGATACCAAACGGTACAAGATCCGACATACAACAACAGTTTTAAAAAGTTCAACCATCCGAATAATAACTAGTCAAAAGTGAAATAAGCTATCTATCTGCCTAGTCTGCAACAGGGAACTACAAGCTGAAACAATCCCTACCAAAAATCGGCGCTACTATGTCGTACAAGACTAGACAACTAGACCAATACATCACTATCACTGCGATCAGCCACGATGGTGGGCCAAAGCTCGAACCCTCCCCATAGCAAGACGAAATATCTCCTCTGCATCAGCCCTGGATACCCTGCCGTGACCATCACTGGGTAACTGTCGCACCCTCATACGAGCCCTAAGCCCTATGCCGGTCACCTGCCTGTACATCTCTCTAGCCCTGGCACGTCCTCTGCCCTGGTTCTCCAACCGGGCCTCCCTCTCTGCCGCTAGCTCTCTGCAGGACTCTGCTAACTGGGCCTCAGCTATGGCCAGATCTATAGTCAATCGGTTCACCAAAAAGCGATGCATTCCTACAGGTATCCCCTCAAGCGGAATATGGGGCGGAGTAGAGGGATCTTCCGGCTGTGCGGCCTCAGCCTGCTGTGGCTCTGAGGTCATATCAGTATCCCCTTCCATCCCTCTAACATGTGGTACACGCTGGTCCTCCTCAGAGTCCTCCTCATCAACATCCTCAGTAACTATCTCAGTACCCTCTCTTGCCGGGACCTCCTCCGGGTCCCCCTCCTCCTCAGACTCAATAACATCCGTATCAGCATCAACCTGGACCTCAGGGTCCTCCTGGGCAGCCATGTCGCTCGCCTACACAAGACAAACTTATATTACTATCATGATACTTAAAAGTTCCCATAAGGGTTTTAGGTGAACTTGGCAAGAGTTCTTATTATATTAATGAATTTATTATTGTATAACGTCGCCTCATCTCTTGGGATATATAACTCTCTCTCTGATACCATTTATGTAACACCCCCAGATCCGGGGTCCGGGATCGGGTCGTTACGGTCTTATTTTCCATGATTGATACTTTACTTGAATCCAAAATAAATAATATCACATGCTGTGACCCCACAATAATAACCACTCACACACACACACAGTTATAGTCCCAGAGATGAAATTGAAATAAGTCTCACATTACGGTTCCACGAATATAAGTTATTACAGACCAAAAGGATAACATCATAAGTTTAAGAGTTTGCCGTTGATTAACATTATTGATACATATAATTAAACTGGTGACCCAAAGGCTGCTGATCTATGCTACCTCAGCAATGGCAGCGATGATATCAGCGGGTAGTCCTGTGGGGCGGGTAACCTACTTGCGCCGAGTGTGCCTGACGCGAGCCATGTGACCTAGCTGTTGTTATGACATAATAATAAGCAAGGGTGAGCGATAGCCCACCAATAATAATATAACTGTATAGTGATATGTGTAACAGTTCAAAGATATATTTTGAAACCATATGCCATGCATTAGTGAAAATAGTGTCCGTTCAATATAAAGGATGAAGTCACAAGGCGATTCAACCCATATATATTTCGTGGAAGTATATGCTATGTCAAGATAAATGAGATAGCATCCTTTTTATAAAAATAGGAACTTGCAAGGAAGATATTATAATTCCAGTTTTAAATACTTTTCAACTCTGCTGACCATGATGATGTTGCAGAAAATAAATAGACTATGGATAGTGAACCAATACTGGAGTATGCGATGACACCGCCTTACGATGATCAGCCGTAGGTTGTGCACCTTAAGAGTTGTTTCTCTACATGTAGAAGGAAGAACATATGGACACCACCATACGCCGGATCTCCCTAGCCAACGGTTGGGCATAGACGGGGCCGGAGCCACTCGGACCCTATTTCAAGGATGGACTGTCCCACAGCCTCTTACACCGATTATCAATGATGGACTGTCCCACAGCCTCTTACACAAATACTCCTAGTTCGAGTAAATCCATGATTCTGAAACGTAAAGATCGTCCCCCTTTCCCCAAGTATAATACTTGTTGATAAGACTCCACAAAGTAGTCGTATCTAGTTGGAAAGGAAAATTCATCAATATTTCCCAAGCCGAGGCTTGTTAATGGATATCAACTTGTTCCAACAATACTACCCCTCGAATGATGAGATGGTAAACAAAATTCCATGAATAATAGCAACCCAGTTGCGGGTGAAACGAATAATTTATGACCGGGCAGTCACAAGATAAATAACATTCCTCAAGTAAGGTTCCCTTACAATAGAATCGAAGGAATAATGGAACTACTGAGAACCTTCCTTGATAATATAATAATAATAAGGCTCTGTAATAATTTATATAGTGTTCGAAGGTCGATAATACTATTTGAATGAAGTAAATCATTTTTGAAACGAGTTAGAAGAATTAAATAAATATTCCAAGAATATTTATTGAGTCATAGATATCGGAAAAGTGTTGCTCGGAATAATCTTTGAATAAATATTCAGAATAATATTCATTGAACAAATAATGAATATTCAATTTAACAATGATATTTAGTGATGAAATAATCAACAAATGGATATTTGAAATAATATTCACTGAATCAATAATGAATATTATACTTAAGAATGATACTCATTGATGACATAATGATTGACTGAATATTTGAGAGAATATTTATTGAACAAACAATGAATATTCAACTCAGTAATATTTATAGAAGAAATGATTATCGAAGGAACATTTGAAATTATGTTCAATAATTGAATCGACTTTAAATGAATGTCGAAGATAATATTCATCGTCTCAAGGGAATGTTTTTAATAATATTTGTCGAATAACTGGAGTTCGAATCAATGTTCAACTAATATTTATAAAGTAAATAGAGATTGAATGAATATTGAAAATAATATTCATTTGAATATATAAGGCTCGAATGAATATTAAAATAATATTCATTAAATAAATAACTCGAATGAATATTCGAAAATAATATCTATTGAGTAAATAAGAATGAATATTCTTTAAGTAAATAACTTAACTGAGAGTTCGAAATAATATTCGAATATTAAATCGACTTTAGATGAATATTAAAGATAATGTTCATCGAATAAATAAATATCTAATGAATAACCCGAATAATATTTATCAAATAATCTAAAAGGAATATCTCAATAATATTCGCCAGATAATAAATGGGAAATATTTACTTAATTATTTTCCTCTGAAAATAATGTCAATATATCAAGAAGTAACGACTCCCGGTCTATAATCAAGGAATGAGGTTCAAATGCCCTTCGCTTAAGGGTCTTTACAATATCCGGCTTATAACCGATATATATCTATTTAGCTTATAAGCCAACAATAAATCAGGGAACAAGTATCACAATATAACTTGAAAATAGGCATGCATGCTATGACATATGTATAACAGAAATCATATATATATTCACAACAACAGCCTTTAAAAGGTTTAAAAACTTGCCTGGGAATCTAGTGCGAGTAGGGGTAGTGGTAGCGTGTCTCGGGTCAGCCTGGTGATCTATAATAGTCAAGGCATTCGGGATTAATCACTTAACACCTTTCAAAAGGTTAAGTATAAACTTAACTTAAATCGAAACACGTTATCAAGTCGTTTCGTTATACCCCTCTAATTCACTCTTATTATTGCTTTTATTATCCGACACTTGTTCGTTAATAAAGCATGTCATTACACTTACATATGGTAAGTATTTGATTTGTAAAAGTTTTAAAGTCGAAAGATTATACCTCGAGATTTATTGATCGTTTTCTAAGTGGTTTACCGTAGTTATAACCAGGTATACTCTTTAGGGGTACTTTCGTACTTAACCTTGATTCAAACATTTTTATAAAATCGAAAAACGATCTTTTTAATACAAGGTCTTCTCTCACACCATCCTTATGCTCTCTAATATTTAATTATTAAGATTCGCCACTGATTTCGCAATATTAAAGGGATCCAATTTTGGTTACGAACTTTTGATTACGGTTCCGAACCACTTTTACGAATTTAATCATAACTCCTAAACTGTAAGTCCGTTTCATGCGATCTTTATATCAAAACGAAGCTCATAACATAATCTAGCTTATCATGGCATAAATCGAAGCTAATCAGTGAGTTACATCTACTGTCAAGTTCGTGTTCTTAAGGTTAACAAAATTTTGGCATTACGACGGCTATAAATCGAACGTTCTAAAAATTACAACAACAATACCAAGCCACACCGGGCACAAATCCAACTTATACACATGTTCTTCATCTCAACAAGTCCAGAAGCTACTGATCTTAGCATCAAAATAATCATGCTTCTTAAATCAACTAAACCACTTAACTAATCATGCTTATAACATTATCATGAACATACTACTATAAAATCACTCCATATTCATCAAAACTTAAACTAAGAGCTAGGGTTTCAAGATCATTATACCTTCTTGAGAGTGTTAACTAGCCTTAAAAATCTTGGTATGGTCCTTAGGAGTGCTTAAGCTTGCTAGATCAATCAAAAGAAACATGAAAATCAAATGTTAGTTCATAAGAACACTATTCACCCTCCTCTTTGGTGATTTTTTTGAAAATGGAAAAAGAAGAGATTGAAGCTAGGATTTTGAGGAGATCATTTTTATGAATTATAGGACTCACCATAAAAATTACAAGATCAAATGATGGTTGGAAGCTTGATTTTTGTTTTGGAATTAAGGGTATTGCCGAATGGAGCTTTTAGAAAGAGAGATGGATTTTTTGCTTGGTTTGTTTGCTTTACTCTCATCCAAATTGTATTATTGTGGTGCTTAGAAAATATCAAGGCCATAAAGTGGCTTTATTAAAGGTGGTTGTGTCATGGATGAGGTTTTTAGATGGACAAATGTCATGATGTTGTGGTGAGATGAGAGATTAGGCTTAACCAAGTGGTTTGATCTCTAACTATGCTAGTTACTTGTGTAAATAACTAGTTACTAGATATTTCTAATAGCACATGCATGCATCTTGCTTCCTCTGCTTGATTCTTTGTCCGGTTATTGCTTAATTCGTTGATCGTTCGAGGGAATAACTCATTCGTTTCTAGTTAGGGTTTTACCGAAAACCTTCTTAATATTTATAATACTATTCCTCATCTTTCTTAATACTTCTCGAATTTAAATTCCTTAAATCCTTTTTATAAACCCTTCAGTCTTGCAGTGTCTAGGGAATTCTCGGAGAAAATAAAAGTGCTATTTTTCTGAATCCGACAGCTTTTACATACACTTATTTTCCTCATGGATCACTAATACGAACTCAGAAATCCGTTCCGAATACCGGATATAGCATTATTATAATAATATTCCAAATTCCACCAAAATCACTATTCATCACCCTCGAGTGTTCCTTAACCTTTTTACGAAACCACTGGACTTATAATAGATATTGATTTGGATGACACAAGAATAATCTTTCTTGGAATAATATAACTTATATCCTTAGGAGATAGATCATTCTTATCTATGCTGTCAACCAAAAGTATTCTTCATGATATTTAAATATTTGAACCCACATTCATTCTATTTATTTACTAGAACAATCGTTACAGCGTAGTCGTAACCACTATTCGCTTCCATAATATTACATAAGAAAAAGTTTTAATTCTATCAAAAATCTGGGTTCTTACACTTGGTGAGGAAGGTGTAGTTGAGCTACTCTGATCATTTTCTTCAGAGTTTTTTGAACTAATCTACTCACTTTCTTCATTGTTTCCTCCATCGTTAATCGAGTCAGTATTATTCTCTTCTTGTTCTCTAGCATGATAAGTTCCTAGTATAATGAGAGGCTCATTTTCTGATGTCTTTCCATGCTTTAGCTTGTCCCATGCCCATGCTCTTTTTTCTTCGAAAACCACATCTCTACTCACGTGTACTTGCCCAGAGTTTGGATCGTATAACCGATATGCCTTAGTTCCAGGTTCTTTACCAAGGTGTACAACAATTTTACTTCGATCACTAAGTTTTGTTGTGTGTACACTTGGCAATTTCATATATGCTACGCATCTGAATACTCTAACATATCTAAGGTCTGGTTTACACTTGCTCCATACTTCATATGGCGTTTTTCCTGACAAAGCTCTAGTGGGTAGACGATTCAACAAGTAAATAGCATGTCGTGCAGCCTCACCCCAGAATGAAGATGGTAAGTGCATTTCTTTTAGTAAACTTCTTGCCATTGCAACCACCGTTCTGTTTCTTCGTTCCACAACCCCGTTTTGTTGTGGGGTGTATGGCGTGGTAAAGTGTCTAATTATACCAGCATCTTCACAATAGGTTGTGAAATCATTGGAAATAAACTCCCCACCTCTATCTGTTTTTAAGATTTTTATTTCCTTTTTTGAATCATTATCAACCTGAACTCTAAACTTCTTGAACACACTTAACGCCTCATTTTTATTTTTTAGCACATATATCCACATTTTTCGACTGAAATCATCAACCAATAAAAAAAAGTACCTGTTGCCGGCTGATGTTTCTGGTGTTATTGGTCCACAGAGATCACCATGAACCAACTCCAACACTTGTTTTGCTCGACGCTCTGCTTGACAAGGAAATGATTGCCTAGCTTGTTTTGACATTAAACTACCTTCACAAGATTCCCTTGGCTGAATTAATTCTGGTAATCCATGTACCATTTTGCCAGTAGTCATCATGGTCATAGCTCCAAAGTTAACGTGGCCAAGTCGAGCGTGCCAAAGCCATGAATTCTGCTCCACTCTTGTCAACATGCAGTTTGTTTCCACCTTCTCGAGTATGATTTTATACAATCTGTTTGTTGACCGTTTGACCTTTATAATTAGTCTCCCATCATCCTCATACACCCATAGATACATGTCTTTTAGCACAATCTTGTTTCCAGTTTCTGACAATTGTCCAAGAGATATAATATTATTGCATAACCTTGGGATATAATATACCTCGTGAAGGGTAATTTCTTCTCCGGTTTTGCACTTGAAACCAATTGATCCTTTACCCTTTATGTCCACAGTCGATCCATCTCCAAATCTCACCTGTCCCATTACTCCCTCGTCCAGGCTTTTGAACTTTGATCATTGTCCCGTCATATGATTACTTGCCCCATTATCTAAGTACCACAAATTCGACTCTGAATTTGCTCTGCTTTCTTGACTCAATTTTGGTACGACATCCTCATTTAACAAGAGCTTTCTTGTCTCAACTATTAATAGGGTTGGTTCATCTTCCTGTGTCAAATTAATCTCTTGTTTTGGTTTCCTTTCACGTCATGGCTTGCGACATTCTGAGGCATAGTGCCCATATATATTGCAGTTGAAGCATTTTATGTTACTTTTATCTTGACCTCCTCGTGCTGTATCTTTCCCTCGATAATTGCTGCTTCCTTGATACTTTGTGCCTGAGGACATTTCTCCCTTTGATTTCTTAAGCCACTCTTCTTTTGTAAATAATAATTGTCCTTCAGTACTTTCATATTTTCTCCATTCTTCTTCAGTTAGCAAGAGCTGTGTCCCACTGCTTTCGTTTTTCCCACGAAGTCGTTCTTCATGCGCCTTGAGAGATCCCACTGCTTCCTCAATAGTCATTGTCTCTAAGTCTCTAAATTGTTCTATCGTTGATGCAATCTGTAAAAACTTGGTTGGAGCATCTCGAAGCAACTTTTTCACAACATAAGCTTCTGCAACTGGTTCTCCTAAGGCCCGTATGTTAGACACAATGCCATTTAGTTTCGTACAGAAGTCATCGATTAAGTCTGTGTCCTTCATGCTTAATGATTCAAACTCAGACTTCAACGTTTGGATCTTCGCCTGCTTCGCCCTATCAGCTCCCAAGCACATTGTTTAGACTGCTTCCCATCCTTCCTTTGTTGTTTTCTTTTCAGCAATTGATAATAATATTTCTTTTGGGATGCTCTGGTAGATCACTGCTAACGCCATATGATCTACCTTATCATCGACTGGGTCATCAGCCTTCTTGGGTTCAATAGCTTCCCAGATGCCATGAGATTTCATGTACACCTTCATCTTCAGAGACCATGCTGTGTAATTGCTTTTTGTTAACATTGGATAAGTTAGACCTACTGATCCATCTTTAGTTTTCGTCGTCTCTGGTGCCGGTTGAGCCATAGCTCTGATACCAAATGTAAGCTTTAAGACTCACACACACGTTTGTATTTGAGAGAGTGCAAAGTAAAACATAAACTTGTATTCACTTCTCACACTAAAACAGAGCACACAAGAGAATAAATAAGAGGTTACAAAACTTGCACTACTGACTAAAGGAACTACTATGATTAATCTATAACTCCTACAATTACGGATACAAACCAAATGATGAAATAGACCAAATGATGTCTTTGACTGTAAAAGCAACAGCTACCTTTATTCTAATCATCAACGAATGCTTAGATTAATTGCCAACATATCTGTGGTTGTTTATCACCTTACATGTCTCTAGCTTTATGTTATCGGATTTATGCTTTTCCAACATGCTGCAGCATGCAGAATGGCCTTATCGATTTGGCTTCATGCATGTCAGGTTAATTCCACTCACAAGATTGATAGCTACAAATGGAGACCAACATTTTTAGTGGAGACCGGAGACCAATATCAATCAAAACATTGCAAAAACTTATTTACTGAAAATCATGTTCTATGAAAATCACTATACCATCTATTTCATTAAAAATCTTGAAAATCATATATGTTTTACATGCAAATTTCATTAAAAATTTTGAAAATCATGTATGTTCTGCAAACAAAATATTGCAGAATGTATTGCTCTCCAAAACATGTTCTGCTTGCAAATCATATATGATTTTTAAGATTTTGAATGGAAAAAATAATGCTAATTGAACATTCTTTGCAAATATATATGTTTTGCAATGTTTTGAGTGCATAATGTATATGGTCTCCACTAAAATTCTGGTCTCCATTGAACTTAACTCAATAATCATAATGTGGATTTGTAACTTAATCCAGTAATTTCATTTGAAATAAAACCAACTTGTATGGATGTTTCTGTTTCGAGCAGCAATGTTTAATTTACTTGAAATTAGGAGAAACAAGTGTCAAATTCCGACTCTCAAAAGAAATGAAACAATTTCAGATCACTGTTTGAATTCTGCAAGTATTAACACTAATCAGAAGGTTAATTTTGGATGGCTACCTGGGTTTATCATTCAAATTGTTTTGAAAATTTATAATTTTTTAACCTATGTAGAGATTGGGTTGCTTTTTGTATGGTATTTACTCTGCATTTGTAGATAGGAAGGAACATGTTAATTGTACGATAATCTAATCATCAATTTGATTTTTAAGGGAACATGTTATTCTCACAGGCCGGTCTTTCGTATGTGACTGCAAGCTGATTAGATTAATTATGAGCAAATTGCAGAATCTGTCATGTTTATCAAGCTAGAAATGTGAAAAAGAATATGTTTAATATTAACAAAGAAAACACCATGATACTGGAGACTTGGCTGTACCCAGAAGCATCACTATATATATACAAGACTACTATATGATATCCAAAAGGGAAATGTACCATAAATTTTTTTAAGTAGTACTCCATATTTCCAATCTAATTCGTGTTGAACATCAGTAGATCAAAAGAAAAATCAATAATGACACCTTGCAAGCACTCATGCACCCAGACAAAGGGAATTCAGGAGATACCATCAATGTATAACAAAGAGTACAGATCTTTAATAAACGATAAAAATTAAATAAAACAATGTAATTGAGTTGAAGATTTAATAAAGCAAGCAGTTATCGATGAAGGACCACCAAATAAATATCTTAGTAACACTCAAAACCAGTTGGGACTTTCTTGCCGCAGTTATTGAGAACCAAGCTGAGTGAAACAGGGATATTTAAGTCAATTCCCAGAATATTGGCTCTAATGGCAGTACACAGACAAACTGCAGCTTCAAGATCGACAAGGCCTTGGATGAGACTGCAACATGGCAGTGTTGGAGGGGATCCAATGACTACATCAACCAAGTTAAGCACATTGGCACATACTCCTAAGTTCAGTGGATTGCATTTACCTGCAGAATATTAATTCGAAGTTGTGGAACTGGGTATATAAGGGGTAGGATCAGTGGCACTGACTAGGCTAAAGAAGATAAGGCCGAGTGACAGAAGAAGGGCAAGTGAAGCATTATTCTTGGATTCCATTTCGGAAAGCCTTGTTGGTCTTTCGTTGAAGCTTCTGGTAATTATATTGCTGTGAGAGACGAGTGTATGTTTTTTGCTGATGGACTTTGTAGTTAACTTGAAACACATATATATAGGGTTCAGAGTATGTGTATTATTATTTGTATTGATTCTACAGAAGGGTAAGGTTAGCACGTCTTATGGGTAAAAGAATAGCATTGCAATAAAATCAAATACTAAGAATAGTAGTTTAAGAATCAGGAGGAGAGCATGTGCATCGGCCCACTTCTTCAACCTTAGAGAAACCTAAACAGAGCCATGTAAATCTAGTAAGCAATGCATCATATTATATCACCCACAGATCGAGATTTAGCCTAGTTATAAATTAGTCAAGGGAATGACAACATCGAAAACACTATAAATTATACTCCGTAAGACTTGCATCTAAGGCCCAACGTTCAAGGACCCAAATTTTCGAATCCTTAAATTTAAATTTGTAGAATATGCAATATATATGTATGGTAGGCCCCGAAATTTTGTTTTACCTAATGCCACTAAATCTCGGGGCCCACCTTCGAGAGGCTATATCTATAATATAGCTTTGATTAAGAATAATTCACTCCATTAATGGAGTGCTAAACATGAATGTAAAATAACAAAATGTTATGTTTGGCGTTAAAAATGGAACCAATTATAGAAATTGTTATAATTGCCACCTAAGAATGCTATGTGGGAAGATAATAGGAAATGGGTAATAGCTAGAGACAAATATCATATGCTATTAAAAATTAGATAATTGAAATATAGCTTTATTAAGATATGTTTTGTGCTATTTTAAAACTATGCATTGAAGCAAAAATTCCATTTTATCATGAAAAATCACTTCTTAATTTCAAAATATAACAATACCAATATTCATTTTACCATCACCATTATACTTGCTCTAACATGTTAATGTAGCCTCACGGACCCATTAGAGTAATGAAATTATTCAAGCCCGACCTAAGATATAATGTAACATTTATAGCCTGGTCCAAAAACATCTCTTTCTGGATAATTTAGAGATTAGAATTATGACTATTTGAAAGCAATAATATTTCAGTAAATTTACCATACATGACTGACACTAATAATAACATAACAGGTGAAATGTTTGACTGGCAGGACGAATTTAGCAATTGCATTGCAAAAAAACCTGATTATCTATCGGATGAGCCATGATATATAGACTATATAACAAAATAAAATAGAAGACCATCAGAGATATGACAGCGAAAGTCCAGACTTGTTACACATATTTATCTTTAATACTTGGTTCATATCAAATACAATACATCATTGTTTACATTCCCTTGTAGCTGATGATTTTATTTTCTGAAATCAACAAAAATCCAAGTACATGTTAAACTAGAAACTAAAACGTCTTCGTGCAGCCTCTCCAAGGGCATTCTAGGGGACGTTCATCACCATACAGCCTCTGATGTTGGAGTAGATATTTGTGCGAGACAAACTTCTTTTGACAACACGTTGCACCAGCTCTTTTTTGGATTCAAATTTCATTATGCAACTCTCACTGTTAGAAGCATACTCTGTTTCCTCTGGTTTCTTGGTCCTTTTGACAACTGAAGCGTGGACCACGAGTCCTCTTTGCTCTCTTAGTACATGCGGGCTCTTTTGATGCACTTCTTTCTAGGTCATTCTTTGCAGGCTGTTTTCTAGATATTTGCCTTAGTCTGGTGCTTGGTGCACCTTCCGCCTTCCCTTCGTTATTTAGCTCAAACTGTTCATCCCATGGTCATGGTCTTTTTCATGCTCAGGAGTCTCCTCTCGGATTACCTCCTTTATTTTTTTTCTTCTTTCATAAACGATGATGCATTTTCTTTCAGTGCGATTAGAGTGAGTTGCAGCAACATTTTGTAAGACCATACCAGGGATGAAAATGACATCTGAACCTGTAGATTCCATAAAAAATATGTTAATTTCACACTTGAAATTACTTCCAACAGCTAGATAATACTAATTCTTAAAACTAGCATATTATTTCTTAACTAGCATATTTATATGTTAGTTGCATTTTTTCTAATATCTTTATTTAAATACATATAAATTTTGTCACATGCTTTTTTCATATATTTAAAAAAAATTATAATTAGAAAATTACCTGCAACTTTATGTCGGCCTCACTCTTTTTTGGAGCACTTTCTTCATTGATTCCTGTAAATAAAATATTCAATAAACCAATAATTAAAACGAATAAAATTCATGTATGACTTTCGTTAAAACCTTTAATGAATTAAATTGAAGATCCAATAATTATGAGATTTCTTTGTATCATGAAAAACAATTCATGTGAAATCATGTTGACAATCTTGTGTCACAATATACAATAAAATTATAAAATGATTCAAGATTTAGAAGTATACATAAATATGTATGTATACTTGCATTACAATAAATTATGTATTGAGTCGAGTTCGACTTTTGATTATTTTTTTATACAAAACAACCAAACTAAAATTTCCCAATTCAGGAAAAAAAACATGCATATACATGGTATAAAATGATTAAGATGATGGCTTAACTAATCGATTCAGATATAATCCAGATTCTTAGCAATTTACAGACATAATATAGAAAGATTGCTCAACAATTCGAGTTAAAACTTGACAAATCTGATAATAAACACTAATATTAAAACACTTCAATTATAGAGGTTTCATTATTTTTATTTGTGGTTGTGTTACTCGGTAATAATTAAAAAGTTACGAAAGATCGGAACTGTGAATTCAATTTTTCGGGTAATTGACATAAACACAACGGAAAACCAATATATAAGACCAGAATCCGAAAATCCTTTTCGAGAATCATTCAAAAATTGTTAATTCAAAAGGTCAGAATGTTACCTCTTCACTAAAGTTGAGAATGAAAGATGTCCGAATCCCAATAATCCCGTTTGCACAATTTATATCCATGCGGTATTCAAACGATTGCTTGCGATTCATCTTACCATCAATTACAAATAGAACGGTAATAGACCCGTCTCTCTCTCTTTCTCTCTCCTTCTCTATATCCCTCTAGCTCTCCATGCGGCTAGCGATTTCTTACTATATAATATGTTGAGAATGAGGCACATTTCACATGTATATATAGTGGCAAGAGCGAAGGTTCAAAACCCTAGTTCTATTAGGTAATTCCAAAATTACTATTTAACCCTCACATCCCTCTTTTACACGTTATATATATATATATATATAGAGTTGGGTTCAGTGGAGACCATGTTTTTTGTGGAGTCCTGGAGTCCACCTTTGTTCTGCATACATTTATCATCATTTTACATTGCATTTAACAATTTTCTATGGTCATCACCAAGATTAGTTAGGGTTTTTCAACAATATCGTCGAAATCCATCACAAATATACATTATATTGCCCGCAACGACAAAATATTGAATTTGCAAAACAAATTTTATTTTGCAGAACCAAGTGTTCAATAACAATATTTTGAAAATTAATTCATGATATGTTTAGGCAAGTTTTGGAGCAGTTTACGATCATGTTTAGGAGGAAAGCGTTTTGCATTGGTAAAACATTGTTAAATGCGGATGAATGTATGCAGAACAAAGGTGGACTCCAGGACTTCACAAAAAACATGGTCTCCACTGAACTTTGTTCTATATATATATATATATATATATATATATATATATATATATATATATATATATATATATATATATATATATATCGTGTTTTAAATAAGTTATAAAGAGATAATTTTGTACGCTCGGCTTGATCCCTTATACCAAAAAGTGTATTTAAATAATTTAAAGTGAATATAAAAAGTCTCCTAATTTATATTTAATTTTAAATATAAACATTCGTTCTTTCTCTTTTCTTTAATTTTTGGGTAAATACAGTTAAATAATAATTGGTAAAATATCAATAAATTAAAAATTATTGCGTAATTTTACAGTCCTTTCGTTTGGACTACAAAATTATCCAAATCCAATTTTTAGATTTGGATATGGAGCAAAAACATTAAAGCTTAAGTACAATAAACATTTAATTTTTATTTATTTAAACTCTAATCGATTTTATTTTTTTTGATTATTTCAAATTCAGACATTCTTTATCTATTCTAATAAAATTTCAAAATATATCGAATTAAAATCAAATTCGATACAAAATATAACTAATACGAAAATAAAATTACAAAATGTTGTAAATAAATTCAAAAACTTTAATTACTTAAAGAAATAACTAATAAATATTATTAAATGATAAGTTATCAGCTAAATATGAAGAAAATTAATTTAAGAAAAACAAAGATACTAAAATTGAGAACAACTTTTTTAAAAATTCATAAATAAAAGGAATTAAATTTGACAAAAAATCATATCCAATAAGTACATAAACTAGTATTCATGATTAACATTTTAACAAGGAATAAAACATTAATTTAACTAAGGTCCAAATAAACAAAAGTGAGGGTATGAAATTAAACAAAAATATTTTTTTATTATTTTAGCACCAATGTAATTACTTTTTCTCTAATTGGAAATTATTTCCAATTAAGAAACTCTTTATTTCATAAAAATTGAATAAATTTGTGAATGAGATTATATAAAGTCATTTATAATTTTTTTACAATTTAAATATTTATAGAAAATAATTAATAATAAATTATCTTCTAATTAGTGCAACAATTTCAGAAGGCTAGGGCTGGATTTAAAGAAGAGCATTGGCTAGAGGCAAATGAGCGTTGGAATGAGTTGGTGGGTAGTTTAAATTTCAGAATTGTGTTCGTAAATAGAGATGAGTTAAGTGGTGCAGATGACCTTGCAAAAAAAGGAAAAGAAAGGAGTAATATGATCTGTGCATGGTGTTAATATAAAGGATAGTGCAATTTAGTTTAGTCTTAAGTGGGCTGTCTTAAGAGAATCTCAAGAATAGTGGTTTTAGTTTAGTTAAGTGGGCTGATCTAGGATTTAAGTAAGGCCCAGCGGTGATTAGTCCAATCCAATTGTTAGAGTATTCTGGAAGATTTTGTTACATTGTATCGTGCAGAAAACTGAACAGACGCAAGGATATTTTGGGAATTAGAGTTTTATTTGGAGTAATCCCTTAATATTACCTCGAGCAGTTAAAAAGAAACCATAATTACTAGCGTGTTCTCGAGGTGGAAGGGTGTATATGTACGCTAAGCCTGCCAGTGTATCTGTACATTTTTCACTCTTACTCCACTCTCTTCTCACTTTATTCTAGGGTTTGCAATGGAAAAAGGCTGGGACTTCCCTCGTGAAGGTTTTGTGAAAGTTAATGTGCATGCCTTGACTCTGAACGAACCATTGCCTAATGGTAATGACTCGGGCATAGGTATAGTGGTGAGGGATGACGAAGGTGTCATTATCAAGATGATATCAGGCTCTATCAGAGATCTTACTATTCGTGCCAATGTGCTCTGGGATCTATTGGTTGGCCTTCGTACTGTCTTTTTCGAAGGGCTTGACAAGGTGGAACTGGAAACAGATAACTCTGAAGCCTTAAAAGAGTGGGAGGATTGGCGTTGGTTTTTAGACCCAAACCACTCAAGGGTCATTCAGCAATTAGAACAAAGGAAGAAAGATAAGAAACTCAAGTTGGTAACTCAAGTTTGTGAAGAGAGCCAGAATAGACTGGCTCAATATTTGGCAATGGAAGGGGCTAGGAGCAGGACCAGGCTTGTGGTTTTTCGTAGATCTTTTGGTCGTGTTAGAGAGTTTTGGAGGTAGATATGGGGCTAGGCTCTGCTGCAACCATTTTTGATGAGTTTTCTGAAGAAGAGTATAATAACATGCAAGAACATGAGATTCTTAATGAGGATGGGGCTATGGATGTCGGGTTTGGGGAAGACTCAGATGATGATGAAGGGGTCTGGATTGTGCATGATGTTAACAGGGCTAATGGGGGAGGTCGTAATCAAGACCACATTTTGATTGATTTGCCTGCAGTGCGTGGTATTCAGGGGGTTGCTGAGATTGGTTCGAGTGCTGGTGATGAGCTTGGTTCTAGTGGTGCTGGTGCTTCAGTTCATGTTCCCAAAGAAGTAGGGGATGCTGAAATACAGGAAGATTGATACTGTCAATAAGTCTAACATGTCGCTGCTGCCGCCGTTTTATTTTATGTTTTTGTTTAAGCCCAGTTTAATTAAGTCCTTGAACTCTCTGTGTTAAGTTGGTTGGTCCGATTGGTTTTTGATGGTTTTATGGTTGGTTGTCTAAGCCTAAGTTGGTGTAATGGGCTAGACTGGATGTTAAGGCTTGGCCTTTTATTAATATATTTTGCTTTCCAAAAAAAACAATTATAATTTAATTATGTTTTTTGACTAAATAAAATTGCACATAGTGTTTTTAGAAAATGAGAAATTAATGTTGTCCGTGATATTTCTAGAAAAAAAGGAAATTTAATTAGAAAAAATAGAAAAGATGATACGTTTTAGCTGAAAAGATAATTGGTTAATTATTAGTATTATAATATTGTTATTTTATTTTTATTAAATAGAAACGCCCGTGATATAATTGGGAAAAGAGAGATCTAAGAGAAAATAAAAAAGGTAACATGTTTTGGCTGAAAAAGGTAATCGTCCATGTATATTGGAAAAAGAGAGATTTTAGTTAGAGAAAAGAGAAAAAATAACATGTTTTGGCTAAAAAAGGTAATTGATTAGTTAATAGTAATTATAATTTAATTGTGTTATTCTATTAAACAAAATTGTTCATAGTGTTTTTAAAAAGTGAGAATTTTTAGTTAAATATATATAATGTAAAATATGTTGTATTTTACATGAAAAGAGAAATTATTTAGTTATTGAAAAATAGAAAAGGTAATATGTTTAACTTGAAAAATGAAGTTGATTAATAAAGGAGAACTTTTAGTTAGGTAAAATGTAAAAGATGTTGTATTTTACCTGAAAAGGGAAATTATTTTGCTATTGAAAAATAGAAAAGATAATATGTTTAACCTGAAAAAGGAAAATAGATTAGTTAATAGGATGAATTTTATTTGTAATTGAGTAAGGGTAAATAAGTAAAATCAACATGTACCGACCGACCGTCGACCGACCAAACTTTTAATGTTTCAGTTTTATATATAACTAGCGTAACAGCTTGTGCAAGGCACGTGCCTCTATATAAATATCTCTAATTTTATTCTGAAGAATAAGGTAGCGGTTGGTTTAATAATTTCTGATCTGAAAATTCGTAATTATGAAATTGTAATATGAGTAGTGATATGTGTTAATAGTGAATGCCAATACGGACTGTATACAAACTCCAATAATAATATTGTTGGGTATGATGTACAAGTCTAATTTATGAACGGGGAGCATGTAATTATAAATTTGCGAGATTAAGATGATAATTTTTGTCTTTCCATAGTGATAGACACTGCTTTCATATCAACACAATCGTCCACAATTAGCCGCAAATGGTAACATTAAAATATGTTAAGTGAAAATGACGTGATTTAACTATAAGATTTTGTTTTCCTTAAAATATGTCCATGTCATCTCTATTACAAGTCTATAATGCAATGTTCTCACACCAGTCTTGAACCTATAAAACCAAAATCCCTATAGAAAATAGAATGAGGTTGCAAAGAAAAATTTGAAAAAAATGACAAATAAATAAATAATAAAATTATAGTTCATATTATTTTACATCAGATCAACTTGGAAGAAGCATATTATGTTATTTATGTTTATCTTATGTCTAAAAGTAGATTAGATATTACGTAATTGTTTCATTTATTATGAGTAACTAATTCCCTAATCTGGGAATTAGGTAGTATTCAATGATTATTATGCTTGTGTAGTTATATTGTAATTTCTCTGCCTTGTTAATATGTTGTTGAGTGCTTAACACAATTGAGGAAGTCGCGAAACCTTAATTATATCTTTAGGAATTGTAATGAATCGAGAGAGTATCATACCTTTTGATTTCATCTTACATTTATCTAAATATATATTATAACTCAATCATTACATTATTGAAATGTTAAATTATGAAAACTCATTTTTGACTAAAATTCAATTATTTTATATGCTTTTTTGAAAATTAATGTATATTACTTAATATAATTTAATAATTTCACAATACAGATTAATAATTTATAAATTGACTATAACATATATGGACAAATATACTGTTTTTCATAATTAAAAAATTATATAAAGGTAATATACAAGACTACAAATGATATTTTTTAAAATGTTAAGTAGTGTCTATATATTTAAAGTTTCATTTATCAATCTAAATTATATGACATAATGCATCATTTTAATGTATTATATAAAATATGTATTATCATAATTTATAGTCAAGTAATAATACGACGAGTTATTACTAATAATAACTATTAATTTTATAATATTTATGATCTAAAAAATCATATCTTATTTTCATTTAACATTACATATTTATCACGTTATTTTTTATAAACAACATAAATCTTATTTTTAAAGTTCTTCTTTTTAAACATAAATTCAAAAAAATTTCTACATTTTTAAATTTTTATCTTTCTTATATCATTTATATATTAAATCGTTCAAAGCCTAAATGGTTGGTCGACCAAAAATCTCTAATTCAACTCACACTTTTAAATTTTTATAAACCTAAAATTATGTGATAAACTTATAATTATGTTTGATTTTATAAATAGAATATAAATATTTATTGAAACACAATCTTAGTGATAGATAGATAGAATTAATAGATAATAGATTTGTTGTATCATTAACTTCTGCGAGTTCGATATATTCAATTGACCTAATTATTATAGATTTGTGTTCGATTTTCATCGAGAATGTGATTCTTGTTTGCGTTTTTGTATTAAGTTTAATAAGAGATACAGTTTCATTTAAAAATATAAAATATAACAATTGTAACATAATTGATATCCATTTAATTGTAAAAAACTACAAAATATTAAAAAATTATAATAATGACTGAATGTTTAGTTATATTATACACACAAACTAAAAAAAAGGGAGTTATATAAAAATACAAACCAACATTTTATATAGTTATATATAAAATTACGGAAATTAGAAAAAAACAGAATTACATAAATAATGTAAACAAATATTTTATTTATTCAAAAGTTATAACAAAAAAATTAAATAGAAGAGAAGAAGAGGATGTGATTAATCTAGTAAGATTTTTGAAGTAAACTCAAGAATTCACTTGGTTATGACATGAGATTCTTGAGCTGTAAGAACCCAGGTTTTTGTAATATTTCTAAAATGATCATAAACGGTGATTGGTGGAGGTTATGTAAAGTTTTTAAGATCATATTATATGAATGAAGAAGTATTTATACTTTTATGGATAAAGTATCGTTGTACCAAGAAGAAAGGGGAATGTAGTCAGATTACGTAGATTTTCATTTTTATTAAATATTGGTATAAATATGGGATATTGAGGTTAAGAAAATCTTTAAGCTAAGTTAAATACCAAGGCAAGAAATTATGTAATTTATTAGAAGAATTTCAAAGGCAAATGTTCAAGAACGATGAAAGAAATTTCTACGCGACGAAACGCTTTTACAAGAAAATCTCTAAACTTGCATATGGAATTAAATGGTAAGCATTGGTTGATTAATAGGTGAGTAATATACCTGCAATTTACCATGCAATAGCCATGCAAGGCAAGGAGCATTGGATGCTAATCAAATAAGTCAAGTTATGATTATTTAAACAAAACATTGTATACCATTTTTGGGACAAATTGCCAATTACCTTTCTTTTGCAAAATTACTTTGGAGATTACCTTGGGTAATTGATAAGTGCTGAAGTATGATTGATATATATCAATTATACATATCATTTTATCAATTACATAAGAAAAGATAGCAAAAGCTCTCCCCCTCCATTTTCTCTATTTTCGACCAAAAATAGAGCAGCCACTTCAACCTACCATAACTCCCTCATTTCTCAATGAAATTTTGTGTTCTATAGCTTTTTAGAAAGGTATTGAGATGCTCTACAACTCCTCTTTAGAAGCCTCGTCCAGAAAATCAAGGTAAGACCATCGTTTTTCCAGTTCTTTCAAGAGTGGTAATGCTCACTACGAAAATTTTAAACTTGGTTGTTTAGGTCTTGAAGATTAAAGGTTGTTAAAGCTATCTAAGGTGTTTTTAAGGAAAGTCAAGCTTGGTTAAGGTTGTTAATACTCCAAGAAAGGTAAAACACTCACATCCACCTTAAACGTTATGAGCT
This sequence comes from Kitagawia praeruptora, assembly GCA_037693485.1. NCBI lineage: Eukaryota > Viridiplantae > Streptophyta > Magnoliopsida > Apiales > Apiaceae > Kitagawia > Kitagawia praeruptora. The sequence continues at coordinate 99,409,895 of CM075354.1, read as the reverse complement.
ATAAGTTGATTTGAAAGGTTGATGCAAGTATGTACATGTTTAAGGGGATTGTGATGTTTGAAGCTTTATAAGTATGGGTAAAGTTTTGGATAGTGATAAATGGATGTTACCACTAGTCTTATAGATCCTTGATGATGTTTATATGATCTTGATGGTGTATGGTTGAATTAAGTGGTTAGATGGAGTTCATGGAATTTGGAAATGTTCGGTTTATAGTCGTTATAATGTCGAAATTTCATTAGATCATTTGAGCAGTTAATACCGAATTCAACAAATGTTTTCTTGGTAAGTTTTTGGCCATAAACCAGTAGGACTTGTTTTGTAGTTTGTTTTGACACCAAGATCATGTGATTACGATTTACGATTTATGAGATATGCTCGTTTTAGTGAAACCGGTTAAAACGGACGAATCGTTAAGATGGACTGACTTTACCAAGTCAAACGAGCCCTTTAATAATGGTCTGTGATTATGAAATCTTTACAGGGGGTAACTTAGTCAGTTTTTAAATCCCTGTAAAAATTTGAAGACAAAAGGCTTAATTTTCGATTTTATAGAAATGTTTAAGTCAAGAATGCGCATGAGAAACCACTGCAGAAAGAAGCTATATTTAGAGCAACAATTGAGCTAGTTAAAAGATGTAATTATTATGAAATTTGGATGAAAAATCCTCTGGATAGTTTAGAAGAAGTGAGAAGAAGAATTTCATGAAAAAGTTTATTTTTCAATTTTATAGAATTTTTCGAATCATAGTTGCGCAAGTGAAAAACCCTTTTAGGGGACGAATTAAGACGAACTTTAGTTTCGTTGAAAATTACCTTTAACGAAAGTCATTACGAGACCAATAATTATCCAAAAGTGGTTAAAGGATATCATGGACTTATAATAAGCCAAACGTGTAATAAGGATGTATCGTTACGAAGATGTGTCTTTACGTGAATAGTCGATTTGACGGGATCGTTTAACGAACTAACCGAACCGTATTGATTATTATAGATCATCACACTAGAGACAGGGCCCAGACTATTCCGACACTATCAGGCAAGTTTTCTAAACTTGTATTTCAAGTATTTTTAAACTGTTGTTGTTGTGGTATAAATGCTATGAACTGCTTGTTAGTATTTTTGCGAATCAGCATATGATATATGGTTGTCTACAGGGATTTATAAACCTGTTAAGTATGTACGTATGCATAGACTCTTGTATATATATGTATACGATGATGTGTTACAAGTTTCCAGTAGAGTATGATAATACCTTTACTTCATATTGAGAATAGTCTGAAGATTTATTTATTTAATAAATATTATTTAAATATTTATTAAATATTCTAAGCTAATTATTTATTTAATAAATATTATTTGAATATTTATTAAATATTCCAGGATGATTTACAAATCATATTATTTATTTCAAAAGTTATTTAAAACTTTAAAAATTATTTTAAATATTTTCTGATCGTCGAAAAAGTATTTAAAAATAGAGCGGGTTCCCATTTCTTCACTGACTATAGCTTCACTCATCGAAAAGTATCGCTACCTCGCTCAAACTTATCAAAACTCGGGAACCCAAGGTTTTGGGAGCTAGTATTAATTATTTTCTCTCTTCGCTACCAATAAGAAATGCACCCTACCTAGTAAGGAGGGGCTCAGGTTTGACTAAACACTCAAAACTCCGATCAACTCCCAAGTTATGTTTGATGAAGCGATTCTTAGTAATCGAAATCTGTTGACTAAAGTCAACCCACACATCAGAGTTACTTTCTCAATTACTCATGGAAGTAAAGTTAGTAAGGATTATCAAACCAGTCGTCAAGATTTGTGCTTGGGGGAAACTGAATTAAAATTATGTTCCTACGATGCATAAAATTCTCTAAGGGATTGGAGGAAGAGGGGACATCGCCTTTGAGCGTAGTCCAAATATTAAGGCCCATATGCGGTCAGGGTGCAACCCGATAAGGGAACGTCGTCCTTCTACTAGTAGAGAAGCAGAGGCACGGTATATTGGCTGATCACCAGATATCGTGGAAGAGGCTCCAGCATAATCCCATTCTTCCAATTGGAATTGTACTGCAACACTGTGATGAAAGCCTAGGTGCTCAATTACCGATAGTGTTGACAGAATGATGAACTATTCAAAGTACCTCAGAAATTCTTAGTTATATTTCTGGATAAAGAATGAAAATGTTTAATGATGATACAATATCAGTATATGATATGTCATATGGTTTACGTTAACAAAAGTACTTTGAAAACTATTATTATATGGCTGAGCTATATTGCTCACTCTTGCTTTTCTTTTATATATACTACCACACAACAACAGATAAGCATGGCAAGAACAAGGCAGACCCCCCGCAAAAGCGTGCTAAACGGTCAGCAGTATAGGAGATTATTTACGAGGCAGGTGCCGAGGCCGCACCTAGTAGCATTATCACAGGTGAGCAGACTAAGTTGGATAGGTTTACAGCTTTGGTTGGTTAGGTTTATTTACAAGCATGACTTGTGTAAGCTTCTGAAAACCAAACCGTATTGTGGCTGTAGATGCCGCCTTAGATGGTAATCCTGTTAAGTTGAACTTTTAAGATTATGACAATTTGGGTTTGTAATATCTATTTCAAGATGGTTGTAATAGCTTAGTAACATTTTAATTTCGTCTCTGAGCCTATAATCGATAAATGTTATGTTTGACTGAGGGGTCACAGCATGCTAAAAGGAAGATTGAGAGTAATGTTTATTAAAATGGGAATTAAGGATATAGTGACAGCCTAGATCTCCGACCCCGGATCTAGGGGTGTTACAGAAATGGTATCAGAGAAATAGTTTATAATCTCAGAGACGATAGGAAGGTTTAAGGACTTAAACCCTTATTGAAACATTGTCGGGCTACTAGACATAGCCCTAACAACCTTAAGCTAATAAGGGAACTATTTATCAGAACCTCAAGGATAGTAACATTTTTCCCTTTTTGTGTAGACACCCGAAGATGTAGAGCTACCTGAAGGTTCCGAGCAGCGACACGATGATGCCCTTCTGAGAGCCATAGATGAGCCTGATGTTGAGACAGAGACTGACCCTCAGCAGGAGGGAGAGAGAGAGATAGTCCAAGAGGAGGATCCTAGAGCTGATGACCCTATGCCCATAGAGGTGTTTGCACTAAATCACGCAAGAGTACGTGGTCACAAGTAATACAGATATTAGTCAAGTTCGTTCCCACAGAGATCTTGGTTTTTAATTCAGTTTAGTACCTATGCAACAATGTATGATTATTATTCACTACTAAGACAATTAACAAATTTGGGTTTTAATTAACTAAAATTAACTAAATAAAACAAATAAACAATCTAAGAATTAACTAACTAACGAGAATTGGAATCGAATTACTTCTGCAAGATGAACCATGGAATCCTAACTTCATTAAATATTTTACTTAGATTTGACGCCTTTAATCACTATATGCAATGGTTATGATATCTGATCGGACAACACGAAACAAGTACACGCTACCTGTCAGCATACGTATACCAAACAACCCATACATCCACAAAAGAGATAGAAGATGAATAGACACCAATTATGCTTAGACCCTATATGTCTATAGAATTTGAAAACATAACGGTTGAAGAACAAGTTATCCATAAAGATCACATAGGGCAATATAAGTATTCTCATCTCATACTACGAATCATGTTGATAAACAATCATGAACCTACGCTAGCATGGCAAGTTCTAAATCTCAAGATCCACTTTCACTTCACAAGAGATTAACAGATTAGATGTTAGCTACGCATCTAACAATTAAGCATAACCATACGAGGATATCAAATATACATCACACACAGATCTTTAAAGCATCAAGATACTAAAGCTCCATAAATAAATCCGTTAGAATCCCATGACAATGATTAGCTCATAATTGAACCTCTCGTCATCATGGGATCTGATGAAACCATGATAAAAACAAAGTATGAAAAGATACAAATAAAACTAAGTAATTGATATGTAATGGTTCTACTCCTAATGATACAAATTACAAAGGTTGGATGTGTTTATATAGGCTCTAGAAGTCTTGCCCAGCAAGAAAATACCAAAACAGAATTATAATAAAATTTCTGCAAAATACGTTTCCTAAACTGATTCTGTTTTTAAGGAAAATTCGTAGTTGACTTTTCTTCAGTATTTCTGGACCGTTCCATTTGTAATTGGACATCTGGACCACTTTAGAATGAAAGAGAATTCCGTTATCTTCGCGTGGACTGTAAGATCGTCCAAAACAGACTTTTAGAACTCAAGATATGGCCCAAACAGTAAATCAGGATTTTCAGGACAAAATTTCGAATTTCCAGAAGGGTTCCCGCGCTGCAGCGCCCTTCCCAGGCCGCAGCGCGCCATGCTTTCTGTCCAAGATTGTAGAAAATATCCCAGGCTTCGCGTGGACAGTAAGATCACTGAAAACGGACTTCTAGAACTCCAGATATGGCCAAAATAGTGAAGACTGCGCAACCTACCCAGAAAATCCGAATTTTACACAAATTGCTCTTTTTTCCTCCGTTTCTTTTGCATTAGCTAACATCTTCAATACCATGACACATGTAACTCCTTGGTAGCATAACACAAGTGTCAAATCTTCATTCCAATGCTTAATTCCACTCTAATATCGATTAGAAACACCAACACTAACCGATAGCTACAACCCTGCACAACTACACAAAACACATCAAAAATACAACAAACTTGAGACCAAGTCAATCAATTTAAGCCGATATGGAACGCTCCAAGTGGATATATAATCCACTTATCACACCCCCAAATTTAAACCGATGCTTGTCCTCAAGCATAAACAACTAAACACTAACTAATTAGTACCACTTCCGTAGGTGATCACGGTTGCATTTGGCATATGCAACAAGCCCTTTAAACCCCTAGGTAGCCCTAGTGGACGAGTAAGGTCTCGTGAGGGCCTATAGTGAATGTACCCACAAAATTCATCTAACTAACAATGCAAAAATAATGCAATGCATGAATACAACTAAATGAAAATGCAATTAATCTAGTACTAATATCCTACCATATCTTCAAATCCTCTCATGCCATATCAACTTAAGAATCAATGTAAATACGCAATGTCTTGGTGTCGAAAGTGCAAATATTCACATAGTCTACTCAATGAACATGCATAAGTTCTCACAAGTCCATGTCAAGTGTAAGAATAAGTTAGTAAACATGCTAAGCCTACAAGAGTACATCTTTGAGACAAAACTCGGGATCTCATACGCAAAAACAAGTAAACACTCACAATCCACTCACAAAAGAATACTCTCTCAAGAACAAGGGTAAGTGTATCGCTCAATTCCAACAAAATCATAAGCATGCTTGACATTTGGTATCAATCAAACTCTTAACACAACATACATCAATGACGATAATCAAAAGGTCTTTATTTTGGTTGTAACGGGGCTAGGGACAAGGTATGTCAAATAAGCCAAAACAGGTGAAGTATCAAAAGCTAGTAAGTACCATAATAAATCATACACAACACCCTATTTTCCCCCCACATAAATTTTTACTAAAACCAACACTCGACTAGTCGACTGAAATAGGATCACAACAAACACAAACATGCTCTCATAATTTTTTCTTTTTTCTCTTTTTTTCTTTTTTTTTCTTTTCTCTTTTTTTTCGAGAGCTAAATATAACACAAACAATAATATAAACAATAACAATGATCCCATGAATTTATTACATATGCCGACTATCAAGTAAAGAACCAAACCCAATTTTCAATATTTCCCCCAAAAGTAAGACCAACAATAAACCCAAAATTGCACACCTAATTACTCCCTTAAGCACTCTACTATCCTTTGACAATGTGGGTTCAAATTAATGTAAGGCCAATACAAGAAAAAGGTCTAGGCAAGTAATGTGGTATGTCACCGAAAAAATAGGATTAAGCTCAACGGGTTAACTAATTGATCATGTAAATATGGTATGGTAATATGGGAAAATATGCGGTAATTCCTAATTGCCTTTATCATTTTAATCGTCAAATAATGTCATGCGTTTCAAGAAAGACCTCAAACAACTGCTAGCAATGCAAACAATCCGTGGACACTCATGCAAACGAATAAATTGCAAATAAATATGCAATATGCAATAAGGCTCAAAAACTCACTTGGTTGAAAAACATACTCAATCCCAAGCAAAAATCTCTCTAACGCACCGACTTGTATTCAAAGCATGCAGACTAAATCATCTTGCACATATTCATGTTCTTCTAATCACTTACAACATTCAATAAGTCTACTAGCTTTAACTTACTAGTGTATGTGTGTGCACAAGAACAAAGCATATCACTTCTCAATCAAAAGCGTCAACAACACAAAATTCCTATCAAGCATGGGTGCAAATGCAACCTATTATGAACTCACATGAAATATGAACATAAAAACAGAATGTCCTATATGAAACAAACGTACATAACACGAACATAAATGCATAATTTACTACTAACATGCAAAATATGATTCCTACATGAACACAATGACTCACAAATAACTACTACACACTACTTATCCCCCAAACCACCCCCAAACTTAGAATATTCAATGTCCGCATTGAATGGAAAGTAATACAAGGGATAGTAGAAAACATACCTAAATAAAATTGCCGAAAAGCGTGGGTTGCCTCCCACGAAGCGCTTGTTTAGAGTCAATTAGCTTGACTACGTCCAAGCCTCCATTAAGGATGATAATAGTTGGCCTGGTCATCTCTTCGTGAGACTTCATCGTCATCACGGCAACACACTTTCTGCCCTTTCTCCTCGCTTGGCCTATTCGTGTAACAACCATGTCCTATTCCAATGCCTTCATCTGTTGACCCAAAATCTCTCAATTTGTAGAACAACACACACTCGTGGGCTTCGCTTGAAAATAATTGAGGAGGGTAAATGTAAGTTGCTGAAGACTTTGGTTCCTCAAAGAGAACTTCCTCCATTGGCTCTAATGCGCTACCTCCATCTTTATACCCTGAGACAAGTAGAAGACCTGCATCTTTCCCATGATCATCAACCTCTTGGTTCGCACATACCAATTCTTGAAATTCGCGTAGCTCAGCTCACCAATGTCCTCTTGGTACGCACATACCAATTCTTGAAATTTGTGTAGCTCATCATTTTCTGTCCCGAATTGTTCCCTTTCCAAATCATCCACCTCACTAGCTTGATCAAATTCCTCACATGGCTTGTGAACGCTAACCTCCTCTTGGAATTTGTCTTCCTCAATTATGCATGCAGTACCTTGCTCCAAGTCACCGTTATTCTCTGGTGTTGCCTCTAGCATGAATTATTGATTCTCTTGTTCTAAGGCTCTCAAAACGTGAGCAGCAAGTGTCCCCATAGATTTGATAGACTCCTCATGACTCTTTATAAGCATCCTAAGCTCCTTCCTAATCTCCTTCAAATCATCAACCTCATCAGACTGAAAAGTAGGAATAGGTTGTTGATGTTGAAACTCTTCACTACCAAAGACATATGACATATCTGGAATATCTTGCTGGTACTGTTGAGGATGGTATTGAAAATATGGTTGTTCCTCATAAGTGACATATGGATCAACTCCTTCGTAGTAACAATATTGTGAGGGATCATGAACGCCCAAACACTGCTCACATGGCTGAAGCTGTTGAATACCACCTTGGTTGCTCCAACACTGATATGTCTCATGTGCGCCCGCACATAACTCACAAACACTAGCCACCTGTCGAACTCCATAGTAAGTTAGAAAATCCATCTTCAACGTCAACGCTCTCTGACAAGTACCTGAAACACCAACGAACTACAAGAATATATGAGAAAAAGCAATCCGAGTCAGTGAACTCTAACGACCACTATTGAAAAGCACAAAAACCAAAAATAAAACACCAATGATCCCCGGCAGCGGTGCCGAAAACTTGTTTGCACTAAATCATGCAAGCGTACGTGGTCACAAGTAATACAGATATAAGTCAAGTTCATTCCCACATAGATCTTGGTTTTTAATTCAGTTTAGTACCTATGCAACAATGTATGATTATTATTCACTGCTAAGACAATTAACAAATTTGGGTTTTAATTAACTAAAATTAACTAAATAAAACAAATAAACAATCTAAGAATTAACTAACTAACGAGAATTGGAATCGAATTACTTCTGCAAGATGAACCATGGAATCCTAACTTCATTAAATACTTTGCTTAGATCTGATGCCTTTAATCACTATATGCAATGGTTATGATATCTGATCGGACAACACGAAATAAGTACATGCTACCTGTCAGCATACGTATACCAAACTACCCATACATCCACAAAAGAGATAGAAGATGAATAGACACCAATTATGCTTAGACCCTATATGTCTATAGAATTTGAAAACATAACGGTTGAAGAACAAGTTATCCATAAAGATCACATAGGGCAATATAAGTATATGTCTATATACGAATCATGTTGATAAACAATCATGAACCTATGCTAGCATGGCAAGTTCTAAATCTCAAGATCCACTTTCACTTCACAAGAGATTAACAGATTAGATGTTAGCTACGCATCTAATAATTAAGCATAACCATACGAGGATATCAAATATACATCACACACAGATCTTTAAAGCATCAAGATACTAAAGCTCCATAAATAAATCCGTTAGAATCCCATGACAACGATTAGCTCATAATTGAACCTCTCGTCATCATGGGATCTGATGAAACCATGATAAAAACAAAGTATGAAAAGATACAAATAAAACTAAGTAATTGATATGTAATGGTTCTACTCCTAATGATACAAATTACAAAGATTGGATGTGTTTATATAGGCTCTAGAAGTCTTGCCCAGCAAGAAAATACCAAAACAGAATTATAATAGAATTTCTGCAAAATACGTTTCCTAAACTGATTCTGTTTTTAAGGAAAATTCGTAGCTGACTTTTCTTCAGTATTTCTGGACCGTTACAGTTGTAATTGGACATCTGTACCACTTTAGAATGAAAGAGAATTCCGTTATCTTCGCGTGGACTATAAGATCGTCCAAAACAGACTTGTAGAACTCAAGATATGGCCCAAACAGTAAATCAGGATTTTTAGGACAAAATTTCGAATTTCCAGAAGGGTTCCCGCGCTGCAGCGCCCTTCCCAGGCTACAGCGCGCCACGTTTTCTGTCCAAGATTGTATAAAATCTCCCAGGATTCGCGTGGACAGTAAGATCGCTGAAAACGGACTTCTAGAACTCCAGATATGGCCAAAACAGTGAAGACTGCGCAACCTACCCAGAAAATCCGAATTTTACACAAATTGCTCCTTTTTCCTCCGTTTCTTTTGCATTAGCTAACATCTTCAATACCATGACACATGTAACTCTTTGGTAGCATAACACAAGTGTCAAATCTTCATTCCAATGCTTAATTCCACTCTAATATCGATTAGAAACACCAATACTAACCGATAGCTACAACCCTGCACAACTACACAAAACACATCAAAAATACAACAAACTTGAGACCAAGTCAATCAATTTAAGCCGATATGGAACTCTCCAAGTGGATATAAAATCCACTTATCAAGAGGACCCATTGGACTCAGATGAGCCAGAAGAGGATCCAGAGGAGGATCCAGATGAGGACCCCGTGGAAGATGTTCCAGCTGACCCTGCATCTGGAGAGGAGCCTGAGGATGAGGAGGTGGTGTGGACTGATATTTCTATGCATTCCCCTTCTCTCAGAGAGGATTCATCCCCTATTGGATATCATTGGGACACAGATTTAGAGGGTGACTCTGAGGAGCCTATACCAGAGGATGCTGAAACTGAGGTTGCCGCGGAGAGCGAGCCGGTTAGTCCTCCCATACAGGTTGTTAGATCCACTGAGTACGATTGGATGGTGACCCGGATGACCACCGATCTGGTGGCAGCGGAGGCCCGAGTAGCGGAGCTGAGGTTCCAGCTAGCTGAGGAGAGACGTGCGAGGCTATACTCCCAGGGGAGAGACTCCAGAGTTAGACGGATGAGGCGGGCAGTACTAAAGATTGAGAGGAGGGCTCACACCCGACTCAGAGCACTTCCATGTTCCCGCCACAGTAGGAGGATCCGCCGGAGTGATGCAGAGATAGTCCTTTCGAGGACCATGCACCGAGTTAGGGAGGTGATACGCTTTCACATAGACTGATGGATGGTTGACTAATTCAGTCTTCAAGTACAGGGGGATGTTGTAGTAGTTTTACTTTTGGTAGTGATGTCAGTCACGTAGTATATTTCCTCTGGATAGGAAGACATGTTAGCTGGCTTTGGATGTACTTTTTATATATTTCAATTTTATGTTGTACTTGAAACTTTGACTCTCAGAAGTCACTAGCAGTATTATGACGTAAATTTCGTTCAATTTTAGCAACTGTTTCCGTTTAAATTGTTACATATATGCTGCCATGATTGTTTGACAGCTATTTATAAGATGCATATATACCTTTAAAAGATTACACCTTCGAGGTGCCAATCATAGAAAACCAGATTAAGAAAAATGAGGAAACCCTAACAGAATTTTTATATACATGTATACTTTCAGAAAAATGCCACCAAGGAGAAACACAAGAACTCACCCTGCCGAGTCCGCCACTCATGGTAGTAACCAACATAGGGAAGAGGAACGCCGTCACCAAGAATAGGTGGATGAGGAAGATGAGTACAATTAGTTAGACGATGAGGATTATGAGGAAGAAGAAGAGGACCCAATGGAACAATTTATGCGCCTGATGAGGCAAAATCTGGAGCGCTAGCAACGGCCACAGCCACCACCCCGCGGCCCCAACAATGCAGTCGCCAATGCCTTTAAGGCCTTTAAATCATTTAAACCCCCAGAATTCCATGGGACAGCAGACCCCGTTGAGGCCAGGGCCTGGTTGAAGGAGATGGAGAAGACCTTTGAGATTATGGGCACTGAGGAAGCCAAGAAAACCATCTTTGCTACATACCTGCTTAAGGGAGAGGCCAACTACTGGTGGGAGGCCAAGAAAAATATGGAACCAGCTGGAGTGGTTACATGGGATAGATTCACAGAGTTATTCTTGGAAAAGTACTTTCCGAGGTTTATGGAGACCCAGATGGAACTCAAGTTCCTAGAGCTTAAACAGGAGAATCTGACTGTAGTCGAATATGAGGCTAGGTTCACGGAACTATCAAGGTTCGTGCCAGAGTATGTGAACACTGAAATTAAGAAGGCAAGGAGGTTTTAACAAGGATTGAAATAGTGGATTCGGAACCGCATCGCGGTGTTAGAAATTACGGATTACGCCACTCTAGTACAGAAGGCATCGATTGTAGAGGCAGGAAGTGAGCAGTCCCAGAAGGACAAGATCATGAAGAAAAGGAAGTTTGAAAGTCGAAGTAGTGGTGCTGCAAGTGGGAGTTTCTCCAGCAAGTTTGTTAGAGGAACGGTGTCCCAGCCAGCCAAAAGCACGGGGTTTAACAAAGCAGAAAGCAAGAGTGTTGGCCAAGGAGGTGGATCAACCAGGGCACCCATATCAGGACAGTCACGCCCTCCCCTACCTAACTGTAAGACTTGTGGAAAGAAACATTCAGGGGTATGTCTTCAGGGTACGACGACATGTTGTAAATGTGGACAGATTGGACACTATTCCAACAATTGCCCTCAGAGGAATGTGCTCATGAAATGTTATCAGTGTGGAGGTACAGACCACTGGAAGAAAGATTGCCCTAAATTGAAACCGACAAGATCAAAGATGAGCGGTACTGCATCCAACCGACCACCCACCGCTAGGACTTTCAACATGACAGTGCAGGATGCAGTAAGGGATGAGGATGTCATCGCAGGTACCCTTTCCCTTAACACCTTGAGTGCTAATACTTTGTTTGATTCTGGAGCTACCAAATCTTTTATATCGCAAGATTTTGCATGTAAACTGAACTTGAAACCAGAAATGTTAAAGGAGCGGCTAATGGTAGAGATAGCTAACCACGAAGTGGTTCCTGTAAGCCAGATATATCCTAACTACGATATAGTAATAGGAGGTCACCACTTTCAGGCAGAACTAATTCCGTTTAAGTTAGGCGGATTCGATGTCATTTTAGGGATGGATTGGTTGGCAAGTAATGTGCCCAGATTGATTGCAAGAGCAAGAAAGTTAGGATAAAGGTGTCAGGAAAGAATGAGGTCATATTCAAAGGACAGCGACAGACTCAAAAATTCTTGACTGTTGCTCAAGCGAAAAAGTTAGTACGAAAGGGCAGCGAGGCCTACTTAGCTTATGTATTAGACACGAAGCAAAGAAACCCTGAACTGAAGGACATTCCAGTTGTTAGGGAATTTGAAGATGTGTTTCCAGAAGACCTTCCTAGGTTACCACCCGATAGGGAAATCGAGTTTGCGATAGAATTAGCACCAGGAACCGCACCAGTTTCTAAAGCCCCCTATCGATTGGCCCCCGTTGAGATGAAAGAACTGGCCACTCAGTTGCAAGAACTGTTGGATAAGGGCATGATAAGACTAAGTGTGTCCCCATGGGGTGCCCCAGTGTTGTTTGTAAAGAAAAAGGATGGTAGTATGAGGCTATGTATAGACTACATATAGCTGAATAAGCTAACCATTAAGAACAAGTACCCCTTGCTTAGGATTGACGACCTTTTTTACCAACTAATGGGAGCAGTTCACTTTTCGAAGATAGACCTGAGAACGAGGTACCATCAGTTAAAGATCAAACCGGAAGATATACCCAAGACTGCTTTTCGCACTAGGTACGGCCATTATGAGTTTCTAGTGATGTCTTTTGGATTGAATAACGCCCCCGCGCCATTCATGGACTTGATGAACCGAGTATTCAAACATTACCTAGACAAGTGCGTCATAGTTTTCATTTACGATATCTTGATTTATTCTAAGATGGAGGAAGAACATGCAGAACACTTGAGGATAGTCCTAGGAATCTTGAGGGAAGAAAAGTTGTATGCCAAATTTTCAAAATGCGAATTTTGGCTAAATGAAGTGCAATTATTAGGTCATGTGGTTAGTAGTGAAGGAGTACTAGTTGACCCTGCCAAAATAGAGGCAATATCAAAATGGGAAAGACCGACCACCCCGACCGAAGTAAGAAGTTTCGTGGGACTAGCCGGGTATTATTGGAGGTTTGTGCAAGACTTTGCCAAACTGGCAGCCCCATTGACCCGACTCACCAGAAAGATTGAAAAGTTTGTATGGAATGAGAAATGTGACGAGAGCTTTCAAGAGCTAAAGAAAAGTGAAAGGCAGAGTGTGTAAACTTGTAACACTATAACTAATGTAACTCAATTAAAGGAAAAGATACTTAACCAGAATACAATCAAGAACAAGAAGTCACAAGGAATCAACACTAAATGAAGACAAGGTAATTGATACAATTGAACATGTTAACTATGATCAAGCCAAGAAGAAATCATTGAGAGAAGTTCAAGTCAAAGTTGGTCATGCCTCAGTGATTTGAGAAATCGAGAATCAAGATCATAACTATCAGTATCAACAAGACCAATTGATTTCAAGTGAACAAGAAGGAAAGCAAACTTTTGAAAGCCACGTTACTAAGTGAATATGGTAATTTATTCAAGAAGCAGAAACACTATCAAGACTAGTCACTTATGAACCAGACCAGTGCATCAAGTGTCAGGACATTGATAGCAAGTTTATGTCAGTAATAAAGATCCATGTTCAAGAACTTGCTGAAGAATAAAGAAGACATGAAGATATCACAAGTTCAAGATGTGCATTGAAGTTTCAAGTTGAAGACCAGAATATTTTCTAAGTACTAAATATTCTAGATGACCAAGTAGAATATTTCTAAGTAGAAGTTCTACTTAGAAATTCGAGATGGCTAAGTAGAAATTCTCAAGTAGAAGTTCTACTTAGAGTGCAGCTTCAACATGACACATGGCATCTTCTGATTGGCAGATTTCCAAGCTTTCAAGATAAGGCAAGATTTATGTGGACATCATTGGGCCACGTATATCTTAGTCTTTGAAGACTACAGGACATAGATTACATGTAGTATAAATAGAAGTACTTGTGTGATGTTTTATGTTAGAGAACAATAGTTGAGAAAAACATAAGAAAAAGAGAGAGAGAGTGCATTCACAGAGCTTAGTATCATTCACTTCTCTCTGAACTTCTGTTATACTTTGTAATGAATGTTGTAGCAACCATTTCAAGTTATATATAAGAAATATATTCCTTGAATCTGCGTGTTCATTTATTGCATCGTATTTATTGCTTCTCATATTCGAAAAGTTGTATTCACCCCCCCTCTACAACACATTTGGACCTAACAATTGGTATCAGAGAGGTTGTTTAACATACAAAACATAGATCCTTGTGTTTGGTAGAAGAATCGTGAGTTTTCATTTTCTAGATCTACTTTTCATTTTCTCTAAAAGTGTGCTTTAATTCGTTGGTAGTGAAAACTCATCCGAAAAATTATTTAAATACTCCAGGTGTGATTATTTAGCTTGGGGGTATTTTAATTAATTTTTGTGAATTAATCTGGGTTCATTGATATTTGGTGTTCTTGAGTGTTCATCATCTGTTCTTATCAAAGAAGACAACCCAACAACTTTTTGATCTCCTTTTCAAACAGATAAATAGTAAAAGAATAAAAAGGTGTTTTTGGACTTTTGATTTGCATTATTCACGGCCGAAAGTGTAACAACACATACTCAGTACCTAGCACGTGGGTTAGGTGGGTTAGGTGAGTAAAGCATCAAAGTCAAAAAGGTGTTAAAGAGATAATATTGTTTATTCAATATTAAAGTAATCTGCAGAAAATTTATTCTAAGGACAAAAGTTCTACATAGAATTTCTACTTGAGATTTTCTACATAGAATTTCGACTTGGACAATTTCTACTTGGTGAAGTTCGACTTGAGCAAAATTTCTACTTAGAGAAATTTTGACTTAGGCAGAAGTTCTAAATATATATACTACATAGCCTAGTCTTTGGTACTTAGAAACTTTTAGTGACCAAAATTGAAATGGCTCCTAAAAATGCTTTCAAGATCCCAATGTTCAACCGAGATCACTATGAAGAATGGGTTTTCAGAATGAGACTCTATTTAGAGACTGTTAACCCTGAATATCTGGAAGTCCTTGACAAGGGTAAATTTGTTCCAATGGTGGTTATTCCTGCACATACGGAAGGAGGGGTGGTTATAGCACCTCGGTCTGAGCCCAAAAAGGCAGCGGACTTTTCGGATGCTGACAAGGAACAAATAACTTGTGATACTACCGTACGACAAACCTTGATGGAATCTCTTGATCATGAAATGTTCAACATAGTCAAAGGTCTGACTACAACGAAGAAGATTTGGGACAAGATAGAAGTTGTCATGGAAGGATCTGCAGAGGTTAGAAGTAACAAGACACTCATACTCAAGATGGAGTATGACATCTTTAGAATACGAAAAGGAGAAGGCATAACGGAAGTCTATCTACGATTCAGTCAGTTGGTATTGGATTTGAATCTGAGAGGTGTAACTCTCCCCATGGTTGAGACCAATACGAGATATCTGAGGAACCAGCCAAAGAGCATTGAACATAGGGTCTACGCAATCAGAGAAACCAGAGATTTGCATACAACTTCTCTGGAAGAATATTATGGAATATTAAAGACCTATGAGCTGGAAACGCTTCAAGATCAAGCATGGGAAAATGATTCAAAGGGAAAAGAAACTGCATCAGGATTAGTTGCTGATGAGGAAGAGTCTAAGAAGGCAATGGTTGCAGCAAAGCCTAAATCATCACTTGCACCACATCAAGTTGATAATGATGACGAGTGCACATCTAATAGTGATGATGACTACTACACCCAAGAAGAGACTGAATTGATAGCTAGATATGAGATTGAGATGGAAGATCGCCAAGAAGCACAACCAGGATTAGGAGCTAAGGCTATTAAACAACAAGGGAAGAAAGGCATAAAAGAGGTTAAGGCTGAACGGATAAAGAAAGCATGTTATCACTGCAAATCTACTGAACATCTTTCTTATGCATGTAAAGCTAACATAAATGTTCCTGCTACACATGCCATGCCTACCACACATACAATGAATAATCTGCATCAGAATCATGCACAATGTGGTCAACCTAATTGTATGCCATGCACTTTTAACATCATGCAAACTTTTGTGAATTTAATGAATGCATCTAGCCAGTCATGCTCAAATACTGCTGCTAGTTCAAACATCAAAAAGAAGCATGTGAGAGCCAAGACTGTCAGTCCTCCTAAAGTTAGGAGTGACAAACCCTCTCCTAAGACTGACATATCTGTCAAGTCTGAGAAAGGAAAGGAGAGAGTCGAAAGCTCTAGTAATGTTACAAAAAGTGCATCTCATGTTGTTAAATCTGTTGATTCTCGATCTTATAGAAAAGCCGGGCCCAATCAAAGTTGGGTTCCAAAGAACGTCTAATCAATCTGTCATTGCAGGGCATTAAGCAGAATAGAAATAAAGTTATATGGGTGCTAGACAGTGGAGCATCGAGGCATATGACTGGAAACAAGTCCCTGCTTACAGAGTTGGTTATGAAAGCTGGCCCTTATGTTACCTTTGGAGATGACAGCATAGGTGTGACAAAGGGATATGGCAAACTGAAAACTGGCAATGTCATCATTGAAGATATTTCCTATGTTGAGGGATTAAAGCACAATTTGTTGAGTATCAGTCAATTCTGTGACAAAGGTTACGAAATTGTCTTCAACAAGAAAGGTGTATCAATAACTCACGTTAAGGAAGGCTCACTGGCTTTGAGAGGAGTTAGAAAGGCAGATATTTTTGTTGCAGACATGGATTCAGCAAATCAGAATGAGGTTACCTGTTTCTACAGCAAAGCCTCGAATGATGAAAGCTGGTTATGGCACAAAAAGCTATCTCACTTAAACTTCAAAATGATGAATGCTCTCGCGAGGCGAGAATTGGTGAGAGATCTACCTCAAATGGAGTTCGCTCCGAAAGGACTCTGTGAAGTTTGTTAAATGGGAAAGTCGAAGCGAGCATCGCATAAAAGCAAAGAAATTTCTAGTATTACTGAGCCTCTGCAACTTCTTCATATGGATTTGTTTGGCCCAGTGAATGTCCTATCTTTGTCTAGGAAAAGATATGCATTGGTAATCGTGGATGATTTTTCTAAGTATACATGGGTATTGTTCGCAATGACGAAAGACGAAGTACCTTTCTTAATCATTGATCACATCACTCAAATTGAGAATGTTTCAACACTTACTGTGAAGACGATTAAATCAGACAATGGCACTGAATTCAAAAACGCAGTGCTGAATGACTTCTGTGTATCTAAGGGAATACGTCGTCAGTATTCAGCCCCGAGAACTCCACAACAAAATGGAGTAGTTGAAAGGAAGAATAGAACATTGGTTGAAGCAGCAAGAACTTTGTTGTATGATTCGAAACTTCCTCTGTACTTCTGGGCGGAAGCAGTGAGTACCGTGTGTTACACTCAAAATCGATCCTTGATCATAAAAGATAAAGAAAAGACACCATGTGAGCTAATGAACGGCAGAAGACCAACAATCGAATACTTTCATGTCTTTGGAGTAAAATGCTATGTACTTATAGATGATGAAAATCTAGGCAAGTTTGCAGCAAAAGCTCGTGAAGGAATCTTTGTTGGTTATTCCACAGATGTGGTGGCAGCTTATAGGGTGTTCTTAGTGAATGATCGAAAAGTGACTGAAAGCTACAACGTCAGATTCGACGATACCAAACTCCCATCAATTTCAAGAGATTCTAGTGAACCTAAGTCCCTAAAATTTCAGAATCTGGACTTAGAAGAACTTGAAGATGAACCTGAGTTGGTTGTCCCATTAAATGTTCCAAGTGTACGTGAAGAACCTGAGTCTAGTGAACAAGCTAATTCTACAAGATCAGGAGAGACTCTTTCAGTACGAACCGACAACAACTCAGGGGGAGTAAATAGCAGCTCAAGGACTACTGTTCAAGGCTCGAGTCGAGTTGACTCTAGTTCTGTAGGAGCTGGCACTAACTCAGGGGGAGTTAGTGAAAATAATCAAAGTAGTCAGCACCACAACTCAGAAAGTCAAGCTGAATCATCAAGACAATTTCCAAGAGAACGGGTATGGAATAGAGACCATCCATTTGAATTAATTATTGGTGATCCAGATGCTGGTGTGTCTACTAGAAGAACTGCAAGAGCTGACCTGGCTAATATTTGCTTATATTCTGGGTTCTTATCCAAGCTTGAACCTAAAGAAATAGAAGAAGCTTTTGGTGATGCTGATTGGGTGATTGCAATGCAAGAGGAACTCAATCAGTTTGAAAGGCAGAAAGTTTGGAAACTGGTACCCCGACCAAAGAACAAATCAGTAATTGGAGCTAGGTGGGTATTCAGAAATAAAATGGATGAAAACGGACTTGTAACTCGAAACAAGGCTCGTTTGGTTGCAAATGGTTATTCTCAGCGAGAAGGAATTGATTATGATGAGACCTATGCACCGGTTGCAAGACTTGAGGCAGTCAGGATGTTCTTGGCATTTGCAGCACATAAGAACTTCAAGGTTTTTCAGATGGATGTGAAAAGTGCCTTCCTGAACGGAGAGTTAGAAGAAGAGGTGTATCTGGAACAGCCGACTGGCTTCATTGATCCAGAACTTGTAGATTTTGTTTATCTTCTCTTCAAATCTGTCTATGGCCTCAGGCAATCCCCAAGATGTTGGTATGAAACCCTATCCTTATTCTTAATTGAAAGTGGTTTTACTAGGGGAGTAATTGACAAAACATTGTTCTATAAAAATGTGAAGAATGATTTAATACTTGTTCAAGTCTATGTGGACGATATTATCTTCGGGTCATCTAATGAGCGCTTGTGCGAGAAATTTGCTAAGCTAATGCAAGAGAAATACGAGATGAGCATGATGGGAGAGCTGTCCTTCTTCCTTGGATTACAGATCAGTCAGAGAAAAGATGGTATCTTTATCTGTCAATCCAAGTACGTCAGAGATTTACTCAAGAAGTACAATCTAGAAGATGCATCAGCAGCTAAGACTCCCATGGCAACAGCCACGAAGCTTGATGAAGACAAATCAGGTAAACCAGTTGACATCACAAGCTATCGAGGTATGATTGGCTCACTTCTCTATTTAACTGCAAGTAGACCCGATATAATGTTCGCGACTTGTTTATGTGCAAGATTCCAAGCGGATCCTAGAGAATCACATCTCATAGCCGTCAAAAGAATTTTTAGGTATCTCAAGGGCACACCAAATCTAGGGATTTGGTACCCAAGAGATACAGGTTTTAATCTAATTGCTATACGGATTCAGACTATGCAGGTTGCAGGATTGATAGGAAAAGCACATCTGGTGCTTGTCAATTTCTTGGCAGAAGATTGGTGTCCTGGCAAAGTAAAAAGCAACATACAGTATCTACTTCTACTGCTGAAGCTGAGTACATTGCTGCTGGAAGCTGTGTAGCTCAAATACTGTGGATGAGGAACCAATTGAAGGATTATGGCATGGAGCACAAGAAAATTCCAATTATGTGTGACAACACAAGTGCCATTGCCATAACCAACAATCCTGTAGATCACTCAAGAACCAAGCACATCGACATCAGGTATCACTTCATAAGAGAACATGTCGAGGAGGGGACTGTGGAGCTACATTTCGTGCCCACAATGCAACAAATTGTAGATATATTCACCAAACCTCTTGATGAAGTAACATTCAATAGATTGGTTGGTGAATTGGGAATGCTTAACACAAGTTAGTAAAGCCTTCTATCTGTAAAATCCATGTTTATGTTTGTATATGCAAGCTACTTAATCATTATGTGCTTAGACTTTAAAATGCCTAATTAATGATTGTTATAGGGTGCATATAGTGTCATTTTACATGAATTCATTGTGTTTTTAAGTGTCTTTTATAGCACAAATCTTTGAATTTATGCTTGTTAGATTGCATGATCATAGGGGGAGTTAAATTCATAATATTCTAAATTTTGCATGATTTTTAGATGAATTTACCTGTGTTTTTCATGTAATTAGAGGCCTTAGAATTATCAAGGAATGTTTTAATTATGTCATATATTAAAATCCTTGAATTGATATTTATATTAATTTGGCAATATTAAGTGTTGAGTTTTTCAAGAAGAATTGTCAAATTATTCTAAGTATCTTCAAAATTTCGAGTTAGTCTCTATCTCGAAACTCATCTCGAAATTCTACTTGGATTTCGATTTGAGCTTCCAGAGTGAAGTTTTGAAAATTCTAAGTTTGGGAAGAATTTCGAGTTAGTCTCTATCTCGAAATTCATCTCGAAATTCGACTTAAGATTCGAATTCGAGTTACCAGTGTGCCTATTTCTTTCTTCAAAATATTCCAGATAATGTCTATCTTACTGGGATATTTTTTTGAAAAGATCAAGTCTGAGAGAATGACTTCGAGTTAGTTAATAACTTCGAGTTAGTCTCTATCTCGAAACTCAACTCGAATTTCGACTTGATGTTCGAGATAGAGTTCTCAGTTGGTTAAGAGGATTTTTCGAGTTAACTCCTAACTCGAAACTTATCTCGAATTTCGACTTGAAATTTTGAGATAGGTTTCCCTGGTGGTTTTGCTGCTTAATTGGTTCAAAAAGTGTTTGTTCGAGTTAACCTCTATCTCGAAATTCATCTCGAAGTTCGACTTGATAATTTTCGAGATAGAGTTCGACTTAATAAGTTCGAGATAGAGTTCGACTTAAGTGTTCCCTATATGGACTTAGTAATTTTCACTCTTTTTAACAGGGACATTTTTGTCATTTCACAATCATCTATATATACATCTCTAACTCGATGCATCATTCACTTTACCTAATTCATCTTTTACAGCCGCATCCACACATACAGGCGATTTCAAACTCATACGAACATATGTTCTTTGATTTTTTGATTAATCTCTTACAGACCACGAATTACTGCCCATTTTAGACTAGTATTATTTGTGCGTGATCATTAATCTCTGTGTTTGTGTGTTTGTGTAACTGTTCATCCTTCATATTGTCCATCTATACACACGCATATATACACACGATTTCACTATCATACACACACGAATATACATATCAAGATTTAGTAATTGGCTTGTAATTGATTGTCTCACTCACGATTTCACTGGTATTCGCCTGTAATTGTTTATTGTTTATATCCCATAGTTTAATTTCTCAGATTGCTTTTGGTATTCTCGATAAATTGAAAGGGATAAAACTGTGAATTTGTTAATTACTTG
The DNA here is from genome assembly GCA_037693485.1 of Kitagawia praeruptora. NCBI lineage: Eukaryota > Viridiplantae > Streptophyta > Magnoliopsida > Apiales > Apiaceae > Kitagawia > Kitagawia praeruptora. Next base: position 99,388,601 of record CM075354.1, on the reverse strand, counting down.
TTTATATCCCGTAGTTTGATTTCTCGAAGTGATTCTTGGTATTCACAAAAGAAATTAAAAGGGCTATAACTGTGATTTCTTTAAGTGATTGTTTTTCGAAAATACTTCACATTTGTTAAAGAAAAATATTTAATTAAAATGGCTCACCATTTTTCACTTGCTAAAAACAATTTTTATAATATTTCTACGGAAATTGGTGATCAACTCCCGCGCTTTAAGTTTTGGATACGATTTCTCAATTTGTACTCCAAAGCTAGCCATGCTTTTACTGCTAAACCTACACTAGTACATGATGCTTTACAGCAATTATGGACTAGTGCGGTTACTTTTGGGAGCAAAACAACCCCCTATGGTTTCAGGTTTACCTTAGCGGGTCAGGAATATGAGGTGACTGAAGAAATTGTCAACAGGGTTCTGGAATTCCCGATAAAAGATACTTATGATCCAGAACCTACAGCTGCAGAACGCCTCAGATTCTTTGAAGAAATAGGATGTTATACTCCGACTGGCCGGATCACTGGAAACATCAAAAAACAATTCTTTCATGTGGAATGGAATTACTTTTTCGAGGCTATCACAAAATGTTTTCGGGCACGCGAAAAAGATTTTCATCAAATTTCAATTCCCATGCAAACCTTTGGAATTGCCCTAGCAAGAGAACTGGATATAAATTATGGACGCATAGTTCTCTCTGAGATAGTGGCTACAATGGGATCTCCTGCAAGCAGAGACCTCAACACAACAGATGTTGTCTGCTGGTTTCCTCGGTTCCTACAGATGCTGATTAATGATTTAATACCGAAGGATGCTCTTGCTATTAGACAGGGATTTGCCAGAAGCCCAACATCTGCACCACTAGGGATGGGCACTAAGTCACTTTCAACAATTGCTAATCAGGATAAACATCACGGAAAATCAATGTCAATTCCTGATACCATACAAACGTGGCTTACATATGATGAAGGAGTTACCACTTTGGCGGAATCATCGCAAGTTTCATCATATGCTCAGAATCCGTCTTCTCATGCTGAGGCATTTGAAGGGAATCCTGATGAGCAAAGCGATGACGAACAAGGTAATAAATCAGGTAATCTCTCTCTGCATACTACTCATTCCTCTTCCTATGTATCTGATTCCGGAACCCAAGAGACTGCTAGCCCGCAGGATCTATCCCAGGGTGAGAGCTATATTTCTGAGTCTGTCATACATTCTTATTCTCGTTCACCCCTATCACCGGAATCCAGAATGCCAGCACATGTAAATGTAGGATATGATGAGGAGAGTGACCCCGAAGAGCAGCCTCTTACTCGAAAGAAAGCCAAATTTTCTCATGCTGCTACTTCCAAACCTCAGTCAAACCCTAGTGTGTCACACGCAACCACTCCACCTCACGAGAGTGGTTCTCCCCTTGAACAATATGCACATAGGGATTTTGGTGAGGATTATGTACCTTTTGAAGATACTGTTGCTTCAAAAGGACATGAAGCTTTAAGAGCTTCAGCCGTACCTTCACCGGTACGTATTGATGCTGCAAAGAGGATCGGTTCTGATGTTGTACAAGAACACTTTGTAGCCTCTCAGCCTGAGATTCCAACTCAGGAACCAACAGAAATTGATCCCATAACTGCCAATTATATTGCTTATCCAGTTTCTGCAGGTACTGCTTCATACTTTGGATCAATCATTGAAGACATACACGAGCGTGAGACAGGGAGTGTGTGTGAGAGGTTAGGGAGAGAGGGACCTTCATTTTTAAGGCCCAAAACCGAGCGCCAAATACTAACAGAACGAGTATTAGAGCGAGGTCACCTAAACCAAACACCGTCCCTTAACATTGAAAATCTTGATACACGTATGACTTCTATGGAAAATCAGATGAATGATAAGTGGATTTTATATCCACTTGGAACATTCTAAATTGGCTTAAATTGATTGTTTTGACCTCAAGATTGTGGTAGTTTTGATGTGTTTGTTTAATTGTGCAGGGTTGGAATAATGTTGATTAAGATCGTTGTTTCCGTTGCTTTTGGAGTTGGATTCGGGCTTAATAATATAGAATGGAGTCTTGTTATGGTTCACCATGAGGATTCCAAGCATAGAGGATTGAAAACGGAAGAGAATGCAAAAAGAACGGGAGCAAACGGAGCAAAAACGAAGGAGAAAAGAACGGGACCAGATTTGGCCCGAGCAAACTGCGCCAGTCTTGAGCAAAGTGCTCGGCAGTGAGCAGATTTGGCCCGAGCAAACTGCGCCAGTCTTGAGCAAAGTGCTCGGGGACGTGCTGATTTTCCAGTTTTGCCCTTATTCGATCTGAAATTGTATTTTAAGTGTTTTTTGACATAAAAATCGTTTCCGAGTTGTATTTTAGGTATTTTTCTTATTGGGTAAGTGGGAGAAAAAGCCTATATCATCATCCAACCCTTGTAATCATAGACACGACGTTACGTATTATAACCTAGGTTTTCAAGAAGAGAAAAAAGGAGAAGGAATTCCTCCAAGCTATTCTTGAACCTTTGTATTCTTCGATTGTGGGGATTTAATTCTAAACCTTATTCTTCTTCTTCTCTATTTTTACTTGTTTATTTTAGAGTTATGTTTTCAATAGAACCCATGATGATGATTAGTTCGATCATGAACTAATTCGTTGTCATGGGGGTTTAGTGGATTTATTCATGAAATTTATATGTTGAATCTTCTCGATGCCTTTAGTGTGATTGATGTGATATCCTATCATGGTTGATTTAATTCGTTATAGGAGAGTAGCTAACTCCTGTAATTGTGTGTTAATTCTTGTTGAAGCGAAAGTGGAAATAAGAGTTTAGAACTTGCCATGTTAGCGTAGGTTTATGCGTGATGATATCATTCGTAATTAGTGTCGTAACTCTAATCGTTTTATGACGACTATGTGATCAATTGAATGCTTGCACCTCAACCATTATGTTTTATTCTTTATAGACATATGAAGACTTGGCATAATCGGGAGACTAAATGATTTCTATCTTTATTGTGGATATTGTTTAGGATGGTATTTGTTTAACGGAAGTTGGCTTATATCAGTTTTGTGTGTTCGATCAGGTGTTAATAAATCACATGAACAAGGCTAGGGATTTGGAGACTATAGATGGATTGTTTAAAGAAACTAAACTCCCATGTTTTATTTGCATAAGTAATTCGACATAAATCTCAGTTCAAGCAGTTGATAATTAGTTATAATTCTTAGATAAATTTTAGTGATAACAACAATCCACTTTATTATTTGTTTTAGCATCGGATGATAATCATACATTGGTGAGTGAATTAGCTAGACAATACAACGAGTCCCTGTAGGAACGAACCTTATTTGCTATCTGTATTACTTGAGATCACGTGCACTTGCGTGTTGAGTTGGTTTGGGGGATAGTAGTTGTATGTATTGTTGTATTTTGTGTTCATATAGGATATTATGTTGCATAGTAGTGATAGTTCATGCATGATTGTTATGTTCGTATTATCTATGTTTGTTCATATAGGACATTTTGTTTTATTTTCGTATACCATGTGAGTTTTCATTTAGTTGCATTTTCATGGCATGCATATTTCATGATCCCTTAGGACGAGCTGATTCTGATTGATAGGTGGATGTTGATTTGGGTGTGATGATGATGAGTAGAGGGCTGATTTATAGTTTCTATGAAATTGACTTGCATGTTACGGGAACAAAATCTATCACACAGTCTCATTGGGGTGCTGTTGGGCTAGGTTAGGGTCATGCCTGTGGGATGTTTTGAGATTTAATCACTTGTTTATATTTAGAATTTTCGTTATTCCCTTTATAGCGTAGGAACATTAAAGTCTAAGTTTGGGGGAAAACAGGAATTTCATGCTAGTTGTTAATATTTGTCAATAATGGCTAGGTGTCAAATGGCTAGTAGCCAGCTCATATTTATATGAGTAGTCTAGGGTTGGAAATGAGAAAGGCTCATTCCAGATTGCGAAAAAAAAAAATATAAAAAAAAAAGAGAATACAAAAAGAAAAAAAAGAAAAAAAAAGAGTCATATAAATAATTTAAATGCATAATTAACCAGAGTGAGCTCTTTAATACTCGAGTAATTAAGTCTGAGGGGACTTAGTCCTAGTGACCTAAGGCTTTATAGTCTGGGATCCACTGACCCAACACTCGCTACATGGGTATTATTGTATATGCCTTTTGGGGTCTCATTCATTGCACGGTTAAATAAGCATGCGTATTGTATATGTAGTGTCGTAGTATAGTAATAAAGCATGAGTTTCTGTCTACCTTGGATAAGGGTGGAGGTGTTCCTAGGTTATGGAGTGTCTACAGTCTATTCTAGTTATAAACCTGTGATTGTCTTGACGGAAAGCATGTATGATTTTTGACCTAGTTCTGGGGGTATTTCTGATGAGCATTGCACACACGCACGTTTCTGTTCATGTATTGTTAGTATACGGGGACTTAGTCGAGCTCTGCTTGGATTTGTTACGTTCATTGAGATATTTGCTTGTTAGTTGGTTTTGGTGAGTTTGAAGGGGATCTTGCATTTTCATAGTAGTTGCATTCATGCATTGCATTTCAATGGATTTTGTGGGTACATTCACTATAGGCCCTCACGAGACCTTACTCGTCCACTAGGGCTACCTAGGGGTTTAAAGGGCTTGTTGCATATGCCAAATGCAACCGTGATCACCTACGGAAGTGGTACTAATTAGTTAGTTAGTTGTAATTGTATATGCTTGAGGACAAGCATCAGTTTAAGTTTGGGGGTGTGATAAGTGGATTTTATATCCACTTGGAACATTCTAAATTGGCTTAAATTGATTGTTTTGACCTCAAGATTGTGGTAGTTTTGATGTGTTTGTTTAATTGTGCAGGGTTGGAATAATGTTGATTAAGATCATTGTTTCCGTTGCTTTTGGAGTTGGATTCGGGCTTAATAATATAGAATGGAGTCTTGTTATGGTTCACCATGAGGATTCCAAGCATAGAGGATTGAAAACGGAAGAGAATGCAAAAAGAACGGGAGCAAACGGAGCAAAAACGAAGGAGAAAAGAACGGGACCAGATTTGGCCCGAGCAAACTGCGCCAGTCTTGAGCAAAGTGCTCGGCAGTGAGCAGATTTGGCCCGAGCAAACTGCGCCAGTCTTGAGCAAAGTGCTCGGGGACGTGCTGATTTTCCAGTTTTGCCCTTATTCGATCTGAAATTGTATTTTAAGTGTTTTTTGACATAAAAATCGTTTCCGAGTTGTATTTTAGGTATTTTTCTTATTGGGTAAGTGGGAGAAAAAGCCTATATCATCATCCAACCCTTGTAATCATAGACACGACGTTACGTATTATAACCTAGGTTTTCAAGAAGAGAAAAAAGGAGAAGGAATTCCTCCAAGCTATTCTTGAACCTTTGTATTCTTCGATTGTGGGGATTTAATTCTAAACCTTATTCTTCTTCTTCTCTATTTTTACTTGTTTATTTTAGAGTTATGTTTTCAATAGAACCCATGATGATGATTAGTTCGATCATGAACTAATTCGTTGTCATGGGGGTTTAGTGGATTTATTCATGAAATTTATATGTTGAATCTTCTCGATGCCTTTAGTGTGATTGATGTGATATCCTATCATGGTTGATTTAATTCGTTATAGGAGAGTAGCTAACTCCTGTAATTGTGTGTTAATTATTGTTGAAGCGAAAGTGGAAATAAGAGTTTAGAACTTGCCATGTTAGCGTAGGTTTATGCGTGATGATATCATTCGTAATTAGTGTCGTAACTCTAATCGTTTTATGACGACTATGTGATCAATTGAATGCTTGCACCTCAACCATTATGTTTTATTCTTTATAGACATATGAAGACTTGGCATAATCGGGAGACTAAATGATTTCTATCTTTATTGTGGATATTGTTTAGGATGGTATTTGTTTAACGGAAGTTGGCTTATATCAGTTTTGTGTGTTCGATCAGGTGTTAATAAATCACATGAACAAGGCTAGGGATTTGGAGACTATAGATGGATTGTTTAAAGAAACTAAACTCCCATGTTTTATTTGCATAAGTAATTCGACATAAATCTCAGTTCAAGCAGTTGATAATTAGTTATAATTCTTAGATAAATTTTAGTGATAACAACAATCCACTTTATTATTTGTTTTAGCATCGGATGATAATCATACATTGGTGAGTGAATTAGCTAGACAATACAACGAGTCCCTGTAGGAACGAACCTTATTTGCTATCTGTATTACTTGAGATCACGTGCACTTGCGTGTTGAGTTGGTCGTAACAAGTTTTTGGCGCCGCTGCCGGGGACGCGGTTTTATTTTGTTTAGTTTCAATATTTGCCATCAGTGGTCATTGAATTTCGGTGACTAGGACGTTTTCATAAAATTTCTTGTTGGTGAATTTCAGGTACGTGTTGAGAGTTTATGCGTACACGAGCTCGTGCACGTAGAGACGAACTAGCACGTAGAGACGAACTAGCTAGGAGAAGACTTGATTTCGGGTTAGAAGACAATCTTGAAGCAAGGAAAGTTATGGCAAATCAAGAACAAGCAGCGAAGGCTTTGAGTGAATTCTCTCAGCCGAAAGTGGAGGACATTCATACTAGTATTGTTCGCCCAGCTATAGGGTCTAACAATTTCGAGCTAAGGCCAAACATCATTCAGATGATTCAGAACACAGTCCAGTTTGGGGGTAGTCCTGCTGAAGATCCCAATGCTCATATTAGGGACTTCCTTGAGATCTGTGACACCTTCAAATTCAACGGAGTTACAGATGACGCAATCAGATTGAGGCTATTTCCCTTCTCTCTTAAGGATAAAGCCAAGAGTTGGTTACATTCTATGCCATCAGGCTCTATTACAACATGGGCAGACTGTGCTCAAAAGTTCTTGACCAAGTATTTCTCCATGGCGAAGACAGCAGCTTACAGGAATGCCATTTCTCAGTTTGCTCAGCATTCCCAGGAATCTTTGGCAGAAGCTTGGGAGAGGTACAAGGAGATATTGGCACGTTGTCCTCATCATGGAATGCCGGATTGGATGATAATCAGCAATTTCTATAACGGGTTGGGAGCTCAGTCCCGGCCTATGTTAGATGCAGCTTCTGGAGGTGCGCTATGGGCAAAAAGCTATGAGGATGCTTATAATCTGATTGAAATGATGTCGGCCAATGAGTTTCAGAATCCTACTCAACGCTTGCCACCTGCTAAAGTGGCTGGAGTTCTTGACTTGGATGCAGCTACTGCTATTGCTGCCCAACTCAAAGCGTTGACAATGAAGGTAGATTCCCTTTCTAATCTTGGTACTAACCAGGTTGCTATGGTGTGTGAATTGTGTGCAGGGGCACATGACACAAATATGTGTGCTATCTCAGCTGAATCCGCACAATTTGTTGGTAATTTTCAAAGATCTCAGCAACCAGTGCCAAATTTTTATCATCCCAACAATCGGAATCATCCTAACTTCAGTTGGAGCAACAATCAGGGAGGTGCTCAGCAACCACAAAATCAGCAGTTCAATGCAAGGCCAAGTAATCAGAACTATCAACCACCACCTTATGCTCCAAGGCAACCATTCAATCCACCGGGGTTTCAACCATCTCAAGGAACTTCATTGAATCAGTCTGAGAAGTCGGAATTGGAAGAGCTTCGAATGATGTATAAGAGTCAGGCAGTGTCATTGAAAACTTTAGAGAATCAAATTGGCCAGCTAGCCAATGCTTTGTTGAACCGTCAACCAGGAACGCTTCCGAGTGACACAGAGGTGAATCCAGGCAAGAAAGATCAAAAGGAACAGGTTCAGGCAATAACATTACGATCAGGAAGAAGTCTACAAGGTCAGAACGAAGAAAAAGCAACCGAGGAAAAACTTGAATCTTCAGTTGAGGTCGAATCTGGTTCTGATTTGCTTCCTAATGCTACTCCTTCAACTCCTATCATTCACAAGAGTGTTAATTCCCAAAAAGAAGTAGAAGATAAGGTGTTTCCACCTCCTCCATTCCCAAAACGAATTCAAAGGCAAAAGTTAGACAAGCAATTCGCTAAGTTCTTGGATGTATTCAAGAAGCTGCAGATTAACATACCATTTGCGGAGGCTCTTGAGCAAATGCCGAGCTATGCGAAGTTCATGAAGGGTATTCTCTCGAAGAAATTGAAACTTGAGGAGTTAGAGACCGTTGCCTTGACGGAGGAATGTAGTGCCATCTTGCAACAAAAGTTGCCTCCTAAGTTGAAGGATCCTGGAAGTTTCACCATTCCATGCACTATTGGAGACCTCTCATTCAGCAAATGTTTGTGTGATTTGGGTGCAAGTATTAATCTCATGCCCTTATCAGTTTTCATGCAACTTGGTCTTCCGGAGCCAAAGCCCACTACCATGACTCTACAACTTGCTGATCGTTCTGTTACTTATCCGCGAGGGATAGTTGAGGATGTTTTGGTGAAGGTCGACAAGCTTATCTTTCCAGCCGACTTTGTTATTCTTGACTTCGAGGAAGACAAGAAGATCCCTATCATCTTGGGACGACCATTCTTGGCGACGGGCCGAACTCTTATCGATGTCCAAAAGGGGGAACTCACTATGAGGGTGCACGATCAAGATGTCACTTTTAATGTTTTCAATGCAATGAAGCTTCCAACTGACGATGAAGAGTGTTTCAAAATTGATATGGTCGACAAGGTGGTTAACCCCGCAACTCAACACTTGTTAAAAGCTGATGTGTTGGAAAGAGTTCTTTCTAATGACTTGGAGGTTGAGACCGAAGAGGATGAAGAACAATTGCAATATCTTAATGCATCACCATGGAAGAAGTTTCAAAGCTCATTTGAATCATTGGGGTTGTCAGAATTGAAAAAGTCTCATGTTAGACTTAAGCCATCCATCGAGGAAGCACCTACATTGGAACTTAAACCATTGCCTGAACATTTAAGGTATGCCTATCTTGGTGATTCTTCTACCTTACCTGTTATTATATCTTCTCAGCTTTCAGGAATAGAAGAGGAAAAACTATTGCGAATCTTAAGGGATTCCAAATCAGCCATTGGGTGGACTATAGCAGATATCAAGGGTATCAGTCCGTCGTACTGCATGCACAAAATTCCTTTGGTAGAGGGAGCTAACCCTACAGTTGATAATCAAAGGAGACTGAATCCTGTCATGAAAGAAGTTGTGAAAAAGGAAATTCTTAAATGGCTTGACGCGGGCATTATCTACCCAATTTCTGATAGCTCTTGGGTGAGTCCGGTACAGTGTGTGCCTAAGAAGGGGGGCATGACAGTGGTGACTAATGAGAAGAACGAGCTCATTCCTACGCGAACAGTTACGGGTTGGAGGATTTGCATGGATTATCGGAAATTGAACAAGGCCACTCGGAAAGATCATTTCCCACTTCCATTCATTGATCAGATGCTCGACAGATTGGCTGGACATCAGTACTATTGCTTGCTTGATGGGTATTCTGGTTACAATCAGATTTGCATAGCACCCGAGGATCAGGAGAAGACTACATTCACTTGTCCATTTGGTACATTCGCATTCAGACGTGTTTCTTTCGGGTTGTGTGGTGCACCAGCTACTTTTCAAAGGTGCATGATGGCCATCTTCTCTGACATGATTGGAATTAATGTGGAAGTATTCATGGACGACTTCTCAGTCTTTGGGGATTCTTTTGATGAGTGCTTGGAAAACTTGAGTTTGGTTCTAAAACGTTGTGTGGAGACGAATCTTGTTCTAAATTGGGAAAAGTGCCATTTCATGGTACAAGAAGGTGTCATTCTGGGACACAAGGTGTCGTGTAAAGGTTTGGAAGTTGACAAAGCAAAGGTGGAGACTATTGAGAACCTTCCTGCCCCTGTCTCAGTCAAGGGTATTCGCAGCTTTCTTGGTCATGCGGGATTCTACAGGCGCTTCATAAAGGATTTCTCAAAAATTTCTAAGCCGTTATGCAATCTTTTGGAAAAAGATGTGCCATTCAAGTTTGATGAAGCTTGTTCACATGCGTTCGAGATCTTGAAGAAGAAACTAATTTCTGCTCCAGTTATTACAGCTCCTGATTGGAGTCAACCATTTGCTTTGATGTGTGATGCCAGCGATTATGCACTTGGGGCCGTTCTAGGCCAAAGGAAAGAAAAAGTGTTCCACGTTATTTACTATGCAAGTAAAACACTAATTGATGCTCAGTTGAACTACACGACCACTGAGAAGGAACTACTTGCTATTGTCTACGGGTTTGAAAAGTTTCGCTCTTATCTGCTTGGTACAAAGGTGACAGTTTATACGGACCATGCTGCCATTCGCTATCTCCTTGCGAAGAAGGACTCTAAGCCAAGATTGATTCGTTGGGTTCTTCTGTTACAAGAATTCGATGTGGAAATCAAGGATAGAAAGGGGACGGAGAATCAGGTAGCTGACCATCTCTCTAGATTGGAAGATCATGGCAAGTCACCTAAAGACAACACGGTCATTAATGAGTTCTTCCCTGATGAGCAATTATTCAAAGTGCAAGATGATGAACCATGGTTTGCAGACTTCGTGAATTATCTAGTAAGCAACATCATTCCACCTGAGCTCTCTCATGCTCAAAGGAAGAAATTTTTGCACGATGTCAAGCAATATATTTGGGATGAACCGTTTTTGTTCAAGCAAGGAGCTGATCAGATTATTAGGCGTTGTGTTCCTTACGGGGAGACCGAGGCTATTCTAAGTGATTTTCATGCTACAGCTTATGGAGGTCATTATGCAGGTGAGAAGACAGCCACACGTATTCTTCAAGCAGGGTTCTATTGGCCAACTCTATTCAAGGATGCTCATCAGTTTGTGTTGAGGTGCGATCGATGTCAGCGAGTTGGTAATATTTCTCGTAGGGACGAGATGCCTCTGAATGTCATGATGGAGGTAGAGATCTTTGACGTGTGGGGAATCGACTTCATGGGACCGTTCATTCCGTCATGTGGCAATCAATATATTCTTCTGGCCGTGGATTATGTGTCAAAGTGGGTGGAGGTAAAAGCACTTCCAACGAATGATGCTAAGGTGGTGCTTAATTTTCTCCACAAGAACATATTTACTCGATTTGGCACTCCACGAGTTATAATCAGTGATGAGGGTACGCATTTTTGCAATCGGAAGTTTACATCTCTGATGGCACGCTATAACATCAATCATCGAGTTGCTACAGCTTATCATCCTCAAACCAATGGGCAAGCCGAGGTCTCTAATCGCGAAATTAAACGGATTCTTGAGAAGGTAGTTAGTCCTTCTAGGAAGGATTGGGCATTGAAGCTGGATGAAGCAGTGTGGGCTTATCGGACAGCCTATAAAACACCGTTGGGAATGTCACCATTTCAACTAGTGTATGGGAAAGCTTGCCATCTTCCAGCTGAATTAGAACACAAGGCATATTGGGCATTGAAGAAGCTGAATTTTGATCTTACAGCAGCAGGTGAGAGGCGTATGGTTCAGTTGAATGAAATGGACGAGTTCCGTTTGCAAGCTTATGAGAACAACAAACTCTACAAAGAGAAAGTAAAAAGGTGGCATGATCGTCGGTTGGTTCTTAAGACGTTTGTACCCGGACAATTGGTTTTGTTGTATAACTCTCGGCTTCGGTTATTCCCTGGGAAGTTGAAGTCACGTTGGTCAGGCCCATTCACAGTCAAAACAGTTTTTCAACATGGGGCAGTGGAGATTTTTGACAAGTTACCGGAACAGTCGTTCAAGGTCAATGGTCAGCGGTTGAAACCATATTTTGGAGAGAAGTTGAATCGCGAAATTGAGACTGCGGTTCTAATTTGTGCAAATTAAGGAGATGGAAGTCACGTCAAGCTATTGACGTAAAAGAAGCGCTTCTTGGGAGGCAACCCAAGTATTGTTGTATACAAGAATTTTTCTTCTTATTTAAAAAAAAAAAAAAAAAAAAAAAAAAAAAAAAGAACAGAAGCAGTCCGCGCAAACTGCGCCATTTTCAGCGCAGACTGCGCCATAACGCAGATTCAATCCGCGCAAACAGCGCCAGTTGCGTGCACTCTGCGTGCGTTACAGCAACCCTCCGCGCTCTCTGCCTTATTTTCGCGCACAATGCGCTGCCGGTTCCAGAATATTGTCGCGCAAAGTGCGCCAAATCCCAAGCAAACTGCGCCTGTGCTTCCTGTTTAGCCGAGACCTGCTATATAAAAAAAAAAAATTTTTTTTCCCCAAACCTCATCTTTTATACATAGCCTACTACACTTCTAAATCCTAAATCAAAAACCCTAACACCTCCTACTCCAATTCTATTTCTAATTCTTCTCCTAACCCAATTCCATCTCACCTTATATATACATCTCTCTATATTATACATCATCATCCATTAAAAATTCATCCATACACTTTTCTATATATACACTTCTCATTCACAAACTATACCCATCCATCAATTCCAAGCTCTAGGGGAGGATATATTCGGATTTTTGGAGGCTTATTCTTGCAAGGACACCTCTTCAATTCGTATGGTATTGTTCTAATCTCATCTTTGTAATTGCTACGAATTGTGTTCTTGCCAATTAGGGTTTGGTTGTGTTCTTGAATTGGGGGTTTTGTGTTGAAATTCGAATTTGGTGAATTGGTGGTGTGTGGATTGTTGTTCTTGTTGTTATGGCTCCCAAAAGACAAAAATTGGTAGGTAGTAGTAGTAGTAGCCGTCCATCGGTGGATGAGGATGCTATTGTGGAAGAAGGAGTAGTGAAATTTGTGAATTCGGATGCCGAGTCGGAGTACGGTCGATTAGTTCGTAAGGGAGTTATAAAGGAGAGGATGTTTGTGCCTCGTGATAATAAGGAGATGGTGGCTATGGTGAAAGCGAGGGGTTGGAAGGTATTTTGCGAAATTGCTAATGTTGTGCCATTGAATGTTGTTAGGGAGTTTTACGCTAATGCTTCAGTTGAGCAGAATAACTCCACGATTGTTAGGGGATAACAAGTTGATTATTCTCCTCGAGCAATTCGGAATTTGATTGATCAGCCACCTAAACCAAGGGGTGTTGAGGATTGGGGACGGAAGACGGTGGGAGATGTTGATCTTGATGTTGTCATCGGTGAGTTGTGTGTTCCAGGGGCGGTATGGAGGTGTAAGGCGGGTACTAACGAAAAGAGGAATTTTCCGTCCGCTTCATTGACTAAGTTTGCCCGTGCATGGTTCTTATTCATATGTACTAGTATCCTTCCGTCGTCTCATGTGACGGAAGTTACTGTTGACAGGGCTATCCTTTTGTGGGGGATTTTAAATGGTGAGTATGTCGATTTGGGTTACTTGATTAATCAAACTATTCTTCGATTTTTGAAGGGTAATTCGACAGCTAGTATTCCCTATGCTTCCATTGTTACGGGATTGTGTGATGCTGCAAAAGTGCAGTCGTTTGTGGATGAGCCGTTGCAACAGCCTGGGGCTCCTATTGGTGATTCGTCTATTGGGCGAATGAAGGAGGCCGAAGGTGGTGTTAGTGGTGCGGGTGGTAAGGTAGCTGAGGGATCGGGAGTTGCTAGAGCCGGTTCACAGCAGAGTACGGGGAATATGTCCACTCTTGAGTCTTATTTGCGGCGATTGACTAGGCGGTTGGATGTTATGCATGATAGCAGTCGTCAATATTCAGAAGACATGGGCATAGCTTTGGAGGCAAAATTTCAGTCACCGAGTACGCCGGTTCAGTGGCCTATCTTTGGATCCCGGATTCCATATCCTCCAACTGATTCTTCGGATGAGGATGAGGAAGGTGACGGAAGCGAGGATGAGTAGGTATGTTTCTTCTATCCCTTGTATTTACTTCCATTCAATGAGGGCATTGAATATGTTAAGTTTGGGGGTGGTTTGGGGGATAGTAGTTGTATGTATTGTTGTATTTTGTGTTCATATAGGATATCATGTTGCATAGTAGTGATAGTTCATGCATGATTGTTATGTTCGTATTATCTATGTTTGTTCATATAGGACATTTTGTTTTATTTTCGTATACCATGTGAGTTTTCATTTAGTTGCATTTTCATGGCATGCATATTTCATGATCCCTTAGGACGAGCTGATTCTGATTGATAGGTGGATGTTGATTTGGGTGTGATGATGATGAGTAGAGGGCTGATTTATAGTTTCTATGAAATTGACTTGCATGTTACGGGAACAAAATCTATCACACAGTCTCATTGGGGTGCTGTTGGGCTAGGTTAGGGTCATGCCTGTGGGATGTTTTGAGATTTAATCACTTGTTTATATTTAGAATTTTCGTTATTCCCTTTATAGCGTAGGAACATTAAAGTCTAAGTTTGGGGGAAAACAGGAATTTCATGCTAGTTGTTAATATTTGTCAATAATGGCTAGGTGTCAAATGGCTAGTAGCCAGCTCATATTTATATGAGTAGTCTAGGGTTGGAAATGAGAAAGGCTCATTCCAGATTGCGAAAAAAAAAATATAAAAAAAAAAAGAGAATACAAAAAGAAAAAAAAGAAAAAAAAAGAGTCATATAAATAATTTAAATGCATAATTAACCAGGGTGAGCTCTTTAATACTCGAGTAATTAAGTCTGAGGGGACTTAGTCCTAGTGACCTAAGGCTTTATAGTCTGGGATCCACTGACCCAACACTCGCTACATGGGTATTATTGTATAAGCCTTTTGGGGTCTCATTCATTGCACGGTTAAATAAGCATGCGTATTGTATATGTAGTGTCGTAGTATAGTAATAAAGCATGAGTTTCTGTCTACCTTGGATAAGGGTGGAGGTGTTCCTAGGTTATGGAGTGTCTACAGTCTATTCTAGTTATAAACCTGTGATTGTCTTGACGGAAAGCATGTATGATTTTTGACCTAGTTCTGGGGGTATTTCTGATGAGCATTGCACACACGCGCGTTTCTGTTCATGTATTGTTAGTATACGGGGACTTAGTCGAGCTCTGCTTGGATTTGTTACGTTCATTGAGATATTTGCTTGTTAGTTGGTTTTGGTGAGTTTGAAGGGGATCTTGCATTTTCATAGTAGTTGCATTCATGCATTGCATTTCAATGGATTTTGTGGGTACATTCACTATAGGCCCTCACGAGACCTTACTCGTCCACTAGGGCTACCTAGGGGTTTAAAGGGCTTGTTGCATATGCCAAATGCAACCGTGATCACCTACGGAAGTGGTACTAATTAGTTAGTTAGTTGTAATTGTATATGCTTGAGGACAAGCATCAGTTTAAGTTTGGGGGTGTGATAAGTGGATTTTATATCCACTTGGAACATTCTAAATTGGCTTAAATTGATTGTTTTGACCTCAAGATTGTGGTAGTTTTGATGTGTTTGTTTAATTGTGCAGGGTTGGAATAATGTTGATTAAGATCGTTGTTTCCGTTGCTTTTGGAGTTGGATTCGGGCTTAATAATATAGAATGGAGTCTTGTTATGGTTCACCATGAGGATTCCAAGCATAGAGGATTGAAAACGGAAGAGAATGCAAAAAGAACGGGAGCAAACGGAGCAAAAACGAAGGAGAAAAGAACGGGACCAGATTTGGCCCGAGCAAACTGCGCCAGTCTTGAGCAAAGTGCTCGGCAGTGAGCAGATTTGGCCCGAGCAAACTGCGCCAGTCTTGAGCAAAGTGCTCGGGGACGTGCTGATTTTCCAGTTTTGCCCTTATTCGATCTGAAATTGTATTTTAAGTGTTTTTTGACATAAAAATCGTTTCCGAGTTGTATTTTAGGTATTTTTCTTATTGGGTAAGTGGGAGAAAAAGCCTATATCATCATCCAACCCTTGTAATCATAGACACGACGTTACGTATTATAACCTAGGTTTTCAAGAAGAGAAAAAAGGAGAAGGAATTCCTCCAAGCTATTCTTGAACCTTTGTATTCTTCGATTGTGGGGATTTAATTCTAAACCTTATTCTGCTTCTTCTCTATTTTTACTTGTTTATTTTAGAGTTATGTTTTCAATAGAACCCATGATGATGATTAGTTCGATCATGAACTAATTCGTTGTCATGGGGGTTTAGTGGATTTATTCATGAAATTTATATGTTGAATCTTCTCGATGCCTTTAGTGTGATTGATGTGATATCCTATCATGGTTGATTTAATTCGTTATAGGAGAGTAGCTAACTCCTGTAATTGTGTGTTAATTCTTGTTGAAGCGAAAGTGGAAATAAGAGTTTAGAACTTGCCATGTTAGCGTAGGTTTATGCGTGATGATATCATTCGTAATTAGTGTCGTAACTCTAATCGTTTTATGACGACTATGTGATCAATTGAATGCTTGCACCTCAACCATTATGTTTTATTCTTTATAGACATATGAAGACTTGGCATAATCGGGAGACTAAATGATTTCTATCTTTATTGTGGATATTGTTTAGGATGGTATTTGTTTAACGGAAGTTGGCTTATATCAGTTTTGTGTGTTCGATCAGGTGTTAATAAATCACATGAACAAGGCTAGGGATTTGGAGACTATAGATGGATTGTTTAAAGAAACTAAACTCCCATGTTTTATTTGCATAAGTAATTCGACATAAATCTCAGTTCAAGCAGTTGATAATTAGTTATAATTCTTAGATAAATTTTAGTGATAACAACAATCCACTTTATTATTTGTTTTAGCATCGGATGATAATCATACATTGGTGAGTGAATTAGCTAGACAATACAACGAGTCCCTGTAGGAACGAACCTTATTTGCTATCTGTATTACTTGAGATCACGTGCACTTGCGTGTTGAGTTGGTCGTAACAATGAAGCAGTTCGGGCAGACGATGGGGCAGTTAGGGATTAACATTGGAAACAATCAAAGGGCTCTTGATGACTACGCAGCACGAATGGCAAGTCAAGCTACAGCGTTTGATGTTTTGACAAACAAGGTTAATGACTTGGGCCATGCTGGTGGTGTCTTGGGAAACACTCTAAATGAGAGGATGGGAGCAATGGAGACTACAATGGATACAATGGCTGTGGAGATCAGTAGAGTGATGTTCGCAATCAGAAGTTTTGTGCCCCCGGAGTGTTTCGAGCCGCAACAACCTCCCCCCGATGCTGGTGCAGGTGGTGCTAGTGGAGCGGGAGCCTATGGTTCTGGTTTTGGAGGTTCTTATGCAGATGGTGGATCTGAAGATCAAGGTGGAGTTCAGGATAACTCACCTAAGGGGGAGAGTGGAAAGGAGACGAGACAGCGGGTAGTTCATATCGAAGAAATTGAAGAACATGCTGATCTCGTCAAGGAAATAGAAATTGAGCCGTCTGTTGATGAAGAGGCTCTGAGGAGGAGAAAGGGTAAGGCAATAATGGTTGAACAAGATGAGCCATTCATTGACCTGAGTCATCAGGAAACAGTACAGAAGGTACTTGACTCAGATTCTGATATGGAAGACGTACCTTTGGAACATGCTATAAAGAGATCTTTGAAGGATCAAGGTGGAGGTGCTGGGATGTCTTTCGGAATGCCTGAAGAAGTTACTGTTGATGAGGAAACCCTTAAGTCTCAACAGTTAGCCTTGGAACAAGCTGAGTTCCTTAAAATGAAGATGATGCAAGAACGTGCTGTGTTTCTAGAAAAGAAAGTGGAGCTACAAGGGAAGCAGTACGATCATGAGCTTGCAAGGCTAGCTGATCCTCAAGTTGATCTGGATAAAAGAAGGTTAGGGCAGAAGTGGGATGAAGCAAGGAAGATATTTATGGGACCCTGTGCAAAAGGAGTTCATAACAAGGAGGCAGATGATCTGTTCTACAACCTGAATTTGCAGAATCCAATGACTGCGGACTATATAAGTGCATTGAAGAGATTAATTTCTAAAGTCAGGGTTGGATACAATGCAACGCTTAAGGAGTGGCAGGTTATATTGTCTTTGGTAGAAGGAGTCCCAATGTCTTTCCTATATGTGGATGACCAATTCATAACGAGAAGATCTGCGTCAGAGTTGTTCTTGCTAGCAACAAAAATTCAATACTCTCAATCTGAGAAGCTAAGCATTCTGTATAGGGATCAGTTAATGCAGCTAGCAGAGGACAAGGGTCCAGAATTCTCAGCATATCCTAATGTTGTCCGGATGGTAGTTGACAAGAAAATGAAGAGGGTTAGCATGGAGGAAAAGGATTTAATGGAACTTTCAGTGGAATCTCTTAAAGCCGTCTGTAGACAAATGATGAGTAAGGGGTTCGCTTCTGAGCTTAAAGAAAAATCATTGAAGATCATTGAAAGAGTCATATTCAAGAAGAGCAATGAGGTGTGGAAGTGTGATATCATTGCTCCAAACCCTCTCGATAACGTGAAGATTGAGCCGGAGCTGATAGAGAAGAAATGGAATATTCTTCAAGCAATGAAGAATGTAGATGAAGCTCTGACTCTTCCTTCTGGAGCACTGGAACAAGGAGAGATAAGGGAGACAGTTGGCGTTCCAGGAAGAGATAGTGTATACTGGATACACGCTTTTGTTGATGATACAGCTGATGCCTTAGTATTTATAGATGCAGACCAGAATCAAACACTCTTGCATATGAGTAGAAAATGGCTGCTACAGACTCAAGATGCTGCATTTCTGGAGAAAGTATTATATGTGTTCAAATGGGACGAAGTGGAAGATAAGTATGTGGAAGAAAAGCAGAGACTCATGAGTTACCTGTCTGAAGTAGTAGTGGAAAAGAAGCGAATGGAAAAAGATGCGGCTAATGTCCACAATACTAACCGTGTCAAGGGCTATCCCAAAATGATCTATTGTCAGTTTAAAGCTGATAAAGCTCATTGGAAACCTAAGCTTATAATGAAGAACTTTGAGGATATTCCAAAGATCAGGACTACTCAGGAGGTGGACAAACTCAGAAGGCTTTTCAAACATCCTCACCCAGAGCCCAAGAATCCTCTAGAGATGGAAGCTGTAAGTCTGTTGAATGCTAGGTGGGAGCAGCTTCACGATCCAGTGCACAAGAAAGAACAGCAGCAGAAGGAGAAGCGCAGAAGGCAGAAAGAAGAGAAAGACCAAGCTGCTGAAGCTAGGAAGAGGAAACGGAATTAGGGTTAAAGGTCAGAGTGGTGTGAACTTGAAGTTGGAAAAACTTCATGTCTTTCGGTTGCTTTAACTCACTTGAGGAAAATTCACCTTAGAGTGAATCCAATAAGGTGATATAAGTTTGACTAAAAGATATGAAATAATCCAGGTGATAGGAATCATTCAAATGATCTTTAATTCGAGGTTCGAATTCTGTTTCTAGTTTAAGTTCTTTGTATTGTTTTCAAGTACTTTTCAATTGTATATTATTCAAGAATGTAATGTTAATTATCTTTTCTCGTCTCATTGTTTAGTTGAGTTATCCTTCATTAATTTGAATGTCATTGTTAGACAATCAAATAGGGGGAGATTGAAAGGCAGAGTGTGTAAACTTGTAACACTATAACTAATGTAACTCAATTAAAGGAAAAGATACTTAACCAGAATACAATCAAGAACAAGAAGTCACAAGGAATCAACACTAAATGAAGACAATGTAATTGATACAATTGAACATGTTAACTATGATCAAGCCAAGAAGAAATCATTGAGAGAAGTTCAAGTCAAAGTTGTTCATGCCTCAGTGATTTGAGAAATCAAGAATCAAGATCATAACTATCAGTATCAACAAGACCAATTGATTTCAAGTGAACAAGAAGGAAAGCAAACTTTGGAAAGCCACGTTACTAAGTGAATATGGTAATTTATTCAAGAAGCAGAAACACTATCAAGACTAGTCACTTATGAACCAGACCAGTGCATCAAGTGTCAGGACATTGATAGCAAGTTTATGTCAGTAATAAAGATCCATGTTCAAGAACTTGCTGAAGAATAAAGAAGACATGAAGATATCACAAGTTCAAGATGTGCATTGAAGTTTCAAGTTGAAGACCAGAATATTTTCTAAGTACTAAATATTCTAGATGACCAAGTAGAATATTTCTAAGTAGAAGTTCTACTTAGAAATTCGAGATGGCTAAGTAGAAATTCTCAAGTAGAAGTTCTACTTAGAGTGCAGCTTCAACATGACACATGGCATCTTCTGATTGGCAGATTTCCAAGCTTTCAAGATAAGGCAAGATTTATGTGGACATCATTGGGCCACGTATATCTTAGTCTTTGAAGACTACAGGACATAGATTACATGTAGTATAAATAGAAGTACTTGTGTGATGTTTTATGTTAGAGAACAATAGTTGAGAAAAACATAAGAAAAAGAGAGAGAGTGCATTCACAGAGCTTAGTATCATTCACTTCTCTCTGAACTTCTGTTATACTTTGTAATGAATGTTGTAGCAACCATTTCAAGTTATATATAAGAAATATATTCCTTGAATCTGCGTGTTCATTTATTACATCGTATTTATTGCTTCTCATATTCGAAAAGTTTTATTCACCCCCCCTCTACAACACATTTGGACCTAACAAAAAGATTAATGATCGCCCCAGTGCTAACACTGCCAGATGAAAAGGGGGACTTTGTGATCTATAGTGATACATCGCATAAAGGACTAGGTTGCGTGCTCATGCAGCACGGTAAGGTGATTGCATATGCTTCCCGACAGTTAAAGGAGTATGAAGTAAGATACCCTACCCATGATTTAGAGCTAGCCGCGATAGTCTTCGTATTAAAGATATGGAGGCATTACCTATATGGAGAAAAGTTTGAAATTTACACAGATCATAAAAGCCTCAAGTACATCTTTACCCAGAAAGAATTGAATATGAGACAGAGAAGATGGCTAGAGTTAATCAAGGATTACGATTGTGAGATTCGTTATCATTCAGGAAAGGCCAATGTGGCGGTCGATGCCCTTAGCAGGAAGGGAAGGCTCAAAATGATGTCTTCAGCAGAAGAATTGATAAAAGAAATGGAGAAGCTAGAAATCGAAGTTAAGACATTGAGAAGTAGCCAAGAAGTGTTAATGGGAATTCAGATCCAGCCTCCATTATTGGAAAAGATTCGAATATGCCAAGAGCAAAAGATAGAAGAGGAAAAGAACTCGGAGGAAGAGATATTGACCGGGGAGGAAATTAAGTGTGAAAGAGATGCAGGAGGAATCATGAGATATGCAACGAGAATTTGGGTCCCAAATGTTCAGGAACTAAAGGATGAAATCCCATATGAAGGACATAACTCAAGGTACTCTGTGCACCCAGGTACCACGAAGATGTATAGAGATTTGAAAGAATATTATTGGTGGCCCAACATGAAGAAGGATGTGACAGAATGGGTAAATAGATGTTTGACCTGCCAACGGGTAAAGGCAGAACACCAACGACCTAGTGGACTACTGCAACCCCTAGAGATTCCAGAATGGAAGTGGGAGCACCTAGCCATGGATTTTGTAGTAGGACTCCCAAGGACCAAGACTAACCACGATGCGATATGGGTAATCGTCGATAGGTTGACTAAGTCCGCCCACTTTCTCCCAATCAACGAGAGGTACACTGTCGATAAATTAGTAGACATCTATATAAGAGAAATTGTTGTACGACATGGAGTTCCCGTGACCATTGTGTCCGATAGAGACCCAAGGTTTAACTCCAGGTTCTGGAGGAGCTTTCAAGACTGTGTGGGAACCAAGCTAAATATGAGTACTGCATACCACCCCCAGACTGACGGACAAAGTGAAAGAACAATTCAGACCTTAGAGGATATGCTGAGAGTGTGTGTTATGGATTTCAAGGGAAGTTGGGAAGAGCACTTACCATTGATTGAGTTTGCTTATAACAACAGTTATCACTCGAGTATCGGAATGCCCCCATATGAAGCCCTCTATGGCCGGAAATATCGTTCTCCCTTATGTTGGGAAGAAGTTGGTGAGAGGAAGATATTAGGACTTTAACTGGTACAACAGACAAGAGATGTGATAGTTCTAATCAGGGGAAGACTGGCAGCAGCCCAAGACAGACAACATAAGTATGCCAACTTATCTCGGAAGGATAGAGAATATGAAGTAGGAGATATGGTGCTGCTAAAGGTATCTCCCTGGAAAGGATTGATGAGGTTTGGGAAGAAAGGGAAGTTGAGTCTGAGATACATCGGACCTTTCGAGATATTAAGGCGGATTGGACAAGTGGCTTACGAGTTAGCCTTACCTCCAAGTCTGCAGCAAGTACATAACGTTTTCCATGTGTCTATGCTGAGGAAGTACAATCGCAATGCCAAACATATAGTGGAACATGAGCATGTAGATTTACAGCCAGATTTGTCCTACGTCGAGAGACCGGTGGAAATCATAGACCGGAAATAGCAAGTACTCAGAAACAAGACCATCAGCCTGGTAAGAGTTTTGTGGACTAATCACAATGTCGAGGAATCAACCTGGGAATTGGAAAGCGCCATGCAAGAGAAGTACCCCATCTGTTCTAGAAATGATTCCGGGACGGAATCCTTTTAAGGAGGGAAAGTTGTAAGAACCCAGGTTTTTGTAATATTTCTAAAATGATCATAAACGGTGATTGGTGGAGGTTATGTAAAGTTTTTAAGATCATATTATATGAATGAAGAAGTATTTATACTTTTATGGATAAAGTATCGTTGTACCAAGAAGAAAGGGAATGTAGAAACTGTCAGATTACGTAGATTTTCATTTTTATTAAATATTGGTATAAATATGGGATATTGAGGTTAAGAAAATTTTTAAGCTAAGTTAAATACCAAGGCAAGAAATTATGTAATTTATTAGAAGAATTTCAAAGGCAAATGTTCAACAACGATGAAAGAAATTTCTACGCGACGAAACGCTTTTACAAGAAAATCTCTAAACTTGCATATGGAATTAAATGGTAAGCATTGGTTGATTAATAGGTGAGTAATATACCTGCAATTTACCATGTAATAGCCATGCAAGCCATGCAAGGCAAGGAGCATTGGATGCTAATCAAATAAGTCAAGTTATGATTATTTAAACAAAGCATTGTATACCATTTTTGGGACAAATTGCCAATTACCTTTCTTTTGCAAAATTACTTTGGAGATTACCTTGGGTAATTGATAAGTGCTGAAGTATGATTGATATATATCAATTATACATATCATTTTATCAATTACATAAGAAAAGATAGCAAAAGCTCTCCCCCTCCATTTTCTCTATTTTCGGCCAAAAACAGAGCAGCCACTTCAACCTGCCATAACTCCCTCATTTCTCAATGAAATTTTGTGTTCTATAGCTTTTTGGAAAGTTATTGAGATACTCTACAACTCCTCTTTAGAAGCCTCGTCCAGAAAATCAAGGTAAGACCATCGTTTCTCCAGTTCTTTCAAGAGTGGTAATGCTGACTACGAAAATTTTAAACTTGGTTGTTTAGGTCTTGAAGATTAAAGGTTGTTAAAGCTATCTAAGGTGTTTTTAAGGAAAGTCAAGCTTGGTTAAGGATGTTAATACTCCAAGGAAGGTAAAACACTCACATCCACCTTAAACGTTATGAGCTATAAGTTGATTTGAAAGGTTGATGCAAGTATGTACATGTTTAAGGGGATTGTGATGTTTTAAGCTTTATAAGTATGGGTAAAGTTTTGGATATTGATAAATGGATGTTACCACTGGTCTTATAAATCCTTGATGATGTTTATATGATCTTGATGGTGTATGTTGAATTAAGTGGTTATATGGAGTTCATGGAATTCGAAAATGTTCGGTTTATAGTCGTTATAATGTCGAAATTTCATTAGATCATTTGAGCAGTTAATACCGAATTCAACAAATGTTTTCTTGGTAAGTTTTGGGACATAAACCAGTAGGACTTGTTTTTTAGTTTGTTTTGACACCAAGATCATGTGATTACGATTTACGATTTATGAGATATGCTCGTTTTAGTGAAACCGGTTAAAACGGACGAATCGTTAAGATGGACTGACTTTACCAAGTCAAACGAGCCCATTAAAAATGGTCTGTGATTATGAAATCTTTACAGGGGGTAACTTAGTCAGTTTTTAAATCCCTGTAAAAATTTGAAGACAAAAGGCTTAATTTTTGATTTTATAGAAATGTTTTAAGTCAAGAATGCGCATGAGAAACCACTGCAGAAAGAAGCTATATTTAGAGCAACAATTGAGCTAGTTAAAAGATGTTCTTAATTATGAAATTTGGATGAAAAATCCTCTGGATAGTTAAGAAGAAGTGAGAAAAAGAATTTCATGAAAAAGTTTATTTTTCAATTTTATAGAAATATTCGAATCATAGTTGCGCAAGTGAAAAACCCTTTTAGGGGACGAATTAAGACGAACTTTAGTTTCGTTGAAAATGACCTTTAACGAAAGTCATTACGAGACCAATAATTATCCAAAAGTGGTTAAAGGATATCATGGACTTATAATAAGCCAAACGTGTAATAAGGATGTATCGTTACGAAGATGTGTCTTTACGTGAATAGTCGATTTGACGGGATCGTTTAACGAACTAACCGAATCGTATTGATTATTATAGATCATCACACTAGAGACAGGGCCCAGACTATTCCGAAACTATCAGGCAAGTTTTCGAAACTTGTATTTCAAGTATTTTCAAACTGTTGTTGTTGTGGTATAAATGCTATGAACTGCTTGTTAGTATTTTTGCGAATCAGCATATGATATATGGTTGTCTACAGGGATTTATAAACCTGTTAAGTATGTACGTATGCATAGACTCTTGTATATATATGTATACGATGATGTGTTACAAGTTTCCAGTAGAGTATGATAATACCTTTACTTAATAAGGGAGTAGGAGATATTTCGTCCGGATAAGGACATAAATCCCGGAAGTCACCGGAAGGGTTATATGACGTATATTTTTAAAATATTCCAATAAATATAAATTGGATATTTTCGGATTAAAATTCCTTTGATGATATTAATAAATATTATTTGAATATTTATTAATAATTTGACTATTATTTTCATATTGAGAATAGTCTGAAGGTTTATTTATTTAATAAATATTTAATAAATATTTATTAAATATTCTAAGCTAGTTATTTATTTAATAAATATTATTTGAATATTTATTAAATATTCCAGGATGATTTACAAATCATATTATTTATTTCAAAAGTTATTTAAAACTTTAAAAATTATTTTAAATATTTTCTGATCGTCGAAAAAGTATTTAAAAATAGAGCGGGTTCCCATTTCTTCACTGACTATAGCTTCACTCATCGAAAAGTATCGCTACCTCGCTCAAACTTATCAAAACTCGAGAACCCAAGGTTTTGGGAGCTAGTATTAATTATTTTCTCCCTTCGCTACCAACAAGAAATGCACCCTACCTAGTAAGGAGGGGCTCAGGTTTGATTAAACACTCAAAACTCCAACCAACTCCCAAGTTATGTTTGATGAAGCGATTCTTAGTAATCGAAATCTATTGACTAAAGTCAACCCACACATCAGAGTTACTTTCTCAATTACTCATGGAAGTAAAGTTAGTAAGGATTATCAAACCAGTCGTCAAGCTTTGTGCTTGGGGGAAACTGAATTAAAATTCTGTTCCTACGATGCATAAAATTCTCTAAGGGATTGGAGGAAGAGGGGACATCGCCTTTGAGCGTAGTCCAAATATTAAGGCCCATATGCGGTCAGGGTGCAACCCGATAAGGGAACGTCGTCCTTCTACTAGTAGAGAAGCAAAGGCACGGTATATTGGCTGATCACCAGATATCGTGGAAGAGGCTCCAGCATAATCCCATTCTTCCAATTGGAATTGTACTGCAACACTGTGATGAAAGCCTAGGTGCTCAATTACCGATAGTGTTGACAGAATGATGAACTATTCAAAGTACCTCAGAAATTCTTAGTTATATTTCTGGATAAAGAATGAAAATGTTTAATGAAGATACAATATCAGTATATGATATGTCATATGGTTTACGTTAACAAAAGTACTTTGAAAACTATTATTATATGGCTGAGCTATATTGCTCACTCTTGCTTTTCTTTTATATATACTACCACACAACAACAGATAAGCATGGCAAGAACAAGGCAGACCCCCCGCAAAAGCGTGCTAAACGGTCAGCAGTATAGGAGATTATTTACGAGGCAGGTGCCGAGGCCGCACCTAGTAGCATTATCACAGGTGAGCAGACTAAGTTGGATAGGTTTACATCTTTGGTTGGTTAGGTTTATTTACAAGCATGACTTGTGTAAGCTTCTGAAAACCAAACCGTATTGTGGCTGTAGATGCCGCCTTAGATGGTAATCCTGTTAAGTTGAACTTTTAAGATTATGACAATTTGGGTTTGTAATATCTATTTCAAGATGGTTGTAATAGCTTAGTAACATTTTAATTTCGTCTCTGAGCCTATAATCTATAAATGTTATGTTTGACTGAGGGGTCACAGCATGCTAAAAGGAAGATTGAGAGTAATGTTTATTAAAATGGGAATTAAGGATATAGTGACAGCCTGGATCTCCGACCCCGGATCTAGGGGTGTTACATGAGCGGAGGTTAAAGGTTCGATTCTCATTGAATACACAAAGGAACATGTTTTTAATATAAATTATAAAATGGTGACACTTTTGTAATATTTTAACTTGTAAAATGGACATTTCATAGTCATTTTATTGGCAATTTTTATTCTTATGTTCTCTTATTATATATAGTAATAGTTAGGGATGAGCAAAAACCGAACCGAAAACCGAAACCGAACCAAAAACCACAAAAATCGCACCAAATAAAACCGAACCAAATAGAAACCGCACGAAACCGAATCAAATAGAAACCGCACCGATACTTTGGTTCCGATTTTGGTTTCTACCTATTTTAAAACCGAATATAAACCGAACCGAACCGCAATAATATTTATAATATAATTATTTATATATATATATATATATTTAAATATATTATAAATAATATAATTATTTATGTTTCTTTATAAAAACATACAGACTGTTACCTATTAGTTTACTGACAGTATCTATATATTAGTGTAGTCCATTAACAAGTCTAGTCCATATCCAGTCCATTAAGGCATTAACTAGTCCAGTTCACATGACATGACTTATAACCCTAATACTTGTATGTGTGTGGCGTACTTTCATCATCTCAACTCTCAAGTCTCTTCTCATCTAGCAGCGACATAAAAAGAGTCAAAGAGAGGCGCAATTCTTCTAGGGTTCTACCCTTCTAGTTCTAGACTTCTAGGGTTTAAAAATTAAATCACTTAACATATGGAGCATATAAGTGGTCCATCCGATGCTACAAAAGGGAAGAATGTAGAAGCTACAAAAGAGGTATTTACTTTCCTAATTGTATATGATATATATATACATATACTTACATATTTATGTTAGGTTCTTGTTTGATATTGCCTTTTAATTGTTAAATAATAATAAATTTTAGACTCCGATAAACTTAGAGGAGGATACAGAGGAAAATAAAGATGCGAAAAGGTCTAAAAGAACCTCTTCACCGGCATGGGATCACTTCGAAAGTGTACCAAACTGTGCAGAGGGTAAGGAGAAGGCAAAATGTAATTATTGCAAAGTTATCGTCTCTTGTAACACGTTTTCAAATGGTACGTCTTCTATGATTGGTCATTTAAAACAAAGTTGTCCTCGATCTCCTTTACGAGTCACCGTAGATAAGAAGCAAAAAATATTGAACTTCAAAAAATTGTCTAAGGAAGAGGTGGAGAAGCTCGGGACAACCCATAATATTCAAGCCCATTCTTTTAATCAAGAAAGATTAAGAAAAAAAGTTGCAATGATGTGTATTAAAGATAACATGTCATTTAGTATTGTGCAACACGAGGGGTTTATTGAACTAATGAATGAAGCACAACCATTGTTTAAAATTCCATCTAGATGGACGGTTGCTAGAGATTGTATAAGCATCTATAAAGAAGAGGCTTTGAAACTAAAAGAGTGTATGAGTTCACAAAGATTGTCGTTGACCACGGATACTTGGACATCCGTTCAAAATATTAATTATATGAGTCTCACGGCACATTGGGTTAATGATGATTGGAAAATTTGTAAAAGAATAATAAACTTTTGTTCAATTGGAAGTCATAAAGGTGTGGCAATAGGAAAATTAGTGGAAGCATTGTTGAAAAAGTGGAAAATAAGGTGTGTGTTCACAATCACCGTTGATAATGCCACTTCTAATGATCTAGCCCTATCTCACTTGAAAAAGTTTCTTCGGGGGCGTGATGCTATCTTAGAGAATAAATACATGCATATGCGATGTTGTGCACAAATCTTGAATTTGATTGTCAAAGATGGACTAAAAGAACAAGATGATTCTATAACTAGAATTAGAAATGCGGTACGATATGTTAGATCCTCTCCGGCAAGGGAAGCAAAATTTATTGTTTGTGTTGAAAAGCAAAATTTCATGCGCAAATTTTCAGTCTATCACTTTGTGACATAATTCTGACATAATTATTTTCAGTCTTTCATGGTATTTAAATTTTCAGTGACATAATTATATTTAAATATTCTGTTGCACTTACTGCAAATTTTCAGTCTTTCAAATGCTCTTAAGACTTTGAGTTAAGGTGCCTGCTTGACCACTAATGCTACCCTGCTATGTTGCTCATGTTAGGCTGTTGCTGACTTGCTATTGAGCATATTCAGCATTTTATTTGAATTCTATTACTACTTCTGGAAATGTTCTGGATGTTTTATTTGAATTATTGATTTTACTGTTATTGAATATTTTATTGTAATCTGGCTTTTGCCAGCCTGCCAGTGCTCATTTTTATGACTTGTGTTTGCCATAATTTTTGTAATTTTCCAAAATTTTTGTGATGTTCCAGAATTTTTTAATAATTTGGTTTTAAAACCGAAACCGCACCATTTCAAACCGAAATCGAGTTGTGAAAACCACACCAATAGTGTCTGGTGTGGTTTTGGTTTCTAATTTTAAAAACCGAATTAATATGGTTACGGTGCGGTTTTCGGACAAAACCGCACCAAACCGCACCATGCTCATCCCTAGTAATAGTAATAGATAGTATAGATTTAAAACAACACTAAGAGGGAGGTCAAAACATGTACATGTTACTACACGATTATCCCTAAATTTAATTTAATACCACATGTTATAAGTAAAATCACATATCCTCTAATTAATAAATTATTAAAAAAATAGGTTTTATGTTTTCTATGTAATAATCTATAAAATTAATAATTATTCAAAATATTAAATAAATTAAACAAAATACTAAGAACTAAAATTGAATAGCATAAAAACCCGTGAAAAATAAATTATATATTTAATAACATAAAAGCATAAGAAAGATAAACAATATTTTAAAAACGTACATCTAATATATAATTATGAGGAATTTGTTGTAACTTACAAAAATTTGGATATGCAATATTTTAAAATGATTATATTAAGAGAGAAAAAAATTGAAACAATTTAGTATTAATTAAAACTTGATAAAATTGAATAATATAAAAAAATTGATTATCTACTTATTATTAAATTTCAATAATAATTTTTTTAGCAAATATACAAACTTTAAATAATGGGATCTAATTATTACAAAATTCCAATAATTTTTTTTAATGGATCTAATTGTGTAAGTACGATTTGAATGTACAATGCACTGTTACTTTATTATTATTTAATAAAATATTTTTTATTATAAATTTTTTTGTCAAAAGTAGTTTTTATAATAATTTGAAATATTTTTTTATTTTTAATGATAATAAATTAATGGTATGCATAAATTTTGTACTTACATATTTACTAAAATTATTATGGGAAATATGTCAACTTATAATAATAATTAATTAAGTTAATGATGAATATTTGATTAATTTTATTCTTTATTAATTTAATTTAATTTTTATTGTTGATGAAATTTAATATTTTTATAACTTTTAAATTATAAAATGGAGTTAAGGCCTAAGACATTATAACGGTACAGATAGTCAGTGAACTTCAAGTATGGTCAAGGGAGCGAGATCACACATAAAGGAGGCAGATTCGACAGACGCATCGTGCATCGTTTGTGGGAGGAGTGCATTGCTAGTTAATAAGCAGCCACTTAACTCCAAGGTCTTTTGGGATATGCCCAAAAACAAATTGGTGCGGACTGGTTTCAAGTGTTACTAAGACATGGGACTTTCTTTCCGCAGTTATTGAGAACCAAGCTGAGTGAAACAGGGATATTTAAGTCAATTCCCAGAATGTTGGCTCTAATGGCAGTACACAGACAAAATGCAGCTTCAAGATCGACAAGGCCTTGGATGAGACTGCAGCATGGCAGTGTTGGAGGGGATCCAACAACAACATCAACCAAGTTAAGCACATTGGCACATACTCCTAAGTTCAATGGATTGCATTTACCTGCAGAATAATAATTCGAAGTTGTGGAACTGGGTATATAAGGGGTAGGATCAGTGGCACTGGCTAGGCTAAAGAAGATAAGGCGGAGTGACAGAAGAAGGGTAAGTGAAGCAGTATTCTTGGATTCCATTTCGGAAAGCCTTGTTGGTCTTTCGTTGAAGCTTCTGGTAATTATATTGCTGTGAGAGACGAGTGTATGTTTTTTGCTGATGGACTTTGTAGTAACTTGAAACACATATATATAGGGTTCAGAGAATGTGTTACAGAAGGGTAAAGTTAGCACGTCTTATGCGTAAAAGAACAGCATTGCAATAAAATCATATCCTAAGAGTAGTAGTTTAAGAATCAGGAGGAGCATGTGCATCGACCCACTTCTTCAACCTTAGAGAAACCTAAACAGAGCCATGTAAATCTAGTAAGTAATGCATCATATAATATCACCCACAGAGATTTAGCCTAGTTATAAATTATTTAAGAGAATGACAACATCGAAAACACTATAAATTATAAGAAGAAAATGCATGCAGTGAGTTTTTTCTAGAACCATTAAATTATTACACTTTTCAGTATTAAGGATTAGCTGGCTATTACAATTATCCTAGCACGTCTTATGTAATCGATGCATACATGTGAAGACCCAGTCATAATATTATGATTAACATCAAATCTTCTGAACAATTGTTTAAGAATCAGAAGGGACTTGTGCAATCATATATAATAGTTCTTAATCCTGAAATGGTCCATATACTAAACTCTTTGCATACAAATTATCCTATTAATATATTGTTCATGTAGACTGCTCTGCCTCTGATATATCTAAGACGTGCCAAAGTTTCCTTCTGTAGCCAGCTAATCTTTCTATACCAACTTAAATGTTAAAATTTTTATTTACAAACAATACCAGCTGATTCTGCTCTCTGAAACCTATAAGTATGTGTTTCGAATTATCTACAAAGTCCATCAGAAAGTAACATAAACATCTCTATCGGAGAAGTAGAATTACCAGAAGCTAATCAGAGAAATACCAACAATCTATACTCTATATTAATGTGCAAAACCATGTTTTAATGGTACATAATAGTACCAAAGTACCAAAAGTACCAAATTTGGTTATCACTTAACTCGGGGTTCGATCCCTTCCAAATACATAATTATACAAGATTTATTATTTAATTTAATTTCACCCCATGTTCGATTTCCTATAAGGGATTTGATTAAGGGGTTTGATTAAGGGGTTGGATTCTTTCCAACTACATAATTATACAAGATTTATTATTTAATTTATTCTTTAATTTCATCGCGTGTTCGATTTCCTATAAGGGGTTCAATTTCTGACATAATCATAAAGATTTATTTACTTTAATTTTTTTAACTTTATCTCAGATTCGATTCTTTATAACTACATAATTAAATAGTGTATTAATATTAATTTTTTAATCTCCACTCGTGTTCAATCTATGCCCGTGCTTTGCACGGGTTATCGGCTAGTATTTTTAGAAATGGAATCTAAGAACACTGCTTCATTTGCCCTTCTTCTCTCCCTCAGCCTTGTTTACTTCAGCCTGGTCAGTGCCACTAGTCCTAATCCCAATATACCTGGTTCCACAACTTCGACTTATTATTCTGCAGGTAAATGCAATCCATTGAACTTAGGAGTTTGTGCCAATGTGCTTAACTTGGTAGATGTCGTCATTGGATCCCCTCCAACGCTGCCATGCTGCAATCTCATCCAAGGCCTCGTCGATCTTGAGGCTGCTCTGTGTCTGTGTACTGCCATTAGAGCCAACATTCTGGGAATTGACTTGAATGTTCCCATTGCACTCAGCTTAGTGCTCAATAACTGTGGCAAGGAAGTCCCAACTGGTTTCAAGTGTTACTGAGACATTTTTTTATGGGGTTGGTGGTCCTTGGTTCGATATGTTTGCTTGCTTCTATAAGTTTTAATTTCAACTAACTATATAATTTCTATGATGTGTAAAAGAAGTGTGCTGTTTGTTTTCTATTAAGGGCATCTCATCCATTTCCTTCAAAAATTTGGTGTTTGTAAGTTGTAAGGTGTATTTGCCGATTATTGTTTCGGAACAGTTACTTCTAATCAAATGTTTTTCATATAATTTAGTATCAAACAGCTATCAATTTTTGTGCACTTCCTTTCTCATTGAATTTTTAATACTCATGATCCGTTTGGTTGGGAAAATTGAAATGTAAGTAAATGAGTTGTGGATATAACTGAAGGGAAAAAAAATGGAGGAAGTGAAAATTTTAATGACTAGAGTTATAAGGAAGTTGTGAGGAAAATGAGTTGAACGAAAAATGTAGGATACAATCTCAAATTTCAAATTAGTAGTTTCAAACGCTTGTTAAAATGTTACGATTGAAATGAAGAAAGAAATGAAAACAGATTATAAACATCCATATGTAAAGAAGGATCCAAGGCGGTGTGAGATGACACTCTGAAATTTCTCTTATCCAATTTTCTAATTCTATTGTCAATCCTATGGACCTTGAGGTGGTAGAGGGCAAAAGCTTCATATGTTAATCTCCGTAAGGTCATCTATCTCTTGGGTGCTCGTCTATCTGTAGTTATTTATCGCCTTATGCTGTTTTATATTGTCCATGCTGCCTCCGGCTTCAAATAATTGGATGTATCCTTTTCGAACATGCTGACTCATGCATGCCATAGCTACAAATTATTAAATACAGATGTATATCTGTACATAAAAGTTTTGCAGAAAGGTTAATTCGCAACTTAATCCAGTAATTTAATATGAAAATAGTACCTTCAACTTGTATGCATGTTTCTCACTTTCTCTACAAGCTGCTATGTTTTTAATTACTTAAAATCAGGAGAAACAGGTGTCAAATTACGCCTCTCAACAGAAATGAATTCAAATTCAGATTACTGTATGAATTCTGCGAGTATTAACATTAATTAGAAACCTGCTAACTATCTGGCAAAAAAAGTAGGATGTACTATGCTTTTGTATCAATATGTTTTTTTTAGGAAACATGTCATTCTCACGAGCGAGTCTTCTGTATGTGACTGCAAGCTGAGTAGATTAATTATAAAAAGATCACAGATTCTTTCATGTTTAACAAGCTACAATGTACAACACTATACTATGTTAGACAATCTATATACTAAACTCTTGCATATAACTATCCTAAAATATCAGTCCTGTTTACGTAGTACTGAATACAAGTGAATCACATAATAATAATATCTTCAAATAAAAAAATTAAAATAAAAATGTGAGTAGATTATCTTTATATTATACATGATCAATAGATGAATAATTATTGAATAACTTGATGGCAATTTTGCATATATCCATACAGGCTTTACCCAAGAATAAAATGGAGGTAAGCTACATGTAAGATGCATGTAGTCGCCTAATTTAGAGATGAGTGTGTTCCTACAATCATCTGCATAAGAACTCCTTTTCGGATTTCTTCTCCACTTTTTCGTCCTTTTATTTGAGTTTATTTAATATGTAAGAGCGGATTTCGCATTAGATGATTGTGTCTGTTTTCATTGATTATCTTTTAGGGGGTTCGTCCCATCTCAGGAGAATATTTTTGGTTTTGCTCGGTTTCTTTAAAGGATTTATGAAATCTATGCCAATGCACATGTCCCTCCTGTTGCTTAAATTGTTATTAGTAGGATTTGATTCTTTTATGCAATAAGTACTTGATACTATGACGTGCTAACGTATTTCTTTTGAAGCCAGCTAATATAGCCATCACTAACTTAGATGTTTTACTATTTTTCTACGAATATACCAGCTAATTCTGCTCTCTGAAAACCTATAAGTAGTGCTAGCTTTTACATAAAGTCCAGCAGCAAATAGCATAAACTCCTCTATCACAGCAATAGAATTACCAGAATCTAACAAAAGAAACACCAACAAGGGTTTTGGAATGGAATCCAAGAACACTGCTTCATTTGTGCTGCTTCTGTCACTGAACCTTCTCTTTTTTAGCCTGGTCAGTGCCACTGATCCTACCCCTAATATACCCCGTTCCACAACTTCGAATTATTATTCTGCAGGTAAATGCAACCCATTGAACTTAGGAGTATGTGCCAATGTGCTTAACTTGGTTGATGTCGTCGTCGGATCACCTCCAACGCTGCCATGCTGCAGTCTCATCGAAGGCCTTGTCGATCTTGAAGCTGCAGTCTGTCTATGTACTGCCTTTAGAGCCAACATTCTGGGAATTGACTTAAATGTCCCTGTTTCACTCAGCGTGGTTCTCAATAACTGCGGCAAGAAAGTCCCAAATGGTTTTGAGTGTTACTAAGATATCCATTTGAGGGTCCTTTGCAAAGAAATGCATGCTTTATTGAATCTACAACTCAGTCACATTGTATGATTTAATTTCTATCGTTTGTGAAAGAACTGTGCTCTTTGTTTTATATTAATGGTATCTCCTGAAGCCCTTTTATTGATTACTACTCCCTCCGTCCCACTGGGATCTTTACATTCCTGGTGGGCACGGAGGACAAGACAAGTGGGTATAAAGTGGGTGTAATATTGTTAAAATAAATGAAGTAGTGGATATAATAGTGATTTTATTGTTAAAATAAGTGAAGTAGTGGGTGTAATAGTGATTTTATTGTTAAAATAAGTGAAGTAGTGGGTGTAATAGTGTAAAGTATTGTTAAAATAAGTGAAGTAGTGGGTGTAATAGTGTTAAAACTTACTATTTTGGGAATGTAAAGAAATGAATGGGACGGCCCAAAATAGTAAGTGTAAAGAATCCATTGGGACGGAGGGAGTATTTTTTTATCAACACCAATTAAATTGGAAATATGGAGTATTAAACAATTTTTATTTATGGTGCATTTTCTTTACGAATCTATAACCTTTATTAATAAGCGAAACCCCTTTTGAATGGTACTACTTTTTTGGTTCGCACCATATTTTGGTTTCACTAATTTTTTTGGTTCGCACTCTATTTTGATTTCACCCCTAAACTCTTAATTCTACTAAAATTCTATGTTATTTTTTTTATTTTTAATTAAAAAATATAAAACCTATGTCAAAAAATAATACACCCGGGTACCACTTTTGGTTTCAATCCTATTTTGGTTTCACCTCTATAATCTTATTTCTACTATAATTCTATGATGTGATATTTTTTAATAAAATAGAAATTCTAATATAATTATTATTTTTTTATTACAACTTAAAATAAAAAAATAGTTTCATCCCTAGAATCATATTCCCTTATAATTCTATGTTATGTTTTAAAGAAAATAATAAAATTGTAATCCTATTATAATTATAATACAATTTTTTTATCATAATTTAGAATCAAAAAATAATACGATCAATTCTCCAAAAGATTTTTCAAGCCACTTTTGGTTCGGACCGTATTTTGGTTTTACCCCAATAATCCTATTTTTACTATAATTCTATGTTGTTTTTTAATAAAATAGAAATCCTATTGTAATTATAATTCTTTTATTACAACTTTAAATAAAAAAATAGTTTTATCCCTAGAATCATATTCCCTTACAATTCTATGTTATTTTTTAAAGAAAATAATAAAACCGAAATCCTATTATAATTATAATACATTTTTTTATCATAATTTAGAATAAAAAAATAATACGACCAATTCTTCAAAAGATTTTTCAAGGAGAACAACTAGAACATGTTTATATACACTACTCTAGAACATTCTTCCCTGCAATTATATGTTATTTTTTTTAAAAAAATATAATAAAATTGAAATCTTATTATTATTATAATTCTTACATTGTATTAGCAATTTTTTTATTATAACTTATAATCAGTGTTCCGCTAGGCGGCCCAGGGCGGTCGGGGTAGCGCCTAGCGATTAATCGGGTAGGCGGAGATTAATCGGACGGATTAATCGGAGCATTAATTGGTTGTATTTAAATATTATTTTAATTATTTTTATTTATTATATATTTTTGTCGATTTTTGAATTTTTCAACGTATTTTATTGATTTTTTCCGATTTTTTACCGCCTAGGCCGATTTTTTGACCTCCTAGACCGATTTTTGACCGCCTAAACCGATTTTTGCCAATTTTTGACCGATTTAATCAAAAAAACGTTTTTTTAACCGCCTAGATCGGGGCGTTTCAATGGCGCCTAGCGCCTAGGCGGCCGCCTAGGCCGATTTTTACAACAGAGCTTATAATAAAAAAAGATTACGATCAATTATCCTAAATAGTTTTCAATGAAAACAACCGAAACGTGTTTCCATGCACTTCTATTAAACAATCTAAATTTATTGTTTGTTAATCGCATAAATATTTTATGCAAATAACATAGTTCTTTTAATAAGTTTTTGTAATATAATTTTATAAATATTTAATTAAATAAAAATTAGTAATTATTTAACATAAATCTCCGAGCCTCGTGCTTCGCACGGGTTATCATCTAGTATCATGTAGTATATAGTCTTGTACATAGTGATGCTTCTTGGGACAAACAAGTCTTGAATATCATGGTATTATTAAACAAAGTCATTTTGACATTTGTAGCTTGTTAAACATGATAGATTCTGTAATCTTTCACAATTAACATACACAGCTTGTAGTCGCATAGAGAATATCCCTGTTTCACTCAGCTACAGCTTGGTTCTTGATAACTGTGGCTAGGAAGTCCCAACTGGTTTCAAGTGTTACTAAGCTATCCATTTGGCCGTCCTTCGTCAATATTTAATAGGACTATTTTTGACAATGAAATTCATCTAAAATGGCCCAATTCGTAAAAAGAAACCAGATGCCTCGTGAAATTCATCTCTTAGTATAGTATTTTTAATAAATGATGGTGAAATAATGTTTTTTGTAATATATAACAAAGCAAAAGTAGCGAACCAGAAAACAAGCCAAAAAGCTAAGGATTAGGCATCTTCTCATTAAGAGTAGAGGCAGCCAACGGAGGAGAGCATTTATTCCGGTTAATGATGCACTACATGCCGCTTTTGCTACCATGGCATGGAGACTTTTCTATAGGCAGAAGAATCACTACATACTACTCATTTTGCGACAACCAGAGGCATAGGGAAATCATATGGTTTCATCAAAATATAAACACTAGTACAGTTCTTTTACACACGATAAAAATCAAATAATACTACATAATTAATTAAGTTAAAGATTCAATGAAGAATGCATTCATCGACGAAGGACTGCCATGTAGATATCTTAGCAACACTCAAAACCAGATGGGACTTTATTGCCACAGTTATTGAAAACCATGCTGAGTGTAATAGGGATATGTATGTGAATCCCCATAATGTTGGCTCTAATGGCAGTACATACACGAAGACCGGCCTCAAGATCGACAATGCCATAGATGAGACTGCAGCATGGCATCGTTGGAGGGGATCCAATGACAAGATGAATCATGTTAAGCACATTTGTACATAGTCCTAACTTCATTCCATCGCATCTACCTGTACAATTATAAGTCGCAATTGTGGAACCCGGTAGATCAGGGATAGGAATAATTGCACTGACCAGGCTAAAGGAAAGGCCGAGTGAGAGAAGAAAGATAAATGAAGTAGTGTTCTTGGTTTCCATTTCGAAAAACCTTGTTGGTATTATGTGATTAGCTTCTGGTGATTATATTGCTGTGAGAGATGTACGTTTTTAGCTGATGGACTTCGTAGTTAACTTACAAAGATGTACGTTTTTTGCTGATGGACTTGGTAGTTAACTTACAAAGTATACATATTTATAGGGGTGCCCAAAATGCAAAAGTTTCGATATAGTTGTTTGCAGATGCTTGAAAATACAAAAGAATTAGCAAGAATTTGCTATTTATGCAATCTACAAAAGGGTATAATCAAATCCTTGGAATTGTAGTTTAAGAATCAGGAGCAGGGCATGTGCCATCGACCTACTTCATTAATCCTGTAGAGAAACTTTGCATCATATATCATCCCACAGAGACTTAGCCAGCCTGGTAATTTTACATTAAAATATCTATAAAGAGGTTAGCATAAGGAAGAGTTTCTGCACTACTTAGGTTTGACGAGTGTTTTCTGAAAACAAAATTTGTAGAATGCAAGAAACACAATTGTTGAATCGTTGTAATAGTGAGCAGAAAGGATGAAGAGTTATTCCGCAAAAATTATAGATTTTTTTGGAATAATTATATTTCCAAAAAAGTCACTAACTATTTTCATTTTGTGTAGCAAAACACCACTTTATATGCACTTTCAGTTTTAGGGATGATCGAGCTGGAGACTATAATTCCTAGCACGTCTTGTGTTTAAACACATACTAATATTATGATTTTCATCACATCTTTTGAATGATTGTTTAAAAACCGACGTGTGGAATCACTTATATAGTTCTTCATTCCGAAAGTTATCTTAAAAAGAATATTGTCTTTTTTCACTCACCTACGTTATCTTTAATAAAAATCAAACTCTCAACTTCAGTAAAAGATCGAGGAAGATATTGTTGTCAAGAGGTCATTGTTAACATACTACATAGCTTAATTTTTTAAAGAGATATTAATATACTTTTTATGTAGTACAATATTATTCTAACACCAAAGTTTGTAAGAACAAATTTACATTTATTTCTTGAAGCTGAACCAAGTGTGAAAAATTGGTTTTTTACTTTCTCTTAAACTAAAAATTATAAGTAAATGAGTAGATGCAAATCACATGATTACGATATTAACAGATTTAAACAAAAAAATTGTGAAAAACGCGAGCAGTTATATTTTGGAGTTAAGGGTGTACGTATATATATAATGCATCTGAAACTAACTGAGATGTCTATAGAGCTCTTCTGTGGAAAATTTCTTCCCCAGATATCTTCCTTTTTTAGTGCATTATTTTGCTTGTAAGAACTAAGAATAAACTTTTTTTATACAGCTAATAAGTTAATAAGAATAAACTTTTAACTTGAATGATTGTAGTTTTTTTTATTTTCTCGTTGATTACCTAATATTGGGAGATTTGTCTTCATCGTTTCCAGATATTATTTTCATTGTTTTGCCAGGTTTGTTCATATGATTAATAAATTGATCCTCTGTTTCTTAAACTTTACCATGCTGCAGTCTCATCCAAGGCCTCCTCGATCTTGAGGATGCTCTTTGTCTTTGTACTGCCATTAGAGCCAACATTCTCGGAATTGACTTAAATGTTACTCTCGCACTCAGCTTAGTTCTTAATGATTGCGGCAAGAAAGTCCTAACTGTTGTGAGTCGTGAGTGTTACTGAATTATTTCTCTAGTGGTCTTTGGTCGAAAATATATGCAAGCTTCCATAAATTCTGAATTCAACTAATTACTTGATTTCTACAATTCTTTACAGAAGAACTGTGCTGTTTGTACTATTCTGTTGTTGGTATCTTATCCATTTTCTTTAATGTTTTAGGCGCTTGTAAGGTTGTCATTGCAGATTATTCTTTAGTTGAGTGATTTCCAACTATTTTCATAAAATCGAGTATTAAACAGCTATTATTAATTACACTGAACTTCTTTTGTCAAAGAAATTTCAGTGGTCATAATGATCAGTTTGAACGGGGAAGTGAAATGTATATTAATGAAATGAATATTCAAGCATATCTTACAAAGATCATATATGTAGAAGCATATTTTTCCAAAAATGAAATGAAAAGCAGTGTTAAACATGTTATCTTTGAACGTGTTGATTGTAATAATCTAATTACCAATAGGCTCTTTTTTAAGGAAATCAACATGTTATTCTCACAGGTGGATCTTCCATCTGTGACTGCGGTGAGTAGACAAAATATGAAAATTACAGATTCTGTCATGTTTAATATATAAGCTTGTCGAAAAGAATGTGTTTAATTTTATTGAAGAAAATATGCTACCATAAATCCATGATATTGGAGTCTTCTCCATACCCAGAAGCATCACTCTATACTACATGATATACAGAAAGTTAAATCAATATTTTAAATTTAAATCATAGACCACAAGAATAATCAATAACGACACTTTGCAAGCAACCAGAAAAGGGAATTTCATGAGATACCGTCAAAATAAAACAGAGTACAGATCTTTTACGCACGAAAGAATTCAAATAATACTGTATAATTAATTAAGTTGAAAATTGAATAAAGCATGCATTTATCGACGAAGGATGGCCAAATGGATATCTTAGTAACACTCATAACCAGATGGGACTTTCTTGCCACAGTTATTAAGAACCAAGCTGAGTGAAACAGGGACATTCAAGTCAATTCCCAGAATGTTGGTTCTAATGGCAGTACATAAACAAACTGCCGCTTCAAGTTCGACAAGGCCTTGGATGAGACTGCAGCATGGCAGCGTTGGAGGGGATCCAACGACAACATCAACCAAGTTAAGCACATTGGCACATACTCCTAAGTTGAATGGATTGCATTTACCTGCAGAATAATAAGTTGAAGTTGTGGAACCGGGTATATTAGGATCAGGACTAGTGGCACTGACCAGGCTAAAGAAGAGAAGTCCGAGTGACAGAAGAAGGGCAAATGAAGCAGTGTTCTTGGACTCCATTTTCAGAAACGTGGTTATATTTTTCTTTAAATTAGCTTCTGGTAATTGTATTGCTGTGACAGAGGAGTGTATGTCTTTTGCTGATGGCCTGTGTAGTAAAACTTAAAACACATATTTATAGGGTTCGGATAATGAAAATTTTTAAATTATTGTTGTAGGTGCTGAAAAATACTATAAACATATGGGATTAGCAATGTAAGCACTAAGCAGTGTACAAAAAGGTAAGGTTAGCACGTCTTATGCGCAGTAAGAATAGTATTGTGTAATGTGTATAAATCAAATCCTATGAATAGTAGTTTAAAAATCAGGAGGAAGGTGTAGGGATGGCAAAAAAAACCGATCCGACGGATACCCAATCCAATTCGACCCGATTGGATCTTATCGAACCCGATTTTTTGGATTTGGATTTGGATTTGGATTTGATTTTTAAACCCGAAATAGTTTGGATTTGGATTTGAATATTAGCTATATCCAACCCGATCCAAACCTGAAAACCCGATCCAAACCCGAAACCCGAAAAAAACCCGATTCAAACCCGAAACCCGAAAAAAACCCGATATATATACATATATAAATTATAATATATATTATAATTTATTTCTTAAAAATAAATACCCGTTACTTAGTTACACTAGGTAATTTTGTTCAGACAATTTTGATACACATGCTGTGCTACTATGAAATTTCTTAGTTCAAGCAATTTTGATACACATGTTGTGCTACTGCTAGTCTTCTAGTCTACACTCTGTCTCTGAATATTTATGTGGATATTTATTTGCAATTGTATTTTAATTTTTATGTCTTTAGATATTAATAGTGATGTAACTTGGACTTATTTATTTTCATGTCTCTGAAATCTAGATATTTATTTGCTATTGTAATTTTAATTTTTATGAAATTTAGCTTAAAAAAATATTACTACTTTTTTACAAATAATTAAAAATTTCGGGTTTGGATAAAACCCGAACCCGATCCAAACCCGTTGGATCGGGTTTGGATTTTGAATTTCCAAATTCATTTGGATTTGGATTTTGATTTGGATTAAGGATTCGGGTTTGGATTTGGATATCACAGATATCCAACCCGATTCAACCCATTGCCATCCTAGATGTGGTTCGACCTACTAATCTAAAGAAACCTGAACTGATCCATGTAAAAGTACTGAATATTGCATCATTTTTCATCTCTAGACACTTAGCCAAGTTATTATTTAACAGAAATATAAACAATACTACTAAAAAGAGGCCTCCCAAAAGAGAGAGTCTATGCAGTGAGTTGGCCATTAGAATTATCCAAGCACGTCTTATGTATAGCGTGCATGTGAAGACCGAGTCGTCATATTATGATTAGCATCAAATCTTCAGAATGATTGTTTACGAATGCGCAATCACATGATCTTCTGAATAACTTGATGGTAATTTTGCATATCCATGTGGCCATGTGGGTGTATGGTGATTTTCAGTTTGCTGAAATTTGCCAAGCTTATGTTGACATACACAAATGGCACCAAATCAATATTTCAGCCACACAAACTAAACTAAATTTTACTCTTATTTTAATCACCCTTGATCAAATACTACTCCCTCGTCCCATGAATTCTTTACCTTTCGGAAGATTTCTGACACGTAGATGCATTTTAAGGACATAACTTATTTTTGAATTTTTTTTATATAAAAATATAAACATTATATTTTTATATAAAAAAGAAAATTTTAAAAAAAATTATGGAACTATCTTTAAAATATACCTTAAATATATATTTTTAGAGAAAAAAAATTTAAAAATAAATTATGGAAATATAACTCGTCTAAAAATGTAGAAACATCACCCAAACTCATCTGCATGGTACTAGGGATTCTCAATGAATAATTGTAGGGGTACCAAAATTAGTTCCCGAAAATTTCCCCAAATACATGTGGCAAATTCTGATTCGTTGTAATAATTAATGGGCTCCTTATATTCACACCAACAAAATCAATCAAAAAAATTCATACTACCACATCAACCAAGCCATATCATTTGGTAACAATTTTTAGTACCTAATTTTGGTCTCTCTAGCACTACTCATTCTCAATAACCTAATCCTAGTTAATATACCCTAAAGAGGATATTTAAAACTCATTTTCTCATCCCAATGATTTGGATTTATGTTCATCACATAAACAATAACCTTAAATTCTTCATATTTTGTTTTTAACGTAACATAATGCATAGCTTTTGGATCCATAGAATATCTAATATCATCATCATGTCTAATAATTCTTCCG
This sequence comes from Kitagawia praeruptora, assembly GCA_037693485.1. Taxonomy (NCBI): domain Eukaryota; kingdom Viridiplantae; phylum Streptophyta; class Magnoliopsida; order Apiales; family Apiaceae; genus Kitagawia; species Kitagawia praeruptora. The sequence continues at coordinate 99,345,561 of CM075354.1, read as the reverse complement.
CCCCAAAAGAAATTAACACTAACGTAACCTTCTATATTCCTGATTTCAAAAATATGAATTTTTTTTAGTTATATTGCCGATCTAAATGAAACTGTATAAATGAAATTAACAAACTTTTAACATAAATATTAAATGAAATTATTAACATTATGTTACTAATAGTTAACGAACAATACATTACCGTACATTTAACAACAAGATTACACAAAACCCCATTACTTTAACAAATATTTAACTAACAAATAATTTGTACTAAATTTCATTCAAGCCATATTTTGTTTTCACTCCTAAAATCCTATTTCTCCTAGATATCTAAGTTATTTTTTCAAAAGAAAATAAAAATAGAATTTCTATTATAATTATAATTTTTAATGGAAATACTTTGTACAAATATAATTCACATCATATTTTGGTTTCATTTCTAAAATCCTATTTTTCCTAAAATTCTATGTTTTTAGAAAAAATAAAAATCCTGTTATAATTATAAGATTTATAATTTTTTAATAAAATAAGACTACGATAAAAAAACACACCAATAAATATAGGGTACTATCTAGAGTTACATATGCTATAACTTTTTATAAAACACGGACAAATACATATGTTGATCGAATTACTTTTCATTTTCATGGAATACCATCGAATATATAACCTTTATTAATAAATTAAATTCTCTTTTTAATGATACTTTGGTTCCACGGTTATTTTTGTTCCGCCCCTTGATTAAAACGTCCCCTAAAATGTCATATTATTTTGTAAAAAAATTGTTAGAATTTCATTAAAATATAATTCTTCTATTGTATTTTTACTAAATTGTACAACTACCGTATCTATCATAAATATGCATGTTTTGTTTTCTTTATTTTTTTGAAATAAAATTTGATAAATAATAAATAAAATATTTAATTAATAAGTGAAATCTCATTTTAATGATATTTTCATCTAATTTGTATCTTCCAGAGTTTTTGGAATTCTAATGTAAATACAAATTAGATGAAAATATCATTAAAATGAAATCAACGGAGTGATTAAAAATCATGAAATCTTTTTATAAAATCAACGGAGTGATTAAAAATCATGAAATCTTTTTCAATATCATCTTTGTATATTTAATTAGTTATTAAAATTATTGGTGTATTAATTTGGGTGTTTTGATATTTTGAAATGATTTTAAGAGTTTTATTGCATTTAAAGGAATCAAAATTTGTAAAATTCATATTTAATTCATTTTTGATCCTAAAAATATTTTAAGAATATGCGGGTGTTGGTAATTTTATTATTTTGATTTTAGATTTTTAAAATTTAAATTTTCGACTATTTTCCATTAAATCTCGATTTTGAAATGATTTAATCGAATTTTTATATTAATTTTTCACGGGCCTAATAATTTTTTCACGGGCCTAATAAACATATGGTTTCGTCTTAGCATGAAAGTAGGAAAAGCAATTCATTGTTATTTTAATTTGAGGACCAAAATGTAACCCGCAAATAGGAAAATAAATAATTTAATATTTGAGTAGTATAGAAGGGTGTAACCCAAGATTTATTCTTAATATTTTTTCACCTTTCTGTCCAAGTTAGAGCACGAGAGAGCTGTGTTTAAAAAAAAAAAAATTACAAACGTGAATTGACCAAAATATCCCTTCAAATTAACAGTGTTAATCTTGATTCTAACAGAAGTACACAAATGTTACATTTTTATAAACTAAAGGTACACAACTTGCTATATAGCAAAACAGAGGTACACAAAATGCACATTTTGGATACTACAGGTACACACTTTGCATTTTACTCTTATTTTTATTATAAACTACTAAGTTATATAAATAGTGTAGTTCTTTTTATGTATTTTTATAATTTTATACCATATTTTTTATAATAAATAAAATAATTCTTATAAAAAAATGAAAAATAAATTAATTTAAAAATTAAAATTATCTCGACTTGTGCTTGTTCGTATCAGTAAAGTAGTGAATGAAGTTTCTTAAATTATTTTCACTACCAATCTTCAAAATGGCAAAATTTTGTCTCATATGTTTTTATCGAATGCTATTTTCAATGAAAAATGCTACAGGTACCAAATTGGGGTGCCAAAAATTATTACCAAATGACATGTCATTGATTTGATTGGCTATAATTATAATGGGCCCGCCAGGACCAACCAATTAAAATATTTCAAAATGACAAGTAGTTAGTGTCATGTCATTTTGTAACAAAATTTGGTACCTAATTTGGTACCTCTAGCACTACTCATTTTCAATATATGTTAAGGCTCGGTCTTCACGTGCATGTAAAATAAAGTAGAATTGCATAAAAAAGAAAATGTTAGAATTGCATAAAATTTCATAAAATTTTTTGAAAAACAATAAGCGTTTCAATTTAATTGGTTATAACTTATAATTCATTGGATTCCCTACATTCACAATAATATCAACCAACAAAAATTCACCTTAGTAGAATTCAAGTCATTATTTGCAAAAATTATACAACCAATTATGTGCCACCGCTCAGAAAAGAAAATGCTACTCAAGGCACAAACTCTTCTTAATGGTGACGTCGTCATTCTGCTAAATAATAATTTTATAGGCCTAAGTGTCTGTGCGAAGATATAATATAATGCAATGTTTTTTGAAATGCACATGTTCCTCCTGAATCTTAAACTATTACGAGTACTAGGATTTGATTATATATTACAGTAACGTTATTCTTGCTATGCACAAGACGTGCTAACCTGCCCTTCTGTAGATTGCAAAATGTAGCTAATACAAACAGTAATTAATCTACAAAATTTTGCATTTTAGGAACCTATAAATAGGTGTTTCAAGTTAATTACAAAGTCCATCAGCAAAAAACATACCCTCATCTCTCACAGCAATATAATAACCAGAAGCTAATCAGAGAAATACCTGCAAGGTTTTTCGGAATGGAAACCAAGAACACTGCTTCCTTTGCCTTTCTTCTCTCACTCAACCTTCTCTTCTTCAGCCTGGTCAGTGCCACTGATCCTACCCCTAATATACCAGGTTCCACAACTTCGAATTATTATTCTGCAGGTAAATGCAACCCATTGAACTTAGGAGTATGTGCCAATGTGCTTAACTTGGTTGATGTCGTTGTCGGCTCACCTCCAACGCTGCCATGTTGCAGTCTCATCGAAGGCCTTGTCGATCTTGAAGCTGCAGTTTGTCTATGTACTGCCATTAGAGCCAACATTCTGGGAATTGACTTGAACGTTCCTATTTCACTCAGCATAGTTCTCAATAACTGCGGCAAGGAAGTTCCAACTGGTTTTGAGTGTTACTAAGATATCCATTTGGCGGTCCAAGCACGTTTTTATAATTTCAACATTCAACTAATTATTACATTTCTATAATTTGTAAAAGAACTGTCCTGTTTGTTTCTATTGCGCGTATCTCATCTATTTCCCTTCAATTGTTTGGGCGCTTGTAAGGTGTCATTAAGGTTTATTCTTTGGTTTAGTCACTTCCAATCAAGTAATAAATTTTATAATAATGAGTATTAAACATATAGAAATCAAGATGCACTTGCAAACTCAACGAGATTTCAATTTTCAATACTGTATCGTTTTCAAGGTCAACTCTATACTGCTTTTTCTAATAACTAACGTTAATAAACTGAAGAATAAGAAACTACAGTAGTATCTATTATGAAAGTGTTATTTTCAAAGTAAATTCTGTATTGCTTTATTGATACGTTTAAACCTCTTTTTTTCATCCAGTGGGGGTAAATGTGGGCGTAACGTTTCGAATTTTTTTACAGTTGAATACCTGTGAATGAGTGAGAAAGTTTGTCCAATCCTTATTAAAATTGACAACCCTCAAATAGTTGTGCTTAAAATATGAAAAAGAAAAGAGTAGCAATCTAATAAATAGCACAATATGATATAGATGAATAAAGTAAGCAGAAGCCATATCAGCGGCCATACTACTGTATTGTATGGTTTTCAGGTTGCCTTTGCAGTGATTAGTATGCTAGTGACAGTTTTATTACTCACCATTGTTATATCTGGATGTTCTTTGTATACTACTAGAGCTGTAGAAGAACAGAGACAGACAAAGCTCCCTGGAGGAACCTTTTAGGCTGAGCCTTCGCATTCTAAAATTAAACAAGGATATTCTACTATTTGTTGAACTCTTTTTTATTAGTTTGACAAAACAACAGCTCTAATCTGTTGAATTATATATAGACTTTTGATTATCGCACTGTTTGTCATTAGCATGAAGAACCAATATATAGCACTTTGCTGTGTTAGAATCTATAATCTTCTTTTATTAATAAATGAAACTCTCTTTAGAGGTACCTAAAGTTTGGTTTACACTATATTTTGGTTTCACCATTTTTTTGGTTCGCACTATATTTTGTTTTCACCCCTAAAATCCTATTTTCCCTAGAATTCCTATAAATCCTATTATAATTATAAATCTTTTAGTAATTTTTATCCTATTATTATTATAATTATAATTCTTTTATTTGTAATTTTTTTTAAAAGAATCATATTTCCCCTAGAATACTATGTTCCTTTAAAAAGAATTAAAAATAGAATTCTTAATTACTAATGATGATTATAATTCTTTTGTTTATCATTTTTTTTAATAGAAAAAACCAACGATAAAAAATAACCAATAAATAGACGGTAAAACACCAACGAATACGTAACCAGATCGTATAACATTTGATAAAACACTAACGAATCTATAACCTTTATTAATAAATTTCTGTTTAATGATATTTTCGTAACAAATTTGGTTTCACACTTATTTCATCACAGACTCCTACTCCCCTAAAATTCATATTATTTTCTAAAACAATTGTTTGGAATTTTGTTATAATAATAATTTTTTTACTATAATATTACTGAATTGTACAAATAAGATATCTATTAGAACCACAACCATGTATGTTATGTTTTCTTGATTATTTAAAATATAATCTTAAACAAATAATAAATAAATCTATATCTATAATGTGTATTAATAACAAAACCCCTTTTTAATGTACTATTTTATACCAAATTTGTTTCGTACCATATTTTGCTTTCACCCGGCCAAGACTCCTATTTTCTCTAGAATTCTGTGTTATTTTATAAAATTGATATGGGCTAAAAGTAAGCCCCAAAGACACATTTAATGTGGCGTTAATTAGACCCAATATGGTCAAAACGTGGGGCCCACCAGATGGGCCCAAACCCTATTTATAATATTAATTTCGTAATTAATATTAGGGGTAATAACCAGCTCAGTAATAAGAGTCAAACAAGGATATTACTCTAGCCTGACTTAGTCTCCAAGATACATATTTCAACATGGAAACTGGTTCCTACATACTAGGATCTGGAACCTTCTTCTAGGCGGTGACTTGCCCACCAAGTCACCTAACCCTACTACGATTCTAAGGCTTCTCAGCCTATATAAAGGGTCTGACCCCTCATTCTCAGAACTACGTCTTGGCTTGATTCTCAATAACGAGATACGTAGGCACTCTGTGAGGACCGATCAGTCTCGTAACACGGAAACAACCATTAAAGCACGAAACTCCCGAACCCTAGCATTAAATACAATTCGTAACCTAGTTTTTATTCCACAACATTTGGCGCCGTCTGTGGGACAAAGACATCAACCATGGTTCAAACACGAAGGACACCGACAATTACCGAGCCTCTACCACTCAGTTCTGCACCGCCCACTACGGATCCGGCGCCTCAGACGACCGGGGCGATTGTTCAACATCAAGTTTCTCAACCTCTAGGGACAACGTCCCATGTTGAGAGTACGTTACCTCCGATCATCCACACAAATCAAGGGACCAATCCTCTTCAGGTGGTGGTTTCTCCCTTGGTTGTCGATCCTAACAACCCCTCACATGGGGTCCAGATCCATACTACGGATCTCCCTGTGAACACCAACCCAATGTATGGACTGCTTAACTACCCTCCTACTCAAGGAGCTGGAGCTAGTGGCCACGCCTTGCAGATCCGAGATCGAGAGTATGTTGACTACTCTGGCCCCTATACTGATGATTCATCGTCTGATGAGGATGATCGTGATGAAGCCCCGAGGAGGCGACGTGCTAGTAGAGAACCAAGAAGAAGAACGCAAACCGTCCATGACGGACCTCCTTTGACAGCCGCTGAGAGGATCAGGGCTTATGAGGTCGAGATCTTAAGGTTGAAGGATGATATTGCAAGAGAAGAAGCTAGGTTAAATCAGACTCAACCTCCTCCAACATCAGGACCGATTCCCTTTATAGATCTGGAGAGGTCTTCAAGAAGGCAAAGAAGGGCTGCAGATGCCCCAACTGGTAGAACAACGAGGGTGGAAACCCCCAAGAGCAACCCCAAGGATCTGATGCCACTTAGGGATCCTGACGATCCCACACCCCCGTTTACTGAGTAGGTGATGAATGCTCGTTTCTCAAAGAAGTTCAAGATGCCGACAATTAAGGCTTATGATGAAACGGGTGATCCCGCAAACCACGTTAGGACATTCTCAAACACACTACTGTTGCAACCTGCAAGTGACGCTTTGAAGTGTAGGGCATTCCCTCAAACCCTATTGGGTATGGCTCAAAGATGGTGCATCCGGTTGCCTGCAAACTCGATCGCCTCTTTTAAAGAGTTAAGTGCTGCCTTCGTTAGCCAGTTTATCAGCGGGAGAGTGCATGAGAAAAGTTCTGCATCTCTTATGTATGTGGTGCAAGGAAAGAATGAGAATCTGAGAGACTACCTTAAGAGGTTCACCAAGGAGACTTTGAACATCACTGATCTGGAAAATAAGGTGGCAATGGTAGCCTTGGAGCATGGCACCACTGACCTATACTTTAAAAGGTCATTGGCAAAGCATCCTCCTGACAATTTGGCTGAGCTCCAGCGAAGGGCTGACAAGTATATCAAGGCTGAGGATAGTATAAAGAAGGAGGCCACAGTGAGCAATGGTCGAGGTAACATTGATACAAAGAAGAGAAAGTAGGATCAGGAGTATGATGCTAGGGACAAGTATCCCCGTACTAGCAAAGATTCTGAATCAGCACAAAAAAAGAATTTTGGACCAAGGTTTTCTGACTATGCAAGGTTGAATGCTCCTAGGAGTCAAATTCTGCTAGAGATCGAGAAGGATAAAGACTTTCGATGGCCGAAGCCACTCAAGGGTGATCCCGCAAAGAGAGATAAGGAACAGTACTATAGGTTCCACCGAGATGTGGGGCATGATATAGATGATTGTAGGCAGTTGAAGGATGAGATTGAGTTCTTGACCGCAAAGGAAAGTTGGATAAATTCACTAAGGGTGAAGATCGTGGAACCCAAAGAAGGGACTACGATAGGAGAGACAATGACAGAAGGGATAATGATCGTGATCGTAATACGCAGCCCCGAGGGCCAGTTATCAACATGATTTGGGGAGGCCCGACGGCGGCCGGTACAACTCGAAACTCTCGGAAAGCGTATGCCAGAGAGGTGATGCACATCGTGGGAGAGGCCCCGAAACGTGCTAGGACTGAAATAGTGATTGGTTTTGATGATTCTGATCTTGAAGGGGTGAAGTTCCCCCATGACGACCCGTTGGTCATAACCCCTATGATTGGGAACTCGGAAGTGAAGCGAGTCTTGATAGACAATGGAGCTTCCGTTGATATTTTGTTTCATGATGCTTTTGTAAAAATGGGATACACTGATTCTCAGTTGACCCCGACCAACATGCCCATCTACGGATTCAATGGAGTTGATTCCAATGTTGATGGTACTATTCAGTTGCCCATGACAATTGGACAAGAACCTAAGGAAGCTACTCAGATGCTGAATTTTCTAGTGATCAAGGCAGCCTCAACCTATAATGCAATCCTGGGAAGGACTGGACTTCATGCGTTCAAGGCTGTTGCCTCCACTTATCACATGAAGATTAAGTTTCCAACCCGGAATGGTGTCGGAGAACAAAAGGGTGATCAGAAAATGGCAAGAAGTTGTTATGTGTCCGCATTGAGAGCTGATGGAGTCGGGGGGCAGGTTCTCCCAATTGAAGACATGGATGTCCGTGGTGATGATGAACACCGAGGGAAGCCAGCAGAGGACTTAGTTCCTATTCCACTAGAGCTGGGTGACCCTGAGAAAGTAACTTACGTAGGAGCATCTTTAAAAGAGCCCCTGAAGGGCTAACTGATAGCATTCTTGCAAGAAAATAGTGATGTGTTTGCTTGGACTGCAACTGACATGCCAGGGATTGATCCCCAACTCATAACTCACAAGTTGAATGTTGATCCTGGGCGAAAGACAATAAGGCAGAAGAAGAGAAATTTTGCTCCTGAAAGGCAGGAGGCCATTAAGCAAGAAGTTGACAAGCTCTTAGAGGATGGGTTTATTGAAGAAATTCAGTTTCCCGAATGGTTAGCAAACCCTGTAATGGTCAAGAAAGCGAATGGGAAATGGAGGATATGTATAGACTTCACTGATTTGAATGATGCATGTCCGAAGGATTGTTTTCCCCTGCCAAGGATTGATATGTTGATAGATGCCACAGTTGGACATAAGATGTTGAGCTTCATGGATGGTTTCAGCGGCTACAATCAGATTAAGATGCACAAGGATGACATCCCTAAGGTATCTTTCATAACTGGCTTTGGTGTTTTCTGCTATCTTGTTATGGCTTTTGGTCTAAAGAATGCAGGAGCTACTTACCAACGACTGGTGAATAAGATATTCGCCCATCTGATTGGAAAAACCATGGAGGTCTATGTTGATGACATGTTAGTCAAGACCCTACTCAAGGCAGATCACATTAAGCACCTTAGAGAGGCATTTGAAGTGCTGAGGCACCACAAGATGATGTTGAATCCAGCCAAGTGTGCTTTTGGCGTTGGATCTAGAAAGTTTTTTGGATTAATGGTTTCGAAAAGAGGCATAGAGGCCAATCCCGACAAGATCAAAGCAATCTTAGACATGGAACCACCCCGTTCTTTGAGGGACGTACAGAAGTTAACAGGCAGAGTGGCCGCTCTAGGGAGATTCATCTCCAAGTCTGGCGATAAGTGCTTGCCTTTCTTTCAAGCATTAAAGAAGGTGAAAAATTTTGAATGAACTGATAAAAGCCAAGTGGCCTTTGATCAGTTGAAGAAATACATGGCTGAGGCCCCGTTGTTGGCCAAACCAAGCCCTGGGGAAACTCTCTACTTATACCTGGCGGTATCTGAGCAAGCATTGAGTGCTGTTCTTGTTCGAGAAGAGAAAAAGATTCAGAAACCTATTTATTATGTGAGCAAGGTTTTGCATGGGGTTGAGTTGAATTACTCAACCATAGAGAAGTTTGCACTGGCTTTGGTAACGACCTCGAGGAAGCTACGACCATACTTCCAGTCGCACAAAATTGAAGTCCTGACGGACCAGCAGTTAAGGAACATATTGCATAGCCCAAAGGCCAGTGGAAGGCTAATCAAATGGGACATAGAGCTTGGAGAGTTTGATATCAAGTATAATCCTCGGACAGCCATCAAGGCTCAGGCATTGGCTGACTTCGTGGTTGAATACACCATTAACAACCAAGAAGTCGGGGGGCAGGTGATGATAACCACCCCTGAGAATGGAGATAAAGATGAAGAACTGGTAGCTGATCAGAAGGAATATTGGGTGCTCTATTTTGATGGAGCATCAAAAACAAAATCTAGTGGTGCAGGTTTGGTTTTACAAAGCCCCGATGGGTTCACAGTTGAGTATGCTTTGAAGTTGGATTTTCATACTACCAACAATGAAGCTGAGTATGAGGCATTGATAGCCGGATTGGGTTTGGCTAGAGTCATGAAAGTCAAGAACCTCAAAGTGTGTGGAGATTCAAGACTGATAGTCTCGCAAGTGAATGGTGAATTTGAGCCCAAGGATGAGACTATGGCAAAATACCTGAGAGTCGTGAAAGCTGTTATGACTCAGTTTGAGGAATGCTATGTTGAACACATTCCGAGAGAAGAGAACGTTAAGGCCGATGCCCTACCAATTGATGTGGGAAGCTGTTGGATAGATCCTATTAAAACTCACCTCAAATCCGGATGGCTCCCTAACAATGCCTTGGAGGCACGAAAACTGTTAGTGAGAGCATTAAGATATGCCCTGATCGAAGGCATCCTGTACAAGAGATCCTTTGTCATCCTGTACTTGAAATGTTTGAGACCCCAAGAGGCAAGAGAAGCCTTGGAGGAAGTTCATGAAGGGATATGTGGGCAACACTTGGGGGGCAGAGCCCTAGCTCACAAGATTACTTGACTAGGATTCTATTGGCCGGAGATGTTGGCCGATGCACAGAATTACGTCAAGAGATGTGATAGATGTCAAAAACACGCTCCAATTGTAAGGCAGCCGCCTGAGATGTTAACTTCAGTTAACTCTCCTATTCCGTTTGCGATGTGGGGGATGGACATACTTGGTCCTTTCCCTATGGCTTCTGCACAAAGAAAGTTTCTGATAGTGGCTATCGACTATTTCACCAAGTGGATTGAGGCTAAACCTTTGGCCAAGATAACCACCAAACAAGTTGCCCAGTTCTTTTGGGAAAACGTTATTTGCAGGTACGGAATTCCCCGAATCCTTGTGACAGATAACGGGACACAGTTCAACAATGAAGAGTTTAAGAAGTACTGCGAGGAAAATGCTATTGAGCTTCGTTTTACTTCAGTAGCACATCCACAAGCTAATGGACAGGCAGAGGTAGCTAATCGGATCATCCTTGATGGACTAAAGAAAAGGGTCGAACGCTCAAGAAACACTTGGGTGGATGAGTTGCTGCCTATACTCTGGGCTTATCGCACCACTTGCAGGGTGACCACCGGAGCAACCCCGTTTCTGCTGGCTTATGGAGCCGAGGCAATTGTGCCACTGGAGATTATGCATGCGTCACCTCGAGTTGAGGCATTTGAGCCAGAGACTAATGAAGAGGGCATGAGACTCGCCCTAGACTTGATTGATGAAGTCAGGGACGAGGCAAACGCTAGAAATGTGGAGCATCAAAAGAAAGCATCCTTTTATTACAACCACAGGGTTAAGGAAAGGTTCTTCCAGCAAGGTGACTTATTTCTAAGGAAGATCGAGGCTTCTGGAGTTGGCCAGAAGGGAAAACTAGCCCCTAACTGGGAAGGGCCGTATCGAGTCAAGAAGAAGTTGGGACGAGGATCATACAAGTTGGAGACCTTGGACGGGGTTGAGGTGCCCCGTACTTGGCATGCCTTGAACCTCAAAGTTTATTATGTTTAAGCTATCCTAGCAAGGACTTAGCTTTTTATCCATCTATTAAGAGAAGTAGAAATAAGGTTCGATGAAACCATTCCAGGGCCCAGTGCCCCAAGTAGGACAATAGTAAGCTATGTAAGGGTTGAACCCCATTCTGAGTTATTAATACAAGTTTGTTTTCCATTCCATGATTCTATGTTTTATTTATGTACCGAGCACCTGCTGAGTGTAAGCCTAGAAAGGCCAAGTACCGAAAATAAATGAACATACGAATAAGGGAAACAAATGCATAAATAAAGACCCCGAAGGGCCAACAGTTAAGTTACATCACTTTAGCAAATAAAAGTTTGATCCCGAAGGACCTTGGTTGAAAGCTAGAAATATAAAGCCACACGCGGCTAATAAGGCCATGCAAGGCCACAAACCAACTCCAGCTACTGCTCTGCAGACTCCTCTTCGCCGCTCTCCTCTTCCCCGTTCTCCTCCTCCGAGTCTTCACCGGAGTCATTGTCAGGCTCGGCCACCACCATAGGCTGAATCACAGCAACTCCGGCACCTTCTTCTTCAGAGGATGAATCAGAAGAAGAACTGCCCTCGTTTCGGATCAGCCTCTTGCCAGGGATTGGTTGTCGAACCACTCCAACTTTCCTTGCGGGCGGGGGTTTCTTCCCACGGGAGCCAGAAGAAGATGAGTCTTGGCTAGCAACTTGGACAGCTCCCTTGGAGTTGGATCCAGAGCGTCAATGACTGCCTTTGGAGCTGGATCCTGATGTCTGAGGAACAACTTTAGTTCCCGAACCAGAAGCTAGAGTAGCCGGGTTGACACCCCAGTTAGGGCAAGGAAAATCAGCCGGGTTGACAACAGAAGGATGTCTATGGCTCACAGCGTTGATGGCCTTATCCCAACCAACAGACATGTTGAAGGGACGCATCTCATCATCATGATCATCGATGAACTTAAGAAAATCTTGGGTCCTATGATAGGCCTGGATCACCTTATCAGCATCAGACGCCTTCTTTCGGGCTAAAGAAGAAAGTTGTTTACGGGTGGATGCAGCATTAGCTTCGGCACGAACAATTTGGGAGTGCAAATCTTCAATCTCTTCCTTGAACCTTGCAGAGTCATTCTTCAAGCTAATATTCTCATCCCTAAAAGCCCGGCCTTGAGTTAAGACAGTTTGAAAGTAAGCATTGGCCTGCAATAAGGAAATGGGTGAGCTACAAGGAATACACAAAGTCGAAATCAATAACAGTGTCGAACTTAACAGAGGGAATTTCATACCTGATACAAGGCTTGAGTGCCCATAAGCTGAGACTCATCCATTTTGTCACCTGCGTGCATAGTCACTTGGTCGGGAGGAGTGATTGAAAGCTTGGACCAGTCTAGAGCTAGATGAGGGCTCCCGAAGACTGAGTCTTGTTCACATATACCCCAAGGAGGTATGAAAGGAGTCCTGACATCCCCATCAGCATTCCGGGATCGTTTCCCGCCTTGAGAGCAGCGCTCCAAGAAGTTAGGGATATGAGGCTTAGTAGGATTCAGTAGTTCCGCAGCCTTCTTCTTCATCCTTTTAGTCACAGTCGGTTGGTTTTGAGGATGACTATCAATCTCCTCGGCAGCTGAAATACAAAGAGAAAAACATCGGGATAAGAACAAACAGAGTTCATAATAAGCTCAAGTAAAAAGGTTACCCTCAATGGAAAGAAATCTAAGGCTAGCCTCAATAAGATTCTTTTCATTCAGAAAAGTTTTATAGTGTGTACGGCCATCGTCAGCAAGAAGCCTATCTCGATCCCACAATTCTGAGTCACTAAGATCACACACGAAATGTGAACTATCTTCCACGGATCCAAATCTCTTCACAAAGAAGTTGCCCCAGTCACCACCTTTCCACTCAAGAACTACAAACTCCCTTTCCCAGAAATGCTGTGAATCTGGAAAGGAGAAGGGATTCACTATGTGTGGAAGTTTAGCTCGGTGCTTGAGGCTAACCCATCCTTTCTTGTGGTCAGAAGAGTTACTGGCCCCAAAGATACTTCGAAACATTGTAGTAGTCGGTAGAATCTCCAATTGACGACACCTTATTAAGAAAATAGAGATGTACCTCCAAGCGTTGGGATACAACTGACAGGGGTAGATTTGATACTCCGCCAACAATCTAATGATAAAATTATCAACCGGGAATCTAAACCCAGCATCAAGAGCACCCTAGGGAACGCAAATCCTCTCAGGATGCCAGTTGCAGGTCCTGTCTGATGGGTTTGGAAGATAAACCTTAATAGCACTTGGAAAGTGATTTGTGTCCCTTATTTCTTGGACATCTTTTTCCTTCAACTTACTTGGACTGTTAAAAGAATCTAAGCTAGCACAGTTTGTGAATCTCTCCCTCATGATGTTTAGAAGATCTAGCAAGGATTCAAATCTATGTTCAAAATATGAAGGAGGTTTGATTTGTTCTTTACCTTTGGTGGTCCTCATTTTACTCCTCTTCGCCATAGCTTCCATCATGGAAACAGGGGAGCCAGTGGGCGATCACCTTCCGACAACTTGATCTTGGACATCTTTTTCCTTCAACTTACTTGGAATGTTAAAAGAATCTAAGCTAGCACAGTTTGGGAATCTCTCCCTCATGATGTTTAGAAGATCTAACAAGGATTCAAATCTATGTTCAACATATGAAGGAGGTTTGATTTGTTCTTTACCTTTGGTGGTCCTCATTTTACTCCTCTTCGCCATAGCTTCCATCATGGAAATAGGGGGAGCCAGTGGACGATCACCTTCCGACAACTTGATCTTGGACCTGAAACTTGATCTTGAAGCTTGAACTTGACCTTACAACTTGAAAGCTAGAGAACTTAAGAATTTGAGAGCTCTGAAATGAAGAAGTGAATTGAAATGAAGGCTACTTCTCCTCTTTTATAGAAAATACATGACATGCTACATCAGGTTGAATCTCAGTTTGGTTCGCGTTTACAGGTCATCTATCGTTTATAGATGAAAAAAGCACAGAAATTATCCGCGATACACAGAAAGAATCGTTATAATTTATATATGCCAGAAAGGAGATAGCTGAAATATTTGCTGCACGGATGGTTGCGCTTAAGAAGTTAAGTAACGAGTTTAGCCTTAAGCACAAGATTAGCAGTGCTAATCATGAATGAAGGAGTAATATCGTCAGAAGTCACGAATGACCAAACTGATGACTTAAGATCAAGATCAAGGTTCTTGGTCCTTAGGACCACGGATGATTTTAGATCCTAGATCCCTGACGACTTAAGATCAAGATCAAGGTTCCTGATCCTTAAGATAACAAAGTCACAAATGACCAAGGTAGTAACTTGAGATTGAGATCAAGATTCATGATCCTCAAGACCACGGATGGATTTCAGGTCCGGGTTTCCTAGCCAACCACGAGGTAGCCGACCACCGTGCCCGAGGGACGCCGGCCGACCACGAAGCAGCCGACCACGGCGCACGAGGCATCGTAGCCGACCACCTCTCGGCCGACCACGGCGTGTCAGGGCCTTTCGGCCGACCACCTCCCAGCCGACCATGGTTCGGCCGACCATGGTGGTTTCAAGCCCTCCGGCCGATCATGAGCTAGCCGACCACGAGCTAGCCTTTGATCCGGCCGATCACGGGTTAGTTCGTGGTCCTAGATCCCGACTTTTTCAGCGAACCTCGGATAGTTTGTGGTCCTAGATCCTGACTTTTTCAGCGAACCTCGGATAGTTTGTGGTCCTAGATCCCGACTTTTTCAACGAATCTCGGATGATTTTCAGTACTAAAAAGATGTCAAGATTAGTGCTGTTAAGCACAGATTAGTGCCGATTAGCACATATTAGTGCCGTTTAAGCACAGATTAGTACTGTTAAGCACAAATTAGTGCCGATTAGCATAGATTAGTGCCGTTTAAGCACAGATTAGTGCTGTTAAGCACAAATTAGTGCCAATTAGCACAGATTAGTGCTGTTTAATCACAGATTAGTGTTGTTAAGCACAAATTAGTGCCAATTAGCACAGATTAGTGCCGTTTAAGCACAAATTAGTGCCAATTAGCACAGATTAGTGCCGTTTAAGCACAGATTAGTGCTGATTAGCACAGATTAGTGTCGTTTAAGCACATATTAGTGCTGATAAGCACAGATTAATGCCGATAAGCACAGATTAGCACCGATTGGTGCTGTTATTACCGTTTTATGCTGTTTAACATCGTTTAACACTGTTTAAACGTTGTTTAAGGCTGACTAGTGCTGTGTAGTGTCGTTTAACACCGTTTAGTGTCGTTCAACATCGTCGTAAATGCGTCGGTCGCTCCACGCTTTACATTAGATGATATTGGTGAAAGTACTCGTGTAAGAGCAATAAACCCTGACCCAAGTCTCGGAAAGGCCGTTAAAACTTCAAGGAAAACCTGATCAGTTTTCCTAGAAGTTGAGGGGCAAATGATATGGGCTAAAAGTAAGCCCCAAACACACATTTAATGTGGCGTTAATTAGACCCAATATGGTCAAAACGTGGGCCCACCAGATGGGCCCAAACCCTATTTATAATATTAATTTCGTAATTAATATTAGGGGTAATAACCAGCTCAGCAATAAGAGTCAAACAAGGATATTACTCTTGCCTGACTTAGCCTCCAAGATATATATTTCAACATGGAAACTGGTTCCTACATACTAGGATTTGGAACCTTCTTCTAGGCGGTGACTTGCCCACCAAGTCACCTAACCCTACTACGATTCTAAGGCTTCTCAGCCTATATAAAAGATCTGACCCCTCATTCTCAGAACTACGTCTTGGCTTGATTCTCAATAACGAGATACGTAGGCACTCTGTGAGGACCGATCAGTCTCGTAACACGGAAACAGCCATTAAAGCACGAAGCTCCCGAACCCTAGCATTAAATACAATTCGTAACCTAGTTTTTATTCCACAACAAAAATAAATAAATAAATTCTATTACAATTATAATTTTTTTTATTACAACTTAAAAAAAAGACTACGAATCATATGTTAATCTACGGTGACATGCTTATCTATAACAAACGAAATACATTTTTAATGGTACTTCGGTACCAAAAATTGGTTTCACCCTTAAGATTCCTATTTCTCCAAGGATTCTATATTATTTTTTTTAAAAATAATAAATTGTTAATACTATTATAATTGTAATTTTTATTATAACTCTATTCAGTTCACAAATAACGTATGTATCATAATCATGTACATTTTAACGTATATATCAGAATCATTTAGTTTTTTTTCTCGATTTTCTTAAATAAACTTAAATAAATAATATATAAAATAACCTTTATTAATAAGAAAATTCTTTGTAAATAGCGTAATTTTTTATAATAAATTAATGATCAATTTAATTAAATTTTCTTGGGCCCTTATCATCTAATATCTTATTAGTAAGTGAAACCACGTTTTAATAATACTGACTTCTAGATTTGTGTCTCTTAGAATTATTGGAATTCTGATGTAATTACAATTTTTTTTATAAACTACCGAATTGCATAAATATCGTAGTTTTTTTTGTACATTTATCATTTTTATAGTATATTTTAATGATAAATAAATTTCCTATAAAAATTTAATAAGAAATGATCAATTTTAATAAATTATCTCGACCCGTGCTTCATACGGATTATCATCTAGTATAACATAAAGATCCGGTTGGGCCTCCTCTTACACCTAAAGGTTTTAGATGAGTTGGTTACTTAACATGGTATCAGAGCTCATGCACGCAGATGTCCCGGGTACAACTCTCTACGACCCCCAATATTCTCACAATTTACTTTCTGCGACCCCTAATATTCTCACAATTTATTCCAATATTCTCACAATTTATTACGGACATTAACATGCTGTTTAGGACATTCTTTTCCATAGTAGTTTCTTAAATTTGGTTACATTGAATAACAGTGACTCTTAAAGGAAGAAGATCTCCTAACAGATCTTAGTGATGTGCAATGCATCTTTCAAAGCCTCTGTGGCTTGGCTTAGTTTTATTAAGTGGTACTTATATGGCCTTATTTAACTAAAAATCATCTTCTCGATTTAAAAGCTCTAAAAATCATTTTACAATAGAACAACGGGCCATATTATGTCAATGTGACTGTATATGACTCCCTTGTGATAACTTGATTTCCATGCACAATGTGTTGCATTTTGAAACCCTCGTAGACTCATATTTCATTTTCAAGTTAATACTTAATACGTTATGATAAATAGTCGCAAATTCTCTTACAAAAACGTATCATCATCGTCGTTGTGTTTTCTGTCATATTCTTTGATGTTGTTTTCACCCACGAACTCTCGCAAGTTTTTACCCTCACACCACTAACTCTCGTAGTGTTATTTTTCTCACCCGCAAACTTTTGCGGGATTCTCCACACACCACGAACTCTCGTAGTGTTAATTATTCTCACACCTACGAACTCTAGTAGGTTTGATTTTCCTTCGCACCCACAAACTTTTACGGAGATAATCTAGGTTCTTGATACCATGATAAAATAGCTACAAAGTCTCTTCTCATTAAATGATGGAGGCGAGTGCCTCCACCATTTAATGAGAAGAGACTTTGTGACTATTTTATCACATTATCACATGCAACTACCTTAAACTGCTCTTTTTCGTGCGGTGTATTATTGATTGCTCTGTCATTTAGAGATGTAAAAGAAGGCTTATTAATTTACTTCATGAGCAGAGGTGAGCTGCTCGCTTAGAATATCGTATCGTCTTGCATAGTGCTACTAGTGATATGAATGATGTAGGTAATACCAAATCACAGCACTCTGAAAAATGTTGGTGGCAACAAGACTCAAACCCAAGCACGTTAAAAATTCAAATAAGAAGCAACGCCTTATACCACTGAGGCACCGCAACCTTGGAACTATACACAACATATTAAAATTTATACTAGAATCTCAGGGTACTCCAAAGCACCCTCTGGTAATTGAGTACCTTCACATTGTTGTCGTGAATCTTTAGAGGCAATATGCAGAACACCACATGAAGTATGACACTTCAGATAAAATTTAATACTTGCATAGTAGAAAACGGGTCTTTTACGTCGGTTAAATCGACCTTATACGTCGGTTAAATGGCGACGTATGGGCAGGAGACGTATAAAGTCATGGGTCTTTTACGTCGGGTAAAAAGGCGACGTATATTGTATCCTTTTACGTCGGTTCTTCTAAAAAACCGACGTATAATATCCAACACCGACGTATAATGTTATTCTTTTACATCAGTTCCCCTAAACAACCGACGTAAAAGGTCCAAGAAATTTAAAAAAAATTGTTTTGTTTCTCTGTAACACAATAAAAAAAAGCATCACCCAGTCACCCAGTAACATCAAACCGAGTCAACTCGCACTCGCAGTCACACAGTAAATGAATGAGTATTACATCTTTCAAAATTTCTGGAAATATAAACTTAATTTTTTACATGAATACAAGAATGTGTATCATAGAACTAATGACACCTGAAGCTAGTCAGGCTGATTAAACATTTACATAAACAGAAGCACAGCTAAGGAGCAGCTTTTGAAAATCATCAATGGAAAGGAAGATCCAAGCAAACTCTGAATGATTTTTAATCTTGATTCATGATGAAGATACACAATCCCCCGAGCTATGCCCAATGCTATATCAAACCGTTTCTTCCAATTTAGCATGTTTATTCTTTCATTATCTGAATTAAGAAAAAGCAGACATAATATCAGCATAGTGTAATTAAGTAATTAACATAGCATGCTCTATTTGATTATGGTAATTATGCATACAAAATTCAACTCTGAAGGCTGTCATACCGAAAAGAAAGCTATCCAAGCCCTTGTTACGCAAGTATTCATATATCAACATTTTCTCTTCTTTCTCAACACAGTATCCAAAGAGCCTGAAAAGATTGCGGTGCTGAAGCTTTGCGATCAATGTAACTTCATTTTTGAATTCCTCCATCCCTTGGCCTGATGTGTTTGACAATCTTTTCACCGCAATATCTTGTCCACTACGTAGTCTACCCTACAATTTTTTACAAGAATTATCCATGTTCTAATATTTACTGCCAATCAATTATTAGATTAGATAATTAAACTGCTTCGTACCTTATAGACAGAGCCAAAACCACCTTGTCCAACTTTATGATCCAGAGAGAAATTATCAGTTGCAAGTATGATAGTGCTTAACGGAAATAGTTTTATATCAACTGTACTACTTGTCCCTGTGCCACCGAATTCTTCTCCCTCTAGAGAGCTGCGGGCAGACATTGTGCGATTATTGTTACTTCTGAACAACCCTATACCCTCATGTCTTCTTCGAGCTAAACCTAAATTTGATTAGTAATTTGGTTATTAGTGAAATAAGGGCCACTAACAAGTATAAAACATAAGTTCATAATATTACAAGTACCTCTCTTTTTCTTCATTATTAAGCAGTATGCAGTAGTCAGCAGAAGTAAAAGTGTAGCACTCGGTGGCACTATAACTAAACATCCAATTTTGCTTGTAGCGACTTCAAAACAGTTTGATGCTATGTTATTGAGGATATACTGCCAATCACAAGCCAGAGTGAGTTTATTTAGTTCAACCGAAGGCCATATTTTATAAAAAAAATCTTCAGTGAAAAGCCTAGTAAAAAAACCATACCTTGATGGATATAAAAGATGATGATGCTGAAGAAGGCACTAGTCCAGTAACCAAAAATCACCCAACCTCTGTTTTTCCAAATCCAGCTTTCTCTAAGGCATCAGTCCTCCATAAGGCCTCTAAAACAAACCAAAAAAAACACAAATCAATAACCAAAAAGAACAAAAAATCAAATCAAACATCACAAATTCCACAAAAATCATAAGTAACAATTTTCTTCTTAATCGAAACATTCGAAGAAGACGGAGGCGACAAAGGACCAGAGTCCCTCACACCCTGCGTTGACATAACTATCCCTCATCCCCCTCCTCTCAGTAGTGAAGTCGACGCTGCAAAAACAATCATCAAAACAAACAAATTCAATACAAAAATATCCAAACCTATGAATCAAAAATTCAATCAACATAAACAAACAAATTCTTGCTTTTATGCCTTGGTTCGGAGAGATGTCGAGAGAGAAGGGAAGAGGGAGAGTAGGGGAGAGAAGAGGGCAGAGAGAGAGATAGATTTTGGTCGATCGAGAGGATTAAAACAAAAAAGATAGTTAAAATATAGATTTAATTCAATCTAACGGATTAGATCTTGTTAATTCAATCCAACGGCTTAAAGTAATCTGAAAGAAGCACAATCCTTGTGCTTCAGTGTTACCCAATAATAATGTGACACGTGGCCACTTCTAATTTCTTTAAAGGTTTTATACGTCGGTTATATTAAGAGCGACGTATAATATCATCAAATATATGTCACCTTTTCCTCAACCGACGTATAAAATAGCGTTATATGCGTCGCATTTTCCTCAATCGACGTATAAAATAGCATTATATACGTCGCCTTTTCCTCAACCGACGTATAAAATAGCATTATATACGTCGCCTTTTCTTCAACCGACGTATAATATGACCTTATACGTCGGCTTTTTCTTGAACCGACGTATATAAGTACTTTATACGTCGCCTTTGACCAAAACCGACGTATATAAGTACTTTATACGTCGGCTTTGGCCGGAACCGACGTATAAGAGGCGACGTAAAAGACCAATTTTCTACTAGTGCATGCATAGTTCAGACAGTACTCCTAAATTGTTTTAACTCGTTTGAGATGAGGTTTTTGACACTTTTTTCTCCTAAATGTTAATAATATTCAACATAGCTGCTCCAAGCGAAACATGGAGACATGTTTGTTTTATGTATATATGGAATTACTGAAATAAGTTGGAAATTATCCATTCTGCATGACTTTTATGTAAAAATATGCATTTACATGCATTTGATTAGTTACAAGTATCTAGTCTTGTAGGCTGAATTAACAGGACATGCATGAAGCCAAATTGATAAGGCCTCAGAATAGGCCTCAAAGAAAATTTTTTAAGGGTCTCAAAGAAAATTTCACAATAGGCCTCAGAATGCTCAGGGGTCGCCCCTGCATAATCCCATAAGAGTTTAGGAGGCCTCTACTACCACCTTAATATTAAAAGTTGAGTTGGTTACTTATAATACAACTTATCCTCACTTCGATCGATTAAATAGCATATTAATCACACAACTCAGGATCAACTAGCTAAAATAGCTCAATTATCACACAGCAATTGTAGAGTAAGAACTGGCAAGAAATCTCACCATAGGTTTGAATAAAATTCGCTGAATTTATTGTACTCACTGAAAATCATGGAATCCTAGATATATATCAATTTGATGAACTTCCACGGCATGCTTTATTTTTATGTTTCATTCCCCAGCAGGAAAAAAGATAAATCGTGTCATTTGCTTAATTTTGTAATAATTAACTTTTAACCAAGGTTATTTGACAGCCAGGAATAAATCAACTAGCAATGAATCAAAACCGAAAACCGAACCGAATTAAATTCGGTTTTTAACCGAACCGAAATATTTATTTCAGTTATTACCGAAAACCGAAATTTTAAAACAGTGCAAAAAAAATGGAATAATATTACAAACATTTAAACAAATTAAAACTTCAAATTGCAAGATAATATTAATAGATAGTTTGACTGTTTGAGAAGTGAGACTCCAAATCTTCGAATCTCTGCCCTCCATGCCTTCATTGATATGCAATCTCTGCAAATGAATAAAAATAGTGAGAAATTCTGAGATTGCAAGTTAAATAATAGCAACTGGGCAGCAGAAGAAGACAAGGGAATAAGGAGTACATTTACTAGGCATTATATACACGAAGCATATTAACATGAAAGAATAGCCCAACTGCAAGCTTTTCTTATTTAAGCAACCGTACTGAAGTCCAACTCTATACACAGCACCATCCTAAAGACTCCAAGTCTCCAAGTAGACCAGGAGGGTGATTTATATACATAAAAAGCTAAAGAATAAAACCACAAATTAGGAAAAGAAGACTACTGACCAGTGGCTAATTAACTTTAACAACTCAAATATGAAATAACTTCTGATTAACAACTCAAATATGAATTATGAAATTAACTTGAAGGCTTGAATCTTGAATTCTTGATAATTAATTGAAGATTTGATTCTTCGATTGAAGATTTGAATCTCCCAGGAACAGCGTATTAGGTTTCACTTTTCAGCGGCGTGTTTTGTTTTATAATTGTTAATACCCTCCCGAAGAAAACTCTTTTATCCTTATAATGTAACTATGTCTCGAGAATGCCTAGTGGACAACTTGCCACACCCCAAAGTTGACTAAGAAAAATAAGCTAAGGCAATGCTCCTCCTTCCGGACAAAAGGCACATTCCTCCTCCAATACATTCAACCTCTTGGACAAAGAGCGTTCCCTCCTTCATAACATATTATCTCGTGGACTTATCTCAGAGCCTTCACGAAAGTAATCACTTTGACAGCAGAAAGTGGAAGGGACATGCTATTAACCAACACCTGTCTCAAGGAAGGGAACATTCTTCCGGACAAGAGGAGGTAACACCAAACTCTATAAATACCAAGGTAAACTCACACATGAAAGAGTTGAACATTCTCACACTCACTCTCACATACTCACATTTCATATTTGCTCTCTAAAATCTCAGTCAATAGTATTACCATTTTCCGATATTGTTTCTTGTATTTCCCACCACCAGTTACTTACTCTCACGCTGGAGGTGCTTGACGGCCACCACCCCCAGTCAAGCATTGTTTTGCAGATACCCATCGATAGCTACACCACATTTCCGTCCAAACATCGCCGGAAGAGGGAAAAGTGAGGTAGAGTGGAGCAAGGAGCATTATCATTTGGCGCTAGAAGGAGGGCATCTTCTCTTTGAAAGACCCTCCATCCTTTCCAGATTGCAAGAAGTAACAAGACCGTCTAAGAACACGAGGTTGCAAGCACGAACCATGGTTGATCCAAATAATCCAAATCCGTAGCGAGCCCGTCCTCCAAAGAATTGGCACAAGGGAGGAAGATCCTCCTCTCAACTTGGACCTAACCCGTTTCGCCCCTAACCAAATGAATTTTCTCCTCAATGTTGCTGCAAATCTCCAAAACCTACATCAACAGAATAACCCACCTCATTCCAATGGGAGGAGGGAACAACCTCCCCTCGAGGACGAGGCACATAGTGCGAACAATAATGGCAGCAAAAGACCAAGGACGACCAGGTCATTCTTTTCCCGCCTTGGCTATTCCCAAGATACTAACCATATCCGTCACGGGAAAAATCACCATCGACCTGAGACTTGGAGGATAAACAGAAGAGTACGGGATCTTAGACATGAGCTAGAGGCGAAAAAGGTAGAATATGAAAGAGAGAAGAGGAGATTAGAAGATGAGTTCTACCAAGAAAAGGAAAGGGAAAGAACTCTTGAGCCTACCCCAATCAGAGGTATTGGAAGCTCTCAGCAAGAAATCCTCAATACTCTCAATGAGTTAAAGCGCAAGGTTGAAGGAGAAGTCTCCGCTGGCCCCGGTGAATCTCCTTTCTCCAAAAGACTAGAAGATGAGAGCAGGCAAACACACTTGAAACACCCCAACTTGGACTCATACGATGGTAACGGAGATCCAGAAGAGCACTTAAGTTATTTTATCAGCTGGCCCTCTTCTATGAGTACCGGGACCTAACATGTTGTAGATTCTTTGCCTCTACCTTAAGAGGGAGTGCTCAAAGGTGGTTTTGTAGACTTCCTCCAAGGACCATTGACACATGGGCCGATTTCAAAAAAGCTTTTCTGAATAAGTTTAAGGCAAACCAACCACACGAGGTGCACAATATCTTCCTTGAAACCATCGCACAAAGAAGTGGAGAGACATTGGAAAACTATCTAAAAAGGTTCAAGGAAGCAGTAAACAAAGTGGTGTCGGTCAATGAGACAGAAGCATTGGTACACTTGAGAAGGGGTTTAGACCCTTAAGATTGTGAAAGGTATATTTGCAAGCTCATGGAACACAAGCCAACTACGTTGGCCAAAGCATACGAGTTAGCTTCACACTTCATCACTGAGACGGAGGCTATGAGGGTCATGAAACAAACAAAAAATCCTCCTCAGCAGAAGCCTTACTTTCAAAAAGGAATGTTTCACCTTCCATCATAGCCAAAGGCCCATCCACGGACACCAAGTACAAACCACACATGGTCCTGATCCACCAAGGCAAAAACCCACTTTCGACAAGTCGAGACTTTCCTCTCCCACCTCATCAAAACCGGCACGTAAACCTGAGCCGGAATGGACAACACTGAGTATGTCCCGGGCAAACATTTTGCGAGAAATATGAAACAAACCCTTCTATCAGGCACCTCCACCACTTTGGACAGCCCCGGGCGATAGAGATTCCTCTAAGCATTGCGAATATCATGCCACACATGGGCATACTACGGAGAATTGTCTCTCTCTCAAACACTTCCTCGAGAGATTAGTTCGCCAAGGACTCATCAACCAGTACCTTCCTCGACAAATTACTAATGGAAACAACTCAAGTACTCCTTCCACATCTCAAACCAACAGAGACAAGAATATTGTCAATATAGTTATTGGAGGAACACAATCCCCTCCACGAGCCCCTGAGACTCAGGAGGTTATATCAATATCTCAAAAGGATACGGTAGGAGATGTTATTACTTTCTCCGATGCTGACTTGGAGGGAGTCAATCCTTACAACACCGAAGCCCTTGTTGTCACCATAGAGACACGGGATAACGTGGTAAAGAAAGTATTGATTGATAACGGGTCATCGGTGGACATAATTTTCACTCATTGTTGGGAAAGGTTAAAGTTGGAGGACAAGTTGGAAGGATGTGAAGAAGAGGCACCACTTTACGATTTTGGCCACAATGCAGTCCCCATAGTGGGAATAGTGAAGTTGCCCATACTCTTTGGGACAGCCCCAAGACAAGTGCAATATATTATCAAACTCCATGTGGTTAACAACTCCTCCTCCTACAACACTACTAGAAAAACTGCCTTAGACATCACTTATTAGCTGATGTCTTTTGAAAATGCAAGTGATATGTCAAATTATACCTAACCGCAAGCGCACGGTGTCTATTGCTAGTACAGATGGCAAGCGGGTCGAATCCACAAGGAGACAGGTTCTACTAATTCTTTTTCAGTTATCGCTAATTGTTTCAAGGGTCAAACGATTATTGGAGAATATTAACTAACTAGCAAATTAAACTAAATTAACACTAAGTAAATAGATGATTAACAAATTATTTAAAACCTAGGGCAATCAGGTCCACCATGCTTACACAATTGGCTCTTAAGCTAAAGCAATCAATGTGATCCTATAACTAGAGTATGTTAATCTCTCTCAAGCATTAACACTCTCGAAACATTCAACACAATTAACCACTTTTAGTAATTCAATCAATCAGGTAATTAGAGTCAAGTTAATCTCTTTCAAGAATTAACGCTCTCAGAAATCCAATGATGCTTTCGCACTCAAATTCAATTCTGCTAATCGTATGTGTGCCTCTAGTAAGTAAATCTCTCGATCCATACCCCTATTTGCATATAATTAATCCATGATATTGGCCAATTACACAAATTAATGATTAAAACATATCAATCAGAATTAACCATAACCAATCAAACCACTATGAAAATCATGCCAATATTAGTGCAAACATGGCTTCCCTTTAAGCCCTAGAAATAACTACTCGCTAATAATTAAACAAGTAAAACAACTAGTAAAGCAAGAAAACATAATTAAACTAATAAGAATTGAGAAGAAATTCAGATAAGAAAACCTGCAATCATCAATCCTGTCACAAGAATGAAATTCATGGTCTCCTCTCCAAAACCCTAGCTCCTAAGAGTAGGAGCACGTATGTATCTCTCCCCCCTAAAATAATACCCTAGATGTGTTTATATAGGCTCTAAAAGTCTTGCCCAATAAAAGTATTTTAATACTCTAAATCAATTACAAGTAGGATTCCATAACTGAATAGGATTCCTTAATTAAAATTCGTCACTTCTTTTTCTCCTCTGTTTCCGGGCTCTTCCAGTTGGATTTTGCTTACTGGACCACCTCTGAATTAAAGAAAATTCCACAAGCTTCGCGTGGACAGCTTACGGGCCTCAAACAGACTTCTGGAACTCAAGATATGGCCAAAACAGTGTAGAACAGCCCGTGTAGCCCAATATTACGAATTTTCTCCTATTTTATCTCCAAAATAGCTCTTTTTGCTCCAAATCCTTCCAAGTCATGAATTCTTTATTTCCTACAATAAAACAATAAAATCTATTAAATAAAAATCCAAATCAATGCAAAACACAATAAATATGAGAATAAAATCATCTAAAATATATATAAAAATATACTCTATCAGCAAGCGATGTCTTTGCATGCGATGTTAAAAGTAGGGGCCTTAGACATCGCTTTTTAGCCGATGTCTATAAGCCATTAAGACATCATTTCCTTAGACAATCTGATGTACTTTCCTTCAATTTATATCTTGACTATGATTTCAGTTATGCTATAATATGACATCTATATCACTTTGAATATATCATATATACAATAAAATGAGACATTAACATCGAGTACTTCTTCAAACTGATATGCATCTTAACATTTTACATCAGTCGTGTAATAGAAGCGATGTGGTATATATATTTTAACATCATTTTCTATTAGCTTATGATGTCTATTAGCTACTTTAACATCGGTTCCATTATCTAGCGATGTCTATTATATTCTTCAACATCAGTTCTTTATTAGGTGACTGATATGTTTGTTTGCTTTTGACATCAGTCCATTAATTTTTGTCTAAAAACGTTTTCTTTGTTTATATTTTTACATCAGTTCTTTTGTTTGTAAAGTGATGTTAGTTTTGTTTTTGTAATTCATGAATCCCCTGTTTCAATGAAATGCCCAAAAACTAAAATTCATGCATCCAAAAACTAAATTACCATACAAAAACTAAAGAACCAAACCAATGTCGCAAAACCAAACATTCATTAATTTACCCAGCATTCCAACTACATTATCCACCAAACAAACTACATAAATCAAAACCAAAGGTTCCAACTACGTACATCATCCACCAATTACGTACTCCAAACAAACTACATAAATTAAAACCAACTACTACCATATTTCCCCATCATAGTTTACCAAAATTCGCATCAACATCAACCACAAGTCTTACTACTTAAGTCAATTTAAAGCAAAAGAAAAGAGCACACGATCTGGCCAGGCATTTTTTACAAGAAGTAGTGCTCGATATGGCTAAGAGCCTCACATCGAACCTCATCAAGGTCATCCCTGGAATAAGTCACCTTTCGATTCTTGGCAGCCCACTGAAAATTGTAAAACATGAGAATAATTACAATGAATCCTAGGACAATTCATATATATACCAGTTATATATACATTGAAGCAAAGAAAAATACCGTTTTAATAAATGTCATTTCACTATCCATGACAATTTCTTTCATGTAGCGCATAACTACATAGCCACATTCAATCCCACCAGGTTGTTTAGAACATCCCTATTTAACAAAAAAAACTCATATCAATAATTAAATTAATGCCCTGGTCCTAATGAGCAGTAGCGCAAAGTCTTAGGCACCAACCAGAATTACTAAATTGTAGAAAAAGAAAAAAGAAAACTTACGGGAAGATATCTGATAGTCGGGGCTTTATTTCCCCTTCCAGCCTGAATATTGAAAGCAATCACCGCCCTGTCACAATTGGTAGTGTAAATAATGCGAATTGATCGACATTTCAATAGTGAAAATAATCGATAAAAAATAAATGTAAATACCTTGATATTGCTTTTTCCAACTGGGCATAACTACTTGTACGAGGCAGAGGATTGAGTATGAAAATCTCATCAGCCCATATCACAACCAATATCCAATGGAAACTGTTTTTAATGAAAAACACAATTACTATAAAAATCATAAAAATTATTATTTTGAGGCATATAAATAAATAAAGTGACTTATAATAAATGTGGAAACACTTAATGTACTTACTTGCTATTATGCGGCATTAGAAAAAGACGATCAGGATTACCCTCTTTCAAGCGATTAATCAAATTAGCTTCAAAATCACTGTTTAGGATAAATGTGGCTCTAGGATCAAAAAAAGCAAACTGCTCCAAATTGCCATTTTTACTAAGCACAGAATGCAAGTACCTGCATTGCAAATCAAATGAAAATGTAGTAAACAAGAATACATAAGATCGATAAAACAAGAGTCATGACAAGACAAGAATTAAAAAAATAAAAAACTCACGCAATGTATGCAGATATTGCTCCTTGGCCAATCATTTTAAACTCGAGCAAATCGATTATGTTTTCATGCAATATGAATATTGTTTTCACAGTACCAAACACCTCAGCATCACATGGAATTTGAATAGTAGTGTTCACGAATGTTGTTGCATGTTTATACAACAACCGAAAGCGGCTCAGAACATTTTTATTGATCTCCATGTTCTTGAACAGGGACTGTAATTTCTGCAAGTCATTTATAGGATCCTTTCCTTTCCTTTTACTTTTCTGCAAATATTACCAAATATATTTAAAAGATAACATAACTCACATAAGATGTAAAAAGAACTAAGAATGTAATAAGGACTACAACATATATGTAAAATACATACCGCGGTAAATGGGGCATCTGGGAATATGATCAAGTCACGGGGCCATGAGACGTAGGATCCAACAGCTTGGTTGACTGTCTCAATTTCACCCACTACCGGAATAGGAATCTTGGCTTCTCCTTGAATTGGCCCATCCACTGACACACGAGCATAACTAGACTGCATCACTACTCCATGTATAGATTTATTCATGTCATCATCATCAAACAACATGCCAAATGCCACCTTGTTTTCTATGGTGCCTACTGCCAACTCACATTTTCTCGGACCCTACTCACATTTATATTAAAAAAATAATTATATATTAAAAAACTATTCACTAAGTGGAAAAAGGAAATAATAGCTGAATTGAAGAAATAAACTAGTTATTTTACCTTGTTCTCTGGTGGAAAAGGTTTAATAGGAACCACTTCATCACCAACCATAAGTGGTTCCAGGTGTTTAGTGTAATAACCCTAACTTTAGCAATGCTACAGTGATCCCATGAATAGTAAATTTTGGGGATTTAGAGAAATGGTGTGTAGGTACTCTATAATGGAAACAGAAAATGAATAAACAGAAACTAAATTAGTATTGTACACTGAAATTAAGTGACTCGAAATGACGATTGATTTCAGAAATTCCTGAATATGGATTTTGAGGATTTTGATTTCGAATAAGCTTCTATTGGATATTAAGGAGCATGGAAATATTAAAGGAATTATATATTGAGGAATTAGAAGATTTAGGTTAAACCAAAGGATTACTAAGTTAAGGAAATACCAAAGGAATTTGGATTGATAAATGATTTCAGAACCACTGAGATAATGAGGTATATTCGAAACGAATCACAATTAGACGAGTATGGAAACCAAACAACCAAGATTTACAAATTAACAAGGATACCTACCATATTATTAATTACCAAGAGAATTAGCATAATACTTAGAAGAAAAAAAAACAAGAAAAGAGATTAAGAGATCATCAATGACATCACTTTCCACTAACACCTTTTTAAGGGGTAACTTAGTCATTAACCAAGGTAATTATCCACATAACTCTACAAGACTCTAGAATTTACAAGAGAAAGCCAAGATAAGATCAACCAAACACAAAAATCTTCTCCCCCTCCATTTCTTGCAAATTCAGCCAAAACAACAGCAGATCAGTAAAACGAGCATAACTCCTTCGTTTCTCAGCCAAATTTTGCGTTCTATAGATTTTTGGAAAGCCCATGAGATAATCTACAACTCTTATTTCACAAGGTTTGTCCAGAAAAGCAAGGTAAGGGCCTCGTTTTTTATGTTCTTTCTGCTGGGTTTTAGAACTCCGAAAATCTCTAAGTATGTTCTTGATGTTTCTTGTTAGTTTAAGGTGTTATAAGGTTATATCAAGGCTTCTCAAGGACTACAAGCCTTTGTTAAGTGTTGTTAAAGCTTCAAGGAAGGTATAATCTCTTTACTCTTCTTGAGCTTATGATGAATATTGGTTGGTTTAGTGATTAAGTGGTGTAAATGTTAAGATTATGATGATCCATGTGTTTGTAAGTGATTAAAGTTGAATATGGAAGGAGTATGTGCTTGTAACCATGGTTGGTAAGATGACCACATGGTGTAGGTGATGGTGTATAAGGTGGATGATTGATTTGTAGGAGTTTGATTTTAGAAAGTATGAAAATATAGCCGTTATAATGTCCGATTTTCGTTTAACCAAGTAGATGCTCTGTTTTGGACACTATACCCGTACGGTAGGTTACTGTCCAGACCCCTAAGTGACCATGAGGAGATAGATCTTGGTTCATAGATCGTTTTGATATAAAGTGCGTTAAAATCTGATGAACGGTTTAGGAGAAAAGTCAGTTTTAGTGAAAGATGTTCGAAAACCGAGAAACCGTAATTGTGTTAACTTTGAGGCTATAGTTACCATACCTATACGTTTTTAAATGTTATGAAATTTTTGTATATGGTAGTAGTGTGGTCAGAGAACCATTACCAGTTGACCTTGCATAAAAATTCGAAATCTTTATTTTCTGAGAATTTTTATAGTCAAGTATGGTTGTTAAGGGAAATGGTGAAAACCCCTGAAACTTCGATTGAGTTTATAAATGGTTAAGTTTTTGAACCTTTAGGGTAATAGTGATACGTTAAACATATATTAAAGTGTCAAGGGTATTGTTATACAAGAGTGTAGTGAGTAAGAGATGTGGTATTCTAACGACGGTCCTTTTGTGTTTATGGAAACTCCAGAAGAGACACGAGCCATACTGTCAGGATACCGAAACCGAGGCAAGATCTTTTCTATCCCTACCTGGAAATTATTTATCTTCAAAGAAACTTGATTTCATGGAATATATATGTGATGCTATTGTTACTATATTGTTAAGAATTTGTTTTCCTTGATTATTGATATTAAAAGGAGAGGTATATGAAGATGTATATGGATATGGATATGGATATGAGTATGAGATGGATATGAATATGGATATGAATATGAGATGGATATGGATATACATAGAGATGATTACGCATGAAGTGAACATGCCTTATGATTAGGAGAATATAAAGAAATGGTATCAGTTGTTATCTAGAGTTATATAAAAGAATGGTATCAGTTGTTATCTAGAAATATATATAAAGGAATGGTATCAGTTATTATCTAGGGTTCTATGATTTATAATATTATATTAATAATACTCTTTCTAAATGTTGTGACAGATATTATTGAATAGTATTTAATACTTTTAAGATAAATGGAATACTCTATGTATGAAAGAACATATTTGATTTTATTGAATATAGAAGAGATGTCTGAGTCATAATCAAAGTATTATGACATAAATATTTTGAAAGGTGATGATAAATGGAAATGGAAATGATATATGTGAAGGGAAATGTGAATGGAAATGGAAATGGAAAAATGGAAAATGTGACATGGTATTTGATAATGGAAAAATGATTTGAAAAAGGAGGATGTAGCAGTTAGAGCCTTCCTCCAGAATGTTATTACGGCCCAAGAGTTGCCGAATGAGGATGTAGCAGTTAGAGCCTTCCTCCAGGAGGATGTAGCAGTTAGAGCCTTCCTCCAAGGATGATGTTAGCAGTTAGAGCCATCATTCCTTCTACCGGTAGTAAACAGAGAGCGGATACGGTCAGGCGACTGATCATCGTCCTACGTATCTGGCGCCAGCAGATATCCCCAAAACTTCAAAAGAAAGATTTGGAAAAATGGTTTTCAGATTTTTATACTGAAAACAGAGAAATGATATGAAATGATGGAATTATTGTTATAGATGAAGAGAAACTGATTTTATATTAATTTATATAATTGTTGCATAAGAAGGAAATGAGAAGATGATAGTGAAAGATTTGTTCAGGTTTTCATATTATCTTGGAAGAGTACACTGAGATGGTATTTTGATTTTTATAGCAATTAAGAAGAGGAACTGATATTATATGATATTAGAAGAGAGACTGAGATTATAATTTTATATATTTCTTTTCGTACAAAGATTATTGGAAGGTATATGTCTTGAACGAAAATAAAATTTCTTTCCATAATAACTGAAAATTGTTTTGTTTAATATATATATATATATATATATGATGATTTATTTTCCTTTGATGCTAGTTGATAGAAATTATCTTGCTGAGCTATTTTAGCTCATTCTTGCTATTTATGTATTACAACAGCTAGGTATGCCGATACTCCGCACTACACCTCGCAAGAGGGTACAGGAATGACGAACTTTTGAGAGAGTGTTGTCAACGATTCCCGAGGTAGCTATCGGACGGTTGGGTATTGATAAATTATGTACATTAAGTGTGTAAGTCGGTGTAATAACTTTTGATTGTTGAAATTCTTCATGTCGAAGTATTATTCAACAATGTATCTAAGTATGATCCTGGTTTGTAATAACTGCTTAAATCTAAACTTTTAATATTGTAGATGTTGTTCTTTGAGCATATGACTGGTGTGTGTGTTAATATTTATGTGTGGGGTCTATTGTGAGTTTTATTATGCATTTATACTCCAACTTCCAAGAGAAGAATATTAATAAGTGGAAATTGGTCCGTGACGGCCTGGATTCATGACCCCGGATTTGGGGCTGTCACAGTTTGGTATCAGAGCTAAGAGTCATAATTCTCAGGAACAATAGTGATAATAATAAATATATCAGTAATAATAGAAATTGTGAACTCACATCGAGTTCAAGGGGGGTTTATCGAACGAAGCGTTTATTCTAAGTAGTGATTATAATTTTATAGATTATTGCTAATAAAGGTTATTATGCCAAAAGTGTTAAGTTTATGTAGCACACGAGATCGATATGAGAAAGGGAATACTTGATATATCGGGAAGTGTACGTTAGATAACCTCGTGAGTAATTCCAGGGTGACCTATCATCTCTTATTCAAAAAGGGGCCGATATCTTTTCAAAACTTTCCGGTACCTTTG
This sequence comes from Kitagawia praeruptora, assembly GCA_037693485.1. NCBI lineage: Eukaryota > Viridiplantae > Streptophyta > Magnoliopsida > Apiales > Apiaceae > Kitagawia > Kitagawia praeruptora. The sequence continues at coordinate 99,312,214 of CM075354.1, read as the reverse complement.
GAATGTACTATTTCAAAATTTTATTTTATCTATTTTAGACAAAATATTTCCCTAAGATTATTTTTGGAAGAGGGTATTTATCATCGTGATTAAATATTTTCTTTATACTTCTTATTCCAACTAAGAGGAACAATCCTACATGTATACACAAGGACGATCTGTCTGTGTGATTGAAAGTCAGAGGGGACGCCCTCACTTGTGTGACGTACGGGTTCTTCCATCATATTAATTTCCCAAATATCCTTTTGGTTTCAAATAAAAGTTATTTAAAACTCTTAATTTTATTAATTGTTGTGGGACCCTTGCTTGTTTCTGGGTTCGTTTCAATTCAAAGTTTCTTGAATTCTATCAATTGTTTCAAATATAGAAGATTTCCTTAATGGATGGAAAAATGGAAGCAAAGTTTAGAGTATACGTGATTATACGAGGAAACTAGAGATTTTAAGGGAAATTTCAATAAGAGATAATTAGAGTTAGAAGCGTTTCGATATAAAAGAGGAAGGAATTTTGTGAGAAGAAAGGGGTATATTTGATGATTAGTAAGATAAAAGAATATGAGGAATTTTAAGGTATAATTGAGATTTACTATTGAGAGTAAGGTGTATTTTGAGGAAAAAGTTAGAATAAGGATAAACAAAGGAAGTGGGGATAATTAATAAAGTTTGTGCATTCTGTCTAAATTCTATCGTATTTTGATATTAAATGTTGATATTCTAAAATATTGATGTATATAAGGTGATTGACTTAAATGAAAAGGTTAGTGTGCTAAAGGTGATACGCTTATTTGCTAAAGTTGAGTTGAGAATATTAGGTTATATAAATGAGTTAACTAGTGATATAATTGTGTATATGAGAATGATGTATATGGGAATGATGTATGTTGTACCCTAACTTTGGGTGATTAATGAAGAATATTGTTATATACAGAATCATGCCGCCTAAGCGTAATAATAGAGCGAATGCAAGGGAAAATGAGAGAGAGGAAGGAAGTCATAATAGCCAGGGTGAAAACGCTCATAATGAACAAAATCATGAAGAAGAAGAAGATGAATCAACTGGTCAACAAGGAAATCAGGGTGGTGACCCTTTTAACCAACTCATGGACCTATTAAGGCAGAATTTAGCTAATCCACAGAATCCTCAACAACCACCTATTCTTCCCAATCAGGCAGCTAACTCCTTTCGCGCTTTTAAGTCATTAAAACCCCCGGAGTTTGAGGGAACTGTTGACCCAGTCGTAGCCAGAGCATGGCTGAAAGAAGTGGAGAAAGCTTTCGAGATACTGAGGATAGAGGAGGATCAGAAAACAATCTTTGCGGCCTATCTCTTAAAGGGAGAGGCAAAATATTGGTGGGAAGCTAAGAAAAATCTAGAGGGAGCAGGAGTGATAACTTGGGAGCATTTCACTAGGGTGTTTTTAGAAAAGTACTCTCCTAGGTATCTGGAAAACCAAATGGAGATAAAATTTCTGGAATTAAAGCAGGATAACCTATCAGTGGCCGAGTATGAAACTAAATTTACTGAATTGTCTAGGTTTGTTCCAGAATTTGTGCGTACTGAGGAACAACGAGCAAAAAGGTTCCAACAAGGATTGAAACCATGGCTACGGACGAGAGTGGCACCGTTTGAGTTAACTGATTATGTTGCGGTAGTTCAAAAGGCATCCATTATAGAAGCCGAGAGTAAACAAACTCAAATAGGTCGAGAGAATAAGAAAAGGAAATTCGAGGGTCGGAAAGGAGGTTCAAGTGAAGGAAGTTACTTTAGTAAGATTGGTAAAGGACAAAAATCTCAGTTTGTAGGAAAGTCAGGGAATAACAAGACTATTAGTGAGACTGTGAATCACGGTGGTAAGTCCTCAGGAGCATTTCAGTCTAATCAATCAAGACCACCATTAGCAGATTGTCATACGTGTGGTAGGAAGCATACAGGGGTGTGTAGAGCGTTGGGAATAACTTGTTATAAGTGTGGATAACAAGGACACTATTTTAGCCAATGCCCAACTGAGAAGAGTGGTGTCAAGTGTTACCAGTGTGGGAAATTAGGCCATATAGCCCAAGATTGTCGTTCTAGTGGGTCGGCTGCGTCAGGACAAAGTATGACTGTTTCAAATAAACCTACTTCCATAGTGTACAATATGAACTTAGGGGAAGCATTGAAAAAGCCAGATACAGATGCAGGTGAACATTTTCTTTTATTATTTAAATTTTTAGTGTAAATGTTTGGTTAGGAATCAATGTGGTCAATAAATGGTGTAAATAAGTTAACAAAATAGATAAGAATGATCTATCTGAGTTGGAAGTAAGATATGCTGATCCAGAGAGAGGAAGTAATAGTATTTTGGGATAAACCACAGACTTGTTTAGATACGAACAGGAAATATATATTATAGGTAGTATTTTTTTACAATTGTTTCAAGGAATAATGTTATAGTCAAATTTCTGGAGGATTTTACAGAGTTAGGATATAACAAGATTGAAGTATTCATATTTTTATGTCATGATAGAGATCAAAAGATAGACAAACCATAGTGAGATACACTACCATTCAGGGGAGGCCAATGTGGTGGCCGATACCCTTAGCTAAAAGAGGAATGAGAGATGAACCAATGTAGAATGACTGAAACAGGAAGAAATTGATAAGGGAAGAAATGAAGGAGACTAATATTGATAAGCTAAAGGACATGTGATGAAAGACAAGCAAATTTATGTTGCTGTATTTTTGCGCAAACAAGATAAAGATATTATGAAGGAAAAAGGATGGAGAAAGTGGTGCAGAAGTTATAAGGTGTAGATGAAAAAGGTGTATATGGACAATTTCAACATGATTCCGGGACGGAATCCTTTTAAGGGGGGAAGACTGTAATAACCCTAACTTTAGCAATGCTACAGTGATCCCATGAATAGTAAATTTTGGGGATTTAGAGAAATGGTGTGTAGGTACTCTATAATGGAAACAGAAAATGAATAAACAGAAACTATATTAGTATTGTACACTGAAATTAAGTGACTCGAAATGACGATTGATTTCAGAAATTCCTGAATATGGATTTTGATTTTGAATAAGCTTCTATTGGATATTAAGGAGCATGGAAATATTAAAGGAATTATATATTGAGGAATTAGAAGATTTAGGTTAAACCAAAGGATTACTAAGTTAAGGAAATACCAAAGGAATTTGGATTGATAAATGATTTCAGAACCACTGAGATAATGAGGTATATTCGAAACGAATCACAATTAGACGAGTATGGAAACCAAACAACCAAGATTTATAAATTAACAAGGATACCTACCATATTATTAATTACCAAGAGAATTAGCATAATACTTAGAAGAAAAAAAAAACAAGAAAAGAGATTAAGAGATCATCAATGACATCACTTTCCACTAACACCTTTTTAAGGGGTAACTTAGTCATTAACCAAGGTAATTATCCACATAACTCTACAAGACTCTAGAATTTACAAGAGAAAGCCAAGATAAGATCAACCAAACACAAAAATCTTCTCCCCCTCCATTTCTTGCAAATTCGGCAAAAATAACAGCAGATCAGTAAAACGAGCATAACTCCTTCGTTTCTCTGTCAAATTTTGCGTTCTATAGCTTTTTGGAAAGCCCATGAGATAATCTACAACTCTTATTTCACAAGGTTTGTCCAGAAAAGCAAGGTAAGGGCCTCGTTTTTCATGTTCTTTCTGCTGGGTTTTAGAACTCCGAAAATCTCTAAGTATGTTCTTGATGTTTCTTGTTAGTTTAAGGTGTTATAAGGTTATATCAAGGCTTCTCAAGGACTACAAGCCTTTGTTAAGTGTTGTTAAATCTTCAAGGAAGGTATAATCTCTTTACTCTTCTTGAGCTTATGATGAATATTGGTTGGTTTAGTGATTAAGTGGTGTAAATGTTAAGATTATGATGATCCATGTGTTTGTAAGTGATTAAAGTTGAATATGGAAGGAGTATGTGCTTGTAACCATGGTTGGTAAGATGACCACATGGTGTAGGTGATGGTGTATAAGGTGGATGATTGATTTGTAGGAGTTTGATTTTAGAAAGTATGAAAATATATCCGTTATAATGTCCGATTTTCGTTTAACCAAGTAGATGCTCTGTTTTGGACACTATACCCATACAGTAGGTTACTGTCCAGACCCCTAAGTGACCATGAGGAGATAGATCTTGGTTCATAGATCGTTTTGATATAAAGTGCGTTAAAATCTGATGAACGGTTTAGGAGAAAAGTCAGTTTTAGTGAAAGATGTTCGAAAATCGAGAAACCGTAATTGTGTTAACTTTGAGGCTATAGTTACCATACCTATACGTTTTTAAATGTTATGAAATTTTTGGATATGGTAGTAGTGTGGTCAGAGAACCATTACCAGTTGACCTTGCATAAAAATTCGAAATCTTTATTTTCTGAGAATTTTTATAGTCAAGTATGGTTGTTAAGGGAAATGGTGAAAACCCCTGAAACTTCGATTGAGTTTATAAATGGTTAAGTTTTTGAACCTTTAGGGTAATAGTGATACGTTAAACATATATTAAAGTGTCAAGGGTATTGTTATACAAGAGTGTAGTGAGTAAGAGATGTGGTATTCTAACGACGGTCCTTTTGTGTTTATGGAAACTCCAGAAGAGACACGAGCCATACTGTCAGGATACCGAAACCGAGGCAAGATCTTTTCTATCCCTACCTGGAAATTATTTATCTTCAAAGAAACTTGATTTCATGGAATATATATGTGATGCTATTGTTACTATATTGTTAAGAATTTGTTTTCCTTGATTATTGATATTAAAAGGAGAGGTATATGAAGATGTATATGGATATGGATATGGATATGAGTATGAGATGGATATGAATATGGATATGAATATGAGATGGATATGGATATACATAGAGATGATTACGCATGAAGTGAACATGCCTTATGATTAGGAGAATATAAAGAAATGGTATCAGTTGTTATCTAGAGTTATATAAAAGAATGGTATCAGTTGTTATCTAGAAATATATATAAAGGAATGGTATCAGTTATTATCTAGGGTTCTATGATTTATAATATTATATTAATAATACTCTTTCTAAATGTTGTGACAGATATTATTGAATAGTATTTAATACTTTTAAGATAAATGGAATACTCTATGTATGAAAGAACATATTTGATTTTATTGAATATAGAAGAGATGTCTGAGTCATAATCAAAGTATTATGACATAAATATTTTGAAAGGTGATGATAAATGGAAATGGAAATGATATATGTGAAGGGAAATGTGAATGGAAATGGAAATGGAAAAATGGAAAATGTGACATGGTATTTGATAATGGAAAAATGATTTGAAAAAGGAGGATGTAGCAGTTAGAGCCTTCCTCCAGAATGTTATTACGGCCCAAGAGTTGCCGAATGAGGATGTAGCAGTTAGAGCCTTCCTCCAGGAGGATGTAGCAGTTAGAGCCTTCCTCCAAGGATGATGTTAGCAGTTAGAGCCATCATTCCTTCTACCGGTAGTAAACAGAGAGCGGATACGGTCAGGCGACTGATCATCGTCCTACGTATCTGGCGCCAGCAGATATCCCCAAAACTTCAAAAGAAAGATTTGGAAAAATGGTTTTCAGATTTTTATACTGAAAACAGAGAAATGATATGAAATGATGGAATTATTGTTATAGATGAAGAGAAACTAATTTTATATTAATTTATATAATTGTTGCATAAGAAGGAAATGAGAAGATGATAGTGAAAGATTTGTTCAGGTTTTCATATTATCTTGGAAGAGTACACTGAGATGGTATTTTGATTTTTATAGCAATTAAGAAGAGGAACTGATATTATATGATATTAGAAGAGAGACTGAGATTATAATTTTATATATTTCTTTTCGTACAAAGATTATTGGAAGGTATATGTCTTGAACGAAAATAAAATTTCTTTCCATAATAACTGAAAATTGTTTTGTTTAATATATATATATATATATATATATGATGATTTATTTTCCTTTGATGCTAGTTGATAGAAATTATCTTGCTGAGCTATTTTAGCTCATTCTTGCTATTTATGTATTACAACAGCTAGGTATGCCGATACTCCGCACTACACCTCGCAAGAGGGTACGGGAATGACGAACTTTTGAGAGAGTGTTGGCAACGATTCCCGAGGTAGCTATCGGACGGTTGGGTATTGATAAATTATGTACATTAAGTGTGTAAGTTGGTGTAATAACTTTTGATTGTTGAAATTCTTCATGTCGAAGTATTATTCAACAATGTATCTAAGTATGATCCTGGTTTGTAATAACTGCTTAAATCTAAACTTTTAATATTGTAGATGTTGTTCTTTGAGCATATGACTGGTGTGTGTGTTAATATTTATGTGTGGGTTCTATTGTGAGTTTTATTATGCATTTATACTCCAACTTCCAAGAGAAGAATATTAATAAGTGGAAATTGGTCCGTGATGGCCTGGATTCTTGACCCCGGATTTAGGGCTATCACATTTAGCAACCCCTACCTTAGCAACTTCATGCACATCTTTTGCTTCACAATTACTTGATTTATCAGAAACCGGAGGAGGAGATGGAATATTCGCTTTATCAAGCAACGACATGAGTTCTGCCATCTTCTGCCTTGTCTTCTCCATTTCCAAGGCCATCTCCTGCTTGGCTTTCTCCAACTCTGCGTCCCTCTCCCGATCACGGGCCAATAACTTAGCTTTTGTTATTCTACTTCTTTTCCCGTTTGGTAAGTTGAAGAAAATTTATGGGCTCACAAAGCCGCCTACTCCTCGAACCCTTCCTGAATGTTCGGGAGTTTGCAAGGTCGTAGTCAACACATCGTCACTTCCAGAAGGAATGAATTCCCCCTTACTTTGCTGCTCCAGTAAGGTTTCCTGTCACGAAAATATTAACGTTAGAATCAGAATTGAATGAGCAATGTGTGTGTATTATTTGCTTGTTAAATACTCACAATTCTTTCAAATTTTTCGGCAAGCTCTGGATCAACCTCCTCATCATTTTTTCCCTTACGAGCCTTGTGCCACATAACAGCCCGATCAGGTTCTTCATCGGTAGCCAAGTTTCCTTTCTTTTGCTGATTAAAATCAAGAACTTTAAAAATTACTGAGATAGGTAGAATGAAACTATTTAAGTTCAATGCTTAATTGGTACTTACTTCTTCTTCCAGTAATCCAATATAACCCTTTCTAGACGTAAGGTGAGGATATTTTCGATTCCCCACTCTCTCGCTTTGCTTTTCGCTAAGTGACTGCAACAAACATTATAAATAATATTTCCAATTATTATCAATTAATATTTCCAATTAATTCCCAAATATTATCCTAATTAATATTTCCAATTAATCCCCAAATATGTGTACTAATCATAATATTTCTCCAAATATTATCCCAATTAATCTACAAGTTTTACGAGTATACCTTCCACGTTGAGGTAGTCCTCTCAGCAACAAATTTCTTCCAATCCTCTTTACCGATAAAAGCATATTGCTTTGGAGGCTTTCGTAATTTCTTCTTTTGTCCGAGATACGGCTGCACATGCTTCTTGTTTAAAGTCGCTTTAAAGTTTCTCCACTTTGCTCCTGCAGACCTGAGCAGCCCCTTCTGAAGTTTCTTGTTCATTTTGAATGTCTCCTGAAACCAATAATATACTCTAAATGAGTACAAGAAAATGTAAACTTAACAAAATGCAGAGAAATGCAGTAACTATGCAGAGAAAATAACTGGAAAATACCAATAGATCAAGCCATAATTTCTTTTTCAATTCAACAGGTACACTTGTCCAGTTCGGATAATTGATCGAAATCATCGTCCTAGCTAACATTCCAGTGTAGGACTATAATATACACCTCGTTGTCCCGATAGGAACTCCATGTGCATTGCATCTAATCTTTGCTCTCTTGCCCTGCGCCTTCTTCACCACCACTTTGTACATAGCGGAAACACCTCGTGCAGCTCCAACTCTTTTTTTGGTAGATTCAGATGTAGTAACTGTTGCTTGTGTTTCTTCCACAGAATCCTGATTTTCATCTTGTGGTTCTGTTGCCTTATCCGATACTTTATCTAATGCCTCATCTGCCTGTTGGGTTCTGAGGCATAAAACGCAGCGGAAAAACGAAAAATATAACAAAATTCGGAACCCAAACCAGGATCCATGTATAATTATAGACAGATTATGGAGAACAGAATCTGTACCTTTTAAAAGCTTTCCGATTCGGTTGATAGATGGAGGTCCAAGAACGATCACCACACAGTCCTCTTCTTGAGATCTGCTTCGCTAATTAGTCTACACGAACGCACGATTGTCTCCACAATCGCCGGAGTTTGTACTAGCCGTAATCTGCCCTCTATCTCTCTCTCTCTCTAGCTGCTAGGGTTTTTTGCTAAAATGATTCTGGCAAAAGCTTAACCCTAAAAACAATACATCTTATGTATTTATAGAGAAAGAGTTTGGGCTTAAAACCTAAATCTGTTTTGGGCTTCCTTAAACCCAATCTGATTTTGGTTTTAATATTAATTCGAAATATATTATAATTAATCAAGTCCTACTTAATCAATTATATAATTCGAAATAATAATAATATATATATATATATATATTTAAATTCGTAATTTAAATAAGTCTCCGTTTTAAACGTTCTTATTATGTAACCCTTTAGGTTATTATTATGTTGGCAATAATTTTAATATCCAATAATAAAATTATAAACAATGAGTGGCATCTAGTAATACATCATTGCTACCCAAGTAATAATAATAATTGGTGATCCAATTAAACCTTTCGTGATATAATGTTTCCGTGTAATATAATCCCTTTAACCAAATATTATAGATTAAACTCGAGGCATGTGTTTCGTCATCCTCTTCAACATTTAATCCAGGTTTACTTGATCCATGAGTAGACTATTAAAACAAATCAATATTTGAGCACGGCCATGCATTTTATAGTCTCACTCAATCAAGAGGCCAATAATATCTCTCCTAATTCTAGGAGGGTTAAATCTTTTATCTATCATTCATATTTCTCATACGACTCATAATATACCCGATGTCCACTTTTATCATCACCCGATCAAAGGTAACTTTTAATGTAGTCAAAGTACATTAATCCTCGTATAGAAATATAATGATCTCAAGTCAAAGGATCATTACACCATTATCACTGTGAGTCTTTCTTATGACTTTATTAAACATGAAGAATCTCACTTTGGGTCTGTCCAATACCATGTACCCTTACATGTACCTATGTATTGACTTTAGTATCTCCATACTGATAACCAATGAGATGTGGTTATCTGTCAAACAACATACTAGTCTATTTATGTATTATTATTGTCCTATATAATAATACTCGGCTAGGGACCTTTAAGAATATGATATATTATATAATCTCAAGTTCAAGTCATGTACTTAAACTATACAATGTGTATCATGATTCTAAGGACATTTATTATGCTAACAAATATATCGCAGTAATTAAAGTCATAATAAATACGTTTATTGAATAATCAAATGACATAAAGGTTTATTAAAAGAACCAATGTATTGCCTCTAGGGCACCTACACTAACACTGCCTTCTTGGGATTTTCTTTCAATTGTTTTTTGGATTTTTGCTTTTTACGTGCCATTTATCTTCTTCAATCTGAAAATAAAACATAAAATTATCAGTCACAGGCATATATACAATAAGATAGTAACATAATATAATACATGCATCTAGACAATAAAATTAATCTAATAATTGTGCACATGCATATAAACAAGAAAATTAATTCAAACTCATGTAATAAGTGAATTGAAACTAATGTAAACAGTGAAGTGCAGAATTGGGGAATTTTCCATTACAACTAATACATGACTAAACATATATATCACTTCTTAACCCAAGTGCCCTTAATATTTTCTCTGATGTTTTTATCAACATCATCGCCGACATCACATGTAGGAATTTGGGAGCAGAATGGGGGATTTTCCATGGTTGTGTCTCCTAGATCATCCTCGTTATACACCTCTTGGTAGTCTCGAGTCGTAGATGTTAATACAACAGACCATCTGGCATCGACCGGATCTTCAATATAATAAACTTGCTTTACTTGGTCTACAGATACATATTTATCTCTCTTGTGGCCTTGTCGACTTAGATCGACAAGTGTGAACCCAAGATCATCCACCTTTATTCCTTTGTCATTTTCTGCCCAATTACACAAAAACAAAGGGGCTTTGAATGCATGATAATCCAATTCCCATATTTCTAGAATAACACCGTAAAAGGTCATCTCACTCTCCACGGGATTTAAATCTTTGGCACTAGACACTTGGACCGTATTAGCAACTAAAGACACGCCACTGTTTTGAACAACCCTCACATCATCTCGCTCTTTTGTAAAGTATCGGACCCCGTCTACTAGATAACCTTCATAAGTCAAAATGGAAAATAATGGTTTTCCAGCTAGCCATCTTATTGTCTCTGAAACCCCTCCAGGATTCTCCACCATTTCACTACTAACCTACACATTTTCACAAACAAAAATATAAGTTAATTTCAGGTTACTAGAGCCAATAAAGTATGCACAAAGGAAATTATAATTAAACTAACTTTTTCTAGAAACCAATCAGCAAAAAGCCGATTATGCTCTCTCAAGAGCCAATGAACACTTTTCTTTTTCCCTTGGTGGATTCCCTCTAGATACTCCTTATGCATTCTGACAAAAAATATATATTAATTAAATAGCCACTAAATACAGAATTTAGATTTTAATTAAACAACCACAAAAATAATAAATTCTTACAAAATATATGGCTGTACTTCAGGGTTGTTTAGAAGGACATGTAAATGAGCCTCATCTCGCTCTTTTTCTTCGATTGATTTCATTGTCACAACAGATAATGGACCACTCAACTTCCCTGCATCTTTACGAAGACCGGCAGTAGAGCCACTTTGCTTGACAAACTCTTGGCAGAATTCTACTGATTCTTCTCCAAGATAACTTTCTGCTATACAACCTTCGGGGTAATAATGGTTTCGTACGTAACTCTTCAACACCTTATTAAACCTCTCAAATGCATACATCCATCTATAGAACACCGGCCCACATAACCGTAATTCACGAACCAAGTGGACTATGAGATGTACCATTACATCAAAAAATGATGCAGGAAAGATTTTTTCCAGCTCACACAAAGTTATTATCACATCTGCCAACAATTTATCTAGTTTTGACACGTCCACAATTTTGCTGCACAAAGCATTAAAAAAGAAACACAATCTAATTATTGTGACCCTGACTTTTCTTGGAAGTACCGCGCGAATTGCAACAGGAAGTAGTTGTTGGAGTAGGATGTGGCAGTCATGGGACTTCATCCCAAACATCCTTAATTCTTCCATGGATACACAGTTTTTAATGTTCGACGCATGTCCATAGGGAAGTTTCATGTGCATTAATGATGACAACATTTTCTTCTTTTCTGCCCTTGACAAATTAAAAACTGAAGGGGGTAAGTAGGTTTTCTTTCCTCCTTTTTGTGGAGCTAGATCAGCCCTAACCCCCATGTCAATCATGTCAAGACGAGAAGCCTCGCTATCTTTAGACTTATGTTTCATATTTAGTAATGTGCCTATCAAGCTATCACACATGTTCTTCTCGACGTGCATAATATCAAGACAATGACGAACATGGTGTAACTTCCAATATTCTAACTCGAAAAAAACTGACTTCTTTTTCCACGGACAGTCCACCTTATTTGACTTCCTTACTTCCTTCCCAAATTGAAATTCAATTTGTTTTTGCCGCGATAACACCTCTTCTTCCGAAAGAGGTTGACGTGCCTGCCCGAATTCTTGTTGTCCATTAAAAGCTGCCTTCTGCTTCCTATATGGATGATTTCTAGCCAAGTAACGTCGATGACCTTGGTAACACATCTTCTTACTATGGCTTAAATACTTGGCAACAGTATCATCACCGCATATTGGACAACACATATAACCCTTATTGACGCAACCGGACAGATTTCTATATGCAGGGAAGTCATTTATTGTCCACAATAAAATTGCTCTTAAAGTGAAATATGATTTAGTATAGGCATCATACACATTTCGTTCACCTTCTTCCCATAACTTCTTTAAATCATCAATTAACGGCTGTAAATATACGTCAAGGTCGTTACCAGGCTCATGAGGACCGGAAACTAAAATTGTTAACATCATAAACTTCCTCTTCATGCATAACCACGGAGGAAGATTATAAGTTACTAATACTACCGGCCAACAAGAGTATCTATTGGTTAGACCATTATTATGCGGGTTTATACCATCGGCAGACAAAGCCAATCGAATATTTCTTGCCTCATTACCAAAGTCAGGCCACCTACAATCAATATTTCTCCAAGAAGGAGAGTCGGCTGGATGACGCATCTTTCCATCTTGTATTCGTTGCTTTGCATGCCAAGTCATTAATTCAGCGGTAGAAGGAGACTTATACATCCGTTTAAATCTCGGAATAATTGGAAAATACCACATCACTTTTGCAGGAATATTAACCCTTATTTTACCATCCTTTCCCAATTTCCAGCGAGATACATGGCACTTAGGACACTCGGAAGCATCAGCATTTACACCCCGATATAGAATGCAGTTGTTTGGACATGAGTGATATTTTACGTACTCTAGGCCTAAATCGGACAATGTTTTCTTGGCTTCATATGCGTTAGGTGGCAACACATTATCCTTAGGAAGGAGAGAGCCAACGGAAGAGAGCAAGTCTGTAAAGGCACTATCACAAATTCCAAACCTAGCTTTCCAATTATGCAATTTTAGCATCGAATCTAACTTGGTACAGTCACTACCCTCATACAAAGGTTGTTCAGCATCAGCCACAAACCTCCTAAACTGATATGACTCGTTATCATAGTCACCCGATTTATATGCAGCATCACAAACATTGACTGTTTCTGATGCTTTGTCAGGGATAGGTGTAGGTTCTACAGGGGCTGGATCGTTGCAATTATTATTAACTGATGACCTAGTCCCAAACACAGACCCTTCTGTATGCCAAATCCAATCCCGGTACCCTAAACTGAAACCATTTTCATAAAAATGACCCCTGATAATTTTTACCGAGAATTTTTTGAAGTTAACACATCATTTACAAGGGCAGGGAATTCTTTTAGGATCACGAGAATTTTCCTCGGCAAATATCAGAAATTGCTCGACCCCGATTTCATATTCTAGTGTATCCCTATCTTTGAAAATCCACGACTTGTCCATGTTAAGAAGAAACAATCCTGATTGTGAAAAAAAATGTCAACTAACATAGTTAAAGACTATAAACTAGTATTCTACAATTGTAATAGACCGCCTATTTTAAGATTTATATATACAATTTAGACTATACTGAATATATTTAAGTTCTGATTTCATTATTATCTATAACAATAATATTATGATTTCATTATTTATACCATTAACACTATTATTATTGAATTATGACTATCTTTTTAATGTTGTTAATCATGATATTGTCTTCAAAATATATTTACTAACAGTGAGATATTCACTTTAATTAGGTTATAATATTCACTCATACAACAGCCTATATACAACGATCAAGCCCCAAACATCTACTTCGACTTGAGACACGTACCATTGATTTCATAATTAAGATAGCAAGAGATAGTTTGAAAAGACATAAGCATACAACACTTACATATACATAATTTAGACATAAATCAAATTTTAAACAAGCTCCTTTACATATAATTAAGCATGCACACACTTTATACTAACAGTCTCACATATTTACGCACTAACTTCATGTTCACAGGGGACCTTAAAAAAAACATACAACAAATTGAATAAATAAACACAGATTTTAAGAGGACTATATACAAACAGTTTCATATATTTACAAACTAACTTCATGTTCACAGGGGACCTTAAACATAAAAACATACAACTAATTAATTGAATATACAAACACAAACTTTTAAGAGGACTATATACAAACAATTTCAAGGCCCAATAAGAAAACTATACAAAGAAATAACATGCAGACATACAACTACACACAGACTTACATGCAGCAAAAGAAATATAGATGAACATCTAAATCAAGCAAATACATGACCAAGCAAACCCAAAATCAAACCCTAAAATTGAACCCAAAATTGAACCCCCAAATCGAAATGAAACTAAGAACAAATACCTAATTAAGCTCAAACTCTACGCTCCAAGCTCCAAATCTTCAAGCTCCAAGCTCGAACAAGCTTCAAGCTCCAAGCTCGAACTGAATAAAAAAAACCAATTCAGTAAATCCATCAATTAAAACAAACAAAGAAAGAAAGTAAATGAAGATATTGAAAGGTGTAATCCGAGATTGAAGGTGTAATTGAACAAAACGAACTTCTATGGTTTGGTTCCAGCAGCGACTTCGATCTAGGGTTTGAAAAAGGGGAAGAACGGGAGAGAGAGTTTTGGGGAAGAAACGGGAGAGAGTAATGTTTTGTTTTGTTTTGATATTTTGTTTTGTTTTTGTTTTTGTCTTTTATTATTTTTAATTTGGGAAAGGACAGAGTGGGAGTGGAAAATATGTTAAGGGGGGGAAAATTGAACTAAAAGTGAAAATTTTGGCTAAGGGCGGGGAGAAAATGGAGGGGTCGGTGGTTTCATTTTTTTAAAAAAGGGTTTAGACATCGCTTTATATAAGAACTGATGCATAGCTATTAAAAATACAAAGGATAGTGAGTTTCAGTTTTTTTTACAAAGGCTTAGACATCGCTTTACCAATGGACTGATGTACAGGTATTAAAAAGACATCACTTTCTAATTCGGTGATGTCCAAAACGCTTTTAACATCAGTGACTTTTCTAATCGATGTCTAATGTGTGATGTCTATTAATAGATTTCTAGTAGTGCAACATGATTTTGGGAAGACCTGCCTTAAGTCGTTTGAGAGCAATAACCTCCACTACACATCTGAAAATGAAGTTCCCAACCATTGCGGGAATAGGGGAGATTAAAGGAGACACGGAGGCGTCAAAGTATTGTTATGGCTCGGCTCTCAACTTGGCTCAAACTGATCCAAGTAATGTGAGGAAGGCTCGGACAGTCCAACGGAGGAGGGAAAAGAGGAAAAGGCACCTTGAGCACCAACGAAATCAAAGAAAGAGGACGAGAGATGTCCAAATGGTTGAAAACATTGAGCAAGATATTGAGGAGCAACGTATGGATGCTTCTTTGAAAAAATGTTTGCAAAAAGATGAAGTGCCGGTGGTTACACCCGCCGTAGAAACTGAAAAAATTGAACTAGTGCCTGGAGATGGGACGAAGCGTATAAGCATTGGAGCTGGGCTTGACTCGGTATTTAAAGAAGGACTAACTAAGTTGTTACAAAAATATGCTGACATATTTGCTTGGAGCCCAAAGGAAATGCCCGGGATTGATGAATCGATAGCAATGCACAAGTTGAATGTTCACAAAGATGTTATCCCAAAGATGCAAAAAAGAAGAAATTTTGCTCCTGACAGGTAAAAGGTAATTGACGAAGAAATTGATGAAATGCTTGATGCGGATCTTATTTGTGAAGTCACTTATCCTGAATGGGTGGCAAATGTGGTTTTGGTAAAGAAGGACAATGGTAAATGAAGAGTTTGTGTCGACTACACTGATCTTAATGCGGCTTGTCCAAAAGACCCTTACCCTCTTCCAAGTATCGATCAATTGATTGACGCCACCACAGGTCATCTCATGCTAAGCTTCATGGATGCTTTTTTGGGATATAATCAAATCAAGTTGGCACCAGAAGATAGAGAGAAAACATCCTTCATCACCCATCGAGGAGTTTATTGTTACAAGGTCATGCCCTTTGGCCTTATCAATGCGGTAGCAACTTATCAAAGAATGATGAATAAAATCTTTGCCGGACAACTTGGTCGTAATATGGAGGTACATGTTGATGATATGATAGTTAAATCTTTACTTTTAGAGACTCACCTTGCAGATTTGAAGGAGTGCTTCGAGAAGTTAAAAGCACACAACATGAAGCTAAATCCGGATAAGTGTACATTTGCCTTGGAGGCAGGAAAATTCTTAGGTTTCTTGGTCAGTCAAAGAGGGATAGAAGCCAATCCTGAAAAAATTCAAGCAATTTTGGATATGCGTCCTCCTAAGACGATTCGTGACGTGCAAAGGTTAACAGGTAGGTTAGCCGCCTTGAGAAGATTTATATCTAAGTTGGCGGAGAGATGCCTACCTTTCTTCGACACCCTAAGGGGAGAAACATCTACGAAGATTATCAGGTGGACTCCCGAATGTCAAGCCGCCTTTGATGACTTGAAGGCATATCTCTCAACCCCACCTTTGTTAACAACAACTTCTCCTACTGAACCTCTAGCAATATACTTGTCTGCATCTAATGCAGCTATTGGGGCAATGTTAATCAAAGAAGATGAAGGAGGACAAAAGCCTATTTATTATGTGAGCCAAGTGCTAAAGGATGCGGACACCCGCTACCCTCCTGTAGAAATGCCCTTGTTACTGCAAGTAGGAAGTTAAGGCATTACTTCCAAGGAATAGAGATCAAGGTTATTACCGATCAACCTTTGAAGAAGCTTCTACACAAGCCAGATTTGTCAGGAAGATTGATCAATTGGGCAGCAGAATTAAGTCAATTTTCTATCTCCTACGAACCAAGGAAGGCCATTAAGGCACAAGCTCTATCGGACTTCATTGTAGAATGCTCATTTGGTAATCAAGAAAAAATACCAACTTTAGAGGATAATCCTCCTGCCAATGAGCCTGTCCCTCTTCCAAACCCAACATGGAAACTCTTCGTGGATGGATCTTCTACTTCGGCTAGGAGTGGGGCAGGGCTAATCTTGATTAGCCCAGAAGGTTTCCAAGTGATGCAAGCCATAAGATTCACTTTCAAAGCTACCAACAATCAGGCCGAGTATGAAGCACTTATTGTAGGACTTAACTTGGCAAGAAGTCTCCAAGTTCAACACCTCTCTATCTTCAGTGATTCTCAAATTGTAGTAAAGCAAACTGCGGGGGATTATGCTATGAAAGATATCATTCTTGCCAAGTATCAAGCCTCGATCAAATCCCTCCTTTCTCTCTTTGTTAGCTACACACTTGTACAAGTGGATAGAGGTGACAATACAATTGCGGATTTGCTCTCTAAGCTAGTGGAGTCAGAAAAAGACCATTTAGATGGTTCAATCTATTTTGAAGAATTGAAAGTACCAGCTATTGAGGGGCAACAAATCATGGAAGTAGACATTGCCTACTCAACTTGGATGACACCTATCATCGACTACTTGAAGGAGAATATTATACCTGACGATTCCACCAAGGCAAAACAAATCCGTTCTCAAGCCGCCAAGTTTTTCATTCAAGATGACATTCTCTATAAGAGGACTTTCGATTCTCCCATCCTCAAGTACATCGATCCAGATGAGGCTCTATATTGCATGAGAGAAGTTCATGAAGGGATTTGTGGAGATCACATGGGGGAAAAGCTCTTGCTCATAAAATTCTTAGGCAAGGATACTTTTGGCCTACTTTGGCTAAGGATTGTAAAGCTTTTGTCAAGAAGTGTACACAATGCCAGCTCTTCAGCATTGTCCCTAAGCAAGCACCCGCCTTTCCCCATCTATTCTTTCCCCCATTCCCTTTGCAATGTGGGGCATCGATATCATCGGACCATTCCCCAAAGCTAAAGGAGAACTCCAATATGTGATGGTGGCAATAGATTATATGACAAAATGGGTGGAAGCTAAGGCACTAAGAACAATCACTCAAGAAGATGCCATTAAGTTTGTCAATGAAAATGTTATCACAAGGTTTGGAATCCCAAGAGTGATGGTGTCTGACAATGGAACCCAATTTGTCGGGTCAAAGTTCGTGAAGTTCCTCTCTGAAAGAGGAGTGAAGCATAAGAAAGCTTCTGTGTGCCACCCTCAAAGCAATGGACAGGTAGAAGTCACAAACTGAACCACTGTGCAAGGTTTAGAGAAAAGACTCCAAGCATCTAAGAAAAAATGGCCTGAAGAGCTACCAAATGTGTTGTGGGCTTACCGTACATCCGCCCGAAGAAGTACCAAGGGAAACCCCATTCAAACTAGCATTTGGTACCAAAGCCTTGCTCCCGGTAGAAGTGGGATCTCCCTCCTATCGAGTCCTAAACTTTGATGAAGAAGCCAACACCGAAGGTCTGCGAGACAACATTGAACTTATCGATGAAGTTAGAGATGAAGCCGTGCAGAGGATGGATACATATAAGGAAAAAACCAAGGAATTCTTTGCTAAGAAGACAAGAATTCGAAAATTTGAGGAAGGAGATTTGGTGCTACGGGCAACAGAAGCTTCCGACCCACGCCATACGGGAAAACTCATGCTCCCTCACCTTGGTCCTTACTCGCATGGGTTTTCTCTTTCTGACTTGAAGCAGGATTGTCCTCTATATTCTTCCATTTGTCACCAAGCATACATACACACAAGCTAGAAAAATTTACAAAAATAGATTCTTGACAACAAAAGCTACAAACAAATAAGAGAAAGAACAATGTTAACAACAAAGATAACATACCGTCGTTAACCAAAGGCTCAACGTCTTCCAACACAGGTGAGCTACTCCCTGCTCCAACTAGATCCTCTCCCAAAATAGCACCACCTTCCATACTAACATCACCAAACATCATGTCCCAGTCAACGGGACTTTCACCCTCTACCCATTCTTTAGCGGCAACCATCTCTTGACGTGCTATTGGTTCACTGATATTCTTGTGCACACTCTGGGCCAAAGTAATAAGACGTCTCTACTTATGTGGACTAGGATCGCTATCCGTACAAGCCCCTTCCTGAATGTGCATTTCTTCCTCAACAACCACACTATCTTTGAGCCTCTGATTTTGAGCCTCCACTTCGGTATCACTCGGATCAAGCTCCAACACACTCTCATCCTCCTCCTCGGCATCATCATCCTCGACATCTTCCATTTCATCATCCTCGCCTCCGGACATATCACCCTCATCTCCGGACATGTCACATCCCTCTTCAACCTCTCCCTCTACACGCCTCTTCAGGTGTGAAGGCTTGGGTGGCTGAGCTTTTAAGAACTCTTCAATCTTCGCCTTATCATCACCCCATACAAACTCTCCCCTGTCCATTGACCTCGGTGGATACTTTGTATGACACATCTCGGCTCACAATTTGCAGAAATTCCAGGCATGTAGCTCCAGTCCCCACCATGCATAATAATGTACTCATATTGCCAATTTTTCAGGGTATTAGGCAATTTCACTAGCTTAAAGCCATCAGCAGCATGGCCTATCCGACTATTCTTGTTACCTTGAACGACTTCATAAAAAGGAGCACAATTGGACCTCTTCACAGAAAAGATGGTGAAGAATGCCTCGAAAGTTGGTTGCCGCTTGTACCGGATACATGAAGCAATGAACCACAAAATCAGTCGAATGGAGTTCGGAGTGAACTGTGCGGGAGTACATCTGAACTGATGTTTAAACAATGCTACTAAGAATTTGTGAGGCTTAGGCCTTAGGCCTGCCTTGAAATGCTCAATGGGCATCGCTATGCCACCATCACTAGGCCGAGAATACAGTCTCTCATCAGGAGTAGGGACCCTCCAAGAATAATTACCTCTAATTTGGAAGGCTTTATGTTAGGAATAATTCATAAGTTGTGATGTTAAGAATAGAATTTACGCATTATACTTCTTGTAATCCTGATCTTATAAAGGATTTAGCACTATATATAGGATTTATGTGTAAGACAGTTATCTGTACGGTTTAGTCAGGAATGAACAGTGTATCGGAGACTACATGTCAGGAACAAAGAGCAAATCCTGATGACGGTCTAATACTGATGATGATCAGATACTGATGCAAGATGAAATCCTGATATCAGTCGTGTTACTGATGATGTCATTATGGATGCTACAAAAACTGGCAAGTGCTATAAAACAGGATCGTTGTTTGAAGAACAAGCAAGAAGATATTATGAAGGAAAGAGTTTTCTATTGAAGGAAACTATCAACTGGACGGCAGAACATTGTCATGTATAGATTATATCTTTCTGTTATTAGTTGATAGGTAGCATTATAAATACTCTCTCTATATCATTGTAAAAAGTTTCGTGTCGTAGTCGAACAAACGTGTGTTGTGAGTTCGTGTGCGTAGCTCTGTATAAGGTTTGTATTCGAGCGTTTGAAACAAACAGAGAGAGAGATTTGTATTGTCAGCAGCTGCTAAAGGTATTGTACACCTTTGGTAGAGTTTGTATTTGATCTTATTAATACAAACAGAGTTTGATTCATTCGTTTATTCTTGTTCATATAATCAAGCAAAAATCAGACACGATTATATAACTTGTATTCAACCCCCCCTGCTACAAGTTAATCGAGTTAACAATTGGTATCAGAGCAGGTTGATTTCGAATAATCATAAAGATCTGCAATCATGTCTGGTTACAAGGATGGGAATACTAAGATTCCTATGCTCAAGAGAAACGAATATACTCTATGGGAAGTAAAGATGTTGCATCATCTGGAAGCAACAGATCCTGATTATCTTGACAGAATCAGAGATGGACCTTTTGTTCCAACAAAGGTCGTTGGACAAGCAACTGTTGATGGTGTGGTTGTTCCAGAACATACAGCAGAGAAGCCAAAATCTGAATGGTCAGATAAAGACAAGGAGAATGTTCTTAAAGATGCTAAAGTGAGAAACATATTATTCAACAGTCTTGATTCTGTTCTCACTAACTATGTTCTCTCTTGTAAAACTGCTAAGGATATATGGGACAATCTTAAGGTTCACTGTGAAGGAACTAAGCCTGTCAGGAAGAAAATGAGGACATTACTTATACAACAGTATGAGTACTTTGAATCCAAGTCTGGTGAGTCACTTACTGATACCTTTGATAGGTTTACAAAACTCATCAATGAGATGGCAATGCATGGTAAATATTATGACTTGGAGGATATGAATACGAAGTTCATGAAAGCTTTGCCTGATTTCTACAATGAGAAGATATCTGCGATTGAGGAAGCTAATGATCTGGATGAGATTTCATTAGAGGCAGTATATGGAAAATTGAGAGCTTATGAACTTGACAAGCAGCAGAAGAAGAGCAGGAGTGAAGGAAAGATGAAGACTATTGCACTTACTGCTCAATCTGAAGTAAAGAAGCTTCCTGAAGAACAGCATGAAGAGATTGTTGTAAAGAATTCAAGGAAGAAGAAAAGCAAAGAAAGTTCTGAGTCAGAGACTACTGATATGGACTCTGACAACAATGATTCTGAATTTGAGATGCAGGAACTCTTTGCTATGTTTACTAAAGCTTTCAAGAAAGGTAGATTTAACGGGAGAAGATTTAGCAAAGGACCTTTTCAAAAGAAGGAGGAGAAGAAGAGTGACAAAGGCAAAAGTACAATTGTCAAGCTTGATAAGGCCAAGATCAAGTGCTTTAACTGCAGCGAGCTTGGACACTTTGCTAGTGAGTGTAAGAAGCCTAGGAATTCAGGAAAGGGTAATGCACTTATAGTCACACAGAAGGATTGGGCTGATTCCAGTGATTCTGAAGATGAATTGGATTATGACAACATTGCATTGATGGCAAATAGTTCAGACAAACCTGGATCTCCAAAGAAAACTTCTCCATCCTCTGTTAAGGGCACATGAAAGAAGCATTCAATTATCTTGGACAGTGGATGCTCTGGACATATGACTGGAAAGAAGTCCCTGCTTACAAAGTTTGAGAGGAAAGCTGGCCCAGTAATATCTTTTGGAGATGGCAACAAAGGAGAAACTCTGGGATATGGCTCAATTGTTTTGGGGAATGTCATCATAGAAAATGTAGCACTGGTTGAAGGCTTGAAACATACTCTTTTAAGCATAAGTCAACTGGGTGATAAAGGTTACAAATCAATCTTTGACAAAGAAGGATGCAAAATCTTGAATATGCAGAATGGAGACATTGTTCTAACTGGTCAAAGACATGGTAACATATATGAAGCCAGCTTAAGTGATACATCTAAAGGAATTGTTAGATGTCTCTACAGCAAAGCAACAAGTGATGAAAGCTAGAATTGGCACAAGAAGCTCTCACATCTTAATTTCAAGAAGCTTAATCAACTTGTTAAGCACAATATGGTGAGAGGCCTACCTCAGGCAAATTTTGTGCAAGATGGACTTTGTGACGCATGTCAGCTTGGAAAGCAAAGAAGAACCACTTTCAAGAGCAAGACTGAAAATTCAATTACTGAACCATTTCACATGCTACATCTTGATCTGTTTGGTCCAGTAAACATTATGTCTATCAGCAAGAAAAGATATGCTCTAGTTATAGTGGATGATTTCACAAGGTTCACATGGGTGTTCGTTCTACACAAGAAGGATGAAGCTCCTCAGCAAATCATTGAACTTATCAAGAATATTCATAATAACTCTGAGTACAAAGTCAAAGTACTTAGAAGTGACAATGGTACAGAATTCAAGAATTCTACAATGGAGGGGTTTTGTGCAGACAAAGGAATCACTCAACAGTTTTCTGCACCTGGTACACCTCAACAGAATGGTGTAGTGGAAAGAAAGAACAGGACTCTCATAGAGGCAGCAAGAACCATGCTTGCAGATGCAAAACTTCCAACCTACTTTTGGGCAGAAGCTATTAACACTGCATGTTTCACTCAAAATTATACCTTGGTAAATAGTCATGGAAAAACTCCCTATGAGATGATCAAAGGAAAGAAACCAAGTGTGAAATACTTTCACATCTTCGGATGCAAATGCTATGTCCTAAAAGTTCATCCAGAACAACTTGGAAAATTTGAAGCCAAATCGGATGAAGCAATTTTTCTAGGATATTCAGCATCTAAGGCCTTCAAAGTTTATAATCTCAGAACTCACATTGTTATGGAATCAATTCATGTTGCATTTGATGATAAGAAATTTGGAATTCTGCAAACTGATGAAAGCCATGACAAATTGGAATTTGAAAATCTGAAGAATTCTGAGATACTCTCCAGTGATGATGAAGGTTCTCCAGAAGGAATTTCTATTGCTTCTCAAAGGAATGCTACTGTTGAGGGGGAGAAAATAAATCAAAGAGAACACAGTAATCATCAGGAGCAGACTAGCTATTCAGAGTCTACTTCATCAGGAACTGATCTTTTAGAGTCTACTCCATCAGGAACTGATCTTTCAAAGTCTACTGAGGAAAGATCAGTAACTAGCAGCAATATGGAATCTACTGATTCTATTGATCAAAGGAGAGTTTTTGAAGGTAGAGAGAATTCTTCTTTAAGAGATACCACTAACTTAGGGGGAGAGACTAGCAGAGTTAATCTACCACCTGTTAGAAAATGGACAAAGGATCATACTGAAGATTTGATTATTGGTGATCCAAATAGTGGTGTTCGAACTAGAAGATCAATTCAAAATGAATGCTTGTATAGTTGTTTTCTCTCAAAGAATGAACCTAAGAAGGTTGAAGAAGCCTTACAGGATCCTGATTGGGTAATTGCAATGTAGGAGGAGTTAAATGAGTTTGAGAGAAATAAAGTATGGAAACTGGTACCAAGACCTAAAGATAGATCAATTGTTGGTGCAAGATGGGTTTTCAGAAACAAGCTAGATGAATCTGGTATGATTGTAAGAAACAAAGCTAGACTGGTGGCCAAGGGTTATTCTCAGGAAGAATGCATTGATTATGATGAGACCTTTGCACCTGTAGCAAGATTAGAAGCAATCAGAATGTTTCTTGCATTTGCAGCTCATTCAAAATTCAAGGTATACCTGATGGATGTAAAGAGTGCTTTTCTAAATGGCAAACTTGATGAGGAAGTGTATGTGGAACAGCCACCTGGATTTGTTGATCCAAAGTTTCCAAATCATGTCTACAAACTTGACAAGGCACTCTATGGACTAAAGCAAGCACCAAGAGCATGGTATGAGACTTTGTCTAAATTTCTTCTTGAAAATGGCTTCACAAGAGGTACAATTGACAAAACTCTATTCTTTAGAAAGATAAAAGGTGAATTGCTTTTAGTTCAAGTTTATGTTGATGATATTATTTTTGGTTCTACTAATGAAAAGTTGTGTGCTAAGTTTAGCAAGCTTATGCAGTCTAAGTGTCAGATGAGCATGATGGGTGAATTAAATTATTTCTTAGGCTTGCAGGTCAAACAGACTGAGACTGGTATTTTCATTAATCAGTCAAAGTATATCAAAGATCTTTTAAGAAGGTTTGACTTTCAAGACTGTGCAGTTGTAAAAACACCCATGGCAACAGCCACTAAACTAGACTCTGATCCTAAGGGGAAGAGTGTGGATAATACTAGTTATAGAGGCATGATAGGCTCATTGTTATATCTAACTGCAAGTAGGCCAGATATAATGTTTTCTACCTGTTTATGTGCTAGATTCCAAAGTGATCCTAAGGAATCTCATTTAATTGCTGTGAAGAGAATTTTTAGATATCTCAAAGGAACTCCAAATCTTGGTTTGTGGTATCCTAGAGTATCTGATTTCTTTCTAATTGGCTATTCAGACTCTGATTATGCAGGGTGTAAAATAGAAAGGAAAAGCACTTCAGGTACATGTCAATTCTTGGGAAATAGATTGATTTCTTGGGCAAGCAAGAAGCAACAATCTGTTTCAACCTCAACTGCAGAAGCTGAGTACATAGCAGCAGGCAGTTGTTGTGCACAGCTTCTTTGGATAAGAAATCAGTTAATGGATTATGGTATGACACTTAGTAATATTCCTATGTTTTGTGATAATACTAGTGCTATTAAAATTGCTGAAAATCCATTTCAACATTCAAGGACTAAGCACATTGATGTCAGGTATCATTTTATTAGAGAACATATTGAGAATGGTACTGTGGAACTTCATTTTGTTCCTACTGACAAACAGCTTGCAGATATTCTAACTAAACCACTTGATGAGACTACATTCAGTAGATTAGTAAGTGAGTTAGGAATGTTAAATTTTTAGATCTTTAACATCTGCAATAGTAGCAAGGTATGTTTTTTTTAGCTTATAGACTTGATATTCTTGTCAGGATCTATATTTGATTGTTAAAAGCTGTAGCTATAACACTTTGCCTTGATAAATTTCAGTATGATAGACTTGTTAATAATCATTAGGATTAGATTTGTTATCAGGATGCTGACGTCATCAGTATTGTGTCAGTATCAGGATTGTGAAAATTGTTTCAAATCCTGACGTTTACTTTGTGTAGTAATCTAATTCTATGATGTTTTGAGTCTATGCTAGGAAGTTTTAATATTTGCATATTGATAATTTATACATCATTCAATAATCAAAAGACAAGTAGATAACAAGAAATTGTATTTTCATTAATTGAAAGCATTACATATATGGAAATCAAATACAACATCTTTTTGTCTAACTTCTACTGATAATTCTATACTTGTCTATTGATATGAATTCTGGGGTACAGGACAAGGAGCATCTCAAGAAATCCATCAGGGGATTGAATAGCCTCGTCTACTCTTGGATTCCTTGTCTGGGCGACTTGAATGAGAGCAGCTAACTTAAATGAATAGCATCTCCATCAAGATCAACCTCAGACTCTCGGCCAAATTCTTCATCCTCAAGTTTTGAGGAGGTTAGGGGAAGATTGTATCCAACAGATGGATGTTCTAGGAGAAACCTCTGGATATTATCGAAAACCAATCCATCCATGATTAGTTCGATGAGAAGAGTTATCTTTTCAAAGAGATGATCAAGAACAGGATGTTCATCGACTGAGAAAAATCTATAGAATTGGTTTGAATGGAATTTTGGTTTGAGAAGCATTGTTGAGAAGAAAAGATTGAAAGGTTTATGGAGAAAGGCATAAGGCGTCTGTTTCTTTTAAAGAAAGACGTGAGAAGCTGAACAGTCACTTGGAAGTTTTAATGAAGTCAGATGCTAATTATTGCGTGTGACTGTATTTCTTGTTTTCAAGAAATATTGAATATATCTAACCAATTGATTTTTGTTCAGATTAATTGTTTATTTCTTTTTCAGATAAAAGAAAAATGCCACGTGGAAACTCCATATTAAGTCTCTGGAATCAGGATGATATTGATCAGGATTTCATGTGTGACCATCAGGATTTAAGAATTATTATCACATTGTATTTTGTGATTATTTTGATGAGAGGTCAACAGGAAAAGGAAGCTGATCAGTATTGATTATTTATACCCTGATTTATTTCATGAAAATCAATTTTGGATTTTATTTTCCAAAATTCGTGGGTAACCGCACTTTTCAGGGACTGACACCTGTCAAACTATGTGTCAATGTGGGATAGTGGTCTGAAAGATTTGTGAAATATATTTTTTTTGAAACTCTAATCGTGTAATTGCTTTCTCTAATTTTACATTCTCTAAAGCAAAAACCACTCTTGAGTTTTCAAAATCACTAATCCATTTCAAGAATTTTTCAAGTTCTTTTCAGATCAAAAATGGCAGCTCAGAGAAGATTACCTAAGTCAGTAGCCTTCAAGTTTGGTGATTTTGATTTTATGACGAACAATCATGTAGCAGCTATCACCAACAAGGAAGGAGTGTCATCTGATTTTCATCCAATCATGGACTTTCTGGCGTATGGATAAGTTATGCTTTGACAGCATCTCCACAAATTAATCAAGCAGCTGTTTCACAAGCTTGGGAGAATGCTGAGGTAATTGATTCTACTCAGAGTCAATCAGGTAAGATTGTTCTACATTTAGGACAAGATTTATTTGACATTACTGAATCTGTTGTTAATTCAGTACTTTGCTTACCTGTTACTGATAGTTATGCAAGTGAACCATCTGATGATAATGTAAGAACTATGTTGTCTGAATTAGGTTATAGTGGACCTCTAGACAACATGAGCCAGTTGAATAGGTCTTTTCTTAGAAATGAATGGTCTTTTTACTTTGATCAAATTGCTAAATGTTTTACTGGTAAATGTAGTTCTTTTCAGCAAATTACTTCTGTTACATCACATATTGCTTATAGTTTGCTTTATGACAGAGTAATTAACATTGGTCATATTATCTTAAGTCAGATGAGTATTAAACTTGGGTTAAGAGATCAAAACAGGAAAATGGTTATTATCATAGATTTATGCAAATGTTTATTAACCATTTTATTCCTGATGTTGAAGCTAGATTTGGTAGGGAATATTGTGTTTCTTCTTATGAACAACAGAAGAGAATTTTCTCTGATATTATAAAGAAGGACAATGCAAAGAATCTAGATGAAATACCTGCAATTCATTATCCACATCATTTTCAGGTAATTCTTAAAACTCATCTTCCTACTCTCTACAATTCTTCTTTCTTTTGTGGTGAAATGACTCAGGAATCTCATTTGGAGGAGAACCCACCTGTGTCTACCCAAGTAGCCCAAAACATTATAGTCTCTGAAACAATGAAAGAACCAAATTTTGATCCACAGCCTATTGTTTCAAAGAAACCAACCTCTGGTGTTTCTCAAAAGACATCAGTTGTAAGGAAGAGAAGATTTGTTGTGTCAAGTAGTAGTAATTCTAGTGAAGATGATGATGATTTAACTCTTGTTGAGAGAGCAGAATTGAAGGCTGCAATTCAACTTTCTCTGTTAGCACAAAGAGATGAAAAACCTAGCCACAGCCAGGCTGCAGTCTCCCAAAAGACTGTAGTTCTTAAAAAGGGAAAACAGTTACTGGATACTGTCTCTCAAAAGACTGTGTCTATTGAACAAAGATCTCATCTCAAGATCACTTCTGTGTCTACACCTCTTGAGTCTTTTCAGGATAAATCTTTTACTCACTATACCAGGAGAACAATGAGAAAGATTCAATTGTCACCTACACACACAGAGTCTAGTCCAACTAATATTATGCAGGTTTCTACACATCAAGCTACATCTATGTCAGTATTTGACAAGAGAGATCTGGATATTGATTCTTCATGGGAAACTACATTGTCATACAGAATGGCTATGGGACTTATCTCTCTAAAAGTGAAACTTTCCAGGCTAGTTCTAAATTTTCTAAGTGAAAGTGTTCCTAGACTTTCATTTCCTGAAGAATATGGACTTCTACACCAAAGACTTGACTTAATGAAGATGTATTTCTATGTATCTGTCAGAAGACAATTAGTCAAGAAATTTGGACTCTCGAAGCATGTTGCACTTCAATCACTTCATGCATATTTATTTGACAAGGATGTCATTATTGAAGATGCTTTAGCTCAAGATGAACAACTGGAGGAAGTAGATAGAGGAATGCAGTCAACAGAAGATACTATTGCACCAGTGGTGAATAGTAGGAAAGATCAGATCACAGTCACTGTAACACAAGAACCATCTAGTCAGAGGTTGGATGACTCAGGAGCTGTGATAGCTGATGTTGAAAGGACTTCTGTGATGACTGAGAATGCAAGTGAGATACCCTATGATATGGGAGGAATGACTTTGGTTGATTTTTCTGAAGATCAAACATATTTTGTTCAGTCAGAGTCTATCCACCTTGAGGGTGAGTCTCAACAAACAACACTTAAAGACGGTGATGTACTAACTATGGTGTCTAATGAAGTATTACTGAAGACATCAGAGTCTAGTAAAGAACCTGAAAGTGGTATACTGGAGCCTGTAGTCTCTGAAAGGAAAGAAGATGATTGTAAGGGTTCAGAGATTATAACAGCTCACTCCTTGGAGAAAACCTCAAGCCCCTTGCCAAATGAGGAACCCTCTCTCCATGTGAGTTCAGGTATAAAAACTCCTTCTAAACCCTATTTTTATGTAGGTCATGAGAGCACTTATCCAAATTTGAGTGATACACTTGAAAAGATGGACTTAGATCCACAAACTGAGAGGCTGGCTCCTGACCAGGCAAAAGGTGAGGTAGAAAGAGTGTTGACTTTAGTAAGTCAAAGTGAGGGAGAGAAAATTAGGAAACCATCATTTGATTTCTGGGATCAGGTTTTTCCTGAATCTTGGTCTGAAAATTTAGGTATGGATGCTGGTACTTATTCATTCATCAAAATGTATCAGAAGAATGACCTAGCACATCACAATGCAAAGCCAGAAGTAAAAGCTCAGAAGCAAAAGGAGAGGCTTGCAGGAATCATTAACAGAAGAGGTGCCAGGATAAAGCAATCTCTTGATACATATGTACCAGATGAAGTTCCTAATGATCCTAGTGTTCCTTTGTATGTACTTCCAATATCAGCTAGAATTGAGACATCTACAGTCTCTGATCACTCTAAGGAGGAGTCAGGATTTGAAGATGTTAGTACACAGAATACTGGTGAAGGAGATGATGATCATGTTTCAGCTACAGATCAGAAAGATGAAGATGTCGATACTTCTAATCAGGTTTTATTACTTGAATATCATACAACCCAAGCAACTTCTTCTACAACACTTGAAGATACAGTTCTTTCTGATTCTGATTCTGAAGATACTAGAAGCACTTTCAACATTGAAGTTCATTCTGATGTTTTGAAAGATATTCAGAATTCTCAAATTGTTATTCAAACAAGACTTCAATCACTTGAAGGTAACCAAGTCACAATTATGGAAAATCAAGCAGTTCTGATGAATATCATTTGTTCTGTTTCTGAATCTCTTGGAATTAATGTTGCTGATGTCAAAACGGGGGAAATAAAGACAATTCAAAGACAACAACAACAACACCAGACCGGGGGAGATAAAGAGCAGACAAAGGGAAGTAAAAAGAAGAACTAGGAGTGACAGTGGTGAATCTCAGCTAGGAAGTGGTAAAGGAAGAGCAGCATTAATAGTTAAAATTCTTTCTTCTAAGTACTAGATAAACGTCTACATCTGGGAAGGAGGTACTTAACTTCATAATTCTACATTCATAAATTCTATTCTGGTTGTATTGTTATATGTTTTGACATCCACAACTTAGATTTATGCTTCAGATTTTAAAGCATAAATAGGGGAGATTGTTAGGAATAATTGTTAGGAATAATTCATAAGTTGTGATGTTAAGAATAGAATTTACACATTATACTTCTTGTAATCCTGATCTTATAAAGGATTTAGCATTGTATATAGGTTTTATGTGTAAAACAGTTATCTGTATAGTTTAGTCAGGAATGAACAGTGTATCAGAGACTACATGTCAGGAACAGAGAGCAAATCCTGATGACGGTCCAATACTGATGGTTGATCAGATACTGATGCAGTGTACAGATCCTGATATCAGTCATGTTACTGATGATGTCATTATGGATGCTACAGAAACTGGCAAGTGCTATAAAACAGGATCGTTGTTTGAAGAACAAGCAAGAAGACATTATGAAGGAAAGAGTTTTCTATTGAAGGAAACTATCGACTAGAAGGCAGAACATTGTCATGTATAGATTATATCTTTCTGTTATTAGTTGATAGGTAGCATTATAAATACTCTCTCAATATCATTGTAAAAAGAGCGACGAAGTTGTGAGTTCGTGTGCGTAGCTCTGTATAAGGTTTGTATTCGAGAGTTCGAAACAAACAGAGAGATATTTGTATTGTCAGCAGCTGCTAAAGGTATTGTACACCTTTGGTAGAGTTTGTATTTGATCTTATTAATACAAACAAGAGTTTGATTCATTCGTTTATTCTTGTTCATATAATCAAGCAAAAATCAGACACGATTATATAACTTGTATTCAACCCCCCCCTTCTACAAGTTATTCGAGTTAACAATTGGTATCAGAGCAGGTTGATTTCGAATAATCATAAAGATCTGCAATCATGTCTGGTTACAAGGATGGGAATACTAAAATTCCTATGCTCAAGAGAAACGAATATACTATATGGGAAGTAAAGATGTTGCATCATCTGGAAGCAACAGATCCTGATTATCTTGACAGAATCAGAGATGGACCTTTTGTTCCAACAAAGGTCGTTGGACAAGCAACTGTTGATGGTGTGGTTGTTCCAGAACATACAGCAGAGAAGCCAAAATCTGAATGGTCAGATAAGGACAAGGAGAATGTTCTCAAAGATGCTAAAGTGAGAAACATATTATTCAACAGTCTTGATTCTGTTCTCGCTAACTATGTTCTCTCTTGTAAAACTGCTAAGGATATATGGGACAATCTTAAGGTTCACTGTGAAGGAACTAAGCCTGTCAGGAAGAATATGAGGACATTACTTATACAACAGTATGAGTACTTTGAATCCAAGTCTGGTGAGTCACTTACTGATACCTTTGATAGGTTTACAAAACTCATCAATGAGATGGCCATGCATGGTAAATATTACGACTTGGAGGACATGAATACAAAGTTCATGAAAGCTTTGCCTGATTTCTACAATGAGAAGATATCTGCAATTGAGGAAGCTAATGATCTGGATGATATTTCATTAGAGGCAGTGTATGGAAAATTGAGAGCTTATGAACTTGACAAGCAGCAGAAGAAGAGCAGGAGTGAAGGAAAGATGAAGACTATTGCACTTACTGCTCAATCTGAAGTTAAGAAGCTTCCTAAAGAACAGCATGAAGAGATTGCTGTAAAAACTTTAAGGAAGAAGAAAAGAAAAGAAAGTTCTGAGTCAGAGACTACTGATATGGACTCTGACAACAATGATTCTGAATCTGAGATGCAAGAACTCTTTGCTGTGTTTGCTAAAGCTTTCAAGAAAGGAAAATTCAACAGGAGAAGATTTAGCAAAGGACCTTTTCAAAAGAAGGAGGAGAAGAAGAGTGACAAAAGCAAAAGTACAATTGTCAAGCTTGATAAGGCCAAGATCAAGTGCTTTAACTGCAGCGAGCTTGGACATTTTGCTAGTGAGTGTAAGAAGCCTAGGAATTCAGGAAAGGGTAATGCACTTATGGTCACACAGAAGGATTGGGCTGATTCCAGTGACTCTGAAGATGAATTGGATTATGACAACATTGCATTGATGGCCAATAGTTCAGACAAACCTGGATCTCCAAAGAAAATTTCTCCATCCTCTGTTAAGGTATCACTTCACTCTCTTGATTCATTTGATAGCTTAAATTCTGATGAAATTAGATCTATCCATGCTGAGTTTAAAAATCTTATGACTAATTTTAGAATTCTTACTTGTGAAAGAGATGAACTTAAGGTTAAGAATGATAAATTAGTTGATAGAAATAATTTTCTTGAATCTGAATTAATTCAAATGGAAGAATACAAGTTGAGTTCTGATAAAGCTAAGCATGATTATAGTGTAATTCTTGAGGCTTATGACTATGTCAGAAAAGAACTAGAAGAAGAGAGAGATGTGATTAAGACCATTAACAATTCCAGTAAGAAGACAATAGAAATCTTTGAGAGTGGAATTCGTGGTAAGGTTAATGGTTTAGGTTTTGATAAGGCTAGACAAGAAGAAAAAGTAGCTATTGTCAATGATGATAGTAAGGTAGAAGCTAACACATCTAAATCTGAAGGTAAGAAAATTGTTTCTGAACCTAATCATGTTAAATTTGTTGATTCAAAAGGTACCCCTGTTGTACACAAAAGGATAAACAATAGTTTTTCAGATGAGAAAGTGTTAGAGAAACCTAAGAATGTAAACATAGGGTTTCTGTCTAAGTCTCAGTTGAAACAGAGATTAGATGATCTTTCAGAGTCTAGCAAGATTAAGAGAAATAGGAATGGAAAAGAAGGTATTAAC
Source organism: Kitagawia praeruptora (assembly GCA_037693485.1). NCBI lineage: Eukaryota > Viridiplantae > Streptophyta > Magnoliopsida > Apiales > Apiaceae > Kitagawia > Kitagawia praeruptora. Next base: position 99,279,535 of record CM075354.1, on the reverse strand, counting down.
AAAGAAAACAATTACAAGAATGTACCTGATGCACCTAGGAAAAAATGCTATAAGTGTGGAAATCATAATCATTTGGCCCTAGACTGCAATCAAAAACCTTCTTGGAAAACTGAGTCCAGATTCCCCAAGACTCAGAAAATTCAATACCAACCACAAAAAGCTTGTTATCATTGTGGTAGTTTACTTCATTCCATTTACATGTGTAGAGAATATCATGAACTGTATTATGACTATTATTCTTTGAAATCTGAAACTCCTAGTCACAAACAGTTTGTGAGATCAGAGTCTAAAGTTGACTCTGCAACAGGTAAAATAAATGCAAAATCTTCAAAGTCTGTTGTCTCTAAATCTAGTAAGAAAGGATCCAATCAAAGTTGGGTCCTAAAAAATTCTAACTAGTTACTTTTTGTTTGCAGGGCACAGGAAAGAAGCATTCAATTATCTTGGACAGTGGATGCTCTGGACATATGACTGGAAAGAAGTCCCTGCTTACAAAGTTTGAGAGGAAAGCTGGCCCAGTAATATCTTTTGGAGATGGCAACAAAGGAGAAACTCTGGGATATGGCTCAATTATTTTGGGGAATGTCATCATAGAAAATGTAGCACTGGTTGAAGGCTTGAAACATACTCTTTTAAGCATAAGTCAACTGGGTGATAAAGGTTACAAATCAATCTTTGACAGAGAAGGATGCAAAGTCTTGAATATGCAGAATGGAGACATTGTTCTAACTGGTCAAAGACATGGTAACATATATGAAGCCAGCTTAAGTGATACATCTAAAGGAATTGTTAGATGTCTCTACAGCAAAGCAACAAATGATGAAAGCTGGAGTTGGCACAAGAAGCTCTCACATCTTAATTTCAAGAAGCTTAATCAACTTGTTAAACACAATTTGGTGAGAGGCCTACCTCAGGCGAATTTTGTGCAAGATGGACTTTGTGATGCATGTCAGCTTGGAAAGCAAAGAAGAACCACTTTCAAGAGCAAGACTGAAAATTCAATTACTGAACCATTTCACATGCTACATCTTGATCTGTTTGGTCCAGTAAACATTATGTCTATCAGCAAGAAAAGATATGCTCTAGTTATGGTGGATGATTTCACAAGGTTCACATGGGTGTTCTTTCTACACAAGAAGGATGAAGCTCCTCAGCAAATCATTGAACTCATCAAGAATATTCATAATAACTCTGAGTACAAAGTCAAAGTACTTAGGAGTGACAATGGTACAGAATTCAAGAATTCTACAATGGAGGGGTTTTGTGCAGACAATGGAATCACTCACAGTTTTCTGCACCTGGTACACCTCAACAAAATGGTGTAGTGGAAAGAAAGAACAGGACTCTCATAGAGGCAGCAAGAACCATGCTTGCAGATGCAAAACTTCCAACCTACTTTTGGGCAGAAGCTATTAACACTGCATGTTTCACTCAGAACTGTACCTTGGTAAATAGTTATGGAAAAACTCCCTATGAGATGATCAAAGGAAAGAAACCAAGTGTGAAATATTTTCACATCTTTGGATGCAAATGCTATGTCCTAAAAGTTCATCCAGAACAACTTGGAAAATTTGAAGCCAAATCGGATGAAGCAATTTTTCTAGGATATTCAGCATCTAAGGCCTTCAAAGTTTATAATCTCAGAACTCACATTGTTATGGAATCAATTCATGTTGCATTTGATGATAAGAAATTTGGAATTTTGCAAACTGATGAAAGCCATGACAAATTGGAATTTGAAAATCTGAAGAATTCTGAGATACTCTCAAGTGATGATGAAGGTTCTCCAGAAGGAATTTCTATTGCTTCTCAAAGGAATGCTACTGTTGAGGGGGAGCAAATAAATCAAAGAGAACACAGTGATCATCAGGAGCAGACTAGTCTTTCAGAATCTATTCCATCAGGAATTGACGTTTCAGAGTCTACTCCATCAGGAACTGACCTTTCAGAGTCTACTGAGGAAAGATCAGTAACTAGCAGCAATATGGAATCTACTGATTCTATTGATCAAAGGAGAGTTTTTGAAGGTAGAGAGAATTCTTCTACAAGGGATACCACTAACTTAGGGGGAGAGACTAGCAGAGTTAATTTACCACCTGTTAGAAAATGGACAAAGGATCATACTGAAGATTTGATAATTGGTGATCCAAATAGTGGTGTTCGAACTAGAAGATCAATTCAAAATGATGCTTGTATAGTTGCTTTCTCTCAAAGAATGAACCTAAGAAGGTTGAAGAAGCCTTACAGGATCCTGATTGGGTAATTGCAATGCAGGAGGAGTTAAATGAGTTTGAGAGAAACAAAGTTTGGAAACTGGTACCAAGACCTAAAGATAGATCTATTGTTGGTGCAAGATGGGTTTTCAGAAACAAGCTAGATGAATCTGGTATGATTGTAAGAAACAAAGCAAGACTGGTGGCCAAGGGTTATTCTCAGGAAGAAGGCATTGATTATGATGAGACCTTTGCACCTGTAGCAAGATTGGAAGCAATCAGAATGTTTCTTGCATTTGCAGCTCATTCAAAATTCAAGGTATACCAGATGGATGTAAAGAGTGCTTTTCTAAATGGCAAACTTGATGAAGAAGTTTATGTAGAACAGCCACCTGGATTTGTTGATCCAAAGTTTCCAAATCATGTCTACAAACTTGACAAGGCACTCTATGGACTAAAGCAGGCACCAAGAGCATGACTCTGATTATGCAGGGTGTAATATAGACAGGAAAAGCACTACAGGTACATGTCAATTTTTGGGAAATAGATTGATTTCTTGGGCAAGCAAGAAGCAACAATCTGTTTCAACCTCAACTGCAGAAGCTGAGTACATAGCAGCAGGCAGTTGTTGTGCACAGCTCCTTTGGATAAGAAATCAGTTGTTGGATTATGGTATGACACTTAGTAATATTCCTATGTTTTGTGATAATACTAGTGCTATTAAAATTGCAGAAAATCCAGTTCAACATTCAAGGACTAAGCACATTGATGTCAGTTATCATTTTATTAGAGAACATATTGAGAATGGTACTGTGGAACTTCATTTTGTTCCTACTGACAAACAGCTTGCAGATATTCTAACTAAACCACTTGATGAGACTACATTCAGTAGACTAGTAAGTGAGTTAGGAATGTTAAATTTTTAGATCTGTAACATCTGCAAAAGTAGCAAGGTATGTTGTTCTTAGCTTATAGACTTGATACTCCTGTCAGGATCTATATTTGATTGTTAAATGTTTGAGCTATAACACTTTGCCTTGATAAATTTCAGTATGATAGACTTGTTAATAATCATCAGGATTAGATTTGTCATCAGGATGCTGACGTCATCAGTATTGTGTCAGTATCAGGATTATGAAAATTGTCTCAGATCCTGACGTTTACTTTGTGTAATAATCTGATTCTCTGATGTGTTAAGTCTATGCTAGCAAGTTTTGATATTTGCATACTGATAATTTATACATTATTCAAAAAATCAAAAGACAAGCAGATAACAAGAAATTGTATTTTCATTAATAGAAATCATTACATAGAAATGAAATACATCATCTTTTTGTCTAAATTTCTACTCTATACTTGTCTTTGATATGAACTCTGAGGAACAGGACAAGGAGCATCTCAAGAAATCCATCAGGGGATGAAAGCCTCGTTTGCTCTTGGATTCCTTGTCTGGGCGACTTGAATGAGAGCAGCTAACTTAAATGAATAGCATCTCCATCAAGATCAACCTCAGACTCTCGGCCAAATTCTTCATCCTCAAGTTTTGAGGAGGTTAGGGGAAGATTGTATCCAACAGATGGATGTTCTAGGAGAAACCTCTGGATATTTTCGAAAACCAATCCATTCATGATTAGTTCGATGAGAAGAGTCATTTGTTCAAAGAGATGATCAAGAACAGGATGTTCATCGATCAAGGAAAATCTGGAAAATGGGTTTGAAGGGGTTTTTGGTTTGAGAAGCATTGTTAAGAAGAAAAGAAATTGAAAGGTTATGGAGAATGGCATAAGGCGTCTGGTTCTTTTAAAGGAAGACGTGAGAAGCTGAGCAGTCACTTGGAAGTTTTAATGAAGTCAAATGCTAATTATTGCGTGTGACTATATTTCTTGTTTCAAGAAATATTGAAAATATCTAACCAATTGATTTTCTGTTCAGATTAATTGTTTGTTTCTTTTTCAGATAAAAGAAAAATGCCACGTGGAAACTCCATATTGAGTCTCTGATGATATTGGTCAGGATTTCATGTGTGACCATCAGGATTTGAAAATTATATTTTTAAATCACATTGCATTTTGTGATTATTTTGATGAGAGGTCATCAGGAAAAGGAAGTTGATCAGTATTACTTATTTATACCCTGATTTATTTCATGAAAAATCAATTTTGGATTTTATTTTCCAAAAATCGTGGGTAACCGCATTTTTCAGGGACTGACACCTGTCAATCTACGTGTCAACGTGGGATCGTGGTCTGAAAGATTTGTGAAATATATTTGTTTTGAAACTCTAATCGTGTAATTGCTTTCTCTAATTTTACATTCTCTAAAGCAAAAATCACTTTTGAGTTTTCAAAATCACTAATCCATTTCAAGAATTTTTCAAGTTTCTTTTCAGATCAAAAATGGCAGCTCAGAGAAGATTACCTAAATCAGTAGCCTTCAAGTTTGGTGACTTTGATTTTATGACAAACAATCATGTTGCAGCTATCACCAACAAGGAAGGAGTATCATCTGATTTTCATCCAATCATGGACTTTCTGGCATATGGACCATTAAGTTATGCATTGACAGCATCTCCACAGATTAATCAAGTAGCTGTTTCACAAGCTTGGAAGAATGCTGAGGTAATTGATTCTACTCAGAGTCAATCAGGTAAGATTGTTCTACATTTAGGACAAGATTCATTTGACATTACTGAATCGGTTGTTAATTCAGTACTTTGCTTACCTGTTACTGATAGTTATGAGAATGTACCATCTGATGATAATATAAGAACTATGTTGTCTGAATTAGGTTATAGTGGACCTCTAGATAACATGAGCCAGTTGAATAGGTCTTTTCTTAGAAAGGAATGGTCTTTTTACTTTGATCAAATTGCTAAATGTTTTACTGGCAAATGTAGTTCTTTTCAGCAAATTACTTCTGTTACATCACATATTGCTTATAGTTTGCTTTATGACAGAGTAATCAACATTGGTCATATTATCTTAAGTCAGATGAGTATTAAACTTGGGTTAAGAGATCAAAACAGGAAAATGGTTTATTATCATAGATTTATGCAATTGTTTATTAACCATTTCGTTCCTGATGTTGAAACTAGATTTGGTAGAGAACATTGTGTTTCTTCTTATGAACAGCAAAAGAGAATTTTCTCTGACATTACAAAGAAGGACAATGAAATGAATCTAGATGAAATACCTGTAATTCATTATCCACATCATGTTCAGGTAATTCTTAAAGCTCATCTTCCTACTCTCTACAATTCTTCTTTCTTTTGTGGTGAAATGGCTCAGGAATCTCAATTGGAGGAGAACCCACCTGTGTCTACCCAAGTAGCCCAAAACATTATAGTCTCTGAAACAATTCAAGAACCAAATTTTGATCCACAGCCTATTGTTTCAAAGAAACCAACCTCTGGTGTTTCTCAAAAGACATCAGTTGTAAGGAAGAGAAGATTTGTTGTGTCAAGTAGTAGTAGTAATTCTAGTGAAGATGATGATGATTTAACTCTTGCTGAGAGAGCAGAATTGAAGGCTGCAATTCAACTTTCTTTGTTAGCACAAAGAGATGAAAAACCTAGTCACAGCCAGGCTACAGTCTCCCAAAAGGCTGTAGTTCTTAAAAAGGGAAAACAGTTACTGGATACTGTTATGCTAATTTCACGCAAGCGCACGTAGTCACAAGTAATATATGATTAAATCAAGTTCGTTCCCACAGAGATCTAGAATGGTGTTCAATTCAGTAAATATGCCTATGCAACAATGTATGGTTTTTATCTACTGCTAAGACAAATAACAAATTGGATTACTAAATTAAACTAAGATGCAAATTATAAAACTAAGAATTAAATTAACTAATAAGAATAAAAATCGAGTTACTTATGAGAATAAAAACATGGAACCCTAGTTTCATCATCTACTTCACTTAGAGTTGCAGCCTTTAATTAAAACATGCGATGGTTATGATATCTGATCAGATAACACGAAAAGAGTAAAAGTTACCTCTCGGTATACTAGTACCAATCTACACATACATCCACAAAAGAGATAGAAGATGAATAGGCACCTATTATGTTTAGACCCTATATTTCTATAGAATTTGAAAACATAAAGGTTGAAGCACAAGTTATCCACTTAGATCACATAGGGTAGCATAATATCTCTATTCATGCCACAAATCATGATGCTTAACATCAACCTATCCTATGCTAGCATGGCAAGTTCTAAATCTCAAGATCCACTCTCGTTTAGCAAGAGATTAACTATTCAATTTAGATGTTAGCTACGCATCTAAAAGCATTAAGATTAACCATACGAGGATATCAAGAATTCACCACACATAAATCTTTAAGGCATGCAAACTACTAAGCTACATAGATAAATCCACTAGGATCCCATGACAACGATTAGTTCATAATTAAACCTTTCGTCACCATGGGATTTGATGAAAACATGGTAAATAACAAGATAAAGAATAAAAGAAGTAATTATATTAATAAACAAGAGTTTGAGAAAACAAATCTAGAACAAAAGATGAAGTAGATCTAGATCCGTTGCTTGTCACGAGCGTTGAACCCTTCTCTCCTTTTCTCCCTTGCAGATCTAAGCTAGGTTACAATAATAAAACTATGATAATGTGTGTGTATATATTACAATGGTAGGATGTGTTTATATAGGCTCTAAAAGTCTTGCCCAGCAAGAAAATACCCAAAATAGAGTTAAAACAGAATTTCTGCAAAAGACGTTTCCTAAACTGATTATGTTTTTAAGGAAAATTCGTGGCTGACTTTTCTTCAGTTTTTCTGGAACGTTCCAAACGTAATTGGACCTCTGGACCACCTTAGAATGATAGAGAATCTCGTTATCTTCGCGTGGACTGCTTACGGGCTGAAAACAGAATTATAGAACTCAAGATATGGCCCAAACAGTGAATCTCACGCGTGCAGCCCAATAAATCCGAATTTTAATAAATTAAATCTCCAAAAACGACAAAAACATCCACCATAATCATCATCCTTGTAAATCTGCACAACTAAACAAAACACATCAAAAACTACAAGAAACTTGAGCCCAAGACAATCAATTTAAGCCGATTTAGAATGCTCCAAGTGGATATAAAATCCACTTATCACACCCCCAAACTTAAACCGATGCTTGTCCTCAAGCATTAACAATTACCACTAACTAACTAGTACCACTTCCGTAGGTGATCACGGTTGCATTTGGCATATGCAACAAGCCCTTTAAACCCCTAGGCAGCCCTAGTGGACGAGTAAGGTCTCGTGAGGGCCTATAGCGAATGTACCCACAAAATCCAATGCAATGCAATGCATGAATGCAACTAAATGAAAATGCAATTAATCTAATCTACCATACCTTCAAATCCTCTCATGCCATATCAACTTAAGAATCAAAGTAAATACGCAATGTCTTGGTGTCGAAAGTGCAAGTATTCACATAGTCTACTCAATGAACATGCATAAGTTCTCACAAGCCCATGTCAAGTGTAAGAATAAGTTAGTAAACATGCTAAGCCTACAAGAGTACATCTTTGAGACAACACTCGGGATCTCATACGCAAGAACAAGCAAACACTCACAATCCACTCACAAAGAATATTCACTCAAGAACAAGGGTAAGTGTATCACTCAATTCCAACAAAATCATAAACACGCTTGACATTTGGTATCAATCTAACTCTTAACACAACATACATCAATGACAATAATCAAAAGGTCTTTATTTGGGTTGTAACGGGGCTAGGGACAAGGTATGTCAATTAAGCCAAAACAGGTGAAGTGTCAAAAGCTAGTAAGTACCATAATAAATCATACACAACACCATATTTTCCCCCCACATAATCTTTACTAAAACAAACACTCTACTAGTCGACTAAAATAGGATCGCAACAATACAAACATGCTCTCATAATATATATTTTTTCTCTTTTTTTTTTCTTTTCTCTTTTTTTTCTTTTCTCTTTTTTTTATTTTTTTTTCTTTTCGAGAGCTAAATAGAACACAAACAATAATATAAACAATAACAATGATCCCACGAATTTATTACATATGTCGACTATCAAGTAAACAACCAAACCCAATCTCAATATTTTCCCCACAAGTATGACCAACAATAAACCCCTCCTTACACACCTTATTACTCCCTTAAGCACTCTACTAGCCTTTGACAATGTGGGTTCAAATTAATGTAAGGCCAATACAAGAAAAAGGTCTAGGCAAGTAATGTGGTATGTCACCGAAAAATAGGATTAAGCTCAACAGGTTAACTAATTGATCATGTAAATATGGTGTGGTAATATGGGAAAATATGTGGTTATTCCTAAATGCCTTTATCATTTTAATCGTCAAATAATGTCATGCGTTTCAAGAAAGACCTCAAACAACTGCTAACAATGCAAACAATCCGTGGACACTCAAGCAAACGAATAAATTGCAAATAATATGCAATATGCAATAAGGCTCAAAAACTCACTTGGTGGAAAAACATACTCAATCCCAAGCAACATCTCTCTAACGCACCTACTTGTATTCACAGCATGCAAACTAAATCATCTTGCACATATTCATGTCCTTCTAATTACTTACAACATTCAATAAGTCTACTACCTTCAACTTACTAGTGTATGTGTGTGCACAAGAACAAAGCATATCACTTCTCAATCAAAAGCGTCAACAACACAAAATTCCTATCAAGCATAGGTGCAAATGCAACTATTATGAACTCACATGATATACGTCCTATATGAAACAAACGTAGATAACATGAACATAAATGCATAATTTACTACTACTAATATGCAAAGCATGAAATCCTACATGAACAAATAATACAACAACTACTTATCCCTCAAACCACCCCCAAACTTAAAATATTCAATGTCCTCATTGAATGGAAGTAAATAGAAGGGATAGCAGAAAACATACCTGCAAGGCGCCTTAAATATCCGTCCCCATCGCAACTCAAACAAGCTTGTTCGGCAAAAATCCCCTTTTTGTAGCAATTAGCATCACCTCTCCCAAGCTTAGAAGCCATAAGAATCAATACCCAACTCAACAATAGCACCACCAACAACCACCAAGAAATATCCCACCAAAAACCACCAAGAAATATCCCACCAAAAACCACCAAGAAAAATCACACCACAAATACCCAAGTATCAAGAATAATACAAAACCCCAATTTACAAGAACACAAATTCGTAATAAAATAGAGAAAAGAAATCCCACTACGAATCAAAGAGGTGAACTTGTAGTAATTTTCCCCCAAACTTGAATTTTTAAGAGATGTAGAGGAGAAAGATAATGAATTGGATGTGTATGTATGGGTATATATATAGGCCATGGAGTGATAGGATGAATATAAGAATTTTAATGTGAATAGGAAAAAATTTGGTGAAAATTGGAATTTGATATGGGATAGAAAAAATATTTAATGGATAAAAGAAAAAAAATTAGAAAAGAAATAGGAATTGGAATTTTTTTTAGGAGAGATAAGGGGTTTTGGAATTAAAATAGGAAAAGATTTTAGGGAAGAGATGGGGATATAAAAAGAATTTGGGGTGATGGAATTTATTTTTTAATATACATAAACACTACAAACCTGCGGCAAACACGAACAAGGCTGGGAAATTCTTCTGATTCACGCGCAACCTGCGCAAGTTGAATGCAACCTGCCTTTCTTCCAGACGCGCCAATGCAACTAGCGCCACAGGGGGGCAGTTTGCTTTCCTTCCAGAAACGCAACTGCAAGTTGCGTTACAGCGCCGCAACTTGCTTCTCTTCCAGTAACGCAGGGGCTAGCTGCATTACAGACCTGCAACTTGCCCGAAATTTGATTTTTTTTTTTTTTTTTTTTTTTTTTTTTCACACAACACTCAAAAAAAAAATTTTTTTTTTTTTTTCCTACACTAATGCATGGGTTGCCTCCCACCAAGCGCTTCTTTAACGTCAATAGCTTGACGTTACCTCCTCAACTCATGGCGGTTTCAAAAGAATAACTGAACCATCTTCAACAGACAAACCATTCATACGAACTTTGACATCTTGATTGCTTGCTTTCCACAAATTTCTTTTATCAGACTTCATCTTAATTTTACTTCCAAATGGCCAAATCTTCTTCTTTTTCTTTTTCACACCTCTAAGATGCTTCTCCGACTCAACCGGCTGAACAAAAATTTCATCTTCCTTAACATCTGCTTTCCACCTTCGCAACACGTGATCATGCCCCTCTTCAAAAATCACTAGCTCATTATTCAAAAGGACATACCTCAAATGTGGTGGAAGTTTCCCAAGCTTAACTTTCGAGAGATCACGAACCGAAAAACTGTCCGATTTCTCGCTCAGCAACTGATCAAACTTCTTTCTTTGACCCGTATCAACTATTTCCACACTGCAACACTCCTCATCCTCTGTCGGAAATTTCATTGCCTTGAACACATTAAAGGTGACACTCTGATCTTGCACCCTCATTGTAAGCTCTCCTTTTTGCACATCAATCAAAGTCTTTCCTGTAGCCAAGAACGGTCTTCCCAAGATTATGGGAATCTTCTTATCTTCTTCGAAATCCAAGATCACAAAATCAGCAGGAAATATGAGTTTATCAACCTTTACCAAAACATCCTCCACTATGCCTCTAGGATATGTGATCGTCCTATCAGCCAACTGCAAAGAGATGTTAGTTGGCTTTGGCTCTGGTAGACCAAGTTCCTTGAAAACAGACAAGGGCATAAGATTAATGCTAGCTCCCAAATCACATAAGCATTTGCTGAAAGAAAGATTGCCAATAGTACAAGGAATAGTGAAACTTCCCGGATCTTTCAATTTAGGGGGCAATTTCTGCTGCAACACCGCACTGCACTCCTCCGTCAATGCCACTGTTTCAAAATCTTCCAACCTTCTCTTCCGTGACAAAATATCCTTCATGAACTTTGCATATCTCGGCATCTGCTCCAATGCTTCAACAAAAGGAATGTTAATGGACAGTTTCTTGAAGACATCCATAAATTTCTGAAACTGTTTCTCTTGACTTTTCTTCAAACGTCCAGGGAATGGCGGAGGTGGATAGATCTGATTATTCATTGAAGATTGTTTCGAAGTAAAATTTTCAATAGGTTTCCTGCTCTTCTCACCATCAAGCTGATCAGCCACTAAATCAGATTTCTCAATTTCTGGCACTGCAGATTTTTCAACATGCTGATTCTGAACATCTTCATCTTCTTCAGTTGCTGATTTAGGATCACTTGTGACTTTTCCTGATCTCAAAGTAACTGCATTGACCTGTTCTTTATTGTCCCTCCTGCCTGGATTAACCTCCGTATCACTAGGAAGAATTCCTTGTGGCCTACCACCTAAGGCACTTGCAATCTGTCCTATCTGAGTTTCTAAGAGCTTCTGACCAGCTTGTAAGTTCTTTAACGCTATCCACATCTCATCAGATTTTTCATTAGAAGATTGCCCCGCATGAGCCTGGGGTTGTTGCTGCTGAAATCCCGGAGGTTGATATGGTGCCCTTGGAGCATAAGGCTGTTGATAGCCTTGATTGTACGGCTTCGCTTGCTGATAAGACTGTTCAGTATTTTGATTGTTGCTCCAGCTAAAATTGGGATGATTCCGATTATTAGGATGATAAGTGGCTGGAACTGGTGCAGCACGTCTCTGGAAATTACTCACGAATTGTACTGATTCAGGAGAAATAGCACACTGATTCGTCTCATGTGCACCCGCACATAACTCACAAACACTAGCAACCTGCTGAACTCCATAATTAGCAAGAGAATCCACCTTCATAGCAAGAGCTTTCAACTGAGCTGTAATCATTGCAGCTGTATCTACTTCAAAAATTCCTGCTGCCTTGCCTTGAGATAGCCTTTGGGTTGGATTTTGATATTCATTAGCAGCCATCATCTCAATAAGATCATAAGCTTCATCATAACTCTTCGCCCAAAGAGCTCCACCTGATGCTGCATCTAGCAAAGGCCTAGACTGTGCTCCCAACCCATTGTAGAATCTATTAATAACCATCCAATCAGGCATGCCATGATGAGGACACTTGCGTAGCATCTCCTTGTAGCGTTCCCAAGCCTCACACAAGGTCTCGCCAGATTGCTGTTGGAATTGAGTCAACTGGTTCCTTAATGCTGCAGTTTTCGCCATAGGGAAGAATTTAGTAAGGAACTTCTGAGCAAGATCTTCCCATGTAGTAATGGAACCAGGTGGCAAAGAGTGTAGCCAGCTCTTAGCCTTATCCCTCAGAGAGAATGGGAAAAGCCTCAACCTGATAGCATCATCCGTCACACCATTACACTTGAAAGTGTCGCAGATTTCAATAAAGTCCCTAACATGCATGTTGGCATCCTCCGTAGGAGCTCCCCCAAACTGGACTGAATTCTGCACCATCTGAATTGTGCCAGACTTAATCTCAAAATTGTTTGCTGCAATAGCTGGTCTAACAATGCTAGACTGAATATCATTGAGTTTCGGCTGAGAATACTCCCTCAAAGCCTTAGCTGCTGCTGCATCTGCCATTGCTACTGTAGTTTCAGATTCCTCTTTCTTATTCTCAAAATTCTCTACACGACCGTCTTCTGCCAGTTTTTGTAAACGAGCTTGCGAACGTGTTCGCATACAAACTCAAGTACCTGAAAAACCACGAAACAAACAAACTAAATAAAAATCCAAGTCAGTGAACGCTAACGACCACTGATGACAAGCACATAAACTAAAATAAAAACACCGATGATCCCCGGCAGCGGCGCCAAAAACTTGTTATGCTAATTTCACGCAAGCGCACGTAGTCACAAGTAATATATGATTAAATCAAGTTCGTTCCCACAGAGATCTAGAATGGTGTTCAATTCAGTAAATATGCCTATGCAACAATGTATGGTTTTTATCTACTGCTAAGACAAATAACAAATTGGATTACTAAATTAAACTAAGATGCAAATTATAAAACTAAGAATTAAATTAACTAATAAGAATAAAAATCGAGTTACTTATGAGAATAAAAACATGGAACCCTAGTTTCATCATCTACTTCACTTAGAGTTGCAGCCTTTAATTAAAACATGCGATGGTTATGATATCTGATCAGATAACACGAAAAGAGTAAAAGTTACCTCTCGGTATACTAGTACCAATCTACACATACATCCACAAAAGAGATAGAAGATGAATAGGCACCTATTATGTTTAGACCCTATATTTCTATAGAATTTGAAAACATAAAGGTTGAAGCACAAGTTATCCACTTAGATCACATAGGATAGCATAATATCTCTATTCATGCCACAAATCATGATGCTTAACATCAACCTATCCTATGCTAGCATGGCAAGTTCTAAATCTCAAGATCCACTCTCGTTTAGCAAGAGATTAACTATTCAATTTAGATGTTAGCTACGCATCTAAAAGCATTAAGATTAACCATACGGGGATATCAAGAATTCACCACACATAAATCTTTAAGGCATGCAAACTACTAAGCTACATAGATAAATCCACTAGGATCCCATGACAACGATTAGTTCATAATTAAACCTTTCGTCACCATGGGATTTGATGAAAACATGGTAAATAACAAGATAAAGAATAAAAGAAGTAATTATATTAATAAACAAGAGTTTGAGAAAACAAAGCTAGAACAAAAGATGAAGTAGATCTAGATCCGTTGCTTGTCACGAGCGTTGAACCCTTCTCTCCTTTTCTCCCTTGCAGATCTAAGCTAGGTTACAATAATAAAACTATGATAATGTGTGTATATATTACAATGGTAGGATGTGTTTATATAGGCTCTAAAAGTCTTGCCCAGCAAGAAAATACCCAAAATAGAGTTAAAACAGAATTTCTGCAAAAGACGTTTCCTAAACTGATTCTGTTTTTAAGGAAAATTCGTGGCTGACTTTTTTTCAGTTTTTCTGGAACGTTTCAAACGTAATTGGACCTCTGGACCACCTTAGAATGATAGAGAATCTCGTTATCTTCGCGTGGACTGCTTACGGGCTGAAAACAGACTTATAGAACTCAAGATATGGCCCAAACAGTGAATCTCACGCGTGCAGCCCAATAAATCCGAATTTTAATAAATTAAATCTCCAAAAACGACAAAAACATCCACCATAATCATCATCCTTGTAAATCTGCACAACTAAACAAAACACATCAAAACTACAAGAAACTTGAGCCCAAGACAATCAATTTAAGCCGATTTAGAATGCTCCAAGTGGATATAAAATCCACTTATCAGATACTGTCTCTCAAAAGACTGTGTCTATTGAACAAAGATCTCATCCCAAGATCACTTCTGTGTCTACACCTCTTGAGTCTTCTCAGGATAAATCTTTTGCTCACTATACCAGGAGAACAAGGAGAAAGATTCAATTGTCACCTACACACACAGAGTCTAGTCCAACTAATATCATGCAGGTTTCTACAAATCAAGCTACATCTATGTCAGTATTTGACAAGAGAGATCTGGATATTGATTCTTCATGGGAAACTACATTATCATACAGACTGGCTATGGGACTAATTTCTCTTAAAGTGAAGTTGTCAAGGCCTGTTCTAGATTTTCTGGTTGAAAGAGTACCAAAACTTTTATTTCCAGATGAATATGGACTTCTACATCAAAGACTTGACTTACTGAAGATGTATTTCTATGTATCTGTTAGAAGACAATTAGTCAAGAAATTTGGACTCTCGAAGCATGTTGCACTTCAATCACTTCATGCATATTTATTTGACAAGGATGTAATTATTGAAGATGCTTTAGCTCAAGGTGAAAAACTGGAGGAAGTAGATAGAGGAAAGCAGTCAACAGAAGGTACTATTGCACCAGTTGTGAATAGTAGGAAAGATCAGATCACAGTCACTGCAACACAAGAACCATCTAGTCAGAGGAAGGATGACTCAGGAGCTGTGATAGCTGATGTTGAAAGGTCTTCTGTGATGACTGAGAATGCAAGTGAGATACCCTATGATATGGGAGGAATGACTTTGGTTGATTTTTCTGAAGATCAAACAAATTTTGTTCAGTCAGAGTCTATTCACCTTGAGGGTGTGTCTCAGCAAACAACACTTAAAGACGGTGATGTACTAACTATGGTGTCTAATGAAGTATTACTGAAGACATCAGAGTCTAGTAAAGAACCTGAAAGTGGTATACTGGAGCCTGTAGTTTCTGAAAGGAAAGAAGATGATTGTATGGGTTCAGAGACTATAGTAGCTCACTCCTTGGAGAAAACCTCAAGCCACATGCCATATGAGGAACCCTCTCTCCATGTGAGTTCAGGTATAAAAACTCCTTCTAAACTCTATTTTTCTGTAGGTCATGAGAGCACTTATCTAAATTTGAGTGATACAGTTGAAAAGATGGACTTAGATCCACAATTTGAGCGGCTGGCTCCTGACCAGGCAAAAGGTGAGGTAGAAAGAGTGTTGACTTTAGAAAGTCAAAGTGAGAATGAGGGTATGGATGATCAACTCCATAGTGAGGGAGAGAAAATTAGGAAACCATCATTTGATTTCTGGGATCAGGTTTTTCCTGAATCTTGGTCTGAAAATTTGGGTATGGATGCTGGTACTTATTCATTCATCAAAATGTATCAGAAGAATGACCTAGCACATCACAATGCAAAGCCAGAAGTTAAAGCTCAGAAGCAAAAGGAGAGGCTTGCAGAAATCATTAACAGAAGAGGTGCCAGGATAAAGCAATCTCTTGATACATATGTACCAGATGAAGATCCTAATGATCCTAGTGTTCCTTTGTATGTACTTCCAATTTCAGCTAGAATTGAGACATCAACAGTCTCTGATCACTCTAAGGAGGAGTCAGGATTTGAAGATGTTAGTACACAGAATACTGGTGAAGGAGATGATGATCATGTTTCAGTTCCAGAACAGAAAGATGAAGATGTTGATACTTCTAATCAGGTTTTATTACTTGAATATCATACAACTCAAGCAACTTCTTCTACAAGACTTGAAGATACAATTCTTTCTGATTCTGATACTGAAGATACTAGAAGCACTTCCAATATTGAAGTTCATTCTGATGTTTTGAAAGATATTCAGAATTCTCAAATTGCTATTCAAACAAGACTTCAATCACTTGAAGATAACCAAGTCACAATTATGGAAAATCAAGCAGTTCTTATGAATCTCATTTGTTCTGTTTCTGAATCTCTTGGAATTAATGTTGCTGATGTCAAAAAGGGGGAGATAAAGACAATTCAAAGACAACAACAACACCACCAGACTGAAGATAAAGCTGGGGGAGATAAAGATTAGACAAAGGGTAGTAAAAAGAAGAACTAGCAGGAGTGACAGTGGTGAATCTCAGCTAGGAAGAGGTAAAGGAAGAGCAGCATTAATAGTTAAAATTCTTTCTTCTAAGTACTAGATAAGCGTCTACATCTGAGAAGGAGGTACTTAAACTTCATAATTCTACATTTATAAATTCTATTCTGGTTGTATTGTTATATGTTTTGACATCCACAACTTAGATTTATGCTTCAGATTATAAAGCATAAATAGGGGGAGATTGTTAGGAATAATTCATAAGTTGTGATGTTAAGAATAGAATTTACACATTATACTTCTTGTAATCCTGATCTTATAAAGGATTTAGCACTGTATATAGGTTTTATGTGTAAAACAGTTATCTGTATAGTTTAGTCAGGAATGAACAGTGTATCGGAGACTACATGTCAGGAACAGAGAGCAAATCCTGATGACGGTCCAATACTGATGGTTGATCACTGATGCAGTGTACAGATCCTGATATCAGTCATGTTACTGATGATGTCATTATGGATGCTACAGAAACTGGCAAGTGCTATAAAACAGGATCGTTGTTTGAAGAACAAGCAAGAAGACATTATGAAGGAAAGAGTTTTCTATTGAAGGAAACTATCGACTAGAAGGCAGAACATTGTCATGTATAGATTATATCTTTCTGTTATTAGTTGATAGGTAGCATTATAAATACTCTCTCAATATCATTGTAAAAAGAGCGACGAAGTTGTGAGTTCGTGTGCGTAGCTCTGTATAAGGTTTGTATTCGAGAGTTCGAAACAAACAGAGAGATATTTGTATTGTCAGCAGCTGCTAAAGGTATTGTACACCTTTGGTAGAGTTTGTATTTGATCTTATTAATACAAACAAGAGTTTGATTCATTCGTTTATTCTTGTTCATATAATCAAGCAAAAATCAGACACGATTATATAACTTGTATTCAACCCCCCCTTCTACAAGTTATTCGAGTTAACAATAATTCATAAGTTGTGATCTTAAGAATAGAATTTACGCATTATACTTCTTGTAATCCTGATCTTATAAAGGATTTAGCACTATATATAGGATTTATGTGTAAGACAGTTATCTGTACAGTTTAGTCAGGAATGAACAGTGTATCGGAGACTACATGTCAGGAACAAAGAGCAAATCCTGATGACGGTCTAATACTGATGATGATCAGATACTGATGCAAGATGAAATCCTGATATCAGTCGTGTTACTGATGATGTCATTATGGATGCTACAGAAACTGGCAAGTGCTATAAAACAGGATCGTTGTTTGAAGAACAAGCAAGAAGATATTATGAAGGAAAGAGTTTTCTATTGAAGGAAACTATCAACTGGACGGCAGAACATTGTCATGTATAGATTATATCTTTATGTTATTAGTTGATAGGTAGCATTATAAATACTCTCTCTATATCATTGTAAAAAGTGTCATGTCGTAGTCGAACAAACGTGTGTTGTGAGTTCGTGTGCGTAGCTCTGTATAAGGTTTGTATTCGAGAGTTCGAAACAAATAGAGAGAGAGATTTGTATTGTCAGCAGCTGCTAAAGGTATTGTACACCTTTGGTAGAGTTTGTATTTGATCTTATTAATACAAATAGGGTTTGATTCATTCGTTTATTCTTGTTCATATAATCAAGCAAAAATCAGACACGATTATATAACTTGTATTCAACCCCCCCCCCTTCTACAAGTTATTCGAGTTAACACTTTAGACAGAATACCCTCCCACTTGCGATGTTGAAAAGAACTCTGATGTTTTAGATGATCAAGTTTTCCCCATGTAGCATCAAGATTTTTTATGTCAAATGATGGAGGCTTAATGTGATTTTTCTTGTTATACTCATCCATGCTGGTAAAATAAGCCTCAGGATTAATAGTCACTGGTACCATGGGGAAGAGATAATTAGAGTCTGACCAAGACCCATCTTTAAGCAACAGGCTTGACACAGTCCTGGTATTACTTCTTCCGTTAGAGGTGCTAGTTCCCGCCATCTGTCAACACATGCAATGAAAGACAAGTCAGACAAGTTATAAAAAAAATTATGATATACATGCAAGAAGGAAACAAATATCGAATGAAGGTGGAAACAAATATTGAGTGAAGGTGGTGCAACAAGAATATACAACATGTAGCAAAAGATGATTACATGTATGCAAGCCCGCCTCCAGCGTGTACCTTTCTTTGTTCCCGCCTTCTCACTAAGTACTCACATTATTCTCCCGCTTTCTCATAATTTATCACTTACTCTCCAACAAAAACACAAGCAAATTCACACAAGTAAAATACAAACTCACTATTTTGACACATGAAAATATTCTACCCATGCCTGCTTTCATCACTCGGTCGACCCAAGTACTCTTTATGACCCTACTAAAAACCCTTCACCACCTCACGTGTACACACATTAATTTATACTCCTACATACACCCACAACAGCAAAACAAGCATATAAAACACCTTTTTACTACTCATCACCTACGAATTCTCCTGTTTCGAACCTACATTCGCACGCCTTCAGGGCTAGGCCTCCGCAGCCTCCTAGTACTGCCACCTTTTACACCTTGACCCACCTTCTCACAATAACTAACAGCCTAAATACTCACCACAAAAAACTAAGTCCATGAAAATACAGTCTCGCTTCCACAAACCTGTTCCCGCTCTCTCATTTAAAACACATTCTTGCAACACCCCACTCATGTATGTGCTCACATAACCCACAAAAATAGAAAATACCAAGTCATAAAATATATCAAGTGTTTTATCAAGTCCCGCCTTCCCCTATAAAACTTAAACGCAATCCCGCCTTGTCACTTCTATGTTTTATCCCACCCTGGTCCTCTCTCATACACATGCTACTGGCACTACTGGCCTACTTGCTTTGTTAGCTAAATAAACACACACCCTCTTGCTACTACCATGTAAACCCGGTCCCGCCTTCACGTTCAACCTTACCCTGTTAAGTCCCGCACAAAAAACTATAACTATTACATAGGCTGCAAACACAAATATAACAACTATTTTCAAGAACTTTTTGCTCTTTCAATACGTAACAACAATCTCAAAAAGTGCTCTAGCTTTCACCAGCTTCCTGACACCTACACACTACCTCTAGTACTTATTCTTACTCCTTTCTGGCAACATAAAAATAATTGTACCGCTTTCCCCTATAAAAATCATACCTAGTCCCGCTTCCTCTCTCATACACTTCCCACCTACCTGCTCTAGCTAAATACTCCCTCCGTCCCAAATTGTAAGAACTGGTTTGACTTTCACGGTGATTAAGAAAATTCTATTTGACTTGCTAGGTGGTAGCATGTGGTTGGTTGGTTGTGAAAGTGGGTGTGGGTGGGTGTATAAAAAATGGGTAAAGTAGGAAAGTAGTGGGTGATAATCCTCACGGCCGATTAATGGCTTCCGATCACTGTTCCGATCACTGTTCCGGGGGTACTTCACCTGAGTTTGGGTATCTGGAAAATAATGCTTGCCCGGGGGTGGTGGCCGTCAAGCACCTCTGGTGTGAGAATCAGTAATCGAAATAATAATAATCGAAATGGGTGAAAATGTATCTGTGCGAAGGGAGAGAATGAGTAGTAAATTTTGTGCTATTGAAATTGTATATGTATATTTATGAGCTTTTTGTATGAAAATTGTGACCTTGAGCGTATATAAATTGTGAGAGAGAGAGTCCCCCTTCTTATGTGAACAAAGACATGTATTTATAGGCTGAGCCTTTTGGCTACTGTACCAAATGCGGCTACCAAATGCTTTATGCACACAAGTGGGTGTAAGATCTTTGTGACATGCAAGTGGGTGATAGGATATTTGTTGTGCAAGTGGGTGATAGGATATTTGTTGTGCAAGTGGGTGATAGGATATTTGTTGTGCAAGTGGGTGATAGGATATTTGTTGTGCAAGTGGGTGATAGGATATTTGGTATGCAAGTGGGTGTAAGATATTTGTTTGTCAAGTTGAGTAATTTAGGGAAGATAATATTTTATGACACGTGTATAGAAAAGCAAGTAATGTTTTTGGTTGGTCAACAGCGGGTGCCAGCTGTAAGCGCTTACAGCGGGTACCTATCATTGCCCCCCACTCCTTCTGTGCGCTTTAGCGGACAGGAGGAGGAGAAAACTAAAAAAGTCACAGGCGGCAATGTTGAAAAAAAATTTTGAACAAGGTTACTACGTGTCCCCCAAGTGTTTGGCGGTCATCACTTGGGAGTTAGAAAAATTTTGCTAAATTTTGTGCTTTTGGTGCCCCCCAAGTGTTGGCGGTCATCACTTGGGAGTTAGAAAAATTTTGCTAAATTTTGGCTTTTGGTGCCCCCCAAGTGTTGGCGGTCATCACTTGGGAGTTAGAAAAATTTTGCTAAATTTTGGCTTTTGGTGCCCCCCAAGTGTTGGCGGTCATCACTTGGGAGTTAGAAAAATTTTGCTAAATTTTGTGCTTTTGGTGCCCCCCAAGTGTTGGCGGTCATCACTTGGGAGTTAGAAAAATTTTGCTAAATTTTGTGCTTTTGGTGCCCCCCAAGTGTTGGCGGTCATCACTTGGGAGTTAGAAAAATTTTGCTAAATTTTGTGCTTTTGGTGCCCCCCAAGTGTTGGCGGTCATCACTTGGGAGTTAGAAAAATTTTGCTAAATTTTGGCTTTTGGTGCCCCCCAAGTGTTGGCGGTCATCACTTGGGAGTTAGAAAAATTTTGCTAAATTTTGTGCTTTTGGTGCCCCCCAAGTGTTGGCGGTCATCACTTGGGAGTTAGAAAAATTTTGCTAAATTTTGGCTTTTGGTGCCCCCCAAGTGTTGGCGGTCATCACTTGGGAGTTAGAAAAATTTTGCTAAAATTTGTTGGACGGTCGTTTGGTGTAGCTGGATGTGGTGAATTTTTGTTTAGTGTGCGCAATTTGTAGCATGAATTTATGGGAAGTGGTGTGGATATTATAGCTATAAAGATGATGCGATTACATAAGTAAAAATAAGATAAGCAGGTATGTGATAGCATCAGTGGATATAAATAGTGCTTTTAGTATTGAAGGGAAAACCTGTAGTTGTCGTAGTGATCCGGAGGTATGCTTGACGGAGTTTTTGTTACTTGCTTGCTTTTTTGCTTTTGTTGTGTGCTTGCTTTTGTTTGCCAAGTACATGAGCTTTTGTAAGCAGCACTTCTTTGTTGATATTTGTTGCCCATCAAGGGACTTAGACTTTGTTGGTTGCTTTTGTAAGTAGCGGGCTATTTGTTGACAGCGGGGTTTTTGTTGACAGCGGGCTTTTTGTTGTCAAGTACGTGAGTTGTTCGCATAGGACATTTGTAGGATACGGCCCGTAAAGGTGCTTTGTAGGATGCCGCCCGCATATGAACATGTGGACATCGCTAAACCGAGCAATGTCGTGAGGCTGCTCGTGAAGTTGCTGCTGCCCGTGCTGCTAAAGAAGCAAAAGATAAGCCGGAGACGGATATAATTGATTTCCGTTTCCGCGCTCCTCCTCAGGGTGAAAGCTCCAAGAAGGGCGCAGACGCTAAAGACAAAGCTCCCCAAGCATGAAGGATTCTTAGATGTAGGAGTCTATGATCCTTGTAATCACATGCTTGTAATAAAACAAATTTTTAATAAAATATTTATTTCTCCTTTGCCTTCAGTTGTTTTATGCTTTCGTTCTGTTTTGAGTCATATTGCCTGCATACTTGTGTAGACACCTTTCTTGTAGATTATTTGTAATATCCGTCTCTTGGCGGGTTTGTCGCTGTAAATAAATGGCCGTCGAGACTGCTGTATCGTTTCCCGTCGAGATTTGTAGACTGAAATTCATAGCTGTCTTTATGCCCGTTTAGGGGACTTAACTCTTTCTTGAAGTATTGAGCATTTATGCCCTGATATTTTCTTGTCAATTGGCCGCAACAAACAATTTTTGTAACTTCTGTTGTAAGATTCCGTCTTTTGTTTGCAAGACTTGTAAGATGTTGATATCTTTACAAAATCTGTCACTGTAAGTCGGTAGTTGTCCGCTGACAGTCTTAGTACTGTGTGTTAACAGTGTTTGTGGAATTTGTCCGTAGACGAAATGTGTAGATTTGGGATTTGTAATTGTGTAATGGTCCGCAGAGGGACTTTGCAATGTGTAACTTGTGTAAATGTCCGTAGAGGGACTGTGTAATATTTGCAATGTGTAACTTGTGTAAATGTCCGCAGAGGGACTTTGTAATGGTTGCAATGTGTAACTTGTGTAAATGTCCGCAGAGGGACTTTGTAATATTTGCAATGTGTAACTTGTGTAAATGTCCGCAGAGGGACTTTGTAATGGTTGCAATGTGTAACTTGTGTAAATGTCCGCAGAGGGACTGTGTAATATTTGCAATGTGTAACTTGTGTAAATGTCCGCAGAGGGACTTTGTAATGGTTGTAATGTGTAACTTGTGTAAATGTCCGCAGAGGGACTTTGTAATGGTTGCAATGTGTAACTTGTGTAAATGTCCGCAGAGGGACTGTGTAATATTTGCAATGTGTAACTTGTGTAAATGTCCGCAGAGGGACTTTGTAATGGTTGCAATGTGTAACTTGTGTAAATGTCCGCAGAGGGACTTTGTAATGGTTGCAATGTGTAACTTGTGTAAATGTCCGCAGAGGGACTTTGTAATGGTTGCAATGTGTAACTTGTGTAAATGTCCGCAGAGGGACTTTGTAATGGTTGCAATGTGTAACTTGTGTAAATGTCCGCAGAGGGACTGTGTAATATTTGCAATGTGTAACTTGTGTAAATGTCCGCAGAGGGACTTTGTAATGGTTGTAATGTGTAACTTGTGTAAATGTCCGCAGAGGGACTTTGTAATGGTTGCAATGTGTAACTTGTGTAAATGTCCGCAGAGGGACTGTGTAATATTTGCAATGTGTAACTTGTGTAAATGTCCGCAGAGGGACTTTGTAATATGTAACTTGTGTAAATGTCCGCAGAGGGACTTTGTAATATTTGCAATGTGTAACTTGTGTAAATGTCCGCAGAGGGACTGTGTAATATTTGCAATGTGTAACTTGTGTAAATGTCCGTGTTAGAAATGATT
Source organism: Kitagawia praeruptora (assembly GCA_037693485.1). Lineage (NCBI taxonomy): Eukaryota > Viridiplantae > Streptophyta > Magnoliopsida > Apiales > Apiaceae > Kitagawia > Kitagawia praeruptora. The sequence goes on along the minus strand of CM075354.1, from coordinate 99,255,952 downwards.
GATGGGAACAGTGTTTGGAAGCTAAAGTGACAAAACAGAGTTTAGCTGGAAGCGGTCAGAGTTTAGTTAAACACTGACTGGAAGCGCAACAGAGGTTGTTAAACTCTGTAGCGGTATTGTCTGAAGAGTCAACAGTGTTTGAAGATTGATTCAAGATAAATATGGAAGCAATATCTTTGAAGATTGGAAAGCTGTCAAAGAGATTGAGTTGACTTGGAAGACTGGAGCAATCGTGATTGATATCAATTGTATAGCTTGATTATAGGAGAATCAGTTACTGATTGTACGAAGCTGTATGTTCTATAAATACAGTTAGGTTAACCCTAGAAGGGTAATCGAACATTGAGAAATTCATTGATTGTAACCTAAGCAGCTCTCTGTGATATTTTACATCACTGAGAGAGGAATTGTTAATTCCAAACAGTTTTTAAGTGTTAAACATTGTGTTCTTGTTAAGTTACTCATACAGTATTTGATTGCTTATTGTGTATTCGACCTAACAAGTGGTATCAGAGCCAATCTGTTATTTTATTACAGTTAAAGATCCAAAAACACAATAGTAATCAATGGCAGAGATACCTCCACCATCTGAGAAAGCCCCTACTACTGTTAGTAGGTATGAAACAATTAGGGTTCCTATACTTAGGCCATCAGAGTATGCAATTTGGAAGGTGAAGATGACCATGTTTCTGGAGGCTACAGATCCAGAATACCTTGATAGAATTTATGAAGGTCCTCACAAACCTACAAAGTTATCTGCTGCTGCTGCTGGTGAGGAATCAAAGGTCATTCCAAAAGAAAAGAAAGATCTAACTGCTGAGGATCTTTCATCTATTGCAAAGGATGCAAAAGTAAGACACTTACTTCACAGTGCATTAGACAATGTTATGTCTAATAAAGTGATTAATTGCACAACTGCAAAGGAAATATGGGATGCACTTGAGGTTAGGTGTCAAGGAACTCCTGCAATCAAGAAAAACAGAAGAAACATACTCACTCAGGAGTATGAGCACTTTGAGGCAAAGTCTGAAGAAACCATGACAGAAACATTTGACAGATTCTGTAAACTGCTCAATGATTTGTCATTGGTTAACAAAGAGTATGATTTAGAAGACTCAAATCTCAAGTTTCTTCTTTCTCTACCTGAAAAGTGGGATGTGAAAACAACCACTATAAGAGATAACTATGAACTTGGTAAAACAGAGATTGATGAAATTTATGGGCTGCTCAAAACCCATGAATTGGAATTGGAGCAGAGAAACAAAAGATCAAGTAGAAAGTCAAAGTCTGTTGCACTTAAGGTTGAGGAGAAACCATCAAAGAAGGAAGCATCAAGGAAAAAGGCAAAAGGAAAAGCTTTAGTCATACACTCAGAAAGTGAGTCATCAAACACTGATGATGACTCAAACACAGATGGAACATCTGATTCTGAAGATGATGAAGAGATGATGCAAATGGCTGCATTGATGGTAAAGACCTTCAAGAAGATGGGATACAAGAACTTCAAGAAGGGAAAGAGATTCTCCAAGGACTACTCTAAGTCTGACAAGAAGAATTTCAAGAAATCTGAGGGAAAGGACTTCAAATCTGGTAAGAAAGATAAGTCTGAGATTCAATGCTACAAGTGTAAGGAGATGGGTCACTATGCTCCTGAGTGCAAGAAGGGTAAAACTGAAAAGGCACTCTACACCAAAGGCAGAGATTGGGCAGACACTTCAGATTCAGATGAGGAAGTCAACTATGCACTCATGGCTACTACTCAAAATGAAGATGATGATCTCAAGGTACCCCCAACTACCTATGCTTATAACACTGATAATATAACTGAATTAAGAATTTATCTTAAAGCATTGCATATCAGTTATAGGGATCAGACTTTAGAGAATGAGAGGATAAAAAGTGAGTGCTCTCAACTCAAAGATAGAAACAAACTTGTAGAGGAAAAGCTTGAAAACATGAATAAAATTCAGAAGGAGAGAGATGATGCAGTGTTTATTGAACAGGAGTTGCTAGGTAAGTATAAGCAACTAGAATCTGAATTGGAGGATACTAAACACATCATTAAAACTTGGACACACTCTGGTAAAGATACTCAAGAAGTGTTTCAGTCAGATACAGTAGGTCTAGGTTACTCTGAAGGAGATGAACTTAGATTTAAAAATATGGTAAAAGTTAGACCACATCGTTCATCTGAAGGTAATGTCATGGGAACAGGTGGACCTAAGACTGAAGCACAGAAAAAGGCTGTTAAAGAATCATATGCTAAGACTTTTGTTAAAGAGGTTAACATTGGATCAATGACAGATAAACAACTCAAGCATAAGCTTAAAGAGATAAAATCTGTCAACAAACAGAGAATGCCTAAGAAAAACAAAAATGGAAAGGTAGGCATAACATCAGGAATTAAGCCAATGCTTGCTTCATTAGCTCCTAGAAAAACATGCTTTAATTGTGGTAGCACTAATCATCTTGCTAATTTCTGCAGTAAGAATAAGAACATTAATTCTTTGCCCTCTAAAACTGCAGTTAAAAATGATTATGTGAGAACTAGACCACAGACTTTATGTAAACACTGTGGAAGTACATGGCATTCTATTTACACTTGCAGAGATTATCATGCTATTTACTATAATTACTATGAACCCAAACCAAATTTGAAATGGGTTAAAGTAAACTCTGCAAATGTAAACTCTGAAAAAGTTAGCTTAAACTCTGATAATGTGAATTCCGCTGCAAAAGCTAACAGAATTAAGAAAGCCAAAGGATCCAAGCAAGTCTGGATCCTTAAAACTAACAATCAGTGATTGTTTGTGATTGCAGGGCACCAGGGTGAGTACCCTAGTCGTGGACAGTGGATGTTCAGGACACATGACTGGGAATAAAGCCCTGCTATCAGAGTATGAGGAGAAGGCTGGCCCAAAAGTTTCCTATGGAGATGGCAACATAGGACATACTCTGGGATATGGCAATATTAATCTTGGGAATGTCATCATCACAAATGTAGCTCTGGTTCCAGGACTCAAGCATGATCTGCTATCTGTGAGTCAAATCTGTGACAGAGGATATCATGTGGATTTTCAGCCTGAATATTGTCAAGTGATCAGTAAATCTACAGGGAAAGTTGCTCTAGTTGGAAACAGACACAACAACATCTATGAAATTAAATTGTCAACAAACACTGATGGCAAAGCAGTGTGTCTGTCAACAAGAATGTCCAGTGAAGAGAGTTGGAAGTGGCACAAGAAACTCTCTCATTTGAACCTGAACAACATCAATGAGCTAATCAAGAATGATCTTGTAAGAGGTCTACCAAGGTCTTTGTTGAGTGTAGAAGGCCTGTGTGATTCTTGTCAAAAGGCCAAACAGAGAAAAACCTCCTTCAAAAGCAAATCTGAGTCTTCAATTGTTGATCCTTATCATCTCCTACATGTTGATCTTTTTGGACCAGTGAATGTGATGTCTCTTGGAAAGAAGAAATATGCTCTAGTCATTGTTGATGAATATACCAGGTACACATGGGTATATTTTCTTGCAAAGAAGGATGAAACTGCATTAACACTGACAGAACATATATTACAACTGGACAAAGGGTCAGAGAATCAAGTGAAGATAATCAGAAGTGACAATGGAACTGAATTCAGGAATTCATCAATGGAAGAATTTTGCAAGAGTAAAGGAATCAAACAAGAGTTTTCTGCACCTGGCACTCCACAACAAAATTGTGTAGTGGAGAGGAAAAATAGAACCTTGTTAGAAGCTGCCAGAACCATGCTAGATGAAGCAAAATTGCCAACATATTTCTGGGCAGAAGCAGTTCAAACTGCTTGTTTTACTCAAAATGCAACACTGATCAACAAGCATGGTAAAACACCATATGAAATGGTGAAGAAGAAAAAGCCAAATCTAAAATATTTTCATATTTTTTGATGCAAATGCTTTGTGTTGAAGACTCATCCTGAACAGTTGACCAAGTTTGACCTAAAGGCAGATGAAGGAATTTTTGTTGGCTATCCACTGTCAACTAAGGCATTCAGAGTTTATAATCTGAGAACCAGAGTGATCATGGAATCAATTCATGTGTCATTTGATGACAAGAAAATAACTGGACTTGAAGATGTCAATGAACATGATCTACTCCACTTTGAAAATGAAGATTTATTCTCTGAAAAAGTAAACTCTGATTAGACTGATCTGACAAACTCTGTTGATCTAAACTCTGAACCTCTACTGGTAAATACTGAAGAAACTCTTCAATCAGAAACAAGGGAAGAACCAGTTGAGGGGGAGCATGAAGAATCACATCATAGTGATAATTCAAACTCTGAAAGTGACTCAGTTGATAATTCTGAATCAAACTCTGTTGATTCAAACTCTGTTGATAATTCTGAGAAGTCACATTCAGGGGGAGCATCTGAAAATGAAGAGAGGCACCAAGAAAATCAGGAGAACATGGATCAAGGGGGAGGATCACATGATGACAGAAGCAACATGCCTTCTGCAAGGAAATGGACTAAATCTCACACACCTGATTTGATTATTGGTGATCCTGATGCAAAAATAAGGACAAGAAGTGCAACAACAAATGAATGTCTGTTTCATGCATTCTTGTCACAATCTGAGCCAAAGAAAGTGGAAGAAGCTCTTAAAGATGCTGATTGGATAACAGCAATGCAAGAAGAGCTAAATGAATTTGAAAGAAATGAAGTGTGGACACTTGTACCAAGGCCCAAGAACAGATCCATTGTTGGTACTAAATGGGTTTTCAGAAATAAAACTGACAGTGAGGGTGTTATCACAAGAAACAAAGCAAGACTGGTTGCAAAAGGCTATTCACAATAGGAAGGAATAGACTATGATGAAACATTTGCTCCAGTGGCTAGATTGGAGGTAATCAGAATCTTTCTAGCATATGCCTCTCATAAGAAATTCAAAGTGTTTCAGATGGATGTAAAAAGTGCATTTTTGAATGGAAAACTTGAAGAAGAAGTATTTGTGGAACAACCACCAGGCTTTGTAGATCCAAAATATCCAGACTATGTCTACAGGTTAGACAAAGCACTCTATGGACTTAAGCAGGCACCAAGGGCATGGTATGAAACCCTTGCCAAATTTTTACTAGAAAGTGGGTTTCACAGAGGTACTATTGACAAAACTCTGTTTTACTTTCAATCTGGTAGTGATTTGCTTTTAGTTCAGATATATGTGGATGACATCATTTTTGGATCTACTAATGATAAACTCTGTAAGAAGTTTGCCAAACTAATGCAGTCAAGATATCAAATGAGTATGATGGGAGAGCTTAGTTACTTTCTAGGCCTACAGGTGAAGCAAACAGATGATGGAATTTTTATAAATCAAGCAAAATATACCAGAAACCTTCTCAAGAAATTTGGTATGCTTGACTGTTCATCTGCAACAACTCCCATGGCAACTGCAACAAAATTGGACAAAGATGCAGGGTCATCAGTAGATATGACATGTTACAGAGGAATGATTGGTTCTCTACTCTATTTGACAGCTAGCAGACCTGATATCATGTATGCAACTTGTTTGTGTGCAAGGTTCCAGGCAGATCCAAGAGAACCACATTTAACAGCAGTAAAGAGGATTTTTAAGTATCTCAAGGGCACTATGACTTTGGGGCTGTGGTATCCAAGAGAATCAGAGTTTAAACTACTTGGTTATTCAGATGCAGACTTTGCAGGCTGTAAGATAGACAGAAAAAGCACCAGTGGAAGTTGTCAATTTCTGGGTGACAGACTTGTTTCCTGGTACAGCAAGAAACAGAAGTCAATATCTACATCTACAGCTGAAGCAGAGTATATTGCTGCTGGTAGCTGCTGTGCACAGATTTTATGGATGAAGAATCAACTGCTGGATTATGGATTAAGGTATACCAAGATACCTATTTACTGTGATAATCAAAGTGCTATTGCAATGACAGGTAATCCAGTACAACATTCAATGACAAAGCACATCAGCATAAGGTATCACTTCATCAGAGAGCATGTAGAGGAAGGAAACATTGAGCTTCACTTTGTGTCTACAGAACAACAACTTGCAGATATCTTCACCAAGCCATTGAGTGAAGCTACATTTACAAGACTGGTCAATGAACTAGGAATGGTCTCTAGTTTTGACTAGAGATGTTGGTTAGACTCAAAAACTTATTGCTCATGTTATACAAATTGTTAAGTGCTATGTGAACCTTAGTATTAAACTCTGTTATGCATGCTTATGTTTAAACCTTGTTAAACTCTGTTAGCATGTCTGTCTGTTAAACATTGTTAATATGTTGGATACACTCAGTGAATTCAGAATTGATTTTTGTCTGAATGAAAACACCAATGAAGAAAAATGTATGAAGCATGATTCTCAGTAATTAAATCATGATTCTTTCTGAGTCACTGTAATCTAATCAGACTTTGTGCAGTAAATCAACACAGCATGATACTGTTTCATATTTATAGCATCTCTTAGTTTATTCAGTCCTAAACTCTGAGTCTATGAATATTGTGTGCATTGCCTCTCATAAGAAAATTTCTGTTATTGATGAACTCTAAACTCTGGTAAGTGACATTCTGTTTCCAAAGGTATGGTTCCTGATGATTCCTTGTTTGTACTTGTGAAAACCATAAAACTTGAGATGTGTCATTGATTAGTTTGGTGAGTTCAGATTCATGTCTACACCCTGTGAGAGTTTGAGCCAAATCAGTGATTGATACATTTTATATCAATCAGTATTTATTGTTGTGTGATATTCAACAGGAAGCATGTTTCTCTAGAACTTGTATGAAACCATCTTGAGACTACATGATATGTGTGTGCATGAAAATGATAAAGGCAATAGGATTTACCATTCCTTCAAATACTGTTCAAAATTCTTTTGAACACTGTTCAAACACCGTACAAACACTGTTCATAAATACCACCCTTAGTAAACCCCTTTGAGCCTAATTAACTACTCATTTTTTCTTATACTCTGAAGTATTAAGAACAGTTATTTTTTTTAAATCAAGTAGATGAGGGTCTCTCAAGAAAAGAAAAGTTTAGTCAGTATACATGCTAAATAAAAAAAAAGCAAAAAAAAAAAAAGGGGCATATATACTGATATTGTACAAATATGTACTAATAGTGTGACTGAACACTTTGCTCTATTAAAATGTTCAGCTTGATATTCACTCATGAATAAAACATCTTTTTCATCTGTTTGATCTTACCTCATTACAACCCTGAATAAAGTCCTTTTGATTTGTGCATACATGTACTCAAAGTAGTGTAGATTTGGTGGACATTCAAGCATATGGTAGAATCTGCTATTTCTGATTGAATGTGAGTGTAAACACTTCACCTAAACACTTGTGTGCTTTGAGAGTTTGTGAGTTTATCAAGTTCATGACTGTTATTCACTAAATGATGCTCTGATTTCTATCTCTTGATCTTTTTGTCTTCAAAGACTGTGTGCTTACTTGGATAATCATGGACATCAAAGGGAATAGAAGTTTTCAGATTTCTGTATTACAGTAACTACAGAGTTTAGCATTCATCAAACAATCAGTGTTTACTATGAGAGTTTGTGCATTCAGTGTTTATTGATTCTTGTTATGGATTTTATGAAATATTAGATGCTCTAAAAATTGATTATGGTAAACTCTGCTTCACATACATTCACAACTGTGCAATTTTTGAAAGGGTTGTTAGTGATAAAGTTGGAAAATTGATAAACACTGTTGAGCTATGTTAAGTACTCTAAGGTAAGTTTCATTGAGATGATTTGACTATTTTGAGTAATTGGGGTAGTTGACAACTGTTAATTAGTGTAAATATGTCAAAGTGTCGTGATTATAGGAATGACAGCGGTAATTATTAAGTGATCCATTGGTTGTTTGACACGTGTCCCATGATAGTGTCCCACTCACACATTACTCTACAATCAGTTACGCGCTTTTACTGAATAAACGATTGAGTTTTAGTTTTACTCTAATCGTTTTTGTTCTCTCACTTCACATCTATTCATATTCACCCACTCACAGTTACTTGCATACTCTTACACATTCAAAATTCTCATTCATTCTCCTTCACATTTTGATAAACACTTACAGTGCATACACATCTTTTCTCTAAATATCTTCATATCATATCTTCTAATGGCAACCAAAGCGTTTGATGCAGCAGGGTTAGTTTTTCTTCCTAGTAACTATGCAGCACCACTGGAAAATGAAAATGCTCCAGAGGCGTTTCATCTGTTTCAAAATTTCTTGAAAGACTCTGAAATAGGGAAGGCGTTAACTGCACCATCAACACTATCTGCTTCACAAATTGCTACTTTCTGGACAAACTCTGTATATGATGGTGGAGAAGAGTCTGGCACTCCAACAATCACTTTCACTCATGATGAATCAGAGTATATTATTACTCCAACTACAGTTAGAGATGCTCTGGATTTTGAGACTCACACTTCTTATAGTGTTGTTGGTCATGATCGCTTGAGGACAATGTTGGAGCAAATTGGATGTGCAGGCAACTTGAATAAGATAGGGTCTTTGAGACAGCCACTTTTGAGAAAGGAATGGAGTTTCTTTTTCGACTGTATTACAAGGGCTTTTGGAAAGAAGACAACAAACTGGGATGCACTTCCTCTTGATACTCTCCAAATTGGTCATGCTCTACTATATGGAGGTAATTTCGATTTTTGTAGATTAGTGCTAATGAATCTAGGAGAGCGTTTGTCTGAGCCTACTACTGTTTATTTTGCTCGTTTTTGTCAAATGCTATTTAATGCTTGTGTGCCTAACATTCCAATTGATGAAGCTGATGTGATTCAGCCTTTTCAAGTAGCTAAAAGAATGTTTTCTGATTTGACAAACAAAGATGTTACTAAACAGCACATACCTGATATGTTTATGCCACTAGCCTTACAGAACTATGTAAACCAACCTCAAGATTCTCAATCATCACAACACATGCCTGAACCATTAGACACCATAAATTCTGAACCAACACCCACAACACCCACAACCACTGTACCTACTACATCTCATCAATCACAACCAGAACCAATAAACTCTCCAAAAATAAACTTTCCACCAGTAAACTCTGAAACCTTAAACTCTGAAACCTTAAACACTGAAACCTTAAACTCTGAGCCAGTAACTACTGAAAAACCCAAATCCAAATCAAAAAGAAAAATCCACACCGCCCAAAACACTAAACACTCAAAGGCTAAACAGACATCACCTGAAGCTGTTTATACAAGAAGGAAGAAACAAAAGGCAAACAGACCTTCACTTTCACCACCAAGAGAGAGCTCAAGTGAAGATGAAGAGGAGATTGTGGTGCCTCAAGCCAAGAAGAGGAGATTAATTCTTTCAGAATCTGATGATGAGAATATTATTGAAGCTCCAGAGGTGGTTTCACAACAAACACCTACTGTTGAGGTTGCAGAGAATGTTGCTATACCTGCAAATGTTGAAATACCTGCAGAGGTTGAAATGCCTGCAGAGGATATTGTGGCTGTCAATGTTGAAATTCCTGCAGAGGTTGAAATGCCTGCAGAGGATACTGTCAATGTTGAAGTACCTACAGAGGATAACATGCCTGTAGAAGAGGATCACAGAGATGGTTTTTCACCAGTGAATGATGTTCTTGATTCAATTCTTGATCCTATCTCACCTGTTGATCATGTTGAAGCTCCTGGTGTAGCTGATGAGTCTACAGTTAATGTTCCTGAAGCTGCAGCATCACATACAGAACTGATATCTAATGCTTCTCCAATTCTAGACAAAGGTGATGAAGTTGATCAGGCAACTAAGATAATTTCTGAATCTATGCATGTTGAAGATACAAATATAAACTCTGTTGCAGAGCCTGTGCAACATGAGGAGACTGTTGAAAAGATTGCAAAAGTTGTTGCAAAGCCTGTGCGACATGAGGAGACTGTTGAAAAGATTGCAAAAGTTGTTGCAGAAACTGTGGCTGACACAGCTCAGCACAGTGATTCTTTCAAAGATGCTCAAGCTAAAGATGCAAGTGCTGAAGATGAATCTGACAGCAGTGCAAACTCTGATTCTTTTCTGAGTGCACCAGCACAGACTGAAAATAAACATACACCTTTTGATCAGCCTTGTCCATCTCATGCAATTGAAGAAGAGTATCTTGCTAAATCTGCTGCTAATTGGTATAAACAAGATTGTATTTTTCCAAAAGGGAGAGCAGCTGATTTTGTTAAACAGACTGCTAGTCAAATTTCAAATCCAGAGATTTTATCATGCTTAAAAGCAACTGTGGTACAAGTCAAAACTCTGGATGGAAATTTTGCTGATACAAAGCAAGAAATTGCTTCTTTGAAGACAGAGATACAGTCAAGAGAAATGAAGATGGAAAGAGAGTCAAAAATCAAAGCTGCACAGCTTTCTAAAGTTCAAGATACTCTCTTTGCCAGGCTAGGAAAGGTTGAAGAAAATCAAACTGCTTTGTTTTCTAAGGTTGAGTCTATTGCTAACTCTTTGGAGCTTATTACATCTATACTCATTCCTGATGATGTCAAAAAGGGGGAGAGAGTTGCTAAGTCTAAATGCAAAGTTTCTCAAACTCTATCTCAAAAGGATGATGCTGGAGATGGAGGGGCAAGTGATAAGAGTAAGGTGTTAAACTCTGAAAGGCAAACTCTGATATCTAGCAAATCTCTTAAGTCACAGTCTGTTGGAATAAACACTGAAACTCAAGGTACTTCAAAAACCAAGAGTTTGGAATTAATATCAAATCCAAAGACTGATGAAGAGTTAGCTGTTAAGCTTTTCATGGAGGAGAATGCAGAAGGAGTTACTATAGAAGATGCTAAAGCTGAAGAGAAGAGTCTGCAAGAAAAGCATTTGAAGACTTTAAAGTCTGATAAATTGAAGAAGAATGTGAAAGTTGTTAAAACTGCAAGGCCTGTTCTTAAAGGCATTCAAATCAAAGAACCGGTTGGTACAAATCAAAGAATGCAAGTGTTCAGAAAACCAACAGATGCAGAAGCTAAGCAAAAGCTGAAAAGTATTGTTACAAACTCTGTTGATACACATGTTGTACAGAAGAATGAAGACACAACCTCTGTTACTGCACAAGTTGTGACCACACCATTATTGTCTTCTCAGTTGAAATCAAAATTTGGAAAGGGTGTTCTTCATGATTCAAGGCTAGAAGCTACAGTTCCAATGGATTTTACTGATAGTAGAGCCTTATCTGGTAAAGTTGGATACAACAAAGAAGGCATAGGCTCACACAGAGACAAAAGACAATATATTGGTCCTAGAGATCCTTCTTCACTGTCTGTTCCAGGTCGTGGTGTCACTCAAGAGAGTCTAGACAGACTAGAGTCAGTACAGCTTGTATATCAGAAGAGTTTAGAGAAGGATTTCCTGTTATATTTCATGGCTGATGGAACAGTGTTTAAAGTTTCTGAAAAGGATATTGAATTAAAATATGGGGAAGAACTTGAATATGTCCTGTATATTTTCAGAGTGAGAAATCAAAGAGCTCAGTCAGTTGCAAATGTGCTCAGACAAAGGATGATTCAGAACCTTGCAAGAAGACAAATGAAGATCAACAGTAAGTATGTTCCTAAGTACAGAGATTGGAATGGAAATCTGATAGAAATGGAGAAGGGGACTACAAAGCTGAAGACTGATCTTGGAATCACTGTTCTGGATTTTAATGTGAAATCTGAGGAAGTGAAATACATCAGACTGGGAAATGAGATGAGAAGAAACAAAATCTACGATCTTAGAGCTGCTATCTATCAAACTGATGAGAATGATCCTCAGTTGAGAGAAATCAAGGAAGCTATGCAAATAGAGCTTGAAAATGCTGAGAGAAGATTGCTTATAGACTATCTCAGAACAATGCCTGATCTTCAAGAGATTAGAAATTAAAGTCTGTAAGAATTTTCTTATTTTCTGTAGAAATTGTTAAGTAATAGCTTAAACTCTATTTGTATGTTAAACACTGTAAACTTTGTATTTGTTTTGACATCATCATTTACTGTAAAACTTGTACATTTTTGCTAATGGACAAGTTGGGGGAGATTGTTAGAAATGATTGATGGGAACAGTGTTTGGAAGCTAAAGTGACAAAACAGAGTTTAGCTGGAAGCGGTCAGAGTTTAGTTAAACACTGACTGGAAGCGCAACAGAGGTTGTTAAACTCTGTAGCGGTATTGTCTGAAGAGTCAACAGTGTTTGAAGATTGATTCAAGATAAATATGGAAGCAATATCTTTGAAGATTGGAAAGCTGTCAAAGAGATTGAGTTTACTTGGAAGACTGAAGCAATCGTGATTGATATCAATTGTATAGCTTGATTATAGGAGAATCAGTTACTGATTGTACGAAGCTGTATGTTCTATAAATACAGTTAGGTTAACCCTAGAAGGGTAATCGAACATTGAGAAATTCATTGATTGTAACCTAAGCAGCTCTCTGTGATATTTTACATCACTGAGAGAGGAATTGTTAATTCCAAACAGTTTTTAAGTGTTAAACAGTGTGTTCTTGTTAAGTTACTCATACAGTATTTGATTGATTATTGTGTATTCGACCTAACAGTCCGCAGAGGGACTTTGTAATGGTTGTAATGTGTAACTTGTGTAAATGTCCGCAGAGGGACTTTGTAATGGTTGCAATGTGTAACTTGTGTAAATGTCCGCAGAGGGACTGTGTAATATTTGCAATGTGTAACTTGTGTAAATGTCCGCAGAGGGACTTTGTAATATTTGCAATGTGTAACTTGTGTAAATGTCCGTAGAGGGACTGTGTGATAATCCTCACGGCCGATTAATGGCTTCCGATCACTGTTCCGGGGGTACTTCACCCGAGTTTGGGTATCTGCAAAATAATGCTTGCCCGGGGGTGGTGGCCGTCAAGCACCTCCGGTGTGAGAATCAGTAATCGAAATAATAATAATCGAAACGGGTGAAAATGTATCTGTGCGAAGGGAGAGAATGAGTAGTAAATTTTGTGCTATTGAAATTGTATATGTATATTTATGAGCTTTTTGTATGAAAATTGTGACCTTGAGCGTATATAAATTGTGAGAGAGAGAGTCCCCCTTCTTATGTGAACAAAGACATGTATTTATAGGCTGAGCCTTTTGGCTACTGTACCAAATGCGGCTACCAAATGCTTTATGCACACAAGTGGGTGTAAGATCTTTGTGACATGCAAGTGGGTGATAGGATATTTGTTGTGCAAGTGGGTGATAGGATATTTGTTGTGCAAGTGGGTGATAGGATATTTGTTGTGCAAGTGGGTGATAGGATATTTGTTGTGCAAGTGGGTGATAGGATATTTGGTATGCAAGTGGGTGTAAGATATTTGTTTGTCAAGTTGAGTAATTTAGGGAAGATAATATTTTATGACACCAAACCAAACCAAACCAAACATACCCAGTATGTCCCGCTTTGCGCAGGGTCTGGGGAGGGTAAGTTGTACGCAGCCATGCCCCCACTTTTTAGGGCAGGGAGGCTGTTTCCGTGAAGACCCTCGGCTACGTGCATTGCAATAAATCAGGTGTGTGCTAAATATACAGGAATTCAAATGGTACCGAAATAATCAATAGAAATACCTGGGCCCATGGCGTTCTCCACATGGGACATACCTGTGGGCATTATGCTACTCATGCCTTGGTGTGTTCCACTCTACCAGTTTTCGAGGAATAGCTCCAGTCCGACTCCCTGCAAAGAATCAAACACAAACAAACAGAGAAATCGAAGACACTGTAAGCAAATAAGAGAACGAAACAGCTGAACTTCTAAGCTAAAGCTAACCGAGCCATCCCAACTCTGAGGCTCTCCACAACCGAACCACTCCCTAGAAGAGAATCCACCACTCTGATACGGCGCCTCCACGAACATCTGTCAGCAATCATGGTCTCATTTAGGTTCAAGGCCTTCAAATCCAACTTAAGCTGTTCCTCCCATGACTTCCTCGGTCTGCCTCTCCTCCTCACCCCCGTAACCGAAATACTCTCTACCCTCCTCACTGGCGCTTCAGTCCGCCTCCTACTGACGTGTCCGAACCATCTCAACCTCCCTTCCCTAACTTTCTTCGAAAAAGGCGCCACTTCAAGCTCGCTCCTAAACACCCCATTCGGTATTCTATCTAACATCGTGCGCCCACAAGACCACCGCAACATCCTCATTTCCGCTGCTTCCAACTTGCTTTCGTGTGCCTTTTTCGCCGCCCAACACTCTGAACCATATAACAACGCAGGGCGGATTGCCGCTCTATAGAATTTCCCTTTCAACTTTAAAGGGACCTTCTTGTCGCACATCACCCCTGACGCTGCCCTCCACCTTAACCACCCGGCCTTGATACGATTCTTTACATCGTCTTCAACCTCACCTTCTTTCTGGATGATCGAGCCCAGATACTTAAACTTATCCGTACGGGGGACTATCTGATCTTCAATCTTAACCTCCACCCCTTCTTCGTTGGCCTCACCACTGAAATTACACCAGAGATACTCGGTTTTAGAACGGCTCAAGCGCAAGCCTTGAGGCTCCAAAGTCGATCTCCAAAGCTCCAACTTCTCATTCACCTCCGCTCTGGACTCCGCCACTAACACGATATCATCAGCGAAGAGCATGCACCATGGGACGGTATCTTGAATTCCTCGCGACATGACATCAAGGATAAGGGCGAAGAGAAGAGGACTAAGGGCTGACCCCTGGTGTAGCCCAATCTCAACAGGGAAAGAACGGGAGTCCCCCACTGGGGTCCGGACGCAAGAACTGGCTTGGGAATACATGTCTTGAATCGCCCTAATGTACGCTGGCGACACTCTCCTATCTTCATGGCTCTTCCAAATAGCTTCACGGGGGATGCTATCATATGCCTTCTCAAGATCAATGAACACCATATGGAGGTCTTTGCGACGCTCCCTGAACTTCTCCATAAGACGTCTGACGAGATGGATGGCCTCGGTCGTCGATCTCCCAGGCATAAAACCAAATTGATTCTCTGAGATTTCCGCTACTTTTCTAATCCGACCTTCGACCACTCTCTCCCAAAGTTTCATAGTGTGACTGAGTAATTTAATACCCCGATAGTTACTACAACTCTGAGCATCGCCTTTGTTCTTGAAAAAAGGGACCACAATACTACGCCTCCACTCGGCTGGCATCTTATCACCCGAGAGTAGAGCATTAAACAGTTCTGTTAACCAATGTACGCCAACCTCACCAAGACAAAGCCATACCTCGATAGGGATCTGATCCGGGCCGACCGCCTTCCCTCTAGCCATCTTTAGAAGGGCACCCTTGACTTCATCCTCGCTGATACGTTCACAGGCACCGCTAGAAAGCACAGGCGGGGGAGGGACCTCTCGCTCCTCAACGTCCCCACTCCTCCAAGCCTCATTGAACAGCTTATGGAAGTACGAGCTCCACCTCTCCTTAATAGCATCTACATTCAGCAGCACTTTGCCTGCATCATCCTTAACAAACTTAACAGCGCCTAGGTCGCGCCGCCCTCTCTCCCTGGCTTTAGCCAGTTTAAAGATAGCATTCGCTCCTTCTTTAGTATCTAGGCGCTTGTAAAGCCCCTCATACGCTTCCCCTTTTGCTTGAGCCACTGCCTTCTTTGCTTCTCGTCTCGCCATTTTGTACGCTTCCAGCTTCTG
Source organism: Kitagawia praeruptora (assembly GCA_037693485.1). Classification (NCBI taxonomy): domain Eukaryota; kingdom Viridiplantae; phylum Streptophyta; class Magnoliopsida; order Apiales; family Apiaceae; genus Kitagawia; species Kitagawia praeruptora. The sequence continues at coordinate 99,240,293 of CM075354.1, read as the reverse complement.
AGTCCTCTCCTCCCCTGTAGACAGCGACAAAAGCTCTTTAAAGAGCGCAAGTTTAGCCTTTACTTTCCTTTGCACCTCCTCGTTCCACCACCATGACTCCTTATGACCACTGAACCTTCCTGAGGAAACCCCCACCACCTTCTCACCCGCACACCGAATAGCCTTCGCCAAGTTGGTCCACCTACCGTTAGCATCTCCACCACGTGCAAAACAACCTTCGTTGGTTAGAGCTTCCCTGAATTCGGCCGCCTTCTCTCCCTTCAAATCCTTCCAGAGGATCCTAGGCCTACACTCTCTCGACCTGCGGACGACTCGACCCCCCACGACAAGATCCATTGCTAGAAGTCGGTGCTGGGAAGCACACGCCTCACTCCGGAACACCTTGCAATCCACGCACGCCCTAGCGTCCCTACTACGTATAAGTAGGTAATCGATTTGTGTGTTGTGCCCCCCACTACTAAAGGTATAGAAAAGCAAGTAATGTTTTTGGTTGGTCAACAGCGGGTGCCCGCTGTAAGCGCTTACAGCGGGTACCTATCAGTGGGTGTAATAGTGTTTATTTAATAAAAAGGAAATATAAAATAGAGAAGTAGTGGGTGTAATAGTGAAAAGTAATGTTCAAAAATAGTAAGTTTAGTAGGTTCATTTTTTTTGGGACGTACCAAAAAGGAATAAGTGTCATATAAAATGGGACAGAGGGAGTAAACACTTCCCACTTCTAAGCTCACTTCCCAGTATCCCACTTTCCCGTTTCCAACTTGACCCGCCTTCTCGCAATGCACTAGTACAGAATATGCTTTAGGCATCGCACTTTAGGCGTCGGTTATCTAGAGAACCGTGGCCTATACATACTTTAGGCGTCGGTTATCTAGAGAACCGATGCTTAAAGTCATTTTTGCTGGGTCTTTTGCGTCGGTCATGGGACAACCGACGCCTAAAACGCAACCTTTAGCGTCGGTCTTTACTTAACCGACGCCTAAAACCAACCTTTAGCGTCGGTCATAACCAACAGACGCCTAAAACTAACCCTTTAGCGTCGGGCTTTACATAACCGACGCTAAAACTGACCCTCTAGCGTCGGTCATCAATCAACCGATGCTTATACTCATTTTATGCGTCGGTTATTAGCTTTGCCGACGCCATTGATCATTTATACTGGACTTTTAGCGTCGGGCCTTGGAATGCTGATGCTTAAAGCTTTAATTAAAAATTAAAAAAAGAAAAAAATATACATGCTTTAATTAAATTTAAAAAAAGTAAATATATTACATAATAAAACACTCCTGTCAATTCATATTATCAAACACTTAACATCTACATCTGGCTCATCGGAGTTATATATGCGTACATCCACTCCAGCCCACTCCACTCCGTCGATTTCACTTGGGCTCGATTAGGTTTAAATTTGATATTGTTGGGTTCGATTTCTCCCAATCTCTCAATCTAATTTGTTGCTGGGTTTCTAGGGCTCGATTTTTGTCATATTCAATCGGGGTTTGCTTCTTGGTTTCTAGGGATTTGTAGGACGATTGTGAATTTTGAAGAGTTACAACTCCGTCTGTCATCTCGATTAATTCAGTCCCTTGTGTTGGTACTCTCTCTCTCTCTCTCTCTCTCTCTCTCTCTCTCTATCTATCTCTCTCTCACACACAGATAGTGCTGCCACAAGAAAGCTGGGGCTTGTTTATGTTTGATTGTTGTCCCGTCCTTACACTTGGGTTTTGTGTCTTATGTCTATATCAGTGCACAAAATTTTATCAAGTCTAGGCTATAAATAATTCAGTTTTGTGTGGTATTCTCTGGATTCTCTAGGTTTAATCTCTGGGTTTCTAGGTGTGATTGAATTGGGCTTCTGGAGTTCGATGTCTCGTCTTCCAAATTTAGGGGTTTTTCTGGGTTCATTACTTTGCTGCAGGTATGCTGGTTTCTCTAGGTTTTCTATATATGTATGTATGTTTGTTGGGTTCTCTATATATGTGATCCTTTTTGAATCAACATATATATATCAACTGTTACTTTGTGAAACAGAGTGCTATTTTGTCTGCTACTCGCTGCATTCCAGTACAAAGTCCTCAGCATTTTTAAAGGGTGATATATTCCACTAATTTATCCCCAAGCGTTAGAGATATCAATTTCTTGAATTGAACTGCTATAAACACTGACATATTATCCACATAATTAACTACAGATACATAGCCACCGATTGTGTTGCTGTGGCCACAATACATGAATATCAAAATTACTCAAAAAGTCCTGAGGATGCATCAGGTTCTGATTTTAATCTTTCTTCTGCATCTATTCGTTCAAAGACCCTGTTGCCTCCTAATATCTACTTCATGGTTTGTTGCACGAAAAGGACATTGATAAGGCTCTGCTTAATTTGTTTCTGGTTCAACTCCGACTTGGACTCTTTGATGGAGATCCTAGTAAAGGCCCTTATGGAAAATTAGGGCCGAAAGATGTCTGCACTACAGAACACAAGACATTGGCACTAGAAGCAACAAGACAGGGCATTGTGCTTCTAAAGAACAGAAAATATCTAGAATCACCCTCAACTCACTTTCAGAAGTGTCTTTAATGTAGGATCTTATCTTTTTGACAGAGTTCAAAAACTGAAGGCACAGTTTGCAAATATCTATGTGGTAGTTGTGCTCCCAACAGAGGAGGAAAATGACTCGTTCATCCGTTGTTATTTTAAGTCAGTAAATCCTTAATTATTTACACATCTTATTTAGGCATAGTTTTCCACTTTTTTGATTTTGAATACTTTTGTTTATCTGTTTGAAGATATGGCATAACGCTTGGCAGGCCAATATTCATTCCTGTACAAGATTTAGAAATGGGATTTGAAAAGATTGTGAAGTTAGCACATGCTCCTGGTGGTAAGCCGACTACAGACAATAATAGATACATAACCTTGAAATTGTCTAAATGTTATCTCTGTAGTGTGTAAGAGGCAGGATGTCATCTCCAAGCTGAAGGCTGATGTGAGTTGGTTAAATGATTCTTTACTACTATATTTTTTGAATTTTTATTGAATTCTGTAAGTTCTTGAAGACATGAGCATGTAGTAACTTGTTTCTTAAATTTAGAGGGAGAGGTCTGTGCAAGGGATAGAGATTTTCCTTAAAGTGGTGACATCCATCCCCAGCATTCAGAATCATGACACAAATTCGGAACTGTGATCTTAACCAGTTATTTTGTTTCTGCATATCTCTTGTATTTGTATTTCTATCTTCTGAATCATACTTAGTTGTGGCACTGTAAATTTTCAAACAAAAGGTTGATCTATTTTTCTGTTCTACAGTGCTCGTGATGACATTCCAGACATATATATGGTAAGCCTAGTACTGTAAATTTTAATAAATTTCTTCATTGTTACTTTCACTCAGAGGTTAAAAATAATTGTTCTTGTTGGTGAGGTCTCTTATTGAAGATATTAAAGATGTTAGATTTGGTTCAAGTGTGTATTTGGATGCTCCTGTTGGTATCTTTTGTTTCTGTTATCTTGTGCATCTTGTGCAAATATACTTTTCAGTTGATTTTGATAATATAACTCTATTTGAAAGTTTTGATTATTGTCAAGTTGATACTGACCTCCACAATCGATTTGAAAGGTCATTACCAATATCATGTAACTGAAACTTTTTGACTGAGATTTTTTCAAAAATTGTCAAGTAATTAGCAAGGGAGTTTTGTGAACAACATTCAATTATCTTTCCATAGTCACTACTTCACCTTATAGTTTTAATTATTGTAGAAAATATTATTTTTATCATGGTGCCTATCTGACCTGAATCTTTTGCAGGTTTGACTATACTTGCATACGTCTTATTTCTTGTAACAACTCACATTAAAACAGTCTCGAGTTTTTCTATTTATAGGAATGAACCAGGCTGGCTTGGCCGAATGCATTGTCCAAGCGGTTAATTCTTGCCGTCCTCATTTACAACATGTACTCTATGAAAGGTATTATTCATTTCCGTTTATTGCAGGAAGAACATATCATTATTTATTTATTTATTTTGTTAATGTCTGATATCTGATACCAGTTTGTGCCTTAAATTTATGCTTTGGACAACATCATATTGACCGGTGGAAGTACATTGTTTCCTCGATTTGCTGAAAAACTGTAAGATATCATCTCTCTTGCAAAGAAATTTCTTTGCCATATATTGTGCATGCAATAATGACATGTGTGGGCGCTTGGTAGTCTTGGTAGTCAAGAAGATCTAACGTTGCTATTGGGCGAAAAAGTTTTTAGGCTTGTAATATATATTATGAATCAGAAACATTGCATTCTTATTTTGATTATATATATATATGTTGCAGCGGATAACAGTTCCAGAAATCCTAAAAACTAATTGGTTTAGAAAAGGATACAAGGCACCAAACTTCGAGAAGGAAGCGAATGTGATGAATCTTGATGACGTGGATGCAGTTTTCAATAGTTCAGAGGTGACTTTTATAATTTTTATTCAGAAAAGTGCATATAGTTAGGCACCGCAATTGTGATGTCAAACAACTGATGCAATGTTCTGCATCTCGGTGATCTTCCTGTTTATTATCCAAGTCAATATCTTTATATGATGCTAAGCTTTTTTTCCTGTAAACTGTATATGGAAAATGAGTTTATGAGAACTTAAAGTCTCTTTCATTTTTCATGTTGATTGCAGGAAAATCTTGTTACGGAAAAGAAAGAAAAACCTGAATCCTTAAATGCCTTTGAGCTCATTTTCAAAACACAAAATCTAGAAAATTTGTTTGAAAATCATAAGGTAATATTTAATGAAGTTTTTCCAATTCTCCGCCTTTTTTTTCATAGTGAAATGTAAGTAGTATGCCCTCTTATCGTCCAGTGAAGCGTAAAATTAGTAGTAATTGTAAATAGTTTTACCTTTCATATATTATCCTGTGTGATTTGCTGTTTTTGGACGTCTATAACATATTAACAACATAAATTTACCTTAACTTTGTTTGGAACACTGGTTTGATATTGCTGAATTCATTTGCTTCATCAGGAATTACAAGCTTGAAAGAGTTGGAGATGTCCTCAAGTAAGGTTACTGATTATGGTGTCACCTTCTTAAATGGTACTTGGTTATGATTCGCCCATCTTTCTTCATCAATAATAATCTACAATAGAAGCATGCATAATGCAGGGTCTTGGCCATGCCACATCATAGTTACAATTTTTATTTATGTGTTTTCATTTTGCACTCATTTGAAATCATCCCTACCTTACAGTCCTCAGAAGTGTTTACATAATAATTTGGTGATATAATACAAATCATATTAAATAATTTGCTAGTATAAAATTTTAAGTGACTTTGATCTTATATGGTTGCAGCCCAGAACAAGCTTACTTTACTGAACGTGGAAGGTTGCCCTGTTACTGCAGCATGTTTGGAATCTCTTTCAGGTTCTATGCGGTGCATGGTTTCTTTAACTTTAATCTCTATTAGTAAAGTCCATATTCATATCAATACCCATACTGGATTTGATAATCTTACGTAGAAGTTCTGTTGTCGGAATACTATCCTCTTAACGAATTAATTGTTCAGGCCAGACCACCAGAGCAAGACGCCTACTCAATTCTTTTAAATAACAATAAAATTCCCAAAATGCTCACTAAATTAATTGGAATAGAGTACTCTGATCATGATGCAGAAACAAGGATAACTGTTTAGTTTTGCTTGTGTAACATGAATTTCTTTTTTCCAACTTCGCATCATGTATCTATGCATGTTGTAAGTGGTGTCTGGTGTGTCTTGTCCTGCTTGTTTTTCTACAAATTTTTACATGGGCCACACCTCCTTGGTGTCTCCTTAAGTATGATGATATGTCTGTCTATAGGAATAATGTTTCCATGTTCCATTCTCCTGTTCGGCCTAAAATCGAAGTTAATTGTATGCAGCCCATGTTTGATGTGCCAATATTTGGAAGAATTGCAACCCTTGAGCTGTTTCGCCCTCATGTGAGTGAAATAACCTTTTTAATAATATATGTAAGGAACAATTGGGACTTCTTTCAGGGTCTTGTCATGCTTTAATTTTTGGTTGTGTATTGGCAGGGTGAGACACAAGATCTTCTATTCATTGCAACAGAAATGTATAAATTTTGTGTTCTTCAGTGGGATCCAGAGGCAGCTGAAGTTATTACCAGGTTGAAGATGCTATTGTGAACCTTTATTTAGTTTTCTGTGGGTTTGATAGCTAGTTGCATTACTCTGTTGATCTTTCTGGGTGACAGAACTATTTTATTCTAATGAATACGATTTATGAGCAGCATCTAAAAATTTATATAGTGGTCATTAGGTAAAGCAATTGTTTCTTAACATGTGATACCTGCTCAAGTTCTATTTCTTACACTTGTTTCTATATCTGCTAATATCGATTCCTACTATCTGTATTCAATGCATTCCATGTACTCAAGTTTAAAATATTCTTTTACATTACTGGACTGTGCTGATTTGGTAGGCGTTGTCTCAGATAATTGATCCAGATCTTCAAACAGACATCGTCTCATGTGGATTTGTGAAGGATATCTCTGTTGATGAAGCTTCAGGAGAGGTATTTGGCTCATGGCTCAATGGAATGGAAGCAGCACCTCTGGTTCAATTAAGGAGCTTAAGGATGATTTTGTATTTTTGATTGTTGACATTGCTTAATTGCTCGACTTCAAAATAAATTTTTATTGTATTTATAATTTAGTTTTGTATGAAGCCTTGATTGATACCTTTTCTTTAAAAATCAAATATATATATATATATATTTCTTGTCCGTTATGGTCTGTTATGGTTTATTTGTGGTTGAGCTTTGTTATATATAGTATCTGTTTGGGGTGTATTGTGTATGTAAGACAGCAGGTTAAGGTTATCAATAAAATAAAACAAAAGAAAATATTTTTTTTTTTGAAAATAACTATAAGTGTCGGCATTCTTGTTAACCGACGCTTATGCTAATACCTATAGCGTCGGCGTTTTAGGTAACCGACGCTTATGCTCATACCTATAGCGTCGGCATTTTAGGTAACCGACGCCTATGCTCATGCCTATAGCGTCGGTGTTTCAGGTAACCGACGCCTATGCCTACCTATAGCGTCGGTGTTTTAGGTAACCGACGCTTATGGCTATACTTATAGCGTCGCCTAAATAACCGACGCAACAGCCCCATACCTATAGCGTCGCCTACATATACTACGCCACTTGACCGACGCTAAAAGTATGTTTTGACCGACGCTATAGACCCTTTTTGTAGTAGTGATGCCTAACAGAAAACTTTTAATCCCATTCTCACACTTACAATCCTTGACACGGTTCATATATTTACAACTCCTCAACAATTATATCTATACCCACAACTCCCCATTATTGTCCCGCTTTTACCATGGAAAAAATAAAAAACACAAGGCACATGGCCAACGTTGATAGCATAAATAACATAACCTATTCCTTTGACACATAAAAAACATCCAACCTGTTCCTCCCTCCTCATCACTGTCACGACTACACTACTTTTACATGCTTTTAGCAAATAGAGACACCATGCAGGACCCAAAACAAAAACATACAAACATGCGGGTACGTTTATACATCCATTGTTTTGCATAAAGCCCAAACATACAAAGCATTGATTCTATATCTTAGGAAAAATAAACAGCTCATACACATGCATATATACACTAAACCCAGTAAAAAAAAAAAAAAGTGACACCCGGACCTGTTCACATAAAAAGGTCGGTCACCTTAGTTATAAAAAAGTACACATCTTGTTTATTGTGTGCAGGGAATGATGCTTCTTACTATTTTATCGCGATTCTTGACTCTCCTCACAGTGTTACTAAATGACACCAATCCCATTTTCCCACTACGTTGCGTCGCTGCATATGTTTACAAAGGCCCACCAACAAATATTGTCCAGGCCCATTATCTTGTTAATTTTTAATATCTTATAACCTCACCATTTTTCACTTAGCATCTCCTGTTATAATTATTTCCTATTTTATTCAGTCACACAAATTCAAACAGACACTGTTGATCCCACCATTAGCCCATATGTATACATTATACGTACATATACAACCCTAGCACGTACTTCACAATCAAACCCTAGCTAGACACCTACCATCTTTGTAGCAAATTTAACAAACATATAACTCAACCATACAAGCAAACCTTGATATACACACACAATCTACATACAACAACAAAAGAAAAAGAAAAAAGAAACCAAGATGATTCTGCGAGAGTGCACCTGGTATGATGAAACCCGCTTGAAAAACAACGGAGAAATACTATTGTTTCCTTGTTCTTCCTGTCCTTTCTGCTCCAGCAAAGGTTACTGGTGCCTGTAACAAAGATGTAAATACATATTTACACATACCATACAAGAAGAGAGAGACAAGATTTTCACATACACAAGCACGTACAACACCCATGACATTTGTAAACTTTGTTGATCCACCATTGATGGAGGTGAATAAGCAGCAAATATTAACAGAATCAACATAGGGAAGAAGATAGAACAAATAGAAGTTAACTGTATTTGTATTTACAATATAACAGAAACAGTTACACAACTTGAGACTACATTGTGACTGAACAACTTAACTAACAGAACAATGGAATGGAACTATATATAGACGAATACTAACTAACTGATGTGGCAAGTACTAGCTGGATATGAGCTGGACCTAGCTGGATATGAGCTGGACATGACATGAGTTGTCAACCGATATGATATGAAATGGCTGTTAGACAATATATCTCAACATCCCCCCTCAAGTTGAAGGTGGGAGAGGAAGCGAAAACCTGCAACTTGGACAATTTGTTGACAGCAACTTCTTGACAACAACTTTACTTGACAGCAACTTCAGCAACTTGACAGCAACTTATCTTGACAGTAACTTCAGCTTGACAGCAACTTCACTTGACAGTAACTTCAGCTTGACAGCAACTTTCAGCAACTTCCAGTACAACAGAACTTCTTGGACAATCTCTCCACACTTTTGAACTGCTTGGGCAGCTATCTTAGCAAAACAATCTCTCCACACATCTGATCCCATTCTTTCAAAGACATCATTACAAAATCTGTACTCAGCTTCAAATAAATGCTTGAAAGCAACAATAACAAAGTCATGACAGCAAAAAGAAGCAACAATGAACCAAGAGGTTTAGAAGATCTCCAAGGGATTTAGACATATCAAATTCCACAAAGAAATTTAGAAATCCAGAAGAAAATATCACAGAATTCTGAGACAGCAACTTTGTTCTTTGAGTACAGGGCAGCATGATTGTATTTGACAGCAACAATCCACACATGAAAGATAACAGTCTTGAAACTTGATGAGAGACATAAAACAGCCAATCATTCTTGTAGTACATGAACAACTCAGCATAAGAGTAACTCAATATCCCCCGTAAGGTGAACATGCTTCAGTAAGAACATACTTCAACATAACATGTAATCCAGAAGTGTCAATGAACAGACATTGTAGCTTCGGAAAAACCAGAATTTAGGATTGAGAGACTGCAATGCAGTAATCTCAGCGAACCAATCAGAATTTGTTGCCAAAACATGGTCAACAATCAGAACACAAAACAGAATATCCAAAAAAAAATTGAAATGAGAACTCCAAGAGGAGTGAAATTGAGTGCCTGCTCACAAGGAAACATGCCAAAACAGAGGTATAAACCAGCTATCCACATGCCGTTCAACAGCTATGGACATGCCGAGAAAAACGAAGGAGAGTACCCCAGCTATCTACTTGCCATAACACAGCTATAGACTTGCCGTAAGCAACTAACCAACGCAGAAAAAGTGATAAAATGATCCCACAATGGGAGCTCAGAATCTGATCTCACTAAGGAGCTTGCAGGAAAACAATTTAGAACCTACAAAGAGGCTTAGAACTCACCAATGGAGCTTAGAAATTATGACCTCGCAGAGCCACATCTTGACTCGAACGGCCATATCAGAAAAATGATTACAAAGTAATCATCAAATACATATTTTAGTTTAGGAACCTAACAAAGTAGGCTTAAAACTCCTGTTGCCAAACTGCACATATCGAACACAACTTTACAACCAGAATTGCCAGCACAAGCTGCACAACACAGTCTCACCAACAAACTATACCAGTGAAACTGAACCAATACGAAAGAAACACTGCTCAGAGAAACAACACTGTTGCCTGGCTCAAACAAACAAACACCTTATTCCACCTCAATTTGTCCACAACACATAGAACAAACGACAAACTGAATATCACGAACAAATGACAAAAAATGATATAAACTGAACATCACGAGTAGAGATTTGTGATGATGATGATGTTTATGACTGAAGACGAGTGAATGCGAGATGAATTAAAGTAACAAAATGATATAAACTGATTCATTTCGTTGAGAAATTTTATCAAACAGATAGAGACGCACACAATGTACGCACACAAGGTGTTTGACAAAAGATTTTGTTGATCAGAATGAAAGAGAGATTGAGATCGATATGAAACAATCACAAACAAACGTAAGTAGCAGAGATTATGATCACAAAGAACAAAACGAAGATCACAACAACATCACGAAGAAGAATATTCATCAAGAACAGAAGAAAGATCTGTAAGTATAGATGTATGTATATAGTCTGAAATGCGGAAGCACAAAGAAGAACTTGATAATCGATAAGTGAGATATATCAAGAATTTATCAATTATTGATAAGAAGTTAAGAACAACAATACAATCACGAATTAAACCTAATTGAATCAAGCTGAAAATGAACCTCAAAAGAGACGAAGATCACGACGAATCGGAGAAGACGAAGACGTGAATCGGAGAAGACGAAGAACACAGCGAAAAACGCATAATTTGCTCCAAGAAACAACGCCGATCGACACCGTCGGCTCTGATACCATGTAAACTTTGTTGATCCACCATTGATGGAGGTGAATAAGCAGCAAATATTAACAGAATCAACATAGGGAAGAAGATAGAACAAATAGAAGTTAACTGTATTTGTATTTACAATCTAACAGAAACAGTTACACAACTTGAGACTACATTGTGACTGAACAACTTAACTAACAGAACAATGGAATGGAACTATATATAGACGAATACTAACTAACTGATGTGGCAAGTACTAGCTGGATATGAGCTGGACCTAGCTGGATATGAGCTGGACATGACATGAGTTGTCAACCGATATGATATGAAATGGCTGTTAGACAATATATCTCAACAACATTGCCACAGAAAAAAAACTTGAACCCTCAAACACATTCTTGAACACGTAGGGGGTCAGTTATACAAAGATTTAACACAAATGCATATATATACCCATGGTTAGTAAACCCAGTTGAGACAAGAAACCCAGATCGAAAACTCACTTCTACAAAAACATAGCAAAACAAATCAGCTGCGAGCGTGTGTATCTTTGCCTTGACTTTATCCCATCCCCCGTTGGCTTTGCATTTTTCGAATACCGATGATTGCAATGGCTTGGTGTTCAAAGAAGTAGAAAATGGAGGAAAATGAGAGTACCACTTTTGAGAGGAATGTTGGTTTTAGATTGAACATACACAGACACATGTACTAGGTTATATTTATATATAACCAAACAACTACTGAAAAAAAAAAAAAGGCCCATGCTTTTTGTAGTACGGCCCATCACCTTTCTGAAGTTCAAATTCTGATCACTATACTGCATGTACTATACCTACACCTTGTATAATACAGTTCACTTGGTACATGTATTATCTTACTAACCAAGCAGCTTTTTAGGTAATGTGCATGTCCTTGATGCACTGTTAGCACACTTACCTTCCCAATAAACAGTGAACAGACCTCTTAAAGCTGGAAAAGTCTATAACCTCACTACTTGTCAACTCCTATGGCCTTACTCCTTGTCAACTCCTACTACACTATTCTACTACTCACTCTGTCCCATCCATTTCTTTACAATTTCCTTTTTGAGCCGTCCCACTATTTCTTTACATTACCCAAAATAGTAAGTTTTAACACTATTATACCCACTACTTCACTTATTTTAACAATACTTTACACTATTTCACCCACTACTTAACTTATTTTAACAATAAAATCATTATTACACCCACTACTTCACTTATTTTAACAATAAAATCACTATTACACCCACTACTTCATTTATTTTAACAATATTACACTCACTTTACACCCACTATCCTTGACCTCCGTGCCCAGCCGCCATGTAAAGAACTGGCTGGGACGGAGGGAGTATATTTTATCTCTCCTCTTTTCAAAACCCGCGTTCACACAAATATAGGAGTAGTACAACACTCACGTGCATTCCTTGCCCAGGCAAACAATGATACTTTATTATGTTATTATATTTGGCACATTTATCCCAACACATGTCAGATAGTGTGATAAATACGAGACAATTACTTCATGCAAGGAAGAAATAATCATATTAGATTTTACATCACATTGTTCATCTAATTATTTATTTCAGATTTTATCAAATTTTGAATTTATAAAAATTTTAAAGGACACCAAATTCTCTTTTTCCAAATTTTGTTCTTTCAAAAAAAATAATAAATAAATATATTTTCCAAATTTTAGTGGAACACCAAGTTCCTTCTCCTCACAAAAATGCATTCTTTCTCAAAATTCCTCCTCCCCACAAAAAATACTTCCTCCTCAAAATCCCTCATCCTCACAAAGATACTTCCTTCTTATAAAATCCCTCCTCCTCACAAAAAAAAAATAAATAAATAAAATACTTCCTTCTTCTAAAATTCCTCCTCCGCACAAAAACTCCCTCATTCTCACACAAACATCAAAAAAAAAATTAAGGCCATTGCTAACAGGCATTATCCGATAACGATGCCTGAGGGGCACCAAATTCAAACTTAGTAAAATCTCGGGGGAGCACAAAATTTCGTATCCCTCCTCTAAATGTTCTTCTTTCCCTTCTAACACACTTATGAAAATCTCATATTTCATTTTTATAGTGGGCACTCCCCACTAACAATGCTTGGGGGCACCAAATTCAAACTTAGTAAAATTGCGTGGGACACTACATTCCTTGTCCCTCTTCCACCTCTAGCACTTATGAAAAATTCTAAGGCCATCACTAGTGGACTTTACCCACAAGTGATGCCCGGGGGGAAACACAGCTCAAAACAACCAAAAATACACTTGGAGGCAGAGAAGAAAATCAAGTTTCATTCATTAGGAAAAAGATTACATTGCAAAGAAGACAAGTGAAGGACAGACCCCTCAAGTCCTCATTAGGATACAAAGAAAACATCTAAAACTAAGCAACAGAAGCATCTTCATCTTCTGGCTCCTCACGGTCCATCTCATCCTCCAACTCCTGCAGCTTCACCAACATAGCTTCCCGTTTGGCCATCTCCCAAGCCCTCAAGCGGTCAATCTTTTGCATGTAGAAACGATGAAGCTGATTTTTCTCCCGGACCAGCTCCTCAATGGCCTCACAAGCTCGGGCACCAAGAGGCTCATCTATCCAAATGTCATAGTGACACTCCCTGGTGGCACAACGCTCAAACCTTCGACCAGCATTGCTTCCGGCCCATATGGTTTTCACAACCATAGGCATGTCACAGTAGCAAGTCTTCATCCCACCCTCCATTGAAGAATTTCTCAAGACCTACAAGAAATGAGGAGAGAAATGAAAGATTTCAATAAAATAAGATATCCCAACTCTTGAAGTGAACCCAAGTATATATAGGCCTCCATCAACTAGCCGTTATAGAGAGCCGTTGAAGTTATAAATATCAAAAATCAAATCAGCATTTACTCCTCCAACCCACTAAAGTAAGTTGAAGGAGTGGGGGGCAATGTTAATACCCTCCCGAAGAAAACTCTTTTATCCTTATAATGTAACTATGTCTCGAGAATGCCTAGTGGACAACTTGCCACACCCCAAAGTTGACTAAGAAAAATAAGCTAAGGCAATGCTCCTCCTTCCAGACAAAAGGCACATTCCTCCTCCAGCACATTCAACCTCTTGGACAAAGAGCGTTCCCTCCTTCAAAACATATTATCTCGTGGACTTAGCTCGTGCCTTCCTTCTCACTCCCGGACAATATGGAGCTTTCACGAAAGTAATCACTTTGACAGCAGAAAGTGGAAGGGACATGCTATTAACCAACACCTGTCTCAAGGAAGGGAACATTCTTCCGGACAAGAGGAGGTAATACCAAACTCTATAAATACCAAGGTAAACTCACACCTGCAAGGGTTGAACATTCTCACACTCACTCTCACATTCTCACATTTCATATTCGCTCTCTAAAATCTCAGTCACTAGTATTACCATTTTCCGATATTGTTTCTTATATTCCCCACCACCAGTTACATACTCTCATGCCGGAGGTGCTTGACGGCCACCACCCCCAGTCAAGCAATGTTTTGCAGATGTCCTTCCGACAGCTACACTACATTTCCGTCCAAACATCGCCGGAAGAAGGAAAAGTGCGGTAGAGTGGAGCAAGGAGCATTATCAGTAATTGAGTAGAGCACTGAGTAACAAATTATCTATGCATCTGTTATTAACTTAAGTATTAATAATACTTTATTATACCATAAAAAAATTTGGTTATTTATTTCGGTTATTCGGTTAACTGCGGTTAAAAATCGAACCGAACCGAAAACCGAAATTTCAGAAAAAGGAGAACCGAAAACCAAATCGATATATTAATTTCGGTTAACCGAACCGAAATTATTTCGGTTAACCGAATCGAAATTATTTCGGTTATTCGGTTCGGTTTTCGGTTAACCGAACCGTATACTCACCCCTCAATGATCAGCAATTCAGATTTTTCAGAGAACAAAAAAAAATGACAAAAGAACATTTATATCTATGAAACTACTGGGTCAAAATCCTCGAATTGTTAGATTTACAAAAAGAACAAAAATCACGTAATGACAAATTCTTCTATGCAAGAGTTTATTTGTGTTCCTTTTCGGATTCAGAACTATATTTTAGTTGCACACATTCTCTGTGATTCTTAAAAAATCATTCAAAAGATTTGAGGATAATCATAATATTACGACTCGGTCTTTCTATGCATGCTATGCATAAGAGGTGCTACGCTGCAAGGACTAGGATAATTGTAAAACCTAGCACATCCCTAGAATTAGAGAAGTGTATTATTTTCATGGTTCTAGAAAACAACTCACTGAAGACTCTTCCTTTTGATAATTACATAGCCTGTTCTCATTCTGTTATACATAATTTATTATGACAAGTGTCTGTAGCAAGATATTAATATATTCCAATGTCTACTGAAATGCACATGTTCCTCCTGATCCTTAAACTATCATTACCCTATTATTCTTTCTATGCATAAGATGTGCTAATCTTGCGCTTTTGTAGATTGCAAATGTAGCTGATATAAACAATAATACGTAGTAAAATTTTGCATTTTAGGAACCCTATAAATATGTATGTCAAGGTAATCACAAAGGCCATTAGCAAAAAACATACACTCATCTCTCGCAGCATATAATAACCAGAAGCTAATCACAGAAATACCTGCAAGGCTTTTCGGAATGGAAACCAAGAACACTGCTTCCTTTGCCCTTCTTCTCTCACTCAACTTTCTCTTCTTCAGCATGGTTAGTGCCACTAGGCCTACCCCTTATATACCCGGTTCCATGACTTCGACTTACTATTCTGCACATATATGTGATCCATTGAACTTAGGAGTATGTGCCAATGTGCTTAACTTGGTTGATGTCGTCATCGGATCACCTCCAACGCTGCCATGCTGCAGTCTCATCAATGGCCTTGTCGATTTGGAAGCTGTAGTTTGTCTGTGTACTGCCATTAGAGCCAACATTCTGGGAATTGACTTGAATGTTCCTATTGCACTCAGCTTAGTTCTTAATCCCTGTGGCAAGGAGATCCCAACTAGTTTCGAGTGTTACTGAAATATCCATTTGGTGGTCCTGCATCAAAAGATGCACGTTTTTATACATTTTCTTAATTTCAACTTATCATTTGATTTCTATAATTTATGAAACAACTTTCCTGTTAGTTTTCTGTTGATGTATCTCATGCACTTCCTTTCTCAATAAAATTCAAATACTCACCATTTTTCATATCTTTGAATAGAATACAATTACAATACTACTGTAGTGATGGTTAATTTTGAACCATTTTGAGGATGTCAACAATACAAATAGTGAAAACAACGATAGATTTATAAAACATAATTTGACATTTGCTCTTCTAACTGAGCTGCTTTCATTTCATTCTTTCTTGCTTCACATTACAACTTGAGACTCTCTTAACTTATAGCTGCTTAACATACTTGACAGCTAGACCTCTAGAACCCTCTAATACATATCCAGGTGGAAGCTTCATGTACACCTCCTCTTTTAATTCTCCATGTAAGAATGCATTTTTTTACATCCATTTGATGTGTAAACCATCCTTGAATTGCAGCCACAGCTAGCAAAGACCTCACAGTAATTAATTTTGCTACAGGTGCAAAAGTCTGCTCATATCATAATCGATTCCATACTTCTGTCTATTTCCCAAGATTACAAGCCTGGATTTGTATCTAGTTTCCTTCCTCTGAGGGTCATACTTAGTTGTATAAATCCACTTACAACCTATAGCATGCTTTCCTGTAGGTAGGTCAGTGATTTCCCAGGCTTTGTTGTTCTCCAAAGCACTCAATTCTTCATTCATTGCTTGCAACCACTGAGTTTGCTGGGCTGCCTCTGAGAAGTTCTTTGGATCTTGAATTTTGTTGACCTCAGCCATGTAGCATGTGAACTGGGGAGTCACATGAACTTCTCCCACTTTTTGAACTGCATTAGCCCCAACAAAGTAATCTGAATGCCATGATGGTGCCTTATGCTCTCTTGCAGTCCTTCTATAAGATTGAGTGATTGTTGTTGATTTGCTCCCTTCTGATTCTTCATTATTTTCTACAGGTATTTGGAGCTCATTCTCAGAGTCAATCCACATTGATTGTGTCTGACTATGTGTTGTTTTGATCTGCACCTGAATCATTCACTGTGGTTGAATGAAATATGTGATGTGGATATATAGACTCATAAAATTTTACATCCCTTGAAACAAAGGTGGTACCTGTCATGAGATTTTGGAGTCTATACCCCTTCTATTTGGCTGAGTATCCAAGAAAGATACATGGCACACCTCTGGCCTGAAATTTATCTTTCTCTCTATTTGGATTATGAGCAAAGACAAGACATCCACAGCATTTCAAATGCTTGTAATTTGGCAACTTTTTATACAGAAGCTCATAGGGTGTTTTCCCTTTGAGCACTATACTAGGAAGTCAATTTGTGATGTGTGTTGCTGCTTAAACACAATCACCCCAGTGTTGTAGAGAGAGACCAGCCTGGAACCTTAATGCCCTTGCCATTTCTAAAATATTTTTGTGCCTTCTTTCAACCCTTCCATTCTGTTGTGGCCTTTCATTGCAGGATGTTTGATGAACAATTCCTAGCTTGTCAAAGAGACTCTTACACTTGCTATCATCAAATTCTGGAGCATTATTAGATCTTATAATCTGAACTTTCTTCTTGAATTGAGTCACTGCCATCCTGAGGAAGCTTCTAATTGCATCATATGCATCAGATTTCTGTTTAAGCAAGTGAACCCATGTGATTCTAGAAAAGTCATCAACTATTGTGAGGAAGTACTTAAACTTTCCTCTATACAAAACCTTGTATGGCCCCCATATATCTATGTGAATTAACTCAAATGCACTACTAGCTCTTGATTCACTCGTAGGAAATGGAAGTTTAGTAAACTTTGCTACTGGACAGGTCAGACACACATCTTGACTATCCTTCTTTAAACCAAGAGTTTCAATAAGCATAATTCTTTTCATGGGTGCATGACCTAGCATGTGATGCTATAGAGTCTTCTTACTCAGACTTGGTACATCCTTAATAACAGTAGGAACTTCCTTACATGCACTTACAGTTAGAGCCTTTTTATTGTTCTTCTTATCATTGATGGACAGCGTAAGACTCTGATTCTTGATTCTATTCAAGGTTTTCTCTAAGAGCTCATTTATCAAGTACTAAAAACCATTCTAACTTCTTCCTACCCCTTTCACCTTGTCAGAGTTTTTATCTAGAATGATGCAGTATTGATCATAAAACATGACTCTGCAAGCATTATCCTGACATAGTTTATTCACAGATAGCAAGTTCTGTTTAAATGCAGGAATATACAGAACATTTTTAAGCTCTCTCTCATTCTTCAAGCTTACATTTCCACTATGTGATATCTTAGAGGTTTCTCCCATTGGTAAATTCATAAAGGGATTATTCAGACATGGAGATACCTTGCTTAAATTATCAAGGATTCCAGTTATATAGTTTGATGCCCCTGAGTCTAAAATCCATTCACTACATCCTACAGAATCAGCAAAGTGACAAGAAACCATATCTCATCATTTGTATCTCCACCTTTTGATGACATTGAAAGCATTCTCAGAAGCTGCTCAAGTTATTGTGAAATGATGGTACTTGAAACAGATCCAGCATCACTGTGACACTGACCTTGAGCATTAGCTACAACTTTTTGTACATTCCAATTCTCCCTTTACTCCATCTCTACTGGTTGTTGTTACTCCCAGGGCCTCTACCTTTTCCTCTATATGAACTTTGATTTGGACCTTTTGCTTTGGGATGCCAGTTCGGATACCCAACCACAGTCCAACATTTTTCGCTATTATAACCAGATTTTCCACCTG
This sequence comes from Kitagawia praeruptora, assembly GCA_037693485.1. Classification (NCBI taxonomy): domain Eukaryota; kingdom Viridiplantae; phylum Streptophyta; class Magnoliopsida; order Apiales; family Apiaceae; genus Kitagawia; species Kitagawia praeruptora. Next base: position 99,221,535 of record CM075354.1, on the reverse strand, counting down.
CTGTGCACTGGATAGAATTCTATGATTGAGCATTTGCTGATGATGAGACTGACTCCCCCTGTGCTCTTACTAAACATATTCAGGGGCTTCTTTAGCATGACCCAAGATCTCTCTCTGTGTCTCCTCTTGTTTAAGATAACTGCAAGCTGTCTCTACTAAAGGAAGCTCTGCCATTATGAGTAATTGACTTCTCTGGGTACTGTAAATTTCATCAAGGCCATTCAGAAATTGGAAGAGTTTCTGCTCCTCTCTTTGTTGTGTAAGTGCATTAAGATGCGTTGTGACTTCTGTGGTCACTGTTTTGATCACTGACAAGGTGTTGAGTGAGTCAAGTTCTTCCCAAAGAATCCTCATTTGTGTATAATACTCACTGATTGGTTTTCCACTTTGTTTTGTTTCATACAAGTCTTTGTTAAGCTTGTATTTCCTGGACCCATTGGTGAGAGCAAATCTTTGCTCAAGATTTTCCCAGATCTGTTGTGCATTACTCACGAACATGATGGAATGTTTTATAGATTCTGACACAGCCCTAAAGATCCATGAAATAACCATATTATTACATGTGTCCCAAGCTTCTTTTTTCAACGCATCAGTAGCGTCTCTTTTTACACTACCTGTGACAAACCCCAACTTTCTCTTTGAAGAAAGGGCTATCTCCATGGATCTCTTCCAGGATCTATAGTTGCAGGACCCTTGAAGCTTTTCTACCACCATGAAGTTATTCCCATCAGAGGGATGAAGATACAAAGGACTTGTTACTTCTATCGCCATTTTATTCCTCTTCTTTTTAGCTATTGGATCAGCTTAAGAAGATGAGCTAATTATTGGAAACCTGGCTCTGATACCATGAAAATAACGATAGATTTAGAAAACATAATTTGACATTTGCACTTCTAACTGAGCTGCTTTCGTTTCATACTTTCTTGCTTCACAGTACAACTTGAGACACTCTTAACTTATAGCTGTTAACATACTTGATAGCTAGACCTCTAGAACCCTCTAATACAAAGACAAAATAACAATAACTAGCAATGACAAAGATAGATAGTTTGTTTGGGATCATGAGCCAGCTGCTACACAGAGACAAAGTTTGTTTGGATAACTTGTTCGATTATCATAACTACTCTGCAAAAGCTATTGGGCTGGACTTTGAACTTTATTTTAGACTTGGACCAAGTACTACTAGGCTTTAACAAATAGCAATTTTCAAAAAGAAGATCAGTAACAATTGATGCAACATGTTTTTTTATATATGGATAGTTGCAATTTGCATATGAAAGAGGATATGGTGCAAGCCACCGCAGGGATGGGTGAAGATAAACCTTGATGATGTTATTTCTCATGACGATTGCATTGGTATAGGAAGTATCATGTGTGACGCTCAAGGGAATTTTCTCCGAGCTATTTTTACTCGCGTGAATGGAGCATGGCAGCCTAGGGAAGCGGAAGCCATAAGCTTGAGAGAGGTGTTGTCCTGGGAAAAATTGGTAGATCTACATCATTGTATCTTTGAAACTAATTCAAAGGTCCTCGAATCAGCGTGCAAAGAACAGCAAGGGGGTGTATTTTGATATTGTATTCATTTGTTCAAGCACCTTGATCACATCCTAGTTGAGTTTGTTTATAGGTGTGCGAATAGTTTAGCAAAAGCTGCACTTTCTGAGCGAGGTTGGGGGAGTGGAATGTTACTCCACCTGATTTTATTCATCATGTACTTGAGATTGATATTGATTAAGTAATTAATTCAAGTATACTTATTTCAAAAAAAAAAAACTCATCCTACGATATGCATCTATCAATGGAATATCTTATAAAGGATGGGATATCTAATTGGTAAATTTGTATCCATTCATTAAAATTATATATAATTTTTAGAATAGGTAGTACTTTTGTTATTTTCTAAACAACGGTTATTCTTTTTATTTTTTTCCATGATACGGTCATAAACTATTTAACTAAAATTCATGAACTTTAACATATTTTCTACTAATTGTGATGGCTATTGGCTAACATCAAATTCACAATGTCTAAATAATGTGTTATATGAATTTTTTTAAGATAATTCTCTTTTTGGAATGGTGTTCAACTAAATTTTTATCCAAAATATATAAATTGTATAAGTAACATTTGAGGCATACGAAAATCGTATAACATGTAATTTTTGTTTGAAGAGATAGGTAAGATATTAGTTTTAAAACTATTCATGGAAAAATAAAGAGAAATTACTAAAAATGTTACTCCCTCCGTCCCTCTCATTTCTTTACGGTTACTATTTTGGAAAGTCTCCCTCTCATTTCTTTACGTTACCATAAATAGTAAGTTTTCCTAACTATTACACTCACTACCTTCCCCCACTATCTCATATTTAACAATAAAAAATACAATTACACCCACTACTTTCCTCCACTAACTCAAATCTATTATTAAATATTGATAGGTCCCACCTCTTTACCCGCTTTTAATCTAACTTTACTCATTTTTAATGCATTGTCTTGGTCTCCGTGTCCCCCTCCAATGTAAACAAATGAGGGGCACGGAGGGTGTATATTTTATAATTTTTTGTATGATTTTAGGATTTTCTATCCTAAAATTTTATTGAATGAATGTAATTATTGTAAAAATTATGTAATTGATGATACTGTTATCTTCCACTGGCACTTCTTGTGAATTGGAATCCAGACACCTCATGATCCAATCTACATAAAAACAAGAACCTACATCGCCTGGCACTTCTTGCGAATTGGAATCCAGACACCTCATGATCCAATCTACATCAAAACAGGAACCTACATCGCCTATGTCTCCCTACAGACTACTTAAAAGAGGGACCTACATCACCTAGGTCTCCCGCCCGAAAATTCTCACCTACCAATATCATCAAGACCAAAATATTTGTAAAAAGCATCCAACTCTTGTAATGCAATAGCCAGGTACAGATCCAGAGAATTTTTATTCTACTGGAGCTAGAGTGAAAAAAGTTTTGTGTCCTTAACAAAAATGATAAATGCACAAACTAGCTTAAAAATGTAAAATGAAAATTAAAAATTCAACCAAGCTGTTAAATAGAAATCCAACATATGCACAAAGTAAGTAATAAAAGTACTAGTTTATAATTAAAAATAGATTACTCACATTTTTTTAGTTGTACTCGACGATTCTTTTTAGCATAAAATTAATCTATCACTTTAACGTGATCAATAGCTTCAGAAAACTCCCTTAATGTCCATAGAATCTCTCAAAGTACTTTTCATCCATTTTATTTCGAAGAACGGTCTTCACTAATTTCATAGCTGAAAAAACTCTTTCTGTAGTTGCTGTAAAAGCAGGGAGAGTCAACACAAGACAAATCAACCTATAAATCAAATTGTAATGTTCAGCCTTTCATGTATCAACCAATCGTAGACATAACTCAGAAATAGTTGACAAATTCTGAAATTTAGCATGCTTAACCACATCAATGTTGTAATGATCAAGTTGGAGTTGAAAATGGTACATCTCTTTATGACTAAAATCAGCTGGATAAAAGGTACTAACTAGAGTGTAAATCTGCTCCTTGTCAAACAAACTAAAAAAAAAATTTGTTTCAAAGATGAACTTAATCTCAAAAGCTCCACGGCATTATCATTGAACCTATATTGTATCTCTTCCAACTGAAAATCAATTGCAAAATTAAACATGTCATAATGATAATGATGCTCAACTGATATATCATCTCTATGTCATCTCTATGAAGTGACAGATGAATTTTATGGTCAAAAGAATCGTCGAGTACAACTACAATAATGTGAGTAAATCTTTTTCTATTTTTAATTGCAAACTAGTACGTTTATTAGTTATTTTATGCATAGGTTGGATTTCTAGTTAATAGCTTGGTTGAACTTCTAATATTCATAATACATTTTAAGCTAGTTTGTGTATTTATCATATTTGTTAACGACGCGAAATTTTTTTTTACACCAACCCCAGTAGAATAAAATCCTGGATCCGTCCTGGATCCGTCCCTGATCAGGTCAAAGATTATTTGACATTGCTTCTTATATCCTAGCATATATGCTTGTAGCAAGTCAGGAACACTACCATACCTCAAATTGATATATGATAATATTAAGAAGCAAAGAAAACAGTGAAGTAAGATCAGCAAGCACGTGTATAATTTGCTCAACTCTAATTTTGTCATAACTATTGTAGTGTTGGAAACCTTGACAAAATCACCAGGCTAGCTCTACAATCTAATACGAAATCAACAAAAGATGAACATCCCTGCTTCCGTTACCAGATTTAGTTTCGAGTTGTTTCTCTGACTTTCATTAAAGTAAGGAATTCTTTTCACAGAAACTTAAAAGGGAAATTAGTAATGATTAATGGTGTAAAAGGTGAAAGGAATAAACTCCTTTTGTAGACAGTATCTGTTAGAGGCCCATCCCCTTAATGGGCCGAACCAATGACCCAGTGCCCCGAGCCCGAAGGGAAGCCCATATTCATCCGGTCCAGTTGCTGATAACGGTCATATGGTTACAACCCCCATGGACGTGGGACACGTCCGCACACGATGCCCACTCTTCGGGTAACCGCCCGGAAGGAGAAGAATATTAGTCAGGTTCATCCTCTCATTTTTGATACACAATTTACACACAACACAAACTTTCTACGTTCAATATTACTCATCAAAAACCGACTAATTTATTCTCACACCGGAGGTGAATCGGGGGCCAAACCCTCGCATTCTTCTCATTTGCAGGTCCGACCGAACTCAGGTCCGGCGAAATACAGTCGTAACATTTGGCGCCGTCTGTGGGAACGTAGAGATACGTTTGTGTTGAGTTATACAGTCAATCATGGCGAACGAAACCGAGATACCAACAGCTGACGATAGCACTATGGCCGGAAATAATCGCATCACTCCTCCCATCACCCCAAGGCTTCTGATTTTTTATGAAGAGGGGGACATACCGTCTCCCGAAGAGCAATGGGAGATACTCATGAAGTGGCGAGAGGAACAAAAGGCCAAGGGGAAATGGAAAGAGATAGAGAAAGAGAAGAGCAGCAAGGAGGCCGAACGTCTGGCCAAAAAGAGGGAGGCCGACCGTTTAAGGCTAGAGGCCCTAAAGCTCCAAAGGGAGGAGATCGAGTTACAGGAGAAGGCACTCCGCGAGGCTCTAGAAGCCGAGGACCCGGGGTTGGACGACCGAAGAGATAAGAGGCCAAGAACCAGAAATGATGAAGATGAGTCAGGGGACTCTGAATCAAACTCGAGGAGAACCCGGTCAAGGGTAGTTTATTCCTCCGATTCGGAGGAGGAGGGTCCACATACGGACGATCGCATCCGAAGGATTGAGAAGGCCATGTTTGGAGAGAGAAAGGTCAGCCACGAGCCAGTGGTGACCGAGGACGTTGAACATTTTCGACCGCCTCCCGGAAGGCAGTTTCTGAAGATGAACGAGTTTAACGGAAAGGGTGACCCCGAAGACCACTGTGAGAAGTATGAGTCGCTCATGACTGGGATGGGGCACTGTGATGTGATGCTCTGTAAGATGTTCAAGACCTACCTAAAGGGGAATGCATCCATGTGGTACAGGTCATTAAGACCTAGGTCGATAGGCTCGTATGAACAGGTAAAGAAAAAATTCTTGAGGCACTACTCACATTTGTGCCGAAGAGAGAAGGATACGGAAGCCCTGATCCACTGCAGGCAGGGACCAAACGAGGACTTGGGTGATTACTTGGCAAGGTTCAAAGAAGAAGCTGGTATGGTTACCAACTTGGATAAGGTCAAGGCGGCTGGATTTCTCGCAGCAGGCCTCGACCCTGTTAAAGGTAAGAAGCTTCGATATTCTCTTTATGATATGCCTCCCAAATCTTTGAATGATATATATGTGAGAGGAGAGGCTATTAGAAGAAAATTAGATCAATTGGAGGGTACAAGGAGAACAAGAAAAATGACAGATATGACAGAAGGGACGACCGAAGGGATGATAGAAGGGATGACCGAAGGGGTCGAGGAGACATTAAGAGCAGACTGAATGACACGAGGCCCGACAAAGGGGCCGAACGAAGAAGAGATAGGGATAGCACTGTGTTCACACCACTAAACACACCTATCTCGAAGATTCTCCATGAGATAAAGGGTAAACCTGGGTTTGTTAGACCACCCAAGTTAAAGACCCCTGAAAATAGAAGAAGCGACAGCAAATATTGTGACTATCATCGGGATAAAGGTCACAATACTGATGAATGTTACCACTTGAAGAAACTGATTGAGAAAATGATAAAAGACGGGGAACTGACCAAGTTCGTGGGAGATCTGAGGGACAGGTTAGACGATAAGGAAAAGAAGAGAGACAACAGAGATGCCGAAGGTTCGGAAAAATATCGGGGCGAAGTCAGAACTATATCCGGAGGAACCATCCTTGATCGGGACAGCAAAACAGCCCGAAAGAAGTATGCCAGGTAAATCTACAATCTCTACCAGTCAAATGCCGCCAAGCAAGCACTTCCGATATCATTCACGGAAGATGATTTTGAAGACGTGATATGGCCACACGAAGACCCTCTTGTCATAAACCCCGTAATTGGGGAAAACAAGATTTGGAGAGTGTTGGTCGATGAGGGAAGTTCGGTCAACATATTGTATCACCGAACGTATTGCAAGATGAACTTGGGTGGTGAACAGCTGGAGCCGTGCCATGAGGCACCACTGTGGTTAAGGAAGCAAAGTTCTACGTCGTTCGGGTGGACAACCCATATAACGGGATCCTGGGGAGGCCAGCCTTGTCACTCTTTCAGGCTGTTTCATCCATTCCCCACCTCAAGTTGAAGTTCCCGACCGAGTATGGGGTCAGAGAGATGAGGGGCGATCAAAAAGCCGCCTGAATTATCATGTTGGAGGATCTAGAGAAAGATAAGGACGCTGAAATGAACGAAGCTGGAAAAAGGAAAAGAGGAGAAAATGACACTAGGGGCAGCCACCAACTACTGAACATTGAGTTGGAAAAATTTGGTGCCGACCTGTCGAGCCCGATTGCCGAGCCGGCTGCCGAAACCGAAGATGTAGAGCTATACGTGGGTCAGTCGGGAAAGATGATCCAAATTGGAAAAAGCATGGAGCCGGAATTGAAAGAGAAAGTCATCAAGGTCATTAGGGAATTCCACGACGTATTTGCATGGAATCCCGAAGATATGCCAGGTTTGGACCATGCGGTGGCCAAACATTGCCTAAATGTAGCTCCCGAAGCCAAGCCCGTAAGACAGAAGAAGAGGAATTTCACCATGGAAAGGCAGAAAGTAATTCAAGTCGAAGTGGAAAAATTGCTGGAAGCAAAGTTCATCGAAGAAATAGACTATCCCGATTGGTTGGCAAATGTAGTGGTGGTGAAGAAATCAAATGGCAAGTGGAGAATGTGTGTGGACTACACCGACCTGAATAAGCATTGTCCGAAAGACCACTATCCCTTGCCGAATATTGATCAACTGATAGATGCCACTTCGGGGCATCAAATACTCAGTTTCCTGGATGCATTTTCAGGATACCACCAAATTGCCATGAATGCCGAGGACATTCCAAAGACAGCATTCATCACACCGAATGGCACTTATGCCTATATAAAGATGCCTTTCGGCCTGAAGAATGCCGGGGCAACATTTCAAAAGATGATCAACAAGGTGTTCAAAGCCCAGATCGGTCGGAACATGGAGTGCTACGTAGACGATATGATTGTTAAATCCATTTTCAGGGATCATGCCGAAGATCTGAGAGAGTGTTTTGAAACACTCAGAAGAAACAACATGAGGATCAACCCGAACAAATGTACGTTCGGAGTAAATAGTGGGAAGTTTCTGGGATACATGGTTAGTGCCCGAGGAATTGAAGCAAACCCAGAGAAGATTAAAGCAGTCATCGACATGGAAGCACCGAAGATGATCAGGGACATTCAAAAGCTGACCGGACGGCTAGCAGCCCTGAGGAGGTTCATTTCCAGATCGGCCGAAAAGGCCTTACCATTCTTTGAAGTACTTAGGGGGTCCAAGAATTTCGAGTGGGGGCCGAACTGCCAGAAAGCATTCGAGGAGGTTAAAGAGTACTTGGTAAAAGCTCCACTCTTAATGAGACCCGACCCGAAAGAAACATTGCAGCTGTACTTGGCTGTGAACGACCGAACACTCGGAGCCATGTTGGTCAAAGAGCACGAAGGGAACCAGCATCCGGTGTTCTATGTTTCTCATATTCTCAAAGATACAGAAACAAGATATCCGAATGCAGAGAAGTTCGCCTATGGATTGGTAATGGCCGCAAGAAAGTTAAGGCACTATTTCCAAGGAAGGACGATCAAGGTTGTAACCGATCATCCGTTAAAGAAAATCTTGCAAAGGCCAGAGGCATCGGGCAGAGTGGTTGCTTGGGCGATCGAACTGGGGGAGCATGATTTGGAGTATACACCAAGGACTTCGATCAAAGCCCAAGCACTAGCGGATTTCATGGTAGAATGCTCTTTCTCGGGGCCGAACGACTTGGCTCCAGAAGAGCAAATAATTCAGACACCGGGAAAATGGAAGTTGTTTGTCGACGGGTTGGTCGCCAAGGAAAAGTGCGGGGCAGGGTTAATTCTAACAAGCCCAGAAGGATTTGAGATTTGTCAAGCTATCAGGTTCACTTTCCCGTTGACGAACAATGAGGCCGAATATGAAGCACTTTTGGGAGGACTAGATTTGGCGAGAAATCTGGAGGTTAAGCACATCAGGGCGTTCAGTGATTCCATGTTGGTGGTAAAACAGTTCTCAGTAGAGTATGGGCAAAGAGATCCCCGAACCAAGGCATATGCCCTTAAGGTACGTGAACAATCTTTGTTGTTTGAAACTTTCGAGTTAACCCAAGTAGCCGGAGAAAACAACAGTCGGGCAGACGCCCTCTCAAGGCTAGCTTCGGCAGAAACCCAGAACCTAAATGGGTCCATCTATCTGACCGAAGTAAAGACGCCTTCGATAGACAAGAAGCAGTGCATGGAAATTCATCAAGGGGTCAATTGGATGACTCCCATCAGGGCATTCTTGGAGAAAGGTACCCTACCACTTGACCGAAGGGAAGCACAGAAGGTGAAGTATCGGTCGGGAATTTACACTCTGGTCGGGGGCCGCTTATTTAGACGATCGGCAAGCCAACCACTACTTAGGTGTTTAGACCAAGCTGAACAGCAACTAGCCTTGGAGACGGTTCACGAAGGAATTTGTGGAGAGCATTTGGCAAGAAGATCGTTAGCCTTCAAAATTCTCAGGCAAGGGTTTTTCTGGCCAAAGATGAAAGAAGATGCATCCGAATATGCCAAGAAGTGTAGACAGTGCCAACTTTTCAGCACAATACCAAAACAACCACCCGAAGAAATGTCCTCAGTCCTTAGCCCGATTCCATTTGCTATGTGGGCGGTTGATATTGTGGGGATCCTACCCACCAGCACTAAGCAAGCGAAGTACTGTATTGTGGCAATCGACTATATGACTAAGTGGATAGAAGCAAAACCCCTTTTGGCCATTACCGAAAAGGCCGCGAAGAAATTCATGCTGGAACAGGTCATCTTGAGGTTTGGCATTCCTATGGTGTGTGTGTCCGATAACGGTACTCAATTCATTGGGAACAAGTTCAGAAAATTTCTGGCTCAATTCGGGATAAAACAGAAGTTCAGTTCGGTAGGGCATCCCCAGGGAAATGGGGCGATCGAGGCGGCAAACAAAATTATTTTTGATGGAATCAAGAAAAGGCTAGGGGAAGCTAAGGGACTTTGGGCTGAAGAACTACCATGGGTCCTATGGGCTGTAACACCCCCAGATCCGGGGTCCGGGATCGGGTCGTTACGGTCTTATTTTCCATGATTAATACTTTACTTGAGTCCACAATAAATAAATCACCTGCTGTGACCCCACAATAATAACCACTCACACACACACACAGTTATAGTCCCAGAGATGAAATTGAAATAAGTCTTGCATTATTGGTTTATGAATAAAAGTTATTACAAGCCAAAAGGATAACATCATAAGTTTAAAAGTTTAGCTGTTGATTAATCATTATTGATACATATAAGTAAACTGGAAATCAAGGCTGCTGAGCTATGCTACCTCAGCAATGGCAGCGATGATATCAATGGGTAGCCCTGCGGGGCGGGTAACCTGCTTGCGCCTAGTGCGCCTGACGCGGGCCATGTGACCTAGCTGTTGTTGTGACATAATAAATAAGCAAGGGTGAGCAACAGCCCACCAACAATATATAACTGTGCAGTAATATATAAGACAGTTCAAAGATATGTTTGAAATCATATGCCATGCATTAGAGAAAATATTGCCAGTTTAATATAAAGGATGAAGTTACAAGGTAACTCAATAAATGTATATTTTGTGGAAGCATATGCTATGCCAAAATAAGCAAGATAGCATCATTTTCATAAACATAGGAACTTGCAGAATGATATTGCAATTCCAGTTTGAAATACTTTTCAATTCTGCCAACTATGATGATGTTGCAGAAAATTTCCAACATTGAGTGATGAACTAATACGGGAGCATTGCCGCGCCAGATGCCCTGACGTTTACGGGGATCAGCCGTATGTCATGCATCTCATCAGTCGTTCTCTACATGTAGAAGGTAGCTCCGACGGATTTACTTGTTTACCGCCCTCTGGAACTCCTAAGCCAACGGTTGGGCTATTGCTGGACCGGCGCCACTCGGCCACTTACGCGTCTCCTAGTTCATTCCATACTCATAACTTTGAAACATAAAGTTTGTCCCCCTTTCCCCAAGTATAATACTTGTTGATAAGACTCCACCAGGTAGTCATATCTAAATGGAAAGGAAAATTTACCAATATTTCCCAAGCTACTGCTTGTTAATGGATAATGACTTGTTCCAACATTCTTTCCCCTCGAATAATGAGTGGGTACACGTAATGCCAGGAATAATAGCAACCAAGTTGCGAGTGAACGAATAATTTATGACCGGGCAGTCACAAGATAAATAACATTCCTCAAGTAAGGTTCCCTTATAATAGAATCGAAGGGAGAATGAAATCACTGAGAACCTTCCTTGATAATATAATAATATTAATAAGACTCTGTAATAATTTATATAATGTTCGGAGGTCGATGATACTATGTGAATGACACCAAGTATCTTTGAAACGAGTTAGAAGAATTAAATAAATATTCCAAGAATATTTCTTGAGTCACGGGTATTGGAAAGGTGTTGCTCGGAATAATCTTTGAATAACTGTTCAGAATAATATTCATTGGACGAATAATGAATATTCCTATTAATAATAATGGTATTTTATTGATGAAATAATCGCCAAATGGATATTTGAAATAATATTCATTGAATAAATAATGAATATTCAACTTAAGAATGATACTTATTGATGAAGTAATTATCGATTGAATACTTGAGACCATATTCATTGAATAAATAATGAATATTCGACTTAATAATAATTATCGAAGAAATGAATATTGAATGAATATTTAAAATCATGTTCAATAATAGAATTGACTTTAACTGAATGTCGAAGATAATATTTATCGAATAACTGAAGTTCGAATCAATGCTCAACTAATATTTATAAAATAAATAGAGATCGAATGAATATTCGAAATAATATTCATTTAAATAAATAAGACTCGAATGAATATTAAAATAATATTCATTACTTAAATAAACTCGAATGAATATTCAAAATAACATTTATCGAGTAAATAAGAATGAATAACTTAATTGAGAGTTCGAAATAATATTCGAATATTTAATCGACTTTAGATGAATATTAATCATATAATATTCCTCGAATAAATAAGCATCTGATGACAATCCGAATAATATTTATTAAATAATCTCAAGGAATATCCCAACAATATTTGCCGGATAACAAATGGAAAATATTTACTTAAATATTTCCTCTGAAAATAATATCAATATATCAAGGAATATCGACTCCCGGTCTATAATCAAAGAATGAGATTCACTGCCCTTCGATTAAGGGTCTAAATAATTTCCGGCTTATAACTGATATATAACTATCTAGTTTATAAGCCAACAATAATTCAGGGAACAAGCATTTCAAAATAATTCGAGAATAGGCATGCATGCTATGGCATATGTATACTGAAAACACATACATATATATATTCACAACAACAGCCTTTAAAAAAAAAAAGGTTCGAAAACTTGCCTGGAAATCGAGTACGAGTAGGGGTAGTAGTAGCGTGTCCCGGGTCAGCCTGATGATCTATAATTAGCCAAGGCATTCGGGATTAATCATTTAACTCCTTTCAAAGGTTAAGTATAAACTTAACTTAAATCGAAACACGTTTTCAAGTCGTTTCGTTATACCCCTCTAGTTCACTCTTACTATTGCTTTTATTACCCGATACTTGTTCGTTACTAAAGCATGACATTACACTTACATATGGTAAGTATTTAAATCGTATAAGTTTTAAAGTCGAAAGATTAGACCTCGATATTTATCGATCGTTTTCTAAGTGGTTTACCGAAGTTATAACCAAGTATACCTCTTAGGGGTACTTTCGTACTTAACCTAGATTCGAACATTTTTATAAAATCGGAAAACGATCCATTTGACATGCGGTCTTCTCCCACACCTTCCTTTTTATCTCTATTATTTAATTATCACGATTCGCCACTGATTAAACAAAATTAAAGGGAATCAATTTCAATTACGAACTTTTGATTACGGTTCCGAACCACTTTTACGAATTTAATCATAACTCCTAAACCGTAAGTCCGTTTCATGCGATCTTTATATCAAAACGAAGCTCATAACATAATCTAGCTAATCATGGCAAAAGTCGAAGCTAATCAGTGAGTTATACCTTCTGTCCAATTCGTGTTCTTAATGTTAACGAAATTTCGGCATTACGACGGCTATAAATCGAATATTTCTAAATTCCAAATCTTCCAATAATCAAGGTATCCATCCCAAACAACATGTACATGATATATCACCATGAACTGAGGCCAAGCAATGCCTTTCCGTTCATCTAAACTATTTTTAACATTTATCAAAACTAAATCACAATCATGCTTATAATCATGCTAATAACACATCTTATACTAAAACCCACCAAGATCATGCAAAATCTCAAGGTAAAGTCTAGGGTTTCAAGTTGCTATACCTTCCTTGGAGTATGATCTAGCCTCACTATGCTTGGTATGATCCTTAGAGGTGCTTAAGCTTGCTAAATCAACCATGAAAAACAAGAAAAAACAAGATTAGTTCATGAAAACACTATTCACCCTCCTCTTAAATCATTTTTTTGAAAATGGAAAAAGAAGAGATTGAAGCTAGGATTTTGAGGAGATCATTTATATGAAATGTAAGTCTCACCATAAAAGTTTCAAGATCAACAAATGGTTGGAAGTTGGATTTTTGTTTTGGAATTAAAGCTTTTGCCGAATGGTGTTCTTGGAGGGGGGAGAGAGTATTTTGCTTGGTTGATTTTTGCAATAATGCATAAAGTGGTGTTTACTTGGATAATATCTCCTTAAAGTGGTGTTAGTGGAGTGTGATGTATAGAATGATGTATTTGTGAGGACAAGTGTTGAAGATTGGATGGTTTAAGGCTTAACCAAGTGGTTTGTTTTCTAAGTACTTAGTTGATTCACTAAGTATTGGTTACTTAAGTAACTATATGGTTTCTAGATATTTATCACTTGCACACATGCATGCATCTTGCCTCCTCTGCTTGATTCCTTGTCCGTTTATTGCTTAATTCGTTGATCGTTCGAGGGAATAACTCATTCGTTTCTAGTTAGGGTTTTACCGAAAACCTTCTTAATATTCATAATACTATTCCTCATCTTTCTTAATGCTTCTCGAATTTAAATTCCTTAAATTCCTTTTATAATTCCTTATGTCTTGCAGTGTCCAGGGAATTCTCGGAGAAAATAAAAGTGCTCTTTTTCTGAATCCGACAGCTTTTACATACACTTATTTTCTTCCGGGATCACTAATACGAACTCAGAAATCCGTTCCGAATACCGGGTATAACATTTTTATAATAATATTCCAAATTCCACCAAAATCACTATTCATCACTTATTTTTATTTAATTCTAATAATTAGGAAAATGAACCTGGTTCACTCTCGAGTGCTTCTTAACCTTTTTACGGAACCGCTGGACTTATAATAGATATTGATTTGGATGACATAAGAATAATCTTACTTGAAGTAATATACTTATATTCTTAGGAGATAGATCATTCTTATCTATGCCGTCAACCAAAAGTATTCTGCATGACATGTAAATAATTGAATTCAAATCCGTTCCATTCATTTAATAGATCTTCGTTACATCGCAGTCATAACCACTATTCATTCCCACATTATTACATAATAAAAAGTTTTAAATTCTACCAAAAATCTGGGTTCTTACAGTCTCCCCTCCTTAAAAGGATTCCGTCCCGGAATCAGCTTGAAAACAAATGGGGGTACTTTTCCATCATTGCACTTTCTAGCTCCCAGGTTGATTCTTCTATGTTGTGATTCTGCCATAAAACTCTGACAAGCTTGATGACCTTGTTTCGGAGCACTTGATCTTTTCTGTCCATGATTTCCACAGGTTGCTCTACGTAGGTCAAGTCTGGTTGCATGTCCACGTGCTCATATTCCACTATGTGCTTGGCATCTGGGTTATATTTCCTTAGCATTGAGACATGGAACACATTGTGCACTTGCTGCAGGTTTGGGGGTAATGCCAGTTCATAAGCTAGCTCCCCAATACGTCTTAAGATCTCAAATGGCCCAATATATCTAGGGCTCAGCTTCCCTTTCTTTCCAAACCTCATTAAACCCTTCCAAGGAGATACCTTCAAGAACACTAGGTCTCCCACCTCATATTCTTTTCCTTTCCGGGCTAAGTCGGCATATTTCTTTTGTCGGTCTTGGGCTGCTACCAGCCATCCTCTTATTAGATCCACTGCATCTTTAGTCCGTTGGACCATCTCAGGCCCGAGCATCTTTCGCTCTCCAACTTCATCCCAATATAAGGGAGATCGGCATTTCCTTCCATAAAGGGCCTCGTAAGGCGGCATCCCTATGCTTGAATGAAAGCTATTGTTGTAGGAGAACTCAATCAATGGCAAGTGATCATCCCAATTTCCTTTAAAGTCTATAGCACAGACTCTCAACATATCTTCTAGTGTCTGGATGGTCCTTTCACTTTGCCCGTCTGTCTGGGGATGGTAAGCTGTACTCATGTTTAGCCTGGTTCCCACACAGTCCTGAAAGCTCCTCCAAAACCTGGAGTTAAATCTGGGATCTCTGTCAGATACTATGGCGACTGGGACTCCATGTCGCGCCACTATTTCTTTGAGGTAGATGTCTACAAGCCTATCAACCGTGTACCTTTCGTTGATCGGTAGGAAGTGAGCTGACTTTGTTAGTCGGTCTATAATCACCCATATGGCATCATGATTTGCTTTGGTCCTTGGTAAACCTACTACGAAGTCCATAGCTATATGTTCCCATTTCCATTCGGGAATCTCCAAGGGGTGTAGAAGTCCACTAGGCCTTTGGTGCTCTGCTTTCACTTTCTGGCAAGTCAAGCATCTGCTTACCCACTCTACCACGTCCTTTTTCATGTTGGGCCACCAGTAGTACTCTTTCAAATCTCTATACATTTTGGTGCTACCGGGGTGCACTGAGTATCCTGAGTTGTGTGCCTCATATAGAATTTCTTCCTTGAGTTCCTGATTGTTTGGGACCCATATCCTCCACATATATCTCATGATTCCTCCCTTATCTTTTTCACACTTTATTTCTTCCCCAGTCATTAACTCCTCTGTCGAGTTCTTTTCTGCTTCCATTATTTGTTCTTGGCATAACCTAATCTTTTCCAACAGTAGAGGCTGGATCCGAATTTCCATCAACTTTTCTTGACCTTCTTCAGGTATCTTAATCTCAATTTCCAGCCTCTCGAAGTCTTTTATCAACTCTTCCTCTGTAGTTATCATTTTGAGCTTCTCTTTCCTACTAAGGGCGTCAGCCACCACATTGGCTTTGCCCGGGTGGTAACGAATCTCACAGTCGTAATCCTTGATTAGCTCTAGCCATCTTCTCTGGCGCATGTTAAGCTCTTTCTGCGTAAAAATGTACTTGAGGCTCTTATGGTCAGTGTAAATCTCACACTTCTCTCCATACAAGTAGTGCCTCCAAAATTTTAAGGCAAAGACAATTGCTGCTAATTCCAGATCATGGGTGGGGTATCGGATCTCGTAATCCTTCAATTGTCTTGACGCATATGCTATTACCTTGCCGTGCTGCATAAGCACGCATCCCAATCCTTTATGCGAAGCATCACTGTAAATCACGAAATCTCCTTTTCCATCAGGCAACGCCAATACTGGGGCCGTTACCAACCTCTTCTTCAGCTCTTGAAAACTCTTCTCGCATTTTTCAGTCCATTCAAATTTCTCAGTTTTCCGGGTAAGTCGAGTTAACGGGGCTGCAATCTTTGCAAAATCTTGAACAAATCGTCTGTAATATCCTGCTAACCCTATGAAACTCCTTACCTCTGTTGGAGTGGTTGGTCGCTCCCAATTTGAAACTGCCTCTATCTTGGAGGGGTCAACTAGCACTCCTTCTTTGTTGATTACGTGCCCTAAAAATTGTACTTCATTTTTCCAGAACTCACACTTTGAGAATTTGGCATATAATTGCTCTTTCCGGAGCGTCTCTAAGGTTATCCTCAAATGTTCAGCGTGTTCTTCCTCTGTCTTTGAGTAGATCAAAATATCATCAATAAAGACTATAACAAACTGGTCCAAATATTCCTTGAACACTCTATTCATTAAATCCATGAAAGCTGCTGGGGCGTTGGTCAATCCGAACGACATCACCAAGAACTCATAATGTCCATACCTAGTACGGAATGCAGTCTTTGGAATATCTTCAGGTTTAATCTTCAGCTGGTGATATCCGGTTCTCAAGTCAATCTTGGAGAAATACACAGCTCCTCTTAGCTGGTCAAACAAATCATCAATTCTGGGCAACGGGTACTTATTCTTTATGGTTAGCTTGTTCAACTCTCGATAGTCGATGCATAACCTCATACTCCCGTCCTTTTTCTTGACGAACAATACTGGTGCGCCCCAAGGCGACACACTGGGTCTTATCATACCCTTATCCAACAATTCCTGTAATTGCTTTGCTAGCTCTTTCATTTCCACTGGTGCTAATCGGTATGGGGCCTTTGAAACTGGCGCCGTCCCCGGGGCTAACTCGATAGCAAACTCAATCACTCTATCTGGTGGTAATCCAGGAAGATCATCCGGAAACACATCTTCAAATTCGTTAACCACCGGAATGTCTTGTATCCTGGGCGCCTCTTTCTGGGTGTTGATAACGTAAGCTAAATAAGCTTCGTTTCCTTTTCGTAGCAGTCTCTTGGTCTGCGCCATGGTTAGAATGGTTTGGGTTTGTCGTAACCCCTTAAACACTATTTCCTTATTTCCTGGGGTTTTCAACTTAACCTTTTTCCCTTTACAATCTATTTGCGCATTATTACGAGACAACCAGTCCATTCCCAAAATAACATCGAATTCCCCTAGCTTAAAAGGGATCAAATCAACACAGAAGGATCGTCCTCCTATTTCTATTTTGCAATCGGAGTGAATCTGGTTAACTGGAACGACTTCCTGATTAGCTATCTCTACTTGCAAAGACTCCCTTAGTGGTTGAGTTTTAAGTTTCAATTTATGTGCAAAATCTCTAGATATAAAAGACTTAGTTGCCCCAGAATCAAATAAAACATTTGCACTGACTGAATTGAGGGAAAATGTACCTGCTATCACATCCGTGTTCCTCACGGCATCTTGCACTGTCATGTTAAAAGTTCTAGCAGTTGGTGGCCTGTTGGAGGCAGCTCTGCTTGCCCCTGAGGCTGCTGGTTTGTTCATTGGGCAATCCCTCCTCATGTGACCTGGACGACCACACTGAAAACAAGTAGTGCCTTTGCTGGCAGTAGGAGCAATCGTGGCACACTGGTGGGCATAGTGGCCTGCTCGCCCACACTTATAACAGACCGTCTGTTTCTGAGTACACACCCCGGAATGTCTCTTCCCACAAGTGGCACATACTGGTAGTGGAGGTCTGGGATGATGGGAACGGGACACTCCAGCTTGTTGGCCACCCTGGCTTACAGTTGCACTCCCAGATGGTTTAAACCCAACACTCCTCCCAGGTAGGGAAACTGATCCTCGGTTGAACCTATTCGGGGGCCTTCCCCTTGCGGAACCTCCGCCCATGCTGGCATGCTTTCTCTTTAATCCCCCTTTCTCTTTCTCTCTTTGCATCTGATCGCTCCCTGCTTCCACAATGGTTGCCTTTTGCACCAAGGTGGCATAATCAGTAATCTCTAAAACGGCCACTCTGTTCTGAATCCACTGCTTCAGCCCTTGCTGAAACCTGTTAGCTTTCTTTTCTTCAGTGTCCACAAACTCTGGTACAAATCGTGATAACTCAGTAAACTTGGCTTCATAATCAGCCACTGTCATGTTGTTCTGCTTCAGTTCCAAAAACTTAAGTTCCATCTGGGTTTTCATAAACTTTGGGAAATACTTCTCTAGAAACAATTGTTTAAACCTATCCCAGGTTACAATAGCATCGGTCTCCATATTCTTCTTAGCTTCCCACCAATAGTTGGCCTCTCCTTTTAGCAAGTAGGTAGCAAAGACAGTCTTTTGGGCTTCCCCAATACTCAGAATCTCGAAAGATTTTTCCATTTCCTTGACCCAGGCCCTTGCCTCTACGGGGTCAGCCGATCCGTGAAACTCTGGGGGTTTGAGGGACTTGAAGGCCCTAAAGGAATTGGCCACAGTGGTATTGTTTCCTTGGGCTGGTTGGGGGTATTGGTTCAAATTCTGCCTGAGCAGATCCATAAATTGTCCCATGGGGTTTCCGCCCTGGTTCTCCCCCTGATGTTCGACTTCAGTTTCCCCTTCTTCTATTTCCTCTTCAAACTCTGCAGTATAGAAAGTTTCATCCCCCATCCCATAATGGGAATCCTCCTGCTCATTATAGTCCTGATCCTGTTCTTCATTATACTCAAAATTTTCCTCATGTTGATTGTGACTTTCTTGGCCAGTAGATTCGTGAGGGTTAGCCCTAGTACCCATTCTTCTCGGAGGCATTTTACTGAAAATTTGGACAATATACATTAGGTTTATTTACCTATTTCAGAGGGTTTTCCTCACAATATCGATGCATAAATGGATTTAGGATCCCACAGTTCTATATATCATGGCAGTTTTAGCCGAAAGCAGTACGGACAGATATAATATAATAAACTAGTGATCGCGTCATAAGAAAACTGAAATGACTGAAAAGGGAAATAAATATATACCAAGTACCAAACGGTACAACATCCGACATACAACAACAGTTTTAAAAGAAATACAACCATCCGAATAACAACTAGTCAAAAGTGAAATAAGCTGTCTATCTGTCTAGTCTGCAACAGGGATCTACAAGCTGAAACTATCCCTACCAAAAATCGGCACTACTATGACCATACAAGACTAGACAACTAGACCAATACATCACTATCCCTGCAGTCAGCCACGACGGCGGGTCAAATCTAGAACCCTCCTCATAGCAAGGCGGAAAATCTCCTCTGCATTAGCCCTGGATACCAAGCCATGCCCATCACTGGGTAACTGTCGCACCCTCACACGGGCCCTCAGCTCTATGCCGGTCACCTGCCTATACATATCTCTAGCTCTGGCACGCCTACCACCCAGGTGCCTCAACCGGGCCTCTCTCTCTGCGGCTAGCTCTCTGCGGGACTCTGCCAGCCTGGCCTCAGCCACGGCTACCTCAGAAGTAAGTCTGCCCACAACATAGTGATGGAAACATGCTGGGACGTCCCCTGTCGGACCATGGGGTGGAGGGGCTGGATCTGCTGGAAGGGCAGCCTCTGCCTGCTGTGGCTCTGGGGTCAATGCCTCAAACTCATCTGACACTGGGCTCACCGGTAGTGGTGGCGGGGTAGGGGCTCTCTCATCAGAGAGGGGTGGCACATGAAGTCCGGAACTCCCTGCAACATCAGCCACGGGCTCATCAACATCTCCCTCGGCACCCTCATCTACATCCTGGCCTAAAACAGCAGCCATCGCCTGCTCTGTGGTCATGTCAGTATCCTCCTCCAAAGTCCTAATCTGAGTCACAACCCAAAAGTCCTCCCAAATCTCTCTACCCTCAGGTACAAGCTGGTCCTCCTCAGGGTCCTCATCATCAACATCCTCAGCAACTAACTCAGCATCCCCTACGGCCTGGACCTCCTCCTCTGACTCAACAACATCAGTATCAGCATCCACCTGGACCTCAGGGTCCTCCTCCTCTGACTCAACAACATCAGTATCAGCATCTGAATCTACCATCGCCGAGCCCTCGGCGGCCTGGATCGCATCATCGTGCTGTCTCTCATACTCTCCCGGATCCGAGATGTCGCTCGCCTACACAATGACGAATTATATTACTATCACGATATTTAAAAGTTCCCATAAGGGTTTTAAGTGAACTTGGCAAGAGTTCTTATTATCTTAGTGAATTTATTATTGTATAGCGTCGCATCATCTCTTGGGATTTATAACTCTCTCTCTGATACCATTTCTGTAATACCCCCAGATCCGGGGTCCGGGATCGGGTCGTTACGGTCTTATTTTCCATGATTAATACTTTACTTGAGTCCACAATAAATAAATCACCTGCTGTGACCCCACAATAATAACCACTCACACACACACAGTTATAGTCCCAGAGATGAAATTGAAATAAGTCTTGCATTACTGGTTTACGAATAAAAGTTATTACAAGCCAAAAGGATAACATCATAAGTTTAAAAGTTTAGCCGTTGATTAATCATTATTGATACATATAAGTAAACTGGAAATCAAGGCTGCTGAGCTATGCTACCTCAGCAATGGCAGCGATGATATCAACGGGTAGCCCTGCGGGGCGGGTAACCTGCTTGCGCCGAGTGCGCCTGACGCGGGCCATGTGACCTAGCTGTTGTTGTGACATAATAAATAAGCAAGGGTGAGCAACAGCCCACCAACAATATATAACTGTGCAGTAATATATAAGACAGTTCAAAGATATGTTTGAAATCATATGCCATGCATTAGAGAAAATATTGCCAGTTTAATATAAAGGATGAAGTTACAAGGTAACTCAATAAATGTATATTTTGTGGAAGCATATGCTATGCCAAAATAAGCAAGATAGCATCATTTTCATAAACATAGAAACTTGCAGAATGATATTGCAATTCCAGTTTGAAATACTTTTCAATTCTGCCAACTATGATGATGTTGCAGAAAATTTCCAACATTGAGTGATGAACTAATACGGGAGCATTGCCGCGCCAGATGCCCTGACGTTTACGGGGATCAGCCGTATGTCATGCATCTCATCAGTCGTTCTCTACATGTAGAAGGTAGCTCCGACAGATTTACTTGTTTACCGCCCTCTGGAACTCCTAAGCCAACGGTTGGGCTATTGCTGGACCGGCACCACTCGGCCACTTACGCGTCTCCTAGTTTATTCCATACCCATAACTTTGAAACATAAAGTTTGTCCCCCTTTCCCCAAGTATAATACTTGTTGATAAGACTCCACCAGGTAGTCATATCTAAATGGAAAGGAAAATTTACCAATATTTCCCAAGCTACTGCTTGTTAATGGATAATGACTTGTTCCAACATTCTTTCCCCTCGAATAATGAGTGGGTACACGTAATGCCAGGAATAATAGCAACCAAGTTGCGAGTGAACGAATAATTTATGACCGGGCAGTCACAAGATAAATAACATTCCTCAAGTAAGGTTCCCTTATAATAGAATCGAAGGGAGAATGAAATCACTGAGAACCTTCCTTGATAATATAATAATATTAATAAGACTCTGTAATAATTTATATAATGTTCGGAGGTCGATGATACTATGTGAATGACACCAAGTATCTTTGAAACGAGTTAGAAGAATTAAATAAATATTCCAAGAATATTTCTTGAGTCACGGGTATTGGAAAGGTGTTGCTTGGAATAATCTTTGAATAACTGTTCAGAATAATATTCATTGGACGAATAATGAATATTCCTATTAATAATAATGGTATTTTATTGATGAAATAATCGCCAAATGGATATTTGAAATAATATTCATTGAATAAATAATGAATATTCAACTTAAGAATGATACTTATTGATGAAGTAATTATCGATTGAATACTTGAGACCATATTCATTGAATAAATAATGAATATTCGACTTAATAATAATTATCGAAGAAATGAATATTTAAAATCATGTTCAATAATAGAATTGACTTTAACTGAATGTCGAAGATAATATTTATCGAATAACTGAAGTTCGAATCAATGCTCAACTAATATTTATAAAATAAATAGAGATCGAATGAATATTCGAAATAATATTCATTTAAATGAATAAGACTCGAATGAATATTAAAATAATATTCATTACTTAAATAAACTCGAATGAATATTCAAAATAACATTTATCGAGTAAATAAGAATGAATAACTTAATTGAGAGTTCGAAATAATATTCGAATATTTAATCGACTTTAGATGAATATTAATCATATAATATTCCTCGAATAAATAAGCATCTGATGACAATCCGAATAATATTTATTAAATAATCTCAAGGAATATCCCAACAATATTTGCCGGATAACAAATGGAAAATATTTACTTAAATATTTCCTCTGAAAATAATATCAATATATCAAGGAATATCGACTCCCGGTCTATAATCAAAGAATGAGATTCACTGCCCTTCGATTAAGGGTCTAAATAATTTCCGGCTTATAACTGATATATAACTATCTAGTTTATAAGCCAACAATAATTCAGGGAACAAGCATTTCAAAATAATTCGAGAATAGGCATGCATGCTATGGCATATGTATACTGAAAACACATACATATATATATTCACAACAACTGCCTTTAAAAAAAAAAGGTTCGAAAACTTGCCTGGAAATCGAGTACGAGTAGGGGTAGTAGTAGCGTGTCCCGGGTCAGCCTGATGATCTATAATTAGCCAAGGCATTCGGGATTAATCATTTAACTCCTTTCAAAGGTTAAGTATAAACTTAACTTAAATCGAAACACGTTTTCAAGTCGTTTCGTTATACCCCTCTAGTTCACTCTTACTATTGCTTTTATTACCCGATACTTGTTCGTTACTAAAGCATGACATTACACTTACATATGGTAAGTATTTAAATCGTACAAGTTTTAAAGTCGAAAGATTAGACCTCGATATTTATCGATCGTTTTCTAAGTGGTTTACCGAAGTTATAACCAAGTATACCTCTTAGGGGTACTTTCGTACTTAACCTAGATTCGAACATTTTTATAAAATCGGAAAACGATCCATTTGACATGCGGTCTTCTCCCACACCTTCCTTTTTATCTCTATTATTTAATTATCACGATTCGCCACTGATTAAACAAAATTAAAGGGAATCAATTTCAATTACGAACTTTTGATTACGGTTCCGAACCACTTTTACGAATTTAATCATAACTCCTAAACCGTAAGTCCGTTTCATGCGATCTTTATATCAAAACGAAGCTCATAACATAATCTAGCTAATCATGGCAAAAGTCGAAGCTAATCAGTGAGTTATACCTTCTGTCCAATTCGTGTTCTTAATGTTAACGAAATTTCGGCATTACGACGGCTATAAATCGAATATTTCTAAATTCCAAATCTTCCAATAATCAAGGTATCCATCCCAAACAACATGTACATGATATATCACCATGAACTGAGGCCAAGCAATGCCTTTCCGTTCATCTAAACTATTTTTAACATTTATCAAAACTAAATCACAATCATGCTTATAATCATGCTAATAACACATCTTATACTAAAACCCACCAAGATCATGCAAAATCTCAAGGTAAAGTCTAGGGTTTCAAGTTGCTATACCTTCCTTGGAGTATGATCTAGCCTCACTATGCTTGGTATGATCCTTAGAGGTGCTTAAGCTTGCTAAATCAACCATGAAAAACAAGAAAAAACAAGATTAGTTCATGAAAACACTATTCACCCTCCTCTTAAATCATTTTTTTGAAAATGGAAAAAGAAGAGATTGAAGCTAGGATTTTGAGGAGATCATTTATATGAAATGTAAGTCTCACCATAAAAGTTTCAAGATCAACAAATGGTTGGAAGTTGGATTTTTGTTTTGGAATTAAAGCTTTTGCCGAATGGTGTTCTTGGAGGGGGGAGAGAGTATTTTGCTTGGTTGATTTTTGCAATAATGCATAAAGTGGTGTTTACTTGGATAATATCTCCTTAAAGTGGTGTTAGTGGAGTGTGATGTATAGAATGATGTATTTGTGAGGACAAGTGTTGAAGATTGGATGGTTTAAGGCTTAACCAAGTGGTTTGTTTTCTAAGTACTTAGTTGATTCACTAAGTATTGGTTACTTAAGTAACTATATGGTTTCTAGATATTTATCACTTGCACACATGCATGCATCTTGCCTCCTCTGCTTGATTCCTTGTCCGTTTATTGCTTAATTCGTTGATCGTTCGAGGGAATAACTCATTCGTTTCTAGTTAGGGTTTTACCGAAAACCTTCTTAATATTCATAATACTATTCCTCATCTTTCTTAATGCTTCTCGAATTTAAATTCCTTAAATTCCTTTTATAATTCCTTATGTCTTGCAGTGTCCAGGGAATTCTCGGAGAAAATAAAAGTGCTCTTTTTCTGAATCCGACAGCTTTTACATACACTTATTTTCTTCCGGGATCACTAATACGAACTCAGAAATCCGTTCCGAATACCGGGTATAACATTTTTATAATAATATTCCAAATTCCACCAAAATCACTATTCATCACTTATTTTTATTTAATTCTAATAATTAGGAAAATGAACCTGGTTCACTCTCGAGTGCTTCTTAACCTTTTTACGGAACCGCTGGACTTATAATAGATATTGATTTGGATGACATAAGAATAATCTTACTTGAAGTAATATACTTATATTCTTAGGAGATAGATCATTCTTATCTATGCCGTCAACCAAAAGTATTCTGCATGACATATAAATAATTGAATTCAAATCCGTTCCATTCATTTAATAGATCTTCGTTACATCGCAGTCATAACCACTATTCATTCCCACATTATTACATAATAAAAAGTTTTAAATTCTACCAAAAATCTGGGTTCTTACATGGGCTTACCGAACCACTACAAGATCTTCTACCGGAGAAATGCCTTTCAAACTGGCCTTCGGGACTGATGCCCTTCTACCTGTTGAAGTTGGTTTAGATTCTTACCGAACAGAAGTATTTAACGTGGAGACAAATGAGTTCGGACTCCGAGCAAATGTGGACTTACTGGAAGAAGAAAGAGAGGCTGCCCACCAAAGAAACTTAAGGTACCAACTACAGGCAGCCCAGTACTATGATTCGGGGGTGAAGAAGAGATCGTTCCGAGTCGGGGACTTAGTACTTCGGGAGTTAGCCACCTCAATGCCAGCCAAAAAGGGCAAGCTTATGCCCAACTGGGAAGGTCCATATGTGGTAATTGAAGTGGTTCGATCGGGCACCTACAAATTGGCTCATCCGGACGGCAGCCCAATCAAAAACACCTGGCATGCCGCTCGCCTTCGCCGTTTTTACCAGTAAGCTTACTGGACAAATTTTATTGCTTTTTACTTCAGTATTTTGTTTTATGCAACTTTATTCTGAATCCCATAAGATAGCATCAATCTGTAATCGAATCTATGTAAGAGTTGCATGATTAATGAAAAGATTGTTTTGCTCCATTTTTTATCCGGTATTGTTAAGCTAAGTACATTTACAGCCAAAAAGCTAAGTACGCAATATTAAGCTTAATAGACCCATGTTTGGGGCCGACCGTATAAAACATGCGCCCTTTAACTTATTGGTAGTGTTCAAGTACATTGCGTTTTAAGCTACAAATACTTGGCGAATCCAAATTTGGGGCCGACCGAATGAAATTTGGCCTCTTACAAAATTGTCTCAGTATTTAAGTTGCTTTGACATTAATTAAGGCCGGGAGGAAATATTTTTCAGCCGACCGAATGAGACCTTAATCATTTACAAAACCCCTTAAATACTGGGGGACAGCTAGGTTACGACCAAAAATGCACATACATGCTAGGCCGAAGCTGAAGATGCACAAACATATAAGTAATTATGCCAAGGCAATATAATGCCGAAGACGCATAAAAGTAAAATAAATATGCTAAGGCAAAATGAAGCCAAAGATGCATGAGAATAAGCAAAAATTATGCTAAGGCCAATTGAAGCCGAAGATGCGTAAAAGAGAAAAATTATGCTAAGGCAAACCAAAGCTAAAGATGCATAAACAGAAACAAAAGCCAATTTAAGGCCGAAGCCGACGACGCATAAATAAAGATATTATGCTAAGGCAAACTTAAATAAACAAGCCCGAAGGCAAAGTAAAGTATTACAAGCCCGAAGGCACGAATAAAAAGCCCGAAGGCAAAGTTAAGCACTACAAGTCCAAAGGCATTAAAAAAAAATCAACAAAATTACAAGGCTTCGTCGGCTGGAGGTTCGTCGGAAAGAGACTCATCTTCACCCGAAGAAACCTCTAAAGGCTGATCAGACTCCTCCCGACCGACCGGATCCGTCATCCCGAGTGTAAGATCAACCAGCTGAGTATGATCGAGGCCTAGAGAATGTGCCTTCAGCACAGCGCCATCATATCCCATCTGATAGCATCTTTCTTCGGTCAGCTCAAGAGTCTTCTTCAGCCTCCGAACGTTCTTCCTTGTAACTTTGAGTTGTTTGTTTCTCCATTCAACCCTAGCCCTCAAGGCGTCCATCTCCTGCAACCTTTCCTTCAAGGAATCATTCTCGGCTTTCAAGGAATCATTCTCGGCTTTCAAGGAGTGAGCCTGGCCGGTGACCCTCTCTAAGTCAGTGGTTGCATTCCGGAGGCCCTCTTCAGCCTTGACTACCCGAACTTCAAGTTGGTTGGCCGTCTCCAGCTTGTTCTGTATCCCTTCCATTCGTTCGGCAACAACGGCCAACCAGGAAACACCCTGAAAACAAACAGGAGAAAAGAATTAAGCGGAGACAAACATAACGGATAAGTACCGAAAAGAAGAACAGAAACTCACCATGGAAAGCAAGGCCAACATTTCGGTGCAGGCCTCAAGGTCGTTCGCCTTAGCGAACGTTGGCCTGTCGGCTGGCAGAATGAGACCCCGGCAGAGATCGGGACCCACAATAGTAGACAGCTGCGGAGCAAGGACAATGATCTGGTCAGTCTCGATAACTCCCCAGGGAGGAGAATACACCTTCGGACCGGCATCTCCTGACCGGAATCTCTTTCGGGAATCGGTCGAGGTGACCAAATCCAAATTCAGGTCTCGAGGAGGAGAAGAAACAGGTGGAGTTTCAATTCTCTCTCCCTGATCGGGGACCGACTTCCCCTCCCCCTCGGTCGGATGAGCAACAGCCTCTTCTTCGGCTGTAGCGGTTGTAGAAAGCTGAACCGCCTTCTTACGCTTGCGCTCAATAATCTCCTGAAGAGAAGACACTGCACAAAACAACAGAGTGTTACACAGCAGAAGATTGAAATTGAAAACAAATATCTTTGCCCGAATATATAAAGCTGAAAACAAGTATGTAATGACAAGATAAAAATGGGTGTTACCACTACCCCAAAGGGCAACCAGCCAGTCGTTATTCCTTCCGTCCGATCGTGGGACCTTGCCCATGTCAAGCTCGCAGAGTAGGCGGTAATCGTGCACATCCGCCTGCAGCAGGTCGGGATATTTCAACCTGGACGAATCTAAATCATACCATCGGCCGTATTTTTCCATCTTCGGCCCCGAAATGAATGTCCAGTTCTCATGAGTCCCCTTGTTGCTAGAGTTGGTTTGAGCCCAATCGGCCCTACCGGTTCAACGGGCTATGGTGTAATATCCGTTGCTTTTCGAGTTCCTTCGCAGCTCATAATGGTGCCAGAACAAGGTTGTCCTTGGAGTCATTTTCTTGGCCAGACACCGAGCTTGGAAAGCGTTGATGTGGAAGAAACTGTTCGGGTCTAACTGCCCTATGGCAATCTTCAATTGCTTCAGTATCTTCTTCAAGATCGGTAACATCGGTAACCGGAAGCCACACTTGAACGCCATCTCAGAGATACCGGTCGCCACGCTCCCTCCGCAGAGAGCGGGGATCTCGGGGTTGTGCCAGATGCGGTCCTTCTTCCGCGGTGCGAAGAAGTACCAGACGTTTTTCTCCACCATGTATTTGGAATGAAAGCGTTCGATTTGCTCCTCGGTCAGCTGTGACCGAAGGTTAGCGACTGGAAATAATTTGGCATCGCTGAAAGGCGAAACCTCCGAAGGACCAGCACCCTCGGTTGACCGATTCATGTCCCTGCATTCGGAAATGAAGAGACATTAGCCTTGTACTCGGACAAAAAAGAAGAAAACAAAAAGAGGGGAGGCCGAGTACAGTGAGCCAGGATCGGTCGGGGCATCCTACGATCTAAGGTGAAAGAAGCCGCAAAGGATCGAAATGGTCCGAAGATTGTTCTTAAGGTTTGAAGATCCCGAAGGAAGTTCTTGCTCAGACTACCTTCGGACCAGTTCTAGAATCTTGGGAAATGTTAATACAAGAGGAAAAGAGCGCATCAAAAAGAATCTAAAAGCTTCTTGGACATGCGAGCATTTCGTTTAGCAATTAACAGACACAGATGATTTCATACAGACATACAGATACATACATGAAGATACGTGCAGGGATATATAGTATACAGGTATATAAAGGTAAAGAAGCAAGGAAGAGAGTGGCACTTACTGGTTTGAAGATTCTTGATAAGACTGAGTTCTCGAGGATAAATTGCTTGAATGTAGACGTCAACCGGAATCGGAGAAGAGAAGATGACCGGCGACGAATTGGCATTTCCAATCATTGTCTGCGAAAAGCTCTGAGAAATTAAGATCTTTGCTCTGATGTTTGTTTAATTGGTAAGCATAAAGGTAAGAATGGATGGGTTTAGAAGAGTTATATGCAGAGACGCGTCGTTTGGACAAGAGACGTTTGGAATTCAACGGCGGAGATTAAAGCGTGAATCTCGAGATTAGACAGCTGTCAACCACAAGGGGACACGACTCCCAAGGAAACGTTTCAACCTTATCCATCGTCCTTCTTATCTGAATAAGACGTCCGAAGAGTGAACTCCGAAGATGGGCCTAGGCTTTAGCCTCCGTCCTGAGGATAACTCCGAACGAAGCCCAGGGACATGTTAGAGGCCCATCCCCTTAATGGGCCGAACCAATGACCCAGTGCCTCGAGCCCGAAGGGAAGCCCATATTCATCCGGTCCAGTTGCTGATAACGGTCATATGGTTACAACCCCCATGGACGTGGGACACGTCCGCACACGATGCCCACTCTTCGGGTAACCGCCCGGAAGGAGAAGAATATTAGTCAGGTTCATCCTCTCATTTTTGATACACAATTTACACACAACACAAACTCTCTACGTTCAATATTACTCATCAAAAACCGACTAATTTATTCTCACACCGGAGGTGAATCGGGGGGCCAAACCCTCGCATTCTTCTCATTTGCAGGTCCGACCGAACTCAGGTCCGGCGAAATACAGTCGTAACAGTATCAACTACATTGACAATATTAGCAGCAATAGCTTGTCTATGGACAAGGCTAAGGAGACTTTGTAATGAGTTTAAAAACCAAAGATAAATTGTTGTATACACTCAAAACTTCTATTTTAGGTAGAAGACTGGAAAAACCAACTTCTCTCATAGAGACTATGCTAGCCGTTTTGACAAGACGACTGATACTGGAATTTCAAAATTTCTAATTTCTATTCTTTACGTTTTCTACATTACTTCATGAGCATTAATATAGAATTTGGAGGCACGCCAATCAGCGCTAAAACATAGATCTTCCCGAGCTCATCAAAGTAATGATCCCTTAACTCCATAAACATTAATATACTAATTAAAACTTATTTTTCTATTTTCATCAGAATTCATCATATAGTAAATCAAAATTTTGTAGCAACAAAAGACAAGAATTAATTTAGTAAAGTCACAAAAGTTGCATTCATCAATCTTGCCTGTTACATTTATGCTAACTTAAAACCAGTGCTTTTTCAATTTAAATTGAAAATTTGAAGACATGAATTTTGTAATCTTAAAATTTAAATGATATTATTTGATAATAATTATGCATATGTTATCTGTGATATTTTTAGAAAAATATGGATTTAGTGTGAAAATATAGTAAATATATATGATACGTTTTAGCTTTGAAAGGTAATTTGTTCTAATTATGCATACGTTCCCCGCGATATTTTTCGAAAAAAAAAAATTTAGTTTGAAAATACAGGAAATATGATACGTTTTAGCTAAAAACCTAATTGGTTAGTTATTAGTTATTTTAATATTTCATTTATTTATTTATTTAAATAAACTACATGTGATATTATTGAAAAAAAACAGGATTTAGTTAGAAAAAATAGAAGAGGTAACGTGTTTTAGTTGAAAACATTAATTGCTTAGTAATAACTATATTATAATCATTTTATTTTAATAAATTGAATTGCCTGTAATATTTTAAGAAAATGAGAAATTTTAGTTATATAAAACTAGCAATCTACCCGTGCTATGCACCGAACAATAAAATTTATTAATTAGTTAATATAAACATGTTATTTTAAACATTATTTAGAAAAAAAATGATAATTTAATTAGAAAGTAGTTAATTTGAGACAAAATTACATATTAATCAATTTATACCAATTGCATTAATATTAAAATTATCGAACAATTATCATATCATTCACATCTCCCGTTGAAAAGTTTTAAACCCCTCTTTATTGCTTTTTCTTAATTTTGTTTTTCATTTGATTTCTCTCATTTTTTACAATCTTTCTACGAAGTTCATAAATTTTTTACCCATATTTTAAGTTTTATTTTTTTTGGAAATTTGGTATATTTAAATGTGTAGTACTATGGGTTTCTATAATTTTCATTATATTAATTCTTTCAAAAAATTGTATGGGTCGCGATCAATTTTTTGAATACGTAATAAAAATTTATAAACATTTAATTCTCTTGATTGTTATGAATCATTAGATTGTCTCTCAGAAAAAGGTTGCATGTTTCAGCAAAGTGATAAAGGAAATCTATCGTGCAAGATCCATTAAATGAATGTAGATAGATGAAGAAAACTTTCATCTAATTTAGTTTACTATGTTTTTATCAATATTTTACAAATTGTATATTCTTTTATTAGTGAATTCATTTACTATAGAAAAATAAACATTATCAATCAACCAAACATATCCAATATATCTCATTCTTAGAGTAAGATATGACTGTTCAAGTTTATGGTGATTGCCCTCGGGTTGTTTTTAATGACAACTTCAAATTTGTATATTCATTTTTGGAGTTTGTATGTTAAATGTTTTCTATTAGAATATTCATTGTATATTAAATATTAGTACAGTATTCTTTTACCCATAAAATTAATTCGATCTGATGGTACCCAATTTGAAACCAAAAGTTTTGGATTTACCGAACCCAAATTTTTGGATTATTTAAATTTTAAACCCGAAATAGTTTCGATTTGGATTTGGATTTTAATTGTACCGATATGAAACCCGAAAGTCGATCCAATATCGAAACCCGATACATAAATAATATAATTTCATAATTTAAAATTATTTTATGTAATATTTTAGATATAAGACATATAATTCATTCATTATTATTCAAATATTTCATTAGAAATAATTAATACTAATTTATTAATTTGAACTTCTATTTCTCAATCTCAAGTTTTATTGGAATATTTAAGATGTAATTTTCTTTAATTTACATAAATTTTCATTTGTGTTGTATTTGAAGAATTATTTTTTTAACATATATTTTAAATTTTACTTAGTATGTCAATTCAATTCATAAAATATGTTACATTTAACTACTTACCTAATTTAATAATTTTAATTTTTAAGTATTTTATAAATATAATAAGTATTGTTTGCGTGTAGCAATTTTTTAAATTTGACTACATTATTACTAATTTTGGATACACAAAATTCTATCTAATTCGAAACCCGATGCATTTGTTTTTGGATATTGAGTTTTAGATTTGAATTAGAAAATATTTTTAAAACCCGAAACTATTTGGATATGGGTTTGGATTTTACAAAACTCACATTATTTTTATATGTGTCCTTGTAATTTAATTATCGGGTTAGAAAACATGAAATTCATTTTTCTTTAACAATGAGTATATATGTTAGAAGAAAACCTTGCGTGTAGACCTGATAAATCGTTTGTGTTGTGTACATTAATTCATGACGTGTGTCTCTGGGGTCTTGTATGAAAATGACATGAATTTTTTTTTTGCGTACCCAAAATCCGAACACAAAACGCTACTAAACTACACAATTTCTTTGGGCACACGAAACGAAAATAATACGAGAAAAGAAAAAATATGACGATTAATGTTACTTTCTACCCAAGTTATCTATGTTTGTTACTATATAACTAAAAACAACATTGAGATGCTACAAAACAAAACTAAGAATATAGCACATAATGTTAGGAATAATTCATAAGTTGTGATGTTAAGAATAGAATTTACACATTATACTTCTTGTAATCCTGATCTTATAAAGGATTTAGCACTGTATTTAGGTTTTATGTGTAAGACAGTTATCTGTATAGTTTAGTCAGGAATGAACAGTGTATCGGAGACTACATGTCAGGAATAGAGAGCAAATCCTGATGACGGTCCAATACTGATGGTTGATCAGATACTGATGCAGTGTACAGATCCTGATATCAGTCGTGTTACTGATGATGTCATTATGGATGCTACAGAAACTGGCAAGTGCTATAAAACAGGATCATTGTTTGAAGAACAAGCAAGAAGATATTATGAAGGGAAGAGTTTTCTATTGAAGGAAACTATCAACTAGAAGGCAGAACATTGTCATGTATAGATTATATCTTTCTGTTATTAGTTGATAGGTAGCATTATAAATACTCTCTCAATATCATTGTAAAGAGCGACGAAGTTGTGAGTTCATGTGCGTAGCTCTGTATAAGGTTTGTATTCGAGAGTACGAAACAAACAGAGAGATATTTGTATTGTCAGCAGCTGCTAAAGGTATTGTACACCTTTGGTAGAGTTTGTATTTGATCTTATTAATACAAACAAGAGTTTGATTCATTCGTTTATTCTTGTTCTTATAATCAAGCAAAAATCAGACACGATTATATAACTTGTATTCAACCCCCCCCCTTCTACAAGTTATTCGAGTTAACAATTGGTATCAGAGCAGGTTGATTTCGAATAATCATAAAGATCTGCAATCATGTCTGGTTACAAGGATGGGAATACTAAAATCCCTATGCTCAAGAGAAACGAATATACTCTATGGGAAGTAAAGATGTTGCATCATCTGGAAGCAACAGATCCTGATTATCTTGACAGAATCAGAGATGGACCTTTTGTTCCAACAAAGGTCGTTGGACAAGCAACTGTTGATGGTGTGGTTGTTCCAGAACATACAGCAGAGAAGCCAAAATCTGAGTGGTCAGATAAGGACAAGGAGAATGTTCTCAAAGATGCTAAAGTGAGAAACATATTATTCAACAGTCTTGATTCTGTTCTCACTAACTATGTTCTCTCTTGTAAAACTGCTAAGGATATATGGGACAATCTTAAGGTTCACTGTGAAGGAACTAAGCCTGTCAGGAAGAATATGAGGACATTACTTATACAACAGTATGAGTACTTTGAATCCAAGTCTGGTGAGTCACTTACTGATACCTTTGATAGGTTTACAAAACTCATCAATGAGATGGCCATGCATGGTAAATATTATGACTTGGAGGATATGAATACAAAGTTCATGAAAGCTTTGCCTGATTTCTACAATGAGAAGATATCTGCGATTGAGGAAGCTAATGATCTGGATGAGATTTCATTAGAGGCAGTATATGGAAAATTGAGAGCTTATGAACTTGACAAGCAGCAGAAGAAGAGCAGGAGTGAAGGAAAGATGAAGACTATTGCACTTACTACTCAATCTGAAGTAAAGAAGCTTCCTGAAGAACAGCATGAAGAGATTGCTGTAAAGAATTCGAGGAAGAAGAAAAGCAAAGAAAGTTCTGAGTCAGAGACTACTGATATGGACTCTGACAACAATGATTCTGAATCTGAGATGCAAGAACTCTTTGCTATGTTTGCTAAAGCTTTCAAGAAAGGAAGATTCAACAGGAGAAGATTTAGCAAAGGACCTTTTCAAAAGAAGGAGGAGAAGAAGAGTGACAAGAGCAAAAGTACAATTGTCAAGCTTGATAAGGCCAAGATCAAGTGCTTTAACTGCAGCGAGCTTGGACACTTTGCTAGTGAGTGTAAGAAGCCTAGGAATTCAGGAAAGGGTAATGCACTTATGGTCACACAGAAGGATTGGGCTGATTCCAGTGACTCTGAAGATGAATTGGATTATGAAAACATTGCATTGATGGCCAATAGTTCAGACAAACCTGGATCTCCAAAGAAAATTTCTCCATCCTCTGTTAAGGTATCACTTCACTCTCTTGATTCATTTGATAGCTTAAATTCTGATGAAATTAGATCTATCCATGCTGAGTTTAAGAATCTTATGACTAATTTTAGAATTCTTACTTGTGAAAGAGATGAACTTAAGGTTAAGAATGATAAATTAGTTGATAGAAATAATTTTCTTGAATCTGAATTAATTCAAATGGAAGAATACAAGTTGAGTTCTGATAAAGCTAAGCATGATTATAGTGTAATTCTTGAGGCTTATGACTATGTCAGAAAAGAACTAGAAGAAGAGAGAGATGTGATTAAGACCATTAACAATTCTAGCAAGAAGACAATAGAAATCTTTGAGAGTGGAATTCGTGGTAAGGTTAATGGTTTAGGTTTTGATAAGGCTAGACAAGAAGAAAAAGTAGCTATTGTCAATGATGATAGTAAGGTAGAAGCTAACACATCTAAATCTGAAGGTAAGAAAATTGTTTCTGAACCTAATCATGTTAAATTTGTTGATTCAAAAGGTACCCCTGTTGTACACAAGAGAATTAACAATAGTTTTTCAGATGAGAAAGTGTTAGAGAAACCTAAGAATGTAAACATAGGGTTTCTGTCTAAGTCTCAGTTGAAACAGAGATTAGATGATCTTTCAGAGTCTAGCAAGATCAAGAGAAATAGGAATGGAAAAGAAGGTATTAACAAAGAGAATAATTACAAGAATGTACCTGATGCACCTAGGAAAAATGCTATAAGTGTGGAACTTCATTTTGTTCCTACTGACAAACAGCTTGCAGATATTCTAACTAAACCACTTGATGAGACTACATTCAGTAGACTAGTAAGTGAGTTAGGAATGTTAAATTTTTAGATCTTTAACATCTGCAAAAGTAGCAAGGTATGTTGTTCTTAGCTTATAGACTTGATATTTCTGTCAGGATCTATATTTGATTGTTAAATGCTTGAGCTATAACACATTGCCTTGATAAATTTCAGTATGATAGACTTGTTAATAATCATCAGGA
Organism: Kitagawia praeruptora; assembly: GCA_037693485.1. Classification (NCBI taxonomy): domain Eukaryota; kingdom Viridiplantae; phylum Streptophyta; class Magnoliopsida; order Apiales; family Apiaceae; genus Kitagawia; species Kitagawia praeruptora. Next base: position 99,185,849 of record CM075354.1, on the reverse strand, counting down.
TTAGATTTGTCATCAGGATGCTGACGTCATCAGTATTGTGTCAGTATCAGGATTATGAAAATTGCTTCAGATCCTGACGTTTACTTTGTGTAGTAATCTGATTCTATAATGTGTTAAGTCTATGCTAGCAAGTTTTGATATTTGCATACTGATAATTTATACATCATTCAAAAATCAAAAGACAAGCAGATAACAAGAAATTGTATTTTCATTAATAAAAATCATTACATGGAAATGAAATACAACATCTTTTTGTCTAAATTTCTACTCTATACTTGTCTTTGATATGAACTCTGAGGTACAGGACAAGGAGCATCTCAAGAAATCCATCAGGGGATGAAAGCCTCGTTTGCTCTTGGATTCCTTGTCTGGGCGACTTGAATGAGAGCAGCTAACTTAAATGAATAGCATCTCCATCAAGATCAACCTCAGACTCTCGGCCAAATTCTTCATCCTCAAGTTTTGAGGAGGTTAGGGGAAGATTGTATCCAACAGATGGATGTTCTAGGAGAAACCTCTGGATATTATCGAAAACCAATCCATTCATGATTAATTCGATGAGAAGAGTCATTTGTTCAAAGAGATGATCAAGAACAGGATGTTCATCGATCAAGAAAAATCTGGAAAATGGGTTTGAAGGGATTTTTGGTTTGAGAAGCATTGTTGAGAAGAAAAGAAATTGAAAGGTTATGGAGAATGGCACAAGGCGTTTGGTTCTTTTAAAGGAAGACGTGAGAAGCTGAGCAGTCACTTGGAAGTCTTAATGAAGTCAAATGCTAATTATTGCATAAGACTGTATTTCTTGTTTCAAGAAATATTGAAAATATCTAACCAATTGATTTTCTGTTCAGATTAATTGTTTATTTTCTTTTTCAGATAAAAGAAAGATGCCACGTGGAAAACTCCATATTAAGTCTCTGATGATATTGATCAGGATTTCATGAGTGATCATCAGGATTTAAAAATTATATTTTTAAATCAAATTGCATTTTGTGATTATTTTGATGAGAGGTCATCAGGAAAAGGAAGCTGATCAGTATTACTTATTTATACCCTGATTTATTTCATGAAAATCAATTTTGGATTTTATTTTCCAAAAATCGTGGGTAACCGCATTTTTCAGGGACTGACACCTGTCAATCTACGTGTCAACGTGGGATAGTGGTCTGAAAGATTTGTGAAATATATTTGTTTTGAAACTCTAATCGTGTAATTGCTTTCTCTAATCTTACATTCTCTAAAGCAAAAATCACTCTTGAGTTTTCAAAATTACTAATCCATTTCAAGAATTTTTCAAGTTTCTTTTCAGATCAAAAATGGCAGCTCAGAGAAGATTACCTAAATCAGTAGCCTTCAAGTTTGGTGACTTTGATTTTATGACAAATAATCATGTTGCAGCTATCACCAACAAGGAAGGAGTGTCATCTGATTTTCATCCAATCATGGACTTTCTGGCGTATGGACCATTAAGTTATGCATTGACAGCATCTCCACAGATTAATCAAGTAGCTGTTTCACAAGCTTGGGAGAATGCTGAGGTAATTGATTCTACTCAGAGTCAATCAGGTAAGATTGTTCTACATTTAGGACAAGATTCATTTGACATTACTGAATCTGTTGTTAGTTCAGTACTTTGCTTACCTGTTACTGATAGTTATGAGAATGTACCATCTGATGATAATATAAGAACTATGTTGTCTGAATTAGGTTATAGTGGACCTCTAGATAACATGAGCCAGTTGAATAGGTCTTTTCTAAGAAAGGAATGGTCTTTTTATTTTGATCAAATTGCTAAATGTTTTACTGGCAAATGTAGTTCTTTTCAACAAATTACTTCTGTTACATCTCATATTGCTTATAGTTTGCTTTATGACAGAGTAATTAACATTGGTCATATTATCTTAAGTCAGATGAGTATTAAACTTGGGTTAAGAGATCAAAACAGGAAAATGGTTTATTATCATAGATTTATGCAAATGTTTGTTAACCATTTTATTCCTGATGTTGAAGCTAGATTTGGTAGAGAACATTGTGTTTCTTCTTATGAACAGAAAAAGAGAATTTTCTCTGATATTACAAAGAAGGACAATGAAAAGAATCTAGATGAAATACCTGCAATTCATTATCCACATCATTTTCAGGTAATTCTTAAAACTCATCTTCCTACTCTCTACAATTCTTCTTTCTTTTGTGGTGAAATGGCTCAGGAATCTCAATTGGAGGAGAACCCACCTGTGTCTACCCAAGTAGCCCAAAACATCATAGTCTCTGAAACAATTCAAGAACCAAATTTTGATCCACAGCCTATTGTTTCAAAGAAACCAACCTCTGGTGTTTCTCAAAAGACATCAGTTGTAAGGAAGAGAAGATTTGTTGTGTCAAGTAGTAGTAGTAATTCTAGTGAAGATGATGATGATTTAACTCTTGCAGAGAGAGCAGAATTGAAGGCTGCAATTCAACTTTCTTTGTTAGTACAAAGAGATGAAAAACCTAGTCACAGCCAGGCTGCAGTCTCCCAAAAGGCTGTAGTTCTTAAAAAGGAAAAACAGTTACTGGATACTGTCTCTCAAAAGACTGTGTCTATTGAACCAAGATCTCATCCCAAGATCACTTCTGTGTCTACACCTCTTGAGTCTTCTCAGGATAAATCTTTTGCTCACTATATCAGGAGAACAAGGAGAAAGATTCAATTGTCACCTACACACACAGAGTCTAGTCCAACTAATATCATGCAGGTTTCTACAAATCAAGCTACATCTATGTCAGTATTTGACAAGAGAGATCTGGATATTGATTCTTCATGGGAAACTACATTATCATATAGACTGGCTATGGGACTAATTTCTCTCAAAGTGAAGTTGTCAAGGCCTGTTCTAGACTTTCTGATTGAAAGAGTACCAAAACTTTTATTTCCAGATGAATATGGACTTCTACATCAAAGACTTGACTTAATGAAGATGTATTTCTATGTATCTGTCAGAAGACAATTAGTCAAGAAATTTGGACTCTCGAAGCATGTTGCACTTCAATCACTTCATGCATATTTATTTGACAAGGATGTAATTATTGAAGATGCTTCAGCTCAAGGTGAACAACTAGAGGAAGTAGATAGAGGGAAGCAGTCAACAGAAGATACTATTGCACCAGTGGTGAGTAGTAGGAAAGATCAGATCACGGTCACTGCAACACAAGAACCATCTAGTCAGAGAAAGGATGACTCAGGAGCTGTGATAGCTGATGTTGAAAGGTCTTCTGTGATGACTGAGAATGCAAGTGAGATACCCTATGATATGGGAGGAATGCCTTTGGTTGATTTTTCTGAAGATCAAACAAATTTTGTTCAGTCAGAGTCTATCCACCTTGAGGGTGTGTCTCAGCAAACAACACTTAAAGACGGTGATGTACTAACTATGATGTCTAATGAAGTATTACTGAAGACATCAGAGTCTAGTAAAGAACCTGAAAGTGGTATACTGGAGCCTGTAGTTTCTGAAAGGAAAGAAGATGATTGTATGGGTTCAGAGACTATAGCAGCTCACTCCTTGGAGAAAACCTCAAGCCACATGCCATATGAGGAACCCTCTCTCCATGTGAGTTCAGGTATAAAAACTCCTTCTAAACTCTATTTTTCTGTAGGTCATGAGAGCACTTATCCAAATTTGAGTGATACACTTGAAAAGATGGATATTGATCCACAATTTGAGCGGCTGGCTCCTGACCAGGCAAAAGGTGAGGTAGAAAGAGTGTTGACTTTAGAAAGTCAAAGTGAGAATGAGGGTATGGATGATCAACTCCATAGTGAGGGAGAGAAAATTAGGAAACCATCATTTGATTTCTGGGATCAGGTTTTTCCTGAATCTTGGTCTGAAAATTTGGGTATGGATGCTGGTACTTATTCATTCATCAAAATGTATCAGAAGAATGACCTAGCACATCACAATGCAAAGCCAGAAGTTAAAGCTCAGAAGCAAAAAGAGAGGCTTGCAGAAATCATTAACAGGAGAGGTGCCAGGATAAAGCAATCTCTTGATACATATGTACCAGATGAAGATCCTAATGATCCTAGTGTTCCTTTGTATGTACTTCCAATATCAGCTAGAATTGAGACATCAACAGTCTCTGATCACTCTAAGGAGGAGTCAGGATTTGAAGATGTTAGTACACAGAATACTGGTGAAGGAGATGATGATCATGTTTCAGTTCCAGAACAGAAAGATGAAGACGTTGATACTTCTAATCAGGTTTTATTACTTGAATATCATACAACTCAAGCAACTTCTTCTACAAGACTTGAAGATAAAGTTCTTTCTGATTCTGATACTGAAGATACTAGAAGCACTTCCAATTTTGAAGTTCATTCTGATGTTTTGAAAGATATTCAGAATTCTCAAATTGCTATTCAAACAAGACTTCAATCACTTGAAGATAACCAAGTCACAATTATGGAAAATCAAGCAGTTCTTATGAAACTCATTTGTTCTGTTTCTGAATCTCTTGGAATTAATGTTGCTGATGTCAAAAAGGGGGAGATAAAGACAATTCAAAGACAACAACAACACTACCAGACTGAAGGAGATAAAGATAAAGCTGGGGGAGATAAAGATCAGACAAATGGTAGTAAAAAGAAGAACCAGGAGTGACAGTGGTGAATCTAAGCTAGGAAGTGGTAAGGAAGAGCAGCATTAATAGTTAAAATTCTTTCTTCTAAGTACTGGATAAATGTCTACATCTGAGAAGGGGGTACTTAACTTCATAATTCTACATTCATAAATTCTATTCTGGTTGTATTGTTATATGTTTTGACATCCACAACTTAGATTTATGCTTCAGTTTGTAAAGCATAAATAGGGGGAGATTGTTAGGAATAATTCATAAGTTGTGATGTTAAGAATAGAATTTACACATTATACTTCTTGTAATCCTGATCTTATAAAGGATTTAGCACTGTATTTAGGTTTTATGTGTAAGACAGTTATCTGTATAGTTTAGTCAGGAATGAACAGTGTATCGGAGACTACATGTCAGGAATAGAGAGCAAATCCTGATGACGGTCCAATACTGATGGTTGATCAGATACTGATGCAGTGTACAGATCCTGATATCAGTCGTGTTACTGATGATGTCATTATGGATGCTACAGAAACTGGCAAGTGCTATAAAACAGGATCATTGTTTGAAGAACAAGCAAGAAGATATTATGAAGGGAAGAGTTTTCTATTGAAGGAAACTATCAACTAGAAGGCAGAACATTGTCATGTATAGATTATATCTTTCTGTTATTAGTTGATAGGTAGCATTATAAATACTCTCTCAATATCATTGTAAAGAGCGACGAAGTTGTGAGTTCATGTGCGTAGCTCTGTATAAGGTTTGTATTCGAGAGTACGAAACAAACAGAGAGATATTTGTATTGTCAGCAGCTGCTAAAGGTATTGTACACCTTTGGTAGAGTTTGTATTTGATCTTATTAATACAAACAAGAGTTTGATTCATTCGTTTATTCTTGTTCTTATAATCAAGCAAAAATCAGACACGATTATATAACTTGTATTCAACCCCCCTTCTACAAGTTATTCGAGTTAACACATAAAATGAAGCCCTTTTTTTAATTTTTTTATTGTTAATAAATATCTATGTTTGTTTAGAATCTATCTAACAAATTATAAAGGTTTTTTTTACCTATATTTAAGGTTGTGTTGATTTTAAAAATAAATATTAGCAATCAACCAAGCAAATTTGATATGTCTGTTCTTATATTAGTGTATGGGAATTGAATATTACTACTTTTATTCAAGAATAGAAAAATAAAAAGGACACCTTTTATTAGAAACTGTATATTATTTTATATGTATCGACCTATCTACTCATCCAATATAATCTTTTACCCCGTTGGTGGGTTGTATCTACGGATATATTAGATGTTGTACTTTCTCTTTGTGAATGATAACTCCAGTTTCTTTTCCTTGATTTTACTTTATTTTCCAATAAATATATTTCTTTATTGAGAGTTTAATACCCCATTAGTGGATTTTGTCTACCCATTGGGTTCTGTTTTTCTCTTTGTGATAGTAGGTTCTTTTATTCTGGCATCCGGGATCTTAGATCTACATGATTTTATCAAATTGGTTCAGTGATTTGGATAGTATAGAATCGCAGTTATGGTTGGTGTTCGAATACGTTTTGACAAATCAGATTTATATTTTTCTCACGATTACAATAAATTATTGGATTATCTTGAAAAAAAGGCTATATATTTTAGTGATAAAAGCGATGAGTGTACAACAATTTAAGATATGATCAATGATCGTAGTTTAGTTGAAGGAAATCTTGATATGAACTATTTTAATATGTGTTTGTCCGATCTTGATAATTTTTTCAGATGTTGTATGACCTTTTATTGATGGATTAATGACCTATATGTGATTTATAAGAAAATTAGAAATTTTGTAGATTTTGTTAGTGTAGGTGCCCTAGAGGCAATACATTGTTTCTCGAATAAACCTTATGTCATTTGATTATTAAATAAATGTATTTATTATGACTCTAATTACTGCGATATTTGTTAGCATAATAAATGTCCTTAGAATAATGATACACATTATATAGTTTAAGTTTACAACTTGAATTTGAGATTATATAATATATCATATTCTTAAAGGTCCTTAGTCGAGTATTATTATACAGGACAATAATAATACATAAATAGACTAGTATGTTTTTGACTGATAACCACATCTCATTGGTTATAAGTATGGAGATACTAAAGTCAATACATAGGTACATGTAGGGTACATGGTACTAGACAGACCCACCGTGAGATTCTTCATGTTAATTAAGTCATAAGAAAGACTCATAGTGATAATGGTGTAATGATCCTTTGACTTGAGATCATTATATTTCTATACGAGGATAATATACTTTGACTACATTAAAAGTTACCTTTGACCGGGTAATGATAAAAGTGGACATCGGGTATATTGTGAATCGTATGAGAAATATGAATGATAGATAACGGATTTAACCCTCCTATCAGATAGGAGAGATATTATTGGCCTCTTGATTGAGTGAGACTATAAAATGTATGGCCGTGCTCAAATAATGATTTGTCTTAATAGTCTACTCATGTATCAAGTAAACCCGGATTAAATTATGAAGAGGATGACTAAACACATGCCTCGAGTTTAATCTATAATATTTGGTTAAAGGGATTATATTACACGGGAACATTAATCACAAAAGGTTTATCGAATCACGATTTAATTATTATTTAATTGGGTAGCAATGATGTATTACTAGATGCCGCTCATTGTTTATAATTTTATTGGAGAATAAAATTATTGCCAATTAAATAATAACCTACAGGGTCACACACATAGAACATTTAAAGGAAGAATTAATTTAAATTATGAATTTAAATTAATTAATGATAAGTTGGATTTTATTATATTAATTAAGTGGGACTTAATTAAGCTATAATAAAATACAAAGATAAATGAGATATGATTTTATGATTTTAATAATTGAGTGTGACTTAATTATTATTTAATTAAATAATAGGATTTGGTTCTATTATTTAATAAATCAATTTGGGCTAGGGTTTTGACTTGGGCTTTTTGGCCTTACACTATCATATAAATATATGATAGGAGGCAAGATCGTGGTGTACGACAAAACCACAGCTTGGCCGCATAACCTAAACCCTAAGATCTCATCTCTTTCATTGGAGGCTAGTACCTCTCTTCCGGACAAGAACGTAAGACGGTCTTGGGGTGTTCGTGTGGATACCGTAGAGGAGTTTTCGAAGAGGAAGCTCTGTGATTGCATCTCCATCGTTCTTAATACGTAAAGCTTTATTACAAGGTAAATGTTTCTATCTACCATGATTATCCGGACATTATACATGGATCCGGGCTTGGTTTCGATTTTATTTTTACCGTTCTTTCGCTGCGTTTTGAAGATCGGAACCTACAGATTTCATATGCCCTTTATTGATAAATTAATTATTTATAAAAAAAATGGTGTATTTAGAATAGTGTGGTAAATATTTTTTTTAATTTTGTGATATTCCATTTGGTACCATTTACAATTGGCTTTTCCATTTGGTGCCACTCAAAATTTTTGACTTCCAAGTGGCACCATTATATTGTTTGCTTCATTCACATAATACCATTCCTTTAACTAAATGTCAATCGACCATTATAAAATTATGGGATTTTTAATTTCGCAGCACTCGAAATTTTTGACTTCTAAGTGGCACCACTCTATTTTGGGTTTTACCTCCATAATACGACCCATATTAATGAATATGATGATTCTGATCAAACTCCTTGATTTTTGGTGGGCAAAGTGATGTCCAACAATATTTTGAGGGGTATAAAATCAAGGAGTTCTAATAAATTCATCAGAATCAGTAAAAAGTGGTATTTTAGAGTGAAGCCAAAAGTAGAATGATGTCATTTAGAAATAAAAAAATTCAAAGTGGTACCATACGGAAAATCCCATAGTTATATAACGGTTGACAAACATTTGACGGAGTGCTATTATGTGGATGTAGCCAAAAGCATAATAGTACCACTTGGAAGTCAAAAACTTCGAGTGTTACCAAATGAAAAAGTCAGTCGTATAATGGTACCAAATGGAATAACCCTTTAATTTTTAAAATTTTTAATTCAATGATAGTAGATTTATTTAAATTTGATTGCACCTTATAATTGTAGATCGAGAGTTTGTGATATTAGAATATTATAGTATATAATAATGATAAAATAGATTCATGTATTAAGATAATATATTTGTATTTATATCAATTGATAAACATGCAATTTTGGAAAATGGCTCAATATATAAAGAGTGGTACAAAGAATAGATGTGCCAGTAAATAATAATATAATTGTGATTTATTTTAAATTAAAAATTATGATTAATTAGTTAATAAGTATTTATGAAAGTTTCTGTAATATATAATTATATATTATAGTATGTTTGTAGTTGATATTTATGAAAATTAGTTCATAATTGATATGGGCTAAAAGTAAGCCCTAAAGACGCATTTAATGTGGCATTAATTAGACCTAGAATGGTCCAAACGTGGGGTCCACCAGATGGGCCCAAACCCTATTTATAATATTAATTTCGTAATTAATATTAGGGGTAATAACCAGCTCAGCAATAAGAGTCAAACAAGGATATTACTCTTGCCTGACTTAGCCTCCAAGATACATATTTCAACATGGAAACTGGTTCCTACATACTAGGATCTGGAACCTTCTTCTAGGCGGTGACTTGCCCACCAAGTCACCTAACCCTACTACGATTCTAAGCCTTTTCAGCCTATATAAAGGGTCAGACCCCTCACCTCAGAACTACGTCTTGGCTTGATTCTCAATAACGAGATACGTAGGCACTCTGTGAGGACCGATCAGTCTCGTAACACGGAAACAGCCATTAAAGCTCGAAGCTCAACCACCCTAGCATTAATTACAAATCGTAGCCTAGTTTTTATTCCACAACATTTGGTGCTGTCTGTGGGAAAAAGACATCAACCATGGTTCAAACTCGAAGGACACCAACAATTACCGAGCCTCTACCACTCAGTTCTACACCGCCCACTGCGGATCCGGCGCCCCAGACGACCGGGGTGATTGTTCAACATCAAGTTTCTCAACCTCTAGGGACAACTTCCCATGTTGAGAGTACGTTACCTCCGATCATCCACACAAATCAAGGGACCAATCCTCTTCAGGTGGTGGTTTCTCCCTTGGTTGTCGATCCTAACAACCCCCCACATGGGGTCCAGATCCATACTACGGATCTCCCCGTAAACACCAACCCAATGTATGGGTTGCCTAACTACCCTCCTACTCAAGGAGCCGGACCTAGTGGCCATGCCTTGCAGATCCGAGATCGAGTGTATGTTGACTACTCTGGCCCCTATACTGATGATTCATCATCTGATGAGGATGATCGTGATGAAGCCCCGAGGAGGCGACGTGCTACCAGAGAGCCAAGAAGAAGAACACAGACCGTCCATGACGGATCTCCTTTGACAGCCGCTGAGAGGATCAGGGCTCATGAGGCCGAGATCTTAAGGTTGAAGGACGATATTGCAAGGGAACAAGCTAGGTTAAATCAGACTCAACCTCCTCTAACATCAGGACCGATTCCATTTATAGATCTGGAGAGGTCTTCAAGAAGGCAGAGAACTGATGCCCCAACTGGAAGAACAACGAGGGTGGAAACCCCCAAGAGCAACCCCAAGGATCTGATGCCACTTGGGGATCCTGATGATCCCACACCCCCGTTTACTGAGGAGGTGATGAATGCTCGTATCTCAAAGAAGTTTAAGATGCCGACAATTAAAGCTTATGATGGAACGGGTGATCCCGCAAACCACGTTAGGACATTCTCAAACGCACTGTTGTTGCAGCCTGCAAGTGACGCTATGAAGTGCAGGGTATTCCCTTAAACTTTGTCGGGCATGGCTCAAAGATGGTATAGCCAGCTGCCTGCAAACTCAATTGGCTCCTTTAAGGAGTTAAGTGCTGCTTTCGTTAGTAAGTTTATCAGCAAAAGAGTTCATGAGAAAAGTTCTGCATCCCTTATGTATGTGGTACAAGGGAAGAACGAAAATCTGAGAGACTACCTTAAGAGGTTCACCAAGGAGACTTTGAACATCACTGATCTGGAAAATAAGGTGGCGATGGTAGCCTTGGAGCATGGCACCACCGACCTATACTTTAAAAGGTCGTCGGTGAAGCATCCACCCGAGAATATGGCTGAGCTCCAGCGAAGGGCTGACAAGTATATCAAGGCTGAGGATAGTATAAAGAAGGAGGCCACAGTAAGCAATGACCGAGGTAACAATGATACAAAGAAGAGAAAGCAGGATCAGGAGTATGATGCTAGGGACAAGTATCCCCGTACTAGCAAAGATTCTAAATCAGCACCAAAAAAGAATCTTGGACCAAGGTTTTCTGACTATACAAGGTTGAATGCTCCTAGGAGTCAAATTCTTCTAGAGATTGAGAAGGATAAGGACTTTCGATGGCCGAAGCCACTCAAGGGTGATCCCGCAAAGAGAGACAAGGAACAGTACTGTAGGTTCCACCGAGATGTGGGGCATGATACAGATGATTATAGGCAGTTGAAGGATGAGATTGAGTTCTTGATCCGCAAAGGAAAGTTGAATAAATTTACAAAGGGTGAAGATCGTGGAACCCAAAGAATGGACTACGATAGGAGAGACAATGATAGAAGGGATCATGATCGTGATCTTAACACACAGCCCCGAAGGCCAGTTATCAACATGATCTGGGGAGGCCCGACAGCGGCCGGTACAACTCGAAATTCACGAAAGGCCTATGCCAGAGAAGTGATGCACATTATAGGTGAGGCCCCGAAGCGTGCTAGAACTGAGATTTCAATCGGTTTTGATGATTCTGATCTGGAAGGGGTAAAGTTCCCCCATGACGACCTGTTGGTCATAACCCTTGTGATTGGGAACTCGGAAGTGAAGCGAGTCTTGATAGACAATGGAGCTTCTGTTGATATTTTGTTTCATGACGCATTTATAAAGATGGGGTACACCGACTCTCAGTTGACCCCGACCAACATGCCAATTTACGGATTTAATGGAGTTGAGTCCAAGGTTGAAGGAACTATTTAGTTACCCATGACTATTGGGCAAGAACCTAAGGAGGCTACCCAGATGCTAAATTTTCTGGTGATTAAGGCATCCTCGACTTATAATGCAATCCTGGGAAGGACTGGACTTCATGAGTTTAAGGCTGTTGCCTCCACTTATCACATGAAGATTAAGTTTCCAACCTGAAACGGAGTTGGAGAACAGAAGGGCGACCAGAAGATGGCAAGGAGTTGTTATGTTTTTGCTTTAAGAGCTGATGGAGTCGGGGGGCAGGTACTCCCAGTTGAAGACATGGATGTCCGAGATGATGATGAACACTGAGGGAAACCAGCTGAGGATTTAGTTCCTATCCCTCTAGAGTCGGGCAACCCTGAGAAAGTAACTTATGTGGGAGCATCTTTGAAAGAACCCCTGAAGGGCAAGTTGATAGCATTCTTGCAAGAAAATAGTGATGTGTTTGCTTGGACTGCAGCTGACATGCCAGGGATTAATCCCCAACTCATAACTCACAAGTTGAATGTTGATCCTGGGCGGAAGACAATAAAGCAGAAGAAGAGAAATTTTGCTCCTGAAAGGCAGGAGGCCATTAAACAAGAAGTTGACAAGCTCTTAGAGGCTGGGTTTATTGAAGAAATTCAGTTTCCCGAATGGTTAGCAAATCTTGTAATGGTTAAGAAAGCGAATGGGAAGTGGATGATGTGTATAGACTTCACTGATTTGAATGATGCATGTCCGAAGGATTATTTTCCCCTGCCAAGAATTTATATGTTGATAGATGCCACAGCTGGACATGAGATGTTGAGCTTCATGGATGGGTTCAGCGGCTACAATCAGATTAAGATGCACAAGGATGACATCCCTAAGGTATCTTTCATAACTGACTTTGGTGTTTTCTGCTATCTTGTTATGGCTTTTCATCTAAAGAATACAGGAGCTACTTACCAACGACTGGTGAATAAGATATTCGCCCATCTGATTGGAAAAACCATGGAGGTCAATGTTGATGACATGTTAGTCAAGAGCCTACTCAAGGCATATCACATTAAGCACCACAGAGAGGCATTTGAAGTGCTGAGGCACCACAAGATGATGTTGAATCCAGCCAAGTGTGCTTTTGGCGTTGGATCTGGAAAGTTTTTGGGTTTGATGATTTTGAAAAGAGGCGTAGAGGCCAATCCTGATAAAATCAAAGCAATCTTAGACATGGAACCACCCCGTTCTGTGAGGGACGTACAGAAGTTAACCGGCAGAGTGGCCGCTCTAGGGAGATTCATCTCCAAGTCTGGTGATAAGTGCTTGCCTTTCTTTCAAGCATTAAAGAAGGTGAAAAATTTTGAATGGACTGATAAAAGCCAAGAGGCCTTTGAGCAGCTAAAGAAATACATGGCTGAGGCCCCGTTATTGGCCAAACCAAGCCCTGGGGAAACTCTCTACTTATACCTGGCGATATCTGAGCAAGCATTAAGTGCTGTTCTTGTTCGAGAAGAGAAAAAGATTCAGAAACCTATTTATTATATGAGCAAGGTTTTGCATGGGGCTGAGTTGAATTACTTAACCATAAAGAAGTTTGCATTGGCTTTGGTAACGGCCTCGAGGAAGCTACGACCATACTTCCAGTTGCACAAAATTGAAGTCCTGACGGACCAGCAGTTAAGGAACATATTGCATAGCCCAAAGGCCAGCGGAAGGCTAATCAAATGGTCCATAGAGCTTGGAGAGTTTGATATCAAGTATAAGCCTCGGACAGCCATCAAGGCTCAGGCATTGGCTGACTTCGTGGTTGAATGCACCATTAACAACCAAGAAGTCGGGGGGCATGAGATGATAACCACCCCTGAGAATGGAGATAAAGATGAAGAACTGGTAGCTGATCAGAAGGAATATTGGGTGCTCTATTTTAATGGAGCATCAAAAAACAAAATCTAGTGGTGCAGGTTTGGTTTTGCAAAGCCTCGATGGGTTCACAGTTGAGTATGCTTTGAAGTTAGATTTTCCTACTACCAACAATGAAGCTGAGTATGAGGCATTGATAGTCGGATTGGGTTTGGCTAGAGTCATGAGGGTCAAGAACCTCAAAGTATGTGGAGATTCAAGACTGATAGTCTCGCAAGTGAATGGTGAATTTGAGGCCAAGGATGAGACTATGGCAAAATACCTGAGAGTCGTGAAGGTTGTTATGACTCAGTTTGAGGAATGCTATGTTGAACACATTCCGAGAGAAGAGAACGTTAAGGCCGATGCCTTGTCTAAATTCGCTTCTTCTGAAATCGAGAACTATGCAGGGAGTGTTTACTTCCAGGTCTTGAAGGCCCCGACCATCAACTCTAAGTTGGTAGCACCAATCGATGTGGGAAGTTGTTGGATAGATCCTATTAAAACTTACCTCGAATCCGGATGGCTCCCTGACAATGCCTTGGAGGCACGAAAACTGTCAATGAGAGCATTGAGATATGCCCTAATCGAAGGCATCCTGTACAAGAGATCGTTTGTCATCCCGTACTTTGAAATGTTTGAGACCCCAAGAGGCAAGAGAAGCCTTGGAGGAAGTTCATGAAGGAATATTTGGGCAACACTTGGGGGGCAGAGCCCTAGCTCATAAGATCACTCCGATTGTAAGGCAGTCGCCTGAGATGTTAACTTCAGTTAACTCTCCTATTCCGTTTGCGATGTGGGGGATGGACATTTCCCTATGGCTTCTGCACAAAGAAAGTTTCTGATAGTGGCTATCGACTATTTCACCAAGTGGATTGAGGCTAAACCTTTGGCCAAGATAACCACCAAACAAGTTGCCCAGTTCTTTTGGGAAAACGTTATTTGCAGGTACGGAATTCCCCGAATCCTTGTGACAGATAACGGGACACAGTTCAATAATGAAGAGTTTAAGAAGTACTGCGAGGAAAATGCTATTGAGCTTCGTTTTACTTCAGTAGCACATCCATAAGCTAATGGACAGGTAGAGGTAGCTAATCGAATTATCCTTGATGGACTGAAGAAAATAGTTGAACGCTCGAGGAACACTTGGGTGGACGAGTTACTGCCTATACTCTGGGCATATCGCACCACTTGTAAGGTGATAACTGGAGCAACCCCATTTTTGCTGGCTTACGGAGCCGAGGCAGTTGTGCCCTTGGAGATCATGCACACATCACCTCGAGTTGAGGCATACGAACAAGAGACTAATGAAGAAGGCATGAGACTTGTACTTGATCTAATTGATGAAATCAGGGACGAGGCAAATGCCAAGAACATGGAGCATCAGAAAAAGGCATCCTTTTAATACAACCATAGGGTTAAGGAAAGGTTCTTCCTGCAAGGTGACTTGGTTCTAAGGAAGATAGAGGCTTCTGGAGTCGGCCAAAAAGGAAAACTAGCCCCTAATTGGGAAGGGTTGTATCGAGTCAAGAAGACGCTAGGACGAGGATCCTACAAGTTGGAGACCTTGGATGGGAACGAGGTACCCCGTACTTGGCATGCCTTGAACCTCAAGATTTACTATGTTTAAGCTGCCCTTTCAGGGATGTAGCTCATTATCTATTTATTAGGAGAAGTAGAAATAAGGTTCGATGAAACCATTTCAGGGCTTAACACCCCGAGTAGGACTATAGTAGCTATGTAAGGGTGGAACCCTCTTTCAAGTTATCAATGCAAATCTGTTTTCCATTCTATGATTCTATGTTTTGTTTATGTACCGAGCACCTGTTGAGTGTAAGTCTAGAAAGATCAAGTACCGAAAGTAAATGAGCATAAGAATAAAGGAAACAGATGCATAGATAAATCGCCCCGAAAGGCCACGGTTCGAATTAAGTTACAACACACAAATAAAAGTCAAGTCCCGAAGGACATTGGTTGAAAGTTGATAAAGCCACAGGCGGCTAAACAAGGCCGTGCAAGGCCATAGGGTGAACCCAACCTACTTAGCCAGGGATTCTTCCTCGCCGCTCTCCTCGCCTGACTCCTCTTCATCTGAATCCTCCTCCTCATCTGAATCGTCATCTGAAGTTTCTTCCTCGGCACCGTCTTGTTCAACAACTACCATCGGCTGCGCGGTAGTCTTCACAACTTCAGTTTCTTCCTCTCCAGAAGATGAGCTTGAGCTGCCTTTATTTCGGATCATCCTCTTGCCTGGGATCGGTTGTCGAACTACTCCAACTTTTCTGGTAGGCGGAGGCTTTTTTCCACGAGATCCCGAAGAGCTTGAATCTTGGCTAGCAACTTGGACAACTCCCTTGGAGTTGGATCCAGAGCGTCGATGACTGCCTTAGGAGCCGGATCCTGATGTTTGAGGAACAACTTTAGTTCCCGAACCAGAAGCTAGAGTAGCCGGGTTGACACCCCAGTTAGGGCAAGGAAAATCAGCCGGGTTGACAACAGAAGGATGCCTATGGCTCACAGCGTTGATGGCCTTATCCCAACCAACAGACATGTTGAAGGGACGCATCTCATTATCATGATTATCGATGAACTTAATAAAATCTTGGGTCCTATGATAGGCCTGGATCACCTTATCAGTATCAGATGCCTTCTTTCGGGCTAAAGAAGAAAGTTGTTTACGGGTGGATGCAGCATTAGCTTCGGCACGAACAACTTGGGAGTGCAGATCTTCAATCTCTTCCTTGAACCTTGCAGAGTCATTCTTCAAGCTAATATTCTCATCCCTAAAAGCCCGGCCTTGAGTTGAGACAGTTTGAAAGTAAGCATTGGCCTGCAATAAGGAAATGGGTGAGCAACAAGGAATACACAAAGTCGAAATCAATAACAGTATCGAACTTAACAGAGGGAATTTCATACCTGATACAAGGCTTGAGCGCCCATAAGCTGAGACTCATCCATTTTGTCACCCGCGTGCATAGTCACTTGATCGGGAGGAGTGATTGAAATCTTGGACCAGTCTAGAGCTAGATGAGGGCTCCCAAAGACTGAGTCTTGTTCACATATACCCCAAGGAGGTATGAAAGGAGTCCTGACATCCCCATCAACGTTCCGGGATCGTTTCCCGCCTTGGGAGCAGCGCTCCAAGAAGTTAGGGATATGAGGCTTAGTAGGATTCAGTAGTTCCTCAGCCTTCTTCTTCATCCTTTTGGTCACAATCGGCTGGTTCTGAGGACGACTATCAATCTCCTCGGCAGCTGAAATACAAAGAGAAAAACATCGGGATAAGAACAAACATAGTTCATAATAAGCTCAAGTAAGAAAGTTACCCTCAATGGAAAGAAAGCTAAGGCCAGCCTCAATGAGATTCTTTTCATTCAGAAAAGTTTTATATTGTGTACGGCCGTCGTCAGCAAGAAGCTTATCTCGATCCCACAATTCTGAGTCACTAAGATCACACACGAAATGTGAACTATCTTCCACGGATCCAAATCTCTTCACAAAGAAGTTGCCCCAGTCACCACATTTCCACTCAAGAACTACAAACTCCCTTTCCCAGAAATGCTGTGAATCTAGAAAGGAGAAGGGATTCATTATGTGTGGAAGTTTAGCTCGGTGCTGAAGGCTAACCCATCCTTTCTTGGAGTCGGAAGAGTTTCTGGCCCCGAAGATACTTCAAAACATTGTAATAGTCGGAAGAATCTCCAATTGGCGACACCTTATTAAGAAAATAGAGATGTACCTCCAAGCGTTGGGATACAACTGACAGGGGTGGATTTGATACTCCGCCAGCAATCTAATGATAAAATTATCAACCGAGAATCTGAACCCAGCATCTAAGGCACCCCAGTGAACACAAATCCTTTCAGGATGCCAATTGCATGTTCTATCTGATGGGTTTGGAAGACGAACCTTAATGGCACTTGGAAAGTGGTATGTCTCCCTTATTTCTTGGGCATCTCGTTCCGACAACTTACTCGGACTGTTAAAAGAATCTAAGCTGGCACAGTTTGGGAATGCTTCCCTCATAATGTTTAGAAGATCTAGCAAGGATTCAAATCTATGTTCAACATATGAAGGAGGTTTGATTTGTTCTTTACCTTTGGTGGTCCTCATTTTACTCCTTTTCGTCATAGCTTCCATCATGGAGACAGGGGGAGCCATTGGGCGATCACCTTCCGACATCTTGATCTTGAAGCTGAAACTTGATCTTGAAGCTGAAACTTGATCTTGAAGCTTGAACTTGATCTTGCAACTTGAAGGCTAGAGAACTTAAGAATTTGAAAGCTTTGAAATGAAGAAGTGAAGTGAAATGAAGGTTGCTCCTCCTCTTTTATAGAAAAAAGCATGACCTGCTACATCAGGTTGAACTTCAGCTTGGTTCGCGTTTACAGGTCATCTATCGTTTAAAGATAAAAAAAAGGGACATAAATTATCCGCGATATACGGAAAGAATCGTTATAATTCATATATGCCAGAGAAGAAATAGCTGATATATTTGCTGAACGGATGATTGCGCTTAAGAAGTTAAGTAACGAGTTCAGCCTTAAGCACAAGATTAGCAGTGCTAATCATAAATTAGGGAGTAATATCGTTAGAAGTCACGAATGACCAAACTGATGACTTGAGATCAAGATCAAGGTTCTTGATCCTTGAAGACAACGAAGTCACGAATGACCAAAATAGTGACTTGAGATCAAGATTCTTGATCTTCAAGACCACGGGTCCGGGTTTCCTAGCCAACCACGAGGTAGCCGACCACCGTGCCCGGGGGACGTCGGCCGACCACAAAGCAACCGACCACGGCGCACGAGGCACCGCAGCCGACCACTTCCCGGCCGACCACCTCCCAGCCGACCATGGTTCGGCCGACCATGGTGGCTTCAATCCCTCCGGCCGATCATGAGCTAGCCGACCACGAGCTAGCCCTTGATCCGGCCGATCACGGGTTAGTTCGTGGACCTAGATCTCGATTTTTTCAGCGAACCTCGGATAGTTTTCAGACCTAGATCTCGACTTTTTCAGCGAATCTGGATGATTTTCAGCACTAAAAAGAGGTCAAGATTAGCACAGTTTAGTGCCTGTTAGCACAGTTTAGTGCCTGTTAGCACAGTTTAGTGCCGATTAGCATAGTTTAGTGCCGTTTAGGCACAGATTAGTGCTGATAAGCACAGATTAGTGCTGATAAGCACAGATTACACCGATTAGTGTTGTTAGTGCCGTCTTATGCCGTTTAACATCGTTTAACACTGTTTAAACGTTGTTTAAGGCTGAATAGCACTATGTAGTGCCGTTTAACAAGGTTTAGTGTCGTTCAACATCGTCGTAAATGCGTCGGTCGCTCCACGCTTTACATTAAGATGATATTGTTGAAAATACTCACGTAAGAGCAATAAACCCTGACCCAAGTCTCGAAGAAGGCCGTTATAACTTCAAGGAAAACCTGATCAGTTTTTCTAGAAGTTGGGGGCAAATGATATGGCCTAAAAGTAAGCCATAAAGACGCATTTAATGTGGCATTAATTAGACCTAGAATGGTCCAAACGTGGGGTCCACCAGATGGGCCCAAACCCTATTTATAATATTAATTTCGTAATTAATATTAGGGTAATAACCAGCTCAGCAATAAGAGTCAAACAAGGATATTACTCTTGCCTGACTTAGCCTCCAAGATACATATTTCAACATGGAAACTGGTTCCTACATACTAGGATCTGGAACCTTCTTCTAGGCGGTGACTTGCCCACCAAGTCACCTAACCCTACTACGATTCTAAGACTTTTCAGCCTATATAAAGGGTCAGACCCCTCACCTCAGAACTACGTCTTGGCTTGATTCTCAATAACGAGATACGTAGGCACTCTGTGAGGACCGATCAGTCTCGTAACACGGAAACCGCCATTAAAGCTCGAAGCTCAACCACCCTAGCATTAATTACAAATCGTAACCTAATTTTTATTCCACAACAATAATATATAATAGCATAATTTTGATTAACTTTATATTAAAAGATCGATAAAAAATTAGGTATTTAAAAAAAATTGTTAAATAACTACGACAAGTAAATTAGGATGAGAATGATATGGCTTAATTTAATTTTATTGGTAATTTCTTATTTGCTCTTATATATATTTATGAAAATTAATCCATAATATATAATAATGTAATTATGATTAATTGTAAATCAAAAGAGTAAAAAATTAATATTACGAAAATAGCTTAATATTATATATTTGTATAATCCCGGTTGGCTTTAACTTAAAATATTAATTCATTATAAATATTTTTTGATATTAAAAATATGTAGTATATGGATATGTTAAATCAAATAACTACTATATTTAAATTAGAATTGTTAACTAACCATGGTTAGTACAATAGGATGAGAATGGTAAATAAGGAAAACTTTTAACATAATATGATTGGTCTAAAATTTAGGAATGATATCTGACTAGTCCTAAAATAATTCATATTTTCTGATTGGCTAACTGTATACCTGGGTAGACTCAGGTATTTTAATATAAAGGATATAAAAGATAATGTGTTTTACCTGAAATAGGAAATTGATTAGATATTGGAAAATTGAAAAAGCAACATGCAACATGTTTTACCCGAAAAATAAAGTAAGGTTAATTAAGTAATAACTATCAATAATTAAATTATGGTAATTAAGTAAAGACCATAGGTACCGTACCGACCGAACGACCAACCAAACTTTTAATGTTTCGGCTATTATAATATACTCCCTCCGTCCCACCCATTTCTTTACATGTTTTTAGCATTGCTTGGCACGCATTTTAAGGCGTATATATAACTCATTTTTTAATTTTTTCTTTTTTTGAATAAAAATTTAAACATTAAATTTTTATTCGGAAGAAAAAATAATTAAAAATAAATTATGAAACTATATTTTATCGAAGCATTAAAATGAGTGTCGAGTCCTCTGTCCCAAGCGTAAAGAAATCGCCGGGACAAAGGGAGTAGTATAGATTTCATTATGCTAAATTATACAAACAAATTCAAATTTTAAACAGGTACCGCCAAAATAATCTCAACCATCGAATCTAATAATAATTTTAAAAATAGATGATTAAGATTATATCTTATTAAAAAAATTATAATCTAAAAAGGATATAATCAAAAATAGTTGTATTCGAATTTTATTTTAAAAAGAATATTATATTTTGAAAAGTATATAAGTAAAAAAGGTTTTGTTAGAATAAAATTTTTTTTTTTTTTATTATCATTAAAAAAAGTTCATATTCAGTATATGGGCTCTATCTCGAGATCTAGAAATCAGATTTGGATGATTTTACAAACTACAAGAAACTCATAAAATTATCTTTACTTTAGTGATGATTTGACAATTATTATCCAAATGGAAACACTCAGAATCTCAAGATAAAATATAAATACGAACTTTTACATTATTCTTATTCAGTGCAGAAAACCTACATTGATAATACTATTTAATGCAGAAAACCTAATTATATATGATTTAAATCATTGACATTCACTTTTACACTTTTTAATTTATATGTTAAAATATTAAATATTTTTTATGCTAGATCCAATATTTTTCATCTATTTTTTTAAGATCTAACGGTTCATATTTACTTTGTCGTACTTTTCAAAAGTTTTTGACAAAATCTCTTGTTGAGTATTGAATACGGTAAAAGAATACGGAGGGGGGGTGAATGGATTCTTGAACTTTTCTTGTTCGAGTCTATGTAGCAAATAAGTGTTTGTGTGTGCAAGAGTGAAGGTGCGGATAAAGAACAACACAAGACACAATATCACTTTAATTTAATGTATTATTAGATAAAGGTTGCTACAATCTGTGAATACAAATGATAGTATTCTCAGCTTCGTTTTTCTCAGAGAGATACAGCTTGTAGTGTATGAAAAACTTGACTCACAAAGTTAATCACTAAGGAAGTGAGGCTGTATCCTTATAGAACATGGATACAACCTACTTAGTCCAAATAAGGTAGCTAAACAAATTACTTTCTAGTCTGTCTATCCTTTTTGAGTAAGTGTCCAAACGGTTACAGATTTGACTTTGCAAAGCCTGTTCAGATCCACTTTTTTAGCCCCTTGTCTCTTCTATATCTCTCCAAGCTTCCTTGTAGGCTTTCCAGAGCACGTTACAGATTGTGGTCCATAAAGTGCATTGGCTTGTTGCTGGTTTCTGACTTGTACAATTTCTTCAGTATTTTGTCTCCAAGAATGTATTCGAGAAGTGACTAAGTAGGTGATTCGAGAACTTGAATTGACTTGATCGATAACTCTGAGTTCTCGAACACTTTATATTGACATATCGAATTACTTCTCGAATAGCTCTTTTCTTCAGGATTCCTTGAGTTGTCGAATAGAACACTTGACTTGTCGAATCCTTGAGATATCGAATAGCTTTCTGAGTCCTTGAGATATCGAATGGAACTTTGACTTGCTGACTCCTTGAGAACTCGAATACTACTTTGACTTGTTGACTTCCTGAGTTCTCGAATAGAGTACATAGACATATCGAATCTCTGAGATATCGAATGAGATATCGAACAGTGTATTCAGAGATATCGAATAGTGTCTTGAGATATCGAATCCCTGACTTCTCGAATGCTGGACTTATCGAATAGACAAATATACTTCTCGAATTGGTACTTAGGCAAATTCTTCATTTCTTCAAATCCCAACTGTGATTATTTGACAGTCTTTATCTTCTTGCTTGAGGCATGAACCTTGGAACTTCTTTCAAGCATTATTCTAGACTCTATAAGTACAGTTACTCAACTAGGATTTGATGCCTTCTACAAGTACAATACAAACAGAAACTCTACAACTAGAGGTTCCCTCAGTTAAGAGGTCATGTAAGTAATGCAAAGCATTACAAACAATTAGGCTTGTTATTAGATGTATACATGCATGCCTCTGTAACTAACAATCTCCCCCAAATTGTGAGTGAGGCCCTTAGTCACAATTTCATGTCTGATAACAAGCCTAACATACATAAAGATAAAACTTTAACAGTACAGGTATGTAGATTGATTGAGGAAAGTACATAGAAGTGTTCTTACAAGTTATGAGAAACTACTAGCCATATCCTTTTGGATTCATCTCTTGAGCTTTGGCTTGCAGATTCTCATTTTTCATCTTCTCTTCAGCTTCTTTGGCTTTCTTCTTTGCATTTTCCTCCATGGCAAGAATAATGTCTTCCATTGCAGTGAGTTCTTCAATTAGAGGGGAGCCTGATAAATCCTTAAGTACTTCATTCAGCTGTTTCTCAGAATAGGAACTGATGTAGTCCATTCTAATCTTTACATTTCTACCATATTTCTTGTACTCAATGATGTAAGGATTAAACTTGACTCTACACAGACCCATAGCTCTCAATTCATCAGCCTTAGTTTCCATTGCAGCAAACTCCTCCTCCCTTTTCTTTAGTAGCTCCTCACTGTTCTTTCTCATTTCTGCCTGGTGATCTCTCTTCATTTTGACAAAGTCAATTAACTCCAGCTTCCATACCCTTTCCACTCTGTCTTCAGAATCCAACATTGCAATTATTCTTTCTATGTCATATAGCTTGCCCCAGTGCTGACATGTTCCTTGTCTGAATTTCTTCTATCTTCCATCAGTATATTTTATTTCAAGAAAATCATCAACAATGGCAACATGATAGATTCTTTGAGCCCATATGAACTGCAGTTGGTCTTCATCATAGATTTCATCCAGAGGTGGTAGGTTCAATCCTGGAATTATTGTCAGTGCCTTTGATTTCGATATCTTCACCCTTCTTGCAGCATGCTTAAATTTACTCCTCCTTGAATGATTGCTAGGCAGAAACTTATGACCCTTGTTGGTAGACAATAGTAGTATTCCATTAGTAGTTTGCTTTCTGAAACATACACATGGTTTCTTGACTTGAATCTTCTTCTCTTCTTGAGGTGCCAAAACAGTTGCAGAAACCATCGAATAAGATTTTGGTAGGTCATTACTAACAGTATTCACCCTAGACTCAGAGTCTTGTGTTGTGGTGAGGTTACTGCTAGCAATGCCTAAGGCTTGCTGTTTTCCAATTTTCCTCTCATAGACTTTTCCTTGGTCATCACCATCTTTTTTATTCTTGTCATCCTTCTTCTTCTTCTCATCTTCATCACCCTTATCTCTCCTGTGATGTCTCCTCCTCCCATCACTTTTGTCTTCAGAGTCATCATCCTTATTTCTCCTAGGTTGAGCCCTCTCTGGAGTTTCACCAGTTGCTATAAAAGATCTGAGAATGTGTAGTGCTTCAATTTCTTCAGCATTTCTGGTTCCAACCTTCTTCTGTAGTTGATCAATGATAGCAATGACCAGTCTGTGATTTCGAGAAGTGAGATCATGGGGAATGACCAATTGCTTGATGTCTTCAATTTTGGTGCCAAACTGATAGATGAGTGTCCATGGCTTCTTGATCACTTCTGGCAGCCTTGAAGGTTGGCCATTCCTCAAATCATCAAACAGACTTTTGTTGTTCTCATTTCTCTTCTCAATAAGCTCAAGTATGGCATCTATCTCTGAGTGTTTTAGGGCTTGTAGAGTCTTGTATGTTAGATGCCATATCTTTGATTTAGATATCATCACTATCTCCTTGAACCATAGATTATTGACTTTCTTGGGGATGATAGTGATGTAGTCAATCTGCTCCTTCAACTTCCTCAGATAGAACTGAGTGTCACTAGCCTGTTCCCTTTTGGCTTTCAGAAACTCCAAGAAGGCTTTATCATGATAAACATTTGAGTTAGCAACTTCTTGTAGCTTGGCCTCAGTAATTACTTTGACTTCTATAGGCTTGGCACTTTCAGATATGGAGGATGGAGGTTTGTCAGATGGCATACTCCCTGCAACCACTGTGGTTGTGATAGATTGCTTCTGGCCACCAGGAGTAATAACATGCACAGTTGGTAGAGTAACAACTGGCAGTGAGGTAGGAGGCTCATCAACCTTTGTTTTTCCTTTGCCTGGCACATGAGTTGGAGATTTATTTGCCCTTTGGTGATCACCCTCTCTTAACTTTATCCCTTTTTCCTTGGGTTTCTCCCCCTTAGTATTTGAATTCCTTGTCCTCTTCTCCCCCTTAGGCTTGTTGTCAGGCACAGAGGCTTTAGAAGTGACCTTTGGGGTAGAAGATGCTTCAGGGAGAGAAAGACTCATATGCTTCATCATAGCAGCCAACATAGATTGTTGATGCAGAAGAACATCAGCTGTGGTGGTTGCTTGAGTGTCCAACTGATCATTGAGAAGTGCAACCTTGTCTGTAAGATGAGCATTGGACTTAGTGAGAGTAGCCACAATTTTTCAAGAGTATACACCTTAGTGAATAGCTCATGTGCCCTGAAACCAGAGAGTGATTGATCCTTGAGTCTTTGGACTTCATACTTGGTCATGTCATGAATAGGGACCTCAGTCACTAGCCTGTCTCCATAAAGATTTTTGAACATTGTCCTCAGCATAGCAGTGGATTCTGTAGTCTGATCAGATAGAACCTGAAATTGATGCCCCAGACCTGTGACAGAATCTTTTAGAAGAGCCAAACCATTGTCCATCTTGGTGCATGTAGACTTGCATTCCAAAATGTCCTTGATGACTGACTCCAACTGGGGAAATTTGGAGAGGAATTCTCTTTTGACTTCATTGACTTGGTGGATTGTGGCTGCAACTACTTCATTCACTTCTGATTGCAGGCCTTTACCAAGAAAGTGTGCAGCCTTCAAGATTCCCTTGTAGATGTCATTGACAGCCTCATACACATCACTGGGAGTTAGAGATTTGGCATTGGACCCCAATGAAGTGATGTATTCTTCTCTTAGATGTTGAAGGCCTTCTGAGAGAGGTACAGAGTATTTGCCTTGTAGCCAAGCATCCACATTTCCATCTCTTGCAGATTCATCTGCTATTTTCTGTAATTGCTGCTCTACATCTTCTTTATGGCATAGCAAGATGGCTTCATAGTCAGAATTGGGTAGGTTTGAGGTGACCAAGTTTTGGGCAATCTTTACAAACTCAGGAATCTGATCCACAACCAAGCTTTGAAGTGCTTCAACCGTCAATTGTGGTGGAACAGACCCTGATCCTGAAGCACTGTCATGTTGCACAGGCTTAAGCCATTGTGCCAAGAAGTCAGAGCTAGAGCTAGGCAAGCTAGACTCCTCAGTTACAGATGCAACTTTTGCAACCGGATGGATTGACTCTCCTACTGGTGTCTCCACAGAAGTGGGATGAGGTACACCAGTAGTTGACACAGGCACAGAGTCTCTAGTGAAAACTAGTGGAACCTCTGTGTTTGTGATGGTGTAATTAGGAGATGCCCCAGCATGCATTCCCTCACCATCTAAATGTGGGTCCTGGGTGGTGAGCAAAGTGTCATGCACTAAGTCACTTGAGTCCATTGGCTCACCAAGAGAAAAGGATTCTTGGTGATCAATGCCTTGCTCTTCAATTTCTTGAATTACAGGCTCCAAAGAAATTTGAGATGAAGATTCTGGAAGAGTAGTGTGTTGTAGAGTAGATTTTGGCAACTCCCCCTGAGAGATAGAGGGAGTTTCAAGTGTGATGTGCTCTCCACTCAGTGTAGTGCCAGCCTTATCACTCCCATGTGCTGACTCAATATAAGAAGGTGCATTGGGGAGGATGCTTGATTCTATAGATGCACCCTGTTGAGAGGACACATCTAGTGAGCTTTTTGCCCCTGATTTTACAACTTCAGCCATTTGTGTGACTAAAGAGGTGGTCTTAGTTTTCTTCTTTTTCTTTGGCCTTAGTAAAGGTGACTCTGTTTCCTCACTTTCTAGACCTAGTTCAACAGCTAATGCTGCTTCAGATAGAATATTTAAGGGTGCAGACATTACTTCCTTTCTCTTCTTTTTATTAACATCACCCTTTTGAGAGGATGGTGCAGTTGGCTCAGTGATTGGTAGAGTGTTTGGTTGAGAGGGTTGGTTAGCTAGCCCTGGGTTAGCATTTTGTTCTACTTGCTTGGGCTTAGCTGTAACACCCCCAGATCCAGGGTCAGGGATCTGGTCGTTACGGTCTCAATATCCAACCACAAAATCAACATAATTTAAATTACAACCTTGTGACCCAAAACAACAACATAAAACACACCCGTTATAGTCCCAGAGATGAAATCAGAGTAATCGTCAATATTATTAATCACAAGTTTGAGTTCTTACAACCCAAAGAATTACAATTTTACAATTACATGCTCTTTGCCATCCATTGGTATATGCCATATATATAAATACATTTAATGCACAAATACTAACAACTAGCCTACCAGAGGCTGCATCCTTAGCAATGGTAGCTATGACCTCAGCGGTTAATCCTCTGACGGCTGACACCTGCCTATGCTGAGCACGCCTTGCGTGGCCATCTGATCTAGCTGTTGTTGTGATATAAATAAATAAAGCAAGGGTGAGCAATAGCCCACCAAAAATATAATTGAACAGTGATAATATATAACAGTCCAAAATATCTTTGAAACCATATGCCATGCATTAACGATGTAGTACCAATATAAGGTATGAGATGAAGTTACAAGGTAACTCAAAATATATTTGTTTTGAATAAATATCTGCTATGTCAAAGATGAGCCAGATATTATCAACTTTTCATAATAGAGGAACTTGCAGGAAGAATATTGCAATTCCAATTCAAACACTTTTCAAACCTGCCAATAATGATAAGGTTGCAGGAAATTTCCAACATTGAGAGATGAACTAATACTGGAGTTTGACGCGCCAGGAGACATAGCATTTACACGATGATCAGTCGCATGTTATGCTCCCCACCTCTTGTTTACTACATGTAGAAGGAAGCACCGACGGATTTACTTGTCTACCGCCCTCTGGAACCCCCCGGCCAACGGTTGGGCCATTTGCTGGACCGGCGCCACTGGGTCACTTACGCATCTCCTAGTTCATTTCACATCCATAACCTTGAAACGTGAAGTTCCTCCCCCTTTCCCCAAGTATATTACTTGTTGATAGGACTCCACAAAGTAGTCGTATCTAGTTGGAAAGGAAAAATCACCAATATTTCCCAAGCTGATGCTTGTTAATGGATATAAACTTGTTCCATCAATTCTTACCCCTCGAGCGTTGAGGAGGTAACCAAACAGACTCATATCGATGCTTGAAAGAATCAAGATGTGAGTGACAAGATAGTTTTAGCAAGTATAGGACCGGGCAGTCCAATAAATAACATCTCTCAAGTGAGGTCCCCTTATATCTGTTTGGAAGTTGAGCGAGTATTTAAATCTTCTTTAAGATAGATTTAAATGAAAATAAAGTTTGGGAACCTCCCCTTGATAAGAATAGTCATAAAATACTCCGAAATATTTTACACCTTATCTGAAGGTGATAGATAATCTTTGAATAATATGAATCATCATAAAAAGAACTTAAAAGAATTTAAACAAATATTCCAAGAATATTTATTAAATCAATAATAATTAAGGAATATGAATAAATCATAATATTGCTCGTAAGTAATCCTCGAATGAATATATAGAATTATTTACTAAATAACTCTCTTCTTTAAATGAATATTCAAAATAATATTCATTAATTAAATAAGCTCAAGTAAATGTTTAAAATAATATTCACTAAATAATTAAACCTTAAATGAATTTTTGAAAATAATATTCATTTAATAAATAATATTCTAAATAAATATCCAAATAATATTCTTTTAGCAATCAAACTTTAAAGGAACATTCGAAGCAATATTCCTTAAGTAAATAGAACTTCGAATGAATATCTTAAAATAATATTCATCAAGTACATAAAATCTTAAATGAATATTCACGATAATATTCATTTAATAAATAAATTTCCAAGAATATTAAAGTAATTACTCATTGAATAATCAAACTCTAAACGAATATTCGAAACTAATATTCATTTAAATAATTAAAGCTCGAATGAATATTGAAATAATATTCAGCAAATAAATATACGCGAATGAATATTCAAAATAATATTCATATAGTACCTCTCGATTGAGATAATATCCAAATAGCATTCCTCGAATAATTTCCAAGTAATCAATACTTTATATAAATAATGCTCATAAATAACATTCTTCAAATAACTGTCACTGGAATCCCTCCGGGTTTCCACGACTAACTCTATGTCCCAAAATACCGACTCCCGGTCTATATTGAAAGAATGAATATCATACGCCCTTCACTAATATCAATTCAGGGAACAAGCATATCAATAGACTTGAAAGTAGGCATGCATGCTATGGCATATGTATACAACAATCATTATATATATTATCACAACAACAGTTCCAAGTATTGGAAACTTGCCTGGTAATCCTGTAGGGGTAGTGTGCCTCGTGTCAATCCAGTGATCTATAAATAGTCACAATAACCGAGGTCAATCACTGAACATTTCGAAGGTTAAGTATAACATAACTTAAGTCATGTAAGCTTGGTCCAAAACACACCTCGAACCTATCCTTAATGTCGGATCTTTCGTATATCTTACTTAATCATTTATAACCTCGTTCTTTGTACCAATAGATTGTCTCGATAATTCTTAACAAGTTTCATGTTTTAGTCGACTCGAAATTCCCTTTTTAACTTAGCCAAAAAGGGTGGCCAAAGTAGTACCCCTAGGGTTGACTTTTCTAAGAATCACTATTTCGAGACTCGTACTTCAACACTTTTAATAAATCACTGGAAACGTATTTAATTACGAAACCACTTATAAAATCATCTTTGGTATTTGTAATATTTATCATAAAATTTCCAATTCGAAGCCACGATTCTAAATAGGTGAAATGTATTTTTGAAGTTCAGTCGACTACGGATCTTTACTATTCACACCTCTTTCACTAAAACGTTCATAACTCGGTAACCGTTAACTCAAATGACGCACCGTTTTCGCATACATGATCTAGAGAATGTCTAGAAGGTAGCTAACTCAAAATTGGACTTAGATCAGAAGATTAATTTTTCGGAATTTTGCCAAAACAGGGCAGGAGGTTTTAATGAATAATGTTACCTCCGAAAAGTGGTTTCTTCGCACTTATCCTCGATTCGAACATTTTTATAAAATCGGAAAACGATCCATTTTACTTGTGGTTTTCTCTCACGCCTTCCTTATGACCTCTAATATTTAATTACCATGATTCCTCACTGACTTAGTCATGTTAAGGGATTCCAATTTCAGTTACGAACTTTCGATTACGGTTTCGAACCTCTTTTACGAATTTAATCATAACTCCTAAACCGTATGTCCATTTCATACGATCTTTATATCAAAACGAATCTTATAACATAATCTAGCTTATCATGGAAGAAATCAAAGCCAATCAGTGACTTATACCTACTGTCAAACTCGTGTTCTTAAGGTTAACGAAATTTTGGCATTACGACGGCTATAAATCGGATATTTACCAAATTCCAAAACTCCCAATAATCATGATATCTACTCTAAACAACATATACATGATTTATAACCATGAACTGAGGCCAAGCAATGCCTTTCCGTTCATCTAAGCTATTTTTAACATTTATCAAAACCCAATCTTAATCATGCTTATAATCATGCTTATAACTTACTAATAACATAACTAAGTTTAAATCCATCAAGAACAAGCATATACCCAAAGTAAGATCTAGGGTTCATGAGGTTTATACCTTCCTTGGAGAGTGTTAAAGCCCTTGCTAAGCCTTGTATAGTCCATGTCTATCCTTAACCAAGCTTGGATCATCCAATAAATCAAGAAAACCAAGATTTGTTCTTGAAAACACTATTCACCCTCCTCTTAAATCATTTTTTTTTTTGAAAATGGAAAAAGATGAGTTTGATGCTAAGATTTTGAGGAGATCATTTTTATGAATTATAGGACTCACATAAAAAGTTTCAAGATCAAACAAGGGGTGGAAGTTGGATTTTGATTCTTAATTTTGGCTAAAAGCCGAATGGAATGAAAAATGGAGGGGGAGAGAGTTTGCCTTGATCTTTTGCTTGGTTTTGTGATAAAATGAATTATTAAGATGAGATGTAGATAATATCTCATCCAAAAGCCACTTTAATAAAGTGATGATGCATGGAATGATGTGTTTAGCAAGCCAAGTGTTGAGATTGTGGTGGTTTAAGGCTAACTAGGTAGTTGTCTTGCTAAACACTTAGTTGATCCACTTGATTCTAGTTACTCTTGTAACTATGTTGGTTACTAGATATTTTCTAGTGGCTTGTGTATGACTCTTGCTCCCTCTGCTTGTTTCTTTGTCCGTTTATTGCTTAATTCCTTGATCGTTCGAGGGAATAACTCATTCGTTTCTAGTTAGGGTTTTACCGAAAACCTTCTTAATATTTATAATAACATTCTCCATTTTTCTTAATACTTCTCGAATTTAAATTCCTTAAATCCCTTTAATAATTCCTTATGTCTTGCAGTGTCCAGGGAATTCTCGGAGAAAATAAAAGTGCTATTTTTCTGAATCCGACAGCCTTTACATACACTTATTTTCCTCCTGGATCACTAATACGAACTCAGAAATCCGTTCCGAATTCCGGATATAGCATTATTATAATAATATTCTAAATTCCACCAAAATCACTATTCATCACTTATTTTTATTTAATTCCTATAATTAGTAAAATGAACCTGGTTTACTCTCGGGTGCTCCTTAACCTTTTTACGGAACCGCTGGACTTATAATAGATATTGATTTGGATGACACAAGAATAATCTTTCTTGGAATAATATAACTTATATCCTTAGGAGATAGATTATTCTTATTTAGGCTATCAACCAAAAGTATTCTTCATGACATATAATATTTGAACCCACATCCATTCTATTTATTTACTAGAACAACCGTTACAGCGTAGTCGTAACCACTATTCGCTTCCATATTATTACATAAGAAAAAGTTTTAATTCTATCAAAAATCTAGGTTCTTACATTAGCTAACTCAGACTTAGAGGCAAATGTTGGCATGTTGTGGGGGTAAGTCCTAAACAAACTCTCCATATGGGGAGTTACGTTAAGTCTTACATCCACATCATTCCTAGTCTCCAAATTGCCAAAAATGAGTTTGGTCATGGATTTAGGATAGCCTATTCTATTTTTATTCATCCCATCTAATTCAATCAATTTATCATCTAAGAAATTAAGGACAGATTGAATAAAACGAGGGAAGAAAATTTCATTACCTCTCTTGGCTGAATTCTTACCAAGTCTCCCATACAACTCCTGCATAATGATGAGACCAACGTCTATCTTCTTTCCATAAGCTAAGGCATAGCCTATTTGCTGTGCAGGAGTACTGATTTGGTCATAGCTGGATTTTCTTGCAGTGAAGACTTGAAGAAGTGTAGCAAACACATAACTCCATTCCTTCCTCAAATGCTTCCTGTTCAAGTGCCCAAGACTGATTCTGACTGCATATTTGATGAAATCAAAGAAGTCTTCCAATTCAGCATTTGTAGCAAGTGGGTCATACACCTCTCCTTTGGTACCCATCCCAAGTGCCTCATTCATATCCTCTGTGGTGATAGTGAGATTTTTGTCTTGAATCTTGTAGTAGATGATGTACGAGGATATTGCAGAGTCAAGAGCCACCACCTCCACTGTAGCAGACTGCCAAAACTGTTCTAGAATGTCGAGATATAGAGTTGGGTTAACAGATAGAGCATTCTTGATGTACGATTCAGACATCCACTTCACAAAGCACTTGAAATTGGCGTTGGGTGCTTCAACATCACTAGTTAGAGCAATGAAATTGGTGTTGAACTTTACTGTTGCCATTTGTGTGTGTGTGAGAGAGAGAGAGAGAGAAGAAATCGAAGGTTGAAGAAGAAATTTAGCTTTTGCAGTTAGGGTTTCAGAGGTTTTGGGAGTTTGGATGCTTGAGAAATCGAATGAAATGAATCGAATAGATGTGAAGTTGTAAAAGTATGAAGTACTTGAATTGTCGATTAGATGTATGTTCTGTATCGACAAGTCAGGCATTCGAGAAGTAGAAAACAACTATTCGAGAAGTCAAGAAAGGGTTATTCGATAACTCAAGCAGGTTGTAACTCACAGCTGGTAGTTATCTAACTTAGACGTGAATCTAAATTAGGTAAAATATGTTTTTATGAGTAATTCTGAATTCTGAATAAAAATCCAAAATCGGTTAAAATTCAGCGAGAAATCAGCCTTTTCAAATGATTCGAGAACTCAAATATAGTATTCGAGAACTCAGTCAATCGAGAACTAAAACACTATATTCGAGAAGTCAAGAAAACCTCTATTCGAGAACTCTAAAAGACTCTATTCGAGAACTCGAGAGTGCTCTAAAGAGACTTGTTAGAGATGTCGAATAGTGAATCACTTGAGAAATCTGATTTGTCGAGTTATACTCATAGAAACTCAATTTTCACTATCTTTTCAAAATTTACTAGCCATATTCATTCACGAATATTTTAGCAAATTAAACAGTGATTTCCTCAAAATTTCATAGAAATTTCAAGTTAACAAGAGAATATGATTTTCCAAATATGCAACAGATTTGAAATATTTATAAATTATATTTCAGCCAACATTTACTCCAAAAATATTGAGAATTTAGATAAAGTAAGTGTTTACTGCTGCAACAATCTATATGATGTATTCACCTAGCCAGAATCTGAAGAATTCAGCATTCCAATCTCACTAACCAACCTTGTGAAGGTGGCTTCATCTAATGGCTTAGTGAATATATCAGCTAGTTGTCTATCTGTAGAAACATAATGCAACTCAATAGTTCCATTAGTTGCATGTTCCCTTATGAAATGATATCTGATGTCAATGTGCTTCGTCCTAGAATGATTGACAGGATTGGCAACTATAGAGATTGCACTTGTGTTGTCACACATGATTGGAATTCTTTCCAACACAAGTCCATAATCTCTAAGTTGATTTCTAATCCAAAGCACTTGAGCACAGCAACTTCCAGCAGCTATGTATTCAGCCTCGGCTGGAGAAGTTGACACAGATTGTTGTTTCTTGCTATACCAAGAGACTAACCTTTGTCCAAGAAACTGGCAGCTACCTGAGGTGCTTTTTCTATCCACTCTGCATCCAGCATAATCAGCATCAGAATAACCAACCAGATTGAACCCTGTGTCCTTAGGATACCATAGTCCCAAGTTTGGAGTGCCCTTCAGATATCTAAAGATCCTTTTTATAGCAATCAAATGTGATTCTTTTAGATTTGATTGAAACCTTGCACACAAGCATGTAGCAAACATGATGTCTGGCCTACTTGCAGTGAGATAGAGTAGAGAACCAACCATGCCTCTGTAGACTGAGATATCTACTTTCTTGCCTTTAGCATCTTCATCCAATTTAGTGGCAGTGGCCATGGGTGTCTTTGCAGGTGAGCAATCTTCCAAGTCGAACTTCTTCAATAAATCCTTGATGTACTTGGTCTGACTGATAAAGATACCATCCTTCCTTTGACTGACTTGCAACCCAAGAAAGAATGTCAACTCTCCCATCATACTCATCTCATATCTGCTCTGCATGAGTTTAGAAAATTTCTCACACAGCTTCTTATTTGTAGAACCAAAAATGATATCATCCACATAGATCTGGACTAGGATAAGATCATCACCATGCTTCTTGTAAAACAGTGTCTTGTCCAGTGTGCCTCTAGTGAATTGATTCTCAAGAAGAAATTGTGATAAAGTATCATACCATTCCCTTGGAGCCTGCTTAAGTCCATACAGTGCCTTAAGCAGTCTGTAAACAAATTCTGGGAAGTATGGATCCTCAAAACCAGGTGGTTGTTGCACATAAACTTCTTCTTCCAACTCTTCATTCAGAAACGCACTTTTGACATCCATTTGATATACTTTAAAGTTTGAATGAGCAGCAAATGCCAAGAATATTCTGATGGCTTCCAATCTAGCAACAGGAGCAAATGTCTCATCATAATCAATGCCTTCCTGTTGAGAGTATCCTTTTGCAACCAACCTTGCTTTGTTCCTTATAATTACACCATCTTCATCCATCTTATTCTTTAGAACCCATTTTGTTCCAACAATGGTTCTGTTCTTTGGTGCAGGCACAAGTTCCCATACTTTGTTCCTTTCAAATTGATTCAGCTCCTCTTGCATAGCAATAATCCAATCTGGATCCAACAGTGCATCATCAAGTCTCTTAGGCTCAACTTGTGATAGAAAACAACCATAGAGGCACTCATTCTGAGTTGCTCTCCTAGTCCTTACTCTTGCATTAGGATCTCCAATGATTTGCTCTGCAGTGTGTGATCTATCCCATTTCCTTGAGTGCTCAGCCTGATTTCTCATTCTTGATGTTGCTTCATCATCCACATCATGGTAATTCTCATTTCCTCCCCCTGTGAAGTTGCCACTACTCACATGTGTGTCTTGGATGCTTGTTTCTTCACTATTGATTGGCACAAATTCTTCTCTTGTATCATCATTCACTTGAGTTTGTTGAACTTGAGTTTCAACTTCAGTTTCAGTCTCTTCATCAGAATCATCTAGATTATCAAACTTCAATGGATCTTTATCTTCATCATTGGCTTCTTCTAGTCCAGGTAGTTTGATGTCATCAAATGTCACATCTGTGCTTTCCATAACTTTCTTTTGACTGATGACATAAACCTTGTATGCAATTCTTTCCATAGAGTAACCAAGAAAAATTCCTTCAAATGATTTTGCATCAAATTTTCCAACATATTCAGAATTATCCTTCAATACAAAGCATTTGCTTCCAAAAGTATGAACATACTTTAGAGTAGGCTTCTTTCCAGTCATCAAGTTATAATGTGTCTTTCCAGTGTTTTTGTTGATGAGGGTTCTGTTCTGGATATAGCATGCAGTGCTCACAGCCTCAGCCCAAAAACATGTAGGCATTTTTGCATCAAGTAACATTGTTCTAGCAGCCTCAATTAGAGTTCTATTCTTCTTCTCAACAACTCCATTTTGTTGTGGAGTCCTTAGAGCTGAGAATTGCTGAGAAATACCATTCTCTTTACAGAATGCTTCAAGTATGGCATTTCTGAACTCTATTCCATTATCACTTCTCTGTGCAATCACACTTGCATTGTTGGCCTTTGCTTCCTTGTCAACTTTCTTTATATGCTCAGTGATTACTTGTGGAGCCTCATCTTTTGATGCCAGAAATTCCACCCATGTATACCTTGTAAAATCATCAACCATCACCAAGGCATACTTCTTTCTTCCTAGTGACATAATATTGACAGGCCCAAACAAATCCATATGAATGAGTTGTAGGGGCTTGGTTATAGATGTCACTGTCTTTGTCTTGTGGCTTGATCTTTTCATCTTTCCTTTTTGACAAGCCTCACACACTTCTTTGTTAGTAGTATTTTTGTGTGTTCGTTCACAGGGAAGGACTGATATCAATGTCAATCTCAAGTCTTTTATCTCTTGCAATTCAGAAGTGTGGAAGAATAGATTGGTGATTATGATTATTAACTAAATTAAACTAATAAACAAATAAAAACTATATAATAACGATGAGAGAAAATAATCCAAGATTTGGGGTTCTTCAATTGACTACCAAGAATGTCTAATTTGTGTCTCTTGTTTGTTAAAAACAATCCTTCTAAGATTTACAACCTCCTCTTCCAAGGTAGATTATAGTGCCTACAACTACACCTAATTGTCACTTCCATGATACAATCAAGATATAATCATAAACTATTAAAACCAAGGATTATATGTTTCACAATTCGCATATTAATCTTCCAATCAAATACTTGAATTATGTTTATCATATCATGTACTAGAATTGCAACTCCTCTTCCAAGTTATCACAACTCCTAAGATACAATCAAAAGTTAGCTACTCTTCTAATTGTATAAAGCGCTCAATGACAGATTAACAGTAACAAGAGAAATCAAACAAACTCGATAAATCAACGAATACTACCCAACTCTTGGATAAAGGGAATTAACTACTCATAATTGAACAAAACAAGTATATATATATAAAAACCACAAATCATGAGTTTAGAATTTAAGAACAAAGAATACAAATCTTGAAGTGTCTTGAACTCCGGACGAATTCCTTCACTCCTTCCTTCAATCTTCTTCTCCAATTGATTCTCTCCCTTTTCTCTCAAAAGTCTATCTCTAAAATAGTTCTAGATCTAAAAATATGAATAGTAATGAGAATAGGTTATGAATACCCTTTAAAATAATACCCTAGATGTGTTTATATAGGCTGTAAAAGTCTTGCCCAATAAAAGTATTTTAGTACTCTAAATAAATTACAAGTAGGATTCCATAACTGAATAGGATTCCTTAATTAAAATTCGTAACTATATTTACTCCTCTGTTTCGGGGCTCTTCCAACTAGATTTTGCTTATTGGACCACCTCTGAATTAAAGATAATTCCACAAGCTTCGCGTGGACAGTAAGATCGTCAAATTCTGACTTCTGGAACTCAAGATATGGCCAAAACAGTGTAGCACAGCCCGTGTAACCCAATAATACGAATTTTCTCCTATTTTGTCTCCAAAATAGCTCTTTTTGCTCCAAATCCTTCCAAGTCATGAATTCTTTATTTCCTACAATAAAACAATAAAATCTATTAAATAAAAATCCAAATCAATGCAAAACACAATAAATATGAGAATAAAATCATCTAGAATATATATAAAAATATACTCTATCAAACATCCCCACACTAAGCATTTGCACGTCCTCGGGCAAATAAGTGAAATAAAAACTAAGTCCTAACAAACATCACTTTCGTAGATGACACGATTGCATTGAGCATATGCAACAAGCCGTTAAACCCCTAGGCAGCCCTAGTAGGACGAGTGTTGTCTCGTGAGGGTTTATAGTGAATATACCCACAAAATTCATCTAACCATGCAAAAGATCAATGCTAACACAACACCACACACACAAGTCCTCTCATGCCACATCAACTTAAGAATCAAAGTAAACATACGATGTCTTGGTGTCGAAAGTGCAAGTATTCACGTAGTCTACTCAACCAACATGTAGAAGGTCATAAAAATTCATGTCAAGTGTAAAAATCGTTGGTAATCATGCTAAGCCCACAAGAAATACATCTTTAAGTCTAAACCTGGGATCTCCTATGCCAAAACAAGTAATAACTCACCTTTCACTCAAAAATATTCACACAAGAACAAGGTTAAGTGTATCACTCAATTCCAACAAAATCATAAACACAACTTGACACTCGCAATCAATCTCACTCTCAACACAACATACATCACTGATGACAATCAAAAGGTCTTTATTCGGGTTGTAGCGTGGGCTAGGGACCAGGTATGTCAAGTAAAGCTAAAACAGGTTAATGTCAAAAGCTAGTACCCAACAATAATCATTATTCAACTCCCTTTCTATTAAAACAAATACTTCCCCACACTTGGATTTTTCAATAACCCTTACATAATAACTTGACTAGTCGAATGAAGAAGGATCATACAAACATAAGAATGCTCTCAAATTTATTTATTTATATTATTTTTTTTTTCTGTTTTTTTTTTTTTTCAAAGAGAGCTAAGGAATAAACACAATGATCCATAGATATTTTTATGAATTTCGACTAGCAAGCATCAATCCAAAATCCATATTCCCCAAAAGTATGATCATCAATAACCCCCCCTTTTATGAACACCTTATTACTCCCTTTAGCACGATACTAGCCTTTGACAATTTAGGTTCAAATTCAATGTAAGGCCAATAGAATAAAAAGGATAATGGCAAGTAATGTGGTGTGTCACCGAAAGAATAGGATTAAGCTCAAAGGGTTAACTAATTGATCATGTATAAAAGGTGTGGAAATATGGGAAACACGAGGTTATACCTAATTGCCTTTATCATCTCATCATCAAGTAATGTCATGCATTTCAAGAAAGATCTCAAGTAAGTGCTAGTAATGTAAACAACATGTGGACACTCAAGCAAACGAAAAATCATGCAAAAGATATGCATATAGGCTCAAAAACTCACTTGGTGTGACAAAACATAATCAATCCCAGGTAACAAGACTCTCTAACGCACCTACTTGTACTCAAAGCATGAAAACCAAGTCATCTTGCACATATTCATGTCATTCTAATCACTTACAACATCCAATTAAGTCTATCAGCTTCAACTTGCTAGTGTAAGTGTGTGCACAAGAACAAAGCACGTCACTTCTCATACAAAAGCGTCAATAAACACAAGAATTCTACGCATGCATGGGTGTATCAAGCAAAATACAACAACTAATCAAATTGCATGGCTAGAATTATTTTTGGTATTTTTAAATTTTTAATTTTTTTTTTGATTTTTTTTTTTAAACAAGTAATACACTACGTTGAGAACACCTCCCCACACTTAAGCGGTTCATTGTCCCCAATGAACTATTGAACAAGATACAAAACTACAACGAAAAACAAAATAAAACTACACTAAAAAGAAAAGAAAGAAAACTCCCCTGGAATCAAGATGTCGGTTGTGAAAACCACCCCTCAGTCGCTTAGAAGCCACCCACTCACCAATCATATGAACCAACCCAACAATTTTTTTTCCTCGCAAAAATCCCCTTTCCTTAGCAATTAGCCTCACATCAGCCGATTAAATTTAACCTCCACCGTCGAAAACGAAATTTCCCAACATTAGCACTATCTCTCCCATGCTTACGAGCCAAAAGAATCAGTACCCAACTCACAAGAAGCTCCACCAAAAATTACCAAGCAATATCACACCAAAAATACCCCAATATATCAAGAATAATATAAATCCCAATTTACAAGAACACAAATTCGTAATCAAAATAAAATTTGAGAGAAGAAATAAACCCTCTACGAATTGAAGAGGTGAACTTGCAATTAATTCCTCTTTAGAATTGAATTTTTAGAGATTTAAATAAATAGAAGAGGAATTGGATTTGTATGGCTAGGTGTGTATATATATAAGATGATGGATAGATGAGATTTAAAAATTTAGAGTGTAGGAGAGATTTGGAGAGGTTAAGATTTGATGTAGGATAGATATAGGAATTTAGAATTGAAGAAATTTGAGTTAAGATAGAATTTGTGGGAATTTTAGAGGTGAAAAACAAGAATTTTCGGAAAAAAAATCTGGCAGAACAAGGGTGTAACGCAGCCGCAGGCTGCGTTTCAGGGGCGCTGGGCGCGCGAAAGACAGACACGCAGGAGCAACCTGCGTTACCGGGTAGCAGACTGCGCGGAAAGCAGTCACGCAGGCGCTGCCTGCGTGTTGGGGGTGCAGAGTGCGCTACTGTTCATTTTTTTTTTTTTTTTTTTTAAACACTCAAAAAAAATTTTTTTTTTTTTTTTTCTACACTAATGCATGGGTTGCCTCCCACGAAGCGCTTCTTTAACGTCAATAGCTTGACGTATTATACCTGGAAACTTCAATGAGGATAAAAAGCAAACAGATGCACATATCTACGAATTTCTAATATAAGCATATTGTGCAAATAAACCTTAGATTCATTGAAAGGTACGAAAACTTCCAAGAACCTATCATGCTCAAGAGACTTGGAAACATCAAAATAGCTAGAAAAGTCGTCAGAATAATCATTATAAGTTCGACTCATATACTCCTCCCAAATCGGATCCTTATACTCTATAGCAAGATTTTCAACTTCCTCAATCTTAACTTCCTTCTCTTCTATAATTGGACACTCATCAATTTTAATCTCGTCTACCAATGTATTAAGCTCAAAATTTTCTAGATTTGGTAGAATTTCAATTGCATCCAAATTATCATTAATGCGCATGGGACAATTATCAACTACACAAGTAGACTCATCAGACACAACATTATCATCAATTGCTAAACAAGAATCATGGCATAGAGGAAAATTGACACAAGGGGGAGTTCTATAACAACCTTCATACCACACTGCTCGAACTTCCCAAATAAAATTATTTAGTTTAGCATTCTCCTCGTACCAAGCTATTGAATCACATGGAATATCATTGTCACTAGCAATCTCTAAAGTTGGTTTATCAACAACTCCCAAAGAAAGTAAAGGAGGATTAGACTGAGTTCCTTGAATCATTTTATTGAGCGCAATCTCCCAATCAGCAAGTAAAGAAGGATTAGACTGAGTTAAACTCGTATCAACATCATCACACATATATGGATAAACATCATCATGATATTGATTTTCAAACGAATACGAATAATCATTGCTAGGGGCATATGGAGCATAAAATGAGTTCTCAGAATAGAACGAATTCACCTGATATGCATTACAATCCTCATAAGCATTGAATTGTCGGTAAGGATTGAAGTCTTGATATCGTTCCTGACTGTTGTAGAAATTCTGAGCGTTGTTCCAACCAAAGTTGTACTCCATCTAGTCTCTCTCCTCAAAACCTGTTTAAGTTGTCTACCTCAAAGAACCTGTAGACACTCCAAAGAAAGAAATACAAAAAGAAAGAAAAGAAAAATATATACAAAGATAAAATCCAAACTACAAGAAACAATTAACTCAAACTCAACATTGCTGCCTTCCCCGGCAGCGGCGCCAATTTGTTAGTAGTATTTTTGTGTGTTCGTTCACAGGGAAGGACTGATATCAATGTCAATCTCAAGTCTTTTATCTCTTGCAATTCAGAAGTGTGGAAGAATAGATTGGTGATTATGATTATTAACTAAATTAAACTAATAAACAAATAAAAACTATATAATAACGATGAGAGAAAATAATCCAAGATTTGGGGTTCTTCAATTGACTACCAAGAATGTCTAATTTGTGTCTCTTGTTTGTTAAAAACAATCCTTCTAAGATTTACAACCTCCTCTTCCAAGGTAGATTATAGTGCCTACAACTACACCTAATTGTCACTTCCATGATACAATCAAGATATAATCATAAACTATTAAAACCAAGGATTATATGTTTCACAATTCGCATATTAATCTTCCAATCAAATACTTGAATTATGTCTATCATATCATGTACTAGAATTGCAACTCCTCTTCCAAGTTATCACAACTCCTAAGATACAATCAAAATTTAGCTACTCTTCTAATTGTATAAAGCGCTCAATGACAGATTAACAGTAACAAGAGAAATCAAACAAACTCGATAAATCAACGAATACTACCCAACTCTTGGATAAAGGGAATTAACTACTCATAATTGAACAAAACAAGTATATATATATAAAAACCACAAATCATGAGTTTAGAATTTAAGAACAAAGAATACAAATCTTGAAGTGTCTTGAACTCCGGACGAATTCCTTCGCTCCTTCCTTCAATCTTCTTCTCCAATTGATTCTCTCCCTTTTCTCTCAAAAGTCTATCTCTAAAATAGTTCTAGATCTAAAAATATGAATAGTAATGAGAATAGGTTATGAATACCCTTTAAAATAATACCCTAGATGTGTTTATATAGGCTGTAAAAGTCTTGCCCAATAAAAGTATTTTAGTACTCTAAATAAATTACAAGTAGGATTCCATAACTGAATAGGATTCCTTAATTAAAATTCGTAACTATATTTACTCCTCTGTTTCGGGGCTCTTCCAACTGGATTTTGCTTATTGGACCACCTCTGAATTAAAGATAATTTCACAAGCTTCGCGTGGACAGTAAGATCGTCAAATTCTGACTTCTGGAACTCAAGATATGGCCAAAACAGTGTAGCACAGCCCGTGTAACCCAATAATACGAATTTTCTCCTATTTTATCTCCAAAATAGCTCTTTTTGCTCCAAATCCTTCCAAGTCATGAATTCTTTATTTCCTACAATAAAACAATAAAATCTATTAAATAAAAATCCAAATCAATGCAAAACACAATAAATATGAGAATAAAATCATCTAGAATATATATAAAAATATACTCTATCATTCTTCTTGACAAAATTCAAGTGTGGGCATGCCTCTCACTAACTCTCTTTTGACTAGAGAATTAATGGCTTTGAAGTTCAGGTGTGATAGTTTCTTGTGCCACAGCCAACAATCATCATTTGATGCTTTTGAGTAGAAGCAACAAATTTTGTCCTTGTTTGCAGAATCCATATTAGCTACAAACAGGCTTCCCTTCCTTACTCCAGATAGAGCAAAATCACCAATCTTCTTGTGGGTGATCAAACATTCATCTTTGTCAAAATCCACCTTGAATCCCCTATCAGTAAACTGACCAACACTTAGTAGATTATGCTTGAGCCCCTTGACTAGTGCTACATCTTCAATGATGACATTACCAACTTTTAACTTGCCATATCCCAATGTGTTACCCATGCTGTCATCTCCCAAAACAACCATTGGGCCAGCCTTTTCCTCATATTGTGATAGCAGAGCCATATCACCAGTCATATGATTTGAGCATCCACTGTCCAAAATCCACATGACCTTCTTTTCATTTTCTTTGCCCTGCAAACACAAAGGTATTACTTCTCCTTTGGTACCCAAACAAGTTTGGGTCCATGTGACTTAGGAACAATTTTATCATAAACATCATGCTTGTCAACTTTCTTGGCATTATTCTTCTTGTCACTGTTAGAAGTCTTCGAACCTGAGGTTTCAGACTTAGGTGACAGAGGTACCTTCCTAGCTTTAGGAGGACTCGAAGACTTTGACCTGGTGTAGTGTGTGTGAGACTTGTGACTGATACAACCATCAATGAATTGCCTTCTCAGATTGAAACAACTAGTCATAACATTCATATTGCATGGCATACAGTCAAATTTATCACAAAATGGTGCATCTCTATGTCTTAGAGGCACATAACAATCATAGAAAGGTTTAGATACACTACCAGCAGGTTTCTTGCATGCATGAGTTAAATGATTGGTACTGAAACAGTTCTGACAAGTTTTCCTAGGGGCATTAGGCATATAAGCATAGTTGTTATCTTTGTTAATCCCTAACTTGCCATTTCTGTTCTGTTTCTTCTTAGTCACCTTCTCCTCTGATTCACTCTTTCCAGCTGAAACAAACTTAACAAACTTCTTGGGTCTTATCCTATCACCTACTGGCTCCTTGGTCTTTGACTTGACACTCTCACTCTTGGAGGATGCTTGTTGTTCACTGGATTGT
Source organism: Kitagawia praeruptora (assembly GCA_037693485.1). Lineage (NCBI taxonomy): Eukaryota > Viridiplantae > Streptophyta > Magnoliopsida > Apiales > Apiaceae > Kitagawia > Kitagawia praeruptora. Next base: position 99,142,268 of record CM075354.1, on the reverse strand, counting down.
GCCTCATCCTCATCATTCAACATTTGTTTGATGAGTAATGCATCCTCATCAATTTTAAATGTTGATTCCTTAAAAATTGGATTTTCAATCTTTTTCAAAATGTGAGGCACTTTCTCATGAACAACTGTGTCATCTTCAATGACAGCATAGCCTTTTCTCTGTTTGAGAGAGTCATAGTCAAGTCCAATAGCTGCTTTGGGTTTAGCCTGAATTTTCTCACAGTAGGATTGCACTAGACCAGATGAGTTCTTAAATGTTTTCAGTTTGAATTCATTTTCAGCTAATTCATCCCTAAGAGCCTTTTCAACTTGACTAGCACATAAAACCTTGTTCTGCAAATATTCAACTTCTTTCTTAAGGTTTTCTACCTGCATAGCAGTGAGCTCAAGTTCCTCATTCTTTTTGGTTAACATTTCATTTCTAGTAGACAGTTTAGCAATCTCTTCATTAGCAGCAGTCATACTAGTATGAATGTTAAACATTTCAACAGATAGTTGTTCAATCATGCATTTATACTCTGAAACAGACATGTCTATAGTAGTGAGAGATGGTACCTAAGGGTCTGATGGAGATGTGTCATCCTTGGAATTGGCCATCAAGGCATAATTGCAGAATTCTTGCTCCTCTCCATCACTGTCAGAATCATCCCAACACTTCCCTTCAGCTATGTTGGCCTTACCTTGTGTTTGCTTTTTCAGAAGGGCCTCATACTTAGCTTTAAGCTCAAGATAATCTCTATCCTTCTTTTTAGGCTTCTTGCATTCACTGGCAAAATGCCCTAGGTCATTGCATCTATAGCACCTTACAGATGACCTATCCACATGGCTGGTTTTTAACTTATTCTTGTTTGGTTTCACAGGTGCCTTGCTTTTGTTGAATGAATGGTTTTGGGTTTTGGGTTTGAAGGGTTGATTCCTTTTGAATCTGATGTTTGGAAATTTTCTGGCCATGAAAGCATATGAAGTGTTTTCCATCCCATCTAGTTCTTCAAGAGTGTAAAACTCTTCTTCCTCCTTCTCCTCAACAGGTTCACTTACCTCAGGTTCAGTTTCTTCCTCTTCTACTACCTCCTCTATCTTTAACTGGCTTGTAGATGCTTCTATGTCTTGAATAGATTTGTTGACAATCAAGGCACATGATGTGTTTACCATTCTGCCTTGATTGGCTTGGATAGCCCTTTTCTGAAGCAACTAAAGCTCATGAGTTTTTAAAACCCCATAGAGCACATCATATGTAACTTTGTTTAAATCTCTTTCCCTTAGAGAAATGACCCTTTGCTCTAGATGGTTTGGTGAGGATAGCAGAAACTTCATGTTTAACTCCTTGGTACTGTAAACCTTGCCATTCATCTGCAACTCAGTAACTAGCTTGTGAAATCTCTCAAACATCTCAGTAATACTTTCCTTGGACTGTGCCATGAAAGCTTCATACTGTGTGACCAGTATCTGTTTCTTGTTTTCCTTAACCTCATCAGTTCCTTCACACAACACCTCAATGTGATCCCACATTTCTTTGGCAGATGTACATGATGCAATGTTTGCAAACATGGACATGTCCATGGAATCAATGATAAGCAACATGAGGTGGCTGTTAAGAGCAACCTTCTCTCTTTCTGATTCTGTCCATTTTGATGGATCCTTGGCCTCATAAGATCTTGGGATAGTTGTGGTTCCAACAGTCTTCTCTGGTATCTCTAGTTGAGGAACAAAAGGACCATTCTTGAGAATCTCAGGATACAAAGGATGAGAGGCTTTGATGAACAACATCATCTTTATCTTCCAGAGGTTGTAATTCTCTTTGTCAAACTTAGGGACCTTCACCGTTCCTGTAGTCTTTGGTGTATTCGAACTCATGATCATTTTTCTGTTTTTGAATAAACAGCCCGCTCTGATACCACTTGTTGTGTATTGAATACGGTAAAAGAATACAAAGGGGGGGTGAATGGATTCTTGAACTTTTCTTGTTCGAGTCTATGTAGCAAATAAGTGTTTGTGTGTGTAAGAGTGAAGGTGCGGATAAAGAACAACACAAGACACAATATCACTTTAATCTAATGTATTATTAGATAAAGGTTGCTACAATCTGTGAATACAAATGATAGTATTCTCAGCTTCGTTTTTCTCAGAGAGATACAGCTTGTAGTGTATGAAAAACTTGACTCACAAAGTTAATCACTAAGGAAGTGAGGCTGTATCCTTATAGAACATGGATACAACCTACTTACTCCAAATAAGGTAGCTAAACAAATTACTTTCTAGTCTGTCTATCCTTTTTAAGTAAGTGTCCAAACGGTTACAGATTTGACTTTGCAAAGCCTGTTCAGATCCACTTCTTTAGCCCCTTGTCTCTTCTATATCTCTCCAAGCTTCCTTGTAGGCTTTCCAGAGCACGTTATAGATTGTGGTCCATAAAGTGCATTGGCTTGTTGCTAGTTTCTGACTTGTACAATTTCTTCAGTATTTTGTCTCCAAGAATGTATTCGAGAAGTGACTAAGTAGGTGATTCGAGAACTTGAATTGACTTGATCGATAACTCTGAGTTCTCGAACACTGTTATATTGACATATCGAATTACTTCTCGAATAGCTCTTTTCTTCAGGATTCCTTGAGTTGTCGAATAGAACACTTGACTTGTCGAATCCTTGAGATATCGAATAGCTTTCTGAGTCCTTGAGATATCGAATGGAACTTTGACTTGCTGACTCCTTGAGAACTCGAATACTACTTTGACTTGTTGACTTCCTGAGTTCTCGAATAGAGTACATAGACATATCGAATCTCTGAGATATCGAATGAGATATCGAACAGTGTATTCAGAGATATCGAATAGTGTCTTGAGATATCGAATCCCTGACTTCTCGAATGCTGGACTTATCGAATAGACAAATATACTTCTCGAATTGGTACTTAGGCAAATTCTTCATTTCTTCAAATCCCAACTGTGATTATTTGACAGTCTTTATCTTCTTGCTTGAGGCATGAACCTTGGAACTTCTTTCAAGCATTATTCTAGACTCTATAAGTACAGTTACTCAACTAGGATTTGATGCCTACTACAAGTACAATACAAACAGAAACTCTACAACTAGAGGTTCCCTCAGTTAAGAGGTCATGTAAGTAATGCAAAGCATTACAAACAATTAGGCTTGTTATTAGATGTATACAGGCATGCCTCTATAACTAATATCTCTTTTACACTTATTATTAAAATTGTATTTGGTTGTTAGTACAAATATCTTCAAATAATAAGAAAGTTATTTTGATAATCAAAACGAAATATTAGTAGATTTCCTAAATCGAATAGAATTTTCAATGTAAAAAATCGTCAATTTCTTTTCTCTTTTATTTCTTGGTAGTTTTAATTAGAAAGTAATTATTAAACCAGCACTAACTTAAAGATTATTTTGTTAATTACACGTGGGCTATAAAATCGTATAATTCAAGTTTTAAGAATTCAAGATAAAATACATAGTAAATTGAACGTGTAAAATTTAATATATATCCATTTTTTAACTACAACTAGTCGATAAAACCGCGCTTCGCGGCGGCGTTACAATATTTTAAAAAAATTCAATACATTTATGTTATATTATAATATTAAATTTTAATAATTAAATAATCTTCTCTATTGAATCGATTTCTTGTTAAAAACGATTATTTCAATTGAGCGCTCTCTTATTAAAATCGAAATCCCAACTTTAACATATATTATAAAGACATATATAATAATTTTTATCCATAAAATCGAACCGTAAAAATAAAAAAAAAATTATGACATCAGTATCAAATTCTAATAGCTAATACAATCTTTTCTAGTGAGCCGTCTTCCCGTTAAATACGTTTCGAGCTACTCTTATTTGGAACCGAAATTCTAACTTCATTATATAAAGAGAGTAAATTCCAATTTTTATATTCTTTAAACTTTCTAATATTTTTGGAGTTTTAAAAAATGAATATACATCTTATATTTTCTATATATTATATATATTCTTGTACTTTTTTACAGTTTCCGCATGGGAATGTCTTTCTGTTATGTTAACATATCAAAAAAAAAATTAAATACGAAGAATTATCATTACGGAAATAATATTAAATTTATGAATATATTTTTCTAATGCAAGTATAATTAACTTGTATAATTAACTTGTGTAAATGATATCTTTTATAGTGAGTTGTTTTCCCGTTAAACACGTTTCGAGTCGCTCTCATTTGGGATCGAAATTCCAACTTCATTACATATTATTGATGATACTTACACGACAACTTATTCCTTAAAATCAAAACTTAAAAAACAGAGCGAATTCTAATTTATATACTCACTAGTACAAAAATGGCCTTTTACGTCAGTTACAATAGCCTTTTACGTCGGTTAAATGGCGACGTATAAAGTCATGAGCCTTTTACGTCGGTTAAAAAGGTGACGTATAAAGCGAACATATACGTCGCTAAAACCGACGTATAATGTCTTCAGTAGCCCGACATATAATACCATGAAAAACCGACGTAAAATCTTGAAAAAACCGACGTATAATGTGGAAAATGTTCCGACGTATGATGACGAAAAGAGCGACGTATAATGCCCAAAAATGCCGACGTAAAATGTCCAAAAATGACCGATGTATATTGACAAAAAATGACCGACGTATAATATTAAAATACAACCGATAATACAACCGACATATAATGTACAAAAATGGCCGACGTATAAAGTTCTAGAAGAACCGACGTATAAAGTCTTATAAGAACCGACGTATAAAGTCCTAGAAGAACCAACGTATAAAGCCTAAAAAAGGCGACGTATATTGTCTTTTATAAAATGACAGTTTTACCTTGTTCATATTTTTATATACCCCAGAATTCCTGTTATTCAAACCAAAAAAATAAAAAAAAACTTGCAATCCAAATTTCTCAACAAAGTGATTAATTAAATTAAAATAATTATTATTACATACTTGAATATACATCCATAATATTTACAAATCCAAGTAACCATGTCATACATCTAATTTAACACATTTACATCATAATTAACTATCATAAATCCAAAACATAATATCCATTTTCCAATTGCTGCAAGGTTCATATCATACTCCATCTTTCCAACACCTGCAAAAATTACGTGTTTGAACTGTTAGCACAAAGTACATATATATGAAATATCACTAGTACAAGGTTCGAAAGAATGCTAGCTAGTTGGTCTTCTTTATAACACATACTATTCACCGACTCCTAAACGTAGTGAAAAAATAGAGAGATGTATCATATTGGTAAGTAGTACTTATGTCTGTACAATAAATTAAAACAACCAACTAATAGGCTAACACTAAAATTGCATGTGTATTTTTTGTTTCTACTCTACAACTTCAATTAGCATCAAACTTTAACCTGTACTATTAACGGGAAAGTACGAAATTACAGTTTCCTTAATTGTTAATAGTATTCATTCTGAAATAATATTTGTCATTGAAATACGGTATAATTTTTGCAGTCTCTTATTCCACTAGGCAGTGTAGAGGAGCTATTAGCGGCATATGATTCACAACGAAGGGAGCTACCAACACCTGTGACATTCTGGGAGTGGGGATGGACAAAAAGTGTAGAAACATGGAATGGAAGTATCACTACTTACATATTTTTTTCACTTAGGGATAGAACAGGAAAGGGTAAATTCTCTTACACATGTTATTTTTTCTAAAGAAAGGCATGAAAGAAAACTAATGATCGATAAGCCAGAGTACCAATTATGCCAAGAGGTTACTATTAAAAGATCAAGGGATATGTGAGAATGAGAAAGTTAAAGTTTTCATTGAACAATATATAGAACTAGATGACTGGATAAATTTTTAAATTACACAAACTAGTTCTGGTGAGTTAATAGTCTTTCACTAGTCCATTCAACACATTCACAAGTGAAAAATTCTTGAATACATTTTCTAAAGAAAAATGAAGAGTTACCCGATCACATATGTTCACAAGTAATATAATCTGCCCAAATATCTCGAATTTCTTCAATTTGTTGGTTTGTGTATCTTTTTCCAAGACCCTACATGCCAAAAGAATTGTTAAATTTATATGCAAGTAATATTTTCCTAATATTTACAATTCGGATAGTTCGTACCTCTGTCCACTTAACTTTAGGATCTTTACGAGATAACATGACTATGTCATACATATATCTCATCACAAAATAACCACATTCTGTGCCTCCTTTTTGTTGAGGACACTACAAAACAAACTCAAAATATTTAAAAGTCGAGATAATACAGAAAAAATAAAAAACTTTCAAGACAAGCATTATAGAAATATACTGAACAACCTCATGGTACTAAAGTAGGTTATTTTGATTATTTTTCCTACCACCATATCTAGTATATACTTTATATGCCCTGCATGTTATAGAGTTAAAAATGTCAAAATATAAAAAAGGTTTTGAACTCTTTGAAAAGTAAATTAATATATTTATTGTACTTTTCAAGATTTCAATTTTTCATAGCTTACGTATCCCAAGGAGCCTTCACGTAAAGGTCTCGTTTTTGATTTAGTGGATCAAACACGTATACAGCACTTTCATGAACACAAAACATAAGCAATATCCAGTGCTCACTGCAATTTAAAAATATAGGAAATTAGAATATGTATTAAGGATACTCTTAGTTAGAGTCCTAACTATCACGCTTAATGATTAATGCACCGAATAATATAATATTTTCAGTATTATTTATGTTATAACCAACTAACTACGACGGTTTGTATTGTTTTGAAGCCTAAACATACTTAAAATAAAAAGTGTAGTTGTGTGTTTTCATTTAATCATAGAACTTAACAAAAGCTTATGTTCTTACCTCTGAATGTATGGTGCTAGGATAAAACGTTTCTCCTTGGCATCTCTCATTACCTCACACATGTATCTAGATGTATCATCTTGATGCTTAGATGCCAATGTTAATACAGATGGACACATGAATGCAAATGAATTATCTTCCAAATCCTTGCACAATTTGTGAATGTACCTTTAATGTGATATGGATGGATCACAATTTGCCCTTCCAACTCTCCCTGCACATTTATATAATAAGTCAGTGTGCATTTCCTGGAGTTGCATATTTACCAGTATTCTCACTTGGGTGGATGTTACTAAAGTGGCTCTACATTTTGCTCTTTTCCTAGTTTGCCTTTCATTACAGCCACGGAAGATGGCCCCAAACACATAGAAACTACTCTTACTAGAGCCAAATTCGAGGAACTTTATTCAGATCTCTTTGATAGGTACCTGTTATAACTTTTTATTCTAGTTGCAAGTTTGGGTGGAAGGCAGATATCTGATTTTCTTGTCTTCTGTTATCACCAAGATAACATCCCATTTTGTAAAATCAATAAGACAAATTTTGACCGGATTATCATGTTTCTCTGCTCATACTTTTGAGGATTAAGCATAATATAAAAAACTGATAACAGGGCAAGCAATCAACCAAAAAATAAGCTCTGTTATCCTCATATCTCAATAAATTGGCTTTTTTATAAGGTAGGACATATTATAAGGCAGGATATAATGCATAAAAGGCAGAAAATATTTGGGTGGATATTATAATGCTGCAATAATGCTCAAGGAAAACCAAGCTTACCATTTTCCCAAAAACTTCCCTAGTATGCTCGTTAGGGATGTAATAACTTCCATCATCCTTTTTTTTCATTCGTGCTCTTATCCAATCGTAACTACGTTGAGATGATAGAATGGATGGATCAATGGATGATGTGTCTAAAGAAGCGAGGGGATCATTTTTGCGCCACTTGTCCGTATTTCCTTTATATCCACCTTTTCCAACAAAATGGGAATCTTTGTTGTGTTTTTGACTTTCTTTTGCTTTTTCGCTAATTTCCTATATATTTAAGGATGTAAAACATAAATAGGTTTGCAGAAAAATGTTGCACAAGATTTTAATTCATCTCAAGGAATTACTAATGTTTACCTTGAACTCATCAGTTTCGTGTGCCTTTTTAAAAGTTTCCCAATCATCTTCGCTGATGTAAGGATATGTTTCACATGGATTCCTGCCTTTTGCTAGAAAATATCTACGAAGATTCACCTTGAAATCCCTCCAACTTTTTGATGCAGCTTCCATCACTGGTTTTTTAAGTTGATCATCCTTTAATTTCCATTGCATCTGTTATAACTGATTTTAATTAGTAAAACAAATAAAGGCTGCTTTATTTAGTAAAACAAACAAAAGGCTGTGATTTAAAATTCCAGTGCATCTGTTATATTTGCATACCCGAATATCTTCCCAAATCGTATTCTTCAATCCCTCACTAACTAAATCCCAACTCTTGATATTTATGTTAACATGTATGATGTGCCGAAAATAAAGATTTAATATCGCAAGCGCACGATCATCGTTTTAATATTTATGATTCGATCCACAGGGACTTATTATTCTCGCAAACCTTAATTTACAATTTAATCACTAGACAAATGGGGTTTTTGAGATTTTGGTTTTAACTAACTAATTACTAATGGATATCTAATTAAATAAAACTAAATTATTCTAAATTATTCTAATTATAAACGAATTAACCAAATTATTCCAAAAATTCTAAATTCTAAAATCGAAATAAAACTGGATTTTAATTCTAAAACATTTTTTTATCTTTTTATTTTAAAACTCGAAAACAGCAGCAGCTAAACTTAGTAGTACTCAGTAAACGCAGACTTGTACAAAATTCAGCACAAACGACTCATCAAACTCGCGAAACAAAACTCAATTACACGGCCATTCGACTATACTGCATTCAAACACACAGCAAAACTCACAACTCCATTCATCAATTCAGACAAAACTTGAAAACCAAAAACTATTAATCGCCAAACAAAATGCTACAAAACTCGATTGATCCTAACAAAACTAAAACTCAGAAAACAAGAACAAGACTCGGTTTAATATAGCAACCAACTAAACAAACTCATAAACAAATGAACCCAGCAACTCGATTCTATAGCAAAACTCAGTAACTCGGACAGCGACGAAAATGGACTCGGTAAAATGCAATACAGAACCCGACATCCTTAACGACTCGCAGAAGAATTCGGTGACTCGCAGCAACAAACACCATTCATCAACAACATAACAATGGGCACGAATTCAACTCAGCCAGCAACTATCAGCAAATCAAGAATCAAAACTCAATAATCCACTAACTAATTCTAGAAATCCAAGCACAAAACACAATCGAAATCTACTTCTAAAAATTGGAAGACCTGCAACGGGGGAACGGGGTGTGGTGGTTTGCGAAGAGAAAGGTGAAGGGGAGGCGGCTGTGTCATGGCTTGTATGATTTTCGTAGAAAAGATAGAGGGAGAGACGCGAGTGGGAGAGATAGGGAGAGAGAGAGAGAGATAATGGGAGGTTTACGCGAGAGAGATGAAGAGAGGTGAAGGAGATGATGGCGGTTTTGGGGAGAAAGGAAACAGGGAAGAGTTGTGTTTAGAATTTGAAAGAAGAAAGCAAGGAGACTAGCTGGGTTTGGGGTTTAATCGAATGAGAAGAAGGCAGGGGAAATGGGTGTGCTGGGTTATCTGAACAAAAACAGGGGATCTACTAATTAAACTACAAATATGTTTGGTAAATAAAATGCTGAAAATTGATAAACTAATTTTTTTTATTTTTATATTTTATTATTACACTAATACAACAAACCTAAAATTTAATTCCACAATTAAAAATAATCAAGCCCACAATAATATTGAGATTTAAAGGGGCAAAATTACAAATATTAACTAAGAACAAGAAATTAAAATGTCGTTAATTTCAACCCCAAGTGGTTAGCTTTCGCTACTTTGTCCACTAATCGGATTTACGAAAAATGACGAAATTAATTCAACATAAAAAAAAACAAGAAAACTAAGAGAGAATAAAACTTTGCATTAATGGAAGTGTTTACAAGATTTAGAAAATACTACATAAATAAAGATGGAGCTACAAAATTTAGAGTAACTAAATTACAGGTACAATTTGATGAAGAGAGAACAAGAATCGGCGAATGAAACAAAAACAAAAGGTGTTTAACAAAAAGTTTGATACATCAAAAGGTGCTGGCTTAGCAAAAGGAAAAGTAACATCCAGGAATTCAAAGTGCTGGCTTCCCCCGTGTCTGTCTGAATTTATAGGCTTTCTGCTAACTAGTTTACATGTAAAAACATAATCAAAGTCGTAGTCCAAAGATGCTGCAGCTTTTCATTTTTTTCAAATTCAAGATTCCCCGCATGACTGTTGAACTAATAAAGTCAGATGAAATTTTGGGGTGTGTTCCAATTTGCTCCACACTCCTAATTCTTCGTCTTTTATTTTAGCACTTTTTCTTCATCTTTTGTCTTTCTTTGCACTTTATTTCTTTATTTTGTAATTTCTTTATTTTCCTCGAATTTCCTGAAATGCAACAAAATAATTTATTAAAATACGAGTTTAAACAATAAATAGGTAATAAAAATATGCAAAAATATGCACTTATCAAATGCCCCCATACCTATCTTTTGCTCATCCTCGAGTAAAACAAAAAAAAAATCTAGATAAAAAAATCCTATACTCCTTTTCGTAGGTGTGACGATTGCATTTGGCATATGCAACAAGCCCTTTAAACCCCTAGGCAGCCCTAGTGGACGAGTGAGGTCTCGTGAGGGCCTATTGTGAATGTACCCACAAAATCCATCTATTTCGTATAAAAAATTACATGGCAATGCAACACCACACATACATGTCCTCTAATGATACATCAACTTAAGAATCAAAATGAATTTGCAAAGTCTTGGTGTGGAAAGGCAAGGATTCACATAGTCTACTTAAATAAACATGCAAGAGTGATTACCAGTTCATGTCAAGTGCAAAAATTATTGGAAACCATGCTAAGTCCACAAGAGCACACCTTAGAGTCAAAACTTGAGATTTCATATGCAAAAGAAACAAGTAATACCTCACATTTCACCCATAAAAGAATATTCACTCAATAACAAGGGTAAGTGTATCACTCAATTCCAACAAAATCAAAAACATGCTTGACACTTGGTATCATTCTAACTTAAACACAACATACATCAATGATGCCAATCAAAAGGTCTTTATTTGGGTTGTAATGGGGTTAGGGACAAGGTATGTCAAGTAAGGCCAAAACAAGGTGAAGTGTCAAAAGCTAGTAGTCACCATGGAAATCATGCACAACACCAAACTTACTCCCCACACATTATTTTCTGCTTTCAACAAAAAGACTTGACTAGTCGAATGAAGGAGGATTACAAAAAAACATAAGTATGCTCTCATATATATTTTTTTCATTTTTTTTTCTATTCTTTCTTTTCTATTCTTTCTTTTCTTTTTTTTTTTCTTTTTTTTTTCTTTTCTATCTTTTTTTTTCAATTTTTTTTTAAGAGCTAAGATAAATATAAGCAACAATAATCCTCCTTTACAGAAAATCGACTAACAAGATAACCAACAAAACATATATTTCCTCAAAAGTTATGAACAAGAGTAAACCCATCTCACACACCTTATTACTCCCTCAAGTTCATACTAGCCTTTGACAAATTAGGATCAAGTATACGTAAGGTTGTACAAGAAAAAGGTCTTAGGCGAGTAATGAGGTGTGTCACCGAAAGAATTTGATTAGGCTCAAAAGGGTAACTAATTGATCACATAAGAATGATGTGGATATTTTGGAAATACGGGTTATTCCTAAATGCCTTTATCATCTTATCATCAATCAATGTCATGTATTTCAAGAAAGAACTCAAACAAGTGCTAGCAATGCAAATGACAAGTGGACACTCAAGCAAAAGAATATAAATGCAAAAGATGTGCATATAGGCTCAAAATCTCACTTGGTATGGTAGAACATAATCAATCTCAAGTAAAGGTATCCTTAGTGCACCTACTTGTACTCAAAGCATGAAAACCAAATCATCTTACACCTAATCATGACCTTCTAATTTCTTGCACAATTCAAATAAGTCTACTAGTTTCACCTTGCTAGTGTAAGTGTGTGAACAAGAACTTAGCAAATCACTTCTCAATCAAAAGCTAAAGGAACACAAGATTATCATAGCATGTAAGGGTGCATCAAGCAACTAGTAATCAATTAACAAGACTAGAATAAGATTAGAACTCTACTATTTACATTTCTACAACTCTTTTTGTGTTTTTTTAATTTTTTTTTGGATTTTCTGATTTTTTTTTTTTATATATATATATTTACTAAAAACCTCCCCCATACCTAAATCATGCATTGTCCTCAATGTATGCAAATGACAGAAATATGCAAAGGATAATGGTGAGAATATACCTGATAAGGGATGATGGAGAATTTTTTAAAATAACCGAAAGAACTTACTTGTTAGGGGTCGACGAGGTGGATTACCTCTTCCTCGGGATCAATTGGCAGCTCTAAAAATGGTTTGAGTCTTTGTCCATTAACTTTAAATATATCACCATTTTTAAGATTTTCAATTTCAACAGCACCGTGAGGAAAAACGACCCTAACAACATAAGGACCTTCCCATCGGGATCTTAATTTCCCGGGAAACAAATGAAGCCTAGAATTGTACAAAAGAACTTTTTGACCGGGAGAAAATGATTTTCTCAAAATAGATTTATCATGCAAAAGCTTAGTTCTTTGTTTATAGATTTTAGCATTCTCGTATGCTTCATTTCGTAACTCCTCGAGTTCAGACAATTGCAACTTCCTATGACTACCGGCGGTTGGTAAGTCAAAATTCAACTCTCGAATGTCCCACATGGCCCTATGTTCAAGCTCAACGGGTAAGTGACAGGCCTTGCCAAAGACAATCCGATAAGGGGACATGCCTAAAATGGTTTTAAAAGCAGTCCGATAGGCCCACAAGGCATCTATCAACTTAGTTGACCAATCCTTCCTATTCGAGTTGACAGTCTTTTCTAAAATTTTCTTAATTTGACGATTCGAGACTTCAACTTGACCACTAGTTTGAGGATGGTAAGGGGTGGCTAGCCTATGAGTTATTGAGTACTTTTTCAAAAGAGACTCAAATTGACGATTTTTGAAGTGCTTGCCTTGGTCACTAATGATAGCTCTAGGTGTACCGAACCGAGAAAAGATATTCTCTTTGAGGAATTTAAGAACGACCTTGTTATCATTGGTCTTAGTGGCAATGGCTTCCACCCACTTAGACACGTAATCGACCGCTAACAGAATGTAGAGGTTGCCAAAGGAACTAGGAAAGGGGCCCATAAAATCGATACCCCATACATCAAAAATCTCAATGATTAAGATGGGGCTCATTGGCATCATGTTTCTCCTAGTGATCTTTCCTAAATGTTGACACCTATTACACGCGGCACAGTATTCAGCAGCATCCTTGAACAAAGTAGGCCAATAAAAACCGCTTTGGAGGATTTTAGCGGCTGTTTTCTTAGCACTGAAATGTCCTCCACAAGCTTGGTCATGACAGAAGGAAAGGATGTTCTTGAATTCATGGTTTGGGATGCACCTCCGAATGATTTGATCGGGACAGTATTTAAAGAGATACGGGTCGTCCCAAAAGAAGTGTTTGACCTGTGAAAAGAATTTGGATTTATCTTGAGAGGACCAATGAGATGGAATGTCGCCGGTTGCAAGATAGTTGACAATATCGGCGAACCAAGGGGGAGTAGAGATGGATAGAAGTTGCTCGTCCGGAAAAGATTCATTTACAGGAGAGTCGATGGTGGACTCCACTATCAAGCGAGAAAGATGATCGGCGACAACATTCTCAGAACCCTTTTTATCCCTAATTTCTAGGTCAAACTCTTGTAGTAAGAGAATCCACCTAATCAATCGGACTTTAGAGTCTTTCTTAGAGAATAGATAACGAAGAGCGGCATGATCGGTGTAGACAATGATTTTTGAACCGATAAGATAAGACCGAAACTTGTCGAGAGCAAAGACTACGGCTAGAAGTTCTTTTTCGGTGGTAGAATAGTTAAGTTGAGCATCATTCAAAGTCTTGCTAGCATAGTAAATGACATGGGGCATCTTATCGATTCGTTGCCCTAAAACGGCTCCTACCGCATAATCAGAAGCGTCACACATCAACTCGAAGGGAAGATTCCAATCGGGAGATCGAATGATTGGGGCAGAAGTCAATTCCTTTTTAAGGTGCTCAAAAGATTTTAAACAATCGCTATTGAAATCAAATTTGACATCTTTCCCGAGAAGAGTGGTTAAGGGTCTAGCCTTCTTGCTAAAATCCTTAATGAAACGCCTATAAAAGCCTGCATGGCCTAGGAAGGAACGAATGGCTTTGACCGACTTAGGTGGGGGTAGATTTGCAATGAGGTCAACTTTGGCTTTATCGACTTCTATCCCCTTTTCAGAAATTTTATGACCAAGAACGATCCCTTCCTTAACCATGAAGTGGCATTTTTCCCAGTTGAGAACGAGGTGGGTTTCTTTACACCTTTTTAAGACTAACTGAAGATGATTTAGGCACTGGTGAAAAGATGAACCAAAGATGGAGAAGTCATCGATAAAGATCTCGAGAAAATCCCCTACCATGTCAGAAAAGATGCTCATCATACACCTTTGGAAAGTGGCTGGAGCAGTGGTTAAACCAAAGGCTAAACGTCGATAGGCAAAAGTTCCAAAGGGACATGTGAAAGTGGTCTTTTCTTGGTCTTCGGGAGCAATTGGAATTTGAAAATAGCCAGAATAACCATCTAGAAAACAATAGAACGAATGACCAGCTAACCGTTCTAACATTTGATCGATAAAAGGCAAAGGAAAGTGGTCTTTTCTAGTGGCAGAATTGAGTTTCCTATAGTCTATGCACACCCTCCACCCGGATTGAACACGGGTGGGCACTTGCTCATCATTCTCGTTGGTGACAACGGTAATACCAGACTTCTTAGGAACTACTTGAATGGGGCTGACCCAAGAGCTATCAGAAATGGGATAAATGATCCCATTATCGAGACACTTAAGAATTTCTTTTCGAACGACTTCCATCATGGTGGGGTTCAAACGCCGTTGAGGATCTCGAACGGGTTTCGCATCATCAACTAAGTGAATTCGATGTTGCACAATGGCCGGACTAATTCCTTTAATATCAGAGATACTCCAACCTATGGCCTCCTTATGTTCTCTAAGTACCCCAACAAGCTCATCCTCTTGTGACTCGGTCAAATCAGAGGCGATAATAACTGGAAGAGACTCGTTGGTACCTAAAAAGGCGTACTTAAGAGTGTCGGGAAGAGGTTTGAGTTCTAAATCGGGCGGCGTTGACTCAACGGGTTCACTAGCTTCGAAAAGTGGCAGAGGAGGTGGTTCAACATCTTGATTATTTGTAGGAATTGTGGATTCTAACATTTGGTTGACCTCATTTGTATATTCGGAATCATCCCAATCATCGCCAAAGTGTTTTAAACAAAAGTCGAGGGCCTCGTTAGAAGTCATGAAATTTTGATCAACTATTTCATCAATTAAATTGACCTCCATAGGTTGATCATGAAAATCATCGGGTTGTTTCCCAACATGAAAGATATTGAGGTCAATGGTCATGTTGCCAAATGTGAGCTTCATTAATCCATTTCTATAATTAATCAAGCATTCGAAGTGGCTAGAAAAGGACGCCCCAAAATGACAGGAATTTGGTATGCCGGATTCCTAACCGGTTCAGTTTCTAGTACCACAAAGTCAACAGGAAAGACAAAATCACCAACTTTAATTAGCACGTCCTCGATGATCCCCTTAGGAATTTTGATTGAGCGATCTGCTAATTGAAGGGTAACATTCGTCTTTTGAAGTTCTCCTAACCCTAGGGTTTGGTAGACAGAAAATGGAAGCAAGTTCACACTAGCGCCTAAATCGAGTAACGCCTTGTCCACAAAAGAATTACCTATAACACATGAAATTGTGGGACAACCGGGGTCCTTATATTTCACGGGAATCTGGTTAGAAAGAATTGAGCTCACTTGAGAGGTCAAAAAGGCTTTCTTAGGGACTTGGGTGGTTCGCTTGTGAGTGCACAAATCTTTTAGACATCTCGCATAGGATGGAATTTGTTGAATCGCGTCTAAAAGAGGAATGTTGACTTTAACTTGCTTAAACACCTCTAAGATCTTGTCTAATTGAGCGGTTTGCTTATTAGAGACGAGGCGTTGTGGGTAAGGAGCCTTTGGTTTATAGACTTGTTCTTCGGGAACGGGCTCCGAGGTTGTTCCACTCGAAGACGAGGGCTGACTAGAAAGAGGTGAAGAGACAGGAACCGGAGTTTGATCAGAAGGATCGAGAATAAGTGTCGGTGCAACGTTTGATTCTTCTTCTTCCTCTTCGGGGGACTCGACTCCTACTCGATTATCAACGTGCTTACCGGATCTTAGGGAAATGACAGCATTCACATTGTCATGAGGTCTTTGATTAAGAGGAAACTTAGGATTGACCTCGGGCTGACTTGGAAACTTATTCTTCTCACGCTCATGGATGGTATTAGCTAATTGGCTCACCTGAACCTCTAACTTAGATAAGGCTTGGGTGCTAGCATTTAAGATTTGCCTATCTTGAGTCATGGTTTGCATGAAAGTTTGTTGCGACTGAGCCAAATTAGTGGTGGTTTTGAGAAGCACATCGAGACTTTTCTCCAATGATGTAAATCGCTTATCCGACTCAGAAAAACCGGGAGGGTGGGAAGGAGCTTGACTTGGATAAGGAGCATGATTTTGATGTGGAAACGGATTTGAGTGCGGTTTATGAAAAACCGGAGGTTGATTTTGGAATTGTGGAGGGTGAGGTTGTTGACCTTGACCTTGATTCCAAGAAAAGTTCGGGTGATTTTTCCAGCCGGGGTTATAAGTAGGAGCATATGGATCATTTCGAGGACCCGGTTGGAACATTGCATTGACTTGTTGAAAGTCTTGAGGATTTTGCATCCCCTGATTGGTGGGGTTAAAATTTGAGCACATGGATACTTGGGAGGGAGACCCGTTGGTTTCTAATGCTTCTAAACGTCGAGTAAGAGTGGCTAATTTAGCCTCGGTCGCGATAGAGCTACCAACTTGATGTAATCCCCTTTGATGCACGGTAGCATTTGAATCGTTCGATTTCTCGGGTTCTCGAGTGGGTTCCCTAGTTGATTCCCACAACATAGTCTTTTCCGCGAACTCTTCGAAAAATGTCCCTCCCTCATCCTCGTCTTTCTCCATGAATTTTCCCTGGCACATGGATTCCAACAATGCGGTTGTTGAACCATCTAAGGCCTCGTACACAATCTTACAGAGCCTCCATTTTTCGATTCCGTGGTGGGGGCATTGAGATAGGAGATTTTTAAAACGGTCAAAACATGTCCAAAATGGTTCGTTGTGTTTTTGACGAAATTGATTAATCTCATTAGTGAGTTTCGTAGTCTTATAGTTTGGAAAGAATTTTTTCAGAAAGATGACTACGAAACCCTCCCACGTGGAAATTGAATTGACGGGTAGACTATACAACCATTTTTTTGCATTATCTTTTAAAGCGAAGCTGATTAGTCTAAGCCGTATGGAATCATCGGTAAGTTGTTGGAGTTTTTGCAATGCGCAAACCTCCTCGAATTCATGTAGAAAAAGATACGGATCCTCACCGTCACTCCCGCGAAAATTAGGTAACATGCTAATTTGATGACCTCTAATCTCGAAATTATTACCAGTAACCGCGGGAAGAGTGATACACGAGGGTTGAGCAGAACGGGTGGGATAACAACGGTCTTTTAACGAAACTGCCATGGTCACTACGGGTTCAGGAATTTCTACAGACTCGGATTCAGAAGAAGACGCAATCTCGATTGATCTTACTAGCCTAGCAGAATTATCCCTAATCCAAGTAGTTCGCATAAACCACAGAAGTAACACGTAGCAATTAAGTGCGACAAAATAAACAAACAAAAGAAAGGGTGTAAAATTTAAAGGAAAATTCTAGACCTAGGGTTCCTTAAGAAAATAACTAGACCTTGCTCCTAACTGTAAGACACACTAAAAATTCCGTAAATTAAGAATTATTCAGACCGATTCGGCCAGATTAGAGCAGGCATTGCCAAGAGGCCAAACTCGTCACTTAGACACTGAATCTTAACAGCCAGGCGAACCTTAGACACTAAAGGTCGTGAATAAGTCTTAATTACGTTTATTTTTAGCACCTTTCTAATTTAGTGCGAAATCCTAGGGCAAATGTCTAATTAATTTTATTAAAATTTATTAAAATGAATGTAACAAACCATGATATATATACAAAAATGGTAAACAATTATGGATGCTTATACTACGTGTACTAATCTAAAATAAAGAAGAATTTAACGTACCTTGGGGTCCTCCAGCAATCACCACAATTAAAGGTACGAAAAATTAAAATCAAGAAAATAAAAATCTAGATGATGTGCCCTAAGTGATTAAATGCATGGTGCAACAATTATGTATTTACTAACTAATTTTTTATTTTTTTTTTTCAATTTTTTATTTTTTTTGTGATTTTCTAAAATAAGAAGGCGAAAAGAATGAGATACGGGTTACCGAGGCACGCTTCCAAAAATTCCAATTTTTCCACGCTCCGCGAGAAGATTCCCGAATTTCCAACTTTCTAAAAAAAAAGAGATAAAAAATGAGACAAGTAAAACTAATCCGAAAAATTAAAAATTAAGGAGCGAAAAATTATAGTTCCCCGGCAGCGGCGCCAAAAACTTGATGTGCCGAAAATAAAGATTTAATATCGCAAGCGCACGATCATCGTTTTAATATTTATGATTCGATCCACAGGGACTTATTATTCTCGCAAACCTTAATTTACAATTTAATCACTAGACAAATGGGGTTTTTGAGATTTTGGTTTTAACTAACTAATTACTAATGGATATCTAATTAAATAAAACTAAATTATTCTAAATTATTCTAATTATAAACGAATTAACCAAATTATTCCAAAAATTCTAAATTCTAAAATCGAAATAAAACTGGATTTTAATTCTAAAACATTTTTTTATCTTTTTATTTTAAAACTCGAAAATAGCAGCAGCTAAACTTAGTAGTACTCAGTAAACGCAGACTTGTACAAAATTCAGCACAAACGACTCATCAAACTCGCGAAACAAAACTCAATTACACGGCCATTCGACTATACTGCATTCAAACACACAGCAAAACTCACAACTCCATTCATCAATTCAGACAAAACTTGAAAACCAAAAACTATTAATCGCCAAACAAAACGCTACAAAACTCGATTGATCCTAACAAAACTAAAACTCAGAAAACAAGAACAAGACTCGGTTTAATATAGCAACCAACTAAACAAACTCATAAACAAATGAACCCAGCAACTCGATTCTATAGCAAAACTCAGTAACTCGGACAGCGACGAAAATGGACTCGGTAAAATGCAATACAGAACCCGACATCCTTAACGACTCGCAGAAGAATTCGGTGACTCGCAGCAACAAACACCATTCATCAACAACATAACAATGGGCACGAATTCAACTCAGCCAGCAACTATCAGCAAATCAAGAATCAAAACTCAATAATCCACTAACTAATTCTAGAAATCCAAGCACAAAACACAATCGAAATCTACTTCTAAAAATCGGAAGACCTGCAACGGGGGAACGGGGTGTGGTGGTTTGCGAAGAGAAAGGTGAAGGGGAGGCGGCTGTGTCGTGGCTTGTATGATTTTCGTAGAAGAGATAGAGGGAGAGACGCGAGTGGGAGAGATAGGGAGAGAGAGAGAGAGAGAGATAAGGGGGAGGTTTACGCGAGAGAGATGAAGAGAGGTGAAGGAGATGATGGCGGTTTTGGGGAGAAAGGAAACAGGGAAGAGTTGTGTTTGGAATTTGAAAGAAGAAAGCAAGGAGACTAGCTGGGTTTGGGGTTTAATCGAATGAGAAGAAGGCAGGGGAAATGGGTGTGCTTGGTTATCTGAACAAAAACAGGGGATCTACTAATTAAACTACAAATATGTTTGGTAAATAAAATGCTGAAAATTGATAAACTAATTTTTTTTATTTTTATATTTTATTATTACACTAATACAACAAACCTAAAATTTAATTCCACAATTAAAAATAATCAAGCCCACAATAATATTGAGATTTAAAGGGGCAAAATTACAAATATTAACTAAGAACAAGAAATTAAAATGTCGTTAATTTCAACCCCAAGTGGTTAGCTTTCGCTACTTTGTCCACTAATCGGATTTACGAAAAATGACGAAATTAATTCAACATAAAAAAAAACAAGAAAACTAAGAGAGAATAAAACTTTGTATTAATGGAAGTGTTTACAAGATTTAGAAAATACTACATAAATAAAGATGGAGCTACAAAATTTAGAGTAACTAAATTACATGTACAATTTGATGAAGAGAGAACAAGAATCGGCGAATGAAACAAAAACAAAAGGTGTTTAACAAAAAGTTTGATACATCAAAAGGTGCTGGCTTAGCAAAAGGAAAAGTAACATCCAGGAATTCAAAGTGCTGGCTTCCCCCGTGTCTGTCTGAATTTATAGGCTTTCTGCTAACTAGTTTACATGTAAAAACATAATCAAAGTCGTAGTCCAAAGATGCTGCAGCTTTTCATTTTTTTCAAATTCAAGATTCCCCGCATGACTGTTGAACTAATAAAGTCAGATGAAATTTTGGGGTGTGTTCCAATTTGCTCCACACTCCTAATTCTTCGTCTTTTATTTTAGCACTTTTTCTTCATCTTTTGTCTTTCTTTGCACTTTATTTCTTTATTTTGTAATTTCTTTATTTTCCTCGAATTTCCTGAAATGCAACAAAATAATTTATTAAAATACGAGTTTAAACAATAAATAGGTAATAAAAATATGCAAAAATATGCACTTATCAATGTAGTCAAACCTCTGTTCCAACATAAGACGCAAACTTGGAAGCCATATCCCCATCAGGGTTACCATTTTCATCAAACTGAATGCTGCAATCTATTTTTTTATTTTTAATTTTGTCTTTTAATTTTGTGCACAATGTTGGACCTCTAGCCTTTTTCTTGCTTCCTTGACTAGAACTTGACTCACCATTATCCTCATCCATGGAAAATAGCTACATCACGAAAGCAAATACAAAGTTAGTTAACATGGAAAAGTATTAAGAATGCAGTGCAATAACAATAAAAAAAACCACTGTTATTCTTTATAATTAAAGATTTTCTTGCAATGGTTGATCAGGTATGTATCGACATAACTGTTAATTATACTTTCCGTTCTACTTAGTTTTCAATTTGTTAATATATACTTCTGATTTTCTCTGAGTAAGAAGTAAATCTACACCTGAACAGTAAGTTATGAGTTATTTTCTTGTTCAAAAAATTATCTAAAAATAATTATTATACTCTCTACACTTGTACATATAGTGCTTGGTAATCATATAGTATTATGACAATTCTCTGAATGACCATGAATGAGCATGACTGTTTGCACTTGGTGCAAATTCTCAAGAAATCGAGAAGCTAGACGTTATAAAATATCAATAGAAGTAAGTATATCCACCAGTTTTCTTTTCTAGAGGTCTCTGAGTTGAATTACAGTTTGCAACCTTCTTCTGGAGCTAAGTTTTGTATAGTCACCCATAAGAGAATTGAGGATTATGTTAGCTGAGTCGCTGACACAGAGAATGTAAAAGCAGAAACTTGCCAGAATTAGCTAAGGCGCTGGCAAGAAGAATTTCTTTCCTAATTATTTTATCTATAGCTACTGATGCTTTCATTTTATCTAAAAATAATTATTATACTCTCTGCACTTGTACGACGGAAAAGATGATCCTCTACCATATCAACACTACGATACATTTTAAAATTCTTACAGTCACGACATGGACATAAGATCATTTGTTCTTTTCCCTCTTCCTTTTGCTTGTTTTCCAGGTATAGCGTCGCACAAGTAATGAACTCTTTAACACCATCAATATACTCGGCTGTTGCACGTGAAATTGTGTACATCCATGTATGTCGATCCATTATATATTACTAAAAGAATGCAATAAAGGGCAAATTTGAGAGTTAGATAATTTAACAGCAAGAAAATTTCATTATTTATGCTGAAAATCAAATTAAAAACATTTCATATTTTTCTGGTTTTTATCACTACATTTTTTCACTATTATTGCTCTAAATTTTTATTTAGTACTTTAATTAAGTACTCATGTTCTCAAGCAGTCTAAATTTGGTCACCCCTGATAACTTATATTTTTCTCCAAAAATTATATAGATAAAGAATTATTCAACTTCTACCACAGTAAGAATGCTCAGGTGTTAAAATTAGTACCATAGCTTACTCCTACCATCTTATTTATCCTTCTGTTGATCAAAGCAGAATGTTACCAAGGTACCTTTTACACATTAATGGCTATAAAGATTGTTAGATAATACACCTGATATGCACTCACACACACAATGTTTACTGAAAAACAGATAATGTGCATATCAGGTGTATTATCTAACAAAGATTGAGTTCAGTATCCTAGCTAGGTTTGCCAAGGGCCAGGTTCGCTTGAGTCACAAAAAGTGGAAGAATAACATGATGATGTCCAACAAGAGGGAAAAAAGAACAAACATGTTCGCTTCCAATAAGAATCCTAGCTAGGTTCCACAAAGTTATATTTATAACTTGATTGTGTCAACCAAGATTTCACAAAAGAGACCAATGACTATATTATCATTACATTATAATATTATTATCCTCTCTGTATTGGCATATTCTGAAACCCATTTTTAGATTTCAACTGTATCCAATTAACATCACTATTATTAATTAAGCTTAAACAAGTACACATTCATAACCCAACTGCTCACTGTTCTTGCACAGAGACAAACTTATATGGAAATATGCCTATGAAATTTCAGCACTGTTTTCTAACTTATAATATACAAAACTTATGCGCTTGCAAGTAGTTGTAACAGTGTTTAATCTGCTAAGGACGGACCAAGTAGTTAAAGGACGGACCAAGTAGTTAGGCAGAGGAAATGTGTTTTTAACAAGGAGACCATATATAAAACATATATACTCTTACCTTAATCTCATTGTCGTCCATAATCATATCCCTACTATTATATCATTCAAAAGAAGCTTGTACACATGAACATCTTTATAAAAACAAACACTCTCTTTCATTCCCAAGAAAGTATTTTCCCATTAAAAGGGGAGGGGAATCTGTATAACAACTACCTAATATCCACAATTTTTATGACTCGAATGCTCGACATCTCGTAAAAGATTATATCGATATATCTCATAAAATACAGAAAAACTACTTTTACGTTGTTACTATAGAGGGATTGTTGTAAACAAGCAAAACTTCTGAAGTACAAAACAGTGGCTAAAACAAATCAAGAAGAACAAGAAGTGGTTACAGTAGATTCTTCAACTAAATAACACTATTAAATTAGAAAAGGCAGAGAGAGGGAGAGATTACGCGAAAGGCAGAGAGAGAGAGAGAGAGATTACGCGAGAGAATGAGAGGGAGAGAGAGATTAAGCCAGAGAGGGAGACTACCTTCGAAGCAACAGCAGTCGGGTGTTGACGATGTAATAGCAGTCGGGAGCCCAATTAGATGGCCAGACCTCTCAATTTAATTCGAAGTAAACCCCCAATTTAATTTGAAGTAGTAATTCATGAGCGGGCCGGTGTTGTTGATGGTATTAATTCAGGAGGGCCGGTGGTGTTGTTGAAACCGGTGATGTTGTATGCAATTAGGTCTGAGGTCTGAGTTTAATTTGGGGAAACTGAAGTAGAGAGTTTAATTTGGGTATAAAGTTCGACTACAATTTTCTTTAATTTTTTATTTTAACTTAAAAGTCTTATACGTCATGTATGCTACAAGCGACGTAAAATTACTACTTTATACGTCGGTTCACAAAAAGCGACGAAAAACAATATTTTATACGTCGGCAAACAAGAGACCGATGTATAAGATGAACTTTATATGTCGCCTTCTACTAAACCGACATAAAAAGTATAGATCTTATATGTCGCCTAAGAAAAGCCGACGTAAAAAGTGTATCTTATACGTCGCCTTTAAGTAGAACCGACGTATATAAGTATTTTATACGTCGCCTTTAAGTAGAACCGACGTATAATGGTACTCAGAAACACAAATATACGTCGCCTTTATGCGGAACCGACGTATAAAGGTAGAATATACGTTGCCTTTATGCGGAACCGACGTATAAAGGTAGAATATACGTCGCCTTTAGGCGGAACCGACGTATAATAGGCGACGTAAAAGATCAGTTTTGTAGTAGTGACTTATTCTAGACTTTCTAAAAAT
The DNA here is from genome assembly GCA_037693485.1 of Kitagawia praeruptora. Taxonomy (NCBI): domain Eukaryota; kingdom Viridiplantae; phylum Streptophyta; class Magnoliopsida; order Apiales; family Apiaceae; genus Kitagawia; species Kitagawia praeruptora. The sequence continues at coordinate 99,117,972 of CM075354.1, read as the reverse complement.
TGTGGAGTTTTAGAAAATGAAAACACATCTTATTTTCTCTTTATATTATAGATACTCCTTTATTTATTTAGGATTCCTACATGATAATGTTCTTTTATTATGTTAATACATCAATTATTTTCTTTTTAAAGACGATGAATTTTTTATGACAATAATATTGGATTTATGAATAAATTTTCCTAATAGAAGTATAATTAACTTATATAAAAAAGTATAATTTAAGAAGATCATACTTTCTATAAAATATTTAATCATATGTGTGCTCTATATATTCAAACATCTATTCTACTTCTAATAGAACTTTTATTTATATGTTTTTTTTATAAATTCGAACTCTTATTCTTTATAAATTCGAATTCCTATTCTACTTCCAATAGAACTTTTAATCATATGTGTTATAAATACTTATTCTACTTCCAATAAAACTTCTACTTCTAATAGAACTTTTATTTATTTCTTTTTTTCTATAAATTCGAACTTTTTTTTCTCTATAAATTCGAACTCCTATTCTACTTCCAATAGAACTTTTAATCATATGCATTATAAATACTTATACTACTTCCAATATAACTTCTAATCTATAAATTCGAACTTTTTTTCTGTATAAATTCGAACTCCTATTTTATTTCCAATAGAACTTTTAATCATATGCGTTATAAATACTTATACTACTTCCAATATAACTTCTAATCATATGTCTTCCCTATAAATTCGAACTCTTCTCATTTATAAATTCGAACACCTATTTTACTTCTAATATGTTAAATGATATTTTTCTACTTCTAATATAACTTTTATTTATATGTTTTTTTCTATAAATTCGAACTCTTATTCTCTATAAATTAGAACTTCTATTCTACTTCCAATAGAACTTTTAGTCATATGCATTATAAATAATTATTCTACTTCAAATAGAACTTCTAATCATATGTCTTCCATATAAATTCGAACTTTTCTCCTTTATAAATTCGAAAACCTATTCTAATTCTAATATGTTAAATGATATTTTTACATTTATTAGTGTTTAAAATTCTAAAATTTTAGAAAAATAGAAAAATAGAATGAGACGATTTTGGAGCGCCACCTAAGCGCCCGCGTATCCTCCTTTATATATATATATATATATTGATTCTAATTCTAATATGTTAAATGATATTTTTACATTTATTAGTGTTTAAAATTCTAAAATTTTAGAAAAATAGAAAAATAGATTGAGACGATTTTGGAGCGCCACCTAAGCGCCCGCGTATCCTCCTTTATATATATACTAGTCGACTAAGCCGCGCTTCGCGGCGGCCTTATAACAATTTTTTTAAATTTTAAATAAAGATTATTTAATAAAAAAGTCGACAAACATATATCTATAAATATCAATAACAATTAGCGAACACAATATTGTATAAATTAAGTATACATAGATAATAAGATAAATTATTCATTTTATACTAATTTTTTCTCTTGTATATAATATAAAAATAATAAGCATACAAAATAATAAAAAATTAAATACCAAAATCCTCTTTGACTTTGATTTTGGTTTGCACGCCGGTGAGTTTTTCTTGGGGAAATACTATTGTATAAAAAAGTTAGAACTTACTTTTTATATCCTAACTATAATATAATTTATAGGTGAAACCTGACTTTAATAACATCAATTATTTCCTTGATTGCATATTCTATGTTAGAAAACTGAGATAATATAAAAAATTAGATAAATAGCTTTCGAATGATTTCAAAGCTCCACCAAATAAATAAAGTATTTATATATTTTTCTGCATCGATTTGTGTCACGATTTTTTAGGCCGACACCCGTTGTATATATTAGAAAAATACTAAGCGTACACAATAATGAAAATTTAAATACTAAAACCCTCTTTGATTTTGGTTTGCACGCTGGTGAAATTTTTTAGGATTCAATTAGAATTAGGAGATACTGTTTTTTTAAAAAAGGTTAGAACTTGTTTTTTATATCCTAACTATAATATAATTTTGAGGTGAGACTTACCTTTAATAACATCAATTATTTCCTTGATTGCATATATTATGTTTAAAAATTGAGATAATTTATAAAATTAGATAAATAATTTTCGAGTGATTTCAGAGTTCTATCAAACGCCCGAGGAGTTTCTTTTATATAATATAATCGCGCTTCGCGACGGCCTTGTAATTTTTTTAAAAAAAAATTCAAAATATAAATTTAAGAAAGAAATCGAAAATAAATTATTTCTAAATAAATTAATGAATACAATATTGTACAAATTTTAATATATATTTAGACAACTAAATAAACTATGTACTTATTTTTATGTCGATTATGTATCACGTTTTCTTATGTCGACACTCGTTGTAATAAATACATATAAGTCGCGTTTCGCGTCGGCCATGTAATATTTTTTAATTTTTTTCAAAATAAAGACTATTTTAGAAAGAAATCAAAAAGAAAATATCTACAAATAAATTAGTATATATATATATATATAGGTTTTTGCTCAAGTGAGAACCTTTTGTTTTGGTGAGATATGAGATCTAATCTCATCCCTTCATTTTAATCTAATCTAATGGCCCCGCTAGGGGCACCCACACTAATAACCTACACCCTCACACACACTAACCCCACCCCCTGATGACGTCATCATGATGTCATAAATAATTTTTTTAAAATTTTTTTTTTAAAAAAAATATTAAAAAAAAAAATTTTTAAATCTGGGGGAAAAAAATTTCTGACGTCATCCTGGTGATTTTTGTTGAATTCTGGTGATTTTTTACAAAATCTGGTGATTTTTTACAAAATCTGGAAAATCACCAGATTTCGTAAAAAATCACCAGATTTGTAAAAAATCACCAGATTTTGTAAAAAATCACCAGTATGACGTCAGAATTTTTTCCCAGATTTTTTTTCCAAAAAAAAAAAAATTTTCTTTTGCGAAAATTATTTTTTTTTTCAAAATATTTTTTTTTAAAAAAAATATATATTTATGACATCATCATGACGTGGGTTCTCAAAGTTCTCATAATAAGATGGTTCTCAATGGAGCAAGACTCTATATATATATATATATATACTAGTAGATAAGCCCGCGATGCTGGGCGTTTGATGTTTTGAAAAAATTACTCAAAATAAAAGTTGACATTACATAGAGTTTTCTTAAACATTAGTTCATAATTAAAAGTGTGTTGTTACATAAGCTAGTTACTCCTCTTTTGATTGTGGTGATTCGAACGTGAGGGCAGACATTCCATCGGTATGTTGATGAACATGGCTGTTAGAAAAGAAAAAGAAGAAATTAATATTTGTATTATTTATTGAGTATTAGCTATTAGACATTCAAAATTAACTTAAATAAACAAAAAGTAACTTAAATATGCTTTATTGTGTGAAGTCTAATATTTGAAAAATATCTGTATATATTTAAAAAAAGAAATATTTTTTTATATATTTATAATTAAAAATTTTAAGATATTATTGTATGTTAAATTTAATATTTGTAATACATCTCCTCGGCCTCGTCTTTGGCGAGACCTCGAATTCTACATGTGAATGAAATAAAAATAAATGTAGACAAAATTTTGTTTGTTAAAATACTTTTTCTTTTTTTATAGTAACACTAAATGAAAATGTAACATTATGATCTTGTGCACGGTTGTTTGTCTTTATTTTAGAAAATTCAACTTTTGGCTGTTGTGGTCGATTATGGTGCTGCCCCTAGAGCCCAAAGCCATATTTTTTCTTTCTTTTACATTAATTTATAGCAATGAATTCAAAATTTTTGGTATTATCTCGTTAAAAATAATTATCATAAATTCCTATTTGGTAATTAAATAATAATGATTTTACGGGCTGTCTAAAAATTAAACTTAAACAATGAAATGTATTTACTTATTTCTTTTTTCCTTTTAAAGTTTCAGTTAATATTATTATTTAATAATTAAATATTTAAATTTCTCGGCCCCGTCTCCGACGACGCCTCGAACCCTATATATTATAAAATAAAAAATTTAATATTCATAAAATTATGATTAATTTTAAAGAAAAGTGAGAAATTTAATAACCATATATGTAACAATTCAATTATATATACCACAACAATTCAATTATAATTTATTTTAAATACACCCTAGATTTTATAACATAACAATTCAATTATAATTTATTTTATCTATATTATATATTATATCATATATATAATTAAGTTAAACGATTTAAGGCACCGTTTGCCCCCCTTATAAGTAACTTGTAAGTTATTTATTCCGAAACAAAATTCATCTTCACATACTTTTTAAAAAAAATGTGTATGGGTAGTTTAACATTTATTATTTTGCAAAAATAAGTTACTTATTTCAGGAAAAAAGTACATATTTACATACTTTTTTTCAGAATAAGTAATTTATTTATGTGAAATAAGATTTCTCAACTGGAACCTTAAATTAACTTGATTATTACCGGGTTGCACAACACTAAAGAGTAGATATTATACAATTAAATAATAAAATTTTAAAATATATATAATTAAAAAATATATGTAAAGAATAAAAAAATAACTCAAAATTCTAAAAACAATAATTACATATTATAATTTAAAAATCAAGAATTAAAATAACCTATACTTTGCACCTAGTATTTTCTAGTTTGACTTTGAGTAATCAAATCCCTCCTAATGATTTCAAGAATAGGGGAACCAAAATTAATTGTCTATTGCTTAGCAAAAAAAAAATAACTGTCTACCACCTTCCCGCTATTGTAATCCCAGTGTGACAGCCCATTAAAATGTGGATATTAGGCTGATATTATGCATTCATTTTTTTTAGGTAGGCAAATGTATTAAAAATAAATCAGAAATGCGAGTCTGATACAACTGATCTTAGAGATACAATGCCAATAAGACTAAAATGATAATAAAACTAAACATGAAAATTAATTCCACTCAAATTTGATCCATGACTGATCAGTAGCAAAACAAAAGAACATTCATCACAGTACACAATTCATATTCACCCTGCATAGCTCCATGTTTACATATTAATGATGCCTCTTGTAAGCTCATCCCACCCTGAAATTTCTAGCAGCACCTCTTCAATATCAATTTGCTCCATGCCAGGATCCACTGAGTCGTCAACTTCAACACCTTCTGTTGGATCACCCAAATTCAGTGTAACCTTTTCCATCTCCGGATAAGATATAGCAATCTTATGAAGCAGCTCTCCTAAGGTCCCATTCACGTACAGAACATTCTAGAATATCATTTGCCAGCTGCTCCTCAAGATTTATGATATCCCCGACCCTTAGAAATTTTTTGGAGATAGGTGCCAGAAAACCTTAAGCTCTCAATCTCAAAACCAAACAATATTTATAAAAGAAAACCTTAAGCTCTCAATCTCCAAAAACATCTATAACCCATAGTTTTGTTAGGCAAGGCAGTGTTACTCCAAATTGGATCCAAGATGCTTGAAACCGGTCATTCAAGAGATCACTAACCACTAAACCAACTATTCTAATACTGCTGCAAGAATTGATCACTAACCTCCGCCTTCAACATATCTCATCAACAGTGTACAGATCAATAGAAGTACTCAAACTGCAATGTGAGAGAAAATAAACCATGTTAACAAAACTCGCCATGTAGTGTCGGCATCCCTGATATATATAGGATCAAAAAGTGAAACTTATCTGGTTCATGTACATTCGTACTGTATTAAAAAAGTATCGAAATCCTAAAACTTATATGTAACCCACAAATATGTGTTGGAAATTTACAAATCATTTTGTGGTAACATGACAAATCTTATGAGACAGATATAAATGTGGTAAGATTAGAAGTCCAAAGGAATGCAAATTTACCTCCTAGTAATATATCTCTTACGACAATTGCTGGTTTTACCTCCATATATCTTATTTGACCTGCAAAATGGTGGTAACATATTAGACTCTATAATTGCCTCTAGCAAATGTTACACCAGCAGCACGAAAAGGGATTTAAATATTTAATCTAACATTTTACAGGAAATATTTAAATCTAATATTTGTATCACTCCAACATATCAATATCTAATATTGATATCCGATTTTATGCTTTTGGACATTAGACTTACTATGTCCCCACAATTTTTGTTACAATTCTTAAGTTTTATCCAAATTGATTAGTCTTGTATTGCCAGAGGTAGCAATTATAGGTATCATCCTAGCATCTAGCAAAACATTCTTAGTTTCCAGAAGGTGAATAATATATATTCTGGAATCATCATCAATGTAAAGAAGCCCCCTAACAACTACACCTTTTAATCTCGTATAGCATTACCATATATGAACAATTCACTGAATCTAGCAAGATATACATCAATGTTAGTTGTCTTTCATTTCAGCCATCATAAAGTTCAAAATTGCAAGTTCAATAATACACATGTCTACACATAGCAAGTCTATAAGATATTACAACATTTTGTACAAATCATGTATATCCTCATCCATCCTTTTCTTTCGCACAAATCATCAAACATTTTGTACGCAATAACAATTTATCAAGTTCATTCGCACAAATCATCAAACATTTTGTACGCAATAGCAATTTATCAAAAAATTCAATAAAAGAATTATAAATCATACCTAAAATATACAAATGTGATTCTTATCAATCTTGATCTCCTGCACAAACAGTAAAATATATCATAAAAGTTAACTCAAAATATGTAGAACAAACTATATATCAACTGCAATGTTCTCGACAATAAAACTAAAAGTAAGACTATCATATGAGGATTCCTAGAAACACAGTGATGTAGGTGATGTAATATCTATTATTTCAGTAAGTCATGTGCAATATTCAATCTGTAAAATAGATGGCAACATAACAAAATCAATCATTGAACAACAAAAATGAAAAAGAGAAGAGAGTGAGAGCAAATATTATGAACTTTAAAGAGAAGAAAATAGTGAATGATGAGAAAAGCAATTTGTATATGCAAACAAATTTAAATTCTTGGATACTGTGTATTAAAAATTCAAATTGAGGCTTCTCGTGAAAGTTTCAATTGATCTTTGATTTGTATTGTACTCCAGTATATAGTACTGTATGTGTGTATGTTTGAACTGGTCGGGTCAGAAACCACGTGCAACTTGTACTGCCATACATATATAATTTACGTTAATATGTGATTTTCTGATTTCTGATGCATTCTTTTATTTATTTGAAGATTTCAAGATAATTCTGTAATAAGAATAAGTTTTTTTTAATTTTAATTTCACAATTTCCAATACGTAATACGTTAAAAAAAATACGTAAATTTTGTAGAAAATTTTGTAACAAAAAGTACCCAATTGCATCAAAGTACGTAACTTTTTTCGTTTGTAAGAAAAATGATTTTTTTTAATTTGATTTCTGATTTTATTTCTGATAAATCATGAAGAGTAGTACATTGGTGGACTTTTGCTTAATAAGGAGGCTTTCGTGAGAAGTTTCATTAGCATCAATTAGGTGATTAGGTGAATTTCTGAATTTTTGATGGCTATGTACTGTTGAACTGATTTTCGAGATAATTTCCAGATAATTCTGTAAGAACATTTTTTTTTAAATCTTTCATATTTAATTTTATTACACATTACACAATTTCCAAAACGTTAAAAAAAAATAGGTCAATTCCGAGATAATTTTTTCTATACGTAGTTTTTCTTTAAAGTACGTATGTTACGTTTTTACGAAAATTACGTAAGAACATTAAATTTTTTTAAAATCTTTCATATTTAATTTTATTACACATTACAAAATTTCCAAAACGTAAAACAAAATAGGTCAATTCCAAGATAAATTTTTTTATACGTAGTTTTTCATTCAAGTACGTATTTTGTTTCGTTTTTACGAAAATAACGTAAGAACATTAAATTTATTTTTAAATCTTTCATATTTAATTTTATTACACATTACACAATTTCCAAAACGTAAAAAAAAACAGGTAAATTTCCGAAATAAATTTTTGATACGTATTTACGAAAATTACGTAAGAAATTCGTCAAATTTGTATAAATGTTTTTTTGGTGTCGGTTAGAAAGCTTAGTACATAGCTGTACTCTCGTTACACGTGCATCCCCATAAGCAAGTTGTCTGAATTTGGAGTAACATTCACATTCACATGCACATGCCTGTAAGGTTAAATTGTAATTAACAACAACTCTGATGGCATTTTCAGTTTTCAAATTTAGACTGTAGCAATTCCTCAACAGACACTATTATATAGATAGATATATATATATATATATATATATATATATATATATATATATATATATATATATATATATATATATATATTAGTATATATATATATATATGCCAAGGTTCTAGAGAGAATATATATATATATATATATATATATATATATATATATATATATTACAACAAAATAAACTATATACTTATTTTATACGTCGATTTTGTGTCACATTTTCTTAGGCCGACACCCGTTGTAATAAATGCATATAGATAAAAAAAATTGATTGAATTAATTAAAAGAAGACGTTGGAATATTATGATAAAAAACAATGAGAGGATAGTAATGACAAATTAATAATTAACAATAAATAAATAAATAGGGAATGGTAAAAGTTCAAACTTTTGTGACAAGTTTCTCAAGTGCTTGTACTTCTCAAACATCAAAGATCTCTTAATTCGATCATGTGTTTCTATACTTAGAGCACTAACAAAAGAATACAAAAGCCAAAGCATAACAACTAATGGTTACTAATAATTCATAATATTATAACTAAATCTTAACAAATCATAAATTTAAAAATGAAACGAAGAAAGCAAATATTAAATTAGTTAATTAAAATCTTAAAAACCAACAAAAAAAAAAAAAGCAAACTGAAAATCACAAAAAACCAGTGGCGCACACATATAACCATTTACATTGAGAATTAAACAAAATAAGAATGAATTAAAAAAACTAAAAGAAAATATACGAAGGTAAAAGCAAACATAAGCAAGAAAAGGGTTAAAAACATGGTGATAGAATTTGATCGTTAGAAGCAATACTTGTATATATATATATGAGAATATAATTTTTTTTCTATTTCAAATATGTAAATTTGAATTCTTCTTCCCTAATATAGACTATTTAAGAAAGAAATAAAAAAGATAATATCTACAAATAAATTAGTTAACACAATATTGTACAAATTTTAATATAAATGTAGATAACAAAATAAACTATGTACTTATTTTTTAGGTTTTTTTTCTATTTCAAATATGTAAATTTGAATTCTTCTTCCCTAATATAGACTATTTAAGAAAGAAATCAAAAAGATAATATCTACAAATAAATTAGTGAACACAATATTATACAAATTTTAATATAAATATGGACAACAAAATAAACTATGTACTTATTTTTTAGGTCGATTTTGTGTAACGTTTTCTTAGCTCGACACCCGTTGTAATAAATACGATAAAAAAGCAAATTTGAATGAATTAATTAAAAGAAGACGTTGGAATATTATGATCAAGAATAAGAAGATAATAATGACAAATTAACAATTAAAAATAAATAAATAAAGAGGAAATGGTAAAAGTTCAAACGTTTTGTGTTAAATTTCTCAAGTGCTTTTGTAATGGGATAGAATTTATACTTTCCTTGTATAGTATTAAAATCTCTTATCCAATTTAAAAGAAATTTCGATTTCTTTTCTAAAATTTAGGGCTTTAAGAAGGAAGTTTTGATTTTAATTATTTAAATTAGGGGAGCTCTAAAAAATTAGATAAATAGGATTCGAGCGATTCTAGAGCTCCTGCGAGTTCTCCTTTATATATATACTAATTGATAAAGCCGCGCTTCGCGGCGGCTTTATAATATATTTTTTAAAAATTAATACTTTTACGTTATATTATAATATTAATATTAAATTTTAATAATTAAAAATCCTTTAATGAATCGATTTCTTATTAAACACGATTCTTTCAATTGAGCCGCTCTCTCGTTAAAATCAAAATCTTAACTTTAACATATATTATAAAGACTTATATAATATTTTTTATCCATAAAATCGAACAATAAAAATAAAAAAAAATTATGACATCAATATCAAATTCTAATAGCTAATACAATCTTTTCTAGTGAGCCGTCTTCCCGTTAAATACGTTTCGAGTCGCTCTTATTTGGAACCGAAATTCTAACTAATTATATAAAGAAAGTAAATTCAATTTTTATATTCTTTAAACTTTCTAATATTTATAGAGTTTTAAAAATGAAAATACATCTTATATTTTCTGTATATTATAGTATTCATGTACTTATTTACAACTTCCGCATGTGAATGTCTTTCTGTTATGTTAACATATAAAAAAATTAAATTCGAAGACTTTTCGTTATGGAAATGATATTAAATTTATGGATATATTTTTCTAATGCAAGTATAAATAACTTGTATAAAAAATAAAATAAAGGATTTCTAGGAAAAACGATATATAGTTTTAAAAATCGTGTAAGACGTCTCCACCGTCCTCGTATTCTACTTCTAATAAAACATTTTATTTTATGTATTCCCTACATATTCAAACATCTTTATACGGCCTTCTCATGAATCGATTTCTTGTTAAACACATTTATTACTATTTATACGCTCCCTCGTTAAGACCAAAAACCTAACTTTAACATATATCACTTGTATGATAATGTTTATCCATAAAAATAAATCCTAAAAATAAAATAAAATTTATAACATCATAATGATATTTTTAATAGCTAATACAATCTTTTATAGTGAGCCGTCTTCCCGTTAAACACGTTTCGAGTCGCTCTCGTTTGGGTCGAAATTCCAAATTCATTACATATTATTAATGATACTTATCTTACACAACAACTTCTTTCCTTAAAATTAAAACCTAAAAAATAGACTGAATTCCAATTTATACATTATCTAGACTTTCTAAATTTTTTAGAGTTTTAGAAAATGAAAACACATCTTATTTTCTCTTTATATTATAGATACTCCTATTTTTATTTAGGATTCCAGCATGAGAATGTTCATTTATAATATTAACACATCAATTCTTTTCTTTTTAAATACATGACTTTTTTTATGATAATGGTATTGGATTTATGAATAAATTTTCCTAATAGAAGTATAATCAACTTATATAAAAAATATATAATTTAAGAAGATCGTACTTTCTATAAAATATTTAGTTATATGGATGCTCTATATATTCAAACACCTATTCTACTTCTGATAGAACTTTTATTTATATGTTTTTCAATAAATTCGAACTCTTATTCTCTATAAATTCGAACTCCTATTCTACTTCCAATAGAACTTTTAATCTTATGCTTTATATATACTTATTCTACTTCCAATAGAAACTTTTATTTATATGTTTTTTCTATAAATTTGAACTCTTATCTCTATAAATTCGAACTCATATTCTACTTTCAATAGAACTTTTAATCATATTCTTTATAAATACTTATTCTACTTCCAATAAAATTTCTAATCATATGTCTTCCTATAAATTCGAACTCTTCTCCTTTAATTATTCGAACACCTATTCTACTTCTAATATGTTAAATGATATTTTTATATTTATAAGTGTTTAAAATTCTAAAATTCTAGAAAATTAGAAAAATAGATTGAGACGATCTTAGAGCGCCACCTAAACTATAAATTCGAACTCTTAATCCATATAAATTTGAACTCCTATTCTACTTCCAATAGAACTTTTAATCATATGCTTTATAAATACTTATTCTACTTCCAATAGAAACTTTTATTTATATGTTTTTTTCTATAAATTTGAACTCTTATTCTCTATAAATTCGAACTCCTATTATACTTTCAATATAACTTTTAATCATATGCTTTATAAATACTTATTCTACTTCCAATAGAACTTCTAATCATATGTGTTCCTATAAATTCGAACTCTTCTCCTCTATAAATTCGAACACCTATTATACTTCTAATATGTTAAATGATATTTTTATATTTATAAGTGTTTAAAATTCTAAATTTCTAGAAAATTAGAAAAATAGATTGAGACGATTTTAGAGCGCCACCTAAACTGCCGCGTATCCTCCTTTATATATATATATATATTGATATATATATATATATATATATATATATATATATTGATAATAAAAATAAAAGATATTGATGATTTGGTAAGTAAACTAATAACAACTAAATATTAAAAAATATGTATAATTATAGATATTAGCTACTTTCGCTAAAAGTTACCCATCACTTGCCCTAGCTGCTATAATAATCATTATAGACACGTCTTCTTGTTCTAGCATGAATTCTTCTCCGCTTCGAACTTTCTCTTACCAAGATTGTTGATACTATTGTCTTCCACTGTCCCTTCTTGTGGATCAGAATTCAGACACCTCATGATCCTATCTGCATCAAAACATGGACCTAAATCACTAATGTCTCCCATACCATCAAGAGAGGGACCTACATCACCTAGGTCTCCCAGACAGAAACTCTCACTGCCAAGGTCATTAAAACCAAAATTCCCACAGAAAGCATCCAACTCTTGTAATTTAGTAGCAACATATCGATCACCATGTATCGTAGTGAGAGCTTCTTCTATTACACCGCTAGTTGCCTCCAAATTCTTGTTAATGCTTTCTTCTTTCTCGTGGTCTTCACTACTTTTTGTAACATTTCCAACAATATTGGTACCCGATTTAAGATTAATCAGGCAAGCCTTTGTAAAATCATATAAGATTCTACATAGAACAATACTATGGGAAGAATCCAAACCTACATTGATCCCAGTCAAAGTATACTCCTGCATTTTGAAAAGTCTGACTTTACTCCAATCATATCCAAAAAACCCGAATCGATCTCGTTAAATTCAAAATCCAGATATCTCTTCTCCCCAATGATACTCCCCTTTCCATCCCTGATTTGTTTCCGCATTGTCTTTCCATCCCACGTACCACACCCCGAATTTTTTGATGTATTTGCAGAAGTAACACAACTAGCCTTTTTTGAAGAAGTACTAGTAATTGATCTTGAAAGTTTTCATAACTTGGAAAAGACAAACATGCACTTTTCAATGTCTTTAAGATGAGGGGAGAAGAACCAATTAAGATCGATCATCATCCAGAAAAACAAGCCACGGATTCGAACAAGGGCCGTACATGTTGGAAAAATGTGGGTTTTAGCCCCACATTGACTAGTCATTTTGAGTCTAGTTTTGAGTGGTCGTATATTGCGTGTGCGCAATGGGTGATGCTTGGATTATGTTCTCCTCCGAGAGAGCTTTCCGAGGCATGTTTAATTACTCAAAATGGTTAAGGGATGAATGAGATATGATAGCTCAAAGATGGTCCCTTAAGAGTGGAAATTTTGTTTAGATAATGGAAGTCCCACATTGAAATGGAAAAGGAGTTTCCATGACTTTATATAGTACAACACTTGAGTAGTGTTCACTTGTGTTGGCTAAGTGTTGCCTCCATCTCCTACGCGGGCGCGCAGGGGGGGTGCGAATTGTGGGCTTTCGAGGGGAAAACCGAGGCTTCGTAAGCCTTCGGGCTTTCCGCATGTGCGACCTGCGGACACGAATGCAACAGAAAATTGGGCCGGCTAAACCCGGACTAGTTTTGCTATTTTTATTATTTCCACTGGGCTTAAAATAAATAAATCAAAATCTGTTTTGATTAATACGATCAAAATCTGTTTTGTTTAATTCGAATAAATCAGAATCGGTTTGATTGATTTGATTAAATCCGAGATATGATTTAATTGCAGATATTGAGTAGTGCACAAGTCTTATCTCTAACCTTATCGTTACAGCCTATTTTAATTAACGCGTTAATTATTTTAGGCAGTTGTGTAGCGAGCAAGGTTTGTCAAACCTATAAATACCCCCCTTAGGGTCTAGGTTTTATCATCTTATTCGCAGCCTAAACACATCCAATACCTCTCTCTCCCTGGTGATAGTTTCTTGCTCGTTTTTGCTCGCCGAAGGTGCCGTTCTCTGCAACGCCATCGTTCTCTCGTTTTATCCTGGGAGGCTATCGTTTCACACACACGGTGAGAGGCGAAATAGCTTTAAGGAGACAGCTCTTCCGCTGGACTCGAGATTCTCTTATATCCTTCTGTTCTGTTATTTATTTGTTTATTCATTGTTATACACCGATTTGTTATTCGCACACATATTGTTATTTTTCACAGATTGTTTCAAAATCTTAAAGCTATTTCATATATATTTCTGTGACTGATACATCTGTCTCTGTTTGTTTCTGTGAATAACAGATTAATGGCTGATAACACCGTGAACAACACAAATACTGTGGTTGATCCCAACGCACGGATTGTAACATCCGATGGGGATCACCAACTGCCGCCAAACTCTAACGCACAGATTATAACATCTGATGTGAGTGCGACGCCGGTTGGACATGTGCCTATGGGACATGTGCCTTTGGGACATACTGTCATTGGACAGTTTAGTGTTCCGCTTGGATCGACGGTAGTACCACATGCTGGGGTGGCTACCGCACATATGGCACCTGTTATGCCTACGGTTCCTACTATGCCTGCTGCACATGCTGAGAAACCGGAGAAGTTCAATGGTACGAACTTCAAACGTTGGCAGCAGAAGATGCTGTTCTACCTGACCACGATGCATATGGATCGTTATCTCAAAGAGGATCCACCGTTGCTCAATGCTGAGAGTAACATACAAACAGTTTATGCTGTTGATGCTTGGAAGCACGCCGATTATATCTGTCGGAATTATATGCTTAATTGTTTGGCTGACACGTTGTATAACGTGTACAGTACTAAGCCTACAGCTAAGGTCTTATGGGAGTCACTTGACCATAAGTACAAAACCGAGGACGCTGGGGCTAAGAAGTGGATTGTTGGCTGCTTTCTTGATTATAAGATGGCGGATTCTAAGACTGTGGTCAGTCAGGTGCAAGAGTTACAGGTGATCATCCATGATATTCATGCTGAAGGGATGATCATAAGTGAGTCTTTCCAAGTTGCTGCTGTGATTGAGAAGCTACCACCTGGATGGAAAGATTTCAAGAACTACCTTAAGCACAAGCGTAAGGAGATGTCTATGGAGGATCTGATCGTTAGACTTCACATTGAAGAAGACAACCGGGGATCCGAAAAGAAGATGAATGTTGCCACTAAAAAGGTAAACATGGTGGAACATAAGACCAAGAAGAACAATTCTGGCAAAGGGACGAAGCTAGCACCCAAGGGAGGAATTTCGAAGACGAAGTTTCAAGGGAAGTGCTACAACTGCGACAAAGTGGGTCATAGGTCTTCTGATTATAGGAAGCCCAAGAAGCCCAACAAGAAGAAGGAAGCAAACATGGTCGATGATATCTCAAAGGAGATAGGTGACATAGACCTATGTGCTACGGTCTTTGAGGTGAACCTGGTTGGCTCCAACTCAAAGGAATGGTGGATTGATACAGGAGCTACAAGGCATGTTTGTTCAGACAAGGCGATTTTCTCGAGCCTCAAAGCTTCCGATACGGGTGATAAGCTTTACATGGGGAATTCAGCAACTTCAACCATTGAAGGGGAAGGCACGGTGATTCTGAAGATGACCTCTGGGAAGAATTTGACTTTGAAAAATCTACTTTATGTGCCTGATATTCGCAAGAACCTTGTGTCTGGTTCCTTGTTGAATAAGCATGGCTTTCGCATTGTTTTAGAGTCGGATAAGGTTATTTTGTCTAAGAGTGGTATGTTTGTAGGCAAGGGTTATGTAACTGATGGGCTCTTTAAGCTCAATGTGATGTCTGTTAAAGATGATAATGAAATAAAGAACTCTTCTGCTTACTTTCTTGAGTCTCCTAATTTATGGCATGCTAGATTAGGACATGTGAATTATGATACTTTACGACGATTAAGTATGAAAGAATACATACCAAAATTGAATATTGATTCAAAACATAAGTGTGAAACTTGTGTGGAGGCAAAATTAACGAGATCATCATTTAAACGTGTGGAAAGAAACACCAAAGTGCTAGACCTAATACATAGTGATATATGTGATTTGAAATTCGCTCCAACTAGAGGAGGAAACAAGTATTTTATTACATTCATAGATGATTGTACAAAATACTGTTATATATATTTGCTTAAAAGCAAAGACGAAGCTATAGATAAATTTAAAATCTATAAGGAAGAAGTTGAGACACAACAAAATGAGAAAATCAAGACAATACGTAGTGATCGTGGGGGTGAATATGTTGAACCTTTTGGGGAATTCTGTTCACAACATGGTATAATCCATGAGGTTACTGCGCCATACTCCCCTCAGTCAAATGGAGTGGCTGAGAGGAAGAATCGCACTCTCAAAGAAATGATGAATGCGATGTTGTTAAGCTCTGGACTTCCGCAGTCAATGTGGGGGGAAGCCATCTTGAGTGCAAATCATCTTTTGAATATGATGATTCGCAAGAACAAGGATGCAAGTCCTTATGAAATGTGGAAGGAAAAGAAGCCAAGTTACCAAAATCTGAAAGTGTGGGGGTGCCTTGCAAAGGTACTAATCCCTGCACCTAAGAAGGTGAAGATTGGTCCAAAGACTGTGGATTGTATCTTCATCGGATATTCACCACATAGTAATGCATATCGGTTTCTTGTATATGACTCGAAGATTCCTGAAATTCAAAGGAATACGATTATGGAGTCTAGGAATGCCTCATTCTTTGAGACGGTATTTCCTTGTAATCCTGGTGTTGAACGCCCGACTACGTCTAAACGAACTCATGAGTCTATTGATGACGATAATGAGAGTGATGAAAGTGAAGACGAAAATGTGGGAGTAGTAAGAAGGAGCAAAAGACAAAGAAAGGAGAAATCCTTTGGATCAGAATTTCTAACTTATTTGCTCGAAGAAGGTGATCCAAAAACCTATAAGGAAGTGGTAACATCACCTGATGGTCCTATGTGGAAGGAGGCCATCAAAAGTGAAGTTGATTCTATTCTACAGAATCATACTTGGGAGTTAGTGGATTTGCCAGCTGGATGCAAATCACTAGAAAGCAAGTGGGTTTTCAAGAAGAAGTTGAAACCCGATGGTACTATTGATAAGTACGTACAAGGCTAGACTTGTAATCAAGGGATACAAGCAACAAAAGGGCCTTGACTATTTTGATACATATTCTCCAGTATCGAGAATAACGTCCATAAGGATGATGTTTGCTATCGCTGCAATGCGAAAATTAACAGTGCATCAAATGGATGTGAAAACAGCTTTTCTAAATGGAGATATAGATGAGGAAATCTATATGAAACAACCTGAAGGGTTTGTTGTTCCTGGACAAGAAAGGAAAGTTTGTAGATTGGTAAAGTCACTGTATGGCTTGAAGCAAGCGCCTATGAAGTGGCATGAAAAATTTGATGAGGTCGTGTTGGCCAGTGGCTTCTAGATCAATGAGTGTGATAGTTGTGCCTACTACAAGGATGACGAGAGTGGATATGTTATGATGACATTGTATGTAGATGATCTACTTATTGCTGGTAGCAATGATAGAGTGATCAAATCTACAAAGGATATGTTAAAATCGAGATTTGACATGAAAGACATGGGACTAGCAAATGTAATTCTAGGAATTCAAATTTCTAGAACATCTGAGGGTCTCGCACTGAGTCAACCACATTATGTTGACAAGATCCTTGAGAAGTTTCTGAAGGATGATTTTGAGAAAGCTAGGACACCTGTGGATATGACTTTGCATCTATCCAAGAACAAAGGTGTAGGAGTCTCCCAACTGGAATACTCAAGGATAATTGGTAGTCTGATGTACCTGATGAGTTGTACTAGACCAGACATTGCGTACTCAATTAGTAAGTTGAGTAGGTTTACGAGTAATCCGGGAGCTGATCACTGGAAAGCGATCATACGAGTACTAAGGTACTTGAGGGGAACTCGAGACTATGGTTTGGATTATGGCAGTTATCCAGCAGTACTAGAAGGCTATACTGATGCAAACTGGATATCTAGCAAAAAGGCACTGAAGTCTACGAGTGGATATGTGTTTACACTAGCTGGAGCAGCAGTGTCGTGGAAATCCTCCAAACAAACTGTGATAACTCAGTCCACAATGGAAGCTGAGTTTGTGGCATTAGATAAATGCGCACAAGAGGCTGAATATTTACGCCAATTTCTGGAGGATATTCCGAGATGGCCGAAGCCTGTGACTGCAATAGGACTGCACTGTGATAGTCAGTCTGCTATTGGCAGGGCACAGAGCACAATGTATAATGGAAAGTCCCGTCACATACGACGATGACATAGTTCCATTAGACAGTTAATGTCAACCGGAATTATCACTATTGACTTTATACCGTCTAAGGATAATATCGCGGATCCGCTAACCAAAGGGTTATCTAGAGAACTGGTTGACAAATCATCGAGAGGGATGGGCCTTAAGCCTATTGCTTAACGGCGTCATGGTGGACACCCAATCTTGCTGACTAGAGGTCCCAAGAACTTGGTTCAAATGGGCAAACTAAATCATGATGACCAAATCACTGTGGGGGTAACCCCTGGCATGTTCCTATGATAAGAAACAGTGAGACCTGTAAGGTACGAGGGTAAGCTTAATAGCTTTTAATGATCTTTCGGTGAATACATGGAGTTCAAGATTTGAACGCATGGAATTCAGTTGAGTAAACACGGGTTACTCTATAAGATAAAGATCACCTATGTGGGAGAGAAGTGGGGCCGCTTCAAAGGAGAATTGCGAGGCACAATTCTTTAGAAACTCCTGCAAAACCAGGACGATGTTCCATGGCCAAAATGGACATAATCATGAGAGCTGAACGAGTCAGAAAGGGTATAGTGATAAGTATATCATCGTTTACACAAACGGTCGAACAGTTCAAAGACAAGCACGTCTACTGTCTACCAGTAAAGTCGGTATGCTTACTCAAGCGAAGGTTCAAGGAGCATTCTCTACCTATCGTATGCTATATCTGATCGAAGAATTCTATCACCAAACCAAACTCCGTGTCTGTCTGTCTGGTTTGTGCTACTACATTATCAATCTCATCCATGTGGGGGATTGTTGGAAAAATGTGGGTTTTAGCCCCACATTGACAAGTCATTTTGAGCCTAGTTTTGAGTGGTCGTATATTGCGTGTGCGCATGGGTGATGCTTGGATTATGTTCTCCTCCGAGAGAGCTTTCCGAGGCATGTTTAATTACTCAAAATGGTTAAGGGATGAATGAGATATGATAGCTCAAAGATGGTCCCTTAAGAGTGGAAATTTTGTTTAGATAATGGAAGTCCCACATTGAAATGGAAAAGGAGTTTCCATGACTTTATATAGTACAACACTTGAGTAGTGTTCACTTGTGTTGGCTAAGTGTTGCTCCATCTCCTACGCGGGCGCGCAGGGGGGGTGCGAATTGTGGGCTTTTGAGGGGAAAACCGAGGCTTCGTAAGCCTTCGGGCTTTCCGCGTGTGCGACCTGCGGACACGAATGCAACAGAAAATTGGGCCGGCTAAACCCGGACTAGTTTTGCTATTTTTATTATTTCCACTGGGCTTAAAATAAATAAATCAAAATCTGTTTTGATTAATACGATCAAAATCTGTTTTGATTAATTCGAATAAATCAGAATCGGTTTGATTGATTTGATTAAATCCGAGATATGATTTAATTGCAGATATTGAGTAGTGCACAAGTCTTATCTCTAACCTTATCGTTACAGCCTATTTTAATTAACGCGTTAATTATTTTAGGCAGTTGTGTAGCGAGCAAGGTTTGTCAAACCTATAAATACCCCCCTTAGGGTCTAGGTTTTATCATCTTATTCGCAGCCTAAACACATCCAATACCTCTCTCTCCCTGGTGATAGTTTCTTGCTCGTTTTTGCTCGCCGAAGGTGCCGTTCTCTGCAACGCCATCGTTCTCTCGTTTTATCCTGGGAGGCTATCGTTTCACACACACGGTGAGAGGCGAAATAGCTTTAAGGAGATAGCTCTTCCGCTGGACTCGAGATTCTCTTATATCCTTCTGTTCTGTTATTTATTTGTTTATTCACTGTTATACACCGATTTGTTATTCGCACACATATTGTTATTTTTCATAGATTGTTTCACATACACTTGTCTGAATTTGATAAAGTCACATTGAAGATGCTTTCTCATGATCATGGGCTTCAAATAATCACTAATAAATTCTTCATCAAAAGGGTCGAATCTGAATCCTTTTGCATAATTACTTGTTTCTTTACTAATGAAACTCAAAATCAATATCGAACTTGAATCAAACTCGAACACAACTTTTTGACTTGCTGTAACATAATGGCTATATCTATATGTTTTTCGAGAAAGATTAGAATCTAAGACTGTGTATTCATTCTAGATTTTTATGAATTTAGAAAATTTAAAGATATTCAAATGACTTGAGTCTTTTATCCGCGGTCTATTCGTATTTGTGTGTTTAAAAGTTATTGTCTTAGCTGTAATAAACTAGATGGAATCTCGGGCTGATTATAGGAAGGAGATGGAGGAAAAGTATGCATCGATGACCCTAGAGGAGGAGGAATCAGGTGGGGTTGAATATGAGGAGGAGGTCGATGAGTCTGGTGGTATAGATATGAGATGGTGCCTGCTGGGGATATTCCTTGTCGATATTTCTGTGGACTTCAACGCAATGCAGAACACATTAGCAGGACTGTGGAAGCCCGACACGTAGGGATGGGCGTCGGGGCACTACAAGAAAACAAGACTAAATATGACCAAATTCGGTCGACCAATTTCGACCAGGCTAAATATGACCGAATTCGGTCGAATTTAGAGTCGGTCGAATTTAATCGGTCGAATTTAGCATTAAATTCGACCAAATTCGGTCACATTTATAAATTCGACTGTATTCGGTCAAATTTAGTAGCTACTAAATTCGACTGTTAATAGTTGGTCGCATTTAGTGTACTAAATTCAACCGATTTGTTTTTCGGTCGAATTTAAAAGCTGCTAAATTCGACCGTATTCGGTCACATTTAAAAATTTGACTAAATTCGGTCAAAATTTAACAACCACCAAAAATGGTGGGAAAATTCCCGCTCAAAATATTTTGGGACGTGCTAAATTTGACCGAATATGGTCGAATTTAGCGGGGAGCGGGAAAATTGCCGCCTAAAAAAAATTTTCGGATGTGGGCAAAATTTGGTCGAATTTATAAATGTGACCGAATTCGGTCAAATATTAAATTTGACCAAAAATGGTCAAATTTACCCGCATTATACTTGACCAAATTTGGTCGAATTTAATAAATGTGACCAAATTCGATTGAATTTATTATTTTCAGAAATTAAAAATATATTATTAAATATTTAAATGTTTGTACACATCATGAAAAAATATTTATAAATACAAGAATAACATTATTCATATGTATAAATTTAGTTTGTGCATAAAAAATATTCATATGATAGGAGAAAGTTAAATTTTTATTTAGTAGACTTTTGAAATAAATTAAATAAGTATCTAATTATTTTGAAAAATTATTATTAAATATTTAAATGTTTGTACACGTCATTAAAAAATAGTTATAAATACAAGGATAACATTATTCATATGTATAAATTTAGTTGTGTGTAAAAAATATTCAAATGATAGGAGTAAGTTGAATTTTTATTTAGTAGATTGTCTAAATAAATTAAATAAGTCTCTAATTAGTTTGAAAAAATATTAAAACAATTACGAGGGTATTGGAAATACATACGGTATATAAACTAATTTTTTTGAACAAAAAATAAAGAACAAATTAGAGCAAATTTGGTCAAATGTAATAAATTTGATCAAATTTGGTTGAATTTATTATTTTCAGAATTTGAAAAAATATTATTAATTATTTAAATGTTTGTACACATCATGAAAAAAAATTTATGAATAGTAGGATGACATTAATCACATGTACAAAAAAAATATTCATATGATAACAGAATGTTGAATTTTTACTCATTAGATCTTAGTAGTCAACTACTGAATTGACTAGTACTAGTAAGTAGTGTTTCGTCCCAGATTGTTGTTTCTATTTTTTTAAAAATAAATCTCGACGATCCAACCGTACAGATGTCAAGATATATCTAATCTAATGATATTCCCACATTTTCAAAAAATAAAAAATTAATTTGGTTGGAGATCTTAGTAGCCAACTATTGAATTGACTAGGACTAGTAAGTAGTGCTTCGTCCCAGATTGTTGTTTCTATTTTTTTAAAAATAAATCTCGACGACCCAACCGTACGGATGTCAATATATATCTAATCTAATGATATTCCCACATTTTCAAAAAATAAAAAATTAATTTGGTTGGAGATCTTAGTAGTCAACTACTGAATTGACTAGTACTAGTGAGTAGTGCTTCGTCCCAGATTGTTGTTTCTATTTTTTTAAAAATAAATCTCGACGACCCAACCGTACGGATGTCAAGATATATCTAATCTAATGATATTCCCACATTTTCAAAAAATAAAAATTTAATTTGGTTGGAGATCTTAGTTGTCAACTACTGAATTGACTAGTACTAGTTAGTAGTGCTTCGTCCCAGATTGTTGTTTCTATTTTTTTAAAAATAAATCTCGATGATCCAACCGTACGGATGTCAAGATATATCTAGTCTAATGATATTCCCACATTTTCAAAAAATAAAAAAATAATTTGGTAGGAGATCTTAGTAGTCAACTGTTTAATTGACTAGTACTAGTAAGTAGTGCTTCGTCCCAGATTGTTGTTTCGATTTTTTTAAAAATATTTCTCGATGACCCAACCACATGGTAGTCAAGATCCATCATTTTTAAGGTTATTGCCAAAATTTAAGAAAAAAATAAATTAATTTGGTTTGGTAATTTAATGGTCAACTTATATATTGACTATAACCCCTAAATAAGGTTTCGTCAGGGTTTAGTTTTTGATTTTTTCAAAAATATTTCTCGACGACCCAACTACACGGTGGTCAAGATCCATACTTTTCAATGTTATTGCCAAAATTTCAGAAAAAAAATAAATTAATTTGGTTTGGTAATTTAACGGTCAACTTGTACTTTGACTATAACCCCTAAAAAGGGATTCCGTCAGGATTTAGTATTTCGATTTTTTTAAAAATATTTCTAGACGATCCAACCATACGGTGGTCAAGATCCATCCTTTTTAATGTTATTTACAAAATTACAGAAAAAAATAAATTAATTTGGTTTGGTAATTTAACGGTCAACTTGTACTTTAACTTTAACCTCTAAACAGGGTTTCGAGGGGTTTAGAGTTTCAATTTTTTTAAAAATATTTCTCGACGACCCAACCACATGGTGGTCAAGATCCATCTTTTTCAATGTTATTGCCAAAATTTCAGAAAAAATAAATTAATTTGGTTTGGTAATTTAACGGTCAACTTGTACTTTGACTATAACCCCTAAAAAGGGTTTCGTCAGGGTTTAGTATTTCAATTTTTTTAAAAATATTTCTCGACGACCCAATCATATGGTTTTCAAGATCCATCCTTTTTAATGTTATTAGCAAAATTACAGAAAAAAATAAATTAATTTGATTTGGTAATTTAACGATCAACTTGTACTTTGACTGTAACCCCTAAACAGGGTTTTGTCAGGGTTTAGTGTTTCGATTTTTTTAAAAATATTTCTCGACGACCCAACCACAAGGTAGCCAAGATCCATCTTTTTCAATATTATTGCCAAAATTTAAAAAAAAGATAATTTGGTTTGGTAATTTAACGGTCAACTAATTTGAAATATAAATTAAAAATTAAAAAATAAAATAAAATAGAAAAAAAAGCCAAAATCCAATTTAAAATTTATACACACCAAAGTAGTCATACTCACTATTTGTGAGATGAATCTTACCATACTTTCACTAATCTTCCTTTTTTTTTAATTTTCCCCCATTTTTAACTAGTGTGTAAAATAAATTAAAAAATTAAATAAAAATAGAAAGAATGCCTATTTTGAACATAAAATTTGGTGGTATGATTACGTGGGTGATTATAAATTCTGAATAAAAATTTGGTTTTTTTTCCTATTTTATTTAATTTTTGGGCCTTTATTCCTATTTTTATTAATTTTTTAAAATAATCAATTCAATTGAATTTTGACAAAATATTAAATTCGACCGAATTCGGTCACATTTATCCGAGCTCCTAATTTCAACTATATTTGGTCGAATTTAATCATAAATTCGACCATATTTGGTCGAATTTAGCCGTGTTATCATTATATTTGAATTTCTCAGTCATCGTCTACGTGGCTATCTCTCATTGGTCAATTTAGTATCACATGGATTGATGAATCATGTAATCTGAGCCCTTAAAAATAAACTAATCCTAACCGTACATTTTATAAACACACATAAATAATATATATACACATACATATATATAAAACCAACCCCCCCTCTCCCCCAACCAATCTCTACTGCCCTCCCCCTCCACACTTTTTAAATATTTTTTTAAAAATATTTCTCGACGACCCAACCACATAGTAGCCAAGATCCAACTTTTTTTAATATTATTGCAAAAATTTAAAAAAAATGGTTTGGTAATTTAACGGTCAACTAATTTGAAATATAAACTAAAAATTAAAAAATTAAATAAAAATATAAAAAAAAAGCCAAAATCCAATTTAAAATTTATACACAGCAAAGTAGTCATACTCACTATTTGTGAGATGAATCTCACCATACTTTCACTAATCTTCCTTTTTTTTTTAATTTTCCCCCATTTTTAACTAGTTTGTAAAATAAATTAAAAAATTAAATAAAAATAGAAAGAATGCCTATTTTGAACATAAAATTTGGTGGTATGATTAAGTGGGTGATTATAAATTCTGAATAAAAATTTGGTTTTTTTTCCTATTTTATTTAATTTTTGGGCCTTTATTCCTATTTTTATTAATTTTTTAAAATAATCAATTCAATTGAATTTTGACAAAATATTAAATTCGACCGAATTCGGTCACATTTAGCTGAGCTCCTAATTTCAACTATATTTGGTCGAATTTAATCATAAATTCGACTATATTCGGTCAAATTTAGTGGGCTAAATTTGACCAAATTTGGTCGAATTTAATGCAGTTCGGGCGCCAAAATTTTAAAATTTTGAAATTTTCACCAAAATTTGAAAAAATATCAAAATTTTGGATTTTTGGTCGAATTTATAATGCGACTAAATTTGGTCGAATTTAGTAATATCAATTTCGACCGATTTTTGTCGAATTTATCCTAAATATGACCGAACTATTCGGTCAAATTTATCCTAAATATGACCGAATTATTCGGTCGAATTTAGAATAAATTTGACTGAATTACTAAATTTGACTAGCGTAAATATGATCAATAGAAATTCGGTCATATTTAGCCGTTTTTCTTGTAGTGGGGCACTTCGGGGCCGGGGTGTGCTATCCCCGCCCCCATCCCCGAATTCGAACCCGATCCCCGTCCCCGGCCCGATCCCCGTCGGGGACTATTTTTCATTCCCCGTCCCCGGCCCAAACGGGTAACGGGGATCCCCGCGGGAAATCGGGGAATTTTATTTAAAATAAAAAATAATTTTTAATAATTTTAAACACTAACTAGTGAGCTCAAGTGCACTAAATTAAGATAAAAAAAATATTAATTAAAGAAACAATTATAAATAACATGGAAATGAAGTTATTTAACTATTAGAAAGACAAACATATAAAATTAAAATATCATTTTGTTTCCAATATGAAGTATTGGAAATTCGTTTACATTAATATATGATTATATATATATATATATATATATATATATATATATATATATATATATATATTAAAGTGTGGTCAAATCGAGTCAAGATTGAAAATCGGGTCGAGTAGAGAAAATCGGGGCGGGGTCGGGGTCGGGGATCGGGCTGGGGACACATAAAACCCGGCCCCAGCCCGCTTCCCGATTTTTTTTTAAAATTGTGCCCGCTCCACGGCCCGTACCCGAAAAAATCCCCGAATCCCCGCCCCGTTCGGTGCGGGGATCGGATCGGACGGGCCGGGATGAATGTTCATCCCTACCGGCAAGGGCATGTATGTTAAAAAAATAGAAGCAAATCTCTATTCATTTCAATTCTACCATGAATTGGATATTAACAGAGTCATGGAGGGGAGCCCATGGACTTTTAATTAATAGAGCACAATTAGTGGTCATGAGGTTGAACCGAGGGGACAATCCGAAAGTTGTAGAGTTGAACCATCTGGACATGTGGGTTCAAATTCATGATATGCAAGAGGGTTTTCGATCGGAGAGAGTTATACAAGACGCAGGGAATTACGTAGGAGAATATATTAAGAATGATCCAAACAATTTTACAGGAGCTTGGAGAGAATTCTTTCGAGTAAGGTTGAAGATTGATAATATTGAATACACATAATTTTATGGTGTTCAACATTAGGTATCAAATAATAATTAAAATTCTATTGAATACACATAATTTAATTCCTCAATCTCCTTATGGGGTTCACCAACACCAAAATAGCGTATAAAAATATGAAATTTTATTTGTTTAATATAGATTGTGTTGAATTGTAGTTAAAAATTTGTTGAATAAATATTATATAATTTTTAACTATCCTTTTAGGGTCCACCAATACCAAATTAGGGTATAAAAAAATGAAATATTATTAATTTAATATAGTTTTCTTAATCAAATATACTAGTGTAACATTATTTTATATATTTGAATTCAACACGAGTATAACCATTATTCGACAGATGATGTTCAACTTAAGTTATATATCTATTGAACAGTCATTATAAAAAAATCAATTTTTTGTAAAAAAATGTTACAAATATGTTTTCAATAAATTATAAAATGTTTTCGTTATGAATTATGCGTATCGATGAAATTTTAAATTTTATTTAAAAATAGATGTTGAATCCAGGTTATATATGTGTTGAATAAAAAATGTTTGTAAGTTTGTATTTAAGAAAGTTTTTATTGGAAGTTGTTGAAATATGACTTGAAATTGGAATCTGTTTTGCCGTCTGTTCTGTTTTATCTGTTTCATAGTCAGTTTCTGTTTTGTCTTCTGTAGCCGCCTAGAGAGTATTATATAAACTCTCTAAGGGCATAACCTAGGAGGATGTCTGAAATCTAAGTCGGAAAATCTGAGTCTGTAAGTCTGTAATCAGAATCATATCTGTTATCAATTAATGTCATATCTAAAGTCAATTAGATCTGAATCTGAATCTGTATTCTGTAATCTGTATCCTCAAGATCAATAAAGTTTTCTCTTCTGTCGATCTGTGTTCTTCCTTTTACATTTATTATAATCTTTCTAGCTTCCGTTATAACAGAAGTTTTTATTGGAACTCAGCCCTACATACATATATACCGTTATATATATATATAATAAAATTATGAGATTTGAATTGTGAGGTGACATCTTAAAAATTACCCAAAATCATTTTTAAATTTTGTGAGACGCTAACCTCCTAATAAAGAGACGTCAAGACATCACTCCATTGCTCCAGTATTTTTTTCCATATAAATTTTTAATGTCAAATAATTCAAAGAGGTTAACATGCATGTCCTGAACATCCATTTGTTAATTGGAAGAAGTGATTAATCTAAAAATAATAATTCTAGACCTATGTTCTTAAGATGTCGTAAAATAGTAATTAATATGTATATACTAATCTAAAATATGTATATACCGAAGTTTGTTACAGAAAATGGTTACAAATTTTGCTAAGTTGTATGACCTATATGTATAATAGTCCCCTCTCATAGATTGGATATACGTGGTTGACGAACATTCAATCTGGAAAGAATATGCCAATGAGCCTGTCATTCAAGTCCTTTGGTCAGTGGCGGATGTATAGTGTGTCATGGTGGGTCCTAGGACACACCATTAAAAAAAATAATTTTTTTTAAAAAAATATCTACAAAATAGGTTGGTTAGAATAATAGAATTAGTCCTATTTATCTCTCCCCACCCTCCCGAGTCCATCTTTGTCTCTGTCGCCTCTCATGTGTCAAGTGTTCATAACTTAAATTCTGAAATCTCCATATCAATCTTCTAAATTGCTTGATTCAACTTCTAAATTCTTTTCTTAGTTTTCAATCAAACACTCCAAACTATACAATTTGATACAGAAAAAGTTAGGCTTACAAGGTGTTTGTTAGAAGGTCACAAAGAATTATTTGGTAAAATTCTTTTGATTCTTTTACCATTGTGTGTTGACGTAATGAAAAGGACGAATACAAGAGATATCTCAAGTTTTTTCACCAAAAAGACAATTAGAGAAAATGAGGCTAAAGGTCAGGCAAGTGAACCTCCTCCTGCTCCTGAAATAATTCTCACTCCACCTCAAATAAGCGCACAAAGCTCTTCTTCATCTTTGAATGTTCCTGAAGCTGTACTTAATGTTTTGACTCTTGCTCATGATCCCGGAAAAAGGAAAAAAATGAGAGAATTTCATCCTAATGAAAGGGATGTAGTGAGAAGAACATACATACAACGAGGGCCTTGCCAACCGAAAGATTATGTGTTTCCTAAAACATATTTCGGAGAAAAGAAGGAGCGTCACTTTAAATATGGCTCATTGCAGAAGTTTCCGATACAATTGACTCAAATAAAGCACAATCTATTATCCACTTGTTGATGTCTTTTGATTTTGTATTTGTTGCACACTTGATGGTTGCTATATTCGGGATAACAAATGAGTTAAATATGGCTCTACAAAGACATGATCAAGACATTGTAAATGCTATGTTCATGGTTGACATAACGAAGACTAGTTTGCAGAAAATGAGAGATGGAGGCTGGGATTCTCACATGAACAAAGTAACTTCTTTTATGCTTAAGTATGATATCGAGATACCAAATATGGAGGAAAATTATCTTGTTCCGGGAAGAAGGATGTACAGAGGAAAAAGCTCGCAGGTAACAAAGAGTTTTTTCAGGAATGACGCAAGTGAAAGATAAATTACGTAATAGCATGGGAGATCAAATGTTGAATGATTGTCTGATTACATATTAAGAGAGGGATTTATTTTTAAATGTTAAGTTGAATGATATTGTAGATCGCTATCAAAACATGAAAAGTCGTCGAGATCAATTGTAATTTTTGAAGCTTTCTATTATATAAATCAGTTTTTCCTCTATTACTTTATTGATATTAAATTAGGGACACAGCATATGTAAAATCCTGTATCCGCCATTACCTTTGGTAAATATATCAATCAATTGAAGAGAACTAGGCATAAAAGTAGGCTTGATAAGTTGTGATTGAACCTGTTCAGGAACAAAATGACTATTCAAAGCAAAATGTTTTGTTTTGGGAAGAAAAGTCGGATCTGCAGTGATGTCCAAAACTATGTCATTATCACTTTGAATGACATTAAGAAGAGTCTGTAGCTAAGTCCTTCTCTTTTCTCTCTCACTTTTCTCTCTCACTTTTCCACCGCCTTCTTCTTCTTCAGTCAGTTTCTTTCCTCCGGCGGTGGTTTATCCACCGACCGGAGGCCCCTTTTCCGATCTAGTTTTATTTCTTTCAATAATCATCCTCCTTCGGTGAGGATTGTGAGCTTTTGGCTTGTTTACCCATTTATTGGGTTTATTTGTCTCTCCTTGTGAGAGTTTGTTTGTCTCTCCTTGTGAGAGTTTATTTGTTCCTTTGTGTTCTTGGTTTGTTTTGTTGTTCTTGGGTATTTGATGATCAAGATCGATCTGTGGTTCGAAGCAGATGTAGTTTTCAAGATGGTTGTACCGTCAATTGTAACGAGGATCTCCATTCAATGTTCGGATGCTTTGTCATCGATGTTATTTCATGGTCCTAATACCGGGATTTCGGAGCCGTTCTTCAGTATTTGCCCATCTAATTGTTTTGGAAAATGCTTTTATGATTATATTTCATATCTGTTCTTGTTATTCATAGGGAATTTACTTGATTGGTATAACGAAAAACCACTTTTTGTTTACTTGAATGCCAAATAAGCTGTGATAAGCTTAATAACCTATATGTATAATGGGGTCCGTTCCCTAGCAAACATTTGCTAGGGAATTGTTACACAACATATTGCTCCCGGACCGTTGGATCGTTGATCCAACGGTCCTGATTTTAAAAAAAATTATATCGTACCGCAGAAACTTTCCGCGGTACGGAGAAATTACAAAAATACCTTTACTGTTCACGTACCGCAGAAAGTTTTTGCGGTACGATGAACAGTAGATTTTTTATGTGAAAACATGAGGCATTTTTGTAATTACCCCGTACCGCGGAAAGTTTCTGCGGTACGGTGTAATTTTTTTTAAAATCAGGACCGTTGGATCAACGATCCAACGGTGTAAAAACCATATGTTATGTGACAGTTCCCTGGCAAATGTTTGCCGGGACCATTCTCCATGTACAATATATATATCACAAATATAACAAGCTCTTAACACAATTTTCTTACTTTTAACGCACTGTATCCAGTGTTGTAAAAAACGGGAATCAGACTTAATCGGTAGAGGCACTGTACAGGGATTAATCGAGGATTAATCGGGTTTTTGGAAATTAATCGGAATAATTAATCGAATAATCGGATTATTAATCAGTGCGGTAATCCATGGAACAGGGATTGATCGGTGATTAATCATGATTAATCAGCGATTTTTAGAACAGACTGTATCATATAATCTATGTCACTTTGCAATATTCAACTTTACCCTACTACATTCTAGGATATCCTTTTCTCAATTTACATTTTTTTTATTCTTTTCATGATCAGTTTCAACGAAACTGCTATTTCAATATAACTTTACAAAATGATATAGCTTTACAAAAAACAGGTTAAACTTGTCAATTTTTCCGGATATATAAAAGCTAAAATTATCAATTATTTTGTAAGGAAATTCGAAATGACATTTAATTTGTTATGACTCATATTGGCTGTGTAAATTTTAAAAATATTATACTTTCTATTACATGACTCTTATATTTTGTAAACTAATAATTAATTAATAGTTTTCACATATTTCATAATAAAATGATTAAAATTATTTATAACGAAAACGAATTAAATAAAATTCGTTATGAACATAGGTTCCAAATTATTATATATTAAACTTTATAAGGCCGCGCTTAATTTCATAGTATAAAATAACAAAAACGATCATGAAAAAAGTTGGCTTGGGCCCTCATAGTTAAAACGGCCTAAAACTGGAATTGCATCGTTATTGGGCTTGGGTATTTCTCATCTAACAGCAAATTTATGTACTCCGTTAGCAACAGTACCTTCACTAAAATCTGCAACATTAAGCTTTGAAAAACAAAAAAGCAGTAAAAAAATGGTGGGAGAGATGGAAGAAGGGACCCCACTTCCACTCCCACCTGATTGGGAAATGGTTGAAGCTCAAGAACCTCGCCCTCCTACACCTACTCTTCCTTTCTCTCGCACTCAAGGTACCACCTATACATACATGTATATACACATATTTATTGGGTTTTGTTCTTTATCAATTTGCATTGTTCTAACATGTTTTTTATGATGTTTGTTTGATATGCTCATGTGGGGTTGGTCTTTTTGTTGTTTTGAAGAAGCCCTTTTGATTTTATGTAATAAAAATCACTGTGTGTGTTTCAATTTTTGAGAATATGAAAAAGATTGAAGCTTTAAAGTGTTTTAATGAGTTGTTGCTTCTCCTACTAAGAACCACTGTGTGTGTGTGTGTGTGTTTTCCGATTTTTGTGCTTAGGAAAAAAATCAAAACTTTTGAATGTTTGTTAAGAGAGCTTTTTGATTCTATGTGTTTTGCTGCTGTTGTTGCTTTTTGAGGCTGTGATTTGTAGTTTTCTGTTTCCTGTTCTCGTAAAACTTAAAAACGATTAATTTTTGTTAGGTGATTGATATTGTTTCTAATGTCTTTTTTTTTTTGGGGGGGGGGGGGGGGGTCATAATGTTTTTCTTTACTTTTTAGACCTGGTTATGAAATAATTAAACTCATATCTTGATCGAACTCATGCTAGAATAGGTGAGTGACGGTCTGTTGTCACTATAATTTACTTAAGATTTAGTAGTGGTAAGTACTTTATGTTAATTGATCTTGTGAATGAGGCTCGTGAAATTTGATGATGAAAACCACTCTACATTCACCCGTTTTCAAAACAGTACTTTGTCGATGATTGGCGAGGCTCAACTTGGTTGTTAAAAGTTAACTAATATAAAGTTAGATATGTGTAATCTTATCCAGGCATAATTTGATGAAACTGAGTTAAAAATATACTTAGAGGGCCTTTATAATTTATTGTGATCATCACTAGTAAGTAAAGTAGTGATGCTAGCTTGAAATAACCATAACATCTCATATACTGAAGCAGCAAGATTTAATTATGCCACTAGGAAACAGATAAGTGGTCCAGTGCTTCAGTTTTTTCTGGTAAGTGCTCACGCTTTGCAATTTTTGATTGTTGTCATGCAGATGTACATATGGGGATTGAACAACTAGAGGTCCAGGAAGAGGAAGAAGAAGAAGAAGATGGGCCACCACCTGGGTGGAATATCATTCCTCAACTACAAACTAACACCGCCAATGAAAATATGGATGATGATGATGATGATGAAGGGCCACCACCTGGGTGGGACTTCACTCCGAAACGGGAACAACTATCCGGACATGAAAATAAAGGAATTGAGGAAGAAAGACAGCCAACGGTTTTGCAATTCGTGTCTCTACCAGAATCAGAAAGAGAGAACGACTATCAAGACATTGAAGAAGATGGACCTCCACCAGGGTGGCCTTCCATGCCTCCAACAAAACAAAATGTTATGATTGAGAAAAAAGAAATCGATTTAGGGAATGATATCGGGTCACATGCTTTGCCTTCACCGCAAATTAGAGTAAGGAGTGCATTAGAAACTGCAGAAGCTAAAGAAATTGGGATCAAGCTTGAGAGGAGTTCCATTGATCTGCTACAACCTATAGTAGAATATAAACAAGATAATGAAGGAGCGCAACCAGGATTGAATTCTATACTTCCACCACAACCTCAAGTGCCCTCTCCAGTGGCACCATCGCCATTGCAAATTTCAGGTCCTTCTCATTATCTTTCCTTTTAATGCATGCCGTCTCCTATACTAATTGCTTAAACAACTACATGTTTGATCTCAGTTTTTTTAGCCAGTAAGTGAAAAGTATGATGCATAAAAACTTCTTGCTCTCAATGACTTAGATAAATCTTTTAATAAGTTCGGATCTCTTACACTCCAGCAGTCGAACTGTTTTACTGCTTTTTGTCTTTAATTAACTTTGTAAATCGTCTTAATAATTTGTCTTTAAAAAAAAATTAAAGAAGGTTTTGTACAAAAATATAATGTTTATATATTTTTAAGAAATGAAAAGAATTAAAACCATATTTTCAGGTTTTAACATCTATTTCTAAGCGGGGGCAAAGTTGGAAAATAAAAGATATCCTTAGTATATCAATCTAATAAATACATGATTGGTAAAAAGAGGATTTTTGATTGTGGACAAAATGAGTGGGAGGGGGGAGTATCATTCATCAGTAGTGACTTGATTCCAACATGTAGCTACTACTTTCATCTGAGTCATACTATCTCAATGTGATGGAATTCCATTGAAGCAGACTTCCCGAATCTAGTTGTCTATATATCCATAAAAAGAAATTTGATTACTGATGAAAATGCCAACCCCAAGGGTCTCTTTGGTTGAACTTTTGTTTTGTCCCACTTGGAGCTTGAAAAACTAAATTACTATCTTTGTTTTGATTGAACTAATGTTGAACCTCTATATTTGGATAGTGTATAAAATTAAATTATGTAGAGAGATGATAACATGGACCTGTAAGAAGGAAAGCTGTTTTGAACTTTTAAGCATTGTAATTTTTTTAAACATTGCAGGATCTTTTGTCAGAAATAAAATAAAAGAAAACTAAGATTGTCTGGGAAAGTATGAACACTAAGGGTAAAATACTAAATTTAATTGATTTGGTCTGATTTACCTAATAAAACAAAAACTAAAGCAGTGACTTATAAGCTCATAACTTTGTCTGTGAACATATCGACTCTGAATGGCAATTCCAGCCTTCATAACTAGCATTTGTGAGCATAAAGCCTAATGTCTTGAATAGATTTGATAAGATAATATTGTGCAAGTGAATTACATAAAGTTATTTATTAGTAGTTTAGTACAATCAAAACGTGTTCAATATAAACTTAGCTAAAAAATACATTATAGTAATTATAAAAAAAAACATGGACAGAACAAAAAAATGGTCTATGTGCTGCATTTCCTTGTGATGGGGTATATGAAATTAGCTTATGCTTCAGATCAGAAAATCTAAAATTGTCGAGAGCTCAGATACAGATTTAAAGAGCGGACAAGAGGTTGCAGACGAGGAAGGGCCTCCACCTGGTTGGCATTCAGTAGAGCCAAATAATACCGGCAGTGAGCAGCAAGACATCAAAGAAGGGGTATCATGTGGATGGACGTCTCCAGCAAAACCAAAAACAGAGCTTCAAAACGATATGATTATAGAAGGTGCAGAAGAAGAAAGGCCTCCACCTGGGTGGAATTCGATAGGGAAAAATAATATCGACCGTGAACATCAAGACGTCAAAGAAGGGGTATCATGTGGATGGACATCTCCAGCAAAACTAAAAACAGAGCTTCAAACAGATTTGATTATAGAAGAAGGTGCAGAAGAAGCGCCTCCACCTGGGTGGAACTCGATAGGGAAAAATTATATCGACAGTGAACATCAAGATATCAAAGAAGGGGAGTCTCCTGCAAAAATCAAAACTGAGCTTGAAAATCATGATATCTTAGAAGAAGGTGCAGACGAAGAAGGGCCCCCACCTGGGTGGCATTCAACAGAGAAAGGTAAAATCAGCAGTGAACATCAAGACATTAAAGGGGCATCACGTGCATTGACGTCTCCGGAAAAACCGAAAATCAAGCTTGAAAAACAAGATATCATATATGAAGGGCCACCGCCTGGCTGGAATCATGTGCCCCTGACACAAAGCAAGACAGGGAGTGAACATCAAGCAATAAAAAGCAAAGGGCCTCCTCATGGTTTACATTTAGGCCCTCCTCCACAACCAAAATCAGATAGTATAAAAAAAGACTTTGGAGAAGAAATGCCTCAAAGCATGCCAAATTCTATGTGTCAAAAACCGAAAATCGGACATGGTCAGCAAGAAGTCGAAGAAGAAAGGTCTCAACCGGGATCGAGTTCTATGCCCCCACCATCACCTCAAATACAACCTCCAATGCCGACGACGACTCCCATGTCAATAGCTTCCAGAAGACCAACACAATCTGGAAGTAATTTAGGTGAATCTTTAATGGGAATTTACATTATTGTTTCACTAAATGTTTCACTTTTTTCCTGCGTTGTCTTTCATTTCTCATGAAATATTACTATAAAAGTCAGATAAGGTCTCAAAAATAGTATATAATTTATTTTTATGCACACTTGCATTAGTCCTATTGTCTGAAAATATGTAACTCGTCTAAGATCTTCATTTCCTTTATCAACATCTTAGTATCTTGTTCATTTGATTATCTCTTTCTTTTTGATATATAGCGCCTTCACTGATTTAAGAAAAAAGCATCCTTGATTCTACATGTTTTGTTCCTTGGCTTCTGAGTTCTTTTTTTATCTGTGTTGTTATTGTATGCTCCGGGTGGTATGAGTGTAGTTGAACCCATTTACTGATATGCCGGATGCAGAGATTAAGTTATATTAATGGGAACATTTTTATAAATTGGATAAGAAACAAATTTTGATTCAAGGGTAGTCAGAAGTCAGAATTGACTTTGACTTTACTGACAGAGAAGCCAATTAAGGAACAGAGATGATGATAATTGACGGGTTCTGCTAAGAGAAAGATATGCCAATTTTAAGTCTCTTATTTAATTAGTGAAATTGAGTTTTTTTCCTATTTGAATTAAGAGTACTTAACATTCGCTGACTAAATTTTGACCTCTTAGTTTTCAAACAATTGAGGTATATGTCTTTTGTGTTCAAACTAGCTACTAAAACTCCTGTAGATTTGCTAGGGTGCCCCTATCCAGAGTTTTTTTGTCAATATAATCCTCCAAAGGGTTAAAGGATTTATGTGCACTCGGGGTGTTGTTAAATATTGATATTTTAATTGACTTAATTCCTTAATAGAAAATTTCTGATGGTACTCTTGCAAATAGTTTGCATTACATGTTGCTCACAATTGTAAGCTTTTCAGTATGATCGGTGTTATCCTATTAATAAAATTCCAGGCCTACAAAGAATATAAAGAAAAAGTGGTTTCCTTTTAATGATGCTTTATAAATTGTGTTGTTTTTAATATGTTATGCTTTATGCTGTCTTCTCATTTGTGAAATCAGTGTTCTATGCGATTCTCAACTAATTGGTTGAAATGTACAATATTTTCTTATGTAGTCATGTTTTTATGTAAATATTTATCATATTCTAATTTACTGTTGTCAACTCGAACGATGCATATGATAATTCTTATCCAGCTGATCTTTCCTTGTCTACATATTTAAATGCAATTTATTTTCTGCCATTTGGTTGGATGGCCGATCTGTCATTTTCATCATCACACTGATTTTCTGGATGCAATTTTTTTCTTTGGCAGAAATGGGTCAAATGGTGTGTGGTTCCTGTCGTCGCTTGCTTAGCTATGCACGAGGAGCTAAATATGTAAAATGTTCGTGCTGTCAGACTGTCAACCTTGTTCTCGAAGGTTTTATCCTTTCCTGTTTAATGAAACACATATCATCTTTCCAAAGTTCTTAATGATCCAACTGACATTTTTCTTGTCTTTCATATATGTGCATAAATACATTACTGGTAGATATGTATTTAAGTTATTCACGTATTGGTAGAAACATTATAAGATTACTGCTACTTTTTTGAAATATGGAATTGCATTAGTACTCCGATAAATTGACACACAATTAGAATTTAACAAATATTAGGCTTATCTGCAACATTTTAGTTTTTACTGGATTAAAAAGCGATGAGAGTGGCTGTGAACTGTGAGTGGTTCTGAACTGTTCATTTTATAAAAGTCCGTATCTTCTGCCCGTCTAATGTGTGGAACCAGAAAATTTTCAGTTTAGTGGTTTCCAGAATTGGCTAGGGATTAGCCGTCACAAATCAGTTCAGCTTCAATCCATTCATTTCTAAATAGTTGTACTCAAAAAATTATGCACACTAATTAAAGTTTGTAAAGAGTACATTGTGATGCAGGATAGCCCCCCATGAGACATGGATTAACAAAGTGAAAATGATGCGGAAAGCCAAATCCTGGAATTTAATATATAAATGTGATTCTGGATCTTTTAGTTCTGTAGTTTATCGGTAGCTTGTTATAATCATTTTCTAATCATATATAACAGGAATTCTCTATTACAATTTATGTCAGTTTAGGAAATTCTTGTAGGTGTAATTAGTGGTAGGAAACCATTTTGAAGAGTTTATTATTAAAATTAATATTCTTGTTGAATTTGTCTTCTGCTGTGAGAGAAATACCATTGGAACTGTTCTACAACTGTTGCCTCATTCACCATCCTCTATGATGTCTACTCAAATTAATAATAACATATCAATATTGTATATATTAACTACTTAGAAGAGAGGCACAAATTATTAAGGATATGGTGGGGAAGTAAGTAAATATTGCTAAAAAGTACTATCGTAGACAAGAATGAACAACTTTTTTCTTGTTTGATAGAAAATAAGGAACGTAGAATTTACTAACTTAACATGACATATGTTGCCCAGAAATTAGTGTCATACTGTCATTCTAGTTGCAAATTGTAAACCTCATTGTCTAAACTTATGCGGTCTACAGTAGCATCCCAGCTGGACTCTTTCACATGGAAACTGATTTAGAACTGACTAGCACCATGTTTTTTAGACAAGAAAGCGCACGGAAATAGCACATACTGTCATGAATTCTGTAAACTTAAATGCATTTTCACTATCATGGTTAATTATTACTCTGTCTTCTCCATAAGCCAGTAGTTCCGGCATTTATAATAAGTGTTACTTCTTTCTTTTCTCTTTATGCTAAAACTATATGATTTATAACTCTAGCATCTAATTACTCATGATCCCAGTCATAGTGTTTTAGAAGTTCCAGAGAGCAAGATCTTGATATAAGTTGTTCATAATACAGTATATATACATGATATATTCTCTACTCCATGAAGGCAAGGCCATCAACTAAATTTTGCTCACCCAAATTGCTTGTTTTCGTGAGGTCTTCAGGGTATCTTTTTTAACTGTTCTAATATTCTTTGGCAGCTCATCAAGTTGGGCAGGTAAAATGTGGTGGGTGTGAAGTACTGCTGATGTACCAGTTCGGAGCAAATGCAGTTCAGTGTGCATCTTGTCGTCACGTGACTGAGATTGTGGTTTGTAATTTTACTATTTCTTTGAAACATGCAAGAAGATGTGATGGTTTTGGATTGAGTTTCTTATTAATTTTGTTATAACTTTCTTTTTGTTGTTTATGAAGACGCAAAACAGGCGACCTCCCCTTTCTGTACAGCAGCAGGCCCGCGGTCGACGTCATGGAATCTCTAAACGCTAGACTAACGTGGTTATTTCTGCATAAAGCTTGGAAGCTGCACATTGAAGCATTGTAGTCCAAGATAGTTGGAAATCTTGGTTCAAATAGTTAGGAATCTTGGTTCCTAAATCGATGGAAATAATTTTATCAGAACATGTTATATTCCCTTTAGAAAAACCAATCACATCTTAACAATAGAATGTTAAATTATGCAATATCAGATCTTTTTTAGGGTTTTAATTTAAAAATGTTGCTGTATAATTCGAAGTACGCCCAATATATAATTAGCCTGAGGAGGTTAATATATTTTGGTCGTCAGGATAAATTAATCATTTTCGAAGTAGTATTATTAAGGGGAGAGGTTGAGGTTTCAAAGTAGTATTATTAAGGTTTCCGACAAGCACAAACATTAACTTAATATCACTATTAAAGGAATTTAATATGGTTTGATAAATTGACATGTTCTACACTAAAATTAGTAACACATCTCTAGAAAAAGATCCGTTAGCTAAAATTATATATATAATATCGTAAATAAAATTTATAGAAATTATGTTAAAGCCTTGAATATATTTGGCCAATGTCTTTGAGCAAGATTTTTTATCAAGATCTATTACCTTATAAAAATATATTTTATTTATAACAATCTGAAATAATAATAACATACTATATTTTCAATATAAGTAATGAAAGAGTTGCGTGTGATATTTTGAGAAAAAAATTGTGTTTTGTTTTTTAATAAGTAAGTAAAATAATTAATGATAATAAAGTAAAACAATTAAATAAGATAAGTACTTTACCGTATCGTATTGTACCAAAACTTTCAATGTTTCGTCTTTTATAATATAATATAGATTAAAAGGATAACACAAGGGCAAAAAGTGCCAAAAAAAAATGATTGTGAAGTTACAGGTTTTACCTCTGCATGTAGGGATGGCAACGGGTTGTATACTTGTATCGGGTTGGATATTTGTGATATCCAAATCCAAACCCGAATTTGTAATCCAAATCCGATCCAAAACCAATTGGATTTGGAAAATCAAAATCCAAACCCGATCCATCGGATTTGGATAGGGTTCGGGTTTAATCCAAACCCGAATTTTTGAAT
Source organism: Kitagawia praeruptora (assembly GCA_037693485.1). Taxonomy (NCBI): domain Eukaryota; kingdom Viridiplantae; phylum Streptophyta; class Magnoliopsida; order Apiales; family Apiaceae; genus Kitagawia; species Kitagawia praeruptora. The sequence continues at coordinate 99,078,320 of CM075354.1, read as the reverse complement.
TCTTCTAAAAAAATAGTATTTTTTTAAAGGGTATTTATATATATAGAAAAATTAATATATATACATATATATAAGTCGAAGTAAATAATATGTATTTATTTACAAGAAATAAATTATAATATATATATATATGTATATATATATATGTATAAATTATTTTATATATATATATATATATAGTTTTTTTCGGGTTTCGGGTTTGGATCGGGTTGGATTTGGCTAATATCCAAATCCAAATTCTTTCGGGTTTAAAAATCAAATCCAAATCCAAATCCAAAAAATTGGGTTCGGTAAGATCCAATCGGGTCGAAATGGATCTGGTATCCGTCGGATCGGTTTTTTTTGTCATCCCTATCTGCCTGTCACAAAATTGCAAAATTGCAAAAATGCCACCCTTTTATAATTTATGCTAAAAATATGTGATTTTCTGTATTTATTGGGAATCGAACCTCTAACCTCTTCTAACAAATTTAATGACACAACCACAATGCTACATTGCATTTTGAGTTTACTTTCAAAATTTTATTAGATATGCCACATATTCTCATCTTATCCTAAATTATTTTATTTTAACTCTTGAGTAAAATAAAATGTTGGTTTAATATATTTATATAACTCCGATTTTTATATATAAATTATTTTGTTAATTATTATATTCTATTACTATATATTAAACTTCAACACAATGTCAAAGTTTGCCAATTTAATTGTTGTTAAGTTACGATTTTACCCATATATTCTCAAAAATTACAAAAATGTCATCCTTTAATAATTATGTAAAAAGTAGTGAAATTATGTTTTTATTGGGATTCAAACCACATCTTTTTCTATCAAACTCATGTCATAACCAACTTAGCTACACTCAATTTTAAGTTTTGTTTTAAAATCCTATAAGATAAACCACATCTTCTCTTCTTGTATATTCCTCTTTTATTTCTATTTCTGAATAAATAAAATATTGATTTATACTATTATTTTTAGAATATTGGATAGATACAATTACAAAAAATATTCTAAACGATTGAGTATACTCTACAATTCTCTTTTGCCATTTTAGATAATTGATATAAAAATAAAATTTTAGATTATAATTACTGTAATCGAATACAAAAAAAGAGATTTATTTACATTCGTATTCATGTAGATATTAAATTCTTGAAATAATATTTGGTTTAAGAAATATGTAAATTTTAGTTATCAAATCATACATAATTAATAATTGCATCATATTAGTTTTAAGTATATAAACATTTAAATATGTGAGTTATATTAGGGGGTTTGGTCAACAAACTATTTAGACTTTCAACGAATTAAATATATGATTGGTCTAAAAATATAAATATTTAAACATACACGAAAAATAATTGAAATGATGTTAAAATAGATGAGAACTCTAAAAATAATTGAAAAATTGATCAATGTTTTATATAAAAAAAATAACATAAATAACATTAAATAAAATCAAAAAAGGTATAAATTTTCAAATCATAAATATTATAAAACTACAATAATTATTTACTAGCTTATAACTCGCGCGATGCACGGGTTTTTTTTAATATATTATAAATTTTATTTAACATTATAATTATGTTTTTATATAATTATTATTTTCAATATTTTAAAATTTTAATTTAATATAAATTTAATTGATGATATGCATGATTTAAAATTTATATTGTAAAGTTTTAAATTAAAAATGTCGTTGACGAGTTCAAACCTTGAATTTTTAGTAAATTAATTTAATTATATAATATACCTTATTATTATATCTAACAATTCTTATTTATTACTAAAAATAATGATTGTAAGATATGGTATGATATTTTTGGGTGTATATTAATGAATGCATGCAAGCAATCAGAAGTAGAACTCCCATGAGATCTTACTTTGGCTTGATAGTCGAAGAATGTCGTTTTATCCTGCAAAGGTTGAACAATATTAGATTGTTTTTTGTTAAACGGTCTGCTAATATGGTTGCCCATCTATTGGCAAGAGAATCATATTATTTGTCAGGTCGTACGTTTGATAGGAGGTCTGTTCCTATCTCGATTCAAAATTGTATTTCTATGGATTTGAATTCGTAATAAAATCCCAGCTTTTCGTCAAAAAAAAAAGGTAACATGTTTTAATTTGAAAAAAATTATTACTAAAAATAATGATATTTTGGGTATATATTACTCCCTCCATCCCTCTCATTTCTTTACAGTTACTAATTTGGGATGTCCCTCTCATTTCTTTACATTACCATAAATAGTAAGTTTACCCCACTATTACACCACTTTCCCCCACTATCTCATATTTAATAATAAAAAATACTATTACACCCACTACTTTTCTCCACTATCTCAAGTCTATTATTAAATATTGATAAGTCCCACCACTTTACTCACTTTTCATCAAACTTTACTCATTTTTTATGCATTGTCTTGATCTCCGTGTTCCCCTCCAATGTGAACAAATGAGGGGGGATGGAGGGAGTAATTATTACAATAATAGTTTTAAATTAAAAGGTTATGTGTTTTAATTAGAAAAATAATATTAATGATCGAAAGATATTGTTCAATTGATGTTTTTAGGTGTTTTATCTTCAAATAAAGGTGATATGGACTGAAAATAAGCCCTGAAGACACATTTAATGTAGCATTAATTAAACCTAATATGGTCCAAACGTGAGGCCCACCAGATGGGCCCAAACCCTATTTATGATATTAATTTCGTAATTAATATTAAGGGTAATAACCAGCTCAGCAATAAGAGTCAGATAAGGATATTACTCCTACCAATCTTAGCCTCCAAGGTACAGAATTCAATATGGGAACTGACTCTTACAAGGAAGGAGTCTAGAACCTTCCTCAAGGCGGTGACTTGCCCACCAAGTTACCTAATTCTACTACAATTCTAGGGCTTCTCAGCCTATATAAGGGTCTGACCCCACATTCTCAGAACTACGTTTTTGGCTTGATACCTAGTTTTTATTCCATAACATTTGGCGCCGTCTATGGGAAACCAACATCAACCATGGTGACCATGCGAAGAACACCACCAACTACTACTGAGGCTTTACCCCTCAGCTCTGCTCCTCATGTCACTGAGAAGGTACCCCCAACAACAGGGGTGATCACTCAAACTCAAGCTTCTAAAACTCAGGTTTCTCAACCTCCAGGGACGAATCCCCATGACGAGAGAACGTTACCCATGGTCGTTTATCCAAGTCAAGAAACCAGCTCTCTCCAGATGCTGGTTTCACCTCTAGTTGATCCCAATCGCTCGTTACCACCAGGGGTACAGATCCATACTACGGATCTCCCCATGAATACCAACCTGATGTATGGTCTGCCTAATTACCCTCCAACTACTCAAGGTCCTGGACCCAGTGGCCATGCCTTGCAGATCCGAGATCGAGAGTATTACGACTACTCTGGTCCCTATACCGATGACTCGTCATCTGCTGACGATGATCGAGATGAAGCCCCGAGGAGGCGACGTGTTAGTAGAGAACCAAGAAGGAGAACACAAACTATCCATGATGGACCCCCTTTGACAGCTGTTGAGAGAATCAAGGCTCATGAGGCCGAGATTTTAAGGATAAAAGAAGATATTGCGAGAGAACAAGCCAGGTTGAATCAAACTCAACCTCCTCCAACATCAGGACCGATTCCCATTATAGACTTAGAGAGGTCTTCAAGAAGACAGAGAAGGGTTGACGTCCCAACAGGAAGAACAACAAGGGTGGAAACCCCCAAGAGCAACCCCAAGGATCTGATGCCGCTTGGGGATCCTGATGATCCCACACCCCCGTTTACCGAGGAGGTAATGAATACTCACATCTCTAGAAAGTTCAAGATGCCGACAATCAAGGCTTATGATGGAACGGGTGATCTCGCAAATCAGGTAAGGACGTTCTCAAACGCACTGCTGTTGTAGCCTGCAAGTGACGCCTTGAAGTGTAGGGCGTTCCCTCAAACTCTTTCGGGCATGGCTCAAAGATGGTATAGCCGCCTACATGCGAATTCGATTGGCTCTTTTAAGGAGCTGAGCACCGCTTTTGTTAGCCAATTCATCAGCGGGAGAGTTCAAAAAAGTTCTGCATCTCTCATGTACGTGGTGCAAGGGAAGAATAAAAACTTGAGAGACTACCTCAAGAGGTTCACTAAGGAGACATTGAACATCACTGACTTGGAAAACAAGGTGGTCATGGTAGCCTTGGAACACGGAACTACTGATGAATTCTTTAAAAGGTCATTGGCAAAGCATCCTCCTGAAAACATGGCCGAGCTTCAACGAAGAGCTGACAAGTATATCAAGGCTGAGGATAGCATGAAGAAAGAAGCCGTCGGAGGTAATGGCAAGGGTAATAACGACTCCAAGAAGTGAAAGCAAAACCAAGAGTACGATGCTAGGGACAAGTATCCCCGTACTAGCAAAGACTCTGAATCACCACCAAAGAAGAATTTGGGACCAAGATTTTCTGACTATGCAAGTTTGAATGCACCCAGGAGCCAAATCTTGTTAGAAATTGAGAAGGATAAGGATTTTCGATGGCCGAAACCACTCAGGGGTGATCCCGCCAAGAGAAACAAGGATCAGTACTGTAGGTTCCACCGAGATGTGGGACATGATACGGATGATTGCAGACAGTTGAAGGACGAGATTGAGTTTCTGATTCGCAAAGAAAACTGAATAAATTCACTAAGGGAGAAGATCGTGGAACCCAAAGAAGGGACTACGACAAGAGAGACAATGATAGAAGGGATAATGATCGTGATCGTAACACATAGCCTCGAGGGCCAGTTATCAACATGATCTGGGGAGGCCCTACAGCGGCTGGCACAACTCGAAACTCTCGAAAGGCGTATGCCAGAAAAGTGATGCACATTGTAGGAGAGGCCCCGAAACGTGCCAGGACTGAGATTGTAATTGGTTTTGATGACTCTAACCATGAAGGGGTGAAGTTCCCCCATGACGACCCATTGGTCATAACTCCTATAATTGGAAACTCAGAAGTGAAGCGAGTCTTGATAGACAATGGAGCTTCTGTGGATATTTTATTTCATGATGCATTCGTGAAGATGGGATACACTGATTCACAGTTGAACCCAACCAACATGCCTATCTACGGGTTTAATGGAGTTGAGTCCAAGGTAGAAGGGACTATTCAGTTGCCCATGACAATCGGGCAAGAACCTAAGGAGGCTACTCAGATGTTGAATTTTTTGGTAATCAAGGCATCCGAATTATAATGCGATCCTGGGAAGGACTGGGCTTCATGCGTTCAAGGCTGTTGCCTCCACTTACCACATGAAAATTAAGTTTCCAACCCGAAATAGAGTCGGAGAACAAAAAGGTGACCAGAAGATGGCAAGAAGTTGTTATGTATCTGCTTTAAGAGCTGATGGAGTCGGGGGCAGGTACTCCAGATTGAAGACATGGATGTCCGTGGTGACGATAAACACCGAGGGAAGACAGCAGAGGATTTGGTCCCCATACCTCTAGAGCTGGGCGACCCTGAAAAAGTCACTTATATAGGAGCTTCGCTGAAGGAACCCTTGAAGGGCAGGTTGACAACATTCTTACAAGAAAACAACGATGTGTTTGCTTGGACTGCAGCTGATATGCCAGGGATTGATCCCCAACTCATAAGTTGAATGTTGATCCTGAACAGAAGAAAATAAAACAGAAGAAGAGGAATTTTGCTCCTGAAAGGCAAGAGGCCATTAAGCAAGAGGTTGATAAGCTCTTAGAGGCTGGGTTTATTGAAGAGATTCAGTTTCCCGAATGGTTAGCTAACCCGGTGATGGTCAAGAAGGCGAATGGAAGTGGAGGATGTGTATAGACTTTACCGATTTGAATGATGCATGTCCAAAGGATTGTTTTCCCCTGCCGAGAATAGACATGTTGATAGATGCCACAGCTGGGCATGAGATGTTGAGCTTCATGGACGGGTTCAGCGGCTACAATCAGATTAAGATGCACAAGGATGACATCCCAAAGGTATCTTTCATAACTGACTTTGGTGTTTTCTGCTATCTTGTCATGGCTTTTGGATTAAAGAATGCAGGAGCTACTTACCAACGATTGGTGAATAAAATATTCGCCCATCTGATTGGAAAAAACATGGAGGTCTATGTTGATGACATGTTAGTCAAGAGCCTTTCCAAGGCAGACCACATTAAGCACCTCAGAGAGGCATTTGAAGTGCTGAGACACCACAAGATGATGTTGAATCCCGCCAAGTGTGCCTTTGGAGTTGGATCAGGAAAATTTTTGGGATTGATGGTTTCGAAGAGAGGCATAGAGGCCAACCCTGACAAGATCAAAGCAATTCTGGACATGGAACCACCCCGTTCTATACGAGATGTACAGAAGTTAACAGGCCGAGTGGCAGCCCTGGGGAGATTCATCTCCAAATCTGGTGACAAATGCTTGCCTTTCTTTCAGGCATTGCAGAAGGTGAAAAATTTTGAGTGAACTCCTGAGAGCCAAGAGGCCTTCGAACAGCTGAAGAAATACATGGCTGAAGCCCCGTTGTTGGCCAAGCCTAGTCCTGGAAAGACTCTCTATCTATACCTGGCGGTATCTGAACAAGCATTAAGTGTTGTTCTCATTCGAGAAGAGAGTAAGGTTCAAAAACCAATTTATTATGTGAGCAAGGTGCTGCATGGGGCTGAGTTGAATTACTCTCCCATAGAGAAGTTTGCATTGGCATTGATAACAGCCTCAAGGAAGTTACGACCGTACTTTCAGGCACACAAGATCGAAGTCCTGACGAACCAACAGTTGAGGAACATATTGCACAGCCCAAAGGCCAGTGGAAGGCTAATCAAATGGGTCGTAGAGCTTGGAGAATTTGACATCAAGTATAAGCCTCGAACAGCCATCAGGGCTCAGGCATTGGCCGACTTCGTGGTTGAATGTACCATTGACAACCAAGAAGTCGGGGGGCAAGAGATAGTGATTACCCCTGAGAAAGAAGAGGAACTTGTACCTGATTTGAAGGAGTATTGGGTGCTCTATTTTGATGGAGCATCAAAAACAAAATCTAGTGGTACAGGTTTGGTTCTTCAAAGCCCTGATGGGTTCACAGTTGAGTACGCTTTGCAGTTGGACTTTCCTACTACCAACAATGAAGCGGAGTATGAGGCGTTAATAGCTGGGTTGGGCTTGGCCAGAATCATGAGGGTTAAGAACCTCAAAGTTTATGGAGACTCAAGGCTTGTAGTATCACAAGTTAATGGTGAGTTTGAAGCCAAGGATGAAACTATGGCGAAATATCTGAGAATTGTGAAAGCTGTTATGACTCAGTTTGATGAGTGCTATGTGGAGCATATTCCAAGGGAAGAGAACGTTAAGGTCGATGCCCTGTCCAAGTTCGCTTCTTCCGAGATAGAGAATTATGCAGGGAGTGTTTACTTCCAGGTTTTGAAGGCCCCGACTATCAACTCGAAGTTGGTGGCACCAATTGATGTAGGAAGCTGCTGGATGGATCCCATTAAAGCTCACCTCGAAACCGGTTGGCTCCCTGACAGTGCCTTGGAGGCACGGAAGCTGTCAGTAAGAGCATTGAGGTACGCCTTGATTGAAGGCATTCTCTACAAGAGGTCTTTTGTCGTCCCTTACTTGAAGTGTTTAAGGCCCCAAGAGGCAAAGGAAGCTTTGGAGGAAGTACATGAAGGTATCTGTGGGCAGCACTTGGGGGGCAGAGCCCTAGCTCACAAGATTACTCGTTTGGGATTTTACTGGCCAGAGATGTTGGCCGACGCACAGAACTATGTTAAGCGGTGCAATAGGTGCCAGAAGCATGCTCCAATTGTAAGGCAGCCGCCTGAGATGTTGACGTCAGTTAACTCTCCCATCCCGTTCGCGATGTGGGGAATGGATATACTTGGTCCCTTTCCCATAGCTTCTGTGCAGAGAAAGTTTTTGATAGTAATCATCGACTACTTCACCAAGTGGATTGAGGCTAAACCTCTAGCCAAGATAACCACCAAGCAAGTTGCCCAGTTCTTTTGGGAGAACATCATTTGCAGATATGGAATCCCACGAATCCTTGTAACGGACAATAGGACACAATTCAATAATGAAGAGTTTAAAAAGTACTGCGAGGAAAATGCTATTGAGCTTCGTTTCACTTCAGTAACACACCCACAAGCTAATGGACAAGCTGAGGTAGCCAATCGGATTATCCTGGATGGACTAAAGAAGAGGGTCGAACGCTCAAGGAATACCTGGGTAGATGAGTTGTTGCCTATACTCTGGGCATATCGCACTACTTGCAAAGTTACAACGGGAGCAACCCCGTTCTTGCTGGCTTATGGGGCCGAGGCAGTTGTACCGCTGGAAATTATGCATGCATCACCTCGAGTTGAGGCATATGAACCAGAGACTAATGAAGAAAGCATGAGGCTTGCCCTTGATTTGATTGATGAGGTTAGGGATGAATCAAATGCTAGGAATGCGGAGCATCAAAAGAGGGCATCTTTCCATTACAACCAAAGGGTTAAGGAGAGGTTCTTTCGACAAGGCGACTTGGTTTTGAGGAAGATAGAGGCTTCTGGAGTTGGCCAGAAGGGAAAGCTAGCCCCTAATTGGGAAGGGCCGTATCGAGTCAGGTAGACACTAGGACGAGGATCATACAAGTTGGAGACGCTGGATGGGAACGAAGTGCCACGAACTTGGCATGCTCTGAACCTGAAGATTTATTATGTGTAAGCCTTCCTAGTAAGGACTTGGCTTTTATTTATCTATTAGGAGAAGTAGAAATAAGGTTCGATGAAACCAATCAAGGGCCTAGTGCCCCGAGTAGGACAACAGTAAATTATGTAAGGGTTGAACCCGTTTCAAGTTATTAATGCAAGTTTATTTTCCATTCTATGATTGTTTGATTTTATTCATGTGCCAAGCACCTGATGAGTGCAAGTCAAAGATGACCAAGTAACGAAAATAAAGAATACACAAATGAAAATAAAACAAGTGCATAAATAAATACCCCCAAGGAACCAAATAGAAGTTAAGTCCCGAAGGACCTTGATTAAAAACTTAAAAAGATAAAGCCACAAGCGGCTAACAAGGCCATGCAAGGCCACTTACTCCTCGGAGGATTCTTCCACCACTTCTTCACCATCTTCTTCCTCTTCTCCATCTTCTTCCTCCTCCTCCTCTTTGGAGCCCTCATCATCATCATCTTCGGCTTATGTCTCCATTGGCTGCGTCGCCCCCTTCTTCACCATGTCCCCTTCTTCTTCTGAAGTCTCGGTCGAGGAGTCAACTCTGGCACGAAGTTGTTTGCCGGGTAAAGATTTCCTCACAGTCACCTTCCTCTCCGGCATGGCCTTTTTCCCAGCAGAACGGGAAGTGGTCGAACCGGAGCTAATAACATTTGCCGCCTTCCTCATGCCAGAAGGACGGCGACTGCCCCAGAGCCTGATGCATGATCCACATCATGACTTCCGCCACCAACAGCCCAGGTAGGGCAAGGGAAGTATGCTGGATTCACCACCGAAGGGTACTTGTTGCTTACAATGCCAATAGCTTTGTTCCATCCGACTTACATGTTAAAAGGCCTCACCTCATCATCATGCTTATCCATAAACTGCATAAAATCCTCCGACTTATGATATGAATCAATTATCTTGTTAGCATCAGATAGTTTCTTCTTAGCTAGCGAATGAAGTTTATTTTGATAAGATAGGCTGTTGGCCTCAGATCGGACAACCCTGGAGTTTAAATCTTGAATTTGCTCTTTGAACTTTGCTTGCTCGTTCTTCAGTTCCACGTTGCTATCCCTATAGGCTCGGCCTTGACGAGTGGCAGATTGAAGATAAGCATTGGCCTGTAATAAATAAGTTGGTAAGACATTTAAAAAAAAGGTGCAGACAAGAAGATCGAATGTAAAAGTTGGTACCTGATACAGAGCTTGAGCTCCAAGGCGCTCGGATTCATCAATCTCTCCTGCAGTAACCGTTAGGAGATCAGGGGCAGTGATAGAGAGCCTGGACCAGGACAGAGCTAAATCGGAACTCCCCAAGATAGAGTCCTGCTCGCAAATACCCCAGTCTGGAGTGAAGGGGACTCTAACACCCTCAGCAGCATTCCGGGACCTCTTTCCCCCTTTGGAACATCCCTCCAAGAATGAAGGAACCCTTCGATCAGTAGGGTTCAGCTGCTCTTCCGCCTTCTTTATCATTCATCTTGTAACTTGGGGCTGATTCTCGGGTCGGCTATCTAGCTCCTCAGCAACTGAAAGATGAAGAAAAAGTATCGGAATAAGAACTAACATAGTTCATAATAACACAATGAAAGAAAAATTACCCTCAAAAGAAAGAAAGCTCAGGCCAGCTTCGATAAGTTTCTTTTCTGTCAGAATAGTTTTGTAGTGGGTGCAACCATTATCAGCAAGTAGCCTATCTCGATCTTGTAATTCTTTGAGGTCAAGGTCACACACGAAGTGTGAACTATCCTCCACAAATCCGAATTTCTTAACAAAGAAGTGACCCCAGTCGCCACCTTCCCATTCCAAAACAACAAATTCCCTCTCCCAGAAATGGTGGGAGCTAGGGGAGAAAGAGTTTACTATGTGTGGAAGCCCACTCCGAAGCTGAAAGCTAATCCACCCTGGCTTAGACTCAGAGGAGTTCTTTACTGAGAATATGCTTCTAAACATGGTTGAGCTCCAAGGGATCCCCAACTCATGACATCTTAGCAAGAAGATGATCAGGAACCTCCATGAATTGGGATATAGCTGGCAAGGATGGACTTGGAGTTCCGCTAAGAACCTGATGATAAATGTGTAGACTGGGAACCTCAATCCCGCCTCTAAGGCTCCTTTCACGACGCAGATCTTTTCAGGATGCCAATTGCAGGTTCTATCTCCTGGACTTGGAAGGCAGACTTTGATTGCACTTGGAAAGCCATATGTGCTCTTAATCTTCTCGACATCCTTCTTTTTAAACTTGGAAGGACTATGAAAAGCAACTAACCTTGAACTATTGTGGAATGATTCCCCCATGGTGCTTAGCAAATCTAACGTAGACTCGAATCGACGCTCAATATATCTAGGAGGCATGAGTTTTAGCTTACCTTTCATGGTTCTCTCCATGCTCCTCTTTCTAAAGGCTTCCTCCATGGAGAGTTGGGGGGGCAGTAGCGTTCTTGTCAGCCATCTTGAACTTGAATCTTGAACTTGAAGCTTGAACTTGGAAGCTTGAAAGCTAGAGAACTAGAGAGCTTTAGAACTTAAGAAAGTTTGAGAAATGAAGAAGTGAAGGAAAATGAAGGATGCTCCCCTCCTTTTATAAGAAAAAGATGACCTGTTATCTCAGGTTGGAATACAGACTGGTTCGCGTTTGCAAGTCAAGTATCGATAATATACGAAAAAGAGCAAAAACTATATGTTATAGATGGATGTTATAGATGGAAAGAGTCGTTGTAACTCATGAAATTTTGGGAAAGAAACGGAGAATTTAAGTGAATATCCGGCAAAATATTCTATAGGAGCAGTCAAATGAGCTTAGGAAGCTAAGCACGCTTAAGAAAAGCTTAATTGGGAGATTAGTCCTAAACGCTGGATTAGTGATGTGAATCAAGGTACTCAGTAAAACCTAAATAGAGTCATGAATGACCAAGTTGATTGGTTTTCAAGTAACGAAAATCAATATCGATGTTAAAATTCCATATTAAGGATCGATGTCGGTATGCGAAAATCAAAATCATTGATAGTGATCTAGCCGACCAAGGCACCATGAGAGCACCAGCTGACTGGCACACTCCCGGGAGTCCTAGCCGACCACAACACGGCCGATCACAGCGTGCAAGACACCCCAAGCCGACCGAGTATCAGGCCGACCGGCTCTCCGGGTGAGTTTTGGCCGACTGACATCGACTATCGGCGCGAGTTTTCGGGTCAGCCGACTGACTTCCCGGCCGACCGGCTCTCCGTGCATGCCTTGGCCGACCGACGTTGATCGTCGGTATGGGTTTTTTGGCTCCGTTCGAAAAAAAAATAAAAAAATAAATTCCAGCCGACTGACTTCCCGGCCGACCGGCTCTCCGTGCATGCCTTGGCCGACCGACGTTGATCGTCGGTATGGGTTTTTTGCTCCGTTCAAAAAAATAAAAATAAAAAATTTCGGCCGACCAGCTCTCCGGGAGAGCTTTGTCCGACTGACACCGACTGTCGGTGCGAGATCTTGTTTCAGCCGACTGACTTCCCAGCCGACTGGCTTCCCGTGCGCGAGTAGGCCGACTGGTGGCGATGCTCGAGTCGAGGTTCCGAAATTTCATTTTTATTTTTCCGATTTGGTAATCAAGGAAAGTGAAAACTGAATTCGAAATTAGCACCGTTCAGTGTCGTTTAGTACCGTTTAGTGCCGTTTTATGCCGTTTAGCATCGTTTAACACCGTTTAAACATCGTTTAAGGCTGTTTAGCGCCGTTTAGCATCGTCTACCGCTGTTTAGTGCCATTTTATGCCGTTTAACGTTATTTAAACATTGTTTAAATATCGTTAAGGCTGATTAGTGCCGATTAGCATTGAATTAACATTGTCGTAAATGCGTCGATCGCTCCACGCTTTACATTAAGACAATACTTGTGAAACACTAGTGTATAAGGATGAACCCTGACCCGAGCCTCGAAAATGGCCGTTAAAACTTCAAGGAAAACATGATCAGTTTTCCTAGAAGTTGGGGGGCAAATGATATGGGCTGAAAATAAGCCCTAAAGACACATTTAATGTAGCATTAATTAGACCTAATATGGTCCAAACGTGGGGCCCACCAGATGGGCCCAAACCCTATTTATGATATTAATTTCGTAATTAATATTAAGGGTAATAACCAGCTCAGCAATAAGAGTCAGATAAGGATATTACTCCTACCAATCTTAGCCTCCAAGGTACAGAATTCGATATGGGAACTGACTCCTACAAGGAAGGAGTCTAGAACCTTCCTCAAGGCGGTGACTTGCACACCAAGTCATCTAATTCTACTACAATGCTAGGGCTTCTCATCCTATATAAGGGTCTGACCCCTCATTCTCAGAACTACGTTTTTTGCTTGATTCTCAATACGAGATACGTAGGCACTCTGTGAGGACCGATCAGTCTCGATACACGGAAACAGTCATTAAAGCTCGAAGCTCAACTTCCCTTAGCATTAAATACATACAAACCCTAACTGCAATTCGTTAACCTAGTTTTTATTCCACAACAAAAGGTAAACGTGAAAAGGTAATCAACTAATTACCAATAATTATATTATATTATTATTTATTTTAATAATTAGGATAACCATATTTGTACTTTCAATGTTTCGGTTTTAATATAATAGTATAGATTGATTGTAAGATTAGTTTTGAATCAAAAAGGTAACGTGCTTTAATTAGAAAGGAAATATTAGTCATCGGAAGATACGATATGATTGATATTTTTAGGTGTTTATGAAAGGTAACATGTTCTACTAAAAGTAAATGTGGAAAGGGTAATCCGCTAATTACCATTAATTCTATTACATTATTATTTATTTTAATAATTAGGATAAGAGTATGTATAAGAAAGAATCCAAGCTCTATGCGGGTGGAGTAGAGCTGGCAATTCGTTTCGTGTACTTCGTGTCGTGTACTTTCGTGTTTCGTGTACCAAGAGGCCAAAACGAACACGAAACGAAATTAATTCGTGTAATCAAATTTTAAAACGAACACGAAACGAAATATTTCGTGTAAACACGAAATGAAACGAAAAGTACACGAAATATTTTGTGTACTTTCCGTTTACACGAATATGAAATAAAAATCGTGTACTTTTCGTGTACTTTCCGTGTATCTATTTATTTTGTAAAAAAGTTAAATATGTAATATTTATTTATAATATATATTTATATAATTTAAAATATTTATTTAAATATTTATTTATTTCGTGTATTTTTGTTTCGTGTCGTGTACCCAAGGGTAAACCCAAAACCGACACTAAATTCATCCGTGTAATTTCGTGTTCGTGTACTTTCGTGTTCGTGTACCAAAAAGGTCAACCCAAACCCATAATTTTCGTGTCGTGTACGAAATTGCCGGCTCTAGGGTGGAGGAATTTTAATCGGAATATAATTACGTTAACATTAGTAATTAGCTGTAATAAGAATTTTTTATAAGAATTTTTAATAAGAATTTTAATCAGAATATAATTACGTTAACATTTGTAATAAACTTTAATAATATTATTATTTATTTTATTTTAATAATTAGAATAACCAAACCAAAAATCAAACCGACAAAGTTTTAATCTTTCAGCTTTAATCTATACTAATATAGGGATAATTGGTAAGTTGGTTGTTTGGTTCAACCAACCATTAAAAGAATAGTGACCGTTACATATTTAGTAAATAGATGATAACCGTTAGATCAAATAATAAGGAATATTCTATATTTAAATCCTTCTTCTAAAGATACAAGGTTCGAATCCCGTCAACAACAAATTTATATTAAGATTTTTGAACTCTTGACCTTTAGCATGAAGGTGAGAGTCTTTACCACTATGTTAGACATGAGTTTTGTATATATTATAAAACTCATTATTAACATATCACGACACAACCCCCATATATTATATTAATGATAAAAAATTGATCCTAATAAGAATTAAATCTTTGATCTCTAACTTTTTTTTTTTTTGCAAAATGAAAAAGATTTCATTTAATGAAAAAATTTACAGAATCCGAAAGGGACAAACAAATGAGACATTCTTTCATCCATAAAAGCTAATCATCTAACCGAAAGGTATGCTTAACCAATCCACGGGTCGTAACCTGAATTACGACAACCATGAGAAAGAGATTCCTCCGGAAGTTTAGACAATATCACCTATCTCAGAAAAGAAGACTCCTTACAAAGGTGGCCTCGTTAAAAACCCCGCAAGAGCAAAACCCTATGGGAAAAAAACTCAAGAGGGGAAAAAAGAGTGCCCACCCCCCAATAATACATCGATATACAATAACTGTAAAAATATACTAAGAACTTCTCATTGCTTCCATCCATCTTCTTTTTTATAGCTTCCCATCCCAAGAACCATCATCCTTCTTCATTTCATACTTCTTCCCATCCAAGTAAGTCTAACTTGTAAACCAGCCCACATCCAAAAAAATAGTTCACCTGAACAATAAAAGGCAATCAAACTAATAAGTCTCCAATCGATATGTAAAAAATTATATATACTATAAAAATAAAAAATAAAAAAGAAAATACATCCAAAAATAACTTAGTAATGAAAACATATGTGTTCAAATTTCATAATAAAAGGAAATAAAATAAAATCTAACCAAAAAAACTTTGGTTAGACACAAAAGTAAAATATATATAAAAATATAATTTAAAGGAAATAAACAAACAAAGCCAACAAAATGGCACTTGATTGGCTATACAAGACCAAAATATATGCCATCCTTTCTGGCCACCCATTAATGGTACAAAAACAGCCATCAAGACATAAGTATTCCCAAACTTAAGCTACCAAATTAATACACCAAAACAAGGTACGGACAATGCTAAATTAATGCCAAAATTAAAGCAAATAAACATACTAATGGCAGCTTGCACATTAAAACCAATAATTAACCCTCTATGCTAAAATAGGAATGTATTATTAAAAATGAACCTAATCATTCCGTAAAAACAGCAAATAACTAACAGATTACACAAGAACTACAACCGGATTTCCTAAAACCGGCGGCCAAGACAAAATCCGACGAAGCCTAAAAGCTAAACAAATTAACACAAAAATATGAATACGATTGTTTTTAAACAAAGCAATCCAACAAACGATAGCAGTATCACCAATTCAATCCACAAAACGAACAGGAAACAAATCTTCGATTACTAAACTCTATACTCATCTCGGACTAAAAAACGCCACCAACGGAGCTAACCGCCGGTAACCTACGAATCACGAGAAACCCCTAAGACATGGGACTTTGCATCAACTACGACCCTAACACCCATTGCAGTACTCAAATCACACATATAGCATCAAACTCGAACAAAACTCCTCAGGAAATCAAAACCTTAGATATACGAATTTTGTAAAAATAGAAATTAACACGATTAAGATATGGGGAATCAAAACTGCATTAATATCGATTACTCACACTGCTAAATCGAAAAAAACATAGAAATGAGAGAAAATTGAGAGAGAAAAGAGAGAAATTTTATACAACTTGGCTTGAATACTTATCTTTGAGTGACACAAGTTTTAGATGAACCTGATTGAACCCGCTTGATCTCGGGACCAATATGATAGTCTTCATAGCGTAGTTGAAATTTTAATCTTGAGAAAAGTGCCGAAGAGAAAGGCGGCGACGGCGAGACCAAACAGCGGCGAGAGACGGGGAGAGAGATCCGGCCAGATGCAGAATCATAACAAACACGATCTTGTATCTCACTCAAGTACTCATATACTCGTTTGTATTTGAGACAAAATAAAAGGCTTTTCTTTTACTTGAATACACACTGTTTCTACAAAACATTTCGCCTCCCAGTTTATTAAAAAAAAGATGATGATATTGACGGAGGTTGCCTATTGTACTGTGCGGTAAAAGTATAGATTTACATGGTGAAAGAGATCCACGTGAGATCCATTAATATTAGAGAAGTCATCCAGAGGACCGACACCCAAGTGTTGTGCACATGATTGCTCCTGCAGAATTTTCTCATAAAGATATGCATGTTTGCTTATTTTTGATCTCTAACTTAGAAGGGGAATTTCTTACGACTATGCTAGACATTAATTTTGAATATATTATAAAACTCATTATTTAATATATTATGAAACAATTTAGTTATCATGAAATTATTAAATTACCCCTCCTATATTATATTAATGATAAAAAAATAGTTCCTAATCAAAATTAAATCCCTCACCTCTAACTTAGAAGTGAGATTTTTTACCACTATGCTAGATATCAATTTTGATAATATTTCGAACAGTATATTTTGAAGCATTTTTTTATTCTATAGTAGAAAGAAATTAATTGGATTCAGAAGATAGATACTGTGATTTATGTAATAATTATATCTTACGTACATCTCTTAATCCGGATCAAAAAACACAAGTTGATTGTGGATGGTCAAGCAGTCACTGCTAATGTAAATTCTTATATGATCAAGTAGTAGATTTTTTAGTGAACCGAGCCGATAAGGGTCCGATCTGATAACGAACGAATATGAATTTTGTATGATCTGATCCGATAACGATCCAATTCAAAAATATCATATTAATTGTATATTTTATATACTTATATAAATAATGTATATATAATGTATTTATAACATATATAATATATACAATGTATATATAACATATACACTAAATTGCAATTTGCAACCCTTTGGTTCAGACCAAAGTCAGTTTGGTACCATTAGTTTGCATAATTACAGTTTGCATCCCTAAAAATGTTTGGGCACTGCAGATTGCACCCCTTTCGTGTATTTTTACCAAAAACCCAGGGATAATTTGGTAAATTTAGATTAATTAATTACATTTTGATCCCTAAAGTAAGAAATGTTGCATACATGAACCCTTGAACAAATATTTTCGAATTTTCATAAATATTTTTGAAAATATTTTCGAAAATATTTTCATAATTAATTTTCATAAATTAGGAAAAAATCGAAAATATTTATAAAAATTCGAAAATATTTGTTCAAGGGTTCATGTATGCAACATTTCATATTTTAGAGATCAAAATATACTCCCTCCGTCCCATTCATTTCTATACACTTACTATTTTGGGGTGTCCCATCATTTCTATACATTCCAAAAATAGTAAAGTTTTAATAATAAAAAACACTATTACACCCACTAACTTTCCTCCACTATCTCAAATATATAATATAAAACACTATTACACTCACTACTTTCCTCCACTATCTCAAATCTATTATTAAATATTGATAGGTCCCACCACTTTACCCACTTTTCATCTAACTTTACTCATTTTTTATACATTTTCTTGGTCTCCGTGTCCAAACCAAACGTATATAAATCACCGGGACGGAGGGAGTAATTAAGTATTCTGAATTTACCAAATTATCAGGGGCAATTTGGAAAAAATATACGAAAGGGGTGCAATGTGCAGCGCCCAAATATTCTTAGGGATGCAAACTGCAATTATGCAAACTAATGGTACCAAACTGACTTTGGTCCGAACCAAAGGGTTACAAATTGCAATTTAGTCTAACGTATATAATATATACATTTCATATAAATAATATTATATTGAAATATGAATTTGGATTTATCAATACATGTCATAATTTAATTTTTACTTCATAAATTTTTTTTAGAAAAAACTGTTTTATAGATTGAAAAAATAAAAAAAATTGTTAAACGGATTGGACCTCCGATCTGATAATCCGAATCCGAATGGATCGGATATAGATCGACCTAAAAAATATACGACTCCTGATCTGATCCGATCTGAGTATGAAAAATCTTAACGGATTCGAATATGGATTTAGGTTGATCCGACCCGTTGAACATTCGTTCAAAGAGATTAACACATTGAAATTTACTTATTTTTAATTATATATACATCATGAATAGATAATCTTTTAGATATATTTTGCATACTACACATTATCATGTTGCAAGTATCATTTAATTATAAAGTAACATAAATACATATTAAAATGATTTTACTAGCAAGCTCGTGCCTTGCACGGGCTATAAAGCTAGTATAATATAAAAGGAAATATTAATGATTGAAAGATATGATATGATTGATGTTTTTAGGTGTTTATAAAAGTTAATATGTTCTACTAAAAGTAAATGTGAAAAGGGCAATTGAAAGACATATGACATAGTCTATTTATAGTTCGAGGATTCAACTCAACTTAAATTAGTTTCTAATAAGTAAATAATATAAACTGTCACAGGAATCTCAGAAGATGCTATCTGTCAGAAGAAAAATCAACAAGTCATCGAAAACGGGGCTGAGAAATTTTGTAATTAGATACTATTAAATTTGATTGCGAATTTTTTTTTTTATATTCAGACCATTCCTGTTAACTTTAATTATAAAAATAACAATATCAATTAAAATATTAAAATAGATAAACAAATAAGCAAACAAATTTCAATGCTTAAATTTTACTTTTAGATGTCATGTAAATTACTGATATTTAATTTCAAATTATCAAACATATATTTATAAGAATTTCTTTTCAATTAGAAAAAAGATAACATCAATAATTTTGGACAAATAAATTATTACAAACAAAATTATGAATGTAAAAGAAAAACATTATTTTGATTTGCTGATATAGAACACGTCAACACCAACACCATTACAACATCATGTATTAGCTCCGCATCATCTAGGAACTAGGAAGTAGAGTATTATGAGTTATTATTACAATCAAAATAATTAGTGATTGTTTGTAAAAATATAATTTATTACATCAAAAAATATTTATTATTTTAACATCAAAAATAATTATAAAGCTTGGATACTAGTAGATATATGGTTCAGTACTAGCCTCAGGCTAAAAATCAGAAATTGCATCTGGAGAAGTTGTGCAAAAACAGAAACGAAGAGGAAGATATTAACACTTGATATATATTAGTACTACAGAGTACAGAGTTTTAGTTGCAGAAGACAGAACTGACAGAAAGTTATCCAAACAAATTCTGAAATAAGAGGATTAAGAAAGGCCAACAATTCTGCTATTGAGTTACAAACATAAATTGATCATTTAAAGTGGCCTGGTCTGATATACATGGTAAGGAACACTTGTATTAACATGTTCCTGGCCTTTCCTTCAAGGTTTCAGTCATCAGCTTGAAAGTCATCATCTGATTCAGGTTCGAGAAAGGATCCTAGAGTTTTTCTTAAAATGCTGAATGTTTTGTCATCCTGCAAGGCAGAGAAGATTGTATACTTAATTGATGTCGCTACTGGCAAATGTGTGTGTCTGTGTGCATTGTGGGGGGGGGGGGGGGGACAAAATGTGCAAGATTAATCACCTGTTTCTTCTTTTTAAGCGATTCTTCTAGCTCAGCAATTTTGTTGGCGCACACTTTCTCTTGTTCTGCCATCAAACTCTTTTCCTTCTTTCCTGAAATCCAAATTATAAAATTAAGTGATTGCAGTTGTTAACACAAAGTCAGGGGTGCCAAGCTTCTCACTCTGTTGTTCATATCGATTGAATAGCTTTTCCTTCTCTTCTTCATATTTGGAAAAGGTATCTGCAATACATATAAAAAGTTAAATAGAAACTTGGAAAGAAAAGGTTAATAAGATCCCATATTAGAATAGTGCCATAGTACCTAGTGACCATTTCTTGTTTCAAGAAGACTACTAAAGTAAGTGATTGATTCTACACTGTTAACTGTATCATGCTAAAAAATTGGCATCATGTGATCTAGTAAGGCATCCATTGATGGTATATGTATTCATTATGATCCACTTCTATTAGTGAACTGAATGATATCAACATGCATCGCATCCTTGATCATTTAGATGATAATGAAAGTGCTTAGTTATCAGACTGATGGTAATCTACTAACTGATAGACATTGCAAGCTGTCATGATTTGCATTTACAAATAACTCATCATTCATTCTTTTTTGGGTTGTGGATTTGCCTAACCTAGATACCAAACAATTAAGATGTACCTTGTAGAGCCTTGACATGTACCGCTTTCTCTTGGGTGAATTTCTCCCAAAGGGCTTGAAACTTGGCAGCCTCAGTCTTCAGTGAGTTTTCACACTGCAAAGGAAAACAGCAGCATATTTAACCACAGCAGCAATTAGTTATCAAAACTACCATCACCATTTGCAAACCTCTTTTGAGCTCTTTGAAAGCGCCTTGCCAAAGTTTTGCCTGACATAAGAGAGGAAGTTCTTAGGATCCAAAATGTGAAAATAGACACTTTGAATTTACGTGTACATGATCTTTAATTCTTTCTCACCTTTCCTTTTCTATTTTTGACTTCAATTCATCAATCCTAGCTTTGATATCCGAAGACACACTGTCAGCAAGACAATATCAACAGTCAGTAAACAGTTCATCAGATAAATTGCAGCAAGTCCAAACATAAGCCACCTGCTTCAAAAGCCACAATAGATTAATCATACATTCTTGCAATAATAATTTTGTCACATGATAATAATAGCATCTTATAGCAAGTAAGCACCCCATGGATAAATGAAATCAAAATCCCTGCAGCAACCTAATAAGCAAGATGAATTGACGAGTTCTGTAAATAACATAGGTGTTCTAATTCCTCTGTCATCATTATCACTTCAGTCAAATGAACACATAATCACAGATTCACATAACAACTTGTGGTGATACACCCAACAACATTGAGAATGAAGCTATAAGAAACAAGATCAAAAAAAAAATCTAGTCACTGGAATTGTGCCTACCGAGAAACAAGCTAACGGTATCACTAGTAGCTGTGTTGATAGATATAAAACCGTATGCATTGTAGGAAGACTGCAATGGATACAAAATATTTCATATCGAACAATGTTGACAGGTGCTTTTAATAAAGAAATAAGAAGCTATAAACACAAGCAGTAGATCTTTAACAACTGTACACACAAAAACACACTTTGAAAATTACAGAGTACTAGTAATCATAACAACTCTAACAGCCAAGTTTCATTAGTCTTACTTGTGCAGTTTTTCGAAACAAAACACAATCCAATACACAAAAATAGGTTCAGTTCCATATAGTTAATAAGTCAACCTAATCCTTCATACACACATGCGCTGACAGTTTCAATAAAATCCTACAGAAATCAGGAATTAATCAATGGAAACACGAGGCCAAATTTCTTAGAGATCTAATAGATTCATACCTATGCAGTCAAAGACACACAAAAACTTTTGTAGATCAAATTGTAATTTGTTAGACCACAAAAAGAATCATTAATGCACAAAAAATACACTCGCAGAGCTGTACACATCGAAGCATAGAGAGTTCTAGTATTTTACAGAAAATTTGTAACCAACAGATTCCTAATTACGCATCTATGTTAAGCAGAACAGGACATTGTATAGAGAACTAGGTCCGATCCTCATTCAAATAATTTCAATTACAATAACTGATAATCTACCAAATCTGTAAACAACAAACACAGGCGCAAACACAGAATACACACAACTGTCCAAATCGAACAATTCGAAATAATAATATCTAAACAATTCTAAAAACACATCAATCGAGAGAGAAAATACACAGATTAATCAAATCAAACTCGATATAGCAGAGAGAATCAGTAATCAACTTAATTCGTGAACAAACACACACACACGCGTAGAGAGAGAGAGAGAGAGAGAGAGGAGACCTGGAGATAGTTTCTTCATTCTTCTTCTGACCGTCTTTCTGCGCTTTCTCTTTGATCTGCTGCAACGCCGTCATGATTCCTTTTATATCACTACATATTTCAAACACACACACACACATTAGATCATCAAATTCGTTCAGATCTCATAACAAACACATATACACATAATTTCAAAACTAAAGGCAAAAATGAATCGAGCTTACTTAGAGAACTCAGGACCGAAATCATCGTCGTCGTCGACGAGCACTCGCTGCTTGAGTGATTTCGAAGGCTCTGTCGCCTCCGACGATCTCTTCTTCTTCGAGCTTCCTTTCGCCGTCGACATCTCGAAATTTGTGCACTGTGTGTTTTGTGTGTGTGAAATTGGCTCGAATTTTGAGAAATGTGTGAAGTGTGTGAGTTTAATTTGAATTGAATATTTGAGGGGAGTATTACTGAGTTTTACTGTTTGTTTGTATATGTGTGTGTATAGGTCAGTGTGTAGAAGTTCTAGTGGACTGGGTTTGATGAAATGGTTATAGCCGATTCGTGTATTCTTACCCCTTGTTATGTTAGCCCGGCCCAGGGATCTATTTAATTGAAACTAGGGATTGAAATTACGGATGTAAGCTATTTAATTTGATTTCGATTCGTGAAATATTTAAATTTGGTTTGGTAATAATTAAGAGTTCGAGTTATTCGAATATTTTATTAAATTGAAATTGAGTTTCAAATTGAACCTAATCGAACTTTTATTTTATTTTTATTTTTTTTTTGACGAAAGCAATTGTATTAACTTCAAACAACCAAATTACAGACAGGACAAGTCCCTGAACTGATACTACAATCTGAAAAAAAACAAATAAACGAGCTAACCAAATAGCCGTTTATGTTTGCAAACTGTTTTACATCATGAATTTTAAAATTCTTCGAAATAAAGAAGATTAGAGTGGCTTCTCGATCAATCCAACCTGCACCCATCTTGAAACCAGTAATATTGCAAATGACCTTCACATACGCACTACATGTAGCCCAATGTTCAGAAACACCCCAGCTATCTACATGCCGAAAACCAGCTATAGACATGCCGAAAGTACCCCAGCTATCTACCTGCCGAAAACCAGCTATAGACATGCCGAAAGTGAAAAATCTCATAAAATGAACAAATTTTAGTTGTGAAAAGTAAGCTCTTGCAATATCCGACACCAGCTCAAATCTAATGCACGCATTATAGATCTCACCCAAAACCACATAAATCCTTTTCAAAGGAGCCAGGAACAAGACTCATACAAGCAACAAAACATACATTAACAACCCAAAAGGGAATACACACGCCAAAAGACGAGACGAAAACCGAAATTCAAAGACCTCGGCATAACACCAAATGTTGGTATGATGTTAAGGAGGAGAATTTGAATCTCAATGTAATTTTTATTTTTGGAATCGGACTCAAAACCAAGATAGATCTGAGAAATAAATTCTAAATTTTGGCTTTGATTCGATTTTTATTGAGATTAGAAAAACAAGGAGGGAGGAATAGAAGATTGGGGGAGGATCGGAGAATGGATGGACGGGGGAATAGGAGATGAAGAAATAGGCCGGAGTCACCGGCGGTCGACTCTCATGCGCGGCTGAGGAAAAGAGAGAGAGTGTGTGTTTAGTGCAGAGTTGGGAGAAAACTTTTATTATTTTTTGTTTTTACATATTATACATATGTTTTTATATAAAGTTGAACTTGAGTCGAATCGATCATATTGAGTTTTTGTCAATATTTGTTAAAATTGATTTAAGTTTTTGGTTGAACTTCAACCCGAGCTCGATTCGAACTCGAATTTTAGGGGTGAACAAAAAAATTCGAAAACTGGATTATCCGATTTTTCGATCTTGTATCCGATTATGAAAATCCGAAAATTAAAATATTCGATCCGAAAAAATCGAATCGGATATCCGATCCGGATTTTTTTATAAATTTGGATACAGATTCGGATCACTACTTTTTACAAATCCGGATATCCGAATTTGATCCGGTTTTTAATATTTATTAAAAAATAATTTTTATATTTAATAAATAATGAATTTATAGTAGACAAATAATTCAACATTGAACATATTAAATCAAGTAATGAATTATCATGAATAAATTAATGAATTTGTCCAAGGTGATTAATAAATTTATTCTTAAATCAACCTTGATTATTATTTTCTCTTAATTAATCATTTTATTCAAAGTGATTGATAAAGAAGTTACAATATTAAAAAAATCAAAAATAAAGCAAATGGAAAAATATTTTCACTTTAAATTATGAATTCGAGTGCTAGAGTGTTACTCCCTCTGTCCCGTTTATATGGATCATCAATCAAAAAGCACGTATTGAGCAATCAAGTGAAAACTGCCAAACTTATTCTCAATTGTTTGCATACTCCCTCCGTCCCTTTGAATTGTTGACGTTTGCGGACCAGTTTCCGGCACATATTTTAAGGTGCATTTTAAGGATAGTTTTATAACTTATTTTTGATATTTTTTTGTATAAAAATAGAACAATCTTATTTTTTTACAAAAAAAGAAAATATCAAAAATAAGTTATAGAACTATCCTTAAAATGCATCTTAAAATGCGTGTCAGACACGTAATTTTATATGTTAAGAAATGGGAGGGACAGAGGGAGTATTTTGAAAGCTTTGAAAGATATAACATTATTAATACTTAATTTGCTTTATTTAGAAAATGTGACCACTACTTTTGGAACATGCAAAAAAGGAGTTGTTACCAATATAAACGGGACGATGGGAGTATTAACATCTCTTAAAAAATATTTATAAGAACTCGTTAAAAGAAATGAATGGTAGTTTATGATAGATTAAAATAAAATTAGGAAAAAAATGAATATACAAATGTTAAAATATGTGATGATGATATCTAATTTTTTTAATTAATTTATTATTTGTAAAGTTAACGATAACTTATTGAAATTTAATAAAATTCATTTATTTATAGAAACTAATATAAATTTTACTTAATTAATTCGGATATAGATTATTCGATTTCTAATCCGGTTTAAATGGATATTCGAATTCCGAATATTCGATTTTATCCTAAAATCGTACCGATCCGTACTCTTCCAATCCCTAGTTGGAGATGAGAAAAATTGAATTTTTTATGTAAAATTAAATGTCACATCATCGTTTTAGCTAAGGGGAAGTTAGCATTGAAGATGCACTGATAGATTTTCTATTTTAGGTAAAAACACGTTATCTTTTTCATTTTTCAGTAACTAATCAATATTTTCTCACGTAAAATATATTATTTTTTATATTTTATCTAACTAATTTTTTTTTCTTTTATAAAAATACTATGAGCAATTCTATTTAATAAAATAAAATATTATAATTATGATTATAATTACTAATAATTAACCAGTTACCTTTTTAAGCTAAAATATGTTACATTTTCAATTTTTTCCCAGTAAAACCCATTCGAGTAGTTTTATTTATGTAAAATAAAATAATAATAATATTATGATAACTAATAAATAACTAATTACGCTTTTTAGCTAAAACATATCATTTTTTCTATATTTTTTAAAATATATCATTTTCTAAAAATATCACGACCAACATATATATAATTATTATCAAATTATATCATTTAAAATTTTAAGTTTACAAAATCCTATTCTTAAATTTTTTTATTTAAATTAAAAAAAATATTTTTATTTTATTAAATAACATTCATAAATCACACCAATTTTAAACGAGTAATTTAGAAATTTGAAAACACAAAATACATTTACGTCTACAATATTAAACTTCAACCAAACGTCCAAACCTGATTAAAGGCTGTTTGGGAAATCTTATTTTTCAGAAATAACTTACTTATTCTGGAAAAAAATTAGGAATATTAAACTCCCCTAATAATTTTATTTCTAATAATCTTATTTCTAATTTTTTCCTAATAATTTTATTATTAGGAAAAAATTATTTCTAATAATAATTATTTCTAATAATCTTATTTCTAATTATTTCTAATTATTTCTAATTATTTCTAATAATAATGATTTCTAATTATTTCTAATAATAATTATTATTTCTAATAATAATTATTTCTAATAATTATTATTATTATTTCTAATAATAATTATTTCTAATAATAATTATTTCTAATAATAATTATTATTTCTAATAATTATTATTTCTAATAATAATTATTATTTCTAATAATTATTATTTCTAATAATTATTAGAAATAATTATTTCTAATAATAATTATTATTATTTCTATAATAATTATTTCTATAATTATTATAATTATTATTTCTATAATTATTATTATAATTATAATAATTATAATTGTTATTTCTATAATTATAATTGTTATTATAATTATAATTTTTATTATAATTATAATTATAATTGTTATTATAATTATAATTATAATTATAATTATAATTATAATAATTATAATTTTATTATAATTATAATTTTATAATTATAATTATAATTATATTTATAATTATAATTATAATTATAATTATAATTATAATTATAATATAATTAATAAAGGAAAGAGGTTCACATAAATTGGGACGAAGGGAGTATCTTATTAATTGATGTAGACTGCTCTGCCTCGATCTGATCTATTTTTATTACATAAAGACGAGGATATATCATTGAATTGAGTGCTAATGTCACATCGGATGATGCTAGGGGAGCAATTACATTACAATATTTACTAAACCTAAATTATTATAATTATAATTATAATTATAATTATAATTATAACTATAATTATAATTATAATTATAATTATAATTATAATTATAATTGTTATTATAATTATAATTGTTATTATAATTATAATTATAATTAAAAAATTTATGTCGGAAATAAGGAACTTATAAGTCAAACAGCTCTAAATCGTATAAAAAAAAATCAGTTTACCGGGTATACAGTACACAGACGACACGAGTTTGTAGTAACCAAAGATCATCACCCCATTTGCAAATCCTTTACAAAATGAGAAGAATCAACGAAACCCTAATTACAAATCTCCGTAATTACATAACCCACAGATGTTATTACACAAACAGAGTCAACAAAGAAACACTCTACACTAAGCTCAGCCCACTTGGAAACCCTAATCTTGATTTAACTCCTGAGCTTGACAATTGGATTCAAAAGGGTAAGAAAGTCAGGTTTGCTGAGCTTCAACGTATCATTCTCGATCTTCGCAGGCGAAAACGATATTCGCAAGCCCTCCAGGTTCACCTCATTTCACATTTAATATCAATATTATCAAATATTCATTTGTTTCTAGTTGAATTTATAATAATTGCTGCAAGATTTATTCTCATTTTGCCCGGTTTTTATGTGGGTTTTCACTGTTGAATTATAATGATTAGCTGGAAGTTGAAAATCTTCAAGTTAACACATAGTTACGACAATGCAGCTGTTTAATAGACAATGATAATATTACCTTCGGAATTTTGTGAAAATAAGAGATCGGTGACATGATGTCGAATTTGAAATTGAGATTTTAACTACTCATTTGGCCCTGTTTTGATGTGCTTTTTGTTTAACGGTTGAATTATACCAATTAGCTGCAAGTTGAAAATCTTAATATGCTGAATATAATAGTAGAATTTTCGATTTTTGGATCTTTAAGTTAACACTTAGTTATGACAAATTGACAATGCAGCTGTTTAATAGATAATGATAATATTATTTTTGAAATATTGTGAAAATAAGAGCTTGGTGAAGTACCTATAGAATTAGGTATCATCTGCTATTCGTTTCTTTTGGGTTTTGGATTTTTATTCGGGGGAGTGTTTTGTAGAACTAATACCACGGGGGTTTGCATATGCTAGTATACTTTTCTTTATCATTGATTTGTTAATAACTAAATCATTTACTGACATGTTAAGTTGTGTAATTTCTCTGTGATATCTTTTCTTAAAGGTTTCTGAATGGATGAATAGCAGACGTGTTTTTGTATTCACTCCAACTGAACATGCAATCCATTTGGACCTAATTGGTAAAGTCCATGGATGTGTCAATGCGGAAAGGTACTTCACGAGTTTGAATGAGCAGGATAAAATTTTTAAGACATATGGTGCTCTTCTGCATTGTTATGTGCGACAGCGTCAAACTGACAAGGCCCTGTCACATTTACAGAAAATGAAGGACTTGGGTGTTGCTTTGTCACCTATCACTTATAATGATATCATGTCTCTCTATTCTTCCACCGGACAACATGAGAAGACTTATGAAGTCCTAATGGATATGAAAAAGGATGGTATAACACCTGACATCATCAGCTATAAAATATGTATTAATTCCTATGGAGTAATGTTAGATTTTGAGGGAATGGAAAGAATCTTGAAGGAAATGGAAAGCCAGCCCCATATTGTCATGGACTGGGTTGCTTATGCAACTGTTGGGAATCATTTTATTACGGCAGGCCTGAAAGACAAGGCAAATATTGCTCTAAACAAAGCCGAAGCATTTCTGGATGATAAAAATGGTATTGGTCATAACCATTTGATTACTCTCCATGCACGGTTAGGAAATACATCTGATGTCTTTAGAATGTGGGATCTTATGAAGAGTGCTTGTAAGAGGTGTATTAATAAGGATTACATAGTCATGCTGGACACTCTAGCAAAGCTTGGTGAGTTTACCAAAGCTGAAGAACTAATTGAAGAATGGGAAGCATCTGGAAACTGCTACGATTTCCGAGTTCAAAATGCTTTAATTATTGGGTATTGTAATGCAAGATTGTATGATAAAGCCAGAGGAATGCTTGAAAAGTTGGTGGATAAACAGAGGGCTACAACACCAGCAAGTTGGGAAAGAGTCGCAGTAGGGTTTGTAGAAAATGAGGAGATGGAGAAGGCTCTATATTGTTTTAAAGCAGCTCTTTCTTTACACGGTGAGAGCAAAAGATGGAAGCCAAATCACAAGTCTATTACCATTCTAATGAATTCATTAGGTGAGAAAGGCAGCGCAGAAGATGTTGAAAGTTTAGTTGCCTCGTTAAGAAATGTTGTCCCAGTCGACAGACAAATGTATCATGCCTTGATGAAAGCATATATAAGAGATGGTAAAGAAGTGGATGGAATCTTAAATAGGATGAAAGCCGATACTGTACCTGAGAATGAAGAAACAAGGAAGATTAAAGCTAATAGCAACTGTACCATTATATGCTAGCCATTGCAATTCGCCAGTGCTAGTTCGCATGTATTTAGGTAATTTCTTGTTAATTAGTTGTTGTTTTGTTGAATGTAATCCAGCTAATTATAGAAATCAAACTTTAGAGAGCTTATCTATTCTCTTATCTTCCAAATGTAATTGATATCTGCCAATCTTTTTTCTATGGTATCCAATATAACAAGCTTCTTTTTTTTTTCTTTTTTTTTTTTTTAATTTTGGCCGAGTAAAATTAAACTGTGTGATAGAGTAATGGCAGAATACAAAGGGAATTATATTCAAACTATAGTGGCAAATCGATATATACACACACGTAAAAACATATTTGTTGACAAGATATACATGTCAAATTGCTTCTGACTTCATTTTGATCAGTAGAGGGGGTTACTTTTGTTGATAAACTATGTGGGTGTTTGGGGTATCTTAAAAAATGTAGCTTATGACTTATAAGCACTTATGTCATATAAGTGATAAGTAGAGCATAACTTATAAGTCAGTAAAGTGTTTGGTAAATCAGAACTTATAATCAGTAAACTGTTTGGGTAAATCAGAACTTATAAGTTAACTTTTTTCTATAATTTTCAAAATATTTGTTTTTTATATATAATAATGGATGTTAATGAATAGATCTCGATTAGTAGAGAAATTTGAGATATACGTATCAATTTTCTAATGAATGGATCGAGAGATATATGGTTTTGAAGATTTGAAGGATATTATATATTACGTATATCGAAAAATAAGTTATAAGCATAAGTTGAATGTTAGGATTTCCTAAGAGCATTCACATCCCATCCCCTATCCCCAAATATTTAGGGAAATATTTAGCTTTTATGCAAAAAATGGCTTCCATCCCATTCCCCATTTTAGGGATTAATTTTGGGGACAAGTTTTGAATCCCCATATTTGGGGATTACTATTTTGAACCCCAAATCATCTCTCTCCTCTTTTAAATATATTTAATTGTAGTGGGTGAGTTTTGATAGTTAAAATTTTAGTGAAAGAGAGAGAAAGAAGTAATATAAAAAGGAATGTAGGGATATGGGGATGGAAAATGGGGAATGGGATGTAGAACATTTTTGATAATTTTGGGGATTTACTATTTTTATTTGAGGATTTACTATTTTTAGTAAGTTTTTGGAGATGAGGATGGGGAATGGGATGTGATTGCTCTAACATTCAACTTATGTGATTATAAGTTATAAGTTGAGCCAAAACTTATTTTGGCAAACACCCCCCATAAGGACTTATCAACTTTTAAGGCATAAGTTGGTCAGAAAATGAGTTGCCAAACAGGCCCTATATGTACTTTATTTATTTTACCCAAAAGAAGTTGAACTCTTTTCTGTGAAGTATAGATCTGAAGTAAATTTAGGTAAATGGGGTGTTCTATTTAATTTCATCAAAAAATTTATGATCAGTAAAAGGAGAAACTTTCAGTGACATGTTTTATGTTTTGCTTGGAATTAAAAAATATAACTTGCTGGATGAAATTGTTTGTTTTAGTTGTAGTTGCAGATTTTTATAAAGTAGTGATAACTAATAATGGGGCTGTTTGTTTCCACTTATCGTGGTCAACTTATGGCTTATAAGGCCATAAGCACTTATGAGGGGTGTTTGCCAAAAAGTTTTAGCTCAACTTATAACTTATAAGGCCATAAGTTGAATGTTAGGAAATCCTAACATTCAACTTATGCTTATAACTTATTTCTCGATATACGCAATATATAATATCCTTCGAATCTTCAAAGCCATATATCTCTCGATCCATTCATTAGAAAATTGATATGTATATATCAAAGTTCTCTATTCATCGAGATCTATCCATTGATATCCATTGTTATATATAAAAAACAAATATTTTGAAAATTATTAAAAAAAGTTAACTTTTAAGTTCTGATTTACCCAAACAGTCTACTGATTATAAGTTCTGATTTACCAAACACTCTACTGACTTATAATCTCTGCTCCACTTATCACTTATATGACATAAGTGCTTATAAGTCATAAGTTACTTATTTTAAGATACCCCAAACACCCACAATGTATCTAAGTGAAATTCAACTTTTAAATTAATGGGCCTAGGGGAATAGAGGTGTTTCCTGATAATTTTTAAGCTTCAGTACAGACGTCCATCCCTATGAAATTAAATTTCATCACGTTTCACGCCAACGATTAAAAGATTTTGAGCTACATGGGTATCTTGTCAGGAAAAAGTATCTTACTTAATCAGTTAATCTCTATGTAATGATTTTGCTCAATCAATTGCAGCAATACAAAGTAGTCAATATCAATTAAGCTCTACCAACATTCAGACTACACCTTAATGCAACTAATAAATTGATAAGCTGGACTTTCGAGTAGCCAGTCACTCCCGGTATGTGCTAACTAAAAATTACAATAGACGTGATAGATAACTCCTGTATCCTCCCTCCAGTCCTAATATCCTCTTCGCTCTTTTATAGGAATTCCCCTTTCTGTCCCTGGACCAGAGTTGCTGACTTTACACGATCAATTACTGACTTACCCTTATGCTTCTTTCGGGAATATTGTATAAGTGGCTTTGATGCAGGTGGATGCATTACAATACCTCCGCCCCAAAGATTCACCTTGTCCCCAAGGTGGAAATCAGGGAACTGTAGGTTGAGAATCTCCACATCCTCCCAGGTTGCTTCAAAGGTAGGCAGGCTCTTCCATTTGATTAAGGCTTCCAACTTGGTTCTGGTTCCTTCTTGCCGCTGTCTGATCTCCAACAACTCTTCAGGCTCAACTATTAGTTCGAGCTCCTGTGTTAACTATAATGGTATGGTTGGTGAGACTGGTGTAGTTCCCACACTTCGTTTCAGCTGGGAAACATGGAACACAGAATGGAGTTTACTAGATTCTGGTAATTCCAGCTCATACGCCACATTGCCAATGCGTTTAATTACCCGAAAAGGCCCATAAAACCTTGCAGCTAATTTTTCATACGGACGTCATGCCAACGAACGTTGTCGATACGGTTGTAATTTTAAGTACACCTAGTCGTTGACATCAAATGATTCCTCTTTGCGCTTTAAATTAGCAGCTACTCTCATTTTCTGCTGAGCTTGAATCAAGTAAAAATGCAGATCAGCCAATATCGCATCTCGTTCCCGGAGCAGGTCCTCCACACTGTGCACAGGTGTTTGGCCCTGTAATAACCGCGAATTTTCGAATAATATTTTTACTCGATATTTAAATTTTATTTAAGAGCGATGCACCAATATATTTTTTTTAATTATTAGCGCGTTTTTGTGAGATTTTAAAATTTTAAATATTCATATGTAAGAATATATTATATTATAATTACTTATTTATATTTATTTGGTAGTTACTAAAATTAGGAAAAATTTAGAAAAAAATAGGATTTTAAATTTTGGATCGAATTTATTTTAGAGAGCGGAATTAGAGTTTCGTTTTAATTTGCCTGCACGGGAGAAATGGAATAATACGTGTCAGTAAATTATTAACGTATGGGCATATTAGTGATTTATCTGATTTAGGTGTGGAGCTCAAGGAGGCAGCTTTTCAGAGCACGCCATAATCTTTTAATTAAACTGAATTTTGCTCCATAACTTGCTTTCTGAGCCCATACGTTTGTGTCTTTTCGGATTAATTAAACAGAAAACCCGACCTCTTTTAAGTATATACAATCACTCTCTAATCACAACATCATCACCTCTAGTATTCTGTCAAACAAAAACCCGGCTACTACTCTTCCAAAACACAAAACTCGGACCATAATTCTTTTGATAAAAACAGAACAAATCATCACCAGGTAGTTTATTTACTTATTATTTTGTTAAACAGTCTTCTTATTTTCTATCTTCATTCTTGGTTTCGTGTGTGTGCGTGCTATGTGTGTGAGTTGTGAGAGAGGACCGAGAGAGAGTATTGAGGCGAGAGCAGGGGGAGAGAGATGTTGTTGACTGGGTTGTGCGGGGATTTAATCGGAGAGATGAGGGTGAGGTGAGGATTGTATCTCGTGTATGTGCGTGTGGATTGTACTGTAATTATTATTGAATTGTTGGTGTGGTTAGTTCGGTGTTGGGTCTTTAGGCGGAGCAACCACCACCGATTGGTGGTGGTGGTGGTAGGATTACAAAGGAGAGATACAAGAGAGACAGACGACGGCGGGAGAGAAGGAGAGAAAGAGAGATGGAGTCGGGGAGAATAGAGAGAAAGTGAGGAACCGTGTGAGTTTTGTGTGCGCGTATGTGTGGATTGAGAGAGATTCGAGAGGGAAGAAGAGAGTAGAGAAGAGGTCGTGGTTGTGGTGTTGTATTGTTGTCGGAGACAGAGAGGGAGTTAGAGAGGACGAGAGATGGAGATGAGATAGAGAGAGAACGGAGGATGGAAGAGAGCGAGAGAGGAGAGATTGGAGAGATGGGGTGAGACAGTGAGAGAGAGAGAGTCGGGATGGAAGAGAGATGCAGGGGAGGGGCGGTGTGCGGCGGCGGTGGTGGCGGGTGGGCCCACGCGCCGCTGTTGTTGTGAAATATTAATAGAATAATACAGTTTTAGTAAAATTGTTGTCTGATTGTTTAATCGGGAAGTAACAAAAGAGGTTCAATTAGTTTCGTTAAAATTGGAATATTATTGGATTGGAAATTGAATTGTTAATTAAAACAGTTGGTAATAAATAATAAAATATAAATATTTTGTGATGATTGGACATAATCTAGAGATTTAATGATTCGTTGATAAAAATAGGGATTAATCATGAATAAAAAGAGTTAAATATGGTTTTATTTTGGAAGACTGATATTTAGTATTCCCGGACTATTTTACTTGACCTGATTGAATCAGATTATTTTAGAGGCTAAAATCGGATTATTATTAAATTATTTACGAGATTTAAAAATAGATAATTGCCGTTATTTTCGGTAATCCTATTTTTCGTGTTAAGCGAGAATTACGGATATTAAAATATTATAGATTTAATTCCCGAGTTCGAAGAAGAGTTATTTATCGGGGAATTATTTTTCCGTTGATTATGGTGGAGATTTTCGAGAAATATTTTATAATCATTATTTTATTATTATTATTATTTTAATATTGGCGGTTTAGAAATACTTTATTTTGAGGAATCGCTCACGAATTTCTGGTTGCCATTTTAGAGCATAATTCTCGAGCCGTAGATCGAAGTCAATTTCACGGGTAGAGTATAAATTTTATCTGCATTCACTGCACTTCGAGATCGAGGCAAGTTCCTTCTGACCCTCACTCCTTTTGAAATATTTTGAGAAATATTGAGATATTATTCTGTTAAGATATGTTCTGAATTTCTAGCTCGTTATAAAATATCCTGGTTATCATATTATTGATTTAGAAAATGTTAGAGATTGTCCCAAAACTTCGATAAAGTCATACGACGTAATTCCATTGAAATCTAGGGCATCTTATTTGTTCGAGATGACCCTTAAATATTATTCAGTTATAGCTACGCTCATATATCGAGGTAGTTAGATTTTATTTACTTCAATCGGATCTATTGTTCAGATCTGATAAATTTTGTTTCAATATTCAAATTTGATTCATTGTTCGAATCAAAATAGATACATCTAGAATAGTGAATAGATGAATAGTATATCATCAGAATTTCCTCTAAAATACCTACTCTAACGTATTTGGAAGTTTTCTTTCTGGATCGAGTCATTCTTATTAATTCAAGACGACTCCACATGATTTATTCTAATCAACGAACCTTACTTGTTCAAGGTTGTTATTTTATTGTCTTGTGTTGACATATTGTTCGTGCCAACCTAATAAATTAGTTTCTTTTGAAAATATTGTGACGGTCTATTGTTCAGGTCGGTCTCGTACAAAGTGTAGACTGGCGGTCGGCCAGAGTCAAATAGGAATCAAAATCAATCCATTTCTATTCGGAGGAATAATCTTATAATCCACTGGTTAACATGGGAGATGGCCCATGGATTTTCTTTCAGATCAACATGAGGATTAAACTCGTGGTATCGAAAGAGAAATATTAATATTTT
Organism: Kitagawia praeruptora; assembly: GCA_037693485.1. NCBI lineage: Eukaryota > Viridiplantae > Streptophyta > Magnoliopsida > Apiales > Apiaceae > Kitagawia > Kitagawia praeruptora. Next base: position 99,042,777 of record CM075354.1, on the reverse strand, counting down.
GGCACACAATTGCCAGGTTGACTTTCCAACCACCTTTTTGCTAGCAAAACGATATAGTGGTACCTGCGACATAGTAGTGATCGTGCTATGGGGTATCACGGGTGTACGGTACTTGCGACACAGCGGTTGATCTCGCTGTGCGGTATCGTAGTGGCGGAAGACCAGTATCTCCAGCTTTTAAACTCCAATATCTTTTGCTCAGAGATAAGTTATTTTTGTTCTATCAGTGAAGTATTATCAGGGCACTTTGCCTGTATCCGAGTATCTTTCATAAAATGAAATTGTTTTCTTCCTACCTTCATTGTTAGTGAGAGAGCGAGTCAGTGAACTTGCTGAGCACCTAGTTGCTCATTCTTGTTGTTGATATTATTTTTCAGTGAAGACGGAAATAGGCGAAACCTCTCGTTTCAAGGGGAAGGAGAAAATGCACCAGGGCGCTGAGCGGGACTAGTATGCGTACCTCAGAGACGATGGCCCTATCGAAGACTACTAGCATATGTTTCGATGTGTTTATGGATATCGTGTGTAATAGTTGTATGTTGTAATAAATCTGAGACTTGTCGATGCTTGGACTTGTGGGATGGAACCACGTTTGTACGATAAAACCTTTATTTTTATTATGTATTGTATTGTATTTTGGATAAGGCAGGTATTGACGGTAAGTGGTGACCTAAGTCTACAATCAGTGGATTTGGGGGCGTCACAGCTTGGTATCAGAGCCTTAGTTATATTTTTAGGAATCGTACGAGCCTAGAATTATAACGCGACGCGAGAGTTTAGAGGTATAATACGATGTTGAGATTTTAGCATTAAGTGCTTTACACCCTTATATATCTATATGCGTATATAGTCGATTAGAACCTGTTGGTGACCGAAACTTTTTGCTTTTGTAGATGTCTTCTTCAGGATCTACCGGTTTCCTTCCTATTCGAGACAGATCTCCTACCCCATATCCACCTGGACATCTAGATCCTAGCTCGGAGTCGGATAGTGACCCATCCGAGGAGTATATACCGATCGACAGTGACTCGGAGGATTCTTCTGTTCAGATACTCACACCTCCACCTCCACATGTGATTGATCTAGATACACCTCCACTTGAGGTTCAGACAGAGACCGAGCAGTTGGAGCAGACTACACCTTTGTTTACTTCCGAGATATTCAGAGCTGAGACTCCAGAGCCTGAGATTACTGAGCCGATTGATGAGAGTCAGTTATCACCCGTCCGTACTGAGGTAGTGCCGAGCTCAGCGGATCCAGTTTTCCGAGTTGCTACCGCTATCTCAGATTTGGTTACTGTTCCCATTCCGATTTATACTTTGACTCCGACGGTCCCTTCTATACCGGACTTCATGTTTCCACTTCCCAGCGACACTCCTGTTGGTGATACTGCTCCATTGGCACCTGTCTATGTAGAGACACCCACAGTTCCTACAGTACCTGATTTCACTATTTCACCGGTCGATGGTGCACCGGCATGTGACACTGCTCCTCCTGCACCTGCTATCCATATCCCTGCTCCAGTGGTGATTCCATCAGCTCCACCTTTTCCGGCACAGTCAGTTGGTGTGCCTGTGCAGCCAGTAGCGGATCGAGAGCCCGTACCCTGGGACATTCATGATCATCTCTTCCAGCAGTTTCGGTGGGTCTGGATTCGTTACGAGGAGGTTTTTGCCACCAGAGATGCTATATTGCGACTGCTGCCGGTGGACCCCGTTACAGTTCATGGGGGAGGCAGCTTACTTTTGAGGGATGTTCCCATGGAGATTGTACATCAGATCTCCATCTCTATTCTGACTGGATTGCGGACTGATATCGCAGCATTACCATCTTCCAGCACAGGAACTGTTGATCGTGGAGATGTTATTGATTTGATTACCAGAGCCATCGCGGAGTTCCAACGACGCGTTGGTGAGATGTTTGGTCGCTGAGACCGTTGCTGATGACTTGATGCTGTTATCGACCTAGTATAGTCTTTTTATCAGGGTGCTTATGTATTTTTAGTATGTATCTAGTATAGCATAGTTAGACCAGCACTCAGTAGATTGAGTAGTTTTGACATATGTATTAGCTGGCTAGCTTAGATTGGATGTAGTCACTGAATGTACCTTATGGTACCATTTTGGGTTATATGTTGATATTAGTATCTTTGCACCTTTATTGTTCAGATTTTATTATTACTGTTGCGCGTTATTAGTAGCACTCCTGTTTATAAAAAAAAATGTTTTCTATAGCGATTAAAACATTTCCTTAAACCGCGATATTTGAGATTTAGAACTTTGCAACCGGTAATGGTTTTACCTAAATGGGAAAAATATTTTATTGTGACACATGAGATATATCTTCAGCATTTTCAGAATTCGACATATGACTTTAAGGGTTTACGTTACCAGCATCGATATTCTGCTATACATATATACTTTTACCCTGTTTGACCAAACTCTGTGTTTTCAATCTTAATAGAAAAAGATGCCACCTAAAAGAGGTAGACCCCGCAGGAACCAAAGAGTACCCCCAGCAGAGGACCACCATGACGTTGATCCTAATCCACAACCAGAACCCGAACGAGAACCCGAACCTGAGCAAGTACCAGCTGTACAACCAAATCCAAATCCTAATGACCCTATGGGTTTACTCGTGGAATTCCTAAGACAATATGCACAAAATCCTCCACCTAGACAAGAAATACCTAAAGTCAGAAATGATCAACCCCCAGCTAAAAATACAGTTGCATTTAAATCTTTCAAATCACTAAATCCCCCTGAGTTTAAAGGTACCACTGATCCTGTTGAGGCAAGAGTATGGTTACGAGAGATGGAAAAGACCTTTGAAATTGTAGGAGTAGAAGAAGAGAAGAAAACCATTTTCGCAGCCTATATGTTAAAAGGTGAAGCGAATTATTGGTGGGAATCAAATAGAGCAATGGAAGGGAACGTAGTCATACCCTGGACTAGGTTCACACAGCTGTTTTTAGAAAAATATTTTCCTAAATACTTGGAAAATCAGATGGAGGTCAAATTTTTGGAACTCAAGCAAGGCAATATGACGGTAGCTGAATATGAAGCCAAGTTTTCTGAACTCTCTAGGTTTGTACCTTACCATGTGGATACTGACGAAAAGAGAGCTAAACGTTTTCAACTAGGGCTGAAGCCATGGATCCAGAATCGAGTTGCGGTACTAGAAATCACCAACTATGCTACGTTGGTTCAGAAAGCATCTATTGTCGAAAGTGGAACTGAGCTGTACTCAAAGGACAAGGATGGGAATAAAAGGAAGTTTCAGAATCGTGGAACTAGTTTTGAGAGGAAGCCTGACAATCGGAATGGCAAGAAACCATTTGTGAAGCGGGAAGACAGAAGCAATGACATAAAGAGAATTGGGAATCAAGACACTAGGGGAAACAACCAGAAGTTCAGACCCCCTCAGACTGCCAATCTGATTCAAGGAAGGCCACCACTACCCGAATGCAAAACATGTGGAAAGAAGCACCCAGGACCTTGTAATCTTGCCAACATTGTTTGTTACAATTGTGGACAGAAAGGGCATTATTCGTCTAACTGCAAGGAGAATGAGAAGGTAACTACTTGTTTCAGATGCGGGAAGAAGGGTCATATTGCACGAGATTGCAAGTCACCACCAAAGGAGACAACTGTACCTAGACTTACGGCACCTCCTAGCAACAAGCCGACTGCACGCACTTTTAACATGACGGTGAAGGATGCTATTGCTGACAGTGATGTAATTGCAGGTACGCTTTTAGTAAATTCTATAGATGCATGTGTTTTGATTGACTCGGGAGCGACAAAATCTTTCATATCGGAGAATTTTATGAACAAACTGGATATTCAGTCCGTACCGTTAGGAGAGACCTTGATTATAGAAGTAGCAAACCAGGAAAAAGTTCATGTAGATAAGATATGCCTAGATTGTGGAATCGTAATTCAAGGACAACGCTTCGAAGCAGATCTTCTTTCTTTTAATCTAGGGGAGTTTGATATAATTCTTGGAATGGATTGGTTAGCACGTTACGATGCTCAAATCAATTGTCGACGCAAGTGGGTTAGCTTAAAGGGGCCCAATGGCAAAAGAACACAATTTCGCGGATGAAAACCTACTCGTAATTTTCTATCTATGGTTCAAGCGAAGAAACTACTACGGCAAGGATGTCAAGCCTACTTAGTTCATGTGGTTGACAACGAGAAGCGAGCCCCTGCTATTGACGAAATCCCTGTGGTGAATCAATTCGAGGATGTTTTTCCTGAAGAATTACCTGGATTGCCTCCTGACCGAGAAATAGAATTCAATATCGATCTTGCCCCGGGAACTACACCAATTTCCAAAGCACCATACCGAATGGCTCCAGTTGAGATGAAGGAGTTAGCCACACAACTGCAAGAACTATTAGACAAGGGCGTAATTAGACCAAGTGTATCCCCTTGGGGAGCTCCAGTGTTATTTGTAAAGAAGAAAGACGGATCTATGAGGTTGTGCATAGACTACCGAGAATTAAACAAGATGACAATCAAGAATAAATATCCTTTGCCACGAATTGACGATTTGTTTGATCAACTAAAAGGAGCAGCTTATTTTTCCAAGATTGACCTTCGATCTGGTTATCACCAGTTGAAGATTAAACCTGAAGATGTACCAAAGACTGCTTTTAGGACTCGCTACGGGCATTATGAGTTTCTAGTGATGCCATTTGGATTGACAAATGCTCCAGCTGCTTTTATGGATTTGATGAATCGCGTATTCAAGAAGTACTTGGACAAGTTTGTGATTGTATTTATTGATGACATCTTGATTTACTCTAAAAGTCAGGAAGAACACGCAGAGCATCTTCGTTTAGTCTTGGAAACTTTACGCAATGAAAGGTTATACGCTAAGTTCTCTAAGTGCGAGTTTTGGCTAAGTAAAGTACAATTCTTAGGACACATTGTGAGCAGTGAAGGAATTTCCGTTGACCCCGCGAAAGTGGAAGCAGTTGCAAATTGGGAAAGACCGAAGACTCCAACAGAGATCAGAAGTTTTCTTGGACTAGCAGGATATTATCGTAGATTTGTAAAGGATTTTTCAAAGATAGCCACACCTTTGACCAAGCTCACTAGAAAGAATGAGAAGTTTGAATGGAATCCAAAGTGTGAAGAAAGTTTTCAAGAACTTAAGAGACGATTAACATCTGCTCCGGTTTTGACATTACCAGACGATACGGGAAATTTTGTAATCTATAGTGATGCCTCCCATAAGGGTTTAGGATGCGTATTGATGCAGCATGGAAAAGTAATTGCTTACGCTTCCCGACAGTTAAAGGATTATGAGGTAAGATACCCAACTCACGACCTCGAATTGGCTGCGATCGTTTTTGCACTAAAGATTTGGAGACACTATTTGTATGGAGAAAAGTGTGAGATTTACACGGATCATAAGAGTCTAAAATATATCTTTACCCAGAAAGAATTGAATATGAGGCAGAGACGATGGTTAGAATTGATCAAAGACTATGACTGTTCGATTAATTATCATCCAGGGAAGGCCAATGTGGTGGCAGACGCATTAAGTAGAAAAGAAAGACTTAATATGATGGTATCGTCAAAGGAATTGATAAAAGAAATTGAGAGATTTAATTTGGAGATTAAGATTCCTGTTCAAGCCAATGAGAGAGTATATGAAATCTCCTTACAACCAGAGTTGATCGAAAAGATTCGCCGATGCCAAGAGAAAATGATAGAAGAAGAGAGGAATCAGTTAACCGGAGAAGAATTTCAGAGTCCAAAGGATGCTAAAGGAATTAAAAGATTTGCCTCTAGAATTTGGATACCAAATGTTGCAGAACTAAAGGAAGAGATTTTGAGCGAAGCACATAGCTCGAAGTACTCTATTCATCCCGGAAGCACGAAGATGTATCAAGATATCAAGCAAAACTACTGGTGGCCAAACATGAAAAGAGAAATCGCAGAATGGGTAAGGAAATGTTTAACACGTCAGAAAGTGAAGGCAGAACATCAACGACCAAGTGGACTTTTGCAACCCTAGCTTAGAGATACCCGAGTGGAAATGGGAGCATATTACCATGGATTTTGTCGTAGGACTGCCCCGAACTAGAGCCAGCCATGATGCAATTTGGGTTATTATTGACCGACTCACTAAATCTGCACATTTTCTACCAATTAGTGATAAGTACTCCGTTGAAAGATTGGTGAACATGTACATGAAGGAAATTGTGGTTCGTCATGGAGTGCCTGTTTCAATTGTATCTGATAGAGACGCCCGTTTTACTTCTCGATTTTGGAAAAGTTTTCAGGAATGTCTTGGCACGAAGTTAAATCTGAGCACAGCATATCATCCACAGACCGACGGACAAAGTGAAAGGACAATTCAAACAGTCGAGGATATGTTAAGAGCATGTGCACTGGATTTCAAAGGAAGTTGGGATGATCATCTGCCCCTGGTTGAATTTGCTTACAACAATAGTTACCACTCCAGCATAGGTATGGCACCGTATGAAGCCTTGTATGGAAGAAAGTGTAGATCACCTCTATACTGGGATGAAGTAGGAGAAAGAAAGATACTAGGACCAGAACTACTTCAACAAACTAAGCAAGCAACCGAGGTTATTCGAAAAAGGTTAGTTGCAGCTCAGGATCGACAGAGAAAGTATGCCAATCAAAAGAGAAAAGACAAAGCATTTGAAGTGGGAGATAAAGTGATGCTGAAAGTTTCACCTTGGAAGGGAGTAATGAGATTCGGAAAGAAAGGCAAGCTAAGCCCCAGATATATAGGACCTTTTGAGATTCTCAAAAAGATAGGACCACTAGCTTATCAGTTGGCCCTACCTCCAGACCTTCAACATATCCATGATGTGTTTCATGTTTCTGTGTTAAGAGAGTATCATGCTGATTTCAGACATGTTATAACCTACGAACCAGTGGAAATACGTCCTGATTTGACATACGAAGAACAACCAGTACAGATCCTAGATCACAAAGTGCAAGAATTAAGAACTAAGAAAGTGAATTTGGTAAAGGTACTTTGGAGAAACCATCAAGTTGAGGAAGCCACGTGGGAATTAGAAAGTGAAATGCGGAATAAATACCCTGAATTATTTAGTGCGTAGTTTTGATTCCGAGGACGGAATCCTATAAGGGGGGAAGACTGTAATAACCGCGAATTTTTGAATAATATTTTTACTCGATATTTAAATTTTATTTAAGAGCGATGCACCAATATATTTTTTTTAATTATTAGGGCGTTTTTGTGAGATTTTAAAATTTTAAATATTCATATGTAAGAATATATTATATTATAATTACTTATTTATATTTATTTGGTAGTTACTAAAATTAGGAAAAATTTAGAAAAAAATAGGATTTTAAATTTTGGATCGAATTTATTTTAGAGAGCGGAATTAGAGTTTCGTTTTAATTTGCCTGCACGGGAGAAATGGAATAATACGTGTCAGTAAATTATTAACGTATGGGCATATTAGTGATTTATCTGATTTAGGTGTGGAGCTCAAGGAGGCAGCTTTTCAGAGCACGCCATAATCTTTTAATTAAACTGAATTTTGCTCCATAACTTGCTTTCTGAGCCCATACGTTTGTGTCTTTTCGGATTAATTAAACAGAAAACCCGACCTCTTTTAAGTATATACAATCACTCTCTAATCACAACATCATCACCTCTAGTATTCTGTCAAACAAAAACCCGGCTACTACTCTTCCAAAACACAAAACTCGGACCATAATTATTTTGATAAAAACAGAACAAATCATCACCAGGTAGTTTATTTACTTATTATTTTGTTAAACAGTCTTCTTATTTTCTATCTTCATTCTTGGTTTCGTGTGTGTGCGTGCTATGTGTGTGAGTTGTGAGAGAGGACCGAGAGAGAGTATTGAGGCGAGAGCAGGGGGAGAGAGATGTTGTTGACTGGGTTGTGCGGGGATTTAATCGGAGAGATGAGGGTGAGGTGAGGATTGTATCTCGTGTATGTGCGTGTGGATTGTACTGTAATTATTATTGAATTGTTGGTGTGGTTAGTTCGGTGTTGGGTCTTTAGGCGGAGCAACCACCACCGATTGGTGGTGGTGGTGGTAGGATTACAAAGGAGAGATACAAGAGAGACAGACGACGGCGGGAGAGAAGGAGAGAAAGAGAGATGGAGTCGGGGAGAATAGAGAGAAAGTGAGGAACCGTGTGAGTTTTGTGTGCGCGTATGTGTGGATTGAGAGAGATTCGAGAGGGAAGAAGAGAGTAGAGAAGAGGTCGTGGTTGTGGTGTTGTATTGTTGTCGGAGACAGAGAGGGAGTTAGAGAGGACGAGAGATGGAGATGAGATAGAGAGAGAACGGAGGATGGAAGAGAGCGAGAGAGGAGAGATTGGAGAGATGGGGTGAGACAGTGAGAGAGAGAGAGAGTCGGGATGGAAGAGAGATGCAGGGGAGGGGCGGTGTGCGGCGGCGGTGGTGGCGGGTGGGCCCACGCGCCGCTGTTGTTGTGAAATATTAATAGAATAATACAGTTTTAGTAAAATTGTTGTCTGATTGTTTAATCGGGAAGTAACAAAAGAGGTTCAATTAGTTTCGTTAAAATTGGAATATTATTGGATTGGAAATTGAATTGTTAATTAAAACAGTTGGTAATAAATAATAAAATATAAATATTTTGTGATGATTGGACATAATCTAAAGATTTAATGATTCGTTGATAAAAATAGGGATTAATCATGAATAAAAAGAGTTAAATATGGTTTTATTTTGGAAGACTGATATTTAGTATTCCCGGACTATTTTACTTGACCTGATTGAATCAGATTATTTTAGAGGCTAAAATCGGATTATTATTAAATTATTTACGAGATTTAAAAATAGATAATTGCTGTTATTTTCGGTAATCCTATTTTTCGTGTTAAGCGAGAATTACGGATATTAAAATATTATAGATTTAATTCCCGAGTTCGAAGAAGAGTTATTTATCGGGGAATTATTTTTCCGTTGATTATGGTGGAGATTTTCGAGAAATATTTTATAATCATTATTTTATTATTATTATTATTTTAATATTGGCGGTTTAGAAATACTTTATTTTGAGGAATCGCTCACGAATTTCTGGTTGCCATTTTAGAGCATAATTCTCGAGCCGTAGATCGAAGTCAATTTCACGGGTAGAGTATAAATTTTATCTGCATTCACTGCACTTCGAGATCGAGGCAAGTTCCTTCTGACCCTCACTCCTTTTGAAATATTTTGAGAAATATTGAGATATTATTCTGTTAAGATATGTTCTGAATTTCTAGCTCGTTATAAAATATCCTGGTTATCATATTATTGATTTAGAAAATGTTAGAGATTGTCCCAAAACTTCGATAAAGTCATACGACGTAATTCCATTGAAATCTAGGGCATCTTATTTGTTCGAGATGACCCTTAAATATTATTCCGTTATAACTACGCTCATATATCGAGGTAGTTAGATTTTATTGACTTCAATCGGATCTATTGTTCAGATCTGATAAATTTTGTTTCAATATTCAAATTTGATTCATTGTTCGAATCAAAATAGATACATCCAGAATAGTGAATAGATGAATAGTATATCATCAGAATTTCCTCTAAAATACCTACTCTAACGTATTTGGAAGTTTTCTTTCTGAATCGAGTCATTCTTATTAATTCAAGACGACTCCACATGATTTATTCTAATCAACGAACCTTACTTGTTCAAGGTTGTTATTTTATTGTCTTGTGTTGACATATTGTTCGTGCCAACCTAATAAATTAGTTTCTTTTGAAAATATTGTGACGGTCTATTGTTCAGGTCGGTCTCGTACAAAGTGTAGACTGGCGGTCGGCCAGAATCAAATAGGAATCAAAATCAATCCATTTCTATTCGGAGGAATAATCTTATAATCCACTGGTTAACATGGGAGATGGCCCATGGATTTTCTTTCAGATCAACATGAGGATTAAACTCGTGGTATCGAAAGAGAAATATTAATATTTTGGCACACAATTGCCAGGTTGACTTTCCAACCACCTTTTTGCTAGCAAAACGATATAGTGGTACCTGCGACATAGTAGTGATCGTGCTATGGGGTATCACGGGTGTACGGTACTTGCGACACAGCGGTTGATCTCGCTGTGGGGTATCGTAGTGGCGGAAGACCAGTATCTCCAGCTTTTAAACTCCAATATCTTTTGCTCAGAGATAAGTTATTTTTGTTCTATCAGTGAAGTATTATCAGGGCACTTTGCCTGTATCCGAGTATCTTTCATAAAATGAAATTGTTTTCTTCCTACCTTCATTGTTAGTGAGAGAGCGAGTCAGTGAACTTGCTGAGCACCTAGTTGCTCATTCTTGTTGTTGATATTATTTTTCAGTGAAGACGGAAATAGGCGAAACCTCTCGTTTCAAGGGGAAGGAGAAAATGCACCAGGGCGCTGAGCGGGACTAGTATGCGTACCTCAGAGACGATGGCCCTATCGAAGACTACTAGCATATGTTTCGATGTGTTTATGGATATCGTGTGTAATAGTTGTATGTTGTAATAAATCTGAGACTTGTCGATGCTTGGACTTGTGGGATGGAACCACGTTTGTACGATAAAACCTTTATTTTTATTATGTATTGTATTGTATTTTGGATAAGGCAGGTATTGACGGTAAGTGGCGACCTAAGTCTACAATCAGTGGATTTGGGGGCGTCACAGGCCCTGTCCTACTCGCAAGAGATGGGGTGGGTCTCGTCGCATTCCCAACCAATACCAATCTGCTGCCAGTCTTAAATATGTCTTTAACTGCCCAGAGTGACCTCCCACCAAGGAATCATGGTACTGTCGTAATAACACTGGCACATATACAGAGTTTTTGGGTATCACTATACGACCTTTAAAAAGCAATTTATCCCCTTGAATTGTAAAACCTACATATACCTTCTCTTGTAGCTCCGGATTTTTTTGGATTAATTGCGGGTCTGTACTAGCAGCAATCTCCTTTTCTAAATCATCCCACAACACCTGACTGATTGTTAACAAAGCCCCCAGCTCAATGTTATTACTCTGCTTCCGAGATAAAACATCTGCAACGCGATTTGTGACCCCTGGTTTGAATTGGACCTCAAAGTTGAAACCTGTAACAGCCGCAAACCCAAGACAATAATTACACAAAAGAGCTACTTCTTACATATTTAAGTCGATCATTACATATAAATCACAATTCCATAAGGTCCCAAGGCCTATACATAGCAGCAACTACAATATTTGCAAGATTTCAACCACCAGGACTAAGAGCTATTGTTATACTACAACTATTACAAAAGCACACATTTTTCTGAGACAAAAAGATTATACACCAGGCCTCCATGTTTCCATACTAGTAGTGAACAAAGAACTCTAAACATCATCCTCTCTACCGACCTGCTCGAACCCCCTTTTTAGCTACTGCTGCCTAGATTGGTTTGCTGAAAGAGAATTAAAACACCACAACAATGAGCATAAACATGCTCAGCAAGCCCGTAAAGAAATAAATCAACAAAGGATATATATACATGAATGATTAGTAAACAAAAGGAATGACAAATTCAGCATTGATCAACATATAGGAAAGAAAGAGAGTATAGTCAATAAATTATCCTTCGTATACTAGAGTGATCAGCTCTAGTGGCCATCAATTTTAAGACATATGTCCATAAACCTTTATTCGTGGCTTAGTACCATCATTAGCCACATCCCATCTATTAGCAATAGGGACTTACTCTCTTATGAATGCAGAAACAACATGAGATGACGTATATAAGTATGTCACAATTAATAAAGCAACAAGAATGATTATTCAACAATTTAGATAACTGGCTCACTTTTGCTTTCAAACAAGCTCCCTGTCATTAATTAAAATTGCAACAATCTCACTTAAACTCAAACAATTGAATTGGAATACACAAAGTATATGATATCAAGCTTTAATGAACAATCAACAACCATTTGAGGGGAGAATCAAAGAATAGCACAACAAGTTCAGATTGTTAAAAGAGAGGGCCAAAGAATAAGAATAGAGGACTTGCCTTCCTCGTGAAACCTTACTCCTTTCGTATAATTGTGAAGCAATTGTTTTTCCCTCTTAACCTCCCTTCTAATTAACTTCCGTTCTCTCTTCTCCTTTCTTATCTTTTCTCAATACCTCATTGCTCACTCTCTGTGTGTATCTCTCTGTATGTGTCCATATGTCGGTTAAAGGTTCCAAAGATTTCCCCCAATTTAGAGTGTATTCTAGAATTTTCCTAATATTATCTCTTTTAGGATTGGGTGAAGTGCCAAAATAGCACAAATTCTGATCAAAATGTCCAAAATAGCACTCCCTCTAAACACTGCCCTCCACTAGCACATACATAACGAACTTAGAAATTGCGTTACCTGAAAACGCAAGTAAAACTTGTGTTTCCTGATTTTTTATGCATAGGCAATTGTTGGGTCTGCTAGGCAACGCAACTTTTAACCCCGTTTTCATACATGACGCAAGTAACAATTACGTTTTCAGCAAAAACGCAAGATCTGTTCACGTTGTTGGTTTTTTTATTTATAAAAGGCTACTTTAAGTGGTGTCAACTATTTTTTTTATTCGTTATTTTGAATATTTCTAAAACCCAAAATGTAAACGTTGAACCCTAAAAATTTATTGTTGAACCCCTAAATTTAATAAAATTGTATTTTTTAAATTTAAAATTTTAATTAAAAAATTGAATCCGGCGGCCTGATTTTTAAACGCGTTATTAAAATTTTAGTTAAAAAATTGAATCCGGTGGCCTGATTTTTAAACGCTAACGCGTTTAAAAATCAGGATAAGTTAGGGTTTAGGGTTGTAAACAACCCTAAACCCCAAACCCTAAGTCCGTATACGGTTTATTCGTCATTCTGTATATTTCTAAAACCCAAAATGGAAACGTTGAATCCCAAAAACTAATTGTTGAGCCCCTAAATTTAATAAAATTATATTTTTTAAATTTAAAAATTTTAAATAAAAAACTGAATTCGGCGGCCTGATTTTTAAACGCGCTAGCATTTAAAAATCAGGATAAGTTTTACAACCCTAAACCCTAAGTCCATATACGGTTTACGTATTTCTGAGTATTTTTAAAACCCAAAATGGAATTGTTGAACCCCAAAGATTAACTGTTGAACCCTAAGAGAATACAAATAATATTTAAAAAATATCTAATTAAAAAATTAAATTCATTTCAAACAAAAATTAAAAATTGAATTTTTTAAAATCATCATTCAAAATATTTCTAAAATCCGAAGTGAAATTGTTGAAAAAAAACAAAAAAAAAAAGAAAGAAAGAAAAACGCAAATGTTTAGTTAGTTAACAACATGAACGCAATTAATATATACGTTCACTGCTTTCCTTTTTTGATGAATAAAAAAATAAAAAATAAAAGGAAAAAGAAAAAGGCATCTTTTGAATTGGTTAAAGGAAGAAACGCATTTGATATATGCGTTATGCTTAACGCATCTTACATACACGTGATGTTTGTGTCATAGGAGGGCATGGTTTTGTCAGGGTGCTATTTTGGACATTCAACCCTAAAATTGTGCCATTTTGGGCATTTTCTCTTTAGGATTAAAATCTCCTTGGGTCTACACTTAAGGACTTTTATTATGCTTAAAAATATTAAAACAAGTCTACAATTAATTCCTAGAAAATGTTAAATATCTATTATTATTACTATTATTACTCCCTCCATCCCTCTCAATTCTTTACATTTTCCATTTTGGGATGTCCCTCCCAATTCTTTACATTTCCAAACTTTCCAAAAATAGTAAAGTTTTAACCTTTAAACAAAGGGTTTGTCTAGTGTGTGCCCAAGGGCACATGCTAAGAATCCGTGTTTGATGAGTTGTCAAATTTTGATTGGTGGATATTTATGTGAATGCAGGGGGCCATCATTATTAATGAAATCTCCCCCAATCAAAATTTGACAACTAAGATAGCATGGATTCTTAGCATGTGCCCTTGGGCACACACTAGAAAATTCGTTAAAAAAATAAAAAGGACCCACCACTTTCCTCCATCTTTCTAATATATTACTTAAATATTGATAGGTCCCACAATTTTACTCACTTTCCACTCACTTTCTTTCTTTCCCTACTTACTTTTTTCTTTTTTCTTAATCTTCGTACCCAACCCAATTGTAAAGAATTGGGAGGGACGGAGGGAGTATTAAATAACAATTTAGTCTTGCTTCTCAAAATAAAACTAAAATCGTTATCTAACATACTAATTTAACACCACTAAATTACTTTTTAATATAACTAGAATAATAGCAAAATTTTCTATTAGCAATATATTTTTTTTCCCAGGAACACTAACCAGAGGCATCACAAAACCCAATAACTTCCTAACCCATTTCTGATACTCCGGGTTAATCTCCTTTTGCTGCAACAAAAATTTTAAGCTCTGTTGGTCGGTTCGTACCACGAAGTTCCGTCCAAATAAATAATGTTTCCATTTGATAATTGCCAAACAAATTGCCATAAGCTTTTTTTTGTAGACTGATTTATGTTGGACTTGTACTCCAAAAAAATTACTGACAAATACAGGAATCCTCTTCTGTTCAGCCTCCTTCTCAACCAACCAACTCTTTACCTTGTCGGCATAAGTCAATACCTCATCTATTCTTTCTCTGGGAAGCCAAGATTTCTTTGTTTCCCATTCCTGTACAATCTGGCTCTTCACTGCAATTTCTTGTCCACTTTCTAGTTTGCCCTTGTACACGGAGCCAAAGCCACCTTCTCCAACTTTGTGAGCAAGGGAGAAATTTTCAGTTGCAGCTATGATAGTGCTTAGAGAGTAAAATTTCACATCACCAGTACTTGTCCCTAAATTATCAACCTCATCTCTTTTCTGAGAGTCGTTGACAGATATTCCGAGATTATTACTGTTACCATTAAACAACCCTTCCTCCTGCTTTCTCCGAGCTTTTGCTTTTGTTCTCTTCATCTGTAAACAATACGTGAAACCAAGCAGAACCAAAATTGCAGCACTCAAAAGCACAATAATTAGAATCTTGAGGAAGGCAGGGAATCTCTTTGACTTTTTCGAATATTTAGCTAACTCGACGGCATCCAATCGCATGTAAAAGTCCTGGCCACCACTTGAAAACTCTCTCAGGTCTACCAGGTTACTGTACCATGTAGTGCATCCTTTTGAACCTCCGTCACGCACATCAGCGGCTGAATAACCCATCCACGAGCAGTTCTTCAAGCATAAGTTTGCACAAGATTTCATACCAAAATTCATGTCTCGCATTGCTTTAGAGGTGTCTGGCAGCTTCATCCTTGTCAGTTTTACAAATCCTTCTCCATTGCCACAAATCTGGCCTTCTTGTATTCGAACACAACCTTGTGATCCATCCCTTACGTACCAGTCTTGCGACGCCTTTGGCTTGAATCCTGGAGGACACTTGCACTCGTACTCACCCACATTGTATATGTTACAAACACCATAAGGGCCACAATGACTAAATTGATCACATATATCCTTGGGTGCTGAATAGAAATCAAGCCATTTATGATCACCCTCGTGCCACGTTATCCTTTGAAGGGTTCCAATTGTTTCGTTAACAATCATTCTCGATATAACTGAAGCATTACGCAAGTAATCCACTAGGTATTCCTCGTCAGAAACATAACTTGCATTAGATTTTTTAGTGAGTGGGAAGTGAGATTTGAAGGAGGCTTGCCATTAGGCTATCAAGGAACCCTTCTATAATTATCTTTGTAAGTCAATTCGTAAAATCTTAGAACCTGGTCAGAACATTTACAAATATGAAGTAGCTGAAGAAAGTTGACTAGTAATCAAATCTGAGGAAGCATCCTTGGTATATCAGATGAGCACCATCTGCTTGAGGGCAATCACGTCTAATTTGTGCGAGGCCAGCATCAAAGCAAGCAACACAGTCTGCAATAGATAAATAGTTCATGCACTGCACCATTCCAAACACATCAGTATAATACGCTGTTGCAAAGTGTCTGTTCGACAACTGCTTTCTCATGTTCCCGAATGTATTGTTTAAATTGCTTAAGAAAATCGACAAGTCGTTGGTTGTGTTAGAATTACAGCACTGTCGGAGCGAGCAACTGTTCCGCTTGGGGGTCAGATCGAACTCCTTGCATGATCATCAATACGATAACAAAAATACTGCAGATGAAGATCCTCCTCCTCATTTCATGAAGAAAAAAAGATGAGTTCAGGCTCTTGAGTCTATATTTTAAACATCAATGACTATTTGAGTAGTGTGTAATTCTGTTTTTTTAATGGTACGTAAGCTGCTGGTAGAAGACTTAAAGACTTTAGGTTCTATGTCTGGACTTAAAATACCCTCAATGCAGTGGGGTAATCAAAGATAAAAGACCTGGAATGCAGTGGGGTAATCAAAGGAGACCAATACCAACTTGTAGCTATGAATTTGTGGATAAAAAATAATAATACAATACAATTTTCTTTTTGTAATAACACAGAAAAGTGAAGCAGTGGCAAAGATTAATTCGGAAGACTTAAAAGCAGAAGCAACAGGTCTTTGCTATTCTCCTCATATTCTCCTTATATTTACAGTTGACTCTATACCAGGTCTTTTACATTAGTGAATTCATGGCTTCAACAAGTTCTCAAACTCCATCTTCTTCAACTTCCACTAAGTGGGACGTTTTCCTGAGCTTCCGCGGCACAGACACTCAACATAGTTTCACCAGTCATTTGTATTCTGCCCTGGATCGCTATAATATTCGAACATTTATGGATGATCCTGAGTTAAGGTGTGGAGAAGTGATATCAGATGCATTGCTCGAAGCTATTCAGGAATCTAGGACTTACATTGTTGTCCTCTCTGAAAATTATGCTTCTTCGAGGTGGTGCCTAGACGAGCTGGTAGAGATCCTCAATTACTGCAAAACAATGCAGAGATTGGTAATTCCTGTGTTTTACAACATTGATCCATCAGTTGTGCGATACCAAACTGCGACTTTTGAAAAACATGAAGTTAGATTTGCTGGTGAAATTGAAAGAGTCAGTGTCAAGAATTGGCGGCTTACACTAAGACAAGTTGCCAATAAATCAGGAAAACATGTAGACGGTAAAAGGTAAATACACTAATTTATAGAAATTTTTCTTTTGATTCATGGAACTAAGGAGAATTATGTATGCCTATATATCAGCTACTAAATATTTGATTAAAAAATATAATTAGGAACACATTTAACAAATCTGGGGTTCTAGTCATTCATCCATCTTAATGTGAAATTAGTCCAAGTACGACTTGTGAGGCTTCACTTATTTTACAGATGCAAGGCTCTTTTTATTTCATAATAATAAAAAAAGAATTGCATTGCAGGTTGAAGCTGATATTGTCAATGAAATTGTTAACGAGATTCTACTCCAAATAAAACCTATTGTTTTAGATGTTGCGAGGTATCCAGTTGGGTTGAATTCCCGTGTTGATGACATAACACCATTATTGAGCGGTAGCACAGAAGGTGCCATTAAGATCGATATATATGGTATGGGTGGCGTAGGCAAAACAACTCTGGCCAAAGCAGTTTTTAATGATCAACTCTTGCTAGGAAGCTTTAAGGGAAGCTGCTTCCTCGCAAATGTGAGGGAGACTTCGGGGACTTTAAAAGGCCTAGAGTCTTTTCAACAACAACTTATTAACGATGTTCTTAAAAGTAAGGACAAAGTTTTGGTTACCAGTGTTGCCCAAGGATCTAAGCTAATATAAGCTAGAATTTGTTCTACAAAAATTTTAGTTGTTATTGATGATTTAGGTGACCATAAAGAATATGAATCACTGGTAGGACCATTTGCTTCTGGGAGTGTAGTTATTATAACTACGAGGGATGAAGAGACGTTGGATAATATTGAAGTCGAAACCAAATATCGATACAAGGTTAATGAGCTGGGTGATGCTGAGTCAGAGATACTACTTTTCCAGCATGCATTTGGAGATACTAAGCCACACAATACTCTAATGATATTGTCTAAAGACATTTTACGTCTTGCTGGAGGGCTCCCCTTGGCTCTTGAGGTATTCGGGTCGTACTTGTATAAGAAATTCGAGGGAAGATGGAAATCTTACATTGAGACACTACAGCGAAATCCTAACAGCACTATCCCGCAAAGACTTATGATTAGCTTGAATGCCTTGGAATCAGATGATCCTCTGCTAAAGAAAATGTTCCTTGATATTGCTTGTTTTTTCATTGGATGGGAGAAAGAAGAGGTGGTTGAAATATTGGATACTTATTATTCCCACACGGATGATAAAATTGATATTCTCATGAAAAAAAGTTTATGAACGATCAATGATTACAATGAATTTCGAATGCATGATCTGCTTCAAGATGTGGGAAAGGAAATCGCGCGTAACAACTCTCCTGATGAGCCTGGAAAGTATAGTAGATTGTGGGTACCAAAAGATGTATGCTATGTGTTGGAGGAACAAAAGGTAATTACATCATATTGATATGAATTTTTATGAGTCAAAGTCGTTCATTTACTTTTCTTATTATTCTATGTGTATAAATTACAATCTCCTAGATTTACTTTTCATAACTATGTTGTTGTGGTAAATGTCTTCCTCTTTTTCAATCTCTTAGATTTATTATACAAGTCTGGTAATTAACATTTCATAATGATATGCATGTGTTAGGGAACTGAAGCAATTGAAGGTATCATGCACCACCGTTTTGAAATCGAATATCCATTCAAAGAAGTATCGTTTGCTATGGAAACATTTAGAAGAATGAGTAAATTAAGATTTCTTTCCTTCGATGACGTTAATCTTACTGGAAAGTTTGAACGGACACTAAAAGATTTGAGGTGGTTTTGTTGGGGTGGGTGTCCTTTAAAGTGTTTACCTTTTGATTTTCGCCCTCAAAAGATTGTTATTCTTGAGTTGCCCCGAAGTAAAATGACAACAATGTGGGAAGTAAACAAGGTACTCTGAGTATGTTTCTTACATATATGAAGAGTTATAGTACAAAAATGTCAGATTTGGTAACTCCTAATGGCACTCATTGTTGCAGGTTCCAAATGCTTTTGAGAAGTTGAAGACTCTAAACATGTCGTTTTCTGGTGATTTAACTACCACCCCCGACTTCAGAAGACTATCGTGTCTCAGAAAGTTGAATTTTGAAGGCTGTAGAAGCTTGAAGGAGGTCCATAATTCAATTGGATGTTTGGTGAGCCTTGTCTCCTTAAATTTGAAGTATTGCGGAAACCTAAGAAGTCTTCCAGATACCATTTGCAACTTAAGAGCATTGGAAGTTCTAAGTATTAGTTATTGCACTAAAGTGAAAGAATTGCCTGAGGAATTGGGGAAAATTGAATCTTTAAAACAGCTTGATGCAGAGAGGCTAGCTGTGTTGAAATTACTAGATTCAATCGGAAATCTTAGTAAGCTTGTTGAGCTGAAATTACGTTACAACCAGGAGCTTGAATCTCTTCCAAACAGCATTTGCAACATGAGATCATTGGAGATTCTTGACATTAGTTTGTGTAATAAACTAGAGAGATTACCTAATCAATTGTGGAAGCTTACAAGGTTAATCTCTCTAGATTTAATTGGTTCTTATCATTTTAAACTTCCTGAAATAGAATCAAACCAGACTTCACTATCATTGACACATTTGGCTTTATCTCGGAGTAAAACCACTGCCCTGCCATCCGGTATTAGTCAGCTCTCAAACCTAAATAGGCTTTGTCTTGATGCTTGCCATCATCTGTTGCCCATTGCAGAACTTCCTCCTAATCTGACGAACATTAGTGCCAATCACTGTACGTCTTTGGAAAGATTAAATCTATCTAATTTGAAACACTTGGAGACATTAGACCTCTACTATTGTACTTCTTTGACAGAAATTTTAGGCTTGGGGGATCTCAACTCTTTAGAACGAATGGATTTGCGAGGTTGCCCCTCCTCTCTACAGGCACTTTCTTTGACCAAGCCATTATTTCAGGTTTGGGCAATTTTAAACTCTTGTCTAATAATTTGTCAAAACAATTTGGTTAACTATCTTTTGCTCCCTCTTACCCTAATTATTTTTAGTATTTTTTTGGCACATATTTTAAGTACATAAAGAGAAGCTTCCGGTATTATTTTTTAATTTTTCCTAAACAAAAATTTTAAATTTAAATTGTTGTTTAAAATAAAAAATTTTAAACTAAGTACCTCTTGGTATAATTATTTTTTATACACTTTAAAATACATACATAAAAAAATTCAAAAAGACTACTATTTTTGGGATTTTCTTTTAAGATTTTCTATTTGATGTAGTGGCCAGACTACTATTGTTGATATAGTGTTTCAAAATTAGAAATCGTCTATTTAAAAAAAAAATCAAAACAACATTTTATGAATTTAAATGGTGCCGCTATCATGCTAGTTTTAATAATAGACACACGTATGACTGCCAAGGTATACGGAGAAATGACCTTTTAATTACAATTTGGGGTTAAAATGCCCAAAATATTAAATGTTTATGCAAGTTTAGACTATGTTTATATGAAAACTTCAGAAAGATTTAAACTTCTGGATTTTTTTTACAAGATTTACTCTAGTTTTGAGCAAGAGATTCGTGTTGGCCTTCATTCAGAAAAGTTTTCGGATTGGATTATTCAATCAAGTGTAGATGGGAGTAGTGAATCAATTGTGGATTTGCAACCAAACTTGTCACACAATTACTTAGGGATGATTCTCTGCTTCAAAATGGGGTATGATTCACAATCTGGGCATTTTTCTGTTATGACTTCCACAAGTAATATATTAACAGACAAGGAGTTTGATGGATCAAGTATAGTAATAGTACCAAGATCAATCTTTTCGGTCACAGATGCCGATCATACAATTAAATTTATATCAAGTGCACGCAGAGATTGGATTACATCAAGTCCACACAGTCACAGACATTGGATTCATCTACTGTACAAAAACGAGGATGACAGCACCACCGTCAATGTTGAAGATGAACGAAACAACCTCTGGGCCAGTGATTTTGAACTAGAAGGAGGGTGCCCTTCTAAACGCTTGAAGCTTTTGGAATTGTTTGTTTGATGGACCTGATTCATTTTTCTCTCATCTAGCCTACAAGATATCTTCCTGGATATATCGATGGAAGAAAGAAGAGGTTATCTATACAATGTACAACAAGGTTTTACTTTGGTCAATAATTACATTGACATTCTAAAGTAGTGAAACTCAGTCTTCAAACCTGTGCACTGAAGGCTACTTATATTTTCAAGAATAACAATTCCAAAGCTGCAAATATCGAGTTTACAGTCAAATGTCCATAGACTGCATATCCATCATGGTGTCTCGTATACAAAAGTTAATTTTATACGAAGTTAGGTATCATATAACGATTTACCAAAGCTTCCATTTGCCATGTATTCGTACACAGGATGTACCATTGATCATTTATGAAAGCATCCCAGTAGATATATGGATGATATTCTGGTGATGAACATTACTTAAGAGGCAAACTTTGATATCAACATCTGCTTTGCTTCAAGTTATAGCACATCTCCATTATGCATCTCCTATTTTTGTATTCTTCGCAAAAACTATTTGTTGCTGATTTTAAATATTTAAAACTGTAAATAAACATGATCATCTGATATACAAAAAAAAAATATTCATCATGAGAATGTCGAGTACATTGTTGTAGTCGATGTTGGATCACTACAGAACACTTGTCTGTTTGCCGCCGCAACACAATGTTAGGAATTCCCGTTTCCTGTCTTTGCGTAAATTAAATACGGAGATTATAACAGTCAATAATAATAACAGATATTGACAGATGAACACCAAGATTTATACGTGGAAAACCCCCTTAAGCCAAAGAGGTAAAAACCACGGGACCTACTCCGAATGTTTCCACTATAATGATAATAATGGTTACAATATTCTCTCTCAAGTTTACGAAGTAACACTTGAGGCACAACTGAATAGAAATACAGTGATTCACTACTCCTTCGGTATTGGACCGGATAACCTGGACGAACTCCCTTTGTAGCAACTACAACAGCTGGACGAACTCCTAATGCTACAGCGGGACAGATTCCGATGGCTGCAGCCTGACACTCACATAAACTCCCTCGAAACGAAAGAATAGAGTAGCACGAGGGTCCCTATCCTGACCTGCCTGAAACTACCGCAAGGTAAGTTTCCTACTAGACGGACTATCTAGCAGCTATGATGGAGAGAAGAGAGTAAGATGTTTTGGTGTTTGGTGTGTTTTAGAATGAAGGGAGATGGAGGTATTTATAGGAGGGGGGTTGTAGTAGGTGGGGGTAGGTTTATGTTAGGTGGTGAGGTTGGTAGTATGAGTTTGAAAATAAATAGTTAGGTCGGCTGCCAAACTCACAGTTAATCACTTGCACTCCATACCTGCACCCTGCTTGCACAGCTCCAAATTTTCCCGTGGAACGACCTTCGTCATCATATCAGCCAGATTCTTATCCGTGTGTATCTTCTCTATCTGTATCACCCCATCTTCAACCTGTTCCCGTAGCCAATGGTAACGTACATTAATATGCATAGTACGACTGTGACAAGTAGCATTCTTGCTCAAGTCAATAGCATTCTGGCTATCACAATACAACTCAAAGTTGTCTTGCTTCTGACCCAATTCTTGGAGAAACCGCTTTAACCAAACCAGCTCCATGCCTGTGATGTGTTAAAATGTAATACCGCAAGCGCACGGTGTCTGTTGTTAGCAGATACTAGCAAGTACGGGTCGAATCCACAAGGAGACAAGTTTTAAGAATTTCAATCTAAATACTGTAAATTGTTCTTAGAGAAAAACAAATGTTGAAGATTTTTTACTAACTAACAATGCAAATTAAATATGTTTTAAATCAATTAACTAAAGGTCTAGGGCAATTTAGGTTCACCATGCTTACACCAAACAATCACAAAAGTAAAACAATTCAATGGGTCGAGTAATTAAAGTAATGATTAATCTCTCTCAAGCATTAACACTTTCAGAAATCCAATGATGCTCTCGCACTCACTTTCAATTCTGCTAATCGTATGTGTGCCTCTAGTGAGTAAAATCTCTCGATCTATTACCCATATTGCATACAATTAATCCATGATATTGGCCAATTACACAAACTAAGTATTAAAACATATCAATTAGAATTACTCTTTACCCATTAAACTACTAATCAAATTAAAGCATAATCATGGTGCAAACATGGCTCCCCTTTACACCATAGAATGGAACTACTCACTCATACTAGAAGTAAAAGCAATAACAAATATATAGAAAGCCATAAAACACATGTACTAATAAAAACAAGAGAGTAAAGAATACCTCTAATCTTATATTAATGAAGAACAAAGAATCCCAGCTTAACCAAGTGATTACAATGGAAGAGATGAAGAGCAAAGAATATGAACCCTAGCTCTTGTAAAAAAAATACGTCTCTTTTTCACGTTCTCTCCTCAAAACTAATAATAAAAAACTAACTCTAAAATCTGATTTTTATCCCCTAATAAAAGTATTTTTAATATTCTAATAAATTTACAAAAAGATATCCATAATTGAATAGGATTTTCTTGTAAAATTCGTAATTGATTTTGCTCCTCTGTTTCTGGGCTCTTCCAGTTGGACTCTGCTCTTTGGACCACCTCAGAATTAAAGAAAATTCCCTAAGCTTCGCGTGGGCTGTAAGATCGTCCAAATCCGACTTCTGGAATATAGGCAGCCCGTGTAGCCCAATATATAATACGAATTTTCTCCTATTTAAACTCCAAAATAGCTCTTTTTGCTCCAAATCCTTCCAAGTTATGAATTCCTTATTTCCTACAATAAAACAATTAAATCTATTAAATAAAAATCCAAATCAATGCAAAACACAATTAATATGAGAATAAAATCATCTAAAATATATATAAAAATATATTCTATCAAACATCCCCACACTAAGCATTTGCACGTCCTCGGAAAAATAAAT
Organism: Kitagawia praeruptora; assembly: GCA_037693485.1. Lineage (NCBI taxonomy): Eukaryota > Viridiplantae > Streptophyta > Magnoliopsida > Apiales > Apiaceae > Kitagawia > Kitagawia praeruptora. Next base: position 99,018,769 of record CM075354.1, on the reverse strand, counting down.
AAAATAAAAACTAAGTCCTAACAAACATCACTTTCGTAGATGACACGATTGCATTGAGCATATGCAACAAGCCGTTAAACCCCTAGGTAGCCCTAGTAGGACGAGTGTTGTCTCGTGAGGGTTTATAGTGAATATACCCACAAAATCCATTTTTTTCTGCCAAGTCTCAAGTATGCAACATATCATAGAACTCCACACAAGTAAACCTCAATCACACAATATTGAACGTCTGTTCACTTACACATCATATGCACAAGACTATCCAAGTAAGCACACAGTCTAGATAGACAAAAAGATCATGAAATAGACATCAATGTCGCCTTTAGTAAGTAACATGTTGTAGATAGAAAAGCTCACATAACTCTCAAATCACACAAGTGTATAGGTGAAGTGTATTCGCTCAAGTTCAATCAATAAAGTCATGTGCTATCATATGCTTGGTTGTCCACCAAATCTCCACTACTTTGAATACATGCATGCACAAATCAAAAGGTCTTTGTTAAGGGTTGTAACGCGGCTAAGGTGAAGGGTAGGGAATCAAGAAAAAGGCTAACAAGTGGCTAACTTGACAACTACTAGAGCATAATGTTCATTTCTAATTAAAGCACTCAACATGAAATTTTGATCATGTAAAAGCTGAGCAAACTCCCACAAGCATTAAACCCCAAGCACATATTACCATGTACTTTTTCACTTTCATATTGCTCATACCAATGAACACAACTCCCCACTTGATCTTTTTTTTTCTTTTTTCTATTTTTTTCTATTTTTTTTTCTTTTTTTCCTTTTTTCTTTCATATTGATTCCCGCCAAATGAACATACCTTAATAAAGAAATCCCCACACTATGCACTCACCAACCCCCAAATGAATCAAAATGCTCTAATAGTAAATCAAGACAAGAATAAACAAGTAGGCTCAAGAATTTAGAGTGGTGATATACAAAAATAACGGTTAAAAGGCTCAAAGGGGTTCACTAAGGATATAATTCACGGGTACTGTTTGGATAAATGTGGCTATTCCTAGTGCCTTTATCATTTTCATGCACACACATACCATGTAGTCTCAATAAGGTTTAAAACAAGTTCTAGAGCAACATACCCAATAAAGATTTTTTTTTTTAACTTCAACAAGCATGGGTTGCCTCCCAAGAAGCATTTATTTAGAGTCTTTAGCTTGACTTCTAACCTCGATTTAGATGTTCGTGGAGGGATTATCGAGACGAATCATCTCCATTTTTCCAACAAATGCACCATCCATATATAATTTAAGGCGTTGACCGTTTACCTTAAATTTTGCTCCATCTTGTCCCATGATCTTAATAGCACCATGGAATTTAACTCCAGTTACAGTGAAAGGTCCGGACCATCTAGATTTAAGCTTCCCAGGAAAAAGTCGAAGCCTTGAGTTAAATAACAACACCTTGTCACCAACTTGAAAATCTCTTCGCTGGATCATCTTATCATGCATTTTCTTCGTTCTCTCCTTGTAAATTCTAGAATTATCATAAACATCAAATCGAAGCTCATCTAATTCATTTAATTGAAGTCTTGCCTGCCCCGCAGCCTTTAAATCCATGTTGAGCTCCTTTATAGCCCAAAAAGCACGATGTTCCAGTTCAACTGGCAAGTGACATGCCTTGCCATAGACTAATCGATATGGAGTAGTTCTAATAGGGGTCTTGTAAGCTATCCGATAAGCCCATAAAGCATCATCTAGCTTCAAGTACCAATCTTTTCTATATTTTGCAACCACCTTCTCTAGAATACTTTTAATTTGACGATTTGAAACCTCCACTTGGCCACTTGTTTGAGGATGATAAGCAAGACCAACCTTGTGAGTGACACCATACTTCTTCAACAAAGTTTCAAATTGTCCATGGTGAAAATGAGAACCACCATCACTTATCACTGTCCTTGGAACTCCAAAACGAGGGAAGATGATATTTTTAAAGAGCTTCATAACGACCTTGGAATCATTGGTTACCGTTCCAACAGCTTCAACCCACTTGGACACATAATCGACTGCAACTAAGATGTATCTCATCCCACAAGAACTTGGAAAGGGTCCCATAAAATCAATACCCCATACATCAAATATCTCGACTTCAAGAATACCAGTTTGAGGCATCTCATGGCGTTTAGAAATATTACCCGTCCTTTGACATGCATCACAAGCCAAACAGAAAGTACGAGCATCCTTAAATAGAGAAGGCCAAAAGAAACCAGATTGAAGTACCTTAGCAGCAGTTTTGGAAGGACCATGGTGGCCGCCACATGCAAGCGAATGACAATGCTTGAGAATGTCATGTACTTCGAACTCAGGGACACATCTACGAAAGATTAAATCAGCACACTTGCGATACAAGAAAGGGTCATCCCAAAAATATTGTTTAGCATCATGATAAAACCTCTTTCTTTGCTGATAAGTCAATTCTGGAGGGTGAGATCCACTAACACAGAAATTTGCAAAATCTGCATACCATGGAGTTTGAGTAGCAACCGAAAACAGGTGATCATCTGGAAAAGAATTGTCAATAGGAGTACTTGATGCAATATCAGATTTGAAACGCAACCGTGAGAGATGATCCGCAACTACATTCTCAGCACCCTTCTTGTCTTTGATTTCCAAGTCAAATTCTTGGAGTAATAGAATCCAACGAATAAGCCTTGGCTTTGCTTCTTTCTTCGCCAATAGATATTTGAGTGCTAAATGATCAGTGTGAATAATGACTTTGGAGCCAATGAGATAGGCTCAGAATTTGTCAAGAGCGTAGACCACAGCTAGAAGTTCCTTCTCAGTCGTAGCATAATTAACTTGAGCTTCATCCAAGGTTTTACTTGCATAGTAGACGGCGTGCAATACCTTGTCTTTCCTTTGACCGAGAACTGCTCCAACAGCATAATCACTTGCATCACACGTGATTTCAAATGGAAGATTCCAATCTGGAGATTGAGTGGTTGGTGCACTTATCAAAGCTTCCTTAATCCTGTTAAAAGACTCCAAACAAGCGTCAGTAAACACAAAGGTGGCATCCTTAAGCAACAATTGAGTGAGGGGTTTTGTAATTTTTGAAAAATCTTTTATAAAACGACGATAAAAACCCGCATGACCAAGGAAACTCCTCACTCCCTTGACATTAACAAGAGGAAGAAGCTTCTCAATCACCTCAATTTTTGCTTTGTCAACCTGGATGCCACGTTCAGAAATCAAGTGACCAAGTACCACTCCTTCATTTACCATGAAGTGGCACTTTTCCCAATTCAAAACCAAATTCACCTATTCACAACGTTTAAGCACTTTAGAAAGATTATGCAGACATACATCAAAATCAGACCCATAAACACTGAAATCATCCATAAATACTTCCATGATAGACTCTATGAAATTAGAAAATATGGTAATCATGCAACGTTGAAAAGTAGCAGGGGCATTGCACAATCCAAAAGGCACTCTACGATATGCAAAAGTACCATATGGGCAAGTAAATGTAGTCTTTTCTTGGTCATCAGGATGTATAGGGATCTGAAAGAACCCTGAATATCCGTCTAAATAGCAAAAGTACTTATGCTGAGCAAGTCTTTCTAACATCTGATCAATGAAAGGGAGAGGGTAATGGTCTTTTCTAGTAGCGGTGTTTAACTTACGGTAATCAATGCACATTCACCAACCGGTGACAATTCGAGTGGGAATTAATTCATCTTTATCATTCTTAATTACCGTTGTTCCTCCTTTCTTAGGGACTACCTGAACTGGGCTTACCCATTTAGAATCGGAAATCGGGTAAATGATGCCCGCATCTAACAACTTCAAAACTTCTTTTTTAACAACCTCTTGCATGTTAGGGTTCAGGCGACGTTGTCCCTGTATGCAAGGCTTATGGTCATCATCTAAGTGAATTCTATGCATGCAAAAGTCTGGGCTAATCCCTGTAAGATCATCAATACTATACCCAATAGCTTTTCTATGCACACGCAAAACATTAAGAAGCTTAAAAACCTGGTTATCATCAAGACTAGAGCTAACAATCACAGGACAAGTCTTTTCATCATCAAGAAACACATATTTAAGATTAGATGGTAAAGGCTTTAACTCTAACTTCTTTACCCGAGGTTGACCACAAGAAGTGATAGTGTTGGTTACCTCACAATTTGGATCTACTACACCATCCAACTCAAGAATCAATGAATCGACTTCAGCATGTCCTTCTCCTTCGTATGCTTCAAGCATGAGCACTGCTTCCAATGCATCATTCAATAGAATCTGAGGCGTCTCATCTTGGACAATTTCATCTATAACATCAATCATGCAGCAAGTATTCTCAAGCAAAGGGGATTTAAGAGCAGAGGTTAGAGTAAAAGTAATTTTATCATCACCAACGCTCAATGTGAGAGTTCCACTTTTAACATCAATTACAGCACCTGCAGTACAAAGAAATGGTCTACCTAAAATAATAGGTATTTGGCTATCCTCTTCCATATCTAGAACTACAAAGTCTACGAGAATATAGAATTTTCCAACCCTAACAGGCACATCCTCTAAAATTCCAAGAGGATATTTTATCGAACGGTCTGCCATTTGCAAAGTCATCTGTGTACATTTTAACTCTCCCATGTTTAATTTTTGAAAAATCGAGAGAGGCATGACTGAAACGCTAGTGCCTAAATCACATAAAGCTTTATCAATAAACAATGCACCTAAATGACACGGGATCGAAAAACTACCAGGATCTTTAAGCTTAGGTGGAGACTTATTCTGTAAAACAGCACTACACTACTCAGTAAAAGCTACTGTCTCTACCTCACCAAAGGACCTTTTCTTAGTGAGAATATCCTTAAGAAACTTTGCATATGATGGAACTTGAGAAATTAAATCAGTGAAAGGAACTGTTACCTCAAGGTTCTTGACAAGTGTCATGAACTTACCAAACTGCTGGTCCACCTTAGTTCTGTTCATCCTGCTAGGGAATGGGAGCTTTGGCACAAATGGTGGAGGGGTGACTGCAGTCTTTTCTTTGTCCTTTTTCTTGCTTTCCTCAGTTTCACCTTCGTTTGTGTCTTCAACAACTTTCTCTACCTTCTCTTCCTCAGAATTCTCTTTTTATTTCTCAGTAGGAACATCGTCAGTAGGCATTGGAGGAGCATCATAAGTACGCCCACTCCTAAGAGTAATGGCATTCACATTTTCCTTTGGCTGAGTTGGTTGTGCTGGTAGAGAGCCTTGTTGCCTTGTAGACGAAGAACTAGCCATTTGAGCAATCTGAGTTTCTAGCATCTTATTATGAATCTCCATCTGGTTCATCTTCCTATTGTTATCCTCCATATTCTTTTGCATTTGTAACAATATCTTCATCATATCACCTTGATTATCAGCCTGTGCAGCTTGATTGGATTGAGGAGCATAATTCTGATAGGGATTCTGAAATCCAGGGGGATTCATAGGTCCTTGCGGGGGCCTATACTACTGCTATGGAGGAGGCTGATACGATTGCTGATATTGCTGCTGATGATTAGGAACATTTGAATTCTGAGCGTTATTGTTCCTATATGAGAAGTTCGGATGATCTTTCCAACCAGGATTGTAAGTGTTGGAATACGGATTGTACCGCTGCCTCTGTTGGAAAACATTTGCTTGCTCCATCTGAAAATTTTGTGAATTTTGAGCATTGTATTGGCAATCGTTACCATAGTGGCCGTGGATGCCACAGACTTCACAAACAGGATTATTCATAGGAGCCATGGATGACAATGCATTGATACTCATAGGTGGAGTAGAGGGCTGAGATGTCTTCAATGAGTGGATCTCCTAAGTCAATGCAGCTAGTTGAGATGATAATAGAGAATAAGCATCCACTTCAAGTTTACCCCCTTTCTTGGCTGCTCTCGGGTTACTGAAGTGATTGGCAGCCAAATTTGAAAGAAAAGCATGTGCATCATCAACTCCTTTGTCTAAAAACACGCCACCTGCAGCGTTATCAACTGTACCTTTTGTTTCAGGATCAAGACCATTGTAGAAGCTTTTAAGAAGAAACCACTTCTCAAGACCATGGTGTGGGCATGCACGTTGAGAATCCTTGAATCTGTCCCAAGCATCCCGAAGAGATTCGCCATAATCTTGCTTAAAACCCATCATCTTGTCGATCAAATCGTCGGTTCTGTTAGGAGGGAAGAACTCAGTTAAGAAAGCCTGAGCAATCTCATCCCACTCGGTCAAGTCAATATCATTCAACCATTTTTGAGCTTTGTCACGAAGAAAGAAACCGAACAACATGACTTTCAACTGGTTTGGAGTGACTCCCTCATGTTTAATTGTAGAACAGAGCTGTTAAAACCGTTGCAGATGATTTGTAGGATCTTCAGAGGTAAGCCTAGCAAATTGATTCTGTTGGATCATAGTGAGCAAAGCAGGCTTGATCTCAAAATTTGCTGCTTGAATCGCTGGCATAGCAAGGCCGGTAGGTACCCCACTCGAAGAGGGCTGTGAGTAGTTCTTCAAAGATTTGGGAGGAAGGTCCGCCATTTTAATCTTTGGTTCAGGTCTCTTTTGCTTCTTCTCTTTCCTTTGTTGATCTATGTATTGTTGACAAGTAATTCCAGAATCTGGACTAAGAAGAGTTGTATCTTCTTTCGTTTGATCTTTTTTCGTTTGAGACCTGGTCCTGGGCATCAACAACTAAGCAAGGAAAAACAGTAAGATCGGTCTCAGTTGGAACAAGAGTTCCAAAGAGACAAGAGAAACAATCTAAAACAATCAAACTAAAATTATAGAAACTAGGCGTCTCCCCGGCAGCGGCGCCAAAAACTTGATGTGTTAAAATGTAATACCGCAAGCGCACGGTGTCTGTTGTTAGCAGATACTAGCAAGTACGGGTCGAATCCACAAGGAGACAAGTTTCAAGAATTTCAATCTAATTACTGTAAATTGTTCCTAGAGAAAAACGAATGTTGAAGATTTTTACTAACTAACAATGCAAATTAAATATGTTTTAAATCAATTAACTAAAGGTCTAGGGCAATTCAGGTTCACCATGCTTACACCAAACAATCACAAAAGTAAAACAATTCAATGGGTCGAGTAATTAAAGTAATGATTGATCTCTCTCAAGCATTAACACTTTCATCCAATGATGCTCTCGCACTCACTTTCAATTCTGCTAATCGTATGTGTGCCTCTAGTGAGTAAAATCTCTCGATCTATTACCCATATTGCATACAATTAATCCATGATATTGGCCAATTACACAAACTAAGTATTAAAACATATCAATTATAATTACTCTTTACCCAATAAACTACTAATCAAATTAAAGCATAATCATGGTGCAAACATGGCTCCCCTTTACACCCTAGAATGGAACTACTCACTCATACTAGAAGTAAAAGCAATAACAAATATATAGAAAGCCATAAAACACATGTATTAATAAAAACAAGAGAGTAAAGAATACCTCTAATCTTATATTAATGAAGAACAAAGAATCCCAGCTTAACCAAGTGATTACAATGGAAGAGATGAAGAGCAAAGAATATGAACCCTAGCTCTTGTAAAAAAAATACGTCTCTCTTTTTCACGTTCTCTCCTCAAAACTAATAATAAAAAACTAACTCTAAAATCTGATTTCTATCCCCTAATAAAAGTATTTTTAATATTCTAATAAATTTACAAAAAGATATCCATAATTGAATAGGATTTTCTTGTAAAATTCGTAACTGATTTTGCTCCTCTGTTTCTGGGCTCTTCCAGTTGGACTCTGCTCTTTGGACCACCTCAGAATTAAAGAAAATTCCCTAAGCTTCACGTGGGCTGTAAGATCGTCCAAATCCGACTTCTGGAACTCAAGATACGGCTCAAACAGTATAGGCAGCCCGTGTAGCCCAATAATACGAATTTTCTCCTATTTAAACTTCAAAATAGTTCTTTTTGCTCCAAATCCTTCCAAGTTATGAATTCTTTATTTCCTATAATAAAACAATCAAATCTATTAAATAAAAATCCAAATCAATGCAAAACACAATTAATATGAGAATAAAATCATCTAAAATATATATAAAAATATATTCTATCAGCCTGCTTCACAAGCATCAATATACTCTGATTCAGTTGTTGACAACGCAACACACTTTTGCAACTTGGACTGCCATGCTATAGCTCCCCCCGCAAAAGTGAAAAGCATCCATGACGTGGACTTCATCCCATCTGGATGTCCTGCCATGTCATCATCTGTAAAACCTTCCAAGATTGGGTCACCGTGTCCATACTTCAAGCATAACCCCGAAGTGCCCTTGAGATATCTGAGAATCCACTTAACTGCTTCCCAATGCTTTCTTCCTGGATTTGACAGATATCTACTCACAACTCCAATAACATGAGCAATATCTGGTCTTGTACAAACCAATGCATACATAAGACTCCCCACTGCGGATGTGTAGGGAACTTCCTCCATATCCTCCTTCTCCTTGTCTATTGACGGACACATTTTCTTGTCCAGTTTAAAATGTCCCGCCAATGGTATGCTAACAGGTTTAGCATCATCCATATTGAACCTTTTTAATACCCGTTCAATATATCCCTGTTGTGAAAGCCACAACCTACGAGTTGTTCTATCACGAACAATCTTCATCCCTAGGATTTGTTTTGCTGGACCCAAGTCTTTCATATCAAAGAACTTGGACAAATCTTCTTTCAGCTTGCTGATCATGTTAGCATCTTGGCCGACCACTAACATATCATCAACATAAAGCAGCAGGATAATGAAGTTACCGTTAGGAAACCTTTGCACATAAGCACAGTGATCGAATGCTGTTCTCCTGAACTTATGATTCCTCATGAATGAATCAAACTTTTTGTACCACTGTCTTGGCGCTTGCTTAAGCCCGTATAAACTCTTCTTGAGTTTACAAACCATGTGCTCCTTCCCTTTCACTTCAAATCCTTCTGGTTGATGCATGTAGATCTCTTCCTTCAAATCTCCATGAAGGAATGCAGTTTTCACATCTAACTGCTCAAGCTCAAGATCCATGCTAGCCACTAATCCGAGAACTGTTCGGATTGATGTCATCTTTACAACCAAAGAAAAGATTTCATCAAAATCAATGCTTTCCTTCTGTGCAAAGCCTTTAACCACCAAGCGTGCTTTATACTTTACAAGCTTTTCATCATCCCTTTTTACTTTGAAGACCCATTTGTTCCTCAAAGCCTTCCATCCTCTCGGAAGTGTAGTCAACTCATAAGTTTCATTCTTGTTTAAAGAATCCATCTCCTCTTGCATTGCTTTCAACCAGCAATTGGTTTCTTTATGAGTCTTGACTTCCTCAAAGGTCTCGGGCTCCCCCTCATCAGCAATTAAGATATACTCGGATGAAAGATATCTTCCTGATGGTCTCCGTTCTCTCGTAGAATGTCGTGGCTGAATTTCTTCAGCTTCAGGCTGAGGCGGTAGCTCCCCCTGCTCAGCAGCCTCATCATCTACCATATCATCTCCATCATCTTCTAATGTATCTGGATTTCTAGCTTGCCTTGGTTGTTGAGTGCTCCCAAAATTCTCATAATTTTGAGACTCATGGAAAACCACATCTCTGCTCCTGAATATCTTCTTCGATTCAAGATTCCACAACCGATACCCGAACTCTGGATCCCCGTAGCCAACGAGAATACACAGAGTTACTTTATCTTCAAGCTTTGTTCTATGCTCCTTTGGGATGTGTGCAAAAGTCTTGCATCCAAACACCCGCAAGTAGGAATAGGAAACATCCTTTTCTAACCAGATCTTCTCTGGAATCTCAATATTCAGAGGTGCCGATGGAGATCGATTGATCAAGTAGCAAGCTGTTCTTACATCTTCTCCCCAAAATGACTTTGGCAATTTAGACATTTTCAACATGCATCTGACTCGTTCAGCAATGGTGCGGTTCATTCTTTCCGCAACAACATTCTGTTGTGGAGTGCCAGGAACTGTTCTTTCATGCCGGATACCATGCTTTGCAAGATACTCTTTAAACTCTTTTGAAGTGTACTCCCCCCGTTGTCACTACGAAGGCACTTCAGTTGTTTCCCTATTGATCTTTCAACCATGGCATGAAACTTCTGGAAGTACTCAAACAATTGATCTTTGGATTTGAGTATCTCAACCCACACCTTTCGAGATGCTTCATCAATGAAGGTAACAAAGTACCTATTTCCGCTTAAGGACTCCACTTCAAACGGACCACATACATCAGAATAAACTCTTTCTAACAGCTCTGACTTTTTCTTCAATGGACTGCTAAAAGATACTCTATGTTGTTTCCCGAATAAACAATATTCCCACGGCTGCAATGCAGTTCCTTTAGCAAACGGAATGAGGGATTTCTTTGCTAGAATCTACAGCCCTTTCTCGCTCATGTGACCAAGCCTCTTGTGCCACAATCTTGCTGAAGCTTCATCTTCAACTATATTCAACTCATTTGAACACATCGTCACTTGTGTCTTGTACAAAGAACCACAAGTGGATCCTCTTGCAACCACCAACGAACCCGTAGTAAGCTTCCACCTTCCACCACTGAAGGTATTTACGTACCCCTGCTTGTCTAACGCCATGCCGGAAATCAAGTTGAGCCGTAAGTCTGGAACATGCCTGACATCTTTCAAAGTCATTGAACAACCCGTGTTTGTCTCAATACAGATGTCACCAATGCCTGCGATCTTTGATTGATCTGAGTTACCCATTCTTACAGTACCAAAATCCCATGACTTGTACGTCGTAAAGAATTCCTGAGTGGGTGTTGCATGATACGTTGCTCCAGTATCTATCACCCATTCGAACTTCTGATCATCAACATGTAAGCATTCTTCTTCCCCAAAAGAAAGGATCACAACATCTTCTGTCATAGCAGCTGTTGTACTTTTCTCGGCATGTTTCCCTTGTTGACCATTATTTTGTTGCTTGAGCCAGGCCCTACAATCCTTTTTGTAATGACCCTTCTTACAATAGTAGCATTCAACATTGGCATTTGATTTGCCACCGGAATTCCTAAAATTCCTGCTTTTACTACGCCCTCAGTTTGTCTCCCTGTAGTTGCTTCTACCCCTGTTCTCAGTAACAAGAGCCTGGGAATCTTGGCTGACTCCTTGTACCTTTCTTCTCATGGATTCACTAAGGATACTCTGCCTAATTGATCGCAACGTTAGTTGCTCAGTTGGTACAGCATTAGTTACTGTTACCACTAGCGTATCCCAGCTGGATGGTAAAGTGTTGAGAAGAAATATTGCTTGGAATTTCTGTTCAAACTCCATCTTCATATTTGATAGTTGATTTAACAACCCTTGGAATTCGCTCATATGCTCTGACATGTTGTTCCCATCCTGGCACCTCATGTTCACCAGCTGACGAACTAGAAAAGTTACATTTTGTGAACTTTTCTCTTGGAACGTAGACTCTAATGTCGTCCAAAGCGTATAAGCGTCTTCTTCTTCAGAGACATGATGATACTCCGAATTATCAATCCATCGACGAATGAGACTGATAGTTTTCATGTTCATCTTCTTCCAGTCAGCATCAGACTTTGTTGTAGGTTTGACTCCTTTCAGCTCCACCGGATCAAACAAGTCCTTACTATAAAGCAGATCCTTTATTCTGCTTTTCCACATCGGATAATTTGAAGCTGTTAAGCTTACCATTACACTGGAAGAATCATCCATTTTAATTTACCAAAGACTATGGGAATCTCACTTAGAACCACACAAGTTGGCCAGGAAAGTGGATGTGTTTGGGGAGCCTTCCGTATTTGTACGGCGCTTTATCAAGTAACCACTGTGCACAAAGCACTTTCCTAGACACCAACAACGTGGGCCCTGTTGAGTATACAACAACGAAAGCAAAACCAAAACGAATAAACAAGAACAAGAAAATAAACGACAATCACACAAGACAAAGATTTAACGTGGTTCGGAAATTCCTACTCCACAAGCCGCACTTATTTTGTATTGATCTCTCACAATTGTGTTGTGTTAGGGTTTTACAATTACAAGAGAATATTTATAATAGAAGAAACTGGGCTTATCTCAACATATGGGCCAAAGCTGAAAAAACACGCACTCAGGGGCCCTGAGCTTGAGCTCATGGTCTTGAGCACAAATATTGATGCTGGCTGATTTGTTCAAAGGCCCTGAGCATCCGCTCAGGGGCCCTGAACAGCCTAGACTCCACAAACTTAACAATCTCCCACTTGGAGTCTGACCACATCTTCGCTTCACTCTTGTAAGTCTAGTATCACCCAATCCTTCGATCAATAACTCTAACTAGTGCAGCGCCTTCTCATCAATCAGTTATGAAGGCCAGTTGAAGCTATGCAAAGCTTCAACTTTTCATTAGTAACCACCTTAGTCAACATATCTGCAGGATTCTTTGAACCAAGGATTTTCTTCAAGGACAAAGTACCATTGCTAATCAACTCTCTTGTAAAGTGATATCTTAGCTGAATATGCTTCGTCCTAGCATGAAACACAGGATTCTTCGCAAGATGAATTGCACTCTGACTATCGCTATACAAAGCACTGTCCGCCTGTTTCTTGCTCAACTCCTCAAGAAAATTCTTCAACCAAATCATCTCCTTGCTAGCTTCAGAGATAGCCATATATTCTGCTTCTGTGGTTGAAAGAGCAACACTCTTTTGAAGTCGAGACATCCAACTAACTGTTGTGCCACCCAAAGTGAAAATATATCCCGTAGTACTTTTTCTTGTATCCAAACATCCACCCAAATCTGCATCAGAGAACCCTTCCAAGATAACATCTTTCTTGCTGAAACATAATGCAACCTTGGACGTGCCTTTCAAGTAGCGCAACAACCACTTGACTGCTTCCCAATGCTCTCTTCCTGGATTAGACATGAACCTGCTAACAACTCCCACTGCATGAGCAATATCTGGCCTTGTACACACCATAGCATACATCAAACTGCCAACTGCAGATGCATACGGAACTTTAGCCATATCTTTCTTGCCTTCATCCATTTTAGGTGACTGCTTCTTCGTGAGATTAAAGTGAGTCGCCAACGGTGTACTTCTGGTCTTCGCATCCTGGACACTGAATTTCTGCAACAATTTCTCAATATACTTCTCTTGAGATAATTTCAAAGTACCTTCAGATCTATCCCTTATGATGCTCATACCAAGTATCTGTTTTGCTACACCCATATCTTTCATCTCAAACTCCTCAGACATCTGTCTCTTTAACCTGTTGATTTCCCTCATGTTTGATCCTGCTATCAACATGTCATCAACATACAACAACAATATGATATAAGATGAATCAAATTGTTTAAAATAACAACAATGATCCATAGCACTCCTAGTGTACCCATTCTTCATCATAAAGCTATCAAACTTCAAGTACCATTGTCTTGGCGCTTGCTTCAAACCATACAAGCTTTTTATAAGCTTGCAAACAAGGTTTTCTTTCCCAGCTACCTGAAATCCCTCTGGCTGTACCATGTAGATGTCTTCCTCAAGATCACCATGTAAGAACGCGGTCTTAACATCTAGTTGCTCTAGATGTAACTCCTCTGCAGCCACAATACTTAGCACAATTCTAACTGTAGTCATCTTAACAACCGGAGAAAATATATCAGTATAGTCAATACCCTTTTTCTGTTGATAACCCTTGACTACTAACCTCGCCTTGTATCTCTTGCTGCCATCAGGTTCTTCTTTGATCCGGAACACCCACTTATTCTGTAAAGCCTTCTTTCCTGCTGGTAATTCTGTTAAAGACCAAGTTTCATTCTTCTCAAGAGAACTCATCTCTTCTTCCATGGCTGATTTCCACTGAACTGAATCATCCACCTGAACTGCCTCTGAATAACACTGAGGCTCTCCATCCTCGGTCAATAACATATAATATGCTGAAGGAGAAAATCTTTGTGGTGGCCTCACAATTCTGCTAGACCTTCTTACCTCAGCCTGTGGAGTAACTGGAACTGTGTCATCACCATTCCCCGAACTCCCACTATTTCCTGCAAGATCTTTTTCTGTAATATCTTCAAGCACTGCTTTCTCTTTCTCAGGTTTTTCTTTTGCTAACTCAGAATCGACTGCAAGCTTATCCTTGTACACTGCACTCTCATTAAAAGTAACATCTCTACTTCTAACGACCTTCTTCGTCAGTTCATCCCAGAAACGGTAACCCATATCATCTGAGCCATAACCAATGAAGATACACTTCTTTGCTTTCGGATCAAGCTTGTCCCTGTCAGAATCTTTAACACGCACATAAGAAACACAACCAAAAACTCGCAAGTGTGAAAGATTTACCTCCTTTTTCTGCCACTCTTCTTCAGGAATCTTGAACCCCAAAGGAACTGAAGGTCCTCTATTTATGAGATACGCTGCTGTGCTAACTGCATCTGCCCAAAAAGTCTTTGGCAACCCTGCATGCAACCTCATACTCTTGGCCCTCTCATTCAAGGTTCTATTCATGCGCTCTGCAACACCATTCTGCTGCGGTGTCTCTGGAATAGTTTTGATCATTCTAATCCCATATTCTGCGCAATAGCTTTTAAACTCATCACTACTGTACTCACCACCATTATCTGACATCAAGCTCTTAACCTTCAAACCGGTCTGATTTTCAACTTCAGTCTTCCACTTCTTGAAAGTAGCAAACACATCTGATTTATTCTTCAAGAAATAAACACATACCTTTCTAGTGGAATCGTCAATGAAAGTGACATAGTAGCGAGATCCTCCCAACGACGCAACTGCTGTTGGACCATATACATCTGTATGAACTAGCTCTAACCTCTCAGCCTTGGGTGTCCTCCCTGATTTTGTAAAAGTAACTCGTTTCTGTTTTCCAAGAACACATGGCTCACAGAACCCAACTTCCACATTCTTCAGCTCTGGAATCTTTCCCTTCGAAGTTAACAGCTTCATACCCTTTTCACTCATATGACCAAGTCTTTGGTGCCACAAAGTTGAAGACCCAATCTCATCAGCAACTGCATTTGCTTCATAGCTAGATTGTTCAACTACGTACAACGTCCCCTTTTTGTCTCCACGAGCAACAACTAGATTCCCCTTTATAACCTTCCACTGTCCGTCTCCGAAAGTAACTCGATACCCTTCCTTATCTAACTAACCCACAGATATCAGCATCTTCTTCAGTCCAGGAATGTATCTTACATCTTTCAACGTCCAGCTAGTCCCCAAAGAGGTCTTGAGATTAATATCTCCCATGCCCGCAATATCCAAAGTCTCATCATCAGCAAGATGGACTTTACCAAAATTTCCAAGTCTGAAATTTAACATCAAATCCTTGCAAGGGGTAGCATGGAATGATGCACCAGAATCCATAACCCATGATTCAACGGAACATTCAACACAACAAATCAAAGCATCGTCATCCGCCACTTCTTCAACTACATTAGCTGAATTATCCTCTTTCTTCTTTCCTTTAGGAGCTGCGGGAGCCGTACACTGATTTCTGAAGTGACCTTTCTTCTGACAATTCCAACAAACAATCTCCTTGCGATCTTTGGACTGTCCTCTCTTCTGTGACTTCGATCTGCTACGCCCCTGATTCTGCCCCCTATTGGACTTTCTGCCTCTACTCTCAGTACTCAACAAGGAACCTGACGACTCTCCTGAGTTTCTCCTACGAATATCTTCTCCAAGAATCGCATCTCGAACTCCATCAAAAGTTATCTTACTGCTCCCAGATGAATTACAAATAGCAGTGACAAATCCTGACCAACTGTCAGGTAACGAGGATATCAACAACAAGGCTTGTACTTCATCATCGAATTTAATATCCACTAATGTCAATCTTGATAGGATAGAGTTAAATTCGTTCACATGATCAGCAACACAATCACCTTCATTCAATTTTGTGGCAAACAACAAGCGACACAAATATACCTTATTCGAAGCAGACGGCTTCTCATACATATTTGATAATGCCTTGATCAATCCATAAGTTGTCGTTTCCTTGACGATATTGTAAGCAACGTTCTTCGCCAAAGTCAATCTGACAACACCCAGAGCCTGCCTATCCAATAGATTCCAATCTTTGTCATCCATCTTTTCTAGCTTCTTCTCCTCCAGCGGTTCGTGTAGTTTTTTCTGATACAAATAATCTTCAATTTGCATCTTCCAAAACCCAAAATCTTTGCCATCAAATTTGTCGATCTTTACTTTCCCTTCTTCTGCCATCGCTCCCACTCGCCTGAAAACCTAGGCTCTTGATACCAGTTGTTGAGTATACAACAACGAAAGCAAAACCAAAACGAATAAACAAGAACAAGAAAATAAACGACAATCACACAAGACAAAGATTTAACGTGGTTCGGAAATTCCTACTCCACAAGCCGCACTAATTTTGTATTGATCTCTCACAATTGTGTTGTGTTAGGGTTTTACAATTACAAGAGAATATTTATAATAGAAGAAACTGGGCCTATCTCAACATATGGGCCAAAGCTGAAAAAACACGCACTCAGGGGCCCTGAGCTTGAGCTCATGGTCTTGAGCACAAATATTGATGCTGGCTGATTTGTTCAAAGGCCCTGAGCATCCGCTCAGGGGCCCTGAACAGCCTAGACTCCACAAACTTAACAGGCCCCATCTCTGATACCAACTGTTAGGAATTCCCGTTTCCTGTCTTTGCGTAAATTAAATATGGAGATTATAACAGTCAATAATAATAATAGATATTGACAGATGAACACCAAGATTTATACGTGGAAAACCCCCTTAAGCCAAAGAGGTAAAAACCACGGGACCTACTCCGAATGTTTCCACTATAATGATAATAATAATTACAATATTCTCTCTCAAGTTTACGAAGTAACACTTGAGGCACAACTAAATAGAAATACAGTGATTCACTACTCCTTCGGTATTGGACCAGATAACCTTGACGAACTCCCTTTGTAGCAACTACAACAGCAGGACGAACTCCTAATGCTGCAGCGGGACAGATTCCGATGGATGCAGCCTGACACTCACATAAACTCCCTCGAAACGAAAGAATAGAGTAGCACGAGGGCCCCCTATCCTGACCTGCCTGAAACTACCGCAAGGTAAGTTTCCTACTAGACGGACTATCTAGCAGCTATGATGGAGAGAAGAGAGTAAGATGTTTTGGTGTTTGGTGTGTTTTAGAATGAAGGGAAATGGAGGTATTTATAGGAGGAGGGTTGTAGTAGGTGGGGGTAGGTTTGTGTTAGGTGGTGAGGTTGGTAGTATGAGTTTGAAAATAAATAGTTAGGTCGGCTGCGTAACACAAAAAGATCCGTTAGCGACACAAAGATCCGTTAACAACCCTTGCACTACTGGTATTAAAGCAGTTGCTTTAGACATACTACGCTCAGAGCTGCATACTCCGACATTTTTCATTAGTTACCTGCTTGTAGAAGTTATGAACCCCGTACCTCTATTAGTCATTAAATCAAACTTTTATTAATGGTAGAAAAGTATTACAAAAATCAACAGGAAACTTCATTAATTCTCATAGTCTTCAGTTGTGTTTGCAAAATTGTTTTTTAACTGGTTGAAACATAAGTTCAAGTTCATCAGTATCATCCTGAAAATTTATGATGAGTTCTGTAATCGTTGGAAGTCCAAACGTCTAAATGCTAATGAGAACCCAAAACAGCTTGGACTTCTAGGTTACTTTGAATTTCTTCATTAATTTCCAACAGAACTAAGATTGGTTGGAAAACATTTATGGTTTTCCTTGATGCGTAACACAATCTGTGAAAAGATCCTTGAACCAACATAGATTACCCCGAAATCCTCAGCGGTCTCCTTGCAAAGATAGCAACATGCTAGTTCTCACGCTGTTACGAACATATTATTATCTAATTCATTCGTAAACTTCTAAGCCGAACTATATTGTACTCAAATTCAGTTCATTACAAGCAATAAACTAAGTTATGTTCATATTCGAATATTTTATAAAGTAAACCAAACCCGTGCCAAATACCAAATTATTCAAGAATATAAAGACTCATTTACAGCACAAACAAAAACCAACTTTCTTATTTTACGTATTATTAATTATCAATGAGAGTAATACATATGCGATGAACATTAATGAAATCAATTGTATTCTTACCACAAATACTAATGAAAATTGATTACACCAATTTTATTTATGGGGCCAATTATTTTTCTACTCCAGAAAAAAGTATCCCCAAGTGACAATAATTTGCATATTGTGTTTTTCCCGTTAAAAAGAGTTTAGAGAGAGTGACTCACTCGATATATTTAGATGGAATGAGTGATGACATTAATATTTACTGCTTTAGGTCAGTCGGAGTCCAAATACAGTTAAGTTACAGACCAACACTCAATTTTCTATTATAAAAATTTAGGTTTATGCGCAACAACAAATAAGACCTATTATACCAAAAATCAGTTAGGGCTTGTTTGGATAGGGGGTTAGAAAGGGTTGGGTTGGGATGTGCTAGGCTTTAAAAAACCACGTTTGGGAAATTTTATTGTTGAATGGAATTCACTGCTTCTTCTTATTTGTGCTCTTTGTAAAATGGTGAGAGAAAGACATTTAGGATATGTTTATAGGAAGACAAAAAGGACAAAAACACTCTACCACTAAGAAAGGATACCAATGCTACTTGCACTCTCAAAGAATCACAGGGTCAGATTCATATTCAACCAATATGGTGTATTTTTAATTTGATCTCATAAGTGGTCTTTTCTCTAGTGGGTGTTGGCCCTTTTTGACACAATTTGGAGAAAAAATGCCCAAAATATCACAATCTGAAAAAATGGCCCTTTCTATCACAGGAAAACGCACTATTATGATACGTTTTTAGGAAACGCATATTAAACATGCGTTACTAGTGTAAAATTTTCCCAAAGTTAAAACCGTAAACGCATCATCTATTTGCGTTACAAAAAGACGCATGTTCTGTTGGCGTTTGTGGACAACTTCCGCTTGCACTAAATGACCCCACATTTGACTACAAAGCAGGTGCACATGGATTCAAACATGTGTGCTGGTTGCAAAGGAACGCCCTCGCCACCTGGACAAGTCTAGTTATGATATAAATCAGATAACGCAAGTTTTATAAGCATTATTTTATGATAGTAAGGGCCATAATTTCCAGTTGTGATTTTTTGGGCCATTCTACTTAAAATTGTGATATTTTAGCCCTTTTCTCTAGTTATATTTGGTTTTACTTAAGGAGGAGACTAGTCAGAATTCCACTCTGTTTTATAAGTCTCAATCCAAGCAGAAACCTTAAAAATTGTAGATTAATTATAAAACTGAAGATCATATAGAATTAACTAGATTGCGCAAACAAGTTCTCACCACTTCCATGTCAAGATATTGCAGGTTATGTGAACTTTGATCAACAAAAGAACATATTGAGTCTGAACCAAATCCTAAAATCCAACACTGAGAAGTAACACTTCTTCCTAGTTCTCCATTGTTGTTGTAAGCCTCTTCATAACAGCTGCACCTGGTTCCAAAGACTATACATCGAAAAATATAATTAAATGTGAGACATTTGGTTGGAAAGATAATTGAATTAGTTCAATTAATAAAGAATTTAAGAATGTTCACTTCGCCTTGAGGAAATGCCATCCAAGGAAACGAATTCTAGTAATTTTGCCAAATAGCTTGTCTATATCCATGATTTTGTTTGCCACTCGATTATCCACCTGTTCAATTCTATCAAGCAAGAATTCATATTCCCCACATCCTATGATACTAGTGAGATTTTTTTTACATTTCAATTGACTAAATATATGTTCAACAAACTTTTGTTACACATATTCTCAGTGCTTGTACTACCCACTATTGTTACAACAAACTTTTTTCTGTTTATTTTACTCCTGTTTTCTGCGAGTTTTTACACATCAGAGGTTCATTGAACTTTGTTGCAGCATGCATAAATTATCCTTTTTCTCATGATGAATTGCTAGTGTTCTTCCCAGCTTGGTGCAATTATGCAGAGTACTTAATTCAATGAGTTACAGTTTGTCATGTTTCAGATTTCTGATACGACTTACATTATGCTTTGTATAACTCCTGCTTGTACAAATTTCATCTATCTTCTTTTATGACCCATGTTTTGCTAAGCCAGACCACTTAGCTGTTCTTCCCTAAAATTAGGAGTATAATCTTTGCCAACAAAGGGTTGGTGTACTGATGGAGATCTTGGCTTCTCTAAAAGAGGTAAAAAAAAATAATATAAATAATATAAATATAATCTTTCCATGTTATGTTAAAAGTAGGTTAATAAATAAGCATTGTATTAAATTTTAATCAAAGAAGTGCGAAGCACGAGCTCCGAGATTTATTTTAAATAATTACTAATTTTTATTTAATTAAATATTTATAAAATTATATTACAAAAATTATAAAAAGAATATGTTATTTGCATAAAAAAATTTATGCGATTAACAAACTATAAACTTAGATTGTTTCATAGAAGTGCATGGAAATACGTTTCGGTTGTTTTCATTGAAAAATATTTAGGATAATTGATCGTAATCTTTTTTTTTTATTATAAGTTATATTAGAAAAATTTGCTAATACAATGTAAGAATTATAATAATAATAAGATTTCAATTTTATTATATTTTTTTAAAGAATAACATATAATCGCAGGGAAGAATGTTCTAGAGTAGTGTATAGAAACATGTTCTAGTTGTTCCCCTTGAAAAATCTTTTGGAAAATTGGTCGTATTATTTTTTTTATTGTAAATTATGATAAAAAAAATAGCATTATAATTATAATAGAATTTCAATTTTATAATTTTCTTTAAAAATTAACATAGAATTGTAAGGAAATATGATTCTAGGGATGAAACAATTTTTTGTATTTAAAGTTGTAATGAAAGAATTATAATTACAATATGATTTCTATTTTATTAAAAAATAACATAGAATTATAGTAAAAATAAGATTATAGGGGTAAAATCAAAATACGGTGCGAACAAAAAGTGGTACCGTTAAAGGGGTGTTCCTTGAAAAATCTTTTGAAAAATTGATCGTACTATTTTTTGATTCTAAATTATGATAAAAAAATTGTATTATAATTATAATAGGATTTCCATTTTATTATTTTCTTTAAAAAATAACATAGAATTATAAGGGAATATTATTCTAGGGATGGAGCTATTTTTTTATTTAAAGTTGTAATAAAAGAATTATAATTATAATAGAATTTCTATTTTATTAAAAAACATCATAGAATTATAGTAGAAATAGGAGTATAGGGGTGAAACCAAAATTGGGTTGAAATCAAAATAGAGGTGAAACCAAAAGTGGTACCATTAAAAGGATGTTTCGCTTATTAATAAAGGTTATAGATTTTTTAAGTATTCAGCTACATATAATTATTACATACTAGCTTAAAACCCGTGCGATGCACAGATTTTTTTTAATATTTTATAAAATTTTATTATTTCTAATTGAAATTTTAAAGACATAAATTTTATAGGTTAAAAACTTTAAATAATGTGATTTGCTAATAGAGTAAAATGCAATTTGGCTGGCTATCTTTTTTGTTTTTGGCACTTGGATGGCTCAAAATATTTTTTGACATTTTGTCTGACTGTAATAAAATTTTTAAGCACTTGAGGGGCTTCCGTCAAGCGCCGTTAGAATTTAACCCCAAAACTTGAAATTGGCAGGGGTATTTCTGGTAATTCATGTTCCAGCCTTCCTCATACCTCCAAACTCTCCCACAACCATCACCCATCTCTCCCGTTCTTCTCAAACCACCCCAGCCCTCTTTCACTCCCATCTCCCTTTCTTTCACACCCACCAATCCCAGCAACCCACCTCTTCCCAGCACTTCCTAACACAACACCACATGCAAATTTCCTCCTTTCACCTCTGCTTCTCCTCCTTCGCAATTCCACCGCTGTCCTCCGTCAACCTACACAGTCGCATGCCTCCTCCCATCATTCCGTTCATGACTTCTCTCACTCAGTCGCCTTCCACCACAGCCTCCACCGTCTTCAACTCCTCATCTCCTTCACGACCATCTCTCAATCTCCAATTTCCTCCGTTCTCAATCACCTCCTCCCGCCTGCAAATCGTCGACCGTTCGCACCTCAATCGCACTTGAGTCGAAAGCCAATTAAAGTTAAGGATTTATGGATTTTGGGGGGGGGGGGGGGAATTAGGGATTAGATTGAAAGGGAAATTATATAACGTAAATCCCATGCTGAAAAGTCACATTTACCCTTAACGTTTAGATGACGTTACTAGCATTTTGACGAAAGCTCCTCAAGTGCTTAAAAATTTTATTACAGCCAGACAAAATGTCAAAAAATATTTTGAGCCATCCAAGTGCCAAAAACAAAAGGATAGCCAGCCAAATTGCCTTTTACTCTTGATAATATATGTATTTTGTGATATTTTTAGAAAATGAGAGATTTTACTTTAAAAATTAATAAAAGATGATATGTTTTAGTTAAAAAGGTAAACGGCTAGTTATTAATTATTACAATATTATTATTTATTTTATTTTATTTAAACATAATTATAAATATTAAAAAAGAAACCGTGCGTTGCACGGGTTACGAGCTACTCCCTACGTCCCATTTTACATGTCCCTTTTGAAAAAAATACAGATATTAAGAAAAAGGTTGGTTGGATAAGGTTTTCAATAACTAACTTTAATAAATGCATTGAAAAATTAGAATAGAGTTAAGTTTTAAAGAAGTCAAACATTGAAAATACAAATATAGGGGTAATTTTGGAAAATTAGACTTAAATTTGTATAAAAAGAAGAGATATTTGTATGGAAAGAAGAGGGGGACATGTAATTTGGGATAATTTTTTTTTACAAAAGGGACATGTATTTTGGGACGAAGGGAGTAGTTACTAATTATTATGTTATGTTATTATTTATTTTAGGTATTTTAATAATATAGCTATCGTATGTATTTTTCTTTATAATGAAGGTTAAATAAGTTAATTTACGAAATACCAAAAAATTGGTACCAAAACTTTTAATGTTTCGATTATTTTATAAAACTATCTTATAACCCATGCAATGCACCGGTTTCTTGTATTATGTTATAAATTTTATTTAATGTTACAACTATGTTTTTATATAATAATTGTTTTTAATAATTTTTATATTTGAATTTGATATATTTTAATATACTCATGTTTACGGATTATACTAATGTTTCCTTATTATAAATAACGTATACGATTTTTAATACATTTTATTAGTAATTGAAAATTATGGTGTGATATTTTCGGGTATATATTAATGATTGTAAAATTTGTTTTAAATTAAAACGCTAACGTATTTTAATTTGAAAGGAACTATTAATGATCGAAAGATATGATACGATTGATGTTTTTAAGTGTTTGTAAAAGGTAATATCTTCAACTAAAAGTAAATGTGAAAAAGGCAATCGACTAATTAACATTAATTTTATTATGTTAATGTGAAAAAGGTTGTTTTAAATTAAAAAGGTAACGTGTTTTAATTCGAAAGGAAATATTAATGATCGAAAGAGATGATACGATTGATGTTTTTAGGTGTTTATATAAGGTAATATCTTCAACTAAAAGTAAATGAGAAAAAAGCAGAGTCTTGCTCAGGTGAGAACCACCATTTATGGTGAGATATGAGATCTAATCCTATCCACCCATTTAAATACATTATATTCATTTCTTACTATTTATTTAATATTTTAATATTTTAGAATTTCACCATCTTCTTTCTAATTCAACCACCGACAACCACCACCACTTCCGGCGACCACCAGAAAATCACCACCGGAAAACATAAAATCACCACCGTCAAACCAGAAATCACCACCAAAAACACAAAAATCACCACCGGAAAACACAAAATCACCACTTCTACCAACTGTTAACAAAAATCACCACCCAAAAATCACTCGTGCCTACAAAAATCACCATCTCCACCCTAAACCACCCCACCACCACCACCTCCGACCATCATCACCCATAAATCACTAATAAAAATCGAAAAATCACCACAAATTACAAAACAAATATCCAGACGACGAAGAAGAATAAGAAAGCACTGACCTCAAATTTCAACATTGATCTCCATTCCAATTTTCATTTTATTTTTGTATAGATTTAAGCTTTAATTAATTTTTATAATTCACAAATAATTCGTCAATTTTTTTTAAACAGATTGAATTCTCAAAATGGGGGGTTAGGGTTTGAGAATCAAATCCCTGCTCAATACGACGCCAACAAAATCACCACAAAATCTTTATTACTCGCATTAGATTTATTACTCGCAATACAATTGCATCCTTTATAAATCTCTTTACACATATTATCATTTCTCACATGAGATTTGACATTCGGATCGTAGATCCACTTTCCAGTTGAGTAATCACATGAAAGTGAGAAGTAGTGGAGAGAAGGCAATTTGAAGAGAGAGAAAGCGAGGCATAGAGAAGCTGTGTAGAGGAGAGAGAGAGTAAGAGAAGAGAGGTGCGAGATGAGGCGGCGGTAGAGAGAATGTGTGTACACTTTGTGTGGTGGTCTCGCACTCCGGCCATGGCGGTCATTCTCATCTTCGCTCGTGAGTTTACCAACTGAAATGGGGGTGGGAGACGTTAAAATTGGGGGGAGAGAAAGAAATTATTTGGGGGCAGGTGGGTGTGTGTGCACTGTGTTGCGTGTGTGTATGGGTCTCTGTGTGTGTTTTTGTTTCTATGGTTGAGATTTAAAATTGTTTAAAATTTGTGCAGCTGAGATTAGATCTCAGTTCTCACAATAATAAGGGGTTCTCATTTGAGCAAAAACCAAAGCAATCGACTAATTACCAATAATTTTATTATGTTAATGTGAATGAAGTAATCGACTAATTATAGTTTTATAAGAAATAAGGTAAGTATTGTACCGTACCGTACCGTACCAAAACTTTTAATATTTTATCTTTTATAATATAGTATAGATTAATATTACTCCCTCCGTCCCCCTTGGTTATTTACCTTGGGGGACGTAATTTTGGCACGGATTTTAAGGTGCATTTTGTGAATAGTTTCGTAACTTATTTTTAAAATATTTTTTTTTGTATAAAAATAGAATTGTTCTATTTTTATAAAAATAAAAGAAAATTTTAAAAATAAGTTATGGAACTATATTTTTTAGGAGACTTAAAATGCGTGTCAAGCAATGAAAAAGAACGGTAAAGAAATGAGAGGGACGGAGGGAGTATTATTACACCACAACTATTACTCACATTTAATGTTTCCTTATCTATAAGTTCTCACTTCTCAGTTTATAGTTTATAAGAAGTTAGTGTCAGCAACATTACTTCTTCTTCTGGTCTGTCTAAACTAATAAAAAAATCATCAACAAAGTCTTGGGGGCAAGTAGGATTCATCTCTTGTTTGGGTTATTAACCTTTTGGCCCTTCAAGTTTACACACTTATACCCATAAAGCCCTAACGTTTAAACTCGTTCCTTTTTGCCACCCGAACTTCACAAATGTACCTTTTGGCCACTTTACCGCATCAAGACTATTTATCGGCTTATATCGGTAGGGGTATAACAGTCATTTCACTAATAAATAAAATTTTCTCTTATTTATCATTATTTTCTCTGTTCTTCTTCCTCACACCTCGTACACCACAACACCACCACACACTTCACCATCATTCTTCCTCCCACTTCGATCCTTTCACCACCAACACCCACCTCCCTTTTACTCCGACCAACAACCACTGTCCCTTCCATCCCCTCTCGCCTCCACAAACAAATAAACCCACCTTCGTCACATCTCTCAACTCCGTTTACCTCACAACCATAGCACCTCCACCGCGCCTCTACCATTCAACACCAGCCTCCACCCCTTCCTGCCTTCATTCACAGCCTCCCACCTCCGTTTCCCACAATCTTGTCCGCCTCTCCATCCTCACACTGCTTCATTCACTGCTTCATTTCCTACCTTTCCCATCTCTCCCACGCAACACAGCCTCACACTGCTGCTCCTTCGCAACCACCAACATCACCACTACATCCATTCACTCGACCACCAACATCAGTCCACCCATCAACTCCGCAATGCCTTCAACATCACCTCCACTCTCCTGCACAAACCACCATTCACTCCAACTTCATTCCCATCTTAAATTTCCGACCTCTCCTCCTCACCACGTCTCACCTCACACCCACGCAACAGTGCAACCACCTCTAACACCACCACTGCGCACCTTCTTCTCCTCCTTCACCGACAACTACCAACCGTACACCACTGCTGTCTCTCCGTTCACATCAGCCCCACCCTCGCCTCCTTCAATTCCACCAAGCACCCATCTCTTTCTTCTTCCCCTTTCGCACCTTCACCACCGGTCAATTCTCAACGCCACCTGCAATTCATAGCCCCCAAAATAAATGGTTTCAATTCCTTTTTCAAGCAAAATCCGTATTCAACGAAATTGAATCAAACAAAATCTCAATTCAATTGAATTAAAGTTACCAAAGATTTGTTGTTCAACGGGATGGAACGAGAGGGATTTGTTCTGGATTACGCCTTGCAACCGTGCCGGATAGTGTTGAATGGACATGACAGTGATGAACGAAGGCGTACAGAGGAGAGAGTGAGAGAGAGAGAGAGACAACCGAGAGGGAGAGACTCTGAGAGAGATAAACGACGAGAGAGAGAGAATCTGAAAAATTATTTATATTTGGTAAATATGAAATTTTACAATAATTTTTAATTAGGTGAAATTTCTATTTTACCCTTGCTATTTTGTACCGATATACAGCCTGACCCGGTATAATGGCTAAAAGGTACATTTGTGAAGTTCGGGTGGCAAAAAGAAACGAGTTTAAACGTTAGGACTTTATGGGTATAAGTGTGTAAACTTGAAGGGCCAAAAGGTCAATAACCCCTCTTGTTTATGCTATTCTTTCTAACCGATTCCTACAAGCACTTGTCAAAAACCCTTCTATGTGCTCTTTATCTACGATTAATCAAAATTGGGGTTGGTTTATTTTCCGCTCAAAGCCTCATCAGCCAAATATTTGCTGCACAAAAGTGGGTTGCTGTGGTCATTAAGCTTTCTACGTGCAAATTAAAATTAATTGTAAACTAACTCATGAAGACATCCGAATTTCCATCCCACCCTGTGATTGGGAATCCATCTTCCTTTGTTTTATTATTCACATTAATCCGGGCTCTTACCAAGGGTTCGACCATTGATAACCTGTAGTTCATCCACGTACAAATCTCCCAAAAAAGAGCAACAATTATTTTCCCATTGAGGTAACCATCGTATAAATATCCTCCGGAAGCTTCATAACGACTATTTTATTTATTAAATAAAATGGTGAATCCTTGGGTAGCTCAACTGCTTTACTGGTGTGACTCAATTTAAACCCTTTTTGTGTCGTATGTAACGTAGAATAAGTAAGGGTATCGTTCAACGCCAAGGACTAAGGGTTCACTTTAACTTATATTGTGTCAAATTCAAAATGAGTTTGTTTTGTAAATATCGTATTAATTAAACTAAGTGCGAAGCAAGCAAAATTCTCTTGTAAACAATTAAGGAAGCACGTTGGAAAGCATTTTAATCCACCACTAAACTCATGACATAATTCTAAAATTCTTATAATATGCTCTGAAAGATACTTATAGAGAACTTGCCATGGACCACATAGAAACAAGCTCTGCTATTCGTATAGCCTCATGGACCACATAGAAAGGCTAAAACGAATTACACACTGATACAATTAATCCCATGGACCACATAGAAAGATTAATTGACTCTACAGATAAATCAATCACATGACCTAATTGGATGTCCACATACCACAGTCAATTCAAGATTATCTATAAGCATTGAAGCATGTATAAGCACAATCAAGCACATATCTCCGAAAATCAAAACATATTTGTCATAAAATTTAGGGCTTCAAAACAGCCCTCCAACAATAAGGTTTAGCCTACCATTGTCATGGTAAAACACATAAAAGTCATAAAGAAATAGAATACGATACAAATCAGAGATGTAGAAAAGAAATCCCTATGAAATTCCCAAGCATACACTCTTCTCCTTGCAATCTTCTTCTCTTCTCCCTGGTGGCTCCTCAATGAAAAGTACGTAAGTAAATAATCTCTCTCACAATAATAATAACCTAATTACAAAAGTATTATTTTTAATTGTTCCCAAGAATACATGGCTTTCCAAAATTGAAAAGGTTTCTAAAAGTCAAAATTCGTAGTTGACTCTTCTCTGCTGTTTCTGGATGGATTCAGTTGGACTTTGATATCTAGCCCACTCTAAAATAAAAGAAAATCTCGTTATCTTCGCGTGGACTGTTTACTCGCCGAAACAATGTGTCTTGCGCGTGTAGCCCAATTAATCCGATTTAATTGTAATTTAGCTCGGTATCCTTCTCAATTTAGAACTCCTTGCTTCCTACAATAAAATATTATAAACTAATTAATAAAGATCCAATTAAGTGCAAAATATAATTAAAATGGGAATAAAAATCATCTAAAATACATATAAATATATACTCTATCAAATATCCCCACACTTAGCATATTGCACGTCCTCGGCAAATAAAAGAAATAAAACTAATCCTCATTAACTAATATCACTTTCGTAGATGACACGATTGCATTGAGCGTATGCAACAAGCCGTTAAACCCCTAGGTAGCCCTAGCAGGACGAGTGTTGTCTCGTGAGGGTTTATAGAAGATATACCCACAAAATCAAATAATTTCAATCACCAAGTCTTAAACATGCAACAATTCATAGTACTCCACATATACAAACCTCAATCACACAACAATCTGAGAAGATCTGAAAGTACACCACTTACACAAAACAATCCAAGTATGCACACGTTGTCTAGATAGACAAAAATATCATGAAATAAACATCAAAGTCGCCTTCAATATGTAAGCATGCTATGGATAGAAAATCTCACATTACTCTCAATTCACACAAGTGTATAGGTGTGAATGTTTCACTCAAGTTCAATCAAAATAGACATGTACTACCATATGCTTGGTTGTCCACCAAATCTCCACTACTTCGTATATGCGCATGCACAAATCAAAAGGTCTTCATTAAAGGTTGTAATGGGGCTTAGGTACGGGGTGGGATATCAAAGAAAAAGACTCACAAGTGGCTAAGCTTGATAAACTAATAGAGCATAATGTTCACTTTTAATTGTAGCACTCAACATGAATAGTAGATCATCTAAAAGTAATTAAACTCTCACAAGCATTAAACCCATAAGCACATCATTTTGTACTTCCCCACTCTCACATTGCAATGAACAATGAACACAAACTCTCTACTTGATCTTCTTCACATTTTCTTTCTTATTTTATTCTTTTTTTTTCTTTTTTTCTTTTTTTTTTTGTTTTTTTTGAAGAACGAAGATCAAGTAACCACACTATATAATTCCCACCCAAATATCAAACCTTACAAAGAAATCCCCACACTTGAACATTCACCCACCCTTAAGTTGAATCACAATGCTCTACTAGTAAATAAAGAAAAGAATAAACAAGTAGGCTAAAAAATTATAAAGTGGTGATAATTGAAAGAAACAGATATAAGCTTAAGGGGGTTCACTAAGGATATAACTCATAAGGATAGTGTTTAGGTCAATGAGGTTAATCCTAGTGCCTTTATCATTTTCATGCACACACACAACATGTAGTCTCAACAAGGTATCAAAACAAGTTCTAGAGCAATGCTAATTGACAAACAACACACAACAATGAAATTCGATTGATATAAAATCTATCAATCATTAATTAAGCTCAAAATCTCACCAGGTGAAAGCATGCTCGACTCACTAAATTTGACTAAGAAGCATCTCAAGTTTTAAAATTTTCGAAAGCACACACAAGGAATTATCAAGCATCAAATGATTTTTATTCTATGATACAAGCTCAGAATTAATCATGCAAAATTAGTCTACAAAATGTGTACTTATCCTCGCTAACATGCTCTTGACAAGGCAATTATATACAAAAAAATTTAATTTTCTAATTTTTTTTGGATTTTAAAAATTTATAATATTTTTGAATTTTTAATAATATTGAGAACACCTCCCCACACTTGAATGGATCATTGTCCTCAATGAATAATCTATACTATTATATAAAAGCCGAAACATTAAAAGTTTGGTTCAACTATACCTATTGAATTTACCTAATTACCATTACTCAATTACAATTACAGATCTATTAACTAATCAATTTCCTTTTTTCAGATTACGCATATTATCTTTTCTATTTTCAAGAACTAAATAATTTCCTTTTTCAAGTAAAATACAATATATTTTATATTTTATCTAACTAAAATTTCTCATTTATTAATCAATTTCCTTTTTCAGTTTAAACATATAACCTTTTCTATTTTTCAATAACTAAATAATTTCCTTTTTCATTTAAAGTAGAATATCTTTTACATTTTATCTAACTAAAATTTCTCCTTTTTAAAAACACTGCGAGCAATTTTGTTTAAAAAAATAACTTAATTATATATAATTGCTATTAACTAATCAATACCTTTTTTAGTCAAAATACGTTACCTTTTCTCTTTTCTCTAACTAAAATCTCTCTTTTTCCAATTATATTATGGATGGTTACCTTTTTCAGCAAAACACATTACTTTTTTTCTTTCTTCTTACTAAAACCTCCATTTTTCTAATTATATTACAAACGTTTCTATTTAATAAAAAATAATAATATTATAATACTAAGAATTAACCAATTACCATTTCAACTAAAAAATAACATAATTATATATAATTATTATTAACTAATCAATTACCTTATTAAGTCAAAACACGTTACCTTTTCTCTTTTCTCTAACTAAAATCTCTCTTTTTCCAATTATATCATGGACGGTTACCTTTTTTCAGCAAAACACGTTACCTTTTTTCATTCTTCTTACTAAAACCTTAATTTTTCTAATTATATTAGAGGCATTTCTATTTAATACAAATAAAATAATAATATTACAATACTAATAATTAACCGATTACCTTTTCAGCTAAAATATATCATCTTTTCTATTTTTTCTAATTACATTCCCTTTTTTCTAGAAATATAACGAGTAGCGTTAATTTCTCATTTTCTAAAAGCTTTGAACAATTTTATTTCGTAAAATAACATAATTAAATTATAATTACTATAAACTAATCAATTACTTTTTCCACATAAATCATGCACATTACCTTTCTATTTTCTCTAACTAATTTTTTTTTAATTATATCACTGACGGTTCTATTTAATAAAATAAACTAATAATATTATAATATTTTTAATTAACCGATTACCTTTTTCAGCTAAAACATATCATCTTTTCTATATTTTCTAACTAAAATTCCTTTTATAATAGAAATACCACGGACAATATTATTTTCTCATTTTCTAAAAATATTACGAGCAATTGTATTTAGTAAAATAACGTAATTCAATTATAATTACTATAAACTAATCAATTACATTTTTCACCCAGAACATATAATCTTTTTAATTTTCACTAACTAAATTCTCTATTTTTCTAATCATACCACGAACATTCTATTTAATAAAATGAAGTAATAATTTTATAATTACTAATAATTAATTGATTATTCTTTTTAACTAAAACCTATCATATTTTCTATATTTTCTAACTAAATCCCTCCTTTTCTAGAAATATCACGAATAACATTTATATAATTATTATCAAATCATCTCATATAAAAAAGTAAGCCTCCAAAAATCATGTTTCAAAAAAATTATTTTTAATTAATGAACTTTTTTATGTAATATAAAAAAAATCCGTGCATGGCACGGGTTTTAGGCTAGTATAATCTAATTTACATATATAAAGAACTAAAACAATCCTAATAAATAATAATAATAATAATAATAATTATAAAATTTTATACAAAGAAAAGTTAAAAATACTCCCCCAAATATGCTCCGTATGAATAGCCGCTCCAAAAAGAAATGAATGATTTATCTCCTATTAATTTGAACTTCTGGCCAGACTTCCATATATAAAGATTGTAGTCCACCGATTAGTATCAGAAGTGAGCTAACATGAGTGGTTGGCAGTGGCAAGTAGAATTATTGTGTAGTGACAGGTCAGGTGTTCAAGTCTTGGCAACAGGAAAGAAGCCACGCGCGCTGGATAAGAAAAGTGCAGCGCTGGAATTGGTCGCGCAGGAGTACGCGCGCATGAATGCTGAAGCGCTCAGCATTACAGCGAACTAATACCGCAGGTGCAACAACTCTATACCCCGGTATTTAATTTCTGCTCATTTATGAAGTTACAGGGGATGAAAACGCCGGTATTAAAAAATCAAACCGCCCGTATTACTGCCCTGCTTCAGAAAAATTATAGCACCGGTTTAAGTCACAAAATCGTGTGCTGCACTCATTTTTTCCTTCTTTTTCCTTTTCCGAAATTTTACAAAATTCGAAATAATTTTATCCTGAAACATTTCAAGAAATTCATCAAGGCATCTTGTGGGAGTAAAAAAAAATGAAATAAAAAATTATCTAACTCTAATAATAATAATAATAATACAAAACTTACAATAAGCTTGGGTTGCCTCCCAAGAAGCGCTTTTCTTTATTGTCTTTGGCTAGACACTGCACCTTAGATTTCAAGCACCAGAGATTATCACATCGTTTAGAGCCTCGCTCTCCTTAATGTGATTCGAAGGATCCTCCAAATATGGTTTAAGACGATGTCCATTCACCTTAAATGTATTCCCATCATCCTTTTTAATCACCACAGCTCCATGCAAAAATACCTCCACAATTTCAAACGGACCAATCCACCTCGATCGCAATTTTCCAGGAAAAAGACGCAACCTAGAGTGATACAAAAGAACTTTTTGACCAACCTCGAAATGCTTTTGTTGGATCATCTTGTCATGAAACACCTTAGTTTTGTCCTTGTAAATCCGAGCACTCTCATAAGCTTCATTGCGTAGCTCCTCCAATTCAGACAACTGTAACTTGCGATGCAAACCAGCCTCATCCAAGCTCATGTTGAACTTCTTTATAGCCCAATACGCCTTATGCTCGAGTTCCACTGGCAGATGACAAGGCTTCCCATAAACAATACGATAAGGTGACATACCAATGGGTGTCTTGTATGCCGTCCGATACGCCCAAAGTGCATCATCTAATTGTTGACTCCAATCTTTTCGTGTAGCTCCCACAGTTTTCTCCAAAATTTGCTTTATTTCTCTATTAGACACTTCTGCTTGTCCATTGGTTTGCGGGTGATAAGGTGTAGAAACCTTATGTGTGACGTTATACTTGCGAAACAGTGCCTCAATAGTTCTGTTGCAAAAATGTGATCCTCCATCACTGATAACAACTCTCGGCATTCCAAACCTAGCAAAAACGTGTGTCCTCAAGAATTCTGAAACCACTTTAGAATCATTAGTACGGGTAGCTTTTGCTTCTACCCACTTCGACACATAATCAACAGCCAAAAGTATGTATTCAAAACCATTAGAATTCGGGAAGGGCCCCATAAAATCAATACCCCAAACATCAAATATTTCAACATTAAACATAGGATTCATGGGCATCTCATTCCTAGCGCTAATGTTCCCTACTCGTTGACATCTATCACAAATCCTACAAAATTCTTTAGCATCTTTAAAAATTGTAGACCAATAAAAACCACACTCTAAGACCTTATGTGCTGTTCGTCTCGCTCCAAAATGTCCCCCACATGCATAGCTATGACAAAATTTTAACACAGACTCAAATTCATTATCAGGCAAACATCTTCTTATCAATAAGTCTGGACAATGCTTCCAAAGATAAGGATCATCCCACACATAAAATTTAGCATCATGTTTGATTTTATCTTTTTGAGCATAAGACAATGTGTCGGGCAACATTCTAGTATGTAAATAGTTCACCATATCTGCATACCATGGAGTAACATTAGTTAGAGCACTTACCTCAATCCAGAGAAGTTGTTCATCCGGAAACGTCTCGATTATAGGAACGTCTTCCTCCTCCCTCACCAAGCGACTTAGATGATCAGCTACAACATTCTCGGATCCTTTCTTGTCCTTAATTTCAATGTCAAACTCTTGTAACAGCAGGATCCAACGGATGAGCCTGGGCTTTGCCTCCTTTTTGGCCAACAAGTACTTTAAGGCCGCATGATCACTGTATACAATCACCTTTGTACCAAGCAAATATGATCGAAATTTCTCCAAAGCAAAAACAACAGCTAAGAGCTCCTTCTCAGTGGTTGCATAATTAAGTTGTGCCTCATTTAAGGTCCTCGAAGCATAATAAATAGCATGCATCTTCTTGTCCTTCCGCTGTCCAAGTACCGCTCCCACAACATAGTCTGATGCATCACACATTATTTCAAACGGCAAGTCCCAATCAGGAGCTTGTATAATAGGTGATGAAGTAAGCTTCAATTTTAGCTCCTCAAATGCCTTCTTGCAATCATCATTAAACTCGAATGGTACATCTTTCTGAAGAAGATTAGTTAGAGGCCTTGCAATTTTAGAGAAATCTTGGATGAATCTTCTATAAAAACCAGCATGTCCAAGAAAAGATCTAATCTCCTTTACACTTGATGGAGTGGCCAAGTACCGTATCAAGTCAATTTTAGCCTTATCTACCTCAATACCTTTTGAAGAAATCACATGTCCAAGAACAATTCCTTGAGTCACCATGAAGTGGCACTTTTCCCAATTAAGCACTAAATTGGTTTCTTCGCATCTTTGCAAAATCAATCCCAAGTTCTTCAAGCAACCATCAAAATTATCACCGAAGACACTAAAATCATCCATAAAAACTTCAATGATTTTTCCTACGTAATCAGAGAATATGCTCATCATACACCTTTGAAAAGTTCCAGGTGCATTACATTGACCAAAAGACAAGCGCCTAAAGTCAAAGGTACCAAAAGGACATGTGAAAGTTGTTTTCTCTTGATCTTCGGGAGCTATAGCAATCTGATTGTATCCCGAATATCCATCTAAGAAATAGTAGTACTCACGACCAGCCAACCTCTCCAACATTTGATCAATAAATGGCAAGGGAAAATGATCCTTCCTTGTAGCATTGTTGAGAGGCCTATAATCAATACAAACACGATGACCAGTCACTGTTCTTTGAGGAACCAACTCGTTCTCCTCATTAGCTACAACTGTAACTCCGGACTTCTTAGGAACAACATGCACTGCAGAAACCCACTTTGAGTCAGAAATAGGATAAATGATTCCATTATCCAATAGCTTGATGACTTCTTTCTTCACCACTTCCATTATAGGAGGATTGAGTCGACGTTGAGGTACTCTCACAGGCTTAGCACCTTCTTCCAAGTGGATTCTATGAACACAAAGTGTGGGGCTGATTCCCCTAATATCTGCCAAGCTCCAACCAATAGCTTTGATGTGTTTGCCAACTACCTTCACCACTTTTTCTTCTTGTTCAGATGTGAGCTTTGATGAAATTATGATCGGCAATGTCTCTTCCTTCCCTAGAAACACATATTTGAGATGAGCAGGCAATGGTTTGAGTTCCAGTTGAGGTGCTTGAACAATAGAAGTCAATTGTTTTTTCGTAGAACTAGGGAGTACTAAGCTTTGACCTCCTTCAACATAATCGGCTCCATGTAATGCCTTACAATGCTCAATAATACTATCGGTGTACATATCTGAATTCTCTACAAGGACTTCAAAATTCCCTTCCTTGTCAGCACCGATGCCTTGAGAAATTAATGTCTCCAGTTCATCATCCTTCATCAGCTCAAAGTACTTTTGTGCAATATTTCCAGTTGTGCTCAATGTATAGCACGTCTCGGTATCCATGGGGTACCTCATCATCTCAAACATGTTGAACTTTATGGTTTCATTTTCAAAGTCCATGCTAAGCTCTCCTCTTGCCACGTCAATTCTCGTTTGAGCGGTACACATGAATGGTCTTCCCAGAATCAATTGTGCATTAGGTGCTTCTCCCATGTCCAATAAATAGAAATCAGCTGGATATTGGAACCTGCCAACCTGCACAAGAACATCCTCCAAAACACCCTTCGGGTAAACGTGAGATCTGTCAGCTAATAAAATCGTAACACCATCTGTTTTAAGTTCAGTTTTAGTACACAATTTCTCATAAAGACTAGATGGCATAACATTAATTGACGCACCCAAATCAAGTAAAGCATTCTCAAATTTAGAGTTACCAATGGTGCAAGGAATTGTAAAACTCCCTGGATCTTTGCACTTGGCTGGCAACTTTCCTTGCAAAACTGCAGAGACATTCTCCTTCATCTCAACAATCTCCATTCCTTTCAACCTTCTCCGTTTAGTACACAAGTCCTTCAATACCTTAGCATATGCGGGTAGATTCTGAATGCATTCCAGTAGAGGCAAATTTATATGAACTTTGCGAAAGGTATCCAAAATATTTGTCTCTAGTGCACTCTTCTTTTTTTGAACCAACCTAGCTGGAAAAGGAACATAATCGAAGCGACTATTAGTAATAACTGAATTTGAAGGGTTATGAGACTTACTTTCAGGAATTGGTGAAATCTGTTCCTCCAAATTTTTGTGCACACTCTCAGCTTCCTTCTCTTTCTCATGAATGGTCTCACTAGCTTGTGAATCTTCAGTTTCTTCAACTTTTTTGTTGTGTGAAGTTTTCTCAGTTGCTGGGTCCCTCTCTATCCCATGCCTATCAACTTCATTCTCTAATACCTTCCGAGTTGGGATGATGTTCCTACCACTTTTAGTGGTTATAATGTTTGCCTGTTCAAATTTCAAGTTCGCTTGTGTAGTTCCAGGCAATCTTCCAGGTTCATGCTCTTGATTCATTTTCTTGATCACATCCCCAAGTTGCTTCTGCATCTCTTTAATGTCTTGAGAATTTGTGGTGCATTGCTTTTGCATCTCCATTTGCCCATCAACCAACTTGGACAATAACTTCTCAATGTTGTTATCACTACTTTTGTTCTGAGAGCCTTGTCCCCGTTGTTGAAAACCAGGGGGTGCAGAAGTATTTTGGAACTGAAACCCATTCAAAGCATTGCTAGTGTTGCCATACCTCAGATTGGGGTGATCCCTCCATCTTGGATTATAGGTGTTCAAGAACTGATTTCCACCTTGATTGGCAAAACCAACAGCATTAACGTCTTGATAAGAAGGGTCCATCAATGTAGGACATGCATCCTTGAAATGTCCCGGAGCTGAGCAAATACCACAAAGTTGAGCCTTTGGTGTTTTACCACTCAAAATTAATGCATTCAGTTTCTCAATGCTCTGCTCAATATTTGAAAGCCTTTGGTCAGATCCAGCTCCCTGAGTTACGCTTGACCTTCCGCAACTCCCATATTGAAGTTCATTTGCAGCTCCCTTAGCAATAAGTTTCTCAGCAGCATCATGAGATAAGTCCACATAAGCACCTTGTGCAGCAGAATCCAAAAGTCTCTTTTCACCTTCAAGAAGACCTTGGTAGAAAAAGTGTAACAGACTTCCCTTAGAAAAGCCATGTTGAGGACATCTCTTTTGTAACTTTTGGAACCTTGCATAGTACTCAGCATAAGTTTAAGTTGCATTCTGACGAATTCCAGCTATTTGGCTTCTCATGTTCATGACTCTAGTTGCTGGACAGAATTTCTGCAAGAATTCCTGGGCTAACTTCTCCCAAGAAGTAATAAACCCAACAGGCAATTCCTATAGCCAATCCAAAGCTGCTCCATCAAGAGAAAATGGAAAAGCTTTCATCTTCAGAATTTGAGGATCTGCCCCATCTGGTCCCATGCTTTCCACAATAGTCACGAACCTAGAGAGATGTTGATTAGGTTCCTCAGTCGGAAGATCATGAAAGACAGGCAGCCTCATGAGTAAATTTTGCTTGATCTCAAAGCTGCTGCTCTTCCCAGCTGCGGGATCAGGATAGACCATACATGAATGGCCAATATTAGCAATCGAGACAGCAACATCATCACGAAGTGTTGGTACAATTGCCATGTTATCTATAACAATTTTCCTTTCACTTTCTTTCTTTGCTTGATCAGTTAAATTCTCACTCTTCTTGTGAATGAGCTTCTCAGGATTATCTTCAAACGGTTCAAGAGGTTCTTCAGATGTGCGGGTGTTAACCATGTACCTGAAAACACGAATCGATTAAACCACACTAACACAAAATAAAAGCAAAGTAAATTCAATCCCCGGCGGCAGCAGCGCCAAAAATTGGTGTGACTCAATTTAAACCCTTTTTGTGTCGTATGTAACGTAGAATAAGTAAGGGTATCGTTCAACGCCAAGGACTAATGGTTCACTTTAACTTATATTTTGTCAAATTCAAAATGAGTTTGTTTTGTAAATATCGTATTAATTAAACTAAGTGCGAAGCAAGCAAAATTCTCTTGTAAACAATTAAGGAAGCACGTTGGAAAGAATGTTAATCCACCACTAAACTCATGACATAATTCTAAAATTCTTATAATATGCTCTGAAAGATACTTATAAAGAACTTGCCATGGACCACATAGAAACAAGCTCTGCTATTCGTATAGCCCCATGGACCACATAGAAAGGCTAAAACGAATTACACACTGATACAATTAATCTCATGGACCACATAGAAAGATTAATTGACTCTACAGATAAATCAATCACATGACCTAATTGGATGTCCACATACCATAGTCAATTCAAGATTATCTATAAGCATTGAAGCATGTATAAGCACAATCAAGCACATATCTCCGAAAATCAAAACATATTTGTCATAAAATTTAGGGCTTCAAAACAGCCCTCCAACAATAAGGTTTAGCCTACCATTGTCATGGTAAAACACATAAAAGTCATAAAGAGATAGAATACAATACAAATCAGAGATGTAAAAAGAAATCCCTATGGAAATTCCCAATTATACACTCTTCTCCTTGCAATCTTCTTCTCTTCTCCCTGGTGGCTCCTCAATGAAAAGTACGTAAGTAAATAATCTCTCTCACAATAATAATAACCTAATTACAAAAGTATTATTTTTAATTGTTCCCAAGAATACATGGCTTTCCAAAAGTGAAAAGGTTTCTAAAAGTCAAAATTCGTAGTTGACTCTTTTCTGCTGTTTCTGGACTGGTTCAGTTGGACTTTGATATCTAGCCCACTCTAAAATAAAAGAAAATCTCGTTATCTTCGCGTGGACTGTTTACTCGCCGAAATCCGATGTGCAGAACTCAAGATACGGCCCAAACAATGTGTCTTGCGCGTGTAGCCCAATTAATCCGAATTTAATTGTAATTTAGCTCGGTATCCTTCTCAATTTAGAACTCCTTGCTTCCTACAATAAAATATTATAAATTAATTAATAAATATCCAATTAAGTGCAAAATATAATTAAAATGGGAATAAAAATCATCTAAAATACATGTAAATATATACTCTATCATTTACCTTTTCGACCTTGTAAAGCTCTACACCACTACCAGTGAATTGCCACCCTAAGCAAATGACCACAGTTAAAAAAATAAAAGAAGGTATATAGGACTAACATGGAGACGAGGCATTAAAATTAAAAGATACAGCAACACAAGAGTTTGTTGTACTACTAAGAATCATTTTGATCAGAATTTCAATTTGGAGATATTTGTAATAACCAAAAAAATTTGTTAAGTTAAGATGTAGTTGATGGGAATTAACTATAGAAACAATATTACAATGAAAAATAATTGAATATAAACAATAAATAAAAAAAAAACTTAAAGACTTTGGTACATTATACATTTTTCGGCAAATAACTTCAGTAAGAAAAGCATTAAGAAATGAGAATTATTACACTGGATTAGATTTGTTTCCTATCTCATGATCAAGACTCACACCTACCGATCTTCATTGTGAAGAGAAAGCAGGAATGAAATGTCAGTATGCCACTCTGATCGCGGTTTATTTCTCTGATATTATAATATTATATTTGCAAAAGGCAAGTACACACTACACAGTGAAGAGATTGATTTCCGTAGGTGGATATATAGTACATCTACTAATTTATACTCCCTCCGTCCCGGCCAGTTCTTTACATGGCGGCTGGGCACGGAGGTCAAGGATAGTGGGTGTAATATTGTTAAAATAAATGAGGTAGTGGGTGTAATAGTGATTTTATTGTTAAAATAAGTGAAGTAGTGGGTGTAATAGTGATTTTATTGTTAAAATAAGTTAAGTAGTGGGTGAAATAGTGTAAAGTATTATTAAAATAAGTGAAGTAGTGGGTGTAATAATGTTAAAACTTACTATTTTAGGTAATGTAAAGAAATGGTGGGACGGCCCAAAAAGGAAATTGTAAAGAAATGGATGGGACAGAGGGAGTACAATTCTGTTATGTAGTATCTAAATTAGAATGCTCTAACTAAGAGTTACTTATACAATGCTTAGATAGGTATTGCATAGAGACTCCGTATACTCTGGTGAGTTGCTATCTTACAATGTTACTTGAAGACTTTGTAGCTAAATGGTAGCTTACATAGGTAACTCCTTCAATAGCTTATTTCTAGTCATTCGATCCTAAATGTAAAGTCCACCAATATTGTAGTATGCAATATTGCTCTGGAAAAATAATATACTATGTTAAAGCAGCTAGCATAACATTTAATTTGGTTGATAAAAGAGTAAATTACATGCAAATAGATTTGCATTTAAATGCTACAATGATTCTTGAACAAAACCAGGAAAGGCAGTGGAGGACCTTTGGAATATAGCCATCACAGACTTTCAAATTGTTCATCTGAAGATTTTATCACCTGTATTACAATTAATTTCGTAATCCAGTGTCAGTAGAGATCCATTCGTTAGTACTTTTTACAACTTCCGCAAGATCTTCATCGTATGCCTTTAAACTTGATACTTAACACATCCATCGAGTTTGCAGCTTTCACTAAAAGACCTGCGAGCTTTAGTTAATCGAAATCATCATCGCTCATCAGGCGTATTTGTCTGTTCTTGAAACCAAAATTCAATATGTTTGTTTTTCAGGTTTACGTCTCTGCAAAATCCAGCCTTCGTTTCTCATTATGATGACAATTTTCCTTCACTAATTTCTAAGATCTTCAGACCTTGTGTTTCTATACTTCTAACTACCTTTTCAGATTATCGTATAAAACAAACAACTAGAAGACATCACTAAAACACCTAAAATCATGTTATTTGGATTGTTATAGCTCCGATGACAAAAAAAAGTCTAAATCTAGAACATTCTCATCAGATTTTCGAATTATGTATATTATTTTATTGGTAATATGGAGGTATTAAACACTTTCATCAGAGCACAACCGTAGAACTTCTAAACCGTAGAACTTCTACCAGGTACCAGGCAAAACTGACATCAGATTAAGAGACCGTTTGGGATTGCTTAAAATAAGTTACTTTTGACTTAATGAAGTTGTTTTTAACTGCCAGCTCATAACAAAATGTTAGGCCGGCTGACACAACCGAATTGGTTGAGAAAAAGGAAACCCGCACTCCCGCCCCCAAAGCGGAGACCGAAGAACCGCCAGGTTGTCGAGGACACGTCTGAAGAGGAGGCGGGCGCCCTCTAAGTTTACCGCCCTACCCACTAATGGAGAAAGTAAAGTTTTTTACTTTATGTTGAATGAAAGTGTTTGGTTAATTTTACTTAAAGTTAAATGGGGGTTTAATAATTTTGACTTAAAGTGAAATTTGACTTAAAAAAATTTTAAAATTCATAATATTTGTACTTTACAAGAATCGTGAAAAAAAAACTCGATAAGTCATAAGTTAAAACTACCTAAATGAAACTTATGACTTAAAGCAGTTTTTTAACTTAAAGTCGACTTAAAGCTAGGGCTGTCAAACGGATATTTCGGATACGGATCTGCCAATATCCGAATCCGAATCTGAAATCACTATCCGAATTCGAATCTGACAGATATTAAAAAATTATATCCGAATTCGAATCCGATGGATATTATCCAGATACGACTAATATCCGAATCCGAATATCCGAATTTTGAGATTTTTTAAAAAATCCGAATATCTCCGAAAATCCGAAACATTTAAAAAAATTAAAAAATAACAATTTTTTCCATTCAAACATAGTAAAATAGAATAAATAATATATTATAAATATTAAATTATTAATTATAAATTATATATTCTAAAAAGTATATATATATATATATATATATATATGGTCTTGCTCAAATGAGAACCCTCACTTATGATGAGATATGAGATCTAATCCTAGCCATGTATTTTTTATATCTAAATTAAATCCTAGCCCCACAATTAATATTTATAATTTTATTTTTTTATTATTCATTTAATTCAACATCATCTTCCACAATCATTTCTTCCATTTTCTTCCATACTCCGGTCACCATCTTCGACGACAAATTCCGGCCAACCCAGAAAATCACAACCGGTAAACGGAAAATCACCGCACTGCCGCCACTTCCGGCCACCACCTCCGGTCACCACTAGGGGTGTCAATTTCCGACCCAACCCGAAACCCGACACGAACCCAACCCGAGAAAATACGAATTTGGGTCAACAAATATTCAATCCGAAACTACCAGGTACAATCAGACACGAACCCGAAACCCGAAAATGACCCGAAAATTAATGAACTCTCTTTTTATAACCCTGCTTTTGAAATACTCTACGTTTAAAATAACTAAATTTAATTATAATAAAATAACTTTCACGTGCAATGAAAGAGACTCGCTAGTTG
Source organism: Kitagawia praeruptora (assembly GCA_037693485.1). NCBI lineage: Eukaryota > Viridiplantae > Streptophyta > Magnoliopsida > Apiales > Apiaceae > Kitagawia > Kitagawia praeruptora. Next base: position 98,976,082 of record CM075354.1, on the reverse strand, counting down.
ATTTATAATTATTTAATAGTAATAACAATATTTTCAATATGTCATGCCCTTTTTTACACCTTACAAAGTGGGTACTGTACATATTATACATTTGAACTGTAACTTTCACGTGCAATGAAAGAGAAATGAACTGTTTTTTCTTAAAATTTTCTGTAAAAGCAATCAGTGCATATAAATCGGGAGAGAGATAGTATATAATATAAGAGTATATTTTCAGTCACTCTAAAAAATAGTTGAGGTGGTGAAACCCGAAATGACCCGAAACCCGACACGAACCCGGTAGGTACGGGTTAGGGTTAGGAAAAAATCAACCCGAAATAACCAGGTACAATCTGATCCGACACGAACCCGACCCAGAACCTGAAATTGACACCACTAGTCACCACCAACAAAAATCACCACTTTTAAACAGAAAATCACTGCATTCCACCACCTCCGACCACCACACTGCCGCCACCACCAACAAAAAATCACCACCGATATACCAAAATCACCGCGACCAAACCACCACCACCTCCGACCACCACCAAATCACCACCGGGATCCAAAAATCACTACACATCTATCTTATTTCCGTCCTCAATTTTACCACCATCTCCAATCATCGACAAATATTACCTCCGACGAACACATCCGGTCTTTACTTCCAGTGACCACCTCCAACTACCGCCTAAAAATTGTCACTGTCAATACCGTAGTAAAAAAATCAGTATAATTAAACCACTACATCGCTACCATGTCCAGCCACTCTCCGACCACCATGGCAAAAAAAATCACTATCATCAAAGGAAAATCACCATATTTAAAACGTAAATTACTATAACCAGACCATCACAACAATCACAGCGCAATCATCTATGTCTAATATCTTCAACCACCACCTAAGAATATCCATCATCAAATTTAAATATATATTACAACAATCGACCAAAAAATACTTAAGTTTGAACAAAATCACCATGTATATTCAGATCTCCGAACAATCAAAATGTAAATTAGAGATCAGAGTGGTAATGGTGGCAATACTAATCATCCCAACTAACATAAAAAAAACACACACCTCGAAAATTGTAAAAAAAATTTGGATTCAAATCGACATGTCTTCATCTTACCGTACGTCCACCGAAAAGTCGCGACCAACAAATCAACAAAAAATGAGGAATGGAGAGAGTGAGGTGGACGAGTTTGTCTGGAATGAAGGTTACGACAAGGACGAGTTTGTTCCGGCGAGGAGGCGGTGGACGGTGACGGTGGTGGGAGGGTGGGGTCTGTGCGTCTGTGGGGTTTGTGTGTCTGTTTGTACAACGAGTGTGTATGGTGTGGATTGTGGAGTATGTGTTGTGTTTGTATGGCTGAGATTAAAAAATTTAGTAAAAAATAGAGGGGTGAGATTAGATCTCAGTTCTCACAATAACAGGGGTTCTCATTTGAGCAAAACCCTATATATATATATATATATTTATAAATTTTCGGATATCGGATATTTCGAATACGGATGTACCTATATCCGTATTCGCTATTTTCGGATACGAATAATATCCGTTTTCTTTCGAATACGGATATTATCCATTTTTTTCGGATTCGATATCGAATTTTTCGATCGGATATGGATTTTTTCGGATTTTTTTGACAACCCTACTTAAAGTCGAGGTTGGCAAACACCCCAAAAACAACTTAAAACTAATTTTTGCTTAAAGCTGAGTTTGCCAAACAGGGTCTAAACATTTCGGTATATTAACACATTTTATAGAGTCTCCTTAAATCATAGAACAGTAATTCCTGGAAAATATCTTGAATGACTCAACTTCGGTTAAGTTTTGGAGAACTCTCAGGTGATATATAAATGGAACAGCACTTACAAACTTTCAGTTCTCTGGGCCGTTTATCAAGTCCATAAATCATATCCCTCAATTTGTCTACCATGGCCGAACATTATGTATTATACTAATAAAATATCTTACACACTCTCAATTCACTGGCCTGGTTTTAAGCGAATAAATATATTATCATCCTTGGAAAAGTTAACAAAATAATTACGTTAAACATAATGAACTCGAACAGAGAGACTCCATATAAGCACAGTTAAGTATTTTATATAACTTCAGACTCGTGCTTGTACATATAACTTTATGTGTCATTACTGTTGTATTTGACTTAAATTTTCAAATAAGAGAAAATTGAAATAAAAGAATAAAATACATAATTAATGTATTTTGAGAGTTACAAATATAATTATGGGAGTTACATGCCAAGATATTGATTGTATTAATGGCTATATTGATTGTATATTAATAGGGTAGTTACATTGTAAAGAGGTGGAGGGGGTGCTTGTATGCCCATATATAGTGGTTAAAAACCATAAGAAAAAGCACTAGAAAATGAGCTTGTTCTTGTCACAATCCGGAACCTCTTTACACAATAATATCTTTTTCTTATCTCTAAATATAGGGACAAAATACTTCATTGGTATCAGAGCGAGGTTATTCTAATCTATTTTTGTGAGGTATTCGTTGTAGCTTGCATTTGCTGGAGCCTAGAGCCTGGTTTGTCACATCGGCTTTTTGGTATTATTGATGTTCTTTGACGGTCGTTTAAACTAGTTCACGTATTAATGTTTTCATGCACTATTCTGATTTTTTATTTTAGAGGCATTTCATTTTTACTTTTGTTGCTATTGTGTCTCAGCCTATTTTATGTGGTTATTTAGTTGTTTTTACTGCTTTTGCTCCACTTACTTTGCTTTAGTTATTGTTTAATTATTTTCATGTTGTATGGATACTAGTTCTAGGGTGCTAGTTTGATCCCTTTTTTTTTTATTTTTTTCTTGATTACCCATTTTTGTAGAGTGATTGATATAACATGGACTTTTGTTTAAATAGTTCTTACGATTTATTTAGAATTTTATGCTTGATATGGTATGGTTTTATCTCAATTTTCATGGCTCCTAGTTGTACAGTCTCGGTAATGCTTTTTTCCTATTAAATTGTGTAGGTTGTTTTAATTTCTCATATGTAGTTCTTAATTTTTTTTTGTTTTTGTGTTTATTCATTATTGAATTTTCCAGCATGCCTTGTTTTAATATAATGTTGAATGCCTTGCCTGGTTTCCTTGTTTGTAAGATTTTTCTATGTGATATTATTTTCGTTACTATTATTAGTGTAACATATTTTGTTGTTCTCTCTTAGTAGATTTTTGTAGGCTACATGTTTATAGTCCTGATTTTATGTGTTTTTATTTTGTGTCCATAAACATTAAGATCGAGACAAAGTGTTCTTTATATGTGATCGTGGTTGCCAGTTTGATATTAGCTTATTTTAGTTGATTCTGTTGTGTATCAACTTATTTTCATTGGACCGATGTTTATATGTTTCCATTATTGTTTATTATTTTCTTGTGAACATAGATTTAAGTTGCATCGACATGTTGCATATAATTGTTTTATTTTTGTTTAGTATTGTCTTTCTTGTCAAGTATATATGATCAATTTTTATAAGATATTTAAAGAGGATAGGGAACCTGAGATGTATCTCAGGTAAATTACCTAAGATATATGGGATTTACATGTAAAAATAAGATGGGCAATTTTGTAAAATCAAATATTTTTAATTAGCCCTGCGGGCCCATTCATATTTAGAGTATATTTTGTACATATCTTAGGAAAAGTTTCCTGAGATCAATCTCAGAATCCTTTTTCTCATATTTAAATTGACAAGAAAAAGATTGACAAGTTGATTGTATTGAAATTGGAATATAGATTGTGTTCAATATTATTTTCGAAAATTGAGAAGGCTCGAATTATATTGAGTGGAGCAAGAGAATAAGAAATAAATAGTTTATGTACAATTTGAAATTTATCGTTGAAATAAACGTTGTTGTTTGAGAAAATTTTTGTGGCTCTCAGAATAGAGAGCAATAAAGATAAAAAAATTGGGACAAATGTCCGGAATCAAATAAACAAGATAATTTTGAATTTGTCATCGAAAAATATTGAGTTTTTATTTGAACAGAAATGCTCAGAATATAGGGCACGAGAAAAAAAAGGTTGTTTTTGTCGCTCGTAATGGAGAGCACGAAAATTAACTATTTTTAAACGAGTACTTTATGACGTATTTAGCAAGATCGATCAAGAATAATGAATCGGATCTGAATATTAATAATGAAGCATTTTATTGAATATAAAATGTTTAAAAATCCAATTGAGTGGATGAACAACTATTATGTATATAATGGTGAAATATATTTTATTTTGTAGCGAGGGAACGAATCGTTCTCACGCATTGAAGTTACTCTACCACTGATAAGTTATTTTTGAGAATCGAGAAATCGAAATAATTTTATTTCATGAAATTGAAATAAAAGTGGGAGTTGAGTGAACCATCGTAATATAGAAAATTCGTTGGTTGTAAATGAATTTTGAAAAGGAAAATAAAGTTGGTAGTGTGTTTATAAATTTGAGGCATGACCGGTGATTTGGTTTTTTTTTTGAAAAATTTGGAATTTTATATCGATAAAGAATAAGACAATTGTGTCAATATTTTTTTTAATTAAGTGGGAGTTCGTTTACGATTATATCGTATATTTTGATGATAAGTTGTTAGTAAAAAATGAGAAGGAAATGTTAAATTGTGGGATCTCATTTAGAAATATGGGATGAAAAATATTGGAGAAATTTCATATGTTCTAAGAATTCGGCCGGTTTGTAAAGGATAAAAAGGAACACTGAGTTTGAATTGAAAAGTTGGGGTTGCAACTGTGAATATTTATAAATTCGAGAAATGTGTGTGAAATTTGAGAAGTTCAAAAAATTGAAATTTAAGAAAAATAATTTGAATATTGAATATGCCAAAAGAAGGTATTTGAGTAAAATGTTTAATTGTTTTATCTCAAAGTAATGTCTATGTTTTAACTTAGTTTTCTTGATTTGTATCTTGTTTTGTTGACTTTTCAGATTTAATTGGATGAGAAGAAGATGGATAAGGTGATAGTTGAAGTCGGGATGGGATTGCTATAGCAGAAGAATCAAGAAGAGTCTAGTCTTTTATTTTTTAGGCAAAATGTAAAATAATGTTTTGTCGATCGTTGTAGTGTGGGCACTCTTTTTCCCCCCTGAGTTTTTTTCCCATAGGGTTTTGCTCTTGTGGGGTTTTAACGAGGCCTACTTTTGTCGTGAGTCTTCTTCTTTGATATGAATGTTTTATTGTCTAAACGTCCGGAGGAATCTCTTTCTCATGTCAGTCGTAATCTAGGTTATGACCCATGGATTGGTTAAGCATACCTTTCGGTTAGATGATAAGCTTTCGTGGATGAAAGAATGTCTCTTTTTCCAATCCTGTTTTGGATTGTGTAAACTCTATCATTGATAAATGAAAATACTTTTTCATTTTGCAAAAAAAGAATTGCAGTCCGGCGCTAACCCTATTGGTAATGGGAAAATGATCATTCAGAAAAGGAAACACTGAATGTATTATGTGCAAGTAGTCAGAAGTTCGATATATTTTATGTTGTGTAATCGATTGACTTGACTTGACATTTTTAATTAGTTTTGTAAGTGGATTGTGAAGCAATTTTGCTTGAGCCTAATGAGAGGCTGTAAGGAGGATCATGATCATGTACTTGAAGAGTACGTTGTGTAATAAATTGTGAATCAAGTAGACGTGCTTGGAGTTATTGTTTATTGCGATACAAGTATCGATGGTGATATTGGTAATAAGAATTCAACTTCGGGATGTTTATTTAATTTTGGTGGAGTTGAAGTTGAAAAAATATGAAACTTAATTAAATGTGTTGGAAAAGGTAAAAGTGGTAACATAGATTGATTGAAAGTGATGGTCACTAGAAATATTTGGCAAAGACGTCAAATGGAAGATGTTGGTTTGATTGGATATAAGTTGTGGCAATTATAAGTGCACTATGACCAATAATAAGAGTGCGTATTTGAGATAGATTTAATAGTTATAGATCCTACGAAAAGTGGGAGTTTGGAAAGATATTTGACAAATGCGTCAAGTGGGAGATGTTGTATTTGACTTAAATTGTCAAATAAGAGAAAATTGAAATAAAAGAATAAAATACATAATTAATGTATTTTGAGAGTTACAAATATAATTATGGGAGTTACATGCCAAGATATTGATTGTATTAATGGCTATATTGATTGTATATTAATAGGGCAGTTACATTGTAAAGAGGTGGAGGGGGTGCTTGTATGCCCATATATAGTGGTTAAAAATCATAAGAAAAAGCACTAGAAAATGAGTTTGTTCTTGTCACAATCCGGAACCTCTTTACACAATAATATCTTTTCTTATCTCTAAATATATGGACAAAATACTTCAATTACATTAACACATCTACTGTATGCGACCACATCTTTGAACCTCACTGCCATACAACTTCTGTTTATATAAATATAAATTTTGAGCAAAAAATAAAAGATAATTTTGCTAGAAGAGGAATACCACATTTACAGAGAACTATAGGCCTAGTTAGCTACTCCCTCTGTCCCATCCATTTCTTTACAATTTCCTTTTTGGGTCGTCCCACCATTTCTTTACATTACCCAAAATAGTAAGTTTTAACACTATTACACCCACTACTTCACTTATTTTAACAATACTTTACACTATTTCACCCACTACTTAACTTATTTTAACAATAAAATTACTATTACACCCACTACTTCACTTATTTTAACAATAAAATCACTATTACACCTACTACCTCATTTATTTTAACAATATCACACCCACTTTACACCTATTATCCTTGACCTCCGTGCCCAGCCGCCATGTAAAGAACCGGCTGGGACGGAGGGAGTATAAAAGAATCTATATAACTGTACTTTGTTAGAAAATTGAAATTTCGAGGCATAGTTTTTATAGGCCTGTAACAAAAGAAGACTGTTAGTTATTAAACAATCTATATATACCTAGGCTACAAGGCTACAACTAGCAATACCAACCGTCAGTCCAGTAAGCAATATTATTGATTAGTATTGTTAGAGCAAGTCCAATGCTAGATGCTAAATTGCTATTGCTATTGCTATAATATAGAACCAAAAAGTGAATTTTGGTGTTAAAATAAAACTCACCCTCCAAAGCTAGTTCTATAACTAATTTCAAATTTAACCAATTCTTTTAACTTTTACCTAACTCTTTTAACTTCTATTGAATATTCTCAACAAACTCATCTCATTCTATTTAAATGATGATGTGGCATGAATGCATAAATGCATCGTTGATTTCAAATTTAGCACCAAGGATGCATAAGCACCAAGAATGCATCCAACTATAGCACCCCTTTGGAGATTACGAGTAGTTTTTTAGCACTTGATGCTATAATATAGCAATAGTACCAAAGATAGCATTGCAGACTTGCTCTTAGGTATAAGATAGATTATGTACAATCCATTTTTGACTTTTGTCGGGAAAACCTGAAAGTGTATACACATTTTTCAATTATATCTTTTTGCTTTTAAAGAGTTTCTGAATATTTCTTTAATCTGCTACTGATGGATTATTTTCATTTGTATTTATTTATAAGATTAATTTCATTTGTATTTATTTATAACAATAACTATAATATAGATGTGTGTTCTATTATTTTTTGTCCATATACATATTTTTCCAATTGCTGAAGCGTTCAATAATACAATATTTCCCTTTTTGTCCATATACATATTTGTCCATTTTTGACTTTCTTCAGGAAAACCTGAAAGTGTATACACAGTTTCCATTTATATCTTTTTTCTTTTAAAGAGTTTCTGAATATTTCTTTAATCTACTCTGATGAATTAAAAAGGGGCTCTTTTGAAAAATAAATAAGGAAAAGTAAATTTTTGCACATTTACTTTTGTTAAGAAAGACTATTTGCAATTTTACTAAACTAAGTTTCAAATTGCAAAAATACTAACCCTAATTCTCCCCCTCCCCCTTCCCCCAATTTCTCTCTCCTCCCCCCTGATAACACACACGCCGCCGACTTTGTGTACCTTTTTTTTTTTTTTTTTTTTAGGTGGTGGCTATTTTGGTGGATTTAGGTTTCCTGGCCCCGCAGGGACATACACTACTACACATTTCAACTTAGGATACATCACTTATATAGCGTTTTTTTTGAAAACGCTGTGTAAGTATATTACTTAAATAGCGTTTTTAAAAAAAGTGTTATGCAAGAGATTATATATCACAATAAAATAAAAGTAAAATAAAATAAAAAATACTTACATAACGTTTATTTAGGAAGCGCTATGTAAGAGTAAACTTATAAAGCGTTTATGAAAAACGTTATCTTAGATTCCATATTTTAAGTAATATTTATTTATTTTAAATATATACGATACAAATTAAACATAACCTAATTATCTTTCACTTCAGCCGCAGACTCTACTTATTCTCTCCTTCTCCCTCAACCGCTCTGATCACTTTCAAATCTCTGGGCAACTCCGATCGTTTTCATAAAAAACGACCTCATATTCACGTTCTCTGGGGTCGATTTCATATATACACTGAAAATCCATTTGTTTCTAATACCATATTGTTCAAACCACAAATCCCTAGTCTCGCCTCATCTAAATTAAGTTCAATTCGTTGTTTTTATGATCGATTTATTGTGATTCTGTGATGTTTTTGATAGTATCTCATCTATATATCAAAAGCCTCTATTTCTTATTCGATTTGTTTGTTAGGAGACTGGAACCGAAAGTAATCAAGAAGCTGCTTATGGTTCTGATTTGTTACGTAACTTCACCTATTGTGGAAGGTAAAAAAGAGGGCTCAAGAACAGATTTTGATGATGAAGAGGAGGATAAACAAGAAGATTTGGTTGATTGGGAATTAGATCAGTTTTTGGAAGATACTGGTCTTCTTGTGGGGTTTGTTAGGATGATTTTTCACTTCGGCAAGTATGTTCACCACTCATTTTTTGATTTTATGTTTATGTATAGGATTTATAATTTTGGACCAGAAAATTTTATTAATTTATCGAAATCTGTTATGTTGGGACTGGAAAAAGTATCAATTTAATGAGGTTTTTGATTTCACAGAGGAGTAGCTTGGTTCAAGTGGAAGTAAATTTCTAGTATTTGAGAGAGATAAAAACTTATAGTTGGCCCAGTGTTAAGTAATTGCTGTATTAATCCTCGTCCTGCTAGCCTAATGTTATGAATTTGTACAAAATTTTAGTCTTTATGTTATGAATGGCTGTACTAATTTTGTTATGATATTTATGCAGTAGTATATAACAAATTCAAGAAATTTTAGCATTTATTTTATACATCCGACTCACCACATTCTAGCAACAAGGCTTCCCACTCTCAACACCCTGTATGTATCTGAATATTTGATATTAATAATGAATCACTATCGGTGTAGATGCACTCATCGCCTATCCTCCCCTGGCCACCTGTTTTCTTTCCTACTTATTATTGACTACAGTCGATCACTTATATAATGATTATGCTATGGATCACTGCAGGAACTTGCATCTCTTAAAACAATTGACCACCATTCTCGTGCACATGGTACCAGGCCTAATGGATCGAACCAGAAATACTCATGGTAATTATAACTTATAAGGCATTTTAGATGATTTCTGATTCTTTATTTTCCCAAATTTTTTATATATGTCTTATATGAATTGTTTTTCGTACAGGCTACAAATATTTATAAAATATATTAGCATTCTGCACTAGGCTGTACAATGATTGAAAATGGCAATTAAAAATTATGATTTCAAGTCGATCTAAATGCATTATCTTTTCTGGTGTTTTGTACTGAATTAAATGATACTAGACAAGATGTGGCAGTATTCCGCTTGAGACATCTTTCCAGAAGATATCAAGATGTGTGTATGTTTCAACGGAATTGTTGGAATACAGAGGATTGAGGGGAAAACCGGCTAATCCTAAACACCGTTTCTTTTCTTGGGGATGCAGAAATTCTGAGGTTAGTTTGTTTAGCTAGTAATGCATTTATCTCAACTCGATCCAAGAGTACTTCTACATGTGAAGCCCTTATTTTCGCATTAATGTGATTCGATGAGGCTGCAACTTTAGCTAGCTTTTTCTTCTTCTGGGCGGAACCCGGGTTCTTAATCCTGTTAAAGTTAGAGATGTTTCGGGCTATTGTAATGACTAAATTTAGTAGCTTTGCCTTCAAAATAATTTAGTAGCTTTGCCTTCAAAATTCAGAAATGTTAGTTGCAAAGTTCTTGCTAGGTCTTGCTTGACATGATGATCACTTGTCTATTGAGTAAGTTCTCCACTAGATATCTCGATGTGGGATGTAGAGTTGTTCCAAAAGAGACCCCAACAGGTCTGGGTCATCTTGTGTGATTTTTAAACTATTGAGTACTACTAGTAACATGATTGATTTTAATTTTTACCTTTAGGGCAATGTGGGACAAGGTGGAAATTCTTATTACATACTTTCAGTACTAAGGCAAGGTTTTAAAGTGTGAAATGATTGAAACAATGCATTCAAATTTAAGACTTGTTCCAAATGTGAGAAACCCACATTCGTATATGCACTAATTTTTTTTTTTATTTTATCTCGGCTTACACTAAGGTCAGCCAAGGCGAGAAGATTAACTTGATTTTACTAGAGAACTCATGGCTTATATATAAGCCTTAGAGGGAACTTTACTCTTTAGTTTAGAGAAGATTAAATTAGTTTCGAACTTAGTGATATCAGATCTAGTTCTAGTCCCTTGTTTCCTTAGATAATTTAATGTACAAATTGTAAACTATATATGTTCTAGCATGAGCAATTAGGTGCATGGAGGGGGAGGGGTCGTTTAAATTTATAAAAATAAAAAAAGTGTAGTATAAGGGAATATATCAAACCTTTTCCGATTAGTGATTAGTGACATTATTTGGTGTATGTGAAACTGGGGTCTGAGACTTTTACCGTTAATCTTTGTACAACATCACTAACAAATAATCTCACAGGTCCTGTATATTATCCTTTTCTGGTAACCATGTTTCTGTTGCTACTGAAAAAAAAGCATCAGCAGATTTTAAACTGCTATATATGTCTTACTAAATGACAACTATGTGCTCACCAGAAAGAAGTTCATCTAGATGGTGTTTTAGCTTAAATCTTGCTTTAAACTATCATATAGAAATAAATGTGTTACTTCAGTTTTTAGTTATTTGTTGCTGATGTATGTTTCTTTCAGTCATGATATCATAACCTATATTTGGATTTCAGTCTGACCAAGACTATATTTGGTTAAACAATGATTTGTTTTGAAAAACTACTCTGTCTTTCAGAAAAATGACATTAGGAGAGCTCAACCTAATGCAATTGCACACTCTGCTGGAGATGCAATGGTATTCAAGCAAAGGGAAAACACTTAAATGTGGTTTTTTTTCTTATTACTCATACAATATTTTGAGAAAAGTGGTTTGTTGTTTTAAGAAACTTTTGTACAATAACTTTCAGGGGAAAGATACGCATGTTTTGTTTTTTGTAGATCTTGCGACTTGAAGAGGAACCAAGTTGATAAACAGCTACGCAGTATGCTTAACTAGTGCCTAGGAATATTAGTGTATAATGTTTCAGCCTTGTTGTAATCTGAAGACTTTTATTATCTTACAGAGACCTATGTTTTTGTTTTGTGGATTTAATGTAAGCATTAAATTGGAAATTTTTATTAGCAGAATTTATTTATGCATTTTGTGATCAAAATTTTACGACTTTTTGCCAAATATATCCCAGAGAATATTGTTGTCTTGTATGTTTATCATTTTTGAAAATGGTAAGAATAGTACATGTAAAAAGGAAGGCAGGAAAATAAATATATAATTTTTTTAAAAAAAATTGTCACTTACATAGCGTTTTAAAAAGAGCTATACAAAAATACGTGTTTAGGAAACACTTACTTAGATAGCGTTTTTGAAAATGATATCTAAGAGCTGCACTTACAGAATGGCAAAAAAAGTGCTATGTAAGCGATCCTCACTTCAATAGCGGCTCCTTAGATAGCGTTTAAAAACGCTATGTAAGAGCTAAAAAAAACGCTATCTAAGTACAAATCTGTAGTAGTGATATTCAACTAAATTTGCAACTAATTGCAACTGAATGCAACTAAATTTCTGATTTCAAGTTCCATTTGTCAGTTGTCATTTTCGACCTCATTTTTGAACTCTAATATATATATATATATATATATATATATATATATATATATATTTAAGAAGGGTGATATTTTGGTGGATTTAGGTTTCCTGGCCCCGCAGGGGCATATTCAACTAAATTTGCAACTAATTGCAACTGAATGCAACTAAATTTCTGATTTCAAGTTCCATTTGTCAGTTGTCATTTTCGACCTCATTTTTGAACTCTAATATATATATATATATATATATATATATATATATATATATATATATATATATATATATTTAAGAAGGGTGATATTTTGGTGGATTTAGGTTTCCTGGCCCCGCAGGGGCATATTCAACTAAATTTGCAACTAATTGTAACTGAATGCAACTAAATTTCTGATTTCAAGTTCCATTTGTCAGTTGTCATTTTCGACCTCATTTTTGAACTCTAATATATATATATATATATATATATATATATATATATATATATATATATATATATTTAAGAAGGGTGATATTTTGGTGGATTTAGGTTTCCTGGCCCCGCAGGGGCATATTCAACTAAATTTGCAACTAATTGCAACTGAATGCAACTAAATTTCTGATTTCAAGTTCCATTTGTCAGTTGTCATTTTCGACCTCATTTTTTAACTCTATTATATATATATATATATATATATATATATATATATATATATATATATATATATATATATATATATATATATATATATAAGAAGGGTGATATTTTGGTGGATTTAGGTTTCCTGGCCCCGCAGGGGCATATTCAACTAAATTTGTTGAAAGTATTTGAAAATAGTTGCAACTAGTTGAAAACAGTTGAAAATAGTTGATTTGGTTGAATATTGCCCCTGGCGGGGCCTTGGAACCCAAAATCACTCAAACCAATAATATGTAGTTGTAACTAGTTGAAAGTAGTTGAAAATGGTTGCAACTAGTTGAAAGTAGTTGAAAATATTTGAAAACAGTTGAAAATAGTTGATTTGGTTGAATATTGCCCCTGGCGGGGCCTTGGAACCCAAAATCACTCAAACCAATAATATGTAGTTGCAACTAGTTGTAACTAGTTGAAAGTAGTTGAAAATGGTTGCAACTAGTTGAAAATAGTTGATTTGGTTGAATATTGCCACTGGCGGGGCCTTGGAACCCAAAATCATTTAGTTGAATATTGCCCCTGGCGGGGCCTTGCAACCCAAATCCACCAAAATCACCCCACCTTTTTAAAAAAAAGTTGCATTTGGTTGAATTTGATTGAATGTGGTTGCAAACAAAAATCCACCAAAATAGCCCCCATCTTAAAAAAAAAAAAAAAAAAAAAAAAAAAAAAAAGTACAGCAGTCGGTAGTGGGCTGGGAGAAAGGAGGGAGGGAGAGGGAGGGGGAGGGGGAGTGGGTTGGGCTAGGAAGGAGCGAGGAGGAATGGGCCTAGTATTTTTGCAATTTGAAACTTTATTTTGGTAAAATTGCAATTTATTAAGGAAGTTGGTATTTTTGCAAAAAGAAACTTTAAATCTAGTATTCTTGGTAAATATCCTAATTTCATTTGTATTTATTTATAACAATTATAACTATAATATAGACATGTGTTCTATTATTTTTTGTCCATGCACATATTTGTCCAATTGCTAAAGCGTTCAATAATATAACATTTCTTTTTTTGGCCTGCCTATATCAGAAGAATATATTTCAAAATTGTAGTAGTTTCAATTGTCCATGTTATTGTAGTGGTTACAAGTAATTTTTTTAAAGAAAATTTACGGGTGGCTAATAGTAATTTCTGTTTCAAAAAATGATGAATAAAGTAGTTGTTATAATTTTAATGGGTTATAACGAATAGGTTATATACATTACCGCACATTACATTCGATATATATCAATTCATAAGCAAGATGCAAATTTAAAATAATTTTATATCTAATATATCATAAATATTTAATCAATTTTTTTGAAGAAGTACATAATTTATACTACAAATATAATATTCAATATAAGGCACTTTTTAAAATTTCATAAGTAAAATAACGAATGAGTGATGATCTGAAAGGATCCGAACCAATTCTGATCCGAACCGAATTTCATCCGATCTTAATCAAAATTTCATCATATTTTAATCCGAATTAAATCCGAACCGAATCAGATCCGAATTATGTTCAAATATATCTTAAATGAAAAATATGATCCGATCCGAGATTAATTCAATGCAAAATCGATCCGATTATCCGAATTGTCAGGTATAATGTAACCTATGTTAGCAACTTTTTGTAACAGGCTTGTTTGAGGAACTTTCTCTTTTATCTTACATGAATTTAGACACTTGTTTTAGTTTAAATATATTAGAAAAAGCTAGATCTTCATCTTGTTTACATTGATCAAATGTTTTAGTTGTGTCAATTTAAAAAATATTTTAATATTCAAAAATTTTTATTTGAAATGTAATTGATAAATTTGTTATATGATTAAAAAAGTTACTAATTTTATTTTTCTTGCTATTTTCGGTGAACATGCATATAATACAACTGTACATTACTAATACGTAAAATAATATGCCATGAGCTACAGTAGTTGACAATATGAAAAGAAAAATTTTGAGTAAATCTTCCATTTTGTATCATCATATAGACATTAACATATAGACATTAAGACTAATATATTCAACAGATCAAGCACTCATCTTCAACTCATCTTCTTCAAGCAAATCATATTCACGCAAACACAAATGAAGAGCAACTTTGTATACTCTTTAATAATTTTCATCCTAATCCATTATACTTATTATAGGCCAACAAGGTTTTTCAAGCTATTTAGTAAATTACATATTTACCCTTCTATTTAGTAAATTACACATTTACCCCTCTATGATATTAATGTATAAAAAAATGTTGGCCATGAGAATTGAACCCATGTCCTCCAAGTTTTAGGAATGAATTATGTACCCACCTCCAACCGCTATACCAAAGAGATTTATAATGACATTCTAAAAATCATTAACTACATGCACAAATGCACAAAGAACTCACATGCTTTATTCTATTCCATATTTATTTTAAGATTTAATCAAGTTAAAATTATCAAATATTACTCCCTTGCCAATAATTAAAAATTTTATTAAAAAATTTATTTTGTTTATCTATTATGTTTAATATAGGCCAACATATAAAAAGACTATCCTTTATATTAATTTAAAATATGGTTTTGTGATCAGTTAAATTATTTTAATAGGAGATATAAATATTGTATTGATTGTCAATTAAATAAAAAAAACGTTATTGGGTTAGAACAAAAATATTATAAATTATATTATAGATGTAGTACAAATAATTATAATATTAATATGTATAGCTATGTTGATGTAGTACAAATAATTATAATATTAATATGTAATGTGCACCATCACTTACACCACCAAACTCAAAATAGAATCACAAAAAATTCAACTTGAATCACCAAAATTTGAATCCAAATTATACAAAAAATTATAAACAAAAATTACTAAATATTTCCAGTTCTAAAATTTTGATAGTGCTTGAAGGTGTCAGTGATGGCGTTGACGGTGGTAAAGTGGGTGAAAACGACATTAATGGGGATTTATATACTCATTTCTATTGTGAGAGGAAGAAAAATGAGATGAATGAGCTATCGAAAGTATGATCGGGAATGTGGCTGAAACTCGGTGACAAAAGTGTTCGTAAGTTATTGCTATAATGGTAATCGATTTGGTGACACGAATAAATGACCGAGTTATGATGGTCTGTATATACGCGCGCACGCTATACATATATGTATGTATGTATCATGAACGATGATGATGAAGAAGGAGATATACAAGTGGAGGATAGATAGTGATAACATGGGTGTATTGCCAAAAAAGGTGTAAAACGTTTCTAGAAATGTAAGAGACGGGAGGATAAAGGTGGAGATATAAAAATGTGCGGGTATATATAAATATATGTGTAAACAAAAGAACGTGAGGTTAGTTCTCGGTTCTCAGTATAATATTAAAAGTTATCATTTGAGTACTTGCCAATATATATCTACATGTGAGTCTATTACCTTAAGGGTAGATTATTTAAATGTATGCATTGTTTAGACTTTCTAAGTTATGTTTTTAAAATTATTTATAAAAATTCATATAAGTTCTTAAATATGAGTAAATTGTTACGATCATATATGTGTTTAAGCTAAGAAGTTCAAGCTATTATCAATATTCATAAAAAATATATTTTGTCAAATGTATCACCCTAATTGCATAAAAAATTCCAAAATTACGAGTAATCTATTTCAAAAATCAAAACAACTAAATTCAAAAATTACAAGTCATCTATTTCAAAAATCAAAACAACTAAATTATACGAATTTAAATGGTGCCCGTGCTTCGCACGGGCTATCATGCTAGTTACTACTAGTCATGTAGCCTCTGATCAACTTTATATAGTTTACATGGGAGGAAAAGGAAGAGCAAATCCTGGAACTTTGAGAGATGATCAAGCGAAACTGCTTGAATATATGAGGAACAAAAATGATGTTGTTCACGTGTTCAAGCATGGCTTCACGGGATTTTCTGTCCATATGTCTAAGGAGGAAGCCAACCTGGCAGCTCAGTTGACTTCCATAGACTGGCTTCCTTCGTTGACCTTTGTTACTGAACACCTCTCAGATTCTCTCTTTCTAGAATAGTGGCAAGATGAAACCAGCTCCTTGTCGTATTTCAACCCATATTTGTCATAAAGGATGAAGACGAAAGTGGCTAGGAGTTCCTGCTCTTTTAATGAGCTAGGAGCTTGTGTTGCTCTTGCAAGCACCAGGCGTCGTATCAGTCTTTCCGGATAGAAGGCTTAAACCCCATACGACAAGGTCATGGTCATTTCTCAAGCATCAGCTGCACATTGCTAATTCTACCTCGGCAGCATCCCTCTGGAGTTCCACTGCCAATGGAGCTGACATTATTATTGGCGTAATAGATTCAAGTACTTAAAGATCTTCACTCATATATTGTTATAATGTCTAAATTATCCATAAAACCTAAAAGTGTATTTATTATTAGAACTGTTTTTTGGGTGATTTTGTAGGTGTTTGGCCAGAATCTAAGAGTTTTGATGATGAAGGTATGGGTCCAGTTCCAAAACGATGGAAAGGAACTTGTGAAGTAACAGAGGATTTCTCTGCTTCCAGTTGCAACAGGTATGCGTATGGATCACAATTGCTATGGATTCTGAAATACTATGCTATTATATGCTAGTTTTAGGCCCAAATTGTACAATTGACTATAGTTTAACATTACAAAAGATTCTTTATCATGACAAAAATAAACTAGCAACATCAATAACTAACATGTAAATCATAGGAGACTGCTGTTCCAAAAGGAATACTTAACAAGATATATGGAAACAGAGTGACCAGGATGAAAGTTTAAAGCACCTTTACTGCAATTACATAACAAGGATTAAAGAGGATCAGATTCTACTCATCGGCGATAACAATCATATCAATAATATTTCCCATCAATGAAGCACGAGCAAATTGTGAGGACAAGAAAATGAGATCTTGAGTTGTGAGGAAGATAAAGACGGTGTTTTGAGGTTGCATTACGCCATAAACGCACAAATGCAACGCCATGTTTACTGTTGCTTTAGGCCAAAAAAGCATTGCGTTAGACCAAATGCAACACCAGGGGGCGTTGCATCCGCCACCGTCTTGTTAGACCCCCTAAGGCAACGCTTTCTGGCATCTAAAGCAACATCAATAAGCGTTGCATCTGACATATAATGCAACACTAGAGCATTCAAATGCAACACCAAAAGGGCGTTGCATTTGACATTAGCTAAAATTACAATTCCACGTCACTAAGTGGGTCCCACTAGCTTGCCACGTCATCAATGGGTCCAGCTGGCATGCCATGTCAGCAACAGTACAGCTGGCATGCCACGTCAGCATGTGGGACCCACTTGCCATGTCAGCATATGGGGCCCACGTGCCATGTCAGCGATGGGGCCTATCATGCCACCTCAGCAATGGGTCCCACATGCCACATCAGCACTAGAGCCCACAGCTATGTAATGCAACGCTTTTATTTGCTTTTTAAAACACTAGTATCTTATCGAAAGCAACACTATATTTACCTAATGCAACACTAAAATATCTAATACAACACAGAAAATATCAAATGCAACGCTTTAATAACTAATTTTACAGTATTCTACATCCCATCCAAACCGTACAACAAATGCATCAAAATCATACTAACACCTAGCTAATAAACACATTACAAATTCTTCAAATGTACCAAAGTGCTAACACCAAGCACATACAATCAAGTCTTTAATTTAAAAGTAAAAAATGAGATAGGCTAAATAGAAAGGGAATCTTCTGCTGCTCTTAAACCAGTAGGCACACCAAAATTAGCAATTAATATAATTATATCAGCTACATCATTCTGCTTCGGGAAAGAATGAACTTTTGACGTAGCTCTAGCTTGGTCCATAACTACCAGCTGGCCTTACATAGACCTGCAGTTTAGTAAGAGTATTAGTCAAGTTAGGCTAAATATAGGGTCTGCTTGTTAACTCACTTATAATTGAGTTTCAAGTAGCAGTCCAAATTAACTTACAGTCTGCTCGTCACAAACCAACTTATGTCCAAAAATTTACTTCTAGGTTAAAACTTAATAATTCAGATTTGAGATGATTAAGTCAATTATTTAAGTATGATTTCAGGGATATAAAATAAACGTGGCTAATAGATATACACCTTATCAAACTCTCAAAATGAACAGAGAACAAAATGTACCTAGTTAAATCATAAACCAGAAGCGCTCCTGCTGCTCCTCTGTAATACGACCTAGTGATGGATCTGAAGGATTCTTGCCCAGCCTAAAACAAAGCAGATATTTCACCACCAAGTCATTTTACATAAATATATTAAGCAGCAAACCACTAAAAGTAGAACAAAGACCAAATTACGAGGCTGTTTGGCAATTCAGTTGATCCACCTTATTTGGGCTTAAGCCCATTTAGACTTAAAAAAAACTGTTTGGCTAAATCATAAAACGACCTTAAATTCGACAGAAAAGCCCGATTGAAAAAAGTAGAGAAACGGGTACTTTTTCGTTCTAACTTATCTTTTGTATCTCACCATCTCTTCCATCTCTCACATCTCTCACGAAGCCTCCCTCACAGTGTGTTTCCTTAACGTGTTTTTCCGTCTTTCCGGCTACTTCCTACTCCCAATCTCGTCAAGATACTTTCGATCTCTTTGTTTTATGTTTATTTATATGTGAACTTTGAGCTTTGTAATCAGATCTGAGTTATACTTTTGTGTTTAAAGTAGATCTTTGTAATCTCTCTGTACTATAAGCTGAATCTCTCTTCTACTTGTAAAGATTGTTCTGTATAGTCAGTATATACATGAACCCATTTGTTGCTTCCTTTTTTTTTTTTTTACTGAAAGGCCTTGATTATACGGTGACAACTTATAAGTCAATTGCCAAACAGCTCATTTAACTTATAAGTTAAACACCCAAACACGAAAATATAAGTTATAAGTTATAATTACTTATTTCATATAAGTTACTTATTACATTTAAGTGATAAGTAACTTATTTTAAGATATCCCAAACGACCCCTACAATTCAACACTGACATACGAAACATAATCCGGATATGAAACTAAATTATACATAATTCAGATACCAAACTTAATCCTACATAACAGGATATATTTCAGAAATAAAATCTACCGAATGTAGACCAACATTCTGAAATTGCATAATCTAATTCATGTTACCGAGTATATATATCACAGGCCAAATGGAATTTTAGAATTACAAGCCATAAATGAAAACATATAACACACATACTTTCCGAAAATTACTACAGAACCAAATCCTTACCAGCTGCTATACTCTCATCCAGACTATCCTTGAATCTTATGAGAATCCAGTTTAGGATATGAGCATATCGTAATATAAGCTATGTATCATAAGGGCAATGCTAATACTTATCAAGTCAAACTACAAACAAAAAGCAAAAAATAAGAAAAAGAAACACCTAAAATTTACTTCCTACCTGTCGAGTTGACAATTAAGTCATTCTATATTATTCTTTATGCAGGTTAAATTTAATGATTTAATTTGAATACTTACAAGATGTACCCAAACAAGATATGCACTGAAGACAATTAGTTTATTATTAGCATATCAATGAGAACATATCCATTTTGTAGTGTGCTCGAGCATCTCTTAACAGATAGTTACAAATTTGACTTGATGTAACTTAGAACTCTATTATTGTCATACATGTACAAGTATACAACGCATGCTAATAAACTAATCACCACCTGAAACTGCTATTAGAATGTGACATGGTCATCCAAGCTTTCAAAGTAGAATAAAATTCATTAACTATTGATGTGGACACCAAGTATTTTGCATCAACTAGCAACCTAGATTCTCTCCTGCAATAAGCAGCCTGCTAACGAAACAAATATAATTGGAAGCGTAAAGGCATCATAGTTCATATCCCATTCACAGGCATATTTATGAATCATGTCTACCCTAGTGTAGTTTTTATTGTAATCGATAACACAAATTTACAGCTGAGTCAGAAAAATATGCTTACCACGAGGGTCTTTCTGGCTACTGGCATCAGATGTTGAAAAACTCAATTCTGAAAGAACAGCATCAAGTTCAGCAAGCTCCTTTTTTTTAGTTCTTTCTTTGATAGTTGCGTCTTTAGGTGCTTCCACAGGTTTCTCAACTATTGGCTCCTTTTTGGCTGGCACTTCGACCTCATGGTCATGCTCTTCTTCGTTGTCATCATCAACTTCATCAATCTCTTCTTCTTCACTTTCAACTATATATCAGGGTGCATAGTCATAATTAAATTCCAAACAGCACATAATTAAGAATTAACACAATAAGAGCAGTTAACTAGTACTTCAAATACTGTTGCTAATTTTATTCATTCAACAGGATAAAATTGTCAATACTCATATAGATGACTAAGTCAACATATTGCACACATACAAATCAAAACATATTATTCATTTTACAGCAGTTAGCACTCAACAGGTATAAATAAAAACTAGTTAAATTTTTTCAAACATATCTTAAGCACTAATTGACTCGATAAATCATTAATTAAAGACATTTCGTAGATAACTACAAAGTACTGAATTAAGTTCACATAATCATCGAAAACCAAGACTCATGACCTTTTAATATTAAATCAGTTACACAACTTTAACTCCCAACAGTAACATATAACATTTAATATGCAAATCGACCGAAGATTACACAGAACTACTTCATCAAGGGGATTACGAGGTTACCTGAGCCCAAGAACTGTAAACAGTTACTCAGGACTTACCTGGTTAACTCAATCGCGGATTGAATTAACCTCCGAGTCAACTCACTGAGTTGTAGCCGAGTTGCCCGAGTCGACTCACTGAGTTGTAATAGATCGGCCGAGAATCAACCGAGTTTGTGACGATTCCATCACTAATTTCTTGTTTCTTTACTTGAAATCACATCTCTTGAATGAATCGATCACATGTAATCAATTTCTCATGGAAACTCGTTAGGGTTTTGAAAATATTCAACAAAAACAAACGGCGAGTGTGTGTTTGTGTGTATTTAAAGTATATATATGTCGAACTTGAGTTTGTAAATCGATGTAAGAGCGAGATTGAGAGACAGATCTGAGAGATAGAGAAAGAGGTGATTGTTGTACATAGTAAAATTTATAAATTGAGTCTATCGAGTGGAGGTGTAGACGTGTAGTGCCTGTATATTGAGATTGAGAGCAGTGTTTTGGGGGGAAGTTAGAAATTTTTAGGGAAAAGTTGAGGGCGCCCAAATTTGTGACTCCAAATTTTCACCTCGTAACGCGTGTTGTGTTTTCCATTAATATAATTTTATGTTATTTATCTTAATTTAATGATATTCCTAAATAAATATATAACGATCCAACCGTACGGATATCAATATATATTTAATGTAATGATATTCCCAAAGTTTCAGAAAATAAAAAATTAATTTGATTGGTGATCTTAGTAGATCACTACAATTTTCAATATGACTCGTAAATAGTGTTTTGTTACGGATTATTGTTTCTATTTTTTTAAAAATATTTTTGAACGATCCAACCGTACGGATGTCAATATATATCTAATGTAATGATATTCCCAAAGTTTCAGAAAATAAAAAATTAATTTGATTGGAGATCTTAGTAGATCACTACTATTTTCAATATGATTCGTAACTAGTACTTTGTTACGGATTATTGTTTCTATTTTTTTAAAAATATTTTTAAACGATCCAACCGTACGGATGTCAATATATATCTAATGTAATGATATTCCCAAAGTTTTAGAAAATAAAAAATTAATTTGATTGGAGATCTTAGTAGATCACTACTATTTTCAATATGACTCGTAACTAGTGCTTTGTTACGGATTATTGTTTCTATTTTTTAAAAAATATTTTTGAACGATCCAACCATACAGATGTCAATATATATCTAATTTATTGATATTCCCAAATTTTCAGAAAATGAAAATTGACACGTCACCCAGGTGGGTCCCACAACTGCCACGTCAGCATTTATTAAAAATTCAAAAAAACCTAATGCAACGCTTTTAAACAGCAAATGCAACACCTCTTTCACCTAATGCAACGCTTCTGCCACGTCAGCCAATGACACGTCAGAAAACGTGGGTCCCACATTTGCCACGTCAGCAAAAGTGGTCCCCACACTTGCCACGTTAGCACCTGTGGGCCTCTTCCACGTCACCCAGGTGGACCCCACACTGCCACGTCACCCTGGTGGGTCCCACAACTGCCACGTCAGCATTTATTAAAAATTCAAAAATACCTAATGCAATGCTTTTAAACAGCAAATGCAACACCTCTTTCACCTAATGCAACGCTTCTGCCACGTCAGCCAATGACACGTCAGCAAATGTGGGTCCCCCATTTGCCACGTCAGCAAATGTGGGCCCCACACTTTCCACGTCAGCACCTGTGGGCCTCTGCCACATCACTCTGGTGGACCCCACACTACCACGTCACCCTGGTGGGTCCCACAACTGCCACGTCAGCATTTATTAAAAATTCAAAAATACCTAATGCAACGCTTTTAAACAGCAAATGCAACACCTCTTTCACCTAATGCAACGCTTCTGCCACGTCAGCCAATGACACGTCAGCAAATGTGGGTCCCACATTTTCCATGTCAGCAAATATGGGCCCCACACTTGCCACATCATCAAATGCCACGTCAGCACGTGTGGACCCCACTGCTGCCATATCAGCATTTTGTAAAATTAAAAAATATCTAATGCAACGCCTGCTGCTAGTGTTGCATTATGTGAAACACCGTGGATCAAATGCAACACTAAATTATATGTAATGCAACACCAGTTCAAGTTCTGTTTCGTTAGACCCAAAATTTCATACCTAACGAAACACTTTCACTGAAACACTTTCTAAAAGCGTTGCATATGAGCATTTATGGCGTAGTGATTGGAAGCAGATATAGAGGTCTTAACAATTAAGCAAATCAAGAAGTTGTTATACCAAGGGAATGAAATTGTTTTGTATAAGAATGAGGTATCAGAAAAGGAGACAATTAAGTCAAAGCATATTCCAATGAATAAGATTTCAAACGACATTCAGACAAAGAATTTAATATGATCGTAGATCACATATCAAGATGATCGAAGACTCATGAAACGTATGCAAATCAATCGAGAGCGATTTTAAGAGTTTCCAAGAAAAGGAAGAAATTTTGGCACAAGGATCTTAATGTGAATTTCGAAAGACATGATTTTGTGGTTAATGTAAGTGGTGTTTAATGTTGAAGATGTAACGTGTAAAGTTAAAATTCGAAAACTCGTCAAGTATACAAAGATGTGATTCGAAAGCTGATTTCGGGAAATGCGGAATAGTGTGCTGTGAATACGGTATATATATATGATTTAAGGAAAATGGTCATCAGCTCAGAATGGTTACATGGTAAAACAATGAGATGAAGGATGGATAGAAGTTTTTCGATTATTCCCTTCTCGAGTAACATTGCACATGAAAGAGAAGTAAGAATGATTGAGGAATTGTTGATATTCTTTTTCCCAAAGTTTTATCTAAGTAAGGTTTCGTTTAGGGTATGTAAATAAGTGGTGAAGTGTTTTAAGTTGAATATGCATGTTGATAAAAGCGGGAGCTTGTTGGAAATTGTTGGAGTAAGAATTATTTCATGGTTAGTATCAAGTGAGGTTTTGACCTCAGGAGAATTAATATTACAGATTGGTTAACTCAATTTTGTTCTTGTATTGAGTGAAGTCACAGTCAAGGTGACAGGTATATTACCTTCCAAGAGCTGCAAATAATCAAGGCTATACTTCAAAAGACTTAGCAAACCAAAATACTTTATAAGAGTGAGAATCGAGTTGTTAATTAAATTATGCTTGATGTGCATCTAAAGACGTATGTGTTTGGTTATAGTATTTGATTGCAAGGATGCGACTGAGAATGGACGAAATGATGTTAAGTTTCCAGATTGGGTACTTGCATGGTAAAAGTATAGGACAAAAGAAAGAAAGAAACTTCTTAATTATTCCATTCTTGATCAGCATAGTACTTGAAAAGTAGAGTGGAAGCAATCGGAGGATTTCTTGAGATTCCTTTCTCGAAGTTCTAATTGAAATCGTGTGGTAATACGTAAAGCGTAGGAGTTATACTAGGTGTATGTTGTTGCGAGTCCAGGCAGATTACGCGTTGCGTTATTGAGAATGATTGGCTTGGTATTATGAGTTTTTACGCGAAGTATAGTTCGTTGCATGGAAAAGTCATAATGATTTCCGGAGAAAAGATATTCGCTTACGTGTGGTAAACGTCTAGAGTTAATGAGACTCGGAAACTAAAGTTTAAGGTTATTTCGGAGTTTGAGGGCTCATGGAATGAGTTTATAAAGGTATAAGTTGGTATAGGGTAAATCCTAAAGTTGAAGATACAACCTGAAAAGTGAAAGTAAGATGTTGAGAAGATCAAAAATGTTATTTGGGTCCTTAGGATTGATTCTGAGGACAGAATCCTATTAAGGGGGGAAGGATATAACGACTTAGAAAATTTCGAATTTAAAATTTTTTATTTAATATAAATTATGAATTATATTATGTGAATATTGTTGTAAAGGTGGAATATATGTGAAGTAGTGTTTATGTGTTTACGTGATGATTTGTGTGTGCTATGAAAGTCTGTGTGTTTTTATTTGTATTTTGAGGATTTAAATATGTTTAAATCATGCATTTTTGATCTTCTGGCAATTTTATAAAATTATCGGAGTTATTAAAAATCATAAAATTATTTGTGATATTATCTTTATAATATTATTTAGTTTTTAAAATGGTTGGGTGAATTCATTCGGAGGTTTTGGTATTTAAAATGATTTTAAGAGTTTTATTGTAGTTAATGGATCAAAGCTTGAAAAATCCATATTTAATTTATTTTTGATCCTAAAAATATTTTAAAAATATGTGTGTGCTCGTAATTTTATATTCTTTATTTTAAAAATGAAAAGTGTACTTTCCCGAACGTTCAATTTAATTTTGATTTATAAGGGTTGTTTATTGTATTTTAATTGGATAAAGTAGTATTATTAGTAGGTGGTAGTATCATTATTGGGCCAAGCCCAATAAGAGCAAGGCCATAGCAGCGGACATCAGTAGAAACTTCAAGAACAATCAGGGGGAAGGAAGAAAGTATAGAAAAAAAGAAAAAAAGAAGAAAAGAGGGGAGATTGAGAAGAGAGAATTGTATATACTTATATATGTATGTATATGAGTGGGTGGAGTGTAAAATAGGTGTGTGTGTGTGTTAGGGGGAGGATTGCACAGCGGGGAAAGGGAGACCACCTCCACACGGTGGCGGTGGCCGGCGATGGTGGCATTTGAACGACGGCCGGAGGCGGCAGCAGCAGTGGGGAGGGGGAAAGGAGAGATGGAAGGGCTGTGGTGGTGTATGGAGCAGCAGCCGAGAGAGGTAGTGCAGAGAGATGGTGTAGAAAGAGAAAGAGAGAGAGAGGGGGAGAGAGAGAGATTTTGGGGAGAAATCAGAATCGGAGGTATTCCCTTTTCGTTTTATTAATTTATTTTTGATGTAATTGTTAATTTTCATTTTAGATTGAATTGTGATAATTTGTGGTAATTTAATTAGTTTTAAATTGCGACTATTGCTTTAATTTCCGTATTGAAGAATATTTAAATTTCGAGTATATTGTTTTAATTTTCACAGTTTAAATTGAAAGATTATAGTCGTTTAATGTGATTGTGAGGTTGAATTGCGATTTAAGTATATTAATTCTCGTAAGTAGATTAATATTGTAAATTATGGGTAGTGTTATGTATTAGCGTATTAATTCGGAAAGTTTATAGTTGTTAATTACAATTGTGGGATTAATTGTGAATCCGATTATATGTCTTGTGATTATTAGTTGGTTATTATTATTATTGTGTAATAATTAGAGTTATGATTTCGGAAGTTAAATTTAGGGATTTTGATGTATGTCGAAGTTGATTAAATGTTTTAATTGCTTATACTAGTGGGTAATTTATGTTATTGGTTATCAGTAAAGGCTTATGTGCTAAATTATAGGTCGAGTCATAGTAATGGTTGGACGTCATACTTGTCAATTACGTGGTGATGAGTTAAACGTATGGACAAAATGGTTTTGACTTGGTATCTTATAATTAATTAAACCTTATATTTGGTAGATGTTAATGTGGTGAATTCTGAAAGTACCACTGGCCCTAGAGGCTGTGTGGTATGTCTTGATTTAGTTTTGATTAAAAATTGAAGGGTTGTGACCCCGGGATAGTCCAACTTACAAAAAGGCTAATTCACAAAGTTTTCTTAAAATAAGAATTTAATTCCTGATTGTATGGTTTTAAAATGTTATTTATCAAAGATTAATTGTTAGATTCATTTTATTATGTGTTTATCTGCGAGGAGTTGCAATGAGATCACAAGTCTTAAGTGTCAATATTTAAGGACTTGTGTAATTCTCTTCAACTAGTTCCTCGGGCTTACGAATATCAATGATTAACTATCACGAGTATAATTAATATACTTGAGTGATGTGATCATTGATATAGCGTAAGTAATAGTTAATGCTAGGGGTTGTTCCCTAGGGCTTACGAATATCAATAATTGATTGTCACGTGTATCATTAAAATGCGTGAGTGATACGATTATTGATGTAGCGTAAGTAGTAGTTAATGCTAATATAAATTATTATGTGTTTACTGCATGTGAATTCCTTATGTGCTATGTGCCGCATGTCAGGGCGGGTACTTTTCTTATATGTTTACTTTTATGTTGCTACAAATTGAGGTAGATCTATATTCATATAATTTGGTTGGTAAATGGTTGAATTGAAAAACAGGGGAATAGTCCTATTTACGAATACTTCATGCCGAAATTTTCTAAAATTCCCCTGTAAATCTATTTAATTTACTTGATTTCAATGATTTGAAAGTATGCTATGATAATCGAGAGTCTAAGTGAATATGTAATAGTTGATGTGAGGATTTGAGGTGTGATTTTGCTGTGTAGTGTTTGCCACTAGATAATATTCAGGTATTAAGTGGCCATCTGTGTTAAGTGTTATTTGACTTGGTTGATTATATTAAGATTATTCTATGAATATAATTGGATATGTATATGTAAGCAATATAGGACGCGTATGGGTAGAATAAAGCAAAATAATAAGATTTTGCTTAATTGGATACTAAAATGGTATTTGACCTTGAAAATGGTTCGAATAGGAAACCTAGCCAAGGACAGAGCGCGGGTATTCTGAAAGATGAACAGAGGGACAAGTATCAAAGCCGATGGGTGAATAGACGTGGAGATTGATGAGTTACGAAGTAGGAAAGGGAAGTAGGGCCAAATAGAAGGCTAGCAACTAAAGGCTGTCATGAAACTGAGTTGGGGATCAAGGTGAAAATCAGGAATTTCGTAAATCGAGGCAAGTGTTCATGCTATTCACTTATTGTTCAAGTGATACAATTTAGTTTATTTGTAGTATGTGATGATTTGGCCAAGTATAGATGGCAGATGACACATATACTTTTTCAGATAAGTGTGATGTTGTTTATCTCCCCTACCCGTAATTCAAATATCCGATTTGCAAAGAACTTTACAAATAACCTTTCTCGCTCATTTTCTTATCCCTGGAATGCCATTTCTTCTATCTTCGTCAAATTGGTTTAAGAATTCCCTAAATAAAGGAAACCCAAGATTTTAAACTCTTATGAAAGCCTGCTAGCGAAACTCTTGATTCTAGCATATCTTCACCAATGGACCCCCATTTAGAAAAAATGTTTTCTTTCAAATTGATCTGAACTGTTCCATATTGGAATCATTTTTCAAACAAATGTTTAAGCCATTTTATTTGCTTATGGAAACTCAAACTTTTCAGTGTGCCTAGTATTTGACCATATCTTTGTTTTAACTTAGAGTTTTGATGGTTGAAAATCTTATTGCAATGTATATCTTTTATGTGCTCAAGTGAAATTTCTCTTTAGATAAATTGCTATCGTTATAAATTCCAATTATTCATATTCATCTTGTTGGTATTTATTCGAATTGTCATTCTTTATATTTTCCACCTTATATGGTATCGAACTTGTCGATATCTGTTAAGAATCTTGATAGTTCGTTGTTCCCTGTAGTGTATCGAACTTGTCGATACTAGACGATGCTGTCGTTTCTCATTAACTCTTAATCTTGAGTTGGTATTCTGGACGTGAGTTTCCAGTTGTTTGGAGATCAAGGGTTGTGGATTGTCCCGACACCTAGTGTGGATGATATAGAATTAGAAATGTTTTTAAAAGTGGCCCTTGGGGCGTAAAACCCTTCGGGGTGGGACCATATTATGGTCGGAAGTTAAGGCCAATGTGTGTCGTGGATCCAATTAAGGACATTGCTGTGTGCGTTTGTCCGGGGTTAGTGCGTGTCTGATCAGCAGCCTAACCTTATTGTTTTTTAAAAATTATATATATAAATTCCAATTATAATATGTACTCTGAGATTGAGATGTTTAGTTCTTGACTCCTTGGAAGTCTATTTTAATAATGTTTTGATATCGAAAATCTTATCAGTTCTAGTTTCTGTTGCACCTTATTAATGGTGAATTGTTGGCCCTCGTGGCAATCTAAAAGTTGATATCACTGATTCTTTTATAGTATGAGATGAAACCCTTTTGTTTATCAGAATTGTCAATGTTATTGAAATTGTTATCACTATCGCACTTGCTGAGCATTGTTGGCTCACTCTTGCTTGTTTGTTTTCTTCAGCTAGTAGAGAAGGTTAGTGAACCTATTAATGGTCAGTGGTGTTGCTTTCCAGTAGCGAGAGGAGACGACCGGGTTACGGATTCTCATTGGTTAGTGGTTGGGGAATTCGTCAAGGTTGGATATCCAGTTAGACAGTGATTCTGTTTATTCACAGAAATTGTATAACATTTTATTCTGAGGTTGGATTGTAATATTGTAATTTGATAGTTTGTTTCATAACATAACCTGTATGCGATCTTGGTTAAGGGGTTTTATTGTTAGATTATGATGTTCATATCCAGGGTTGTATTATATTGTTTGTGGTTAGTGGCCCCAGATCTATATCCCGGATTATGGGATGCTACAACTCACACGGATTCCTGCCTGCTCATAGGAAATATCTACGAAGATTCCCCTTGAAATCCCTCCAAATTTTGCTACCGCTTCCATCACTAGTTTTTTTACTTGGTAGTCCTTCAATTTCCAGAGCATTTGTTATAACTTATTTTAATCAGTAAAATAAATAAAGGCTGTGAAGAATAAACGTCAAATACATTTTCAGGAATATATTTGCATACCCGAAAATCTTACCAAATCATAATCTTCAATCCCTCGCTAACTAAATCCGAACTCTTGATATTTATGTTAACATGTAGTCGAACCTCTGTTCCAACATAAGACGCAAACTTGGAATATCCCCTTCACCGATTAAGCCCCTTCGGTCTTCCACCCTCTCTTCTATTTACTAGTTTTTTTTTTAATAAAATAGAGTTTTTGATCCAAAAGTTTCGAAATAACATCCTTTAAGTTTTTAGGATTTTCGTATAGCTTTGTGCGAGTTTGTTTTTTATGGTATTAGTTGTATCGCTTTAAGCAAGTGATTTTGTGTTTGTTGCATTGAAAATGAATTATATGGTGTATTGGGTGATCTGGATATCCCGCATCAATAACACTTTCAACATGTCTATAGCTGGTGTCCAGCATGTAGATAGCTGGGGGTGATTGAGACGGTGGTGAAAATTGCATATGGTCACCTCTCACAAAAAAAGTTTGTTCATGTTGTAACATGAGGCCTCTTAACTCAGTTTTTGCAACTGAGTCCTCTGAACATTGCACTATCCATGAAATTACTGTGAGGGTCAATTGTGAAACTAAAGTTTCCTAGGGAGATGTATGCTGGATTGCTCGGGAGACCATTGAAGTCTTTTTTAATTTTCAGAATATTTGTATTCAGTTTATTAAGCGATCCGAAAACAAAACGACTAATTTTTTAGCTCGTTAATTTGTTTTTCAACCTGGTTGCATGGTCAGTTGGGGATTTGTCCCGATTGAGCCTCTTTCAAACTATTAATAAAATCTTCTTAATTTTATATTGGTAAAAAATGCCATTGGGGAGTTTGGAATAACTCCAATCCTGTTCTGAGATTCAGATTACGAACTTCCTGATATATAAATGTTGTGGAATAAAATCGAGGGTTTATAAATTGCGGCTAGGGTTTGTATGTATTAAATACAAGGGATGGTGAGCTTCGAGCTTTAATGGTTGCTCTTGTGTTCGTGGCTGAATCTGCCTTCACAAGATGCCTACGTACTTTGATGAATATCAAAGATCAAGCCAAAAAACATAGTTCTAGGTGATAGTGCCCTCGGGGCTACGACGGCGAGGGCTCACCTAGGACGCAGTGGCTTGTATGTCCTTATTCGAGGATTAAGCCTAAAAACGTCGTTCTAGGAATGAGGGGTCAGACCCTTTATATAGGCTGAGAAGCCTAGGAATTATGGTAGGAGTAGGTGACTTGGTGGGCAAGCCACCACCTTGAGGAAGGTTCTAGACTCCTTCCTTGTAGGAATCAGTTTCCATGTTGAAATATGTATCTTGGAGGCTAAGTCAGGCAAGAGTTATATCCTTGTTTGACTCTTATTTGCTGAGCTGTTTATTACCCCTAATATTAATTACGAAATTAATATTATAAATAGGGTTTGGGCCCATCTGGTGGGCCCCACGTTTGGACCATTTTAGGTCTAATTAATGCCACATTAAATGTTTCTTTAGGGCTTACTTTTAGCCCATATCAATAAATATGTTTGTGGCCCAAGTAATTCTAGCCGGAAGAGGTGCTCTTGATTGTTGCCACGTCTCAAATCCTGGTATAGGGAGAAGAATCACCATATAATTGAACACATCTTATATTACTTATAAAAAAATATTACTCCAAAATCAATACATAAAGCACATTACAAAGTTGTTATCAAATTAAAAAAAATGGGTTGATTTGAGTAAAAAATTTAGATGCATAAAGCATACCTGAGAGTTGTTGAAATAGTTTATGGATCTCTTGTGATATATTATATATGATTATAGATTATATAGCATTTGTTTATACTTGTAATTGTGACTATTGCAATTTCGTTAGTGTGCATTAAAATTGAACGAGTAAATCATGTATATAAATTAGAATAAAAAAGGTGGTTTCTTTAGAAATTTATATTCATATGTCGTTTATAAATAAAGTCAAATAGTCCCTTTTGAGGTTAGATATTAACAAGAAGTTTTGATAAAACAACGAGTTAACGGGTATTTGAACCTAAGTATCCGGGAAAAAGAAGAGTATTTTGTTCACTACGCCATAGATGGGCTATCGTTACATCTTTTTCATGGATGTTGCTAGAATATGTTACCTTAGCATGTTACTTTGGACCTAATATAACATTTTGTTTTTTGTGTTACCTTAGCCACAAACGTGATGTTACCTTAGCTTTAAAATGTTGGATGTTAGCAACATACATGATATGTTACCTTAGATCATTAATAAACTTAATTTTGAATCACAATTCAACCATCTAAACGGGAGTTAAAACTCTGCTTCCAAAGTTTTCTCTCTCTGCTTCCTTCTCAAATGAGAGTCGGCCGCCGATCTTAAACTCCGATCCCCTCCTTCTTCCTCCTCCTTCTCCAACCAAGAATTCATTCACCTTCACAATCCCCCTTCATTCCATCCATAAATTGGAATTTTTTCCTAAAAATTTCGAAAAACCCATTCGAGTTTTTTTCCAGATCTGTTTTGATTTAGAACTCGAAATATCAAATAAATACATTTCTTAGACTCAAAATCTCCTGCTTAACATCATATCAAAATTTGGTGGCAATCCGAGATCTTTGAATTTTCGAAGTGATTTTCTCTTCCCATTTTTTGGGTTAATGTCCCCAATTGTTTGGGGTTTTATGTTTGTCCCCATTTTTTGGGTTAATGTCCCCAATTATTTGAGTATTTGAAAGTCGTAAAGGCTGTTATGACTCAGTTTGATGAATGCTATGTGGAGCATATTCCGAGAGAAGAGAACATTAAGGCCGATGCCCTGTCCAAATTCGCTTCTTCTGAGATAGAGAATTATGCAGGGAGTGTTTACTTCCAGGTCTTGAAGGCCCCGACCATTAACTCGAAGTTGGTGGCACCAATTGATATAGGAAGCTGCTGGATGGATCCCATCAAAGCTCACCTCGAAACCAGTTGGCTCCCTAACAATGCCCTGGAGGCACGAAAGCTGTCAGTAAGAGCATTGAGATACGCCTTGATCGAAGGCATCCTTTATAAGAGATCGTTTGTTATCCCATATTTGAAGTGTTTAAGGCCCCAAGAGGCTAAGGAAGCATTTGAAGAAGTTCATGAAGGGATCTGTGGGCAACACTTGGGGGGCAGAGCCCTAGCCCACAAAATCACCCGCCTGGGATTCTATTGGCCGGAGATGTTGGCAGATGCCCAGAATTATGTCAAAAAGTGTGACAGATGTCAAAAGCACGCCCCGAGATGTTAACCTCAGTTAGCTCTCCCATACCGTTTGCAATGTGGGGGATGGACATACTTAGTCATTTCCCCATGGCGTCAACACAAAGGAAGTTTTTGATAGTGGCCATCGACTACTTCACCAAGTGGATTGAGGCTAAACCTCTAGCAAAGATAACCACTAAGCAGGTTGCCCAGTTCTTTTGGGAGAATGTCATTTGTAGGTACGGAATTCCCCGAATCCTTGTGACAGATAATGGGACGCAGTTCAACAATGAAGAATTTAGGAAATACTGCGAGGAAAATGCTATTGAGCTTCGTTTTACTTCAGTAGCACACCCGCAAGCTAATGGACAGGCAGAGGTAGCCAATCGAATTATCCTTGATGGACTAAAGAAAAGAGTTGAACGCTCAAGGAACACTTGGGTGGATGAGTTACTGCCTATACTCTGGGCATATCGCACCACTTGTAAGGTGACAACAAGAGCAACCCCGTTTTTATTGGCTTACGGAGCCGAGACAATTGTGCCCTTGGAGATCATGCATGCATCACCTCGAGTTGAGGCATATGAACAAGAGACCAATGAAGAAGGCATGAGGCTCGCCCTTGATCTAATTGATGAAGTCAGGGACGAGGCAAACGCTAAGAATGTGGAGCATCAGAAGAAAGCATCCTTTTACTACAACCATAGGGTTAAGGAAAGGTTCTTCCAGCAAGGTGACTTAGTTTTGAGAAAAATAGAGGCTTCTGGAGTTGGAGCAAAAGGAAAGTTGGCCCCTAATTGGGAAGGGCCATATCGAGTCAGGAAGACATTAGGGCGAGGAGCATACAAGTTGGAGACGTTAGATGGGAATGAAGTGCCACGAACTTGGCATGCTCTGAACTTGAAGATTTATTATGTGTAAGCCTTCCTAGTAAGGACTTGGCTTTTATTTATCTATTAGGGGAAGTAGAAATAAGGTTCGATGAAACCATTCCAGGGCTTAGTACCCCGAGTAGGACAGTAGGAAATTATGTAAGGGTTTGAACCCATTTCAAGTTATTAATGCAAGTTTATTTTCCATTCTATGATTGTGTGATTTTATTTATGTGCCAAGCACCCGATGAGTGCGAGTCAAAGATGACCAAGTAACGAAAATAAAGAACACACAAATGGAAATAAAACAAGTGCATAAATAAGCAACCCCAAGGGGCCAAATTTAGAGTTAAGTTATAAACCATAGATAAAAGTTAAGTCCCGGAGGACCTTGATTAAAAACTGGAAAGATAAAGCCACAAGCGGCTAACAAGGCCATGCAAGGCCACTTACTCCTCGGAGGATTCCCTTACCACTTCTTGTTCTTGCTCTCCTCCTTCCTCCTCTTCGGAGCTCTCATCATCTTCATCATTATCTTCTTCGACCTCCGTCTCCATAGGTTGCGCCGCTCCCTTCTGCACCATGTCCCCTCCTTCTTGTCGCCACCTTTCCACTCCAAAACGGCAGTTTCCCTATCCCAAGTATGATGGGAATCGGGAAAAGAGAAGGAGTTTACAATATGAGGGAGCCTGTTTCGGAGTTGAAAGCTAACATATCCTGGTGAGGAATCAGGAGAATTCTTGATCATGAAGATGCTTTTGAATAAAGTTGTGTCCCAAGTGATGTTCAACTCCTTACATCTTAGCATGAAGATAATCAAGAACCTCCAGGAGTTAGGATACAGTTGACACGGGTGGATCTGGAGCTCCGCCAGGAACCTGATAATAAAAGGATGAACCGGGAACCTCAATCCCGCCTCTAAAGCACCTTTAAAAACACATAATCTTTCTGGATGCCAATTGCAAGTCCGGTCTCCCGGATTTGGTAAGCAAACATTGATCACATCGGGAAAATTGTACGTACTCCTAATCTTCACAATGTCCTTCTTTTTCAACTTAGAATGACAATGGAAGGCAGCCAAATTTGAACTGTTGGGAAAAGCTTCCCCCATGGTGCTCAACAAGTCTAATAAAGAAACAAATCGACGTTCAACATAACGAGGAGGCTTGAGTTTTAGCATACCTTTAACCGTTCTGGCCATGCTCCTCTTCCTCAAAGCTTCCTCCATGGAGATTGGGGGGATCGGGCGTCTGTCAGCCATATCGAGCTTGAACTTGAAGATGAGCTTAAAAAGCTAAAGAACTAGAGAATTTTAGAGCTTGAGAGAAATTTGAGAAGTGAAGAAGGGAGGAAGAATGAAGGATGCTCCCCTTCTTTTATAGAAAAGGTGTGACCTGTTACTCCAGGTTGAGATACAGGCCGGATCGTGTTTATAGGTCATGTATCGGATAAATGCAAAAAAGAGACGAAAACTATCTGTTAATAAATGAAGGGATTCGTCAGAAACTCAGAATAAGGAACTAAGAATGTCAGTTGGTATCTGACAAAGGAAGTTTTAGAAGTTTCATCAAGAAGTTAACATAAAGTACGGTAAGCAAAAGTTATGAATGACCATATTGTTGACTCCCCATACCCATGGTCATCAAGATCACGAAGACTCATGGTCAGCAAGACCACGAAAAACTCACGATCATCAAGACCACGAACATACATGTTCATGAAGGCTAAGAGTATACATGTTCATCAAGAACACGAGTATACGTGTTTATGAAAACATCATGTTCAAGAAAGAGGTCGGAGTATTGAAGCCAAGAATGCAAAAAAAAAAAAAATTTTGACATGGTCCGACCGAAAGCCGGCCGACAGCAAACCGGAGGGTTCCAGCCGACCGGTGGCTAGCCGACCGGCCTACCCGGGAGGCTTCGGCTGACCGGGGTTTGTCAACACCACGGGAGTTTTCGTCAAGACCACGACTATTTTTGTCATGTTCGTCAAGACCACGACTATTTTTGTCATGATCATCAAGATCACGAACATACGTGTTTATGGAAACATCATGTTGAAGAAGGAAATTGAGGTATTGAAAAAAAAATATTTTTTTTTCACCCGACCGGAAGCCGGCCAACCGGGGCAAGCCGGAAGGCTTCAACCGACCGGGAGCCAGCCGACCGGTGGCTGGCCGACAGGCACACCCGGGAGGCTTCGGCCGACCGGGGTTCTTCAGGGGTACGAGTATTTTTTTTTTGTCCAACCCGGAGTGATCAGGGGTACGAGTATTTTATGTTCAACCCGGAGTGATCAGGGGTACGAATATTTTCAATCAACCCGGGTTCATCAGGAACATGAAGATTTCTGATTAAGCACAGATTAGTGCCGATTAGCACAGATTAGTGCCGATTAGCACAGATTAGTGCCGTTTAAGCACAGATTAGTGCCGATAAGCACAGATTAGTGCCGATTAGCACAGATTAGTGCCGTTTAAGCACAGATTAGCGCCGATTATTGCTGTTAATGCCGTTTTATGTCGTTTAACATCGTTTAACACTGTTTACATGTTGTTTAAGGCTGATTAGCGCTGTGTAGTGCCGTTTAACACTGTTTAGTGTCGTTCAACATCGTCGTAAATGCGTCGGTCGCTCCACGCTTTACATTAAAATGATATTGTTGAAAGTACTTGCGTAAGAGCAATAAACCCTGACCCAAGTCTCAGAAAGGCCGTTATAACTTCAAGGAAAACCTGATCAATTTTCCTAGAAGTTGGGGGGCAAATGATATGGGCTAAAAGTAAGCCCTAAAGACACATTTAATGTGGCATTAAATGAACCCAATATGGTCAAAACGTGGGGCCCACCAGATAGGCCCAAACCCAATTTATAATATTAATTTCGTAATTAATATTAGTGGTAATTATCAGCTCAGCAATAAGAGTCAAACAAGGATATTACTCTTGCCTGACTTAGCCCCCAAGGCA
Source organism: Kitagawia praeruptora (assembly GCA_037693485.1). NCBI lineage: Eukaryota > Viridiplantae > Streptophyta > Magnoliopsida > Apiales > Apiaceae > Kitagawia > Kitagawia praeruptora. The sequence goes on along the minus strand of CM075354.1, from coordinate 98,939,015 downwards.
CATACTCCAACATGGAAACTGATTCATACATTGAAGGAGACTAGAACCTTCTTCTAGTCGGTGACTTGCCCACCAAGTCACCTAACCCTACTACGATTCTAGGGCTTCTCAGCCTATATAAAGGGTCTGACCCCTCATTCTCAGAACTACGTCTTGGCTTGATTCTCAATACGAGATACGTAGGCACTCTGTGAGGACCGATCAGTCTCGAACACAGAAACAGCCATTAAAGCACGAAGCTCCCTAACCCTAGCATTAAATACCATTCGTAACCTAGTTTTTGTTCCACAACAGATGCCGTCTCCAATTTTACTTTGGAGACTTAAGGTATCCATCCAATGACCCTAAATTTGTGTTGTTGCCATGTATGTTGATGCAAGATTTTAAACCTCTGTATGTTGATGCAAGATTTTAAATTTGTGCTAGGTAGAACACGTTTTTGTGTCTATGCAGGGTAAGTCCGGAGATGCCGCCAAGGGTGGAAAGAAGAAATGACCATTAGGATTTTTATTTACCATCTTTTTTGTATTAGAAAATATTTATTTTTGTCAAATGTGATGATATAGGGGTGATACTTATGATATTGGAAGATTACCAATTTTGAATGATTAGGATATTTAATTTGACATGCATAATATGTATGTGCAATTTTTTTCAAATTTTTTTCTGTAAAAGATGTTACATTAGCTAATATAAATGTAACCTTAGCCAATAAAAGTGGCTCAAATAGTGGGGACCACAGTGGTCCCCACTATTTTTTAAAAAAATCTAGGCCTCTAAGGTAACATATATATTAAGTTGCCATAGCCCTCACTTTTGTTGCTATAGCAAGCTATGGTAACATAAAATTGCATGTTACCTTAGACACCTAAGGCAACATGCTGAGAGCTATCATCAGAAAAATGTTACCTTAGCTACTTTATGGGCCTAAGGTAACATATAATGTACATGTTGTAACATTTTTTTTATGTTACCGTAGGCTATTTTAAAATTCGTAGCATATTGGTTGTTGCTGAGTTATATAGGTCTTGCGGTTAAGGCATAATTATGGAGGAAGTACTATTAGAATTACATTAAGACTATACGTGCAATGTTAATTATTAAATAAGGTACATGTATAAATTTATTTAGAAGCCAAATAGTTACTTCCAAATTATACCTGTTATCTGTTAATATGAGTCGTGGAGTATAAGTGGTCGTATGTGTAACTTATTTGATTGGTCTGCCCTAGAAACTGTATGTTGATTTTGGGATAAGCAATGTTATATTCCAAGTAATATTTGAGTAGTAGTCGTAAGTCGTACGTATAATTTAAAATTGATATTCGATTTTAGAATTGATTGATTGATTATAGATCGAGTCGATTCATTCCAACAGGGTATGTGAAATTTTAAAAGGGGGTGTTGTCTAATTTTTCTTCAAATTATTTTTTAAGCATGTGAAATTTTAAAAGGGGGTGTTGTCTAATTTTCCTTCAAATTATTTTCTAATTTTTATAGTAATTAGAGAAGTACTATTTGTGAACCAATGTTATACGTGTGTTATGAGATAAGTGTAAGTTAATAATATGTGCCAAGTGTTATATGATTTTATGTGGTCATATATATATAACTATTTTGAGAATATGATCTGTATGAGCTATATGTAATAAGTTGTAAAGAGTATAGGACACATTTGGGTAGAGAAGAATTAGACCGTTAAGGTCGTATGCATACTGAAGTAGTGTTATACCTTTCTATAGGTACGAATAGGAGGTTGACTAAGAGCCAGCACCAGTGTAGATGGAATCTTGAGGAATGGAACGATTAACGGAGTTGACAAGTGTGTTCTTGTAGAAGTTGACAACTTATAAAGGAGAGACGAATGTATGACCAGGTAAAAGCCAACAAGTAAGGAATAGATACTGATGTACAATGAGTAAAGAATAGAGATATTGGAATTGAAAAATTCGTGGCAAGTATTTCCCTCACTTCTTGTTCAAGTGAATTATGGTTTAATGATGTTGTTTATTATAGCATCCCAAATTTCTTGCTGATACTTATTAAAGTCATTTTTCTCTATTGTTATCACCCCTAATTGTTGTGTCGACTACGTCGACAATTCTTGTTATTATTGTGTCTTCTTCTATACCCTAATTATTGTGTCGATTTCGTCGACCCATGTTTTATCGTTGTATCTTCAACTATATATATTTCTTACTTTTATTTCAAGTGACTTCCTTCTTCAATTTATACACAAATGTTTATTCTCAAATTATTTTATACTTGTTTATTTCTCTATCTATCGTTCAAGCCTTAACTATTTAAAAAATATTTTACACATAGTATTTTCCTTTAGTAATATTTTAATATTTAATATTTTAACGGATTTTCAATAATGTACCGTTTTATATTCTTGAAGAGAATTTAAAGGAAAATTTCTAAATAGAGAAAAATTAATATTGGAAAAATCTCTACAGCCCTGATAGAAAAATCCCCTGGTTATAAATTATGATTTTCCCTCAATAAATATTCTTCAAGAAATGTTTATTTCAAAATATTGTACAACTAGTTATTCTGAAATTTTTATCGTTATGAACTATCTTAAACTAATTCAAGGTTTATATTGTCGTTGAAGCATGTATTGCTCAGTGACAATTGAAGCCGAAAATGACTTGAGATCTTCTTATTTATTCAACTCTTTATTGATACAGGCACAAGAGTGTGAAATGTTGAACCTAACTCAGCAACAAGAGAAAATAGGAAGATAAATTTTCATTTAGTATACACCATTTACAATTTGTAGAGGAGTGAAATAATTGAAAAAATTTGAATTTATCATGCAAAAAGGAGAACACGTATGATCAATTATATATAAACAAAAACAATTAAACACATGGCCAACGAATCAACATGGAACAGCCAAATTTAGCAACAAAAAAACATGGAACAAACAAAGGACAAAGGCAAAGACAGCACAAGTGAGATGACTACTAAAAGTTTTCAACTCATTTGAAAACTCAAGAATGGTAAAGGGAAGGAACATACAGTAGTTATAATATCCACATACAATAATTAGCATTTGTTGTCTTAAATGGCTGCTTGCTGCTTGCCATTCGAACTTCTACAAGATTGCAGGTAAACGAGTAAACGAATGTATTTGTACGTAATTGAATTATTTCTATTCGAGTCGCTATCATTTCAAAAGTCATTTTTATGATTTTTCAAGATTTTTTTTGTTCATATTTTTGAATATTAATCATTATAAATCGTTGGTCCAAGGTTGTTCTTTCTTTGTTAGACCATACTAGCCGGCATTAAGAGGAATATTTTTGATTATTTTATAAGAGATTTCTGTGTTTATGTGTTATGTATCATGCATTTTTTTTTCTTTTCCCCTGTCATAATATATTGTGCAGGCTAGTTTTATAGAGAACCATCTCATCATTCCTCACCTCTCCCTTACTTGGGTGATCCTAAATGCCCACCTCCCAAAACAAATGGTCTAAAATACCAATTTTCAGAATATATGACCCTAAATACCCACAGGACACGCATGTGGGAAAGGAGTATCCGGATACTCAACACATGCGTGTCCTTCACAAAACAAATTCTACAGAATTTTTGGCAGCTTAACTAGATACGCATCTACAACATGCGTATTTGCAGTTATTGTTCATCGTTCCCAACACTCGTCGACGTTGTTTTTCCGGGCAAAAACTCATATTATGTATTCGAAGGAATCAAATCACGCATGAATTGGGATCTTAGTGATATAATATTTGAAAAATGTTAGATGTAAAAAAATATATAGAATGATGTGATATGCTTTCATATCAATATTAATTAAAAACAAATATTCATATTATCACATTATTATTTTTTTTTATTTTTTTTCACCGTCCATTCACATCGATATCAATAAAAAAAAAATTATATTATCACATCACTATAATGAAATCACATCATTTTTAAAAAATTTTGGTAACTAATTTTGTATTCCCTACATTACTCATAATATTTTATAGAATTAAATTGAACTAGACCTTGTTTGGAATTAGCATTTAAAAATAAATTAATTTAATCAACAATATATATATATATATATTTGTTTCGTGATAAATTATATAATTTTGTGATTAATAACGTATAATGCATTTATGTAGTACATAATAATTTTTTATGAATTAAAAAAAATATCTTTTTAGAAATTTTCTTTTCACATCCCATAATTTATCTTCCACTTATGTAAAATGTTATGAAAAACGAATTATGTAAAAATATAATATAACAATCAACTAAATGTTGGAGTAGCTCTTAGACATTCTCCGATATATATAGAAATCAGGGACCTAGTGAGATCAGAGATGCACACTAGCTGCACTGGCTTTTTTATAGATGATTTCATGCACATTATTATTCACATTTCAGGCTAAGTAGGAATAGATTTTTTTATACTCTTACAAGCAATGAAGAGATCATAAACTTTGTTAACGTCTTGTAAATTTAGTTAAAGTAGCAGTGGCATTGGAGATTGATGGTGCAGTAGATGTTGATCTATGGTCGTCGATATTGTTAGACATTTGGACAAATCTTGGCTTGTTTGGGGTCTTTGTTTAGTGATCCATCATTTACTAGTAGAACAACAACCTCGGACATTGCTGGCCTTAAAGATAGTGACTGAGTGCACTTTAAAGCAATCTCGATTATCTTCTTAGCATTGTCGACGTTATATTCATTTGGATCTAATGTCTCGTTGATCAACTTAAAGTGTTTGCCATTATCATACAGTTTCCATGCCTGTTTTGCACCATGAAAGTGATACTATTCATGTAAGTTTCAATAATGAAATGATAAGCACAACTTTATTCATCATATCACTGCACCTTCGACCACTGATTATCTCAAGGACAACAATTCCAAATCCGTAGGTGTCAACTTTTTAGACAAGTGTCCATGGATTGCATACTCTGGTGCAGTGTAACCCCTGGTGTTTTTAAAAATATATTTATGAAAATTTTGGTCAGTTCTATAGTAATGTATTTATGGTCTTATGAATGCACGTACGTATCTAATGCTGAAACGTCAAGAAGTCCAGAAGAGTTGATTTTTATTAGGACAATGACTTACAAGGTCCCTGCAAATCTAGTAGTAAGATGACTTTGGTCCTTCTGTAGAAGTCTTGCCAACCCAAAATCTGCAATTTTGGGTTGAAGATCATCATCAAGTAAAATATTGCTAGATTTCACGTCTCGATGTATGATGCATACATGAAATTGTTCATGTAGATACACAAGACCTCTGGCTATACCCAAGATTATGTCAATCCGTTGTTTCCAGCTGAGAATGCCACATTTGTCACCTACCAATAAGAATGTACTTCATATTAAACATGAAACTTTGGAGTTGTCAGTTTTTTAAGACTAACTCACCATATAAGAATGCATGGAGGCTTCCATTTTCCATGTATTCATACACGAGAAGTTGCACTGGTCCTTTGCCACTGCATCCTAGAAGACGTAGGATATTTCTGTGATGAACATTACTTATAAGCCTAACTTCGCTCTTAAAATCCGTCTTTTCCTTGCTTGTCATTACATCAAGTTTCTTTACTGCAACTATGTTTCCATCCCCTATAATGCCCTGTTTATGACAAAAAAATTAATTAGCTCCACAAAGTTAATCATATGTATTTAGTTAAGTGAGAGACAGAACTCGCCTTGTATACATCTCCAAAACCTCCTTCCCCTACTTTGTATTCTACACTAAAATTATTTGTTGCTGATTTCAAGTCTTTGTAATTGTATATAATTGCTCCCTGCAACTTGATTACGCCTAATATATCACCTATAGTATGAACACCACCAATTCATCAAAAGAGTGATACATAAAAATAGAATCATCTATCTCACTTAAACGTATCAGAAATTCGTAAATTAAGATGGTTGTCGGTTTATATTAATCACCTCTGGCAGCTTTCTTAGGTTTTCTTAATAATCGATACCATAAAAGCAGGGCAAGCATAAGCAGAGCAAGGCACAAACCACCAATCAAACCCACGATCAGGGGTGTCTTCTTGTTTGAACTTCCTGAAATGGGGTAACTTCACTCATCACATGGTCTTTAATATACAATTTATATCATAATTTGAAGTGAAATATAGTTCATGGTCTTGATTAACGTGTTGCAAGGAAAACAAATGATGAAAGAAGTTTTTCCTAGGGTCTGAGAAACATCTAAATTTGATATGGAAGAAACAACATATCAAACAACCTAGACCAAGATATCATAATATAATTAAAAAAGAAAAAATCACTAGGGTTGATCGATGTGTCACCTCCTTCAACGTATCGGGTGATATCAGTTACATCGTTATCTGTAAAGAAAGAGGTGTCAGAATATCTGAGTAAACAACCAGCATCTACCGAGCTCCCCCCTGCTTGAGGAGGACATGTTTGTACGTTAATATACGCTCTTGCTAAGCATGTATCTGTAGAAAATAATCTGTAGAAAATAAAACGTATATAAGACACCTATATCTATATGTGTATGTGTATGTACATGTGTAGAAAAAAAATTAAAAGGACTACATTGTATTCTCTTCTTCACATTTTATTACTGCAAACACCTCACAATATATAGTGCAATACAAGGAAACTGCAAGCTAGAAAACAGAACACGACACACACTACTTTCCTAAACAAACTCTAACGCTAAGCAAAGCAAACATAGGCCTCCAGGAACCAGTCAACGTAACCCATGACTTATTCCACGATTCTAAAATCAAGGAAACAGACATCCGACCAAATCAAATCAAATACTACAAATCATAATCAAATCAAACGTTAACTTATTTAAAAAAATTTTGAGATTATCTCTAACAATCTCCCTCATAATCTCAAACACCGCAGCACTCTCTCTGTCGTTCAAAAGCAGAGTCGAGTTCATTTTTGCCCATATGGCAACTTCAACTTCTTTATCAGCCCGTATGGCTTTTAAACTGAGCCCGTATGGCTGATTCGACTGAGCCCGTATGGCTAATCTGACTGAGCCCGTATGACTATTAAACTGAGCCCGTATGGCTATTACACTGAGCCCGTATGGCTATTGTTTGCCCGTCTGGCACTTCAACTCATTTTTCATCTTTCAATGTCACGTCTCCTTGCGCTCCACGAACGACGGTAACGTCCTCATCTCCTAAACTGACTCCAGCAAAAGAAAACATCACCAACTACACAAAAGAAACCACAAAGGGACACAATGGCCACCCCCGGAAACTCATTGCACTTCTCCAAACGAGAACATGGCAACAGCATATCTCAAACGTGGGCAGTGCAAGAGAACACCATATGCATCCCATACTGCACATGATGATCTCTCCCACTATTCAAATACACCCGACACTAACACCTTCATTTGCGCAGCCATACACCCATACATCGTCAAAAACCCAAACAAGGAGCCATCCGCATTAACAGGCTCCTCCGAAGATAAAATCTCCGGAACTCCAGGTAAACACGGCAGCGCCCCAGAACATCGTTACCACGCCTCCACCAGCAGTGGCTTCACCACCGTCAGCGGCTTCACCACCGCCGGTGGCGGAACAACAAAACCTCGCTCTAATACCAAATGTAGAAAATAAAACGTATATAAGACACCTATATCTATATGTGTATGTACATGTGTAGAAAAAAAATTAAAAGGACTACATTGTATTCTCTTCTTCACATTTTATTACTGCAAACACCTCACAATATATAGTGCAATACAAGGAAACTGCAAGCTAGAAAACAGAACACGACACACACTACTTTCCTAAACAAACTCTAACGCTAAGCAAAGCAAACATAGGCCTCCAGGAACCAGTCAACGTAACCCATGACTTATTCCACGATTCTAAAATCAAGGAAACAGACATCCGACCAAATCAAATCAAATACTACAAATCATAATCAAATCAAACGTTAACTTATTTAAAATTTTTTTGAGATTATCTCTAACATTATCGCAGTCGCTCTGGCTAATATTTTCGACACATTGTGCCACAACATACACTGCTGTTGGACCATCATCAAAAACTTGCCTTTTCAATGCTGCAAAGAAATTTTTAACCTTTGGTGTGGCAGCTATAAGATCTTTTAACAACTATTCAACTGCTGGTTTAAAAGCAGCTGGTTCAGGAGCATTCCGATTATTAATACATACCCCAGACGAGTCTTCAAATGATATCTGTTTATAGAAGTTGCGAGCTTCATACCTTTATCGGAACAAAAAGAAAGTATTACTAAGAAATCAAACTGTAAAGTCGTGGTAGATTTTTTGTCTATGATATATCCATTATAGTCTCACTACTTTATACAACATAATCCAAGTTAGCAACTAGCTAGGCAAATCGATGTAATCTTCCTGATCATAGTCTATCTACTTGTAACAGTAGTATCGATCAGCAAAAATAATCGGAATATAATGTTATGTAATAAGTGCTTATTTATAAACTTTTTTTAGATTTGTGACATACTTTTTATTGCATTAGATTTTTGAGTGGGAAGTGAGATTCGAAAGGGGAGGGCGAAAGGAGGCTTGCCATTTGGCTATCAAGGAACCCTCTATAGTTATCTTTTAAAGTCAATTCGTAAAAAAATCAGAATCTCGTAGGAGGTTATACAAACAAGTACACATATGAAGTAGCTCAAGAAACTTGAATAGTAATCAAACCTGAGGAAGCATCCTTGGTATATCAGATGAGCACCATCTGCTTGAGGGCAATCACGTCTAATTTATGTGAGGCCAGCATCAAAGCAAGCAACACAGTCTGCAATAGATAAATAGTTCCTGCACTGCACTGCACTGCACTGCAATAGATAAATAGTCCAAACACATCAGTATAATACGCTGTTGCAAAGTGTCCCTGAATGTCTTGTTAAAATTGCTAAAGAAAATCGACAAGTCATTGGTTGTGTTGGAATTACTGCACTGTCGGAGCAACTCTTCCGCTTGGGGGTCCGATCGAACTCCTTGCATGATCATCAATACAATAACAAAAATACTGCAGATGAAAATCCTCCTCATTTCATGAAGAAAAAAGATGAGTTTTCATTGCAATTCTGCTGAAGTGGTAAAAAAATACTGCAATAATCTTCATTGCCTATAGTATCTGCTGGCTGCAGTGTTATAATTGACTATTGTCTATTTGTGTACAATTCTGTTTTTTTTTTCTTTTTTTTTTATGGGACATAAGCTGCTGGCAGAAGACTTAAAAGACTTTAGGTTCTAAGTCTGGACTTAAAAGACTTTGAATAAATCAAAGGAGACCAATACCAACTTGTAGCAGAGGCAACAGGTCTTTGTTAAAATTTGTGGAAATGGGTGTAAAAAATAATAATAAAACAGAAAAGTAAAGCAGAGGCAACAGGTCTTGCTATCCTCCTCATATTCTCCTTATCTTTACAGTTGACTCCATACCAGGTCTTCCGTCTTTTACAATTGTTGTATCTGTTGAGTGAATTCATGGCTTCAACAAATTCTCAAACTCCATCCTCTTCAACTTCATCTTCAACTCCCGCTAAGTGGGACGTTTTCCTGAGCTTCCGCGGCGAAGACACTCGGTATACTTTCACCAGTCATTTGTATTCTGCCCTGGATCGCCATAATATTCGAACATTTATGGATGATCCTAAGTTAAGGTGTGGAGAAGTGATATCGGATGCATTGATCGAAGCTATTCAGGAATCTAGGACTTACATTGTTGTCCTCTCTGAAAATTATGCTTCTTCGAGGTGGTGCCTTGACGAGCTGGTAGAGATCCTCAATTGCAGCAAAACAATGCAGAGATTGGTAATTCCTGTGTTTTACAACATTGATCCATCAGTTGTGCGATACCAAACTGCGAGTTTTGAAAAACATTTTGAAGAACATGAAGACAGATTTGCTGGTGAAATCGAAAGAGTCAAGAATTGGCGGGTTACACTAAGACAAGTTGCCGATAAATCAGGAAAACATGTAGACGGTAAAAGGTAAGTTTACTAATTTAGAGAAATTTTTCTTTTGATTCATGGAACCAAGGAGAATTATGTATGCCTATTAATTTACTAACTATTTGATTAAAAAAAAAATAGGAAGGAACACATTTAACAAATCTGGGGTTCTAGTCATTCATCCATCTTAACGTGAAATTAGTCCAAGTACCACTTGTGAGGCTTCACTTATTTTACAGATGCAAGGCTCTTTTTATTTCATAATAAAAAAAAAGAATTGCATCGCAGGTCTGAAGCTGATATTGTCAATGAAATTGTTGACGAGATTCTACTCCAAATAAAACCCACTGTTTTAGATGTTGCAAGGTATCCAGTTGGGTTGAATTCCCGTGTTGATGACATAACAGCAATACTGTTGAGCGGTAGCACAAAAGGTGTCATTAAGATCGGTATATATGGTATGGGTGGCATAGGTAAAACAACTCTTGCCAAAGCAGTTTTTAATGATCAACTCTTGCTAGGAAGCTTTAAGGGAAGCTGCTTCCTCGCAAATGTGAGGGAGATTTCGGGGAAAAAAGGCCTAGAGTCTTTGCAACAACAACTTATTAACGATGTTCTTAAAAGTAAGAACAAAGTTGAGGTTTGCACTGTTGACGAAGGAACTAAGCTGATAGAAAGTAGAATTTGTTCTACAAAAATTTTAGTTGTTATTGATGATTTAGACGACCATAGAGAATTTAAATCACTGGTAGGACCATTTGCTTCTGGGAGTGTAGTAATTATAACTACAAGGGATGAAGGGACATTGGATAAAGTTGAAGTAGAGACTAAATATCGATACAGGGTTAATGAGATGGGTGATGCTGAGTCAGAGAAACTATTTTCCCTCCATGCATTTGGAAATACTAAACCAAACAATACTCTAATGATAATGTCTAAAGACATTCTACGTCTTGCTGGAGGGCTCCCCTTGGCTCTCGAGGTTTTCGGTTCGTACTTGTATAAGGAGTCCGAGGATAGTTGGAAATCTTACATCGAGACACTGCAGCGAAATCCCAACAGCACTATCCAGGAAAGACTTATGATTAGCTTGAATGCCTTGGAATCTGATGACCCTCTGCTAAAGAAAATGTTCCTTGACATTGCTTGTTTTTTCATAGGATGGAAGAGAGAAGAGGTGGTCGAAATATTGTATACTTATTATTCCTATGCGGAGGTTAAAATTGATATTCTCATGAAAAAATGTTTATTAACAATAGATGATGACAATGAATTCCGAATGCATGATCTGCTTCAGGATATGGGAAAGGAAATCGCGCGTAACAACTCTCCTGATGAGCCTGGAAAGTATAGTAGATTATGGGTACCAAAAGATGTATGCTATGTGTTGGAGGAACACAAGGTAATTACATCATATGTATATTCAAGAAGGGTTTCAAATCAATCTAATTAATTGATATGAATTTTTGTGAGTCAAAGTCGTTCATTTACTTTTCTTATTATTAATCTATGTACATAAATTACAATCTCTTAGATTTACTTTTCTTATTATTAATCTATATATGTACATAAATGTCTTTATCTTTTCTAATCTCTTAGATATATTATACAAGTCTGGTAATTGACATTTCATATTGATATGCATGTGTCAGGAAACTGAAGCGATTGAAGGTATCATGCTCCACCGTTTTAAACTCAAGGATCCATTCAAGGAAGTATCGTTTGCTATGGAAACATTTAGAAGAATGAGTAAATTAAGATTTCTTTCTTTCGATGACATTAATCTTACTGGAAAGTTTGAACGGACACTAGAAGATTTGAGGTGGTTTTGTTGGAGTGGGTGTCCTTTAAAGTGTTTACCTTTTGATTTTCGCCCTCAAAAGATTGTTATTCTTGAGTTGCCCCATAGTAAAATGACAACAATGTGGGAAGTAAATAAGGTACACTGAGTATGTTTCTTACATACATGAAAAGTTATAGTACAAAAATGTCAGATTCGGTAACTCCTAATGGCACTCATTGTTGCAGGTTCCAAATGCTTTCGAGAAGTTGAAGACTCTAAACATGTCGTTTTCTCGAGATTTAACTACCACCCCAGACTTCAGAAGACTACCGTGTCTCAGAAAGTTGAATTTTGATGGCTGTACAAGCTTGAAGGAGGTCCATAATTCAATTGGAAGTTTGGTGAGCCTTGTTTCCCTAAATTTGAATAATTGTGAAAACCTAAGAAGTCTTCCAGATACCATTTGCAACTTAAGAGCATTGGAAGTTCTAAGTATTAGTTTTTGCACTAAAGTGAAAGAATTGCCTGAGGAGTTGGGGAAAATTGAATCTTTAAAAGAGCTCAATGCAGCGTGGCTAGCTGTTTCGAAATTACCAGAGAGCATTTGCAACATGAGATCATTGGAGATTCTTGATATTCATGGTTGTGATAAACTAGAGAGATTACCTGATCAACTATGGAAGCTTACAAGGTTATTGCAGCTAAATGTAAGTCGTGCTGCTCTTTTAAAAAAGCTTCCTGACATAGAATCAAGCTATACAAGGTTATTTCAAGGTTATGACAAGGTTATTACAAGGTTATTTCAGCTAAATGTAAACCAGACTTCACTATCATTGACACGGTTGTATCTATCTGAGAGTAAAATCACTGCCCTGCCATTCGGTTTTAGTCTGCTCTCGAACCTGGAAGAGCTTTATCTTGATGGTTGCGATCATATGTTGTCCATTGCAGAACTTCCTCCTAATCTGACATACATTAGTGCCAATAACTGTACGTCTTTGGAAAGATTAAATCTATCCGATTCGAAACACTTGGAGGAATTTAACTTCGCAGATTGTAGCGGTTTGACAGAAATTTTAGGCTTGGAGGATCTCAAGTCTTTAAAACGCATGGATTTGCTAGGTTGCCCCTCCTCTCTACCTACACTTACTTTGACCGAGCCATTATTTCAGGTTTGGCCCATTTCAAATTCTTGTCTTATAATTTGTCAAAACAATTTGGTTAACTATTTTTTGCTCCCTGGTTCCCTAATTATTTTTAGTATTTTTTTGGCACATATTTTAAGTACATGAAAGAGATAGCTTCATGTATTATTTTTTTAATTTTTCCTAAAAAAAAAAAATTTAATTTAAATTGTTATTTAAAATAAAAAATTTAAAACTAGTACGTTGCATAATTATTTTTTATACAGTTTAAAATACATACGTATAAAAATTCAAAAAGACTATTATTTTTGGAATTTTCTTTTAAGATTTTTCATTTGATGTAATTTGCATTTGGTCATGAAATTATAATTTTATTCATGTAAGAAAAGTTATGCAAAAAAATTTGACATATCCAATGTGGTCTCGTTAATCCCAATGTATTATGGAAAAATAGTAGCTAAAACTCCATCTGATAAGATAATTTGAATTTTTTTTTTCAAATTTGTAAACTTGGTTTAACATGGAAAAATGATTTTAATTTTTTAATATATACACACCTTGCACAACCAATACCTTATTATTTTGAATAATTCATTGGATACCTTTTATCAATTATTAAAATATTTTGATATTTGTTTATGAGATTTAATCCAAAACATTTAATGCTAATTCTAAGGTGAATTACATTTGTCATCTAAATTTTCAATATTTAGTTTTTAAAAATCATCTTTTCACAAGGGATCAAAGTATGAAATGTCAAATGTGTATGCCTATAGGTTTTGTAGCTACAAAATTAAAAAAAAATACTTTTTATTATTTTTACTAAAAATAAGTATTTTTGACAAACCCCTACTTCCTACATAAAATTAATATGTAAATTTAGTATCCACAAGATTTGTATTTGATAAATCAATAGTAATATTATTATTATTATATTATATAAAGCAGGAGCGGTGAGGTGACGCCACTCAAATCGTATTTTTATACATTAGCTTATAACTCGTGCAACGCACGGTTTCTTTTTTAATATTTATTATTATATTAATCTTTTAAATTTATATGTTATTAAATTACATATCAAATTGTTGTTAAAAAATTGATATATATAAGGTTTTACATGTTCGATTTAATATTTATACGCTCTCTTGAATTCTTAAAATTTGATTTAGACGATTTTGCCCACATAAAATTAACAAAATAATCTTTAATTTAGTGATGGTTTAACAATTATTTTTCAATTAAATCTACGCAGAAATAAAGGGAGAAAAAATTGACGATTTTTTATGTTGAAAATTCTATTCGATTTATGAATTCTACTTATAATTGGTTTGATTATTAAAATAGCCTTTTTATTATTTGAAGATACTTCCACTAACAACCAAATACAATTTTAATAATGAGGGTAAGTGTAACGGAGATTCTGTCCAAAATTTTGATAATGGATAGTCCGGTCCTCCTTACGACAAAGTAAATAAGAACCGTTAGATCTTAAATCATGTGAAAAGTGTATGTCAATGATTTAAATCATATATAATTAGGTTTTCTACACTGAGTAGCATTATCGTCTACATTGAATAAGATTAATAAAAAAAATTCGTAATTTTATTTTCTCTTGAGATTCTGAGTGTTTTCATTTGAATAATAATATTAAATTATCACTAAATTAAAGATAATTCTATGAGTTGTAAAATCATCCAAATCTGATTTCTAGATCTCGAAATAGAGCCCAAATAATAAATATGAGTTTTTTATATTATGATTCATATAAAAAGTGGATGTCAACGGCAAAATAAATAAGAACCGTTAGATCTTAAATCATGTGAAATGTGTATGTCAATTATTTAAATCATATAGAATTAGGTTTTCTACACTGAGTAGCATTATCAATGTAGGACGTCTACATTGAATAGGATTAATAAAAAAATTCGTAAATTTATTTTCTCTTGAGATTCTGAGTGTTCTCATTTGAATAATAATTATTAAATTATCAATAAATTAAAGATAATTCTGTGAGTTGTAAAATCATCCAAATCTTATTTCTTGATCTTAAAATACAGCCCAAATAGTAAATATGAATTTTTTTCACAACTAATAAAAAAATTAATAAAATTCATTTATAATACAACCTTTTTTAATTATAATCTTTTCAGATTATAATTTAATTTTTAAAATTCAATTATAATACAACCTTTTTAATTATATCCATTTTAGATTATAATATTTTTTTAAAATTCACTTCTGATTCAACCTTTTCCAATTTTTTCCTTTTTAGATTATAATTTTCATTTTAGTACGATATAATCTTAATTATGGACAAAATTATGGATAAGATCTCTCTTACGCTTATTATATACTATCTTATAACCCGTGCAACACATGGTTGCTTTTCTAATATCTATAATTATATAATTTTTTTTAATATTTATTTGTTGTTAGTTTACATATAAAATTTTTGTTAAAAACTGATATATATGTATATATACGATTTTACACGTTCAATTTACTATGTATTTTATACTGAATTTTTAAAACTTGATTTAGACGATTTTACAGCCCACATGAAATTAGCAAAATAATCTTTAATTTTGTGATGATTTAATAATTATTTTTTAATTAAACCTACCAAGAAACAAAAGAGATAAGAAATTGACGATTTTTTACATTGAAAATTCTATTCGATTAAGAAATCTACTTATATTTTGTTTTGATTATCAAAATAACTTTCTTAATATTTGAAGATAGTTGTACTAACAACCAACTACAGTTTTAATAATAAGTGTAAGAGAGATTTTGTCCAAAACTTTGGTAGTCGATAGTTTGGTTCTCAGTATAACAAAATAAATAAGAACCATCACTACACCATAAACAGCCTACGGTAACATAAAAAAAATGTTACAGCAGGTACATTATATGTTACCTTAGGCCCATAAAGTAGCTAAGGTAACATTTTTCTGGTGATAGCTCTCAGCATGTTGCCTTAGATGTCTAAGGTAACATTTTTTATCCCTAAGGTAACATGCAATTTTATGTTACCATAGCTTGCTATAGCAACAAAAGTGAGGGCTTAGGCAACTTAATATATATGTTACCTTAGAGGCCTATATTTTTTTAAAAACAGTGGGCCCCACACTATGGGACCCACTATGTTTGACCTAATGCAACATTTTTTTTGTTACATTAGCTTTTATATAGCAACATTTCCATTTGATTAAGGTAACATCTTTTCCAGAAAAACTTAACAAAACTACACACAAATATTTTGCATCCCAATTAAACTTGCTATTCATTTCCAAATCGAACACATTACATAATCCAAAACATGTCACCAGCCACTACATAATCCACCAACTACAACATAATCCACCAACTAGTTGATTCCAGTTTACCAATACATTACACAATCAACATACTAAATCTACCAAACATCCTAATCCACCAGTTACATCATAATCAATAGCAAAAGAACTACGACCAAGTTGCTTCTGTAGCAGAATGATCTGTGCAGAGTGAGAATCATTGGTGTCTGGGATCGGATGATTCATTATACAAATAGCACGAGCAACCTTTCCAACTTTCTTCACCTGTTCCAAAACATCTATCTGATCAGCTCTCTAAATTGTGACTGTACTTAAATAGGTATCAATGGTTTCTTCATACTTTAACCAATTTCCTAATTTTATGTCGAAGTTGCTCAGACTTGACAGATAATTTATTAAACTTTCTGAGGTTACCTTGTCAGGTAAATAAGATGGATCACAAATAACTCCTTTCTTGCATTTAGCAGTTTCTCCTTCAAAAGTCACCCCGACTGGCTTTCCGTTATCAAATTCTACCTGTAAACATTGTACATAAATTACATTCAGTATGTTCTCATATGGTTTGTACAACACAGTTCAGATCAGTAAATTGGAAAAGTAAAATTCAGATTTTAGTGGTATAATAGCAATTAGCATGATATAATTCGCAAGGTAGTCACTAGCGAGCAAATAAGATCATTAAGTCTTACAACAAACAACAAAGGAAAAATATACAAGGACAAATAGCACAGCAATGCAAAAGGTAATAAACTAATATCAAACAGATATAGTAACAGACTCCGCAAAATGTAGCAAGTTATTTGCAAGTATGTACACAACTATTATATTTTTAATTTTCAATCCACATTTTTCTTCTTTTATCAAAGCACTGTTGATATATCAAACATGTCATGAATAAAAACAATATCAGACACAGAATGCCTCCAAAGTTGATACTATAATCATTCTTTACGAATTAAGTTGATACAAATCAATTGGCAAGGCACAATAGATTTAATAAATAATAATTCTACCATTCCTGAACAGCAACAAATGTAAACATGGTGTGACTGTATCTATTCTCAGTATAATATAGTGCAAGTATAATATAGTAATAATTTAAATCAATTAGTTGACCGTTCTGGAAAGCCCTTCTGTTGCTCTGCTTTTCAAAAAATCGCAATCACTTCCTGTGTCCTCAACACTACTAGTACTAGACCCATTTTCACCAAGAGTCTGAAATAAAATTAATTACCTGGATCCATTCAAATCCCAGATAGAGGGCTAGGAGGGCTTCCAGCAAAGGTGAGTAAATTTTTTTCATTTGCCTCCTTTCGTACCAAGCTGAAGAATGCAATAGATAGATTAGAAGATTACACATGGCGAAATTTCCACAAGAACAATGAAACAAACGACATCTATAGAATTTACTGTATTCGACAAGAGAATTCTAACCTGCAAAGAGCTTCTTAAGATCATGACGTCCAGAACCAGATTGCAAAACTGGAGCTACTACATAGGTAGGATCTGATAGGGTAAGGGCAAAGATTAGATAAAATAAAAGAGGATTTCTTGCTGTAGGGGTGGGGGATGAAAAATGAAATACACCAGTATAATGAATACCTTTTGGGGAGGCAGCCACATAATAAAGAGAACCAGTAAGAGCAGCTGTAGTCACAGCTGCAAATGCTTGAGCAAATGGGACAAATGGAGGCAGCACACCCGTCTTCACAAAATAAGTTGAAGCAAAAGAATTAGTTACCAATCCGATATAACTTAATAAAGAACATTGCAGTATGAAAAGAAATTGTCTACCAGTGATGCCATTCCACGAGCATCTGTCATCAAATCTGTGCCCCTCAAAAAGATGTCAGCCAATGCTCCCTACATGTCAAATAAGAAAAGGATAGATGAGTATGTAACGGTTTACATGATTATCACAGAAACGTAAGTAGTGGATTCGAAAAGAGGTATCATAACTGTGAAATATGAAAGAAAAATTTGGCCATGCAGACATTAACTCGGTATAGTATAGTTACAAAATGACCTTTTAGAAATTGAACTTCTTGACAGGGCCTCACGCATTAATTTTTTGAAAACTCTAACATGTATATGACTGTGCCAAGACCAAAACCAAGAAACGTACATTACTAGGTATATTGAGATCAGTAAAAATTCGAGTCTGGAAAACTAGTGCCAAATTATTAAAAAGTTAGTTTAACATGTACATATGTACAGCTGATTGTAGCACCAAAGAAGGTTCTAAATGGTTTGCACCTCTCGCATTAATTTTTTAAAAACTTTAACATGTACATGACTGTGCCAAGATCAAAACCAAGAAAATTACATTGTTACAAGGTATGTTGAGATCAGTAAAGCGATCTTTGTTACTATAGTAGAAGTTGGTACATCTGATAAGTTTGAAAATGGTTTGGACCTTACAGATCATGGATACATATTTCAAGATCAGAAAAATGTCAACTACAGTGACGCAAATTTCAAAAGATGCAGGCACACAGCATACTCAATCAAGACATATTACACTTTCTTCTGCATAAAATGTCATGACAAAAAAAACAGAGTAACGAAACAACTAAGGACTTCAAAAAAAAAAAGACTTTACTTAAAATTGAACCTCATCTAATATAATTTATCGGATAAATAACAATAGAAGTGCATAAACTTTACTTAAAATTGAACCGTATCTTCAAATGGTATAGACTAACAAAACAACTAAGGACTTCAAAAAAAAAAAGATACCTTCAATTTCAAATGGTATAGACTACTGAGATGACTGGAGATTTAATAGCCCTAAAATTAACTAGAAGATTAATCAACTAAAAATAAACACATAAAATAAAATCTCGCAAGAGATAAAATTAAACACATAAAATTATAGGTTTGAAATACCTTTAATTCGTAGTAGAAGATCCCCGATTAAAGCTCTTAAGCCCTAAAATGTAAAGCCCAAATTGAAGAAGTCCTGAAACCAAAGAGAGAGATCGATTAACTGACATTTAAGAGAATAAATTGAATCAATTGAACTCCATATTAAAAACCCCAAATTTGAAGAAGCCCTAATTTCATATATATATTCCGGGGGAGAGAGTTTAACTGAGAGAACTAAATTGAAAGTGGGGGGAGAGAGTTTCGGCAGAGATAGAACGAGAGAGAGAGAGGATGGGGGGAGAGTTTTAGCAGAGAGGGGGGCAGTTCTAGCAGAGACAGAACGAGAGAAGATGAGGATGAGGGAGAGAACGAATGAGAGAGGATTGGGTTAGAGTGATTAGATATTTTGTTAAAAGAATGTTAAAAGAATGAAAATTTTAGGCGGTACAATTTGCCGCTCTCAAATTTTCACGGGTGCATGTGCCATTTTACAGTATTACTGTATCAATTTGCCGCTCTCAAATAATTATATTTTTCAAAGAATTTTTGTATTTTTAAAAAAAATTACATTTTAAATTTAATAAATTAAAGTGAACCTGAAATAATAATAAATAAATAACTTAATTTTTATAAATAGTAACTCATTAATTTAATAAACTCTTAATTTTCATTAAAACGAATTTATTTCATGGTAAATATAATTTTTAACACGTTTTTTTAATTTTTTTAAAAAATATATTTTTGTACCTTATTGGTAAATTTTGTTGTTTATAATAAATAAATTTATATTTTAAATATAATTTTTTTAACTTGTTATTCTTATAAAGGTGCTAACAATTTTTTTTGAATGCCTATACCCTGTTTTGCTTAGAATAGTATAGTATAGATTATTCCAAATTATTTATGAATTCTTATTTTTAAAAAAATTGTACATTTAAAATTTAATAATAAATAAAAATTGAAAAAATTAATAAATAAACACTCTTAATATTTAAAAATAATTACTCATTTACATGGAAAATAAAATGAATTAATTTAAAGGTAAATATGATTTTTAAATAATTAAATAATTTTTTGGTTAAAAAATTCAAAATTGAGTTTATTAATGACCTAAGGTAACATATCATGTATGTTGCTAACATCCAACACTTTAAAGCTAAGGTAACATCATGTTTGTGGCTAAGGTAACACAAAAAACAAAATGTCATATTAGGTCCAAAGTAACATGCTAAGGTAACATATTCTAGCAACATCCATGAAAAAGATGTAACGATAGCCCATATATGGCGTAGTGATATTACATCTTAAATAAATAGACGAAAAACGTAGGATCTAGCATAATTTTTTTTGTATGTTAACATGTAAACTAAAAATTGTTCTTATATAATTAGGTTTTCGATATTGAATAAGATTATCAATGTAGGTCTTCTACACTTAATAGGATTATTGTAAAAATTTGTAATTATATTTTATCTTGAGATTTTGAGTGTTTTCATTTGGATAATAATTGTTAAATCAATATATATATAAAGGAGGATACACGGGAGTTTAGGTGGCGCTCTAAAAGCGTCTCAAACTATTTTTCTAATTTTCTAGAATTTTAGAATTATAAACACTAATAAATATGAAAATATCATTTAACATATTAGAAGTAGAATAGGTGCTCGAATTTGTAGAGGAGAAGAGTTCGAATTTATAGGGAAGATATATGATTAGAAGTTCTATTGGAAGTAGAATAAGTATTTATAATGCATATGATTAAAAGTTTTATTGGAAGTAGAAGATTCGAATTTATAGAGAATAAGAGTTCGAATTTATAGAAAAAACATATAAATAAAAATTCTGTTAGAAGTAGAAAATTATCATTTAACATATTAGAAATAGAATAGGTGTTCGAATTTATAGAAAAGAATAGTTCGAATTTATAGGGAATACATATGATTAGAAGTTCTATTGAAAGCAGGGACGAAACTACGTATAAGCGAGCAACAGCAACCGCTCACCCTGAATTTTGAGAAGTGCAAATTTTTTTTTTTGATATAGTAACTAGCCAACAACTGAAGAAAGTGGTGTCAATAAAGTAAGAGTAATGCATTTTACGTGTTTTTTTTTCTTAAAAATTAAGGTAATTATATTATTTATTTGTTTAAAGTTTTGTTAATCTGTTACATTTAATTAAGTATCATTTATTTGAATTTGAATTCATTTTTTCCCTCAAAATTTTCCTTTAATAACATTATTTAGTATCTTAAATGTTTTTTTTTTAAAAAACAGCCAGAATGTGTAAAAAAGCAATTTTCATACTACCTCCGTCCCAAAAAGACTGAGCTGGTTTGACTTTCACGGAGATTAAGAAAATGTAGTAGAAAAAGAGTAAAGTTAGTTGAAAAGTGGATAAAGTGGTGGGACCTATTAATATTTAATTGTAGATTTGAGATAGTGGAGGAAAGTAGTGGGTGTAATAGTGTAAAAAAAAGTATAAAATGGAGAAGTAGTGGGTGTAATAGTGAAAAGTAGTGTTTAAAAATAGTAAGTAAAGTAGGTTCATTATTTTTGGGACGTCCCAAAAAGGAAAGTGTGTCAATCTTTTTGGGACGGAGGGAGTACTATACAAATTTTGGTATTGAAATTTTTTAGCTCACCCTAAAATAACTTTCTCCCTCCGCCACTGATTGGAATTAGAATAAATATTTATAATGCATATGATTAAAACTTCTATTGAAAGTAGAATAGGAGTTCGGATTTATAGAGAATAAGAGTTCAAATTTATAGAAAAAACATATAAATAAAAGTTTTATTAGAAGTAGAAAAATGTCATTTAACATATTAGAAATAGAATAGGTGTTCGAATTTATATAGGAGAAGAGTTCGAATTTATAGGAAAGATATATGATTAGAAGTTCTAATGAAAGTAGAATAAGTATTAATAACGCATATGATTAAAAGTTCTATTGGAAGTAGAATAGGAGTTCGAATTTATAGAAAAAACATATAAATAAAAGTTTTATTAAAAGTAGATCGAATAGGTTCATAAATCCAATACTATTGTCATAAAAAATAATCATCGTATTTAAAAAGAAAAGAATTGATGTGTTAGCATAATAAAAGAACACTCTCATGCAGGAATCCTTTATAAATACAGGACTATCTATAATATAAAGAGAGAAAAAAATGTGTTTTCATTTCTAAAGCTCCATAAATTTTAGAAAGTTCAGAGAAAGTATAAATTGGATTCATTCTATTTTTAAGGTTTTGATTTTAAGGAAAAAAGTTGTTGTGTAACATAAGTATCATTAATAATATGTAATGAAGTTGAAATTTCAATCCCAAATGAGAGCGGCTCGAAACGTGTTTAACGGGAAGACAGCTCACTATAAAAGATTATATTAGCTATTAAAATATCATATTGATGTTATAAATTTTATTTTATTTTTGAGATTTGATTTTTATGGATAAACATTATCATACAAGTGATATATGTAAAAGTTAGGCTTTTGGTATTAACGACAACAGTAATAACCGTATTTAACGAGAAAACGGTTCATTAGAGAAGATCGTAAAAAGATGTTTGAATATATAAGGAATACATAAAATAAAATGTTTTATTGGAAGTAGAATATGAGAACGGTGCATGGTGACGTCTTATACGATTTTTTAAAACTATATATCTTTTTTCCTAGAAATCCTCCTTTATTTTTTTTTTTATACAAGTTAATTATACTGGCATTAGAAAAATATATCCATAAAGATATTATTCCCGTAACGAAAATTCTTCGTATTTTTTTTGATATTTTAACATAACAGAAAGACATTCCCAAGCGGAAGCTCTAAATATACAAGAATATCTGTAATATACAGAAAATATAAGATGTATTTTCATCTTTTAAAACTCCATAAATATTAGAAAATTTAAAGAATATAAAAATTGGAATTGACTCTCTTTATATAATGAAGTTAGAATTTCGGTTCCAAATGAGAACGGCTCGAAACGTATTTAACGGGAAGACGGCTCACTAGAAAAGATTGTATTAACTATTAGAATTTGATACTACCGTCATAATATTTTTCTTTTTATTTTTACGATTCGATTTTATGGATAAAAATTATTATATAAGTCTTTATAATATATGTTAAAGTTGAAATTTCGGTTTTAACGAGAGAGCGGCTCAATCGAAAAAATCGTATTTAACAAGAAATCGATTCATTAGAGAAGATTATTTAATTATTAAAGTTTAATATTAATATTATAAAATAACGTAAATGTATTGAATTTTTTAAAAAATATAGTAACGCCGCCGCGTAGCGCGGCTTTATCGATTAGTTATCACTAAATTGAAGATAATTTTATGAGT
The DNA here is from genome assembly GCA_037693485.1 of Kitagawia praeruptora. Taxonomy (NCBI): domain Eukaryota; kingdom Viridiplantae; phylum Streptophyta; class Magnoliopsida; order Apiales; family Apiaceae; genus Kitagawia; species Kitagawia praeruptora. The sequence continues at coordinate 98,915,598 of CM075354.1, read as the reverse complement.
TTTGTGTGGGATGTAAAATTCTCTAAATCTGATTTCTAGATCTCGAGATAGAGCCAGAATAGAAAATATGAATTTTTTTAATATTAATTAAAAAACAAATAAAATTCAATTTTAATACATCCTTTTTTTAATTATATCACTTTCAGATTATAATTTTCGTTTTAAAATTCAATTCTATTACAACATTTTTTTAATTATATCATTTTTAGATTATAATTTTCTTTTCAATATGATAAAATCTTGATCGTCTATTTTTAAAATTATTATTAGAATCGACGGTTGAGATTATTTTGGCGGTACAGTGACCAAAATTATGGATAAAATTTCTCTTACCCTTATTATATAAAGATATAATTCATCTTAATTTTATTATATAATAAGATATAATTAACTAACAATTATCTACGTATTTATTCACAAAAGCAAGTATAGACAGGTCACAGAATATGATTAGAAGATTTTTAAACCGAGGCATAAACAAATAAAAATGTAAACTCAGTGCATTTATTCATTAAGTTTTGTATTAATGACTTTAAATTTAATTTATAAAATATATATTATTTTTTGGAGTCGAACTCTTGATTTATGTCAGTACTTGTTTATTATCCATTTTACTCTTATTATATAATATCCAAACTATGCCACATAGCGGCTTTACTCATATTCTGTATAAAGATCCGTTGTTGAGAGTATTTGTAATGAGTATCAAACAACCAAAAATTTGGATAATACATTTCTTTGGCTATAATAACTAACCCTAAATTCACATAATATTTAATGAAATCCGTATTTTATAAATCTATTATATATATAATACGCCAACTGAAGATAAAAATCTGAGAATTTTTAATGCAGCTGAAATGTCCTTCTTACCCCCTAGTATTTTCCTCCAAATAGATGTATAATATGTTTTTCTCCAAACATATGTCGGACTTGCCCCTTCATAGTGCTACTTCATTTAAATTAATGATAGTATACATTACTTAGTCCTTTCCCTCACATTTGTTTAATAAAAAGTTATAATAAGATATAAGGTAATAAGATTTATTAATGTAATTAAATTCTTTTCTCAAGATAAATTATTGGGAATTTGCCAAAAATACTGGATTTTCTACTTTATTTTGCATAATTACTATCTTCTTTAATTTATTGCAAAAATACAGGGTTTTATTTCATTCTTGCAAAAATACGGGGTTCTATTTCAGTCCAAATCCTCTCTCTCTTCCCTCTCTCCCTCTTCCCTGTCCTCACCGGATTGGATCTTATTCTCAATTTTCCGATCCCGACCTCCACCTCCCCAAACCACCATCTCCGATCGACCTCTCCGACTCCGACCACGACCACCTTCCTTCTTCTCCGACCACCTTCTTTCTTCTCCGACTATCCTACCGACCCCGACCATCTGACTCTTCTCCGATCCCGACCATCTGACTATCTCCGATTCCGACCAAGACCTTCTTCTCCAATCACCATCACCACTGGTTATCTTCTTCAGATCTAAAGACGGCCCCGCAGGGGCACATCTCCATCACCGTCGTCGATCTCCATCACCGGTTTATGTTCTTATACCCTGTCATTTCATTACCAATTAATTAGGTCTGGAGATCGATGGTGATCGGAAGTGGAGGTGGGGGATATGATGACGGAGATGGGGGAGTTGGTGCGGTGGAGATGAGCGGGCGGTGCGGGCGGGTGGTTAGATGAGTGGGTGGGTCATGGGTGAGAGTCTGAGAGAGATGAGAGAGTTAAGAGGGTGAGAGAGATAAGACCGTATTTTTGAAAAAGTAAAGATAATGGACCGTGTTTTTGAAAACAGTAAAAGTAATATAGGTAGTTTTGAAAAACTCTCTAAATTATTTATATTTATTAATTATATTATTATAATTTACGAAAATATCATTACATTCGAGGACATTGAGTTCGAGTATGTAAATTGTTTAAAAAATATCAAGTTAAGCAGATACAGTTATGTTTCACACCTTTGTTTCGCACCTCTAAAATTAGGTGGATTAATATGAGTCCTGAATCCTGATATCCTTTAGTTGCATTCGGTGCAAGTGTGTAACGGAGTTTTACTCGTTCTATATGTGTTAGGACTTGTGCGCACAAGTGATTTAGCCTGCTTAAATTATTATTTTAATGTAATTATTTATAAAACATAATCTAGATTGTTAATTAAGTTTAAATCCAATAATCAATATTTAATTAATCGTAGTACTGTCAATCGAATTTATACCTTATGCTTATTATACATGGATATAAATTATCAAAATATTGTGTGGTTGTCAGGATTCGATCTCTTGACCTATGATAGTATTCCCTTATTATCCCTTTTACTCTTATTATATAATAGGATATAATTCGTATTTTATCATCAATATTAATATTCCCTCCGTCCCATCCATTTCTTTACATAAAAAACTGCGTATCAGATACGCATTTTAAGATGCATTTTAAGGATAGTTCTATAACTTATTTTTGATATTTTCTTTTTTTGTATAAAAATAGGATTGTTGTATTTTTATACAAAAAAAAGAGAAAATATCAAAAATAAATTATAGAACTACCCTTAAAATGCACCTTAAAATCCGTGCCGAAAATTGGTTCGTAAATGTAAATAATTACATGGGACAGAGGGAGTACTATTTTTATTTTATATTCATATTTTTCTAATTTTTATATATTTTTGAAATTTTTAATGTTAAAATTGTTATTTCCCTTATATTTTTCGAATTTTTAGTCTTAATAAATACAATTTCCCAATGTGTCGAATTTTTAGTGTTAAAATGTCCAAAATATCAAATGTTTATGTAAGTTTAGACTACGTTTATAAAAAGAAAACTAAAACTTCGGCAAGATTTAAATTTCTTGTTTTTTTTTTTCAAGATTTACTCTGGTTTTGAGCAAGAGATTGGCGTTGACCTTGAATCAGAAAAGTTTCCGGATTGGATTATTCAGTCAAGTGTAGAATCAGTCCAAACTTTTTCTTACGATGACTCGGTAGAAGAGACTTCATCTTGGAGTAGTGAATCAATTGTGAATTTGCAACCAAAGTTGTCACACAATTACTTGGGGATGATTCTCTGCTTTGTCATCGACTGTGAATTTGCAACAAAACTTGATTATTCTGTTATGACTTCCGCAAGTAATATATTATGGAGCAGCAAGGATTTGCTATCTGCATCAGATATAGTAATAGTACCAAGATCAATCTTTTCGGTCACAGATGCCGACCATACAATCAAATTTGCATCAAATGCATGCAGACATTGGATTCGTCTACTGTACAAAAACCAGGATGACAACACCATTGTCAATGTTGAAGATGAACGAAGCAACCTCTTGGCCAGTGATTTGGAAGTAGTAGAAGAAGTAGTAGAAGGAGGAGTGATTTTCTTTTGGAATTGTTTGTTTGATGGACGTGATTCAATTTTATCCCACCTAGGCTGCGACACATTTTCCTAGATATTGCTTGTTTATTTATCGATGGAAAAATGAAGAGGTTGGTTTATTATCTATACTGTCTGCAAGGTGTTATCATTACATTTGCATTCTTAAGTAAAAGATTTTATTGACGATTATTGTTGAAGATGAGTTGGAGATGGCTGATTGGCTTCAACATAGAGGAAGAATAATTGCACGCAACAATTCTCTTGATGAGACCGGAAAACATGGTAGTTCGTGGTTATCATTAAGAGTAATGCTACAGCCACCAAATTGGATACCAAATTTTGACACCAAATGATGTGGCATTAATTAGTTGACATTTTGTGATATATTGTAATTGGATGGTCCTGACGGGCCCATTATTATTATAACTAATTAAATTAATGTCATGTCATTTGGTGCCGAAATTTGGGAACTAATTTGGTGGCTGTAGCATTTTTCTATCATTAAATATATATGACATGTTAAAGAAGCTCACGGAAATTTTAATTTAATGCCTATGTTTGGTGATGTGCAAAAAAAGAAAGATTTAAATTGTAAGTGCACAATTTTATCGTATTAATATTTGAGATATCGATTCACAGAGATTATATATTTTTCACGTTTTCTTAATTTCTAATTTAAGCGAATTAGAAAAAGTGTGGATTTTCGAGAATTTGGATCTAAACTAACAAAAATTGAATTTTTAATTTTAACTTCTTGAATTAAAATTTGATTTTATTTACAAAAAATTTTAATAAAATTTCGACATGAACTTGTTTGTAAATTAGCTAGTCACAAAAAAAACAACCAAGTAATACAAGAATTTAACATATTATAAAAACACTAAGTCATGGACTGACCCTCTTTAGTATATTTTTAGTATATTCAAATATCTATACTCTTTATTAAGAGCAGAAATCCCTTTAAATGGTATGTCATGTATATCGTGGTATGCACGGTATGTTAATTAATTAATTAATTAATAACTTATTTTATTATTTGATCTTACTTTAAAAATTGCATATTTTTTAAGTGTATAGAGGGCCAATAACAATAAGAACTACTAGTGAAATAAGTCCTCTCTGAACTAAAATATAGTATGCCAATTAATTAATTAACTAAAATACAGTATGCCAATTAATTTATTAATTAATAACTTATTTTACTATTTGATCTTACTTTAAAAACTGCAAGTTTTTTAAGTGTATAGAAGCCCAATAAGAATAAGAATCTATACACTTTATTAAAAGCAGAAATCCCTATTAAGAAACCCCTTTTAATGGTATGCCATGCATACCGCGGTCGCGGTATGCCACTAAATATTAATTAATTTAATTAAATAAAATTGTAATATTATATATTAATTTAATTTAATAGTGAAATTATATACTATGAGTCTTTTAACTAAAAATTGAAATAAAACTCAGGAATATAGTATTACATAAAACTTCTTTAATTAATATTTAAAAAATATCTATAATAGATTAATAATAAATACAATTAATAATATAACTAATCTTATATTACCAGCACTACGCCATAGATGGCCTTCGGCAACACTTCAAAACTGTTGCTGAAGGCCCAAAAACTGTTGGCGTAGCCTCAAAAATCTCTACGGCAACACTTTTCGGGTGTTAGCTTTTTCGATGTTGGCGTAGGGTCAGTTTCAACATTTTTACACCTACAGCAACATGATCAAATGTGTTGCCATAGGATACACATTTGTTGTAAAATGGCCCCACTGACAGGTGGGACCCACTGACAAATATATATATATATATATATATATATATATATATATATATATTTATATATTTATATATATATGGTGTGTGTGTGTGTGTATACATATATTCATTTACCACATTAATAAATGTAACATAATAGTTAAAATATGTTCTTTTCATTTCACCAAACTTAACTTATATTAATAAAAAATTTCTTTCCCTCCATTTTTCAATATTTGTCCATATCACATTCTCTAATTGATTTCAAATTTATCATTATAATAATACTAAGGAGTGAAAATAGGGAATGTTGTTGGAGTTGAGATACAAAACAAGATTCTTAAATCACTAGGAACCATTATTTTATTATATTTTTAAAAATTCACTAAGGAGTTATTGGACTTGCTCTTAAAACAACAAATTTAAGAAGAATTTTAAACTAGAACTATCCAACATAACTTTAATTTAAAACAACAGAATCAGACAGTCTTATGTAAAGTATACACATAAAAACTACTTAATTCCAATACATATATGTAAAGCTCCAAATTGAACGAAACCCTAAATCATGAGAAAAAAGCCCAAATTAGGGATACACACCTTAAATCGAAACATGATATACCATTTAAGTAAATCCGAAAACTTCTTGTAAATAGGAAGTAAAGAGAGATAGAGTGAATCCATGGATGAATTGAAGTCCCGCATCGAATAAATCTAAAATTGAATTAGAGATCCATATAACTACAATTGAAGTAATAATCAAAAGTATTGACTATTGAGAAGAGAAGATAATAGAGAAGAGAGAGTCCAGTTACTAGATTTAGACGGAGCGATTGGGAGTAAAGTGAGCTTGAGAGAGATATATGTGTGAGAGTGTGTGAGTATGTCTGAGGGAGAATGTGTAATGTGAGTGTAATTGTGTTTAATGGGGAAAGGGGAAAGTGCAGGCGTTATAATTTGGGGTTGGGGGGAAAATTCTCGCTCACAATTTTTCAGCTTTTTTTCAACTTACAATTAAAAAATTAGCAAAAAAATTATTTAGATAATTTGGGTTGTAATTTTTTTAATAATTTAGGATTATACTAATTCATTTAGGGGAGAAAAGTGTCACCCATTTAGGGGGAAAAAGTCAACTAGTACTTTGACTACTACCTCTAAATTCAATGTTTTTTATTATTTAATTTAATGTTTTTGTTATAACAAATAAATTCATTTCACAATTTTTTTTAACGTTGTATGTGAAGTTTTATTAATTGTGTGAATTATTTTTAATACATATATATACAATTTCTTAATTAAAAAACGTGAAAGTTTTAAATTTATCAATTTTTAAATTATTGAAAAATACGTTACTTTCAAAAAAATACCATTCACTCCAATTCATATTCAAAAAAAATAAATAAATCATTTTTTAAGAATTTTTATCACTTTCATGTAAAATGATTCTTTAATTTATATTTTAGTTAATCATATACATTATAAAACATCTACGCCAACACATATCATGTCTAGGCTAACACAAATACTAGGTGTTGTAATAGGTATAGATGAAAATAGCTACGGTATCACTTTTTCAGACGACACCATGCAAAAATGTTGTGTAAAATCATCTATGGCGTAGTGCAGAATGAAGTTATGTAAATTTAGTTAATTAAAATAATAATATTAAATATTAATTTAATTTAATAATGAAGTTATATACTAGGAGTCTATATTAACTAGCAATCGCAATAAAAGTCGAGAATATAGTATTATATACTACTTGGTGCTTCAAGATTTTATTTATTTAAAAATTTTAAAAATTAAAAATTTAAGATAATTTATCACAATCCGTGAAGTTATCGGCTAGTATATATCAAAACTCAAAAGTGACCAACACAAATTTTTCCGCAAGGCCAAAAATCTAATTCATAAACCTATAAAAGGTTCCGCAAATTGCACATGTGACTGTGCATGTATCGCTTTCCTTCCCACAAAAATTATGTTAATAAAAAATTTTCTAGACAATTATTTTAAAACTAGTTCTTGTTCTTGGCTTCTTTCTTTACCCTTAATGCTCTAGCCGAGACACATATAGATCCGCCCATGCAAGTGTTACAGATGAGAAGGACCCCCTTGTGGTTGATTAAGAAACCATCCAAGATGACATGCACAAAATTTTTGCACATAATACTATAAAAGGTTGGGCAATTTGCACCTGTATCTTTGCATGTATGGCTTTCCTAATCCTACCTACAATATTTATGTTAAAGTTGCTTTGAGTAGTCTCCTGTTCTAGACAATTTTTTTAAAACTATATAGTTCTTGTTCTTGGCCTTTATCTTCCTTATTATTATCACTGCTGTATGGTTCTATCAAGCCTTGGAGCAGGGCCTTAGTTTTCTGATGCACTTTAATGACACAATTCATGTACCAGCTTGGGGATGGCTCTGCTAATTAATCAGGGGACTGTGACATCTTTGGAACGGAATGAGGGCAGCTTAATTTGTGCTACACGTACAGCCATGAAGCCAACACTCGGTAATCGCTAAGGTAAAGTAGTTTTGCTTTTGGTAGAGCATTTACAAACATCACATCAAGCTAGTTGATAGATAGCTCAATCCTGATCAATTCCACAATATCGATCCTTGATGTGCTACCAGAATGTAAATTAGTTCACTCTGCTGGGATTCAAATCTCCGATAGTGACTGCGTGTATTAGTAGTTTGTTGTGGATCTTAGATTGAGGTATATGTATTTTCGATTCACAATGTTTCTCGATCTGATTTTCTTTCCGAAGAGACGAGGTGAGGACAACTTTTTCTTCAACAGAACTGGCAGTGGGCGACTTCTTGCCTCAAGCGGCTGGAGTAGCTTTTGTGATGGGCGCGATAGTTTTTTAAAATCAAATTTGGTGCTGCTTCTGGTATGTCAAACTTCAGCTTTAAATTTAAGGCAGAAATTTGTTTCTCCTACAATCATGATTAATTTAGTTTCTTCTTGATCTTAATAATTCCAGTTTATTTAGCTAAAACAATAAATTATGAAGAAATTATCATCTTTTTTTTTTTTTTTTGAAATTGGAAGAAATTATCTAATCATAAACTCCGGTCTGCAGTCAAAGTTCACTTTACATACAAACATTCATCTTAATTTCATGATTCATCACAAATTTGACACAACAATTTTATTGTTTTAAGGGTGTGATGAAGTGTAATATATTAATCCTAAAGTCTAAAGTTACTAAGTAATCGGTTCTCTAGATTATAAAATTTAGAGAAAGTAATTACACATTGTAAATGGGAAGTTCTTTAGATTATAAAATTTAGAGAAAGTAATTAACATTGTAAATGGGAAATTGGAGACAATTAAAATTGGAGACCATTAATTTTATTCTAGATTCTAGAGGCTCCTACAAATACATACAATAACGAGATTAGTTTTATATTAATTCTGACTATGGGAAAACAAGTATTGAGATTTTATTGAAACTTTTTATTAAATTATAGGAACTTGTTTGCACTATTATAAATCATAGACGCTTGTTAATCCTTTTTTTCTTTGTATATGTATATATTAATATTTTTAAAAGTATAATAATATTCTATATTTTCAAATTTTTATTTAAAATGTCGAACTTCTTTTTGGCCTTTCAAAATGCTGGGATTCTATTTGCGCTTAATTTGGTTTTTTAAAAATCAGGATTTTTTACAACTTTCTGTTTCTATGGTTGTGCATAAGCATAGTCTGGAAGTCCTGTAACTAGATTGAAGACTGCTGCATTAGCTACCATGAGTATCTGGCAAGGAAAAAGTATTTACATATAGCCAATTGGTTGTGCAATTTTATTATCATTCCAGTTCCAAGAAGTTCTGATCCAGGAGTAGAACCACTAGTACCAAACTTGCTGATTTAGAGAAAGAGAAACTCATGGGAAAGCAACACAAATAATTACTTTCATTTAGCCTGTGGCTATGCTATTTAGTTTGAGCCAGTTATTAGTACATTATCTTCTTTTGTAACCTGAACTATACATGAAAATTTATAATTATGCATGACGTGTCCCTCCCACCCGTATCCCCATATTTTTAAATTTTCCGAATTCACGTGTCCCCGTAATACGCACCCGCACCCCGCACCCGTGCCCTTGCTTCTTAGCTTCTTTATAATCTTTCAGGACTTTGAAAGCAGAACCGATGGCATTCTAATGAGCAAATATAGGAGTGCTTTCACACACCAGTTTCGAAGATAAATTTCTGTAATATCTATGCTCACCAACTCTCTCTGATCACGTACTCTCCCACCAAGTTAGCAACGGAACGGATGTCATCTTAAAGAAATTAGCCATATATGCTGAATTTAGGGATTCAGAGTGTGTTTCAAAAAGTATATGTTGACTTATCAATGACCTTGTTCTTCTTATGTTCTAGACAATGGTAAAACAAATAATAGTACTTTGGTTTGAGTACTATTTTTTTTTATAAGTCTTTGCCCTTTTGTAGCATTCAGTTAATATTTCAAATTTTATGTTTGTTTTCTGTAATGTTGTTGAGATTCATCTGTTCTGTTCAGATTCGGAACATGTACGTTGTCAAGGGGTATGCATTCTGCCAGTCTATAGGTATGCATTCTGCCAGTCTATATATCACGCCATCTATATGTGTGAATGCTAAATTACAATTTTATTTTAATTTTGTCTTTGTTATATGCCTGCTTGCGTCAAATAACAAGTTCATGGCCAGAGAGATCAGCATAAATTATAATGATAGTTATTCTTGCTTGTGAGTAGTGAACAACAAGACGGGCACAAAGCTTCAATGGTTTTTCCATATATTGCAACCACTATATATTTTTCGTACTTCTCAATGTTGCACTCTCTAATAGTTCTTAGGTCGCTCTCCTGAAGAACTCAAGGCACCAGAAGATATGAGATACTGAGTTCATATATGTTATACTGCAGAAAAAAAAATTAAAATTTAGTATATACTCCGTATTAGTTAATAAATTTTTTCTGTATATGTCACATATTATTTGGTAGGAAAACAGAGTGCAGATGATTGAACAAGTTCAGATCATGCTAAAAGCCTAAAACTATAAAATTATTGCATTAAAACATAAGATTGAATTATTACCAAAAAAATTAAAAATTAAATAAGATTGAATTACTTGCACTTGACACGGGCATAAGAATGTACTTTAGTTTAAATTTTGAGATATTTATTAAAGAAATGGGTATAAGAAACTCTACCAGAATATAAATAATTACACATTTGAAATCTGGATTGCAAAATTTTTAGATCAAACTTAGCACAGCCTAAATCATATATATTGACCAGCGAAAGAAAATGACACATAATAAGCATGAATTATGCAGAACAATAGTTCATAAGCATTACACTACACGATATGATAGCCACCTAATTATGCTGACACACAAGGTTCATGTTCCTACCATGTTTCAATGTCGGAATGCATATACGCATACTTATATATAGCTTTGTTATCTATAAATGAGCCTGCATCTGCTTAAAGCTCTAAATCGCATTCTCTTATAGCACATTTTATAATTTCTTGACAATTAGGTGGTTAATTTCTGCATGCTAGAATTGCAAGGGCTCGTGACGAGATCAAATGGGAAGAGAAAAATGCGCGTTTTTAGTTGTTTTGTCGATGGCTTTACTGAGTAGCCTAGCTGATGCGCGTAAACAGGGGGTTTCTATAGTGCTATCAGTTCCTTTTTCGAGTTCTCATGATAATACTAAGGAGTTTTATGGAAGTGAGAGACAGAGTACTCCACCTATATCTCATGAGTCAGAGCATGCAGTGAGAGTTTATGGAGAGGATGCATATCGATCATCCCATCCGCCAGATGAGATGGCTGCAGTGAAGTTGGGTAGTTGTAATAGTGGCTGTGAATATGAAGTTGGTTGGGGAGGGGGAGGAGGCGGAGGTGGTGGATTTTGGGGTGGAGGAGGTGGTGGGGGAGGTGGACTCGGGGGTGGAGGTGGTGGATTTGGAGGTGGAGGCGGAGGCGGAGGCGGGGGAGGTGGACTCGGGGGTGGAGGTGGTGGGGGAGGTGGATTTGGGGGTGGAGGTGGCGGAGGGGGTGGATTTGGAGGTGGAGGTGGCGGAGGAGGTGGATTCGGGGGTGGAGGCGGCGGAGGAGGTGGACTCGGGGGTGGAGGCGGCGGAGGAGGTGGACTCGGGGGTGGAGGCGGCGGAGGAGGTGGAGGTGGAGGTGGAGGTGGGGGAGGTGGATTGGGGGGTGGAGGTGGCGGGGGAGGTGGACTCGGGGGTGGAGGTGGTGGAGGAGGTGGATTTGGAGGTGGAGGTGGAGGTGGAGGTGGAGGTGGAGGTGGAGGCGGGGGAGGTGGACTCGGGGGTGGAGGTGGCGGAGGAGGTGGAGGCGGGCTCGGGGGTGGAGGGGGTGGGGGAGGTGGACTAGGGGGTGGAGGTGGCGGAGGAGGTGGACTCGGGGGTGGAGGTGGCGGAGGAGGTGGCACTGGAGGGGGTGGCAAATCGAGCAATGGAGGTGGAGGTGGCGGTGGTTCAATTCCACTAATAAAAGGATTTCCATTTCCCAAATTTCCGAGATTTCCTTTTCGTTGGTGGAAACCACCGGTTCCACGAGGCAAATGTCCTCCAGGATATGCTAACTTAGTTGAAGATACTCATACCAACAAGAATGCTTCTCACATGACAAAAACAAGTGCTTTAGCTCCCCAGAAACTATATGAAAATGATGATGCCCATAGAAAGATTGGAGCTATGGCACCATAAAGTAATTAGATATGCTAACGACTCCATTTTTTTAACTACCAATTTAACTTCTTCATATGATTGTTTTCATTATAGGTCAAAAATTACCTTGTCAATGGGCAAAAGATCTTAAGTTTCAAGTAGAGTTGTTTAGGCTTTTAGCAAGTTCAGTTCAACACAATAACTAGTGTTGATTCAAGATACAAACCTCTATGTTAAAGTTGGAAATCTATGTCATGAAATACTTGTGGTAATTATTTATTTTGTCATCTGAAGTTTAACAAGTAAATTGAATTAGTAGAGGCCTCAAAACGCGGGTTAAACTAGACACCTCACAAGATCAACAAATCTGTCATACCTTGAGAAAAAGGTGAATAGCTATTTTAACAAACCTTTTTAATGATGTTGGAGTCATCGAAGCAAAATTAATGCCCCATCCCCTCCCGTTTGCCAGGTAGTTACTGCAGGCCAAGTTTTCAAATTGGAAACTGAGGTAGGAGAGCCTTTGATTAAACATTCCTTCATGTTATGTGAATTTGTGTGTGGAAGCTTTCTGTCTAGAATTTCCCCTAAAAAATTCCTTAACCTGATGCTGTTGTTTGATACTTTGCTGATTCAGTTATTTGAGGTAGGAGATTCATTCGTTATCACAAGTCTTGATGTTTCATTAGGCTCGCCAGATAATAAATGCTGTAATGTTCCACGTACATCCGATATATCAAGATCACAAGATGAATCTCTTACCTCTGCCACTCTATTGCCGACTAAATGATAAGATATATATACCAGGGACTTTCCCCAGCCTCGTGGATTGTGGAATTCTGTTCAAGCAATATTGGAGATTTAGTGATTTTTACTCTTTACCTATTTTGAAATAGTGGTTAAACAAATTTGTATGTTTTAGACTGAATGAGGCATACAGGACGTAAAGTTTGCAAAAAATTGATGCATCACATAGTTGTATATTTTGTAAAAGAATATGAAACATCAAAGTTGAGGCAATTCTTTGTTCTTCTTTGCGTATCACGCAATGCATTCAACCTTAGTTCACCAACTTCGTGTTTGTTATTAGTAATTTCCACTCTAAGCTCTTAAAGATATGTGAGATAGGAACTTGTAGAATTGTATATATTAGTTTTAGTTTAGTACTTTAGCAGTTTTATTTTATTCTTTATGGTCAACTAGTCTTCTCTGTTTCAGACAGTATATATACTCTTGGTAGTGACCTTTTTTTTAGGTTAAGACACCTAAAACACATCTTGCGCCTCCAAGTTATTTTCTCTGTTTTCTGCATTCACTTTGATAATTTGAGTGCTGATTTTTATCATGATATCAGAGATAACCCAGGTTTGATTATCATTACCCCTTCTTGTACCTCATATTTCGATTTATAATTACTTTCAAAACATTTAAATGGCCACTGAATCTGAAAAAAATGATAGAGCTATGGTGATACCATACGCTGATCCTTATTATCTGGGAAGCTCAGATAATCCCAACATACCTCTTGGAACCATCATTTTTGATGGAAAGAATTACAACAACTGGAGTAGAAGCGTGAAAATGGCTTTGGGAGCAAAGAACAAGCTGGGTTTTCTGGATGGTAAGATTTTTAAACCAGATTCTGGCTCATCTGATTATAACAAATGGATTAGGAATGACTATATGCTTAGGTGTTGGTTTTCTGCTACTGTTATCCCTAGCATTGCAGAACAAATGTTACTTGTGAATTCTGCTAAAGAATTTTGGGACGAGTTACTTGAAATGTATGGTCAGTCAAATGCACCAGAATTATACATGCTTAAGAAGGAATTAAGTGATTTGAAACAAAACAACTTATCTGTGTCTGAGTATTTTGGAAAGCTAAAGGGATATTGGGATAAAATCAATAATATAGAAGGGTTTCCAGTTTGTAGTTGTGCTGCTATGTCTAAATGCACTTGTAATATGCTTAAGAAATTAAGTGAAAGAGAAGAAAAGAACAAAGTCATTGAGTTTTTAATGGGTCTGAATGGAGGTTATGATAATCAGAAACAAAGTATCATTGCCATGGAACCTTTGCCAACTGTGAATAAAGCATATCAGTTAGTGTTACAAATGGAAAAACAAAAGGAGATTTCTGGTTTAATGGAATCAGGGGTCGAAGGAAGTGTTTTATTGGCAGGTAAACAACCAATAAGCTACCCTCACCAAAGGAACAATAATGCAGACAACTATCAGAAAAGAGAGAGTAAAGAAGAGAAGAGCAAAAAAAGGTGTGAACACTGTAAGTTCACAGGACATAGCAAGGATGAATGCTTCAAAGTTCATGGGTATCCGGAATGGTACACTAAACTAAGGCCTAAAGGTGCAAAATCTGGAAGATATGCTGCTAATGTGAGTGCCTCCGTGGATGATGGTATTCTGGACAATCCTTTAGAATGTGCAAACTATCAAGATGAAAACACGGGCTCTAAACATAGTGCAGAGATGTTGAATGTTGTTGTTCAAGAAGTTCTAAAGGCTATGAACCAAAAGAACCAAGGAGCAGGTGGTTCGGGACACAACTTTGCAGGTATGATATCTATTTTAAATGCATGCTCTTATTATGACATGTATGATAAAGATTGTTGGATAATAGACTCGGGAGCTTCTGACCACATGGCTAGTGGGAAGAATCTATTTAGTGAATTGAGGATTTTAAATAAAGGGGTGAATGTAGGCATGCCAGATGGAAGTATTAAATCAGTTAAACAAATTGGAACAGTAATTTTAAGCCCAGAAATTACACTCAAGAATGTTTTGTACATACCTGAGTTTAAGCACAACTTACTCTCGGTGAGTAAGCTTGTGAAAGATGGAAATATTAAGGTTTTATTTACTGATAGTGGATGCTCCTTTCAGGACCCTACTAGAGGGAGAACGCTTGGACATGGAGAGGAGAAAGGAGGATTATACAAGTTTGTGCTGGATGTGGAGCAAAAGAAAATGGATTCTACAAATAAGAATTTTGAGTTGTGTGTTAGTAATGCTTTCAGTTGTAAAACTAAGAACCTTTTAGGGTTATTTCATCAAAGATTGGGACACACCTCTTTATCTAAGATGAAACATTTACCATTTTGTGATTGTAAAAGTCTAAATCAATATTTTTGTGATACTTGTTGTTTGTCGAAGCATCATAAATTACCTTTCCATCCTAGTGTTTCTATTGCCAATGAAATATTTGAGTTAGTACATGTAGATTTGTGGGGGCCTTATAGAACACAAGGAATCTCCGGTGCATCTTATTTTCTTACTATTTTAGACGATAACTCTAGAGCTACTTGGACATATTTATTGTCCAATAAAGAACAAGTTGGTGGAGTTCTCAAAGATTTTTTGGTCTATGTTGAAAATCAGTTCAAGACAAAAATACAAGTGATAAGAAGTGATAACGGAACTGAAATCTTGAATAATGAATGCACTGAAATGTTTAAACGAAATGGAATTTTTCATCAACGAAGTGTTGCTGGAGTGCCTCAACAGAATGGGAGAGTCGAAAGGAAGCATAGGCACTTAATTGAAACAGCTCGAGCTATTAAAATACATGCTGGAATGCCAAATAATTTATGGGGAGAGTGTGTCCTAGCAGCAACTCACATTATCAATTTACTCCCATCCTCAGTTTTGAACTGGAAAAGTCCTTATGAGAAGTTGCTAAAAAAAATGCCTGACTATGATTATTTGAGAGTTATTGGATGTCTATGCTATGCGTCCAACACTCATCGAAAGGGTGATAAATTTGCACCGAAGGCTGTTCAATGCATTTTGCTGGGGTATCCTGGTGGACAGAAAGCATACAAGTTACTTGAGTTGGAATCAAGAAGAATTTTTGTTTCAAGAGATGTTGTTTTTAAGGAACACATATTTCCTTTTAAGCAAGCTATAAATGAGATAGCAAATTTACCACCAGATGTGGTAAATATTCCAGAATTTTTGAATGATGAAGAGATCTCTAATGGTGAAGAACATACACAGATACCTCCTTTTCCAGATCTACCACATGAAGGGAGCTTTAATGATACAATTCAGGAATCTGAGATTGTTTCTGAAAATGAAATGACTGTTGATGATCAACATGTTGGACATGAAGTTGTCAGAGACAACGTTGAAACTGAAAGACCAGTGAGGGCAAGCAGAATTCCCTCTAGATTTCAAGATTATGAAAGTGACTACTTGAAGAAAAGGAATGTGACAGAAAATAGGAGTAATGCTAGTGTGAATTTAATTCACACAGACCTGGACAATCTGAATTATTATAGTTCAGATTATCAAGTCTCATTAAATAATGTTATGAAGGTGGAACAGCCATGCAACTATACACAAGCTGCATTAAAAGAAGAATGGGTACGCGCAATGGAAGAAGAACTTTCGGCCATTGAAAAAAATAGCACTTGGGAAATATGTGATCTTCCTGACGGGCACAAGGCAATAGATACTAAGTGGGTATACAAAATCAAATTCAAACCAGAAGGAAGTGTTGAAAGACTAAAGGCAAGGCTGGTTGTTCGAGGGGACAAACAAATTCCTGACAAGGACTACAAAGCAACTTTTTCACCGGTCGCAAAATTTGCTTCGGTAAGAATTCTTATTGCATTAGCAACAAACAAAAACTGGGATTTGCATCAAGTAGACATAAACAATGCTTTTTTACATGGTATTTTGGAAGAAGATGTGTACATAAAAGTCCCGGATGGATACAAAGGTGTGCCCCCAGGAAAAGTCCTAAAATTGAAGAAGAGTTTGTATGGGCTCAAACAAGCGTCAAGGCAATGGAATGTAGAATTAAAAGGGCCGTTACTTAAACAAAATTTCAGACAATGCCATAGAGACAATTCTATGTTTGTTCGAGACAGAAACGGTAAATGTTGTGTCATTCTAGTGTATGTAGATGATTTAATCATCACTGGAGATGATGTGGAATCGATTGCAGAAGTGAAAACGATTTTGGATACAGCATTCACGATCAAAGATCTTGGCAATCTCAGATATTTCCTAGGAATTGAAGTGGCAAGAGGGAATAAAGGAACCATGATTAATCAAAGAAAATATGCGCTGGACATAGTGAAAGATATAGGTCTAGAAGCTTGCACGTTTACAAAATTTCCTTTCCCGAAGGGTGTCAAACTTTCAACTGATGAAGGTGAGCTATTAGAAGATCCTGAGCAATACAGGAGATTGATTGGGAGATTACTCTACTTAAATTTAACAAGACCTGATTTGACTTTTTCTGTCCAACAATTAAGTCAGTATGTTAGTTGTCCAAGGAAGCCCCATTGGCAAGCTGCCATGCATGTAATCAGATACCTCAAAGGAACGGTTGAGTTAGGGCTTTTTTATCCCAAGAAAAATGATCATACTGTGGTTGGTTACAGTGATGCAGATTGGGGAACTTGTGTTTTTTCCGGACGATCTCTCACAGGTTTTTGTGTTTTTTTGGGATCGTCTTTGGTCTCATGGAAAACTAAGAAACAGAAAGTTGTTTCCAAATCTTCGTGTGAGGCTGAACTTAGAAGCATGTCACAAACCACAAGTGAATTGGCATGGGTTGCAGGTGTTTTTGAAGATTTACATGAAGATGTGCCTCTACCGATTACGCTATTCTGTGACAACAAATCTGCAGAATATATTGCACAAAACCAGGCTTATCATGAACGGACAAAGCATCTCAAATTAGATTGCTATTACATCAGAGAAAACATTGATGCTGGTTTTGTTTCTACGTCTCATGTGAAGTCCACACTACAGCTAGCTGATATCTTTACAAAGTCCTTACCAGCCAATCAACATGATTTTCTTAGTGCCAAGTTAGGACTTGTAAGTCTCTCCCAAGTCCAACTTGATGGGGGGATGTAGAATTGTATATATTAGTTTTAGTTTAGTACTTTAGCAGTTTTATTTTATTCTTTATGGTCAACTAGTCTTCTCTGTTTCAGACAGTATATATACTCTTGGTAGTGACCTTTTTTTAGGTTAAGACACCTAAAACACATCTTGCGCCTCCAAGTTATTTTCTCTGTTTTCTGCATTCACTTTGATAATTTGAGTGCTGATTTTTATCAGAACTTCACCACATGTTGTCAGAAACTTCATATCTTTATCGATCGTTATTCCGATTCCTGTTAATGAATCTTTTCCGGTACTTGAGTACTGCGTTAATGGAGTTTATTGATGTGAGACATGACTCAGCAAAGTATATACTACACTGGACAAACAAAAATAACCTAGTATAGGCTTGTGAGTTCATATATTTCTTAGGAATTGAGATTTTTGAAATCTTGAATTCTTTAGCTTTATGAAAGGAACATTGAGTATATAGAAGCATACAGAAAGTTCTGTTTACTTTCTTTTTTAGTACCATAACTACTCACTGGAAGTCGCTTTTGCCTAAAATTTATGCAAAACAACCTTCGTTTAAAAAAAAAAAAATTGTAATAGGTCTAATGTCCGATATATTGCTCCTATCCTAAAGTAGTTTTTTATATTTTTGCAAGTTAATCTACTCCATATCCAGAATTAAAGTTGATGTATCTTCATATGATTTTAGTCAATACAATTCTACATCTTAATTCTTAAGTCTGAAGTACTTCTAGTGATAGAGTTTACTAACGTGAATGTTCAAAAAGTTGCACTATTACGAATTTGGTGACTTGAGCTAAGTTGAGTTTTTGAAGTAGAGATGATAGCATTTATTTAAATGCAGAAAATTGTAAATACTAGATTTCTTGCACATGTTTCAGTGTTGTTGGTGATGCATTGAGACACTCGACATTAGTACTGACTTGTTAGACATGTTTTTATCATTTGAAATTGAAGTTTAAAATCTTTACCCAACATCTAAAATCTAAATTTACCCCATGCTAAAACCTCTCTGTATTTTCTATAAGATAAATATCAATTCTCTCTTCTGTGTTGTATATAACCTGTTATTCCAGAGGAGCAGGCTTGTGAATTAACGTCATAGCATTTTTCGTATGCTATTGTCTACTATTATTCTGTAGAACATGTACATCTTAATATTAACCAGGTGTTTCTCTTCATATGAAGGCTGAGTTTGTTCAGGCATAATTTAATCGACATGTAACATCTTTTATTTTCCTGTGGCATCAAGCCAAACAATTAAATACTCGCATATTATTCTGCATCCAGGTTTTTAACTACAGCCCAGATGAGACAGCAAATTTTAGAATGATCTTGAACAGACAAAATGTCGCTAACTCAGTTGTTATGATTCAACCTTTGCTAATCTCCTACTCTTTTTGAAGTGCTCCAGAAGCAGCTCTTCTAGATGTGGCTTCAATTTCTACTGAGAGGATTCTTCTATTAAATTCTTATTCAACAATTATACGTAGTATTTGATGGTTCTACTATTGCTCAGTGGCAAAAAGCTGGCTGTCATAACCAGCCAGATCATGAGGTAATGTTAATAAATATATGCACTAGTAAACTATTTGGTGTCTGAAGGTTCCTCCTAAAGTGAAGGATACCATTTGGAGAGCCGCAATGCGTTGTTTACCCACTAAACTAAATCTTCGTGGTAAAAATGTGTCAGTTAATTCTGTTTGCCCTTTATATTTATAATGAGACTACAATCCATTGTTTAGTGGCATGTGAGTTCTCTTGGAACTGTTGGTTGGCTTCTGGGTTAACTATATCAGGTAGGGAAGTGGTTTCTTTCCATCTTTGGTTGTCGACTGTAGTGGATCAGATGGATGCTGCTCCAACTGCTAGGGTGTTTATGATCTGCTGGAGTATATGGGAAGCCCAGAATGACATTGTGTGGAATCAACAAAGGAGGAGTGTGGTGGAAGTTGTGTCGTTTGCTACAGTAAATCTTAATTAATTAGTGTATTGCTGCTCAAGGTGTGGGAAGTATTCCCTCACTGAACCCTTTATGTAAAGGGGATGGGGCGGAGCATTGTACTAAACCAGTTTTAAACTCAATTAAGATTAATGTAGACGCGACCATCTTTGAGAAGGAGAAATGCTTTGGTTCTACCTTCATTGTTCGAGATGATAATGGGTCTTTAATTCAAGCTTCAACTAAGTATACTCCAGGCATAATGTCATCTTCGTTAACCGAGGCTCTAGGTGTTAGGCAAGTCTTTGTCAAACTCTTACCAACTCTCTCCACCAAACATCTCACCAAACTCATCTACCACCACCAACCTCATCTACCACCTATTACATACTTCTATAAATACTCCTCTCCTCCTTCATTATCAAATACACCATAATTCTCTCTTCTCTCTCTATAGCTGCTAGATAGTCCGTCTAGTAGGGAAGCCGGTTTAGCCCGCTTTCAGAAAGTGTCGGGATAGAATGTCCTCGTGCCTAAACTATTACTCCCTCCGTCCTATCCATTTCTTTACACTTTTTTTGTCACTTTTTGGCACGCATTTTAAGCTGAATTTTAAGTATAGTTCCATAACTTATTTTTAAAATTTTCTTTTTTTGTATAAAAATAGGATTGTTCTATTTTTATACAAAAGAAGAAAATTTCAAAAATAAATTACGGAACTATCCTTAAAATCCACCTTAAAATGCGTGCCAAACATTCTATTTTGAAATGATAAGAAAAGGAATGGACGGAGGGAGTACTTAGGGTACTTGGGTTAGACTGCAATCATCGGAGGTGGTCCCGCTGCAGGGGTCTTTCTATCAGGTTGTATGGCACTGTCCGGGTTGGGAGAGGTAGAGAAGGAAAGGTTGTCGAGAAACAGTGATAGGGGGAGGTTTTGAGATAAACACTTCAGTGAGTTGGGGATATACATAATAGGTATTGTAGGGCTGAATTTTTGTATGAAATTCAAGGGGCCGGATACCCGGAAATTGTAATCTCTTTTATCTAGTGTGAAGTTGTTGCTCTTGTGGATGTAGGCTGGGCCGAACCACGTTAAATCTCTTGTCTCTTTTACTGTATTGTTGGTTTGTTGCTTCATTACTATCACATATATTTGTGGGATCTAAGCGCACATATTTACCAAATCGCTTCCGCATTCGCAGGGAATCGGGCAGATTCCTAACAGTTGGCATCAGAGTTAGTTGTGTCTAAATTATTGGTGCCGAAGGAAAGTCGTTAAGAAAAGTGGTTGTCTAATTTGGCGCCATTTTGACGGAAGTGCTCCCATTGTTTCTTACACTTACCTGGCCAATTGATTTAGTTGTTTGGATTGGTTTGTGTGTGCAAACGGAGATCATGGCAAGTATGGGAGGATTCAAGGTGACTCCATATGATGGTAAAGGAAGTTTTACTCTATGGCAGAGAAGGGTAAAGGATATCCTAACCCAACAGAAGCTAGCATGGGCTTTGAAGGGGAAGGAGGGAAAACCAACAAAGATGAGCGATGAAGATTGGGAGGATGCTGAGTCGCAATGCATGAGTACCATCAGACTATGCATTGCTGATAACATTATCAATAATGTTGTTGACGAAAGCACGTCGAAGGAATTATGGTCAAAGTTGGAGACATTGTATCTCGGGAAGAACTTGACTACAAAGTTAAATCTGAAGCGCAAGTTATACAAGCTGAAGATGGCAGCTCAAGGCAATGTTATTGAGCACATGAATGTGTTTAATGGTATTGTTGATCAACTTGAAAAGGTTGATGTAAAATTGGAGGAAGAAGATAAGGCCCTTATTCTTCTTACTTCGCTTCCGGAGTCATTCGATCATTTGGTCACAACCATTTTGTACGGAAAGGACATGTTAGAAATGGAGGAGGTTCAGTCAGCACTTTTGTCAAATGCTGGAAGGAAGAATCAGGATGGTGACAAGGACGGAATGACAGTTTTGGCTTTGCGTAGTCAAAATAATAGAGGAAGGGGTGCTGTGAGAGGATCTACCAATAGCAGGGGTAAATCCAGATACAGTGAAAAGGGCATGCAGTGCTTTGGTTGCAAGGAGTGGGGTCATATTAGGTCGAATTGTTCGCTTAATAAGAAGGATCCAGATGCATCATTGGCTGTGGTTACTCTCGATTGTGAAGATGTTTGCACCGTCTTCAATCGAGGCACTAGTTCTCGAGGAGAATGGATATTAGACTCAGGGTCATCTTACCATGTATGTTCCGAGAGGGGGCATTTTGACAGATTCCAAGATACAAAGAATGAAACAGTTTCTTTGGCTGATGGTTCTACTTGTGAGATCAAGGGGATTGGAATTGTGAAAATCAAAATGTTCGATGGAATAGTTCGCAGCTTGAATGGGGTAAGATATGTGCCTAAGCTGAGAAAGAATCTAATATCTATCGGTCGGTTAGCTTCAGAAGGCTATAGATGCTATGTAGTAGGGGGAGCTATGAATATCAAAAGAGGCCGTGTGGTTCGGATGAAGGGAGAGCTATATGGGGGAATATATCGTCTGATTAGTACGTGGCCAGAACGTACTGGAACTTCGAAAATCTAGTTATCTCGTGCACCAGGGAAGAGTGACTTGAAGGATACTGATGCGGTTGTATTGCCTTCCAGTCAAGACGATGGTGCAAAGACTGCTGGGATGGATGCTTGGTCGAAGGGCTTCCACGACATCAACGAGTAGTTGGTGTGTTGTAGCTGCATATGGGCATCGATCAACACGAATCAAGTGAGCACTGAACCACGCAACAGATTGATTTGTTTGATATGCAGTTGGGGAGTAAATGAAAGATCGATGGTCACACTTGTGTGTGTGATGGTCACACTTGCGTGTGTGATGGACTACATATAGGATTGGCCGACGTGAATCAAGTGAGTATGTGTGTATACAACAGATTGCTTCCCATGTATGTAGTTGAACAAATAGAGGTCAATGGTACACTTGTGCGTATAGCAAGTGAGCATTCGAGAATGAGTGTGCAAACTAGAGTATAGTTTGGAGTCTTGGACTCGGGGGGAGTTTTGTCTTAGGGAATGATACTGATCGAGGAAAAGTTGGAGTTGTGCCAGCTGGGCGCAGGTATGGAGTGTAAGTGAAGAGCTGTGAGTTTGGAAAGAGGGGGAGAATGTTAGGCAAGTCTTTGCCAAACTCTTACCAACTCTCTCCACCAAACATCTCACCAACCTCATCTACCACCACCAACCTCATCTACCACCTACTACATACTTCTATAAATACTCCTCTCCTCCTTCATTATCAAATACACCATAATTCTATCTTCTCTCTCTATAGCTGCTAGATAGTCCGTCTAGTAGGGGAGCCGGTTTAGCCCGCTTTCAGGAAGTGTCGGGATAGAAGGTCCTCGTGCCTAAACTATTCCTTAGGGTACTTGGGTTTGACTGCAGCCATCGGAGGTGGTCCCGCTGCAGGGGTCTTTCTATCAGGTTGTGTGGCACTGTCCGGGTTGGGAGAGGGAGAGAAGGAAAGGTTGTCGGGAAACAGTGATAGGGGGAGGTTTTGAGATAAACACTTCAGTGAGTTGGGGATATACATAATAAGTATTGTAGGGCTGAATTTTTGTATGAAATTCAAGGGGCCGGATACCCGGATATTGTAATCTCTTTTATCTAGTGTGAAGTTGTTGCTCTTGTGGATGTAGGCTGGGCCGAACCACGTTAAATCTCTTGTCTCTTTTACTGTATTGTTGGTTTGTTGCTTCATTACTATCACCTAGAAAGCAGGGATTCTTCACTTACCCGCCACACCGCGCACCCGATTCTTGGGGATTCTTAGGTGCACGGGGATTCTTGGGGATTTTTCCCTCACCCACAAGTGAGAGAAGATAATGTAAATACTTAAATACTTAATCGATTAACTACACTAAAATGCATTAGTTGTGTTATTAACTAATTATTATATGTATTATTAAGGATAAAGAACTTAATTACTTGACTATTTAGTTCAATTTTAATGAAACTCTTGAAATACACACATAAAACGTATTTTTAATGAGTTTATATTTGCCGAATCCCTCCGCACCCGAATCCCCATATTTTTAGATTTGCCGAATTTTCGTATCCCCACACTACGCACCCCCGTACCCGCACCCGCACTCATGCTTCCTAGACTATCACGTATATTTGTGGGATCTAAGGGCACATATTTACCAAATCGCTTCCGCATTCAGGGGCGTAGCCAGTGTACAGCGAGCGGGATCATCTGACCCCACTGAAATTTTAAAAAACAAAATTTTTGTGTATATATTTTTTTAGAAAAAATATTTATAGTAGTAAATTTGAATTTTGACCCCACTGAAAAAAATAATTATTGTAACTAGTTTCATTTTTGACCCCACTAACTTTTAATTTTGACAGTGAAACCCTGTAATTGCCGCTCCAAGATGTATAAATGCATATTTATATGTATTAAATTAGGAAAAATCTACACATTGATAATCTTCGATAAAAAATTCCCTGCGGGGCCGTCGAAAAAGATGACCAATCGCCGGAGAAGACGACTGGAGATTTTGACCCCAGTGAATCGAAATCCTGGCTACGCCCCTGTCCGCATTCGCAAGGAATCGGGCAGATTCCTAACACTAGGCATCAAGGAGGTGCTCTCAGTTGGGTGAAGATGCAATAATGCAGTGGGGTGGAGATCGAATCAGATAGTTTAATGTCTATTCAAGTTATCCGAAGTTTTTTCAACATGTGTTCTGTTTTTGGGCTATTGGTTCAGGAGTGCAAAATGCTTCTGGAATCTTTGAGTAATGTTCATTTACACATTTTCTAAAACGATCCGCCAATCGAGCTGCTCATGTTCTTGCTAGGCAGGCTTCGTATGCTTGGGCCTCGGGGAGGGAGATGTCCCTTCTGGCTTCTGAGCTCTCTGTAGTTTTACCCGAGTGATTTGTTGTAAGCTATGTAGCAGGGATTCTTCACTTAGGTGAAGAATCGCGTATCCCACACTTCGGGTGCGCGGGGGTGCGCGGGGGTGCGTACGGAGTGCGCCACGTGGCGTATCCCCGCTTTTCTGTCAAGGGATACTTGGGGGTGCGGATGGGATGCGGCAGGGGGGTGCGGCAGGGGCATAATTGGTCATTTTAATTCTTTTTTTTTTGCTTTTTAATTACAATCATATTGTTATAGATTCATTTATTATCACTTATATATGTTAGTTAAGTGATTAAGCATTTTTATTACAATTTACATGAAATGTGAAAATTCAATGTTTTATCTAGTAGCTTTTCTACATTGTTTAGTGTTCATATTTTTTCTGCATTTTTGACTATTTGGTTTAATTGAGTGCTACTCTTCCTTTTATTTAATATATATATATATATTATTTTTATATTTTAAATTTTTTTTCCCGTATCCCCTCGTATCCCCATTTTTTTGATTTTGGCGAATTGCCGAATCCCCGTATCGCGCACCCCCGCACCCGCACCCATGCTTCATAGGTTGTAAGTTAAAGAAGCATTTGATTTCAAAAGAAAGAAAAAAATACAAATACTTAAAACATATTTTATATGTTATTTTTAAAGAATTTCTTAAAATCAATTAAATCAAACTCTCAATTTTACTATCAATTAGCATCAATTACATAACAATACATACATATCATTTTTCTCTTATATATATATATGAATTTTAAAACTTCACCTCAAACATGAATAATTTTATAATACATAAGTTAGAATTAAACACCATAGTTTAAACTACATGTAATAATTTAATACATGTTCAATATAAATAATTTTAGAAAATTATTTAAAATTTTATACAAAAATAATTTGGATTATACTAAAATGAGTCGGTTAGAATGATCAATCTTTTAATATTTTTAAAAATCATTTTAACAATTTGACAATATTCTAAACATAAACATCGAATTTTTTAGATAAAGAAAAAAAAAAGGAATTAAATTTGGGAGAAAAAAAAAAGAAAAGATTTAATACTTAATTTTTTCATTATGTTTCTGATTTTTTAAAAAATTGAAGAAAAAGTAGAGATATGTTAAAATATTCAATATATTTATCACTTCAATTTATTTTTTTTTCACAATCATCTTTGGAAAGGAAATTTTAGAAAGAAATACCTATATTTAACTTCACTTTCCATTCTTTTCTTTCCTCAAAAACTCCCAGAAAACATGTTAGAGAAAATAAATAATCACAAATCTCACATTTTTAAATTAACAAAATATTCATTTATTGTGGTTTAATACCTCATCTCATTTATGAATCTTAGGATTCTTAAAATAAAAAAAAATGAATTTTATTTTTACAAAAAATTAGGATATTTTTTTTTTGTTTTTATGAAATATCATTTTCCCTTATTTTCATGTTTAATGTTTAATGAAAGCAGACAGGGACACAGGGCGCTCTTGACCTATACATAAACTTCGAAACATATACTTACACAACGGCGGCTTCAACTTATATCATCTTCAACTTAAGCTGTGAATTCACTCTTATTTCAACTCAGGTAATCTTCTACCACTTGTTAATTTAGTTGTTTTTGTCCCTATTTTATTGATAAATAAATTTGATATGTATCTTTTAAGGGTTTGATTTTTATTGTCTCTGGTTATTTTTCTATTGGCTGTTGGTTTGGCTTTAAACGGTTGATTATGTGGATTTTAAGCAAGTTTATGGTTATGCTTGTCATATGTTTGATGAAAGTCCCCTGAGAAATTTTATTTGAAAATTATTTGTAGATTTTTTAAAGTTCATTAATTAAGTGGCTTAGTGAGGTTTTTCGAAGAATCTTTATATGGGTTTTGTTTATATGTAAGGAAAATCACCAACTTGACTGTTAGCCCAAGTTGTCGAATTTGTTATTTGCTAAAATTGTTGTTTCGAGGGGATTAATGGATTGATAGTGCATATAATTTGTATGGTACCATGGAAATCTTGCATGATTTATTTACATTTGTGTACTTGGTGGAATTTGGCATTACTTGACGTCACCCTTTGTGGATGTGGCATCTATTTTGTGGAATTTGGAGGGTTATCTCACTGTGTTTGGTTCAGTAATGCTTATCCTAGAGAGTTTTATAGACCCAGGTGTGGGTGGGTAATTTATTGTTATTTAAATGTGATGTTAATGTCAAAGATTTATTTACTTATTTCATTGTTTTTGCTTTCTGTTATTTTGATTTTGCAGAGTAGTGGACATGGGTGGCGAGACCGGTTTGCAGGGGTAAGTGGTGTGCCACTGTGTTGTTATTCTGATCACCATGAATTTACTAGGATTTTTGTTGCAATCTATTACTTCATCTACATGCTGAAGCTAGTGTTAAATGTTTGAATTTTAAAATGGAATGGAAATTATGAATTTCACCATTTAGTTCCATGGTTTTCACTCCACTGAAATATATATAGTTGATTGTATTCGTCCAAGTTAGTGAACCAGTGATATGTTGAAACTTGAAATTGCTGTTGGCAAGTCGTTGTCATCATGTAATGTTTCCTGTGCATATATTCTGTTGTGTCCGACATAATATGTCTATTTGTGTGTCAGAGATGCTCCGCGATTGGTTGCAGTTTTGAAAGAAATGAAAGAAGGATTAGATTCTGTAACAAATAAGGTGCAAGCTTTGACGGCTAAGGTATGTATCTGTCTGAATGTTTGTATCTACCATGTATCATGTATCAGTTCCTTAAAACAAGGATATGATGCTCTCCTAACAGAAATTTAGACTTATGTTAGCTTGATCAACAAAATTATGAATTTCTATAAGTTGATTTTGAATAAACAATTTTCTTTCATGCAAGTTTTTACTGCCGGAAATATTTGTGGTTTTACTGTCGGAAATATTTGTGGTTTTACTGTGTAAGCACTTGCCTAAGTAATGCTGCTGACATTTCTTTTCACGGATAGTAGCAAAACAATACAGTCAGAGACATGTTCTATGCATCCTAAAACTCCCACATTTCCCACTATCCCTCCTAATATGCAGAAACTTAGCTCTGACATTCTAGAGGATAACAGACAGACATGGGCCATGAATCCTTAAAGGCCACCATTCTTATTATCCTTACACACTAGTATGCTAATATGCAGTAACTTAGCCTTTACAGTTAATATACCCCTTACAGTGAACTATGCTACATTGGATATCTTTTACTAGACAAGGCTCATTAAATTGCTTTTCCTTCATCTTATTAGGAAGAATGAGCATCTCCCCCATATATTATAATATTGTTTTATTCACAGTGGCCGTTTTGTCTATTTAGGTCAAAGCTGATCAATTATCAACAGTAGATGGGATAAGCTATCTTGAGGCCAAGCACTTATTGCTTCTTAATTATTGCCAGTCACTAGTTTACTACTTGCTCCGCAAGGCAAAAGGGTTATCAATAGAGGGACATCCTGTTGTTCGGAGCCTAGTAGAGATTAGATTATTCCTGGAAAAGGTATGGTATTGTTCTTCATATGTCGTAACGGAGGTGGTTCACCTCATGTAACTGCTGAGAGTGGCAAGACTCAATTCACAATGGTAGTCATTAAAATAGACACTGTTTAATGGATCATGAACTTTTTTTTATTTGTTATGTACAGATTCGGCCCATAGACAAAAAGTTACAATATCAAATACAGAAGCTCACAAGGACTACTGGAAGTGAAGTCGAGAATGTGGGTATGAATGAGAATGAAGCAGATCCCACTGAGAAGATGGAGGATCCACTGGTGTATCGTCCTAACCCTGGCATGCTTATTCCTAAAGTGCCTGAAGAGGTAAGTCAAAGGCATTGTAGAAGCAGTATGGCATATTAGCACTTAAAAACTTGATGTATAAGTATGCTGTCCTTGAAGGGTTTAGGAAAAATGAAAGAGCAAGTAAAAAATGCATATGGAGAGCAGAATGATTTTGCAGCTTCCTTCTTCTCCTTTCCCATTTGATTTTCATTTAGAACCAAAGTACTGGATTCGTTATGAAGAAACTGTATTATACTAATATTGTACTTAAATGAATATCCATTTTATTGGTTTCAGGATAGCATAGGAGTTTATAAACCTCCAAGAATTATACCTGCTACGATGGAAGAAGATAAGATGACAAGACAGGAAAGAAATGCTCAAAGAAAGGAGAAACAAACTCTTCGAAGATCTAGGCAGAGCGATTATATGAGAGAGATGATGGATGATCTCGAGGGAAGGCCAGAAGAGGTGATTTGTAACCTGAGTTTATGGTATACTTACTTTTCATTGCTTCAAATATGCTACATAAGTTTACTGCTCACTGTTATTTTAGGTGAGAGAGATGGTTGGAACTGAAAGTATAGAGGTTACCAAGTACAAAGAGAGGCTGGAAGCGCAATCTCGCATAGAGGAAGAGCTATTCACTCGTGCTCCCCTTACAAAAATGGAGAAAAAGAAGATGAAACATATGAAGAAGTCCAGAAATGGGTATGTTCAGATGTCTTCCTATTTAATAGCAGCTATTGGTGTATTGACACTGCGAATTGTTAAATCGTTTATCTAGTGCTGACTGCTTTTCACTTGTTTCCTAGTATGCAATCTTTCACCGAGAGTTTCTTTGATGAGATTAAAGCATTACCTTTCGAGAGCAGCACAGCTGGGCAAAATTCAGGCTTTGAAAATGACAGTTATAGAGAAAGAAAGTTCAACAAACGCAAGGTAAGAGTGTTACCGGACATATAATTTAATGTAGTGTTTAATTCAATACTTTAATGGTTTCCGTTATGCTTGTATTTTGTTTAATTTGATGTAATTTGGCTAAATACCTTGTTATATCCCATGCCCCAAGTGTTAAATAATTTCCAAGATATATAAACTGGTTGGCTGTAGTGCATAGCCCGTGTTTTAGCAAATTAGTATCATGATTTTCTTGTACGATGTTTATATTTGCACTACAGTTTTATTTTTGTTTTCAACCGTTTGAAGGGATTTTTCTCAAATATACCTTTTAAGCCTTTCATCTTCAGTATTTTGATACATTGTAGACAGAAAGATACAATGTTTCCAATGGTACACTACATGATGTCGTGAAGTTAAAATGCTGGATTCACCTTGACTTGGAGATACGTAGTTCTGAACATGATGCTCAATCTTTGGGATTAAACTTCTTTTCAGTAAATATATTTGGCATGGCCTCTTGAACTCACAAGATCCTTGAGAAATCTATGTAGTTATCTCTCTCTTTTGCTCGGCGATATGACCCTTGGTTTTTTAGCATTGTCCCTACAAGTGTCACTCTGTTGCTTTAGCTTGTTATATGCAATGAATTAATAAAAACTAATTCTTCTCCCGTTTATGTATCAATGGTGGTTGGTGGAATATGTTGCAAGAAATATTCTTGCATGTAATCAGATGATGTATTTTTTTATTTGTTAAATCTTTTTTCTAATCAGATATATTCTCATCAAAACTAAGCTAATATCGTAAGATTCTTACTTGAAGAATAAACTGACAAAGTTGTCTTACTACAGAGGAAGCATTAAAGGAAAAAGCGGATAAGATCTTTTCCAAGATGAAGTACTTTGCTCCTACAAGCACAAGTCGGATATGACTTCTGTGGCATGCATTATAGGACTTCTGTTTGGTCTCCGAAATTATGGGGTCTATTGCTGGTGGAATTCCAGAGCAATTTTAAGTATGAAGCAATTCTAAATTTTCTTGAAATTGATCAAGATGTAATTTTCCATATTTTGTTAGGTATATCGAGCACATTTTTTTTTTAAACTAGAAGATAGGAGTGGACTGCATTTTTCTATGCTTTTCAGTTTGATGGTTGCAAACCAAACTCAATGTCCTCTGCCATGTGTTTCCATTGGCCTTGTAGCATTTCTAACAGGAACATGTTACAAATTGTATGAGAATATTTTGTCTCTCGAGGGTTATTAAATTCCCGTCTTCTTTATGTGGATTGGTTAATAGAGCTTAACACATTAGTGAGAAGTTTAATACAATTTTGTAATTGTAACTACACAAAATTTGTTAAAAAAAGAAAAAAAGCATGTTTAGGTGGAAGTTTGTTGAGCTACAGTTTGAACAGAATAATCTATCTATTATATTATTAATAGCACAACATAGGTTTTGAGAAGACAATTTAATCCATGTCATCATCCACGTCAGCTGCCACCTCACCTATATTGATAAAAAAAAATTGCTCTTAGTGAGAATTGAACCCCTAACCTCTTAGATACAAGTGAGAATCCCTACCACTATGCTAGACATGGAACTTGAATATATTTTAAAACTCATCATTAATATATCGTGAGATAACCCTCACATATTATATTAATGACAAAAAATTGTATCTACAAGAATTGAACCCTTGACCTCAAACTTAAAAAGGAGCTTGTTTACCACTAGGCTACACAACAATTTTGAAAATATTAAAAAACAAATTATTAATATATCGCGAGACAAATCCCATATATTATAATAAAAAAATTGTTCTTAATAAGAATTGAATCATTGACCTCTAACTAAGAATGGAGACTCCTTATCACTATGCTACATCAATTTTGAATATATTATAAAAATCAATATTAATATATCATGAGACAATTTAATTATCATGAAATTACTAAATTATCCCTCCTATATTATATCATTGATAAAAAAATTATTTCTAATGAAAATTAAACCTCTTATTATTTCTGCCTTTCTTTCCCATGACGACTAACTTAGAAATGAGATTTTTTACTATTATGCTAGATATCAGTTTTGAAAATATTTTATTTTTGATTATATATACATCATAAATAGATAATCTTTTAGATATATTTTGCGTACTAAGCATTAACATGTTCTAGCACCATTTATTTAAGAGAAAAAGGATCCTGAGATGTATCTCAGGTAACTTTTCCTGAGATACATGCAAAATAGCTTTAAATTTTATTGGGCCCACAAAGCCAATTAAAAAATCCTGAATTTACTAAAATGTCCACCCTATTTTTACATATAAAATATGGGTATCTTAGGAAAGTTACCTGAGATATATCTCAGGTTCCCTACTCTCTTTATTTAATTATAAAGTAACATAAAAACATTGTAAGTGAGAATCCTTACCACTATGCTAGATATGAGTTTTGAATATATTCTAAAACTCATTATTATTATATCGTGAGAAAACCCTCATATTTTATATTAATGATAAAAATATGTTCATAAAGATAATTGAACCATTGACCTCTAACTTAGAAAAAAAAATATTTACCACTACACTAGACATTAGTTTTTGATATATTGTAAAACTCATTATTAATATGTCGAGAGACAATTTAATTATCTTGAAATTACTAAATAACCCCTCTATATTATATTAATAATAACATTTCACTAATATATCGCTAATATAATAAAGAAAATTGAACCCTTGACCTTTAACTTAGAAAAAAGATTACTTCCCATTATG
Organism: Kitagawia praeruptora; assembly: GCA_037693485.1. NCBI lineage: Eukaryota > Viridiplantae > Streptophyta > Magnoliopsida > Apiales > Apiaceae > Kitagawia > Kitagawia praeruptora. The sequence continues at coordinate 98,883,438 of CM075354.1, read as the reverse complement.
TTTGATATTAGTTTTGGATATATTAGAAAACTCATTATTAATATATCAAAAGACAATTTAATTATAATGAAATTACTAAATTACCCCTCTTTCACTAATATATCGCGATTATAATATTTTACAAACATACATACAATTGCAGATGCTAGAGCTTTCCCGTGCCTTGCACGGGCTACAAAGCTAGTTGTAAAGAAATTGGCTTCTCGACTCTCTGTTGAATGGCAAACCGCAAACGATCTAGGGACCTAAACAAAGGTACTCCACCTGTTTTATTACTATGACATTCACTACTGCTCTGAAAAAATCTATGGCTAAAATATAGTAAATTGTTGTAAAACGTGGTCAAATAAAGTTAGGTGTGATTGCCATTTATGTCAAATGTAAATAGTAAGGCTAGAAAGTTTGCAGTAGAAAAGTTTGATTTCTCTTGTCTATTGATTTGGCTATAAATAGCCTCTCTATCTTTTTCTATAGCTAATAAATTATAATACGTTATCAGCACGAGTCTCTGCCCGAGTAAGTTTTGAAGTAAGGAGGTACTGTCCGAGTAAAAATTTATTAAGCAAGAAGGTACTGCTCAAATAAGTTTTATTAACAAAGGAGGTACGCTTTATTTTTATTTATAAATATGGTTATAATTTCCTTGTTTATATTATTCTTTAATATATTAATATTGTTGCAATATGAATATTATTATTAAATTTCTGGTTGGCTATGTCGTCGTAACTTTTAAATAAACTGGCTGGCTATGTCGTCGTAACTTTTAAATAAACTGACTGGCTATGCCGTCGTAACTATTAAATAAATTATGCAAAATTAGATTTTGTTGCTTTGGATGTGTCTGAGAATAATTATATGTCTTGGGTACTCGATGCGGAATTACACCTTAGTGCCAACGGGTTAAAGGATATCATAGAAACAGGAAAAACCCCAACTGTTGAACAAAATGCCAAAGCAATTATTTTCTTTAGGCACCATATTCACGAAAACTTAAAATCTGAATACCTCACAGTAAAAAATCCACTCACTCTTTGGACCAATCTCAAAGATAGATTTGATCACCAAAAACTTGTCCATCTGTCACATGCCCGTTATGATTGGATCAATTTAAGGTTACAAGATTTTAAATCTGTTGCTGAATATAATTCTTCCTTGTTCAAAATTAGCTCCAAGCTAATCCTGTGTGGTGAGAAAATTACTGATGCTGAGATTATTGAAAAGACCCTTTCGACCTTTCAACCCAACACTATGATCTTGGCACAACAATACAGGGAACGCAATTTTCAGAAATATAGTGAGCTGATATCTCTCCTTCTTGTAGCTGAGAAAAATAATGAGTTGTTGCTGAAAAATCATCAAATACGTCCCACAGGCTCTGCCCAGTTACCTGAAGTACATAACACGTCATTCCGGAAGAATGAGCATGGGAAAGGGCATAGAGGAGGACGAAATTATGGACGAAATCGTGGACGTGGAAATTTTCATGGTCGATTTCGAAATAAGTATAACTCTGGCCACCTGAAGTGGAAACGTGATGGTTACAACAACTCTAGTCACCAGAAGTGGCAAAATGAGGTGCCAAATAAAAGGAAGGCACCACATGAAGGAGATACTAGAGATATATGTTTTAAATGTGGGGCTCATGGGCATTGGACTCGTAATTGTCACACACCCAGACATCTTGTAGATCTTTACGAGTCATCCAAAAAGCAGAATAGGCAAAGGGTGGAAACAAATTTGGCTAGCTTTAATGATGAACCAATCAACAAGACCTCAAATGAACTAGACACTAGAGCTAACCTTTATTATGGATTAGATGACTAGTTTTCATATGTATCTCTTTTGAATTCATGTTCCTTATGTATCTGCTTCAATTTCATGCTTTTATATACTTGTTTTATGTTCTTGCTTTAAGTACATGGTTTGCTTTAATAAAATTATTGCTCACTGATATATGTACACAGCATAAAATATGGGAGATTTATGCATTGCTGATTGCGCCACCACTCACACAATTCTACAAAATCAGAAATACTTCTCACAGTTTACTAAAACCAGCTCACATGTTTGGACGATTTCGGGTACATCAGATATAATAGAGGGTTTTGGGAAAGCTAGTTTTATCCTACCAAATGAGACACAAATTCAAGTGCAGAATGCTCTTTATTCTAGTAAATCCACTAGAAATCTTTTAAGTTTTAAAGACATTCGTATTAATGGTTTCCACGTAGAAACTGTTAGGTCCAAATGTGTTGTAGAGGGGGGGTGAATACAACTTTTCGAATATGAGAAGCAATAAATACGATGCAATAAATGAACACGCAGATTCAAGGAATATATTTCTTATATATAACTTGAAGTGTTTGCTACAACATTCATTACAAAGTATAACAGAAGTTCAGAGAGAAGTGAATGATACTAAGCTCTGTGAATGCACTCTCTCTCTTTTTCTTGTGTTTTCCTCAAATATTGCTAACTTTTATAAAACATTGCACAAGTACTTCTATTTATACTACATGTAATCTATGTCCTGTAGTCTTCAAAGCCTAAGATATACGTGGCCCAATGATGTCCACATAAATCTTGCCTTATCTTGAAAGCTTGGAAATCTGCCAATCAGAAGATGCCATGTGTCATGTTGAAGCTGCACTCTAAGTAGAACTTCTACTTGAGAATTTCTACTTAGCCATCTCGAATTTCTAAGTAGAACTTCTACTTAGAAATATTCTACTTGGTCATCTAGAATATTTAGTACTTAGAAAATATTCTGGTCTTCAACTTGAAACTTCAATGCACATCTTGAACTTGTGATATCTTCATGTCTTCTTTATTCTTCAGCAAGCTCTTGAACATGGATCTTTATTACTGACATAAACTTGCTATCAATGTCCTGACACTTGATGCACTGGTCTGGTTCATAAGTGACTAGTCTTGATAGTGTTTCTGCTTCTTGAATAAATTACCATATTCACTTAGTAACTTGGCTTTCCAATGTTCGCTTTCCTTCTTGTTCACTTGAAATCAATTGGTCTTGTTGATACTGATAGTTATGATCTTGATTCTCGATTTCTCAAATCACTGAGGCATGAACAACTTTGACTTGAACTTCTCTCAATGATTTCTTCTTGGCTTGATCATAGTTAACATGTTCAATTGTATCAATTACCTTGTCTTCATATAGTGTTGATTTCTTGTGACTTCTTGTTCTTGATTGTCTTCTGGTTAAGTATCTTTTCCTTTAATTGAGTTACATTAGTTATAGTGTTACAAGTTTATACACTCTGCCTTTCAATCTCCCCCTATTTGATTGTCTAACAATGACATTCAAATTAATGAAGGATAACTCAACTAAACAATGAGACGAGAAAAGATAATTAACATTACAGTCTTGAATAATATACAATTGAAAAGTACTTGAAAACAATACAAAGAACTTAAACTAGAAACAGAATTCGAACTTTGAATTAAAGATCATTTGAGTGATTCCTATCACCTGGATTATTTCATACCTTTTAGTCAAACTTATATCACCTTATTGGATTCACTCTAAGGTGAATTTTCCTCAAGTGAGTTAAAGCAACCGAAAGACATGAAGTTTTTCCAACTTCAAGTTCACACCACTCTGACCTTTAACCCTAATTCCGTTTCCTCTTCCTAGCTTCAGCAGCTTGGTCTTTCTCTTCTTTCTGCCTTCTGCGCTTCTCCTTCTGCTGATGTTGTTTCTTATATACTGGATCACGAAGCTGCGTCCACCTAGCATTCAACAAACTTACTGCTTCCATTTCTAGAGGATTCTTGGGCTCTGGGTAAGGATGTTTGAAAAGCCTTCTGAGTTTGTCCACATCCTGAGTAGTCCTGATCTTTGGAATGTCCTCAAAGTTCTTCATTATAAGCTGAGGTTTCCAATGAGCTTTATCAGCTTTAAACATCATTTTGGGATAGCCCTTGACACGGTTAGTATTGTGGATACTAGCCGCATCTTTCTCCATTCCCTTCTTTTCTACTACTACTTCAGACAGGTAACTCACGAGTCTCTGCTTTTCTTCCACATACTTAACTTCCACTTCGTCCCACTTGAACACATATAATACTCTCTCCAGAAATGCAGCATCTTGAGTCTGTAGCAGCCAATTTCTACTCATATGCAAGATTGTTTTATTCTGGTCTGCATCTATGAATACTAAGGCATCAGCTGTATCATCAACATAAGAGTGTATCAAGTATACACTATCTCTTCCTGGAATGCCAACTGTCTCCCTTATCTCTCCTTGTTCCAGTGCTCCAGAAGGAAGAGTCAGAGCTTCATCTACATTCTTCATTGCTTGAAGAATATTCCATTTCTTCTCTATCAGCTCCGGCTCAATCTTCACGTTATCGAGAGGGTTTGGAGCAATGATATCACACTTCCACACCTCATTGCTCTTCTTGAATATGACACTTTCAATGATCTTCACTGATTTATCTTTAAGCTCAGAAGCGAATCCCTTACTCATCATTTGTCTACAGACGGCCTTAAGAGATTCCACTGAAAGTTCCATTAAATCCTTTTCCTCCATGCTAACCCTCTTCATTTTCCTGTCAACTACCATCCGGACAACATTAGGATATGCTGAGAATTCTGGACCCTTGTCCTCTGCTAGCTGCATTAACTGATCCCTATACAGAATGCTTAGCTTCTCAGATTGAGAGTATTGAATTTTTGTTGCTAGCAAGAACAACTCTGACGCAGATCTTCTCGTTATGAATTGGTCATCCACATATAGGAAAGACATTGGGACTCCTTCTGTCAAAGACTATATAACCTGCCACTCCTTAAGCGTTGCATTGTATCCAACCCTGACTTTAGAAATTAATCTCTTTAATGCACTCATGTAGTCCGCAGTCATTGGATTCTGCAAATTCAGGTTGTAGAACAGATCATCTGCCTCTTTGTTATGAACTCCTTTTGCACAGGGTCCCATAAATATCTTCCTTGCTTCATCCCACTTCTGCCCTATCCTTTTCTTGTCCAGATCAACTTGAGGATCAGCTAGCCTTGCAAGCTCATAATCGTACTGCTTCCCTTGTAGCTCCACTTTCTTTTCTAGAAACGCAGCACTTTCTTGCATCAACTTCATTTTAAAGAACTCAGCTTGTTCCAAGGCTAACTGTTGATACTTAAGGGTTTCCTCATCAACAGTAACTTCTTCAGGCATTCCGAAAGACATCCCAGCACCTCCACCTTGATCCTTCAAAGATCTCTTTATAGCATGTTCCAAAGGTATGTCTTCCATATCAGAATCTGAGTCATGTGCCTTCTGTACTGTTTCTGATGACTCAGGTCAACGAATGGCTCATCTTGCTCAACCGCTATTGCCTTACCCTTTCTCCTCCTCAGAGCCTCTTCATCAATAGACGGCTCAATTTCTATTTCCTTGACAAGATCAGCCTGTTCTTCAATTTCTTCGATATGAACTGCCTGCTGTCTCGTCTCCTTTCCACTCTCCCCCTTAGGTGAGTTATCCTGAACTCCACCTTGGTCTTCAGATCCACCAGATGCATAAGAACCTCCAAAACCAGAGCCAGAGACTCCTGCTCCACTAGCACCACCTGCACCAGCATCGGGGGGAGGTTGTTGCGGCTCGAAACACTCCGGGGGCACAAAACTTCTGATTGCGAACATCACTCTACTGATCTCCACAACCATTGTATCCATGGTAGTCTCCATTGCTCCCATCCTCTCATTCAGAGTGTTTTCCAAGACACCACCAGCATGGCCCAAGTCATTGACCTTGTTTGTCAAAGCATCAAAAGTTGTAGCTTGACTTGCCATTCGTGCTGCGTAGTCATCAAGAGCCCTTTGATTGTTTCCAATGTTCATCCCTAACTGCCCCATCGTCTGCCCAAACTGCTTCATCTGATTTTCCATAGAAGTCATACGTGTATCAAGATTTTCAATGTTAAGGGACGGTGTTTGGTTTAGGTGACCTCGCTCTAATACTCGTTCTGTTAGTATTTGGCGCTCGGTTTTGGGCCTTAAAAATGAAGGTCCCTCTCTCCCTAACCTCTCACACACACTCCCTGTCTCACGCTCGTGTATGTCTTCAATGAGTGATCCAAAATATGAAGCAGTACCTGCAGAAACTGGATAAGCAATATAATTGGCAGTTATGGGATCAATTTCTGTTGTTTCCTGAGTTGGAATCTCAGGCTGAGAGGCTGCAAAGTGTTCTTGTACAACATCAGAACCGATCCTCTTTGCAGCATCAGTACGTACCGGTGAAGGTACGGCTGAAGCTTTTAAAGCTTCATGTCCTTTTGAAGCAACAGTATCTTCAAGAGGTACATAATCCTCACCAAAATCCCTATGTGCAGATTGTTCAAGGGGAGAACCACTCTCGTGAGGTGGAGTGGTTGCGTGTGACATACTAGGGTTTGACTGAGGTTTAGAAGTAGCAGCATGAGAAAATTTGGCTTTCTTTCGAGTAAGAGGCTGCTCTTCGGGGTCACTCTCCTCATCATATCCTACATTTACATGTGCTGGCTGTCTGGATTCCGGTGACAGGGGTGAACGAGAATGAGAATGTATGACAAACTCAGAAATATGGCTCTCACCCTGGGATAGATCCTGCGGGCTAGCAGTCTCTTAGGTTCCGGAATCAGATACATAGGAAGAGGAATGAGTAGTGTGCAAAGAGAGATTACCTGATTCATTACCTTGTTCGTCATCGCTCTGCTCATCAGGAATCCCTTCAAATGCCTCAGCATGAGCAGACGGATTCTGAGCATATGATGAAACTTGCGATGATTCCGCCAAAGTGGTAACTCCTGCATCATATTTAAGCCACAGTTGAATGTTTTCAGGAATTGACATTGGTTTACCTTGATGTTTATCCTGATTATCAATTGTTGAAAGTGACTTAGTGCCCATCCCTAGTGGTGCAAATGTTGGGCTTCTGGCAAATCCCTGTCTAACAACAAGAGCATCCTTCGGTATTAACTCATTAATCAGCATCTGTAAGAACCGAGGAAACCAGCAGACAACATCTGTTGTGTTGAGGTCTCTGCTTGCTAGAGGATCCCATTACACCCACTATCTCAGAGAGAACTATGCGTCCATAATTTATATCCAGTTCTCTTGCTAGGGCAATTCCAAAGTTTTGCATGGGAATTGGAATTTGATGAAAATCTTTTTCACGTGCCCGAAAACATTTTGTGATAGCCTCGAAAAAGTAATTCCATTCCACATGAAAGAATTGTTTTTGGATGTTTCCAGTGATCCGGCCAGTCGGAGTATAACATCCTATTTCTTCAAAGAAACTGAGGCGTTCTGCAGCTGTAGGTTCTGGATCATAAGCATCTTTTATCGGGAATTCCAGAACCCTGTTGACAATTTCTTCAGTCACCTCATATTCCTGACCCGCTAAGGTAAACCTGAAACCATAAGGGGTTGTTTTGCTCCCAAAAGTAACCGCACTAGTCCATAATTGCTGTAAAGCATCATGTACTAGTGTAGGTTTAGCAGTAAAAGCATGGCTAGCTTTGGAGTACAAATTGAGAAATCGTATCCAAAACTTAAAGCGCGGGAGTTGATCACCAATTTCCGTAGAAATATTATAATAATTGTTTTTAGCAAGTGAAAAATGGTGAACCGTTTTAATTAAAATGTTTTTCCTTAACAAATGTGAGGTATTTTCGAAAAACAATTAATTAAAGAAATCACAGTTATAGCCCTTTTAATTTCTTTTGTGAATACCAAGAATCACTTCGAGAAATCAAACTACGGAATATAAACAAGTAATTAACAAATTCACAGTTTTATCCCTTTCAATTTATCGAGAAAACCAAAAGCAATCTGAGAAATTAAACTATGGGATATAAACAACAATCACTGAGAGGCGAATAACAACAACCAATTATACCAGTGAGATCAGTGAAGTTATGTGTGTATACACCAGTGAAATCGTGTGTATATGTCTGTGAAGTGGTATGTGTATATACGTGTGTATATATATCGAGGAAGAAGAACAGATACACAAACACACAAACTCAGATATTACTAATCACTCAGATAATGGCAGTCAAAAATCGGGCATTAATTCGAGATCTGTATGAGTTTAGTCACAAAAATCACGAACAGTGGTTTGTAAGTCAAAATCGCCTGTATGTATATGGAGGCTGCTGTAAAACTGAATTAGGTAAAAGTGAATGAATGGATCGAGTTAGAGATGTATATATAGGCATGAATGTGAAATGACAAAAATGCCCCTGTTAAAAAGAGTGAAAAACATTAAGGCCATACAGGGTACATCTAAGTCGAACTCTATCTCGAAAATTTTCAAGTCGAACTTCGAGATGAATTTCGAGATAGAGGTTAACTCGAACAAAGCATGTCAACTTGAACAAATCACTTTATACCAATTAAGCAGCAAAAATCATAGAAACCACCAGGGAAACCTATCTCGAAATTCAAGTAGAAATTCGAGATAAGTTTCGAGTTAGGAGTTAACTCGAAAAATCCCCTTAACCAACTGAACTCTATCTCGAACATCAAGTCGAAATTCGAGATGAATTTCGAGATAGAGATTAACTCGAAGTTATTCTCAGTTCTTTTCAAAATATCCCCAAAATTGGAACCTTATCTCAACCTTCGAGATAAAGTTCGAGATAGACCTTATTTCGAATATTTTGAAGATAGAAATAGGCACCCTGGTAACTCGAACTCGAATCCTAAGTCGAATTTCGAGATGAAGTTCGAGATAGACACTAACTCGAAATTCTTCCCAGACTTAGAATTTTCAAAACTTCACTCTGGAAGCTCAAATAGAAATCCAAGTAGAATTTCGAGATGAGTTTCGAGATAGAGACTAACTCGAAATTTTGAAGATACTTAGAATAATTTGACAATTCTTCTTGAAAAACTCAACACTTAATATTGCCAAATTAATATAAATATCAATTCAAGGATTTTAATATATGACATAATTAAAACATTCCTTGATAATTCTAAGGCCTCTAATTACATGAAAAACACAGGTAAATTCATCTAAAAATCATGCAAAATTTAGAATATTATGAATTTAACTCCCCCTATGATCATGCAATCTAACAATCATAAATTCAAAGATTTGTGCTATAAAAGACACTTAAAACACAATGAATTCATGTAAAATGACATTATATGTAACCTATAACAATCATTAATTAGGCATTTTAATGTCTGAGCACATAATGATTAAGTAGCTTGCATATACAAACATAAACATGGATTTTACAGATAGAAGGCTTTACTAACTTGTGTTAAGCATTCCCAATTCACCAACCAACCTATTGAATGTTACTTCATCAAGAGGTTTGGTGAATATATCTGCAATTTGTTGCATTGTGGGCACAAAATGTAGTTCCACAGTCCCCTCCTCAACATGTTCTCTTATGAAGTGATACCTGATGTCAATGTGCTTGGTTCTTGAGTGATCTACAGGATTGTTGGTTATGGCAATGGCACTTGTGTTGTCACACATAATTGGAATTTTCTTGTGCTCCATGCCATAATCCTTCAATTGGTTCCTCATCCACAGTATTTGAGCTACACAGCTTCCAGCAGCAATGTACTCAGCTTCAGCAGTAGAAGTAGATACTGTATGTTGCTTTTTACTTTGCCAGGACACCAATCTTCTGCCAAGAAATTGACAAGCACCAGATGTGCTTTTCCTATCAATCCTGCAACCTGCATAGTCTGAATCCGTATAGCCAATTAGATTAAAACCTGTATCTCTTGGGTACCAAATCCCTAGATTTGGTGTGCCCTTGAGATACCTAAAAATTCTTTTGACGGCTATGAGATGTGATTCTCTAGGATCCGCTTGGAATCTTGCACATAAACAAGTCGCGAACATTATATCGGGTCTACTTGCAGTTAAATAGAGAAGTGAGCCAATCATACCTCGATAGCTTGTGATGTCAACTGGTTTACCTGATTTGTCTTCATCAAGCTTCGTGGCTGTTGCCATGGGAGTCTTAGCTGCTGATGCATCTTCTAGATTATACTTCTTGAGTAAATCTCTGACGTACTTGGATTGACAGATAAATATACCATCTTTTCTCTGACTGATCTGTAATCCAAGGAAGAAAGACAGCTCTCCCATCATGCTCATCTCGTATTTCTCTTGCATTAGCTTAGCAAATTTCTCGCACAAGCGCTCATTAGATGACCCGAAGATAATATCGTCCACATAGACTTGAACAAGTATTAAATCATTCTTCACATTCTTATAGAACAATGTTTTGTCAATTACTCCCCTAGTAAAACCACTTTCAATTAAGAATACAGATAGGGTTTCATACCAACATCTTGGGGATTGCCTGAGGCCATAGACAGATTTGAAGAGAAGATACACAAAATTTACAAGTTCTGGATCAATGAAGCCAGGCGGCTGTTCCAGATACACCTCTTCTTCTAACTCTCCGTTCAGGAAGGCACTTTTCACATCCATCTGAAAAACCTTGAAGTTCTTATGTGTTGCAAATGCCAAGAACATCATGACTGCCTCAAGTCTTGCAACCGGTGCATAGGTCTCATCATAATCAATTCCTTCTCGCTGAGAATAACCTTTTGCAACCAAACGAGCCTTGTTTCGAGTTACAAGTCCGTTTTCATCCATTTTATTTCTGAATACCCACCTAGCTCCAATTACTGATTTGTTCTTTGGTCGGGGTACCAGTTTCCAAACTTTCTGCCTTTCAAACTGATTGAGTTCCTCTTGCATTGCAATCACCCAATCAGCATCACCAAGAGCTTCTTCTATTTCTTTAGGATCACGCTTGGATAAGAACCCAGAATATAAGCAAATATTAGCCAGGTCAGCTCTTGCAGTTCTTCTAGTAGACACACCAGCATCTGGATCACCAATAATTAATTCAAACGGATGGTCTCTATTCCATATCCGTTCTCTTGGAAATTGTCTTGATGATTCAGCTTGACTTTCTGAGTTGTGGTGCTGACTACTTTGATTATTTTCACTAACTCCCCCTGAGTTAGTGCCAGCTCCTACAGAACTAGAGTCAACTCGACTCGAGCCTTGAACAGTAGTCCTTGAGCTGCTATTTACTCCCCCTGAGTTGTTGCCGGTTCGTACTGAAGAGGTCTCTCCTGATCTTGTAGAATTAGCTTGTTCACTAGACTCAGGTTCTTCACGTACACTTGGAACATTTAATGGGACAACCAACTCAGGTTCATCTTCAAGTTCTTCTAAGTCCAGATTCTGAAATTTTAGGGACTCAGGTTCACTAGAATCTCTTGAAATTGATGGGAGTTTGGTATCGTCGAATCTGACGTTGTAGCTTTCAGTCACTGATAGAGTATATTTTTATATATATTTTAGATGATTTTATTCTCATATTTATTGTGTTTTGCATTGATTTGGATTTTTATTTAATAGATTTTATTGTTTTATTGTAGGAAATAAAGAATTCATAACTTGGAAGGATTTGGAGCAAAAAGAGCTATTTTGGAGATAAAATAGGAGAAAATTCGTAATATTGGGCTATACGGGCTGCCTGCACTGTTTTGGCCATATCTTGAGTTCCAGAAGTCAGAATTTGACGATCTTACTGTCCACGCGAAGCTTGTGGAATTTTCTTTAATTCAGAGGTGGTCCAGTAATCAAAATCCAACTGGAAGAGCCAAGAAACAGAGGAGCAAAAATAGTGACGAATTTTACAAGAAAATCCGATTTAATTATGGATATCTTTTACATATTAAGTTTTTGGCGCCGCTGCCGGGGAGACAGCGAGTTTCTATTGATTTTAATTTAGTTGTTTAGATTGTTTCCATTGTCTCGTTGGAACCTTTGTTCCAATTGAGGCAGATTTTACGTTTTCTTGGCTTTGTTGAGTGTCTACAGGTTTGCAATGGGTGAAGTTGATACTTTTGCACTACTCTCTTCCATGTTGGAGGCACGCACTCAAGAAATTGCCTCATTCAACCCTACAGAGCCCACTATGCGTCCAATGAGTATCAATGAGATGTCACAAGTGGCCCCTAAAACTTACAACTTCTGTCCAATTTGTGGTGTCCAGGGTCATTATGGTTTGGAATGCTATTACAATGTCTATAATTCTCAGAGTGCTCAGTTGGGACAAATGAATTCTTTTGAAGAAGGATATGGGTACAATCAGTATTCAAACACTTTTGATCAAGAATGCGTGAATCAACCAGATTTCTACTACCAGGACAATGGTGCTCAAAATTTTTCATATCATAATCAGCAACAGTTTGAGCAACAATATTATCAGTCATATGAGCAGCCGCCACAGCAAGAATATCAATATCCTCCTCTACAAGAAGATCTACATGTTTCTCAACCCAGTGTAGATGTGCAAGCTGACCAGACAAATGAGATGTGGGATATCTTGAATAAACTGCTAAAGAGTACTGAAGAACAAGCCGAGAAGATCAAAGGATTAGAAACTCAAAGTTTGGCGATTGAATCTCAAATTGCAAAGTTGGCTAACTCTTCTACTACAGGGCAGCTCGACTATTTACCATCATCATCTATCCGATCCGAAGAGGACCTGATTGCTATCAATCTCACAAGCGATCAGGAATATGATAGTTTCTCCATGTATGTTGATGATGAGGCCATTGATAAAGAGAAGGAGCATGCCACCGATGACGAGATCAATGATGTTGCTGCTATTGAGAACAATGTGACTGATGATGAGGCTACAAAGGAAAGCAATACAGAGATGGTTGTTATTTCTCTTCCACAACCTGTGACTAAGCTACCATGTATTGATAAATTTGCTCTCGATCTAGCCTCTACTTACAAGGCTTCTTTGCTCAAGACTACTTATTTCAAGGTTGATGTGATAACAAATATTGTCCAAGATGATATTTCTCAAATTCTGGTTGAGGATCCATACAAAGTGGCTCATACGTTTCAAGCTCGAGAAGAGGGAGAAGATGGAAGTGTCTTATTAACCAATGATGTGATAAGCCAAGATGTCCGGATGGCTCTAGTGAAAGTGAGGAGTGAAGAAAAACCACCACCAGAACCTCCACCTTATGTCAAGGGAGTTCAATATTTTCGTGGTGTCGAATTTTATCGTTGTTTTATCACAAAGTTTTCCAAAACTGCACAAGCACTCTCTCTATTGCTTATTAATGACTTATTTTATTTTACTAATGCTTGTTTGGAGACTTTTTGCAGGATAAAGACAACCACTAACACTCTTGATACTTTTTGTGATGGCGAGTTTATGATCGAGAAAGTGGATATTACGCCTTTATCGGAGTATTTCTGAGGACGTCAAGCTATTGACGTTAAAGAAGCGCTGCTTGGGAGGCAACCCATGATTTTTATAAGGTTAGTAGGTTTTTTATTTCATTTTCTTACTAAAAAAAAAAAATTTTGTGTTGTATGTGTTCTCTTAAAAAAAAAAAAAAAAAAAAAAAAAAAAAATTGTTGTTTTTTTCAAAAAAAAAAAAAAAAAGAAAAAAAAAAAGAACAGTTCGAGCAGGCTGCGCCCCAGTAACGCAGCTTGCGCCTGCGTTACTGCATTGGCCGCAGTCTGCCCCCCAGTTGCGCAATCTGCTCTTGCGTTAAGAGTAGTATTTTTACCCTGTAACGCAGCCTGCTGCTGCGTTACTGACCATTCCGCGCGCTGAGCCCCTGTAACGCAGCCTGCTGCTGCGTTACTGCCCCCTTCTGCCCAGAATTTTTGTTTATTTTCCCCGAAAATTGTTGTTTTGCAACACAAAAACACACCCAAACCTATTCTAATTTTTATTCTATTAATTCTTAATTCTTATACCTAGCCTACATCAATTCCATACCATCCCAAATCTCTCCTACACTCTAAATTTTTAAATTTCACCTATCCATCATCTTATATTTATACCCAACTATCCATAACAAATCCAATTCCTCTTCTATTTCTTTACTTCTTTAAAAATTCAATTCTAAAGAGGAATTAATTGCAAGTTCACCTCTCCGATTCGTATTGGGTAAATTTTTTTCTCTAATCTTATTTTTATTACGAATTTGTGTTCTTGTAAATTGGAATTTTGCATTATTCTTGGAATTTGGGCTATTTTTGGTGTGATATTGCTTGGAAATTATTGGTTGAGCTTCTTGTGAGTTGGGAGAGGTGGTGCTAGTGTTGGGAAATTGCTACAGAAAAGGGGGTTTTTGCCTAACAAGCATGTTGAGTTGCGATGGGGAAGGATATGGAAGGCGCGCCTTGTAGAAATTAAATTTGAGCAAGCACATACTTCTTCAATATTTTCAAAGGCCACTTCATGCTTATGCACTAGGGGAGTATTCTACACTTTTCTTTGTATATTTATTATATTTATTTTTTTTCTTTCTTTATTTTTTTTCTTTCCTTTTCTATATTTGTTCATTGAGGACAATGAAGCGCTTAAGTGTGGGGAGGTGTTCTCAACGTTGTATATAAAAAAAAAAATCCAAAAAAATTAAAAAAATTGAAAAATACCAAAAATAATTCTAGCCATGCAATTTGATTAGTTGTTGTATTTTGCTTGATACACCCATGCATGCGTAGAATTCTTGTGTTTATTGACGCTTTTGTATGAGAAGTGACGTGCTTTGTTCTTGTGCACACACTTACACTAGCAAGTTGAAGCTGGTAGACTTAATTGGATGTTGTAAGTGATTAGAATGACATGAATATGTGCAAGATGACTTGGTTTTCATGCTTTGAGTACAAGTAGATGCGTTAGAGAGTCTTGTTACCTGGGATTGATTATGTTTTGTCACACCAAGTGAGTTTTGAGCCTATATGCATATCTTTTGCATGATTTTTCGTTTGCTTGAGTGTCCACATGTTGTTTACATTGCTAGCACTTACTTGAGATCTTTCTTGAAATGCATGACATTACTTGATGATGAGATGATAAAGGCACTTAGGTTTAACCTCGTATTTCCCATATTTCCACACCTTTTATACATGATCTATTAGTTAACCCGTTGAGCTTAATCCTATTCTTTCGGTGACACACTACATTACTTGCCATTATCCTTTTTATTCTATTGGCCTTACATTAAATTTGAACCTAAATTGTCAAAGGCTAGTATCGTGCTTAAGGGAGTAATAAGGTGTTCATAAAAGGGGGGTTATTGGTGATCATACTTTTGGGGAATATTAATTTTGGGTTGATGCTTGCTAGTCGAAATTCATAAAAATATCTATGGATCATTGTGCTTATTCCTTAGCTCTCAAAAAGAAAAAAAAAGAAAAAAAAAAAGAAAAAAAAAAGAAAAAAAAAAGAAAAGAAACAAAAGAGAAAAAAAAAAGAGAAAAAAAAGAATAAATTTGAGAGCATTCTTATGTTTATATGATCCTTCTTCATTCGACTAGTCAAGTTATTATAAGGGATATTGAAAAATCCAAGTGTGGGGAAGTATTTGTTTTAATAGAAAGGGAATTGAATAATGATTATTGTTGGGTACTAGCTTTTGACATTTAACTTGTTTTAGCTTTACTTGACATACCTTGTCCCTAGCCCCATTACAACCCTAATAAAGACCTTTTGATTGTCATCAGTGATGTATGTTGTGTTGAGAGTGAGATTGATTGCGAGTGTCAAGTTGTGTTTATGATTTTGTTGGAATTGAGTGATACACTTAACCTTGTTCTTGAGTGAATATTCGTTTTTGAGTGAAAGGTGAGTTATTACTTGTTTTGGCATAGGAGATCCCAGGTTTAGACTTAAAGATGTGTTTCTTGTGGGCTTAGCATGATTACCAACGATTTTTACACTTGACATGAATTTTTATGACCTTCTGCATGTTGGTTGAGTAGACTACGTGAATACTTGCACTTTCGACACCAAGACATCGTATGTTTGCTTTGATTCTTAAGTTGATGTGGCATGAGAGGACTTGTGTGTGTGGTGTTGTGTTAGCATTGATCTTTTGCATGGTTGGATGAATTTTGTGGGTACATTCACTATAAACCCTCACGAGACAACACTCGTCCTACTAGGGCTGCCTAGGGGTTTAACGGCTTGTTGCATATGCTCAATGCAATCGTGTCATCTACGAAAGTGATGTTTGTTAGGACTTAGTTTTTATTTCACTTATTTGCCCGAGGACGTGCAAATGCTAAGTGTGGGGATGTTTGATAGAGTATATTTTTATATATATTTTAGATGATTTTATTCTCATATTTATTGTGTTTTGCATTGATTTGGATTTTTATTTAATAGATTTTATTGTTTTATTGTAGGAAATAAAGAATTCATAACTTGGAAGGATTTGGAGCAAAAAGAGCTATTTTGGAGATAAAATAGGAGAAAATTCGTAATATTGGGCTATACGGGCTGCCTGCACTGTTTTGGCCATATCTTGAGTTCCAGAAGTCAGAATTTGACGATCTTACTGTCCACGCGAAGCTTGTGGAATTTTCTTTAATTCAGAGGTGGTCCAGTAATCAAAATCCAACTGGAAGAGCCCAGAAACAGAGGAGTAAATAAAGTGACGAATTTTAATTAAGGAATCCTATTCAGTTATGGAATCCTACTTGTAATTGATTTAGAGTATTAAAATACTTTTATTGGGCAAGACTTTTAGAGCCTATATAAACACATCTAGGGTATGATGAAAAATTATTAGGGAGTAATATTAGATCATATAATATAGTTTAGAGTAGATTAATATTATTATTTGGAGATGTAGAGAAACACCATGACTCTTCTTTTGGGTGACAACATTGAAGTTTGAAGGTTTTGTTCTCTTAATCTTTTCTTTGTTCTTATTAGTTTAATTATGTTTTCTTGTTTTACTAGTTGTTTTACTTGTTTAATTATTAGCGAGTAGTTATTTCTAGGGCTTAAAGGGAAGCCATGTTTGCACTAATATTGGCATGATTTTCATAGTGGTTTGATTGGTTATGGTTAATTCTGATTGATATGTTTTAATCATTAATTTGTGTAATCGGCCGATATCATGGATTAATTATATGCAAATAGGGGTATGGATCGAGAGATTTACTTACTAGAGGCACACATACGATTAGCAGAATTGAATTTGAGTGCGGAAGCATCATTGGATTTCTGAGAGCGTTAATTCTTGGAAGAGATTAACTTGACTCTAATTACCTGATTGATTGAATTACTAAAAGTGGTTAATTGTGTTGAATGTTTCGAGAGTGTTGATGCTTGAAAGAGATTAACATACTCTAGTTATAGGATCACATTGATTGCTTTAGCTTAAAAGCCAATTGTGTAAGCATGGTGGACCTGATTGCCCTAGGTTTTAAATAATTTGTTTATCATCTGTTTAATTAGTGTTAATTTAGTTAGTTTAATTTGCTAGTTAGTTAATATTCTCCAATAATCGTTTGACCCTTGAAACAATTAGCGATAACTGAAAAGGAATTAGTAGAACCTGTCTCCTTGTGGATTCGACCCGCTTGCCATCTGTACTAGCAATAGACACCGTGCACTTGCGGTTAGGTATAATTTGACACATCAGTCACTTTTCGATCATTCACTCAGAACACCCTATAAGCTGCCACCACATCTGTGGAGTAACCAACAAAGATTCCTTCACGAGCTTTTGCTGCAAACTTGCCTAGATTTTCATCATCTATAAGTACATAGCATTTTGCTCCAAAGACATGAAAGTATTTGATTGTTGGTCTTCTGCCGTTCATTAGCTCACATGGTGTCTTTTCTTTATCTTTTATGATCAAGGATCGATTTTGAGTGTAACATACGGTACTCACTGCTTCTGCCCAGAAGTACAGAGGAAGTTTCGAATCATACAACAAAGTTCTTGCTGCTTCAACCAATGTTCTATTCTTCCTTTCAACTACTCCATTTTGTTGTGGAGTTCTCGGGGCTGAATACTGACGACGTATTCCCTTAGATACACAGAAGTCATTCAGCACTGCGTTTTTGAATTCAGTGCCATTGTCTGATCTAATCGTCTTCACAGTAAGTGTTGAAACATTCTCAATTTGAGTGATGTGATCAATGATTAGGAAAGGTACTTCGTCTTTCGTCATTGCGAACAATACCCATGTATACTTGGAAAAATCATCCACGATTACCAATGCATATCTTTTCCTAGACAAAGATAGGACATTCACTGGGCCGAACAAATCCATATGAAGAAGTTGCAGAGGCTCAGTAATACTAGAAATTTCTTTGCTTTTATGCGATGCTCGCTTCGACTTTCCCATTTCACAAGCTTCACAGAGTCCTTTCGGAGCGAACTCCATTTGAGGTAGATCTCTCACCAATTCTCGCCTCGCGAGAGCATTCATCGTTTTGAAGTTTAAGTGAGATAACTTTTTGTGCCATAACCAGCTTTCATCATCCGAAGCTTTGCTGTAGAAACAGGTGACTTCATTCTGATTTGCTGAATCCATGTCTGCAACAAAAAGATCTGCCTTTCGAACTCCTCTCAAAGCCAGTGAGCCTTCCTTGATGTGAGTGATTGATACACCTTTCTTGTTGAAGACAATTTCGTAACCTTTGTCACAGAATTGACTGATACTCAACAAATTGTGCTTTAATCCCTCAACATAGGAAATATCTTCAATGATGACATTGCCAGTTTTCAGTTTGCCATATCCCTTTGTCACACCTATGCTGTCATCTCCAAAGGTAACATAAGGGCCAGCTTTCATAACCAACTCTGTAAGCAGGGACTTGTTTCCAGTCATATGCCTCGATGCTCCACTATCTAGCACCCATATAACTTTATTTCTATTCTGCTTAACGCCCTGCAATGACAGATTGGTTAGACATTCTTCAGAACCCAACTTTGATTGGGCCCGGCTTTTCGATAAGATCGATAATCAACAGATTTAACAACAGGAGATGCACTTTTCTTAACATTACTAGAGCTTTCGACTTTCTCCTTTCCTTTCTCAGACTTGACATGTTTGTCAGTCCTAGGAGAAGGTTTGTCACTCCTAACTTTAGGAGGACTGACAGTCTTGGCTCTCACATGCTTTTTCTTGATGTTTGAACTAGCAGCAGTATTTGAGCATGACTGGCTAGATGCATTCATTAAATTCACAAAAGTTTGCATGATGTTAAAATTGCATGGCATACAATTAGGTTGACCACACTGTGCATGATTCGGATGCAGATTATTCATTGTATGTGTGGCAGGCATGGCATGTGTAGCAGGAACATTTATGTTAGCTTTACATGCATAAGAAAGATGTTCAGTAGATTTGCAGTGATAACATGCTTTCTTTATCCGTTCAGCCTTAACCTCTTTTATGCCTTTCTTCCCTTGTTGTTTAATAGCCTTAGCTCCTATTCCTGGTCTAGATTCATCTCTAGGGAAATTGATTTTAACTTGTTTGATAGGAGTTATAGGTTGTGCTTTCTGGCGATCTTCCATCTCAATCTCATATCTAGCTATCAATTCAGTCTCTTCTTCTTCTATTCTAGGAACAAGGTGTTTGTAGATGGGTTTGACAGAAGATTTAAAAATGCTAGGAATTTCATTTTTAAGGTCACTGGAACTAGTGTCGATAGGTCTCTTCCCTTCTTTCTTAGAAAGGTTAGAATAGTCAAGTCCTACACCTACTCCAGTTATCTTTTTAAATATGTCATTATCTACATACACTTTACTAGCAGCTAGTTTGTAAGCTTCGCATTTAGTTTCTAACTCAGCTAGTTTGTCCCTAAGACATGCTTCTACTTCTTCCTTAAGGACGAGCTTGTGTTCCAAAGATTTAATAAAATCTCTTAGGGAAGTATCTACAGTGCAAGCAGCCTCTAACTCTTCCACTTTTGCCTCAAGCATTCTGCTTTTGGCGACAAGTGTTTTCTGTTCCTTTTGAGAAGTGTCTAGGCTTTTGCACAACATATAGATCTCTTCGCTAAGAGCCCCGTTCTGTTCCTTATAATCATCAATGGACATTTCTACTTTAAGGGTTAGAACTGGTACCTCTGGTTCCTCTGATGTCTCAGCCATGAGCGCAAAGTTTGCTACATGCGTAACATCTTCCTCATCTGAATCATCCCAAGCTCTTCCTTCTGTTACTAATAAAGCTCTTTTTCCATGTTTTTCTTTCACCAGCTATTCATACTTGCTTTTGAGGGCTTCAAATGACTCTTTTGGATAAGTCTGTTTAGGCTTTTTGCAGTCCGAAGCAAAGTGTCCAGCTTCTCCACAGTAATAGCATTTGAACTTCATTTTGAAATCCAAAGGAGATTTGTAGCTGGTATTCTTGCCTTTACCTTGGTAGCCTGACGAACTACCACCACCCCTAGCAGCCCGATAGTAAGATGAAGAATTTCTCTGTGGTCGGTTGCTCTTTCTGAATCTCATGTTGCTGAACTTCCTTGCCATGTATGCCACGACGCTATCGTCCATGTTGTCCAGCTCTTCTTGGGTGAAGTAGTCATCATCACTGTTAGATGTGCACTCGTCATCATTATCAACTTGATGTGGTGCAAGTGATGATTTAGGCTTTGCTGCAACCATTGCCTTCTTAGACTCTTCCTCATCAGCAACTAATCCTGATGCAGTTTCTTTTCCTTTTGAATCATTGTCCCATGCTTGATCTTGAAGTGTCTCCAGCTCATAGGTCTTTAGAATTCCATAATATTCTTCCAGAGAAGTTGTATGCAAATCTCTGGTTTCTCTGATTGCGTAGACCCTATGTTCAATGCTCTTTGGCTGGTTCCTCAGATATCTCGTATTGGTCTCAACCATGGGGAGAGTAACACCTCTCAGATTCAAATCCAATACCAACTGACTGAATCTTAGATAGACGTCTGTTATGCCTTCTCCTTTTCTTATTCTGAAGGTGTCATACTCCATCTTGAGTATAAGTGTCTTGTTGCTTCTAACCTCTGCAGATCCTTCCATGACAACTTCTATCTTGTCCTAAATCTTCTTTGCTGTAGTCAGACCTTTGACTATGTTGAACATTTCATGATCAAGGGATTCCATCAAGGTTTGTCGTACGGAGGTATCATAAGCTATTTGCTCCTTGTCTGCCTCTGAAAAATCCGCTGCCTTTTTAGGCTCAGACCGAGCTGGTATAACCTCGCCTCCTTCCGTACGTGCAGGAATAGCCACCATTGGAACAAATTTACCCTTATCAAGGACTTCCAGATATTCAGGGTTAACTGTCTCCAAGTAGAGTCTCATTCTGAAAACCCATTCTTCATAGTGATCTCGGTTGAACATTGGGATCTTGAATGTATTTTTAGGAGCCATTTCAATTCTGGTCACTAAAAAGTTTCTAAGTACCCAAGACTAGGCTAAGTAGAATATATATGTAGAACTTCTGCCAAGTCGAAATTTCTCTAAGTAGAAATTTTGCTCAA
Source organism: Kitagawia praeruptora (assembly GCA_037693485.1). NCBI lineage: Eukaryota > Viridiplantae > Streptophyta > Magnoliopsida > Apiales > Apiaceae > Kitagawia > Kitagawia praeruptora. The sequence continues at coordinate 98,862,125 of CM075354.1, read as the reverse complement.
GTCGAACTTCACCAAGTAGAAATTGTCCAAGTCGAAATTCTATGTAGAAAATCTCAAGTAGAAATTCTATGTAGAACTTTTGTCCTTAGAATAAATTTTCTGCAGATTACTTTAATATTGAATAAACGATATTATCTCTTTAACACCTTTTTGACTTTGATGCTTTACTCACCTAATCCACCTAACCCACGTGCTAGGTACTGAGTATGTCTTGTTACACTTTCGGCCTTGAATAATGCAAATCAAAAGTCCAAAAACACCTTTTTATTCTTTTACTATTTATCTGTTTGAAAAGGAGATCAAAAAGTTGTTCGGTTGTCTTCTTTGATAAGAACAGATGATGAACACTAAAGAACACCAAATATCAATGAACCCAGATTAATTCACAAAAATTAATTAACATACACCCAAGCTAAATAATCACACCTAGAGTATTTAAATAATTTTTCGGATGAGTTTTCACTACCAACGAATTAAAGCACACTTTTCGAGAAAATGAAAAGTAGATCTAGAAAATGAAAACTCACGATTCTTCTACCAAACACAAGGATCTATGTTTTGTATGTTAAACATCCGCTCTGATACCAATTGTTAGGTCCAAATGTGTTGTAGAGGGGGGGTGAATACAACTTTTCGAATATGAGAAGCAATAAATACGATGCAATAAATGAACACGCAGATTCAAGGAATATATTTCTTATATATAACTTGAAGTGGTTGCTACAACATTCATTACAAAGTATAACAGAAGTTCAGAGAGAAGTGAATGATACTAAGCTCTGTGAATGCACTCTCTCTCTTTTTCTTGTGTTTTCCTCAAATATTGCTAACTTTTATAAAACATTGCACAAGTACTTCTATTTATACTACATGTAATCTATGTCCTGTAGTCTTCAAAGACTAAGATATACGTGGCCCAATGATGTCCACATAAATCTTGCCTTATCTTGAAAGCTTGGAAATCTGCCAATCAGAAGATGCCATGTGTCATGTTGAAGCTGCACTCTAAGTAGAACTTCTACTTGAGAATTTCTACTTAGCCATCTCGAATTTCTAAGTAGAACTTCTACTTAGAAATATTCTACTTGGTCATCTAGAATATTTAGTACTTAGAAAATATTCTGGTCTTCAACTTGAAACTTCAATGCACATCTTGAACTTGTGATATCTTCATGTCTTCTTTATTCTTCAGCAAGCTCTTGAACATGGATCTTTATTACTGACATAAACTTGCTATCAATGTCCTGACACTTGATGCACTGGTCTGGTTCATAAGTGACTAGTCTTGATAGTGTTTCTGCTTCTTGAATAAATTACCATATTCACTTAGTAACTTGGCTTTCCAATGTTCGCTTTCCTTCTTGTTCACTTGAAATCAATTGGTCTTGTTGATACTGATAGTTATGATCTTGATTCTCGATTTCTCAAATCACTGAGGCATGAACAACTTTGACTTGAACTTCTCTCAATGATTTCTTCTTGGCTTGATCATAGTTAACATGTTCAATTGTATCAATTACCTTGTCTTCATATAGTGTTGATTTCTTGTGACTTCTTGTTCTTGATTGTCTTCTGGTTAAGTATCTTTTCCTTTAATTGAGTTACATTAGTTATAGTGTTACAAGTTTATACACTCTGCCTTTCAGAAACTACTAGTGAGAATGAAAAAGAATATCTCCTTATCACGTCAATTACCTCAGGCCATAAGAAGATATTAGAAAGATTACAATCAATCTCTTCGGGATTATATGCTACAAATATTAGAGTCATTGAGTCTCACAATACCGTAATTCCAAAAATCATAGACCCACAATCACTAACCCTTTGGCATGAAAGACTGGGTCACACTACTAAAAATCTGTTAATAGACATCACCGTTTTTAACATCGATTAAAATAAAACTGATGTTAAAAATAAAATTAACATAGTTTTAAAACTGATGTCTTTTAAACATTCAGACATCACTTGAGTTATCAACCGATGTCTAAATGTTTCCTTAAAAATATTTAGACATCACTTCATTTATGAACCGATGTCTAAATGTCTACTTAAAAAAATAAAACCGTGCGGCCCTCTCAATTATTCCCCCCTTAGTTTTATTTTCTTTCTTTTCAGTTTCATTTGCCCGCTATTTCCGAATCTGTTCCCCCTTAACGAAAATTTTGTATTTCCCCCCTCCCTAATTCTAATACATTCAGACAAATTAATTCATTAAAATTAAAGTCAAAACAAAACCCACCTCTCCTTCTCGAGACCTAACCTCACATCTCTCTCTCTCTCTCTCGACTCTCACCTCTCTCAACTCTCACCTCTCTCGACTCTCACCTCTCTCTCCACTCTCCCAACTCTCTCTTCACTCTACCGACTCTCTCTACCGACTTCTTTCTTGCTTTGTGTCGTTGAGTTCGACGCTGCTCAGTTCGGAAGGCTCATCTTTGTTGACGCTCATTTTGAAAGCTCAATTAATTTGTTTGAACATCGAAATCTCGAATTGGTAAGTGTTTAATCTTAATTAGTCATTTCAAAGCATGAAGTTAGTTAAAAATCAATTGGGGGTTGTTAAAAATCAAAACCCTAATTTTCAAAATTAGGGATTTTGATTTTAATCATTTAGTATTTAACATTAACATATTCTATTTTTGTAATTTAGTAGAGGGGTTAAGTATGGGAAGAATTTCTCTTTGGTTCAATCGTTTAAGGCATTCCCAAATCAAGATTTTGATCATACTAGATGGTTGTTTGAGAATAATGGTACTTATGGGTTTGGGACGCGGTGTGGCCAAGAGAAGGGTATGAATTCGGAAGAGGGATTGATGAGCATGAAAATAATCCTCCCAAGTTTAATCAGTCAAGAAATAGGCCTTTGACTAGGAAGGTTGGGATTTCTGCTGCTATTATCAGTCCATATAGGTAAGAAGTTGAACTCGGCTTTTTGATTTGTTCTTTGATTTTCGTTACATAATTATGAGTGCATCTTATGTTTAATGATTCGCTATTCAGATCAGTGTTTTTAATTGCCATAGTTGTATATTGATGGATGCTTCTTACTTCAATCCATTTCGGAACTTCTGCATATGCTTTGCTCTTATAGTATATAAAGCTAGTCAAGCACATTGGCAATTTGAATGAAATAGAATACAGTTTAACCTGTAGTTCTTAAATTTGAATCAAAATTATGTTGCTTCTTTTGTGTAGATTGATTATTGTTATGCGTCTTGCTGCGCTGGTTTGCTTTCTGATGTGGAGAATTTCTCATCATAATCATGAAGCCATGTGGTTATGGGTGATGTATGTTGTTTGTGAAGTTTGGTTTGCTCTGTGTGTAAGGAACTGGACTGTAAGAAGTATAGTAGTTGATATGAGGGAGGGTAATATGTTTGCAAGAATTTGCTATTATTTTCCTTGTGCAAATCTTCCTGTTTATATTCATGGTGACATGTTCTTTTTCTATATCCCATGAAATTTTAGATGGCTGGATCTTCTGTGAAAGGGTGCTTAAAGCATTTTTTTGCTGTAGAAAAACTTGATGATTACTTATGCACCCACTGTTGGCATATTGCTGCAGTAAAATATATATCAATAACTAATGAATATAAGGTAATTAATAACAAACTTTATAGTTCATTGGATTACATGTATTCTGTGGCCTTGTATTTTCTTGTCTTCTACTTGTCAGTCAAACTAGTGACCTTGAGAAGTAACTATATTCCATCAAATAAGTGTCTAGTTTCTATTTATATCTCTCATTTGGAGCTCTATTTTTTACCTGTTTTATGTTCCTCTCTTGTCAGGAAGATGCTATAAAAGTGGGGAATTGTAGCAACGGAGAGTTTTATTGTCTCAATCTCACTATTGCAACTGGGGCATAATATGTTCACATTCACTTTTTTCATTTGCAGACGCTCTTTTGTTGGAAGACACTCCGATGCAGCTCTCCACAAAAAAGTTTTTAACTTTAGGTGGGATTTTTAAATTCCAAATCCGCTTCCAAAAACCTGAGCTATCATTGGAGTAAGTGTTGTGTTTCCTCACCTGAATCATTGTCTATGCACTTGTAACAGAATATTACCCCATCTTCTCATTTCTCCAGGATCAGGAATCAGCTTTGTTGTGTCTTGCAGGGATTGATACAATTAAGTTATAATTCCGTTCTTCAAACATGTCTACTAACAAGTCCATGTCCCACTGGTTCTGATCAGGAAAAAATAAGGAAGATACCTTTTTACCTTGCATCTATTAAGTTAGTTAATTTAGTCCTTCAAATTTGACTGAAATGTTTGTGTTTTAGTTTGTAAGAATTTTTGACTCCGGCGTCAGGCAGAACCGTTTTTGCCTGATGGAACTTCGGCTTTTGCTTTGATTATAAAAATATGCACTTATTAGTTCTTGAGTGTGAAGATGAACAGATAATATTTTGATTAGTACTCCTGTAGAAGCCTGCTAGTTAACACACATGCACACACATATTATGGGTTAATAGGAGGAAATCTAGTTTCTTGTAGTTGGTTATTCACATTTATGCATTGCATATCACGTGTTTTTACTTCTTTACATACGAAGTTAGCTGAGATTCTCATTCAGAGGTGCATTTTTTGTCACCTAAGAATATGAAACGTTGAAGTTCCTGTTACCTCTGTGTATTATTTCTAGTTAAACGTAAGTTTAATATCTTCAAGCTTTGGTATACTTGCTCCGCTCAAAATTTGATGTTTCCAGTTTTAGAATATTGCATCTTTATATATTATGATATATAGTTTGTGATATCCTTTGGTCTCTGCACGTTGCAAATCTTTCTGGTGAATTATAATGAGACGAGTCAATGTGCCATATCTTCTGAATCGGCACAGTTTGTGAGCAACTTCCAGCAACCTTCGCAACCAGCTCCAGCCACCTATCATCCCAATTTCGGCTGGAGCAACAATCAAGGTTTTCAGTAGCAACAGTTTCATGGGGATGATTGTCGATCTTCGAATGAAAAATCTGAATTTGATGAATTGAGGTCGATGATTAAAAGTCAGGCGGTATCTCTCAAGACATTGGAGAATCAGTTTGGGCAAATTGCAAGTGTCTTTCTCAACGGGACGCAGGGAGTTCTTCATAGTGACACAGAGGTGAATCCAGGAAAACAAGATGGCATGAAGCAGGTTAATGCCATAACACTTAGATCTGGAAAAGCCACGAACGATCAGAATTCAGCAATTGAGGATGAAGAAGGAATTCATGATTAGGATCCTATAGAAAAAGAAGAAAATTATGTTTTGTCAGAACCTGTGGTGGATAGTGATGAGGAGGAAGAGTGTGAGTCGCTCGGCTTGGCTGATCTCTGGGATTCTAAGGTGTTGATTGATGAGGTTGTTTCATGGTTAAATCTTGAGGATAGTGCAATTGAGTCTTTTCTTGAGGAAGACAAATTCCAAGGTGAGGTTAGCGTTCGCAAGCCATGTGAGGAATTTGATCATGTTAGGATGGTGGATGATTTAGAAAGGGCACTATTTGGGACTGACACTGATGAGCTACAAAAATTTCAAGAATTGGTATGTGCGTACCAAGAGGCTGATGAACATGGGAAAGATGCAGGTCTTCTACTTGTCTCAGAATGTAAAGATGGAGGTAGCGTATTAGAGCCAATGGAGGAAGTTTTCTTTGAAGAACCAAAGGCTTCAGAAACTTACATTTACCCTCCTCCATTATATTCAAGCGAAGCCCGCGAGTGTGTGTTGTTCTACAAATTGACAGATTTTGGGTCAACAGATGAAGGCATTGGAATAGGGTATAGTTGTTATATGAATAGGCCAAGCGAGGAGAAGTGGCAGAAAGTGTGCCGTCGTGATGACGATGAAGTCTCGCGAAGAGAGGACCATGCGAACTATTATCATCCTTAATGGAGGCTTGGAAGTAACGTCAAGCTATTGACGTTAAAGAAGCGCTTCGTGGGAGGCAACCCATGCATTAGTGTAGGAAAAAAAAAATTTGAGTGTTTTCCAAAAAAAAAAATAAAAAATAATAATAATAATAATGCACGAAAATTTCCAGGCCGCAGCGCCATAACCATTCTGTCCATGTACTGTTTTGTACAGGTGGTGTGATGTTGTTTAAAAAAAAAAAAAAAATCTGCCAACAGAAACCGCTCCAGGCCGCAGCGCCAATCTTGAGGCCGCAGCGCCATATCAATTCTGTCCAGAAGTTGCCCAGGCGCGTGTATTGCACTGTCCAGGCTGTGTCGCAGCAAATTTTCTGTCCAGGAGGTATGTTTTACTTCTTTTACATTTAAAAAAAAAAAAAAAGAAATTCACACGCGCTGCAGCTTAAGGTTCACGCCATATCTTGCTTAAGTTTCTGTCCAGGTTGTGTTGTCCGTGAATATATATGTTTTAACATATATTAAACTAATTCCAACCCCTTTTCTAATTATTTTCTCCACCTAAAATCCTAATTCTTGTCCTATATTAATTCCAAATTATTCCTAATCCATATCCTATTTCAATTTTTTTTATTTTTTTTATTTTATTTTTTATTTTTATTTTTATTTTTTTTTAAATTTATATACCCATCTATATATACACCTATAGACACACAAATCCTACCTCATTCCAATTATATATCCTACAATGAATTTCAAGGCTTCAAGATTCAAGTTTGGGGGATTTTTTAATTGCAAGCTTCACCTCTCCGGTTCGTATTTGGGGTATATTTATTCCTTTTATTTTGATATTACGAATTGTGTTCTTGCATTATTAGGGTTGTGTGTTCTTGCTTATTTGGGGGTATTTGTGAATTCGAATTTTTTGTGGATTTTGGTGAATTTTGTGAGTTGGGTATTGATTCTTATGGCTCCTAAGCGTGGGAGAGGTGGTGCTAGTGTTCTGAAATTTTCGTCTCCCGCATGATTCATTCGAGGATGAGGACTCAGATGGTTAGGTATGTTTTCTACTATTCCTTGTATTTACTTCCATTCAATGCGGACATTGAATCTTTTAAGTTTGGGGGTGGTTTGGGGGATTAGTAGTTGTTGTTGTATTATGTGTTCATATAGGATTTCATGCTTTGCATATTAGTAGTAGTAAATTATGCATATATGTTCGTGTTATCTACGTTTGTTTCATATAGGACATTCTGTTTTTTTTTGTTTTTTGTTTTTTTTTTGTTCATATATCATGTGAGTTCATAATAGTTTGCATTTGCACCCATGCTTGATAGGAATTTTGTGTTGTTGACGCTTTTGATTGAGAAGTGATATGCTTTGTTCTTGTGCACACACATACACTAGTAAGTTGAAGCTAGTAGACTTATTGAATGTTGTGAGTGATTAGAAGGACATGAATATGTGCAAGATGATTTAGTTTCCATGCTTTGAATACAAGTAGGTGCATTAGAGAGATTTTTGCTTGGGATTGAGTATGTTTTTCCTGCCAAGTGAGTTTTGAGCCTTATTGCATATTTGTTGCAATTTATTCGTTTGCTTGAGTGTCCACGGATTTTTTGCATTGCTAGCAGTTGTTTGAGGTCTTTCTTGAAACGCATGACATTATTTGACGATTAAAATGATAAAGGCATTTAGGAATAACCGCATATTTTCCCATATTACCACACCATGTTTACATGATCAATTAGTTAACCCGTTGAGCTTAATCCTATTTTTTCGGTGACATACCACATTACTTGCCTAGACCTTTTCTTGTATTGGCCTTACATTAATTTGAACCCATATTGTCAAAGGCTAGTAGAGTGCTTAAGGGAGTAATAAGGTGTGCAAGGAGGGGTTTATTGTTGGTCATAAGTTTGGGGGAAATATTGAAATTTGAAATTTGGGTTTGATTGTTTGCTTGATAGTCGACATGTGTAATAAATACGTGGGATCATTGTTATTGTTTATATTATTGTTTGTGTTTTATTTAGCTCTCGAAAAAAAAAGGAAAAAAAAAAAGAGAAAGAGAAAAAAAAAAGGAAAAAATATATTATGAGAGCATGTTTGTGTTTGTTGTGATCCTATTTTAGTCGACTAGTCGAGCGTTTTTGTTGAAAAGAAGAAGGGTAAAAATTATGTGGGGGGAAATAGGGTGGTGTGTATGATTTATTATGGAATTTACTAGCTTTTGACACTTCACCTGTTTTGGCTTATTTGACATACCTTGTCCCTAGCCCCGTTACAACCCAAATAAAGACCTTTTGATTATCGTCATTGATGTATGTTGTGTTAAGAGTTAGGTTGATACCAAATGTCAAGCATGCTTATGATTTTGTTGTAATTGAGTGATACACTTACCCTTGTTCTTGAGTGAATATTCTTTTGTGAGTGTTTGCTTGTTTTTGCGTATGAGATCCCGAGTTTTGTCTCAAAGATGTACTCTTGTAGGCTTAGCATGTTTACTAACTTATTCTTACATTTGACATGGGCTTGTGAGAACTTATGCATGTTCATTGAGTAGACTATGTGAATACTTGCACTTTCGACACCAAGACATTGCGTATTTACTTTGATTCTTAAGTTGATATGGCATGAGAGGATTTGAAGGTATGGTAGATTAGATTAATTGCATTTTCATTTAGTTGCATTCATGCATTGCATTGCATTGGATTTTGTGGGTACATTCGTTATAGGCCCTCACGAGACCTTACTCGTCCACTAGGGCTGCCTAGGGGTTTAAAGGGCTTGTTGCATATGCCAAATGCAACCGTGATCACCTACGGAAGTGGTACTAGTTAGTTAGTGTTAGTTGTTTATGCTTGAGGACAAGCATCGGTTTAAGTTTGGGGGTGTGATAAGTGGAGTTTATATCCACTTGGAGCGTTCCATATCGGCTTAAATTGATTGATTTGGTCTCAAGTTCGTGGTAGTTTTGATGTGTTTTGTGTAATTGTGCAGGGTTGAAGAAATATCGATTAAAGGTGTAGTTTCCGTCATTTTTAGAGCATTTTGTGGAGTTGATTGATGATATGGAATGAAGAATGGTGGCTAATATCAACTCCTAAGAAGTATACAAGTCATTAAGGATGAAAGACGGAAGCTCATGCAAAAGGAAAGGGAAGAAAAGGCGAAAAAAGCAAAGAAAAATCAGTTTTCGCAGAACGGGACCAAACCGGGCGCTCCAGCCTTGTTTCCAGCGCTCCCGCCGAGTTTGGGCAGATTGGCCCGGCGCTTCAGGCGCCCATATGGCGCATCAGGCGCTGCGGGATGCTGGTGGTGCGCGGGAGAAAAATCAGCCAGAATTTCTGATTTTGTTTTGGTCATATCTTGAGTTCTAGAAGTCCGTTTGAGGCCCGTAAGCTGTCCACGCGAAGATAACGAGATTCTCTATCATTCTAAGGTGGTCCAGAGGTCCAATTATGATTGGAACGTTCCAGAATTACTGAAGAAAAGACAGCTGCGCATTTCCCTTTAAATCAGAATCAGTTTAGGAAACGTACTTCTATTATAATTCTGATTTGGTATTTTCTTGTTGGGCAAGATGTCTAGAGCCTATATAAACACATCCAACCCTTGTAAAATTAGATTATCATCATTAGGAGTAGAACTATTACATATCAATTACTTAGATTTATTTGTATCTTTTCATACTTTGTTTTTATCATGGTTTCATCAGATCCCATGATGACGAGAGGTTCGATTATGAACTAATCGTTCTCATGGGATTCTAACGGATTTATTAATGGAGCTTTAGTATCTTGATTGCTTTAAAGATCTGTGTGTGATGTATATCTGATATCCTCGTATGGTTATGCTTAATTGATAGATGCGTCATGAACATCTAATTTGTTAATCTCTTGTGAAGTGAAAGTGGATCTTGAGATTTAGAACTTGCCATGCTAGCATAGGTTCATAATTGTTTATCAATATGATTCGTAGTATGAGATGAGAATACTTATATTGCCCTATGTGATCATTATGGATAACTTGCTCTTCAACCGTTATGTTTTCAAATTCTATAGACATATAGGGTCTAAGCATAATTGGTGTCTATTCATCTTCTATCTCTTTTGTGTATGTATGTTTAGTTTGGTATACGTATGCTGACAGGTAGCGTGTACTTGTTTCGTGTTATCCGATCAGATATCATAACCATTGCATATAGTGATTAAAGGCGTCAGATCTAAGCAAAGTATTTAATGAAGTTAGGATTCCATGGTTTATCTTGCAGAAGTAATTTGATTTAAATTCTCGTTAGTTAGTTAATTCTTAGTTTGTTAATTTGTTTTTTTTAGTTAATTTAGATAATCAAAACCCATTATTGTTAATTGTCTTAGCAGTGCATAATAACCATACATTGTTGCATAGGTGCATCTACTGAATTAAAACCATAACCAGATCTCTGTGGGAATGAACTCGACTTATATCTGTATTACTTGTGATCACGTACGCTTGCGTGATTTAGTGCAAACAATCAACTCAAGGAAGGATATATCGAAGGAGATAGAACGAAGCACATTTCGCCAAAATTCTTCTACACTCATGAACTTCAAAAGAATGGTGAAATTGATGTACAACAAATTCGATCTTGTGACAACACTGCACACTTATTCACAAAATCATTACCGAATTCAACATTCAGGAAACTACGACATAACATTGGAATGCGTCGATTCAAGGACCTGTTACAACAAAACTTCAGTGAATAATTGGTTTTCTTCCAAGGGGAGACTGTACTCTTTTTCCTTCGTCAAAGTTTTTATCCCACTGGGTTTTTCTTTGAAAAGGTTTTAACGAGGCAGTTTATGATCCGTATTAAATGACAATCATAGGGGAGTGTTGTAAAACGTGGTCAAACAAAGTTAGGTGTGATTGCCATTTATGTCAAATGTAAATAGTAAGGCTAGAAAGTTTGCAGTAGAAAAGTTTGATTTCTCTTGTCTATTGATTTGGCTATAAATAGCCACATATATTCGAAGAAAAAATACACCAAGCAGCCAGCTTTTTCTTCCCTATGCTCTCTATCTTTTTCTATAGCTAATAAATTATAATATAAATTTTAATATCATTCTCATTGTTCCTTGATGCTTTTTAATCCCTATTCTCCAAGCATCTGGTAACACCAAATCTTCAATACTCTCTCTGTCTCTAAATATGTTGCAATATAGTCATGTGTGATCTTGTTGGATTCGTATTTGTTAGTATTTTAATACAGTGAATTTTTATATTTAATACTAATAAGAAGTTAAAGATATTAATGATCTAAAGTGTGGGTTGACAAGCGTGTTCAGTCATGAGACGGAGGGAGTACCATTTATAAAAAATTCATCATCTTCCCACTCCATTTGAAATTGATCTCATGTGAAAATTTAAGCTTATGCCTTCACTGAAAGGTTACAATTCCATGCCCTCCAACGATCCCTATATCTACCACTGGTAGACCTGGCAAAATGGGTCTGGATCCGAAAAACCGAACCGAAATATGTGGAACCGAATCCGAAATTGGATTCAAAATAGATTATCCAAAACTGTATCTGAAACCGAAACAATCCGAACCGAAACCGGTTCAATTTAATCAAATCCGATAATGATCCGAAAACCGATTTGACCCAATCCGAAAATTAACCGAACCGGAAATTTAACCAAAAATTATCCGAAATACTGTATCCAATGATGACCATGTATCCGATTATAATCAGAACCGATCAAATTCGAATAAAAATTTACCCGAACCAAATATGACTTGAATCCGATGTAAATCCGAAGCTAAAAATAACTGAATCTCAAAATATCCGATAAAATAATTTTATATAGATTAATATTTTCTTGACCTTTATTTGTTTAGTTTTGTCAATTTTTATATTTTCTGATTTGCTATATATTTATTATTGTCATTGAATATTGCTTACGCTATTTTGTATATAATAATATTTTAATTCAATTTGCAAATATAAATTAATAAATTCTACACATAATTAGCAAAAAATAAATAAATAAATAAATTCTGAATATTCTGGGCAGAAATTAAAGTGCATTCACTTATATAGCGCTTATTGAAGCACTATCTAAGTGAGTGCATTCACTTCTATAGCGCTTATGGAAGCGTTATATAAGTGATGTATCTAATTTTGACATATTCGGTCTTATTTAATAAATTTTGACTCATGCATTTTTTTTTTAAAAATTTGTTTTTTGAAAATTTGGAAATATCACTAAATTAGATATATCTTGACAACCGTACAGTTGGATCGTCGAGAAATAATTTAAGAAAATAAAATCAACAATCCGTGACAAAACAATAGTTACGAGTATTAGTCAATTCGGTAGTTGACTAATAAGATCTCCAACCAAATTAATATTTCATTTTTTAAAAATTTGGGAATATCACTATATTAGATATATCTTGAGATCCGTACGGTAGGATCGTCAAGAAAAAATATTTAAAAAATAGAATCAACAATCCGTGACAAAGCACTAGTTATGAGTACTAGTCAATTCGGTAGTTGACTACTACGTTCTCCAACCAAATTAATTTTTTATTTTTTGAAAATTTGGGAATGTCACTAGATTAGATATATCTTGAGATCCGTACGGTTGGATCATCGAGAAAGAATGTTAAAAAAATAGAATCAACAATCCGTGACAAAGCACTAGTTACGAGTACTAGTCAATTCGGTAGTTGACTACTAAGATCTCCAACAAAATTAATTTTTTATTTTTTGAAAATTTGAGAATATCACTAGATTTGATATATCTTGAGATCCGTACGGTTGGATCATCGAGAAATAATTTTTAAAAAATAGAATCAACAATCCGTGACAAAACACTAGTTACGAGTACTAGTCAATTCGATGGTTGACTATTAAGCTTTTAAACCAAATTAATTTTTATTTTTTTACAAATTGAGAATTTCACTAAATTAGATATATCTTGAAATCCGTACGGTTGGATCGTCGAGATATATTTTTTAAAAAATAGAATCAATAATCCGTGATAAAACACTAGTTACGAGCACTAGTCAATTTAGTAGTTGACTACTAAGATCTCCAGCCAAATTAATTTTTTCTTTTTTAAAAATTTGGGAATATCACTAGATTAGATATATCTTGAGATCCGTACGGTTAGATCGTCGAGAAATATTGTTTAAAAAATAGAATCAACAATCCGTAACAAAGCCCTAGCTACGAGTACAAGTCAATTCGGTAGTTGACTACTAAGATCTCCAACCAAATTAATTTTTTATTTTTTGAAAATTTGGGAATGTCACTAGATTAGATATATCTTAAGATTCGTACGGTTGGATCGTCGAGAAATAATAATTAAAAAAAAGAATCAACAATCCGTGACAAAACACTAGTTACGAGTACTAGTCAATTCGGTAGTTGACTACTAAGATCTCCAACCAATTTTTTTTTTTTTTGAAAATTTGGGAATATCACTAGATTAGATATATCTTGAGATCCGTACGGTTGGATCGTCGAGAAATAATTTTTAAAAAATAGAATCAACAATCCGTGACAAAGCATTAGTTACGAGTACTAGTCAATTCGATAGTTGACTTCTAAAATCTCCAACCAAATTAATTTTTTTTTTAAAAATTTGGGAATATTACTAGATTAGATATATCTTGAGATCCGTACGGTTGGATCGTCGAGAAATAATTTTTAAAAAAATAGAATCAACAATCCGTGACAAAACAATAGTTACGAGTACTAGTCAATTCGGTAGTTGACTACTAAGATATCCAACCAAATTAATTTTTTATTTTTTGAAAATTATGGTATATCACTAAATCTTGATATCCGTACGGTTGGATCATCGAAATATATTTTTTAAAACATAGAATCAACAATCCGTGACAAAGTACTAGTTACGAGTACTAGTCAATTTAATAGTTGACTACTAAGATCTTCAACCAAATTAATTTTTTATTTTTTGAAAATTGGGAATATCACTAGATTTGATATATCTTGAGATCCGTACGGTTGGATCGTCGAGAAATAATTCTTAAAAATAGAATAACAATCCGTGACAAAACACTAGTTACGAGTACTAGTCAATTCGGTAGTTGACTACTAAGATATCCAACCAAATTAATTTTTTATTTTTTGAAAATTATGGTATATCATTAAATCTTGAGATCCGTACGGTTGGATCGTCGAGATATATTTTTTAAAATATAGAATCAACAATCCGTGACAAAGCACTAGTTACGAGTACTAGTCAATTCGGTAGTTGACTACTAAGATCTCCAACCAAATTAATTTTTTATTTTTTGAAAATTGGGAATATCACTAGATTTGATATATCTTGAGATCCGTACGGTTGGATCGTCGAGAAATAATTCTTAAAAATAGAATAACAAACCGTGACAAAACACTAGTTACGAGTACTAGTCAATTCGGTAGTTGACTACTAAGATCTCGGACCAAATTAATTTTTTATTTTATGAAAATTTGGGAATATTACTAGATTAGATATATCTTGAGATCCGTACGGTTGGATCGTCGAGAAGTAATTTTTAAAAAATGGAATAACAATCCGTGACAAAACACTAGTTACGAGTACTAGTCAATTCGGTAGTTGACTACTAAGATTTCCAACCAAATTAATTTATTTTTTTTAAAAAAATTTGCGAATATCACTAAATTAGATATATTTTGACATCCGACAGTTGGATTGTCGAGAATTATTTTTTTTAAACGAAACAAAAAGCCGTAACAAAGCACTAGTTACTAGTACTAGACAATTTAGTTGTTCATTGCTAAGATCTCAAACCAAAATAATTTTTTGGTTTTTGGAAAATTTGGGTACATCAAAAAATTAGATATATCTCGACAATCCGTTCCGAACTGAATGTTCCTACATCCAAACAAAATCCGATCCGAACAGTAAAAATCCGAAATAGAACCGAACCCAATTTGATCCGAGCTTAATCCAAAATTTATCCGATTTTAATCCGAATTTTACCCGAACCGAATCAGATCCGATCCGAACCGAACAGACTCTAAATAGTACCTTAATCGAAAGTGAATCCGAACCGAATCAGATCCGATCCGAACAGGTTCTAATAGTACTTTAACCGAAAGTGAATCCGATCCGAAGCAGATCCGATCCGAAACCGATCCGTTTACCCGATTTGCCAGGTCTAACCACTGGTACAATGACTGACACTAGCACCAAATCCTGCTTGGATGGTTTAATATCCTCACTAGCTTGACAAATGAATTCTTGATGTTCGGAACGCTTTACAAACACACTTTGACAAACTCAAAAACTCAATTTCTTTTTGAATGCTCAAATTCTTTTTTATAAACTTATTTAATAGTATTATTTGGAAAACAATGATAGACATGTTCTTTTTTATAAACTTTTTTTTTGACGAAATGCAGGAGATTATATTAATAAATCAAACCAATTTAACATAAAATAGTGGGACAAACCCCCGACTGTCGATACAACGAGGTTGAAAAACAAATAAATTAATTGTGTTCTCATCGTTTAACAAACTGAACTTAAAAGTTTTTGAATCGTCGAAGACATCCGAAGCGATCCAAACTGTGCCAACATCCCTGAAAGCAGCGGTGTTACAATTGACCACGTCACGTAAGATCCGTTGATACCCCAGTGTTCAGAAGCTTCAGTTGGAATTCCACTCCAGCTTTCTACATGCCGGATACCAGCTATAGACATGCCGAAAATAGGAACCCCCAAGGATGAGCAATACCCCAGCTATGCCGAAAGTAAAAACCCTCAACAGATGATGAACAATCTTTGGTTGTGAGTGGTGAGCTTTTGCAATAATCGTCAGCTTCCCAGTTTCGATGCGGACATTCCAGATTCCCAAAACATCAGCAAAATCATTCTTAGCAGATCTGATCTGTTGTAGATCATATCACAAACCAAGCAAATCAAATAAATGTTGCTCACACAATTTTTCACGAATGTCTGTCTTCTTTTTCTGCTGGTAGCAACTAGTGGAAGAACAATATTACGATAGACATGTTCCATGCATCCTACAAACCCCATATCTTCTACTACCTTTATAAATATGCAGTAACTCAGCTATGACATTTTGAATGAGAAAAGAGGCACAGGCATCATAAATCCTTAAAGTCCACCAATCCTCTTTTCGTTACTTTAAAACTCACATGCATATAAGTATGTTGTGCTTGTAGGGTTCAGAGAAACTGAAAGAGCAAGTCAAAAACGTATGTGGAGAACAGAATGATTGTGCAGATTCCTCTTCCTTCCCTTTTATAATAGGAGCAAATCCACTATTAAAGAGCTTAGATTGTAGTATTGTATTTAAATGTATATCCATTCATCGGTTTCAGGGAAGGATTGGACTGTATACAATACTAAAATTTGTACTTGCTACGATGAAAGATAAGATGACAAGGGATGAAAGAAATGGGTATATTTAGATCTCTTCATGTATGTTTAACAGCTCATGTCGCGAGGGATTCAAGATGTCGTCCCTTGGTGCATGCTCTTCGCTGATGATATCGTGTTAGTGGCGGAGTCGAGAGGGGAGGTAAATGAGAAGTTGGAGTTATGGAGAGCTACTTTGGAGTCCCAAGGCTTGCGTTTTAGTCGGACTAAAACCGAGTACCTCTGGTGTAACTTTAGTGGTGAGGCCAACGAGGAAGGGGTGGAGGTTAGGATTGAGGATCAGATCGTACCTCGTACAGATAAGTTCAAGTATTTGGGTTCGATCATCCACAAGGAAGGAGAGATCGAAGACGATGTCACGCATCGTATCAAGGCTGGGTGGCTAAAGTGGAGGGCAGCATCAGGGGTGATGTGCGACAAGAAAGTACCTTTAAAGTTGAAAGGGAAGTTCTATAGAGCAGCAATCCGTCCTGCGATGTTGTATGGTTCTGAGTGCTGGGCGGCGAAGAAGGCTCTTCAGAGCAAGTTGGAAGCGGCAGAAATGAGGATGTTGCGGTGGTCTTGTGGGTGCACGATGTTGGACAAAATTCAAAATGTAGTTTTTAGGAGCGAGCTGGAAGTGGCACCTTTGTCTGCAAAAGTGAGGGAAGGGAGGTTGAGATGGTTCGGCCACGTCAGTAGGAGGCGGGCTGAAGCCCAAGTGAGGAGGGTCGAGAGTCTTTCGGTTGTGGGGGTGAGGAGGAGAGGTAGACCGAGGAGATCGTGGGAAGAGCAACTTAGATTGGATCTGAAGGCCTTAAACTTAAATGAGACCATGACCGCGGATAGTTGTTCTTGGAGGTGTCAGATCAGAGTGGTGGATTCTCTGTTAGGGAGCGGCTCTGTTGTTGAGAGTCTCAGAGTTGGGTTGTCCCGGTTAGCCTTATTCTAGAAGTTTGGCTTTTTCGCTCGCATTTTTAGTTTTATATTGTCTTCTATTTTCTAGTTTTGCAGGTACAGGGAGCTTAGCTCATGTGTTTAAAGCCATGGGCACAGGGATTTGTGCGAAGTGTCATCTTAGATCAGAGTGTTTCGAGACCAGAATGGATAACCTCCGCGTAGGTAAGTCCCATGTGATCTAAGCCATGGGCTCAGGTATGGCTGCGATCTTTTCCAAAATTTATGAAGCCTTTGTAAATATCACTTTCTATTTTTCTGTCGTGCACTAAGTTGGGGTCTTCACGGAAACAGCCCCCTACCTTAAAAGGTAGGGGCATGGTCTGCGTACATCTCACCCTCCCCAGACCCTGCTCTATGTGGGATATACCGGGTATGTTTGGTTTGGTTTGGTTTGGTTTTGTTGACACAGCGATTTGTTAAATCATTTATCTAAAGTTGACTGCTTTTTAATTGTTTATTAGCATGCAATCTTTCACGGATAGTTTCTTTGATGAGATCAAAGCATTACCTTTCGAGAGCAGCACTTCTGGGCAAACTTCAGTGTTTGAGAATGACAGTTATAGAGAAAAAAAAAGTACAATAAACGCAAGGTATGGTGGTAACTGGCATATTTATTGTACTTGTGTCTAATTTAAATTTTCTCCGGTAGCTTTTGTGATTGTATCTTGTTGAATTTGATGCAATTTGGCTAACCTGTTATATCCCATTCCGTAATAGCATTTCCAACCCTGGTCACCTGCTAGCAAAAAATCCTACCTGGCTTCCATTTATACCTAATATGTAAAAAATGGGCTTCTCCAACGCACCCAGCTGTTAGGAATAATTTTAGATAACAGGTTACATGTCTTCTATATTTGTTAATCCATTCATGATCATCTATAATTTTCCACGTCATTGGCTTTCCTTACTGTCTATACATTTATTCAATTAACTTCATTCTAAATTATTTTAATTATTAAAACTATTTTATTTAATCAAATAACATATATCCTTGTATAAAATTTTTATTTTATTGAATTTAAAAATAATTAAATAACATATTTTTAAATAATAAAGTTATTTAAATTAATAAAATAACATATTTCTAAATAATAAAGTTATTTAAATTAATTATTTAATATACATATTTATACAAAAAATTTATTTTACTGAATTTAGAAAAAGTTTAGTTATGAGTTTTATCCACAATAAATAAATAATATCTAAAAATATAATCTTTAGAATTTGAAAAATAATAAAATAACATATTTTTAAATATAACTAACCGTTATAGCTATTACCACTGGAGCACACATGCTTACAGGTTCAGCAAATTTTACATAATCATCTATTTTTATAATTTTAACTAACAATTATGACTATCACCCTTGGAGATGCTCTAATGTTGTGTTTGGTTGGAGTGAATGAATTTGGAAAGAATAGAATGAGATTTGAACTAAAATATGAGTAAATTTTCAAAAGTTTCACAAATTTGAGAAGGAATGGTCAATTCTCCCTCATACCTATTTTCTTGCCAAATCTCATCATAGAAATTTTGTTCTTCCATATTTTATTTTCAAATGTTCCCTCATACCTCCATTGTTACCCTTTATTTTTACTCATTCCATTCTCCCTAACCAAACGCAACATATGTGTTAATTAATTTCTAAGATATTTAAACTTTTTGGCAGTAGTACGTTGCCCGTGTTTTAGCAAGTTAGTATAGTTCAAACTTTAATAAGTGACTTAATAGGAGTATATGATCAGAGTAAAGAGTAAATAGCAAACTGATGAGCCAACTTGTTTGCAAACCACTTAACAAATGTAAAGAAGTTTCTTTTAATTCGACACGCATTTGCTTGCATTCCTGAAATATTTCGATATCAGAACATCATAGAACATACCAAAACGCTCAGGATTCCAATATCTATGGGCTGCCATGTTGCTCAAAGAATGCATAATAAGTTTTTTCTATTCCTCCTCCCATTACATTTCAACATCCATCATCACGTCCAAATTCGATTCTCGATCAGGCATCAAGAACATAGTAGTATGCAGTAACTAAAACATGTTAAACATGCCAGGGTGTCACCGGACATGTGACTCATGCAAATTTGTCCGCATATCATGAAGCATAGGCCAGGGTGTCACTGAAATCCGTTACGTATTATAAAAGTAGTTAAAAAACCTTTCTGCATTGCACAACTGCTGCTTCTTGGGTTTTGGTTGTGATTGTCTTCTACCAAAAGCAGCATAATTTGTCTCTGCGGCAATTTTATAGAGTGCTAGTAGTACTGAAGTATTAGTCCCCCATCACAAGTCCAGCTCAGCAAATTGTTCCACCTGAGCTTATCTAGACTGGATATTTCAAACAAGATAAAAAACTGTTCGTTTCATTATCATTTATGAAGTGCGGAAACAATGTTCTCTTTCAATGGCTTATATTCGCTAGTATTCAGTTAAACAAGTATCTGTTTTAACGAGAATATTAGAAAGAACAGAGAGGTGTTTTGGCTGAATTCAAAAATAACCAGATTCCCTCTGCATAAAGGGATTAACAAATAAATACAGAGTTAATTTTTATGAGAGATAAAGCTAAAAATGTGTAACAAGTAAATTCTCACACAACTGTTGTAAGAGCTGTACTGTTCCTTTAACTTGAGATGTGATCCTGGTACAACAATCCAACTGTTACCCTTACATCCATTACTCCCTGTTTGGAACGACTGAGAGTTTATCAGGGCATCCATCCAGTCAGCTTTTTAAGTTCTACCATGAGGGATGGAACATTGTTGAGGTCTAGACGACAACCTAAACCTGCACTTGTCAGACCTCGTGATCACAACACAATGACACATTGTGTCATGTCGGTAATTTCTGTCGGGTATAATTCAACCACAGCAACAATGAGGTAGTGATATATATTAAACAAGAACATGCATAAAACCCATTAACAGAAACAAATCACGAAGGCAACACAAGAATATAATTTAAAGACTGTAATTAACGAGAAAAGTAAGAACAAACTTATCTCCCACAGAAGCTATTAGCAATACTGATCAGAGAGAGAAGAACAGCTGAGTCACCAAGCCCTTCGAGAAGACTTGGCTGTTCTTGAAGAGATTATTGCCCCACTTACGCTGTGTTGGGTTGCTGCAATAACACTTCCAGGATAAAACAGCTCCAATCAATGTGTTCACAGATACACCAGAGATCAACGACGACCAGCACCTCAGTTCACCTAAGAATTATGTAAATAATCTGTTTGTGTCGAGAGAGAACAGAGAAGAAGAACGAACAAGGGTTTTCCTTAACGTATATCCATCTTAACGTTATTTCTTCGATATATATAATACCCAAAAATAAAACGTAAGAGATATGCCTTAAAAGGAAAGTAAATATTCTGATTTAATTTCATTAACTGCATCAGTATTTATTTTTTCAGTTACAACTGCGTCTGGATCTGGCCATCAGGATCATGATTTAGTGCTCGTCAGGAACTGATATCCATCAGGATTTAGTCCATCAGTATCTGATGTCTGACTAAGTCCATCAGGATTTGTTCCAAGTACTGATCCATTCATTTCCAGTACTGCTATAACAAATAAATCTGAAACCTGTTAAAATAAATCAATATTCCAGGTAATAAAATTCCTCGCCCAGGTCGCCTCGCGTACGCGAGACGCCGAGACATTTCGCCCAAATCGCCCTTCGACCCGACCCGTGTCGTGTCGTGGCGAGGCGGGCGGCGGCGGCACGCGTGTGTGCGCGCGCGAGGCTCACACTACAACCATGCATACCCACATGCCTTAGTAGTTATACACTACACTTGCACATGGAGCTATATAAAGCCACCAACCTCTCATTACCAATTCTATGTGGGACTCAAGTTATTTCAACTAACTAACCCACATAACCCATTTCAAGCAAGCAACTTCAACTCAATTTATTTATGGATTCCACTAAGAAAATGTCTTAGATCCAAACATGAAAGTTTAAGTCCTCATAACAAGGAACAACATTCACTTGTTAGTTTCCGGAAATTACATCAAGAACATATTATAAATATGCCTCAAACTTTCCATTTTCTAACAATCCCCCACGAATCCATACAGAAATGCATATCGATTCTCATCATGACTTGTTTTTCAGAGTAGGTACCCTTCCGGGTTTGAACCCTCCTAAGTCCTCTACTTCGATGGTTACCGGATTCGGATGGAATATTTCACCTTGAATCTTTATCCGTTTGGTGTAACCACACTCCATAGACGACGACAAGTCAAAGGCTATGGTGCTAATCTACGGCTTTGAGACATTAATGGTCCTGTCTCGATCCTGTTCGTCGAATGCTTCAAGGAATAACCCTTTCCTCTAATTGCGACCACACAATTACATTCGCTTAGCTGGGCATCTCCAGAGATGTACTGCTAGCATCTCGTCATATGACTTGACCCCATTCAGAGTTCAAATAACTCTTGCTATTCTGGCAGTGACAGTACCTTTTAGGTTTACAGGGGATAGACTCCAGATACGTAAGTATTAATCTATATAATTTAAGGTACAACCAATTCACCCTTACAACTTGTTAATACCACATTGAATACACTTTCGAGGGATCTCCTCTCATGTGTATTGGGTTCCCGCTGTAGATGAATCATTATGGGCTATCAGTCCCATCCCCAACCTAGACTTAAGGACTATAGCATGCTCAAGCCCTTTAGTCAAAGGATCAGCTGGGTTTTCTTGAGTTCCAATAAACTCAACAGCAATAATCCTTTCAGACATTAGACCCCTTATAGACTTCAGTCTAACTTGGATATGTCTCTTTGTTTTCACATTGTACTTCTTGCTGTTTTATCTTGTCGATAGTTGTACGGCTATCACAATGAACAGCAAAAGCAGGAAGTGGACGACTTACTACAGGTAACATTGACATAAGTCCATGTAACCATTCAGCCTCAGTCCCCGTGGCATCTAATGCACACAACTCAGCCTCAAAAGTAGACCGAGTTAAAATAGTCTGTCTAGAAGACTTCCAAGATACTGCTCCACCCGCTAGGGTAAACAGGTATCCAGTCACTCCATTGGAACCAGACTTCTTAGCTATCCAACTTGCATCACTATATCCCTCTAGCACTCCAGGAAACCTCCTGTAATGCAAACCAAGATATATGGTGCCTTTTAGATATCTAAGCACTCTATCAAGAGCATCCCAATGAGTCTTGTTTGGACAACTTGTATATCTTGCTAACTTAGACACTAAATATGAAATATCCGGCCTAGTACCATTAGCAAGATACTGCAAACTCCCAATAATCTGAGAATACCTTAACTGAGACACAGGAACTCCTGAACTATTCTTGACAAGAGCAATTTTAGGATCATACGGAGTACTTGCGATTCTACAATTTGAATAACCATACTTCTCAAGTATAGATTTCTCTATATAATGAGATTGTGACAAGGTTATTCCATAAGTTGACTGAGTCAACTTGATACCAAGAATCACACTAGCCTCTCCCATATCCTTCATATCAAAATGCCTTTTCAAGAACCTTTTTGTCTCGTTAATAATCTCAATATTGGTTCCAAACAATAAAATATCATCCACATACAGACACACAATAATACATTCATTTCCTTTAACCATGTAATAGACACACTTGTCACTTTCATTAACTACAAATTCTGATTCTAAAACAATTTCATCAAACTTTTTATACCAGTCCCTTGGAGCTTGTTTTAAGCCATATATAGACTTGATTAACTTACATACTTTCCTTTCATTACCAGAGGCAACAAATCCCTCAGGCTGATCCATATAAATCTCTTCTTCAAGTTCACCATGAAGAAAAGCTGTTTTTACATCCATTTGATGGATGATAAGACCATGTACAGAAGCCAATGCTATAAGCATTCGGATTGTTGTCATTCTAGCAACTGGAGAGTATGTGTCAAAGTTGATAGTATTTTGTCCTAAACCCAATCATGTGTGATGAGTTAGGAAATACTTTCATGTAATCTTATTTGATTTTATTTATATTAATAAAAGACTTGTTGTTTTTATTACGGGCGTTATCTCTTTAAAGTGTTTAAATAAGAAGTTCCATAGTTTAGAGTAAAGCTTCTAGAATTATAATGAGATTATAATAATGAGATCTAGAAGATGATAACACTAAACTTAAATAGTTCCCGATCGTAGGATAACTAATTGGGAGTTAGTCAATCCGTAAAGATCGGTACATACTATGCTTGCTTCCTCGGAAGGATGTCTGTTCTCATAGACATTCGTGTGGTGACACTATAGCTAGTATGTAGGTGCTTATTGGAGAATAAGTTCACTGAACGTGACTTGATCAAATGAACGACTAATGGAGTTTACTCACGTGTTAATAGTTGTTCATAAGTTGATGGTGGTACAAGTGTCCTTAGACTTGAGACCGTTAAAGTAATCTTATATACAATGAACTATGTTTTGGTTTAGTTCTAAGTCCTCAAGGGACAATCATTAGTTCTATTCCGGGTATAGGAATTTGTATATGAAGATAGTTAACGATCGATAAAGAATCTACCCCTTTCAGTAAAAGAAAGTGAATATCCTATGATGTTCTTACTATGTTAGTTCTGGAATCTCTGGCCAGAGTAATTGAAGTTAGAAAGAGTTTCTAATTCAAATGAACTA
The DNA here is from genome assembly GCA_037693485.1 of Kitagawia praeruptora. NCBI lineage: Eukaryota > Viridiplantae > Streptophyta > Magnoliopsida > Apiales > Apiaceae > Kitagawia > Kitagawia praeruptora. The sequence continues at coordinate 98,838,225 of CM075354.1, read as the reverse complement.
GACATAATGTATAAGAAATTATATGATTAAATTAAATAGGCTTGACACGCGATCCATGCCTTGTATTTAATCGGGATATTGTCGGGTAGAAGGAATTGATTGTACGGTAACCATTTGCTGAATAGGTTTTATATATTCTAAGCAATGAATTCATATTATCCGGATAGTCGCGATATATTCAAAAGTATCACTCACGATGTAGAATAAATATTAATTACTTATGTAATTATATTTAACGAATTATTTAGTAATTCGTATAAGTAATAATAAATAGTTTATTATTATTTATTTCTACTACCGGCTTAATATTGAACCTAAAGGGTCACACCATAAAAAGGTTAATTTTTATAGATGATGAGAATAATTAATAATGGCTATGAATTATTTATTTATTGAATAATTAATTAATTAGCAATTATTTATAGTTTATTAAATGAGATTTAATAGATTATAAATAAATTAAGAAAAGTTCTTAATAATTATTAATTACAAAATTTAGTTTGAGAAATTAATTTTTATGAGAGAATTATTTTCAGAATGGGATTAATAATTAAAAAGGTTTTAATTATTAAATGATTATTTAATTAGATAAAGTAAAGACTTTATTTCTTTAAATATCAATCATTCCAAGAGTTGGAAGATACAACAAACACATAACACAAAAACATCCCAGGGGTTAAGGAGGATCATGGAGAGCTTTTGAAGTTCATCAAAATCATTCCAAACCATTTAATTTATTTTCTCAATTGTTCTTCATCTACTATATGATATTTGATCTTGGTGGATACCATTAGAGCACTCCACACTTGAGGGGTGATTGCTGGAAATCAAAGATACATTCATAACAATCCCAGGAAAGCTATCAAGGTATTTTTCTTGTGTTCATACAATTTTTAAATCTATATACATGATTAATTAGGTTTTTATGCAAGTAAATGTGATTTACGCTTCCGCTACGGTCATAAATTCCTTCAATGGTATCAGAGCATAGGTTGCATGTATATAGATCCCAGAAAAAATTTCGGAATTTTTCAAGCTTGTATGAATAAGTTATGAATTTTTGAAGTTCATGGAGGCTATAATCAAATTAATTACGAATTAATTAATAAATTATTTTTAAAATAATTTTGATCACTGATATATTTTCTACAAGTGTTGTAGAAGTCCCAGAAAAAGTTTCATAATTTTCCCATGTATAGATTATTTATTATTGATTTTTAAAGAGTTTAGAAATTAATAAATAATAATCTGTTTTATAAATATATATATTATTTATAAAATATCTAGATGGGTAATTATTGTTGGGGGCCCAAAAAGGATATTTTGGGTTGTTAAAGTGGGCTGGTGGGCTGGATATATATATATATTTTTAAAACAAAAAATCAGCCGACTGAAATTACTGCGCGTGATTGAGTACCGCGCGTGGGCGTCACGCGCTGCGGCTCACGCGCCGCGCGTGCAACCCACGCGCCGGGTCGGGTCCGGGTTGGATCTCGGGTCGGGTCATGGGTCGGGTCGGATGCTGACGTCAGTATGACGTTAGCATGACGTCATCCGTGTGTAACGCGTCTGTTGAATGCGTTACTGGAGTAATATGTTATTTTTGGCTTATAACGCATTCTGGTAATGCGTTACAGGGTCTGTAGATGACAGAAAGGGTCCTGATTCGTATTTTGATTTTTCCCGTTGATCCGTAACTCCCTTTGAGGCGTACAATATATCGTTGGATTCGTTTTTCCGAGACGGACCTAATGGAGTGGTCAAATAAATTTTAAAAATTAATTTTAAAATGGTTATAGCTTCCGGAAGTGTTTTAAAGCCCGTTTTAATTGTGTTAAAATGCTTTAAAATACTAATATTGTTTCATATAAATGTTTAACAATGTTTAACATGATATAACATGTTTGCCTAAATATATGTGTGCATAGAAATGCCATGAGATGATATATTTAGTTTTATATGTCGTATATAATTGCATGTTTGTCTTTAGGTTTTAACGAAAACGTTTCGTAACCTAAATAATATAAAATCCCTCGTTATTTAATATCAAGTAATAAAATGGCCAATGTCACAACGGGCTTGTGTCGGTCATAGCCTTCCAACATGGTAGAAAGTAATTCTTAGTTTTGAGCTTTGTCGTTTCGTGCTACAGCCGAGGGCTTCGTTTTCAAAAATAGGAATTACTTGTCTATTACATGAGATGCGTATAATTAATTAGAATCCAATTGTCGTTACGTGCTACAGCCGTGAGCTATTGAGATCTTATTAATTTAACGAGATGTTGGGTCTCACTTGACTTAGAATATTGAATTTAGACTTGCTACAGCCGTGATTCAATGATTCAAGAGGCGAAATGGAATTAGGGAATAACATGAGATGTAATTGATAAAGAGTTATCTGCCTATGGAACATTACATAGCGTTTCGTGCTACAGCCGAGGTTATATAATGGAAAGTAGGATCCCTATTCTCACATGCATTGAGAATGCTTAAGTTGTACATTTGAGGGTTGTATAATTTTAATAAAACTGTGGGAGCCACCTATGAATAAAGACCCGATTCATAAGGTGTTATAATAAAATTGGATATCTACTAATGTTGTTATGTATTCACAAATTTCAGATTTATAGATCATGTCTTCTACTCTATCACTCCGTAGCATACTTGATGCAAACAAATTGACTGGTCCCAATTATACTGATTGGCTTCGAAACCTGAGAATCGTTCTCAGGGCTGAGAAGAAGGATTATGTGCTTGACTCGCCTTTACCTGTACCTCCTTCTGATGATGCACTTTTCCAAGAACGAGAAGTGTATAATGACTGGTTGGATGCTGCTAATGTTGCTCAATGTGTCATGCTAGCATCCATGACACCTGAGTTACAGAAGCAACATGAGCGTATGGATGCTCCTACCATTCTGATACATCTACAGGAGCTTTATGATGTACAAGGGAGAACCGCTCGATATGATATATCGAAAGAGCTATTCCAATGTAGAATGGCTAAAGGGTCGTCTGTGAATGACCATGTGCTTAAGATGATCAATCTGATTGAGCATCTAGGGCAGTTAGGTTTTGTCATGGATGGGGAGTTAAACCAAGATTTAGTCTTGCAGTCACTCCCGGATTCGTTCTCGCAGTTCGTTATGAACTTTCACATGAACAAGCTGGATGTCAGCTTAGCTGAGCTCCACAACATGCTGAAAACTGCTGAGGCGAATTTTCCCTCCAAAAGGGGTTCTGTTCTTATGATCGGTGCCAGTACCTCTACTAAGAGGAAGAGGAACTGGAAGCCGAAGAATAAGAAAAAGAGTGAGAATAAGCCTGTTCCACCAAAGGCTGACCCGAAAAGCAAAGGAGTTTGCTTCCACTGTAACAAGGTGGGACACTGGAAGAGGAACTGCAAGGTTTACCTTGCAGAGTTAAAGAATAAGAAGGGCAATGAGATTACCGCTTCTGATTCAGGTATGTTCATGATTGAACTAAATATGTCTTTAAGTCAGATTTCTACTTGGGTATTGGATACTGCTTGTGGGTCTCATATTTGCAATTCGTTGCAGGGACTAAAGCAAAGTAGATCTCTGGGGGAAGATGAAGTGATTCTATTGATGGGCAATGGAGCAAGAGTTGCTGCTACAGCTGTAGGATCATTTCCTTTGCATATGCCTACGGGCAAAACTATTGTGTTAAATAAATGTTATTATGTACCATCAATTGTAAGAAATATTGTTTCTATTCCTGTACTTGATTCGGATGGTTTTACATTTATTGTTGAGAATAATAAATGTTTAATTAAGAGAAACAATATTATTTATGGATACGGTACATTACATAATGGTTTGTATATATGTGACTTAGAACATAATTTGTTTCAAATTGAACAACCAAATAATAAAAGAAAAAGAGATAATAAAAATCCAACTTACTTATGGCACTGTAGACTAGGTCATATTAGTGAGAACAGACTTCGCACATTACATAAGGATAAGTTACTAGAACATTTTGATTTTGAATCATATCCTACATGCGAGTCTTGTCTCATGGGTAAAATGACTAAATCTCCATTTACTGGACATGGAGAGAGAGCTGCGGGGTTGTTAGACTTGGTACACACAGATGTGTGTGGACCAATGTCAACAAGTGCTAGAGGAGGATTTTCATACTTCATTACATTTACGGATGATCGATCCAGGTTAGGATATGTATATCTTATGAAATACAAATCCGAAGCTTTTGAAAAGTTCAAGGAATATAGAAATGAAGTAGAAAAACAAACCGCACGTAGTATAAAAGTTCTTCGATCAGATCGAGGAGGTGAGTACTTAAGCGGAGAGTTTTTAGGTTATCTTAAAGAAAATGGTATAGTTTCTCAATGGACCCCTCCCTATACTCCACAATTAAATGGAGTATCTGAGAGAAGGAATCGTACTCTATTAGATATGGTAAGGTCCATGATGAGCTTTACTGATCTTCCAGTATCACTATGGGGTTATGCTTTAGAGACGTCAGCGTATTTACTGAACAAGGTGCCTTCTAAATCGGTTCTCACGACCCCACATGAGATGTGGAGTAGGAAGAAACCAGATCTTAAACATGTTAAGGTTTGGGGGTGTCCAGCTTATGTCAAGAAAGTTGAACATGATAAGTTGGAACCTAGATCCGTGAAATGCAATTTTGTGGGATATCCTAAAGAAGGTCATGGATATTATTTCTATGATCCTTCTGATCAAAGGATATTTATTTCTAGACACGCACACTTCTTAGAGGAACAGTTCCTCCTTGATAGAAATAGTGGGAGAAATATTGAACTTGATGAAGTTCAAGAAACACAAAATGCAACGATTAGAGAAGAAGTACCTGTTCAGAAAGAACAACCTTCTGTAGAACAACCTTTACGTAAGTCAGAGAGAGTGTCCCGCCCAATCGAAAGATATTACGGGCTTGTCATTGAAAATGATGATGATTTGTCATTTGTTGATGATGAGGACCCTATGACTTATGAAGAGGCTGTGAGTTGTAATGACTCAGAGAAATGGCAGGATGCCATGAAATCCGAAATGGACTCAATGTATATAAACCAAGTGTGGACTTTGGTTGAGGCACCTGAAGGATTTAAACCCATTGGGTGCAAATGGATATACAAACGAAAGTTAGGAGCAGATGGCCAGGTGGAGACCTATAAGGCCAGGCTTGTGGCAAAAGGATTCAAACAAAGACAAGGGATTGACTTTGATGAAACCTTTTCGCCTGTAGCCTTGCTCAAATCCATTAGGATTTTGCTTGCGATTGCAGCCTACTATGATTACGAGATCTGGCAAATGGACGTAAAGACGGCCTTCCTCAATGGGAAACTTGAAGAGGAAGTGTATATGACACAGCCAGAGGGTTTTGTTTCCAGTGGAAACGAAAATCTAATATGTAGACTGCTGCGAACCATATATGGTTTGAAGCAAGCTTCTCAAAGATGGAACATCCGTTTTGATGAGACAATCAAAGAGTTTGATTTTATCAAAAACTTAGATGAACCATGTATTTACAAGAAGGTTAGTGGGAGCGCGGTAACATTTCTTATATTGTATGTGGATGACATACTTATAATAGGAAATGATATACCGATGTTACAATCAGTCAAGGTCTGGCTATCAAAGAACTTCACTATGAAGGACTTGGGAGAGGCATCCTATATTTTAGGGATGAAGATCTATAGAGATAGATCTAATCGAACGATTGGCCTATCCCAAGGTACATACATCGATAAAGTGCTAAAACGGTTTAGCATGGAGAACTCGAAAAGAGGTCTCATTCCTATTAGTCATGGGATTACTCTTTCCGAGAAGATGTCTCCAAAGACATATGAGGAAAGGGTGCGCATGAGTAGGATTCCTTATGCCTCGGCAATAGGATCCATCATGTATGCGATGTTATGTACTAGAGCTGATGTTGCTCATTCACTTAGTGTGACGAGCAGATATCAGTCTAACCCAGGTGAAGAACACTGGAAAGCAGTGAAGAACATATTGAAGTACTTGAGAAGGACTAAAGATGTTTTTCTTGTTTTTGGTGGATCTGAATTGAAAATTGAGGGTTATACTGACTCTAGTTTTCAATCAGAAGGCGATGGTAGCAGATCCCAGTCAGGGTATGTATTTACTCTAAATGGGGGAGCGATTAGTTGGAAGAGTTCCAAACAGCCTACAACGGCTGACTCCACAGCGGAAGCGGAATATATAGCTGCATGTGAAGCTGCAAAGGAAGCTGTCTGGATAAGGAAATTTGTTTCTGATTTGGGAGTAGTTCCTAGCATTGAGGATCCTATAGTGTTGTATTGTGATAACAACGCTGCGATAGCTCAAGCTAAGGAACCAAGATCCCATAAGAATTCCAAACACGTGTTGCGGCGCTTTCATCTGATTCGAGAGATCATAGAAAGAGGGGATGTCAACATCGTAAGAATTGACACACATAACAACATAGCGGACCCATTTAGTAAGGCATTGTCTCAGGCTCACTTTGATCGACATAGAGATAAGATGGGTATAAGATACCAGAGTGATTGGCTTTAGTACAAGTGGGAGTTTGATAGTATTTTGTCCTAAACCCAATCATGTGTGATGAGTTAGGAAATACTTTCATGTAATCTTATTTGATTTTATTTATATTAATAAAAGACTTGTTGTTTTTATTACGGGCTTTATCTCTTTAAAGTGTTTAAATAAGAAGTTCCATAGTTTAGAGTAAAGCTTCTAGAATTATAATGAGATTATAATAATGAGATCTAGAAGATGATAACACTAAACTTAAATAGTTCCCGATCGTAGGATAACTAATTGGGAGTTAGTCAATCCGTAAAGATCGGTACATACTATGCTTGCTTCCTCGGAAGGATGTCTGTTCTCATAGACATTCGTGTGGTGACATTATAGCTAGTATGTAGGTGCTTATTGGAGAATAAGTTCACTGAACGTGACTTGATCAAATGAACGACTAATGGAGTTTACTCACGTGTTAATAGTTGTTCATAAGTTGATGGTGGTACAAGTGTCCTTAGACTTGAGACCGTTAAAGTAATCTTATATACAATGAACTATGTTTTGGTTTAGTTCTAAGTCCTCAAGGGACAATCATTAGTTCTATTCCGGGTATAGGAATTTGTATATGAAGATAGTTAACGATCGATAAAGAATCTACCCCTTTCAGTAAAAAAAAGTGAATATCCTATGATGTTCTTACTATGTTAGTTCTGGAATCTCTGGCCAGAGTAATTGAAGTTAGAAAGAGTTTCTAATTCAAATGAACTAGACATAATGTATAAGAAATTATATGATTAAATTAAATAGGCTTGACACGCGATCCATGCCTTGTATTTAATCGGGATATTGTCGGGTAGAAGGAATTGATTGTACGGTAACCATTTGCTGAATAGGTTTTATATATTCTAAGCAATGAATTCATATTATCCGGATAGTCGCGATATATTCAAAAGTATCACTCACGATGTAGAATAAATATTAATTACTTATGTAATTATATTTAACGAATTATTTAGTAATTCGTATAAGTAATAATAAATAGTTTATTATTATTTATTTCTACTACCGGCTTAATATTGAACCTAAAGGGTCACACCATAAAAAGGTTAATTTTTATAGATGATGAGAATAATTAATAATGGCTATGAATTATTTATTTATTGAATAATTAATTAATTAGCAATTATTTATAGTTTATTAAATGAGATTTAATAGATTATAAATAAATTAAGAAAAGTTCTTAATAATTATTAATTACAAAATTTAGTTTGAGAAATTAATTTTTATGAGAGAATTATTTTCAGAATGGGATTAATAATTAAAAAGGTTTTAATTATTAAATGATTATTTAATTAGATAAAGTAAAGACTTTATTTCTTTAAATATCAATCATTCCAAGAGTTGGAAGATACAACAAACACATAACACAAAAACATCCCAGGGGTTAAGGAGGATCATGGAGAGCTTTTGAAGTTCATCAAAATCATTCAAAACCATTTAATTTATTTTCTCAATTGTTCTTCATCTACTATATGATATTTGATCTTGGTGGATACCATTAGAGCACTCCACACTTGAGGGGTGATTGCTGGAAATCAAAGATACATTCATAACAATCCCAGGAAAGCTATCAAGGTATTTTTCTTGTGTTCATACAATTTTTAAATCTATATACATGATTAATTAGGTTTTTATGCAAGTAAATGTGATTTACGCTTCCGCTACGGTCATAAATTCCTTCAAAAGTAATCAATGCCTTCCTTTTGCTTAAAGCCCTTAGCTACCAGCCTAGCCTTATACTTATCTATTGAGCCATCAGGATTCATCTTCCTTTTGAAGACCCATTTACATCCTATAGTAGAACACCCAGGAGGTAGATCAACTAACTCCCATGTTCCATTAGAAACAATAGAGTCAATTTCACTTTTTACAGCACCTTTCCAGTACCTAGATTATGAAGAATCCATGGCCTGTCGAAAAGTTAAAGGTTCATCCTCGATATTGTAAGTGATAAAATCACTTCCAAAATCCTTGACTACCTTAGCACGCTTACTCCTTCTAGGTTCCTCTACTTTATCAGGAGTAGAGCTACTACCAGGATCTGCCCCCACATTTGTCATCCTTTCCACATGATCAGGAATGGACCTCGATGTGTGAGTGGGATCATCATCAGGAATACCCTGAGGTATACCAGTCTTCATAGGGAACACATCCTCAAAGAATGTTGCATCACGAAATTCAACTATAGTGTTAGCCACTATTCCGTCTATGTCAGATTTTAACACTAAAAATCTCATAGCCGTAGTGGTTTCAATATAGCCCAGAAAGATGCAATCAACAGTTTTCGGTCCTAGTTTCTTTCTCTTGTGTTCAGGGACAAGTACCTTTGCAAGGCACCCCCACACACGAAGATATTTTAAACTAGTCCTTTTCTCTGTCCATAATTCATAAGGTGTCTTGTCCATATGTTTCAGAGGTACTCTATTCAGAATATGGCAAGCCGTATTTAGAGCTTCTCCCCACATGTACTTAGGCAACCCTGAATTAATCAACATACTATTGATCATATCCTTAAAGGTTCTGTTCTTTCGTTCTGCCACCCCATTAGACTCAGGTGTGTATGGTGGAGTTACCTCATGAACTATACCATTGCTCTTGCAAAATTCATTAAATGAGTTACTCGTATACTCACCACCTCTATCTGATCTCAAACGTTTAAGTACTTTACCAGTTTGTGTTTCAGATTCAGTTTTGAACATAATGAATTTATCTAGTGCTTCATCTTTATGTTTAAGCAAATAAACATAACAATATCTACTACAATCATCTATAAAAGTAATGAAATACCTATTATGTTCCTTGGTCAAGACACCACCAAATTCACATATGTCACTGTGCACTAAATCTAACACATTCGAATCCCTAACCACATTATGAAAGGGTTTCCTAGTTTGTTTAGCAGTCACACATACTTGACACTTAGATTTCTTATCAATGGCATGTTTTGGAATCAACTCTAAGTTCATCATATTCTTTAGAGCACCAAAATTCAAGTGACCAAGACGTGCGTGCCACAAATCAGATGATTCAACACAATTAACAGAAGGAACAACATTATTATTAATAAAACTGCCCAAAACAGGCTCAACATTTATTAAAAATAATTCATCCGACAAGTAACCTTTGCCAAAGAATACACCAGTATTTGTAATAACTACTTTATTACATTTCAAAGAAACTTCAAAACCATTCTTAACTAAACAACTTCCACTTATTATATTTCTACGAATATTAGGAACATGGTGCACTCTAGTGAGGGATAGAACACGCCCAGAAGCGAACTTCAAGTCCACGTTTCCTATTCCAAGTACTTGAGCTACACTCGCATTCCCCATCGTCACAGTCACTCCATGAGTCTGTTGATAAGATATGATAGCCTTATAGATTTTGATGATCACTTGTTAGCAAGCTTACTCGAGTATACTGATCAATTAAGCTAGCTATATATGATTCTCTATTGCAGGCTAAAAAAAATATCTCTAGTCAGCAAGCTGAGATGTTTGTTATATAGCTTAAGTGTTATATAAGCAAGCTGAGTTTATAGAATATGTGCTCATCAGCTAGCTGCCTGGGCGACCAGAAAAACTACTTGTCAAGTTTTTCAACTCGGTTTTTTAATTGCATAAATTGATTAAAACGTGTTAGAGCATATTCATATCATTGCTATTGTTTAGTTATTTGTTCAAGACACAGAGAATATTTCAAGATACTTTATCTTGATATAAGGAATACTTTTGACTAAATATTGATTAAACAATTAGCACTCATGTGCTACATTATATCTTGTCTAGCATGAGAATATATTTGGCAGGTTCTTTGATTCAAACAAAAGGAATTACTCCTTAAGAACCGTTGTCTTTCATTATGACATCTTTAATAGATTATTAGAATGCATGTCTCATAATTACACCACTACACATTGTCTAGGAATAATGTAAATGTGTTAAACACATGCTTCGGCTATATTCACAGAAAACACTACAATTCCTTCTAACATTTCACTTGTGCTCAGCCACTAGAAGATATTCAAATCACAGGCTCTGCAAAGTGTATTAGCAACGGCTTGAAGGGAATCTTAGCACTCCACTAATCTGATCAATTCATGATGGCATGAACGTGGGAGCATCCTTGAAGAAGTTGATGAGCTACTTGGTTCTATATATATTCATGATTATCTGCAAAAGAAGATAACACACTACAAGAGAATACACAAGCACAACTCCTGCAATTCATTTCCAGATTTCAAAGAGAGCTCATTTTCATTACCGAGAGTATATATTGAGAGAGTTCGATTATTTGAGTTGTAAACACAAACATTGCTTTATTTGTTCAAGTGTAAAGTGTTGTTGATAGCTGAGCTAACGTGGTAACAAGGGTTGGGAACTAGTTTGCTAGAGAAGAGTGTACTTGGGAAGTATAGGTCTTAGAGAGCATTTAGTTCAAGAACAAGGGTTCCAGTTAGCTAGCTGCCAACAAGGGTGAGAAAGGGAGATATATTAGTTGATCTTGTAATCGGTATTTTCATTGATCAATAATATATTCTCTTACCAGTTGGTAAGGGACCAGGAAGTAGACCGTAGAAGATAGGGGTCGAACCTGGCTAAAACTCGTGTGTTGTTTAATTTCTGTCTTTATATTTCTACACTGCATTTATCATTTCAGCTTGCTCACAGCCACGTTTTACTGCATCTTAGCTAGCTGACTAGACAGCAAAATAAACTAAATTCAACAGAAGTTTTCATAAATTTAAAAACTGGTATAATTTGTCATATACACCTATTCCCCCTCCCTCTAGGTGTGATTTTCAGTTGGTATCAGAGAGTGGAATACTAATCTTTCTGTAACAGGAAAAGTATCGATCTAATGGCTGACAAATATCCAGAAGGAACTTCTGATCACCGAGCACCTCTATTGCTTGGTACTGAGAACTACAACTGGTGGAAGAATAGAATGGAGATATATCTTTCCAGAGAACCACTTATGCTAAGAGTCGTTCAAAAGGGGCAATTTGAATTCTTTGACGCAAAATCAAAACTGAAGGATGTTGATGAGCTTACTGATGCGGAGCTTATCAAATATAGTTACAATGGAAAGGCCAGAAATTCCCTCATGAATGGTTTGTGTTCAACTGAATGTGACAAAATCTCATCATGCAAGACCGCCAAAGAAATTTGGGATACCCTAGAGTTATGTCATGAAGGCTCCAAAGGATTAAAGAAGGTGAAACTAAGCAAGCTGATGAATGAGTTTGGAAACTTCAAACTCAAGGAAGGCGAAACTATTAGGGAGAGTCAAGCTAGGTTCCAGACAAACATGAATGCACTAAAGCAACTCGGAAAGAACATTCCTCAAGAAGAAATCAATATGAAGATTTTGAGTGCGGTGCCATTTATCTTCGAACCTAAGGTGACGGCTTTGGAATCATCACCAATAATTGATACTATGGATCAATTATCGGTGTTTGCTGAATTGGAACAATTTGAAAGCAAAATTCTGGAAAGCAAGACAAGTGATACTCATGCTCCAGCCTCTCAAATGAAGAAATTAGCACTTCATGCTGACTCTGTTAGCAAGCTAGTATCCGATGATGAATCTGATGAAGAGCTTGCTATCATAACAAGGAAGATCAATAAACTGATTAACCTCAGAAACAAGATAAAGAAGGAGAAGATACTCCCCAACAACAAAAAGTTCTCTAGAGAAAGCAATGATCAAACATGTTTTGAATGTGGCAAGACAGGACACTTCAAAAGAGATTGTTACAAGCTGAAAAATAAGCCTAATCAGCAAGCAGCCTCAAGAGACAAAAAGAAATCTAAAGCATTTTTATCATGGAGCGATGATGATGAGTCGGCTTCTAATAATGATTTAAGTGATGAAATGATCAATCTAGCACTTGTTGGAATTGATGATGAAGATATCACACAAGGAAACACGGAGGAAGTCTATATTGAAAGTGATGCCTCGGATTCGGAGGATAACAATAGTGAGGTAAATTCATTCAACTATGACTTGTCTACTGGTACTTCTATATTGGAAAAACTAACCGACCAGGAACAAAGTAATGTGTCTATGGAGGAATTTCTAGCACTTAAAGCTGAAAATAGCAAGCTGACAAAGAAGAATGTCCATCTTAAAATGTTGGTTTCTGATCTTATGGCTGAAAACACTCTGGAAGATACACATGATGAGGTCATTGAGCTCAAGGCCAAGATTACTCAATTGGAAGGATTGAATAAAGTCATAATAAAAAGAAATGATGTTTTACAAAAGGAAGTCAGCAAGTTGAAGCCAAAGATGCATGTATTGAGAAAGATATGATTGAGGAATCAAGTTCAAAAGAAGAAAATCAGAAAATTGAGAGAATCAAGGAACTGGAACAGGAAGTGAAAAATCTCCAAAAAGGAATGGGAAAATTTGTTCAAGGAGAGGAAGTACTCAAATCTTTGATGAAGCAAGCTAAGGTTCCTTTGAAAAATGAAGGACTTGGAGGAGCTTCAACAAGTCTCAAATATAATGGAAAGAGTGGAATTCCGTATGACTATGCCATGCCTTGGAAGATCTGTCAAAAATGTAAAAAGAAGGGTCATTTAGTAAAACATTGCAATGTTCAAGTTGAGCCAGCTTACTGGGAAAGACAGAAGACTTATAATAAGCAAGCTGACAGAACCAAGAGAAGCATAAATCACTCCCCCAAAATAATCCAAAAATGGATCAAGAAGTCTGATCTACATGTTCTTTATGTTCTATCTACTGACCATGGTGGATCCAACCAAATTTGGGTATCCAAGTAGTAAGTATGTTAATTGTCCGTATACATTTCATTGAATATGAGTATATTATTATTGTGGTACTAATGAGATTCCTCTAGTATATAGATGGGACAAATATATGTATATGTATTGTATTCTGCAAAAAATGGAAAAGGAGAAAACTATGAGATGAAGTACATTCATGATCATTTAGAATGTGTACTGCCTAAGCAGCAAGCTATTATGCAATCCACTAGAAGAATTGCTATGGCAGAAAGCTCGAAAATGTGCTTTCAGCATGCTGGTTTGATTAATTCAACTTTATTTATACAATAATCAGCATATTACTTGTTAATTGATTTACCACATGTTTTATGCTTACATGCTTATCTTGTTTACCCCTTTTCTGATGATGTCATAAGGGGATAAGAATATGAATTCATGTGATAAAAGGTCTATAATGTTAGATTATATAACATGTTTGGGATTTATCAACTAGTATTTTTGTGTATGGATGATTCGTGTTTAAATCTTATTGCATACGATGATATATGTTAACCTGATTACATGACTATATGTTGAGATATTTTGTTAATCAGGGTAAGCATTGTTTTAGGGGGAGCAACATAGTCTCTCCGATGTATTCTAGTATGTCATCATCAAAAAGGGGGAGATTGTTAGCTTGATGTTTTGATGATGAATACAAATGTTGTTTATGAATATTTCATGCTTTATTATCTAATCTTGTTTTACAGGAAGCATGGATTTAGGGGGAGTTTTACTCTCCTATAAATTATTGAGTAATCATCAAAAAGGGGGAGATTGATAGCCTTATAGATTTTGATGATCACTTGTTAGCAAGCTTACTCGAGTATACTGATCAATTAAGCTAGCTATATATGATTCTCTATTGCAGGCTAAAAAAAATATCTCTAGTCAGCAAGCTGAGATGTTTGTTATATAGCTTAAGTGTTATATAAGCAAGCTGAGTTCATAGAATATGTGCTCATCAGCTAGCTGCCTGGGCGACCAGAAAAACTACTTGTCAAGTTTTTCAACTCGGTTTTTTAATTGCATAAATTGATTAAAACGTGTTAGAGCATATTCATATCATTGCTATTGTTTAGTTATTTGTTCAAGACACAGAGAATATTTCAAGATACTTTATCTTGATATAAGGAATACTTTTGACTAAATATTGATTAAACAATTAGCACTCATGTGCTACATTATATCTTGTCTAGCATGAGAATATATTTGGCAGGTTCTTTGATTCAAACAAAAGGAATTACTCCTTAAGAACCGTTGTCTTTCATTATGACATCTTTAATAGGTTATTAGAATGCATGTCTCATAATTACACCACTACACATTGTCTAGGAATAATGTAAATGTGTTAAACACATGCTTCGGCTATATTCACAGAAAACACTACAATTCTTTCTAACATTTCACTTGTGCTCAGCCACTAGAAGATATTCAAATCACAGGCTCTGCAAAGTGTATTAGCAACGGCTTGAAGGGAATCTTAGCACTCCACTAATCTGATCAATTCATGATGGCATGAATGTGGGAGCATCCTTGAAGAAGTTGATGAGCTACTTGGTTCTATATATATTCATGATTATCTGCAAAAGAAGATAACACACTACAAGAGAATACACAAGCACAACTCCTGCAATTCATTTCCAGATTTCAAAGAGAGCTCATTTTCATTACCGAGAGTATATTGAGAGAGTTCGATTATTTGAGTTGTAAACACAAACATTGCTTTATTTGTTCAAGTGTAAAGTGTTGTTGATAGCTGAGCTAACGTGGTAACAAGGGTTGGGAACTAGTTTGCTAGAGAAGAGTGTACTTGGGAAGTATAGGTCTTAGAGAGCATTTAGTTCAAGAACAAGGGTTCCAGTTAGCTAGCTGCCAGCAAGGGTGAGAAAGGGAGATATATTAGTTGATCTTGTAATCGGTATTTTCATTGATCAATAATATATTCTCTTACCAGTTGGTAAGGGACCAGGAAGTAGACCGTAGAAGATAGGGGTCGAACCTGGCTAAAACTCGTGTGTTGTTTAATTTCTGTCTTTATATTTCTGCACTGCATTTATCATTTCAGCTTGCTCACAGTCACGTTTTACTGCATCTTAGCTAGCTGACTAGACAGCAAAATAAACTAAATTCAACAGAAGTTTTCATAAATTTAAAAACTGGTATAATTTGTCATATACACCTATTCCCCCCCCCCCTCTAGGTGTGATTTTCAAGATACAAATAGAGTAATATCAGTACAAATATGTACATTAGCTCCAGTATCAATCAACCATTCATGAGACGAATAAGTGGAAAGAAGTACAGGGTTGTAGGTCACATACCCGTTGTCAGTTTCAGAAGCAATAGCCTCACCAACAACCATGTTAACCGTAGACCCACCAGTGGTTCCAAGCACAGTGTTAGCTTGTGCTCCCACAACAGGTTTCTTAGCTTTCTTTACAGGACAGTCCTTGCTCCAATGACCAACCTGTCCACAAGACCAACATGGTTTGTTTGCCTTTGGTTTCTTAGCCTTGTTCTTGTCCTTAGAGTTAGTGTTTTCCTTCTTAGTGACAGACTTTCTTTTCTGTCCTACAGTCACTACATTCACCTTCGAACTCCCAGCATGTTCAGTAGGCATCACATGTCCTTGCTTGGACTTGTGTTGCTCCTGCACAGAGATGTCCAACATAAGGTTTGTCCAAGTGATCTCTCCTTTCTGTCTTTTCAGGGAGAGTGCAAACTCTTCCCAAGACTTAGGGAGCTTTTCAATCACAGACATAACCTGAAACTTTTCAGGAAGGTCCATACCAGACTCCTTCAAAGCATGAACCAACATCTCAAACTCATGCACCTGCTCAGTCATGGACTTAGTATCCGCCAGTTTAAATTCAAGGAACCTAGCCACAGAATACTTTTCCAATCCTTGCGAATCAGTATTATGTGTCTGGTCAAGCTTCTCCCATAAGAGCTTAGCAATTTAGGAGTCAGATGAATAAACATCGAATAGAGTGTTCGCCAAAGCTGCCAGAATTGCAGCCCTAGCCACCCCATCCTTTTCCTCCCACATGGTATAAGTCTTAACAGTTTCAGCTTTCTCCTTAACCACAATTGGTTTCTCATACTGCACCACTGGCCATAGACCCTTTACCGTTAACCACAGTTTCATATTTTTCTGCCAACGAGAAAAACCAACACCCCCACCGAATTTATCAGGCATACCTGACATATCGATAGGTTGTGGGAAACGGTACGTAGTCCAATCAATGGTAGGTACAGTAACAGTAGACTCAGAACCAGTCTCAACAACAGGAGTTTTTGTTTCGTTAACCATCTTGTTAATTAACAATATATAACACAAATAATCTCTTCAAGATTGTCGGGTATAATTCAACTACAGCAACAATGAGGCAGTGATATATATTAAACAAGAACAGGCATAAAACCAATTAACAGAAACAAATCACGAAGGCAACACAAGAATATAATTTAGAGACTGTAATTAACGAGAAAAGTAAGAACAAACTTATCTCCCACAGAAGCTATTAGCAATACTGATCAGAGAGAGAAGAACAGCTGAGTCACCAAGCCCTTCGAGAAGACTTGGCTGTTCTTGAAGAGATTATTGCCCCACTTCGCTGTGTTGGGTTGCTGCAATAATACTTCCAGGATAAAACAGCTCCGATCAATGTGTTCACAGATACACCAGAGATCAACGACGACCAGCACCTCAGTTCACCTAAGAATTATGTAAATAATCTGTTTGTGTCGAGAGAGAACAGAGAAGAAGAACGAACAAGGGTTTTCCTTAACGTATATCCTTCTTAACGTTACGTCTTCGATATATATAATACCCAAAAATAAAACGTAAGAGATATGCCTTAAAAGGAAAGTAAATATTCTGATTTAATTTCATTAACTGCATCAGTATTTATTTTTTCAGTTACAACTGCGTCAGGATCTGGCCATCAGTAGCATCAGGATTTGATGTCCGTCAGGATCAGGATTCAGTGCTCGTCAGGAACTGATATCCATCAGGATTTAGTCCATCAGTATCTGATGTCTGACTAAGTCCATCAGGATTTGTTCCAAGTATTGATCCAGTCCAGGATTTTATCCAAGTATTGATCCATTCATTTCCAGTACTGCTATAACAAATAAATCTGAAACCTGTTAAAATAAATCAATATTTCAGGTAATAAAATTCCTCGCCCAGGTCGCCTCGCGTACGCGAGACGCCGAGACATTTCGCCCAAATCGCCCTTCGACCCGTGTCGTGTCGTGTCGTGTCGTGGCGAGGTGGCGGCAGCGCGCGTGTGTGTGCGCGAGGCTCACACTACAACCATTCACACCCACATGCCTTAGTAGTTATACACTACACTTGCACATGGAGCTATATAAAGCCACCAACCTCTCATTACCAATTCTATGTGGGACTCAAGTTATTTCAACTAACTAACCCACATAACCCATTTCAAGCAAGCAACTTCAACTCAATTTATTTATGGATTCCACTAAGAAAATGTCTTAGATCCAAACATGAAAGTTTAAGTCCTCATAACAAGGAACAACATTCACTTGTTAGTTTCCGGAAATTACATCAAGAACATATTATAAATATGCCTCAAACTTTCCATTTTCTAACAATTTCTTCCAAATCTCTGGAGTCTGGATCAAACTTGCTCAAAAAAAATCTTTCACAGTATGTCTTCTGATAGGCTAAGTTTCTTCTGGGCACATTTATTTACTATGTTACCTTTGCCCTTTCTGGAAGTTCCTGCATATCAAACGTTCAACCTATAGAAACTAAAGATCAATAATACCTAGTTGACTTCGCTTCAGTTTATTAAACTGTCAAATGTCAGAAGATCAACAGTAAGTCAAATGATCTACAGTAGTTATAATGATGTAATCAGTTACGTATATTAAGCTTATTAAGCTTATATATAGACTTCATTAGAACTCTTGTAAAATAACACAGAACATTCATTGAATCCTTCTGTTGTTCATTCCTTGGCATAGCTAGGGTCTTATTTCTAACATGGTATCAGTGAGGGTAACGTCCTAGGGAAACACATTTGCAGAAGAAATCAAAGTTGCAGAAGAAAAAAAATAACTGCCCAGATTTTGATTTTTTCAGAATCAAACCAAACTTACATACTGTGAAGAAGAGCTGTAAAGAAGATAAACCTAGAAATCCGGTCGCCAGAAACCACCTCACGCGCCGCCACGCGCCGCCTGAAGCAGCCAGAAGCTGCCAGACACGCCCACGCGCCGGCGCGTGTGACAGATTTCGGACCTTTTCCGGCGAAATTGCAGAAGACTTTCCTGATCGCCTCTTCATTACGAATTCATCTGTGTTGGTAGATTTCATTGTAGAAAGTGGACCTGATGTCTTGGGAACTCCAATGGAAGTGAAGAGGGAGATATTGGTGAATCTGAATGAAGCGTCATCAACAATTGATCCCCCTGAGGATTGGGAAGGTGTTTCACCAGACCAACTGTTGTTGCAGCTCGCATCAACTTGGGAAATTGATCTGCAACAGCTTGAAAAGTGATGAACTTTTATAAATCTGCTGCTTTATTATGAGGGAAGAGGCCTGTGGGCAGATTGTATTGGCGAAGAAGATATGGAGATATGTGCGTGTATATATGCACGTAATCACGTATGTATATATCGAAACAAAAGGATGTAATGAAAAAAAAGGGGGGGTGGAGATGTAAAAAAAAAAAAAAAGAAAGATGCTAAAGCAAAAGAGAAACAAAAAAAATTCTAAAGCAAAAGCATCCACTAGAAAGAAAGATGCTAAAGGAAACCAGAAAAAAAAATGTTGACGATCAGGAAAAAAAATGTTGTCGACCACGAGGCTGGTTGCAGTAAAAAAAAAGGGATAAGAAAGAAAAGAAAGGAAAAAAAGATTTTAAAAAAAAGTGATTATAGATCCGATAAAAAAAATTATTTTGCATTTATTTTCTTAAGGGAAAGTAGTGCTAATATTAAAAAAAAAATCTGGATCTTTTGAAGTATCACTTTGATTTTAGGAGTTTGCCCCAGGTTATAGATTTAATTGTGTAGTATTCAAATGGTTGTTGATATTACGGTATCTCTCCACTTTATTACGATGCTGCAAATTAAATAGTTCAGGTGGCGTTATTCCGACGAAGCAGCAGAAGTAGTGTATATAAGTTCACTGCCATGACGACAAAGAAGCAGAAGTAGTAGTATGTATACAGACATACACACAGTTCACTGCTATATCTTGTTAATACCGAGTGACCACAAAGTCGAGTCTCGGTTTCTTAAATAATCAGTTCAAGGACTGATTGGTGGTCATCCACCGTTGTGTTGAAAAGCAACACTTTCTAGTTTTGACATGGCCTAAAATATATCGTGTGGTCGAAAATCCGAGTCCCGGTATCCCAAAATTCTCAGATAATTAATCCCAAGATAGGTCAATCCCAAGATGGGCAATCTCAAGATGGATCTTTAACTCCAAGATGAGTAAATCTCAAGATGGGTCAATCCTAAGATGGGTCTCCAATTCCTAAAGATGGGTCAAGTTGGAAGCTTAGGTTATGCACAACTGCTTCTAAGTGTTCCACTCTTCAATCCCAATATAGGTATTTCATCCCAAGATGGGATTTCGAGTGAGGGGGCGTGTCAAATGTCAGAAGATCAACAGTAGGTCAAATGATCTACAGTAGTTATAAGTGATGTAATCAGTTACGTATATTAATCTTATTAAGCTTATATTTCATTAGAACTCTTGTAAAATAACACAGAACATTCATTGAATCCTTATGTTGTTCATTCCTTGGCATAGCTAGGGTCTTATTTCTAACATAAACAAAAATGTATAAACATCTTTATTCGGGGAAAAGGAAAATTCCATGATGTTTAGAGTATTGTTTGGGGATAACAAATGAGCAGAAGACCAGAAAAAGAAGACAAGCTGATTTAGACTATAGACACAAATCTATAGACAAGATCACTGCAGGATTTTCCCCTCAAATAAAAAGATCCTGAAATACAATTTATCTTGCCCAGCAACCTGAGGGGAAGAAACAACTAGGTTACCTTATAACAGTAAAAGTTACTAATGCTCGGAAAAAAATAACACACATTAAAATTCCGCAAGAAGTGGACAGGGATATGGTACAAACAATAAAATTTTGTCCAACTTAGTAAAGATGCATCTTTTAAATTTGGAAAAATTAAAAAAAAAAGAAGTATTATCTTCAAGACTTTCTTTGTTAACCCAAGTAGACTTTCTCAAAAGTCAAAATGTTTGCGTAAGGTTAATAGTTCTGTAGGACACATTCACTGAGAAGCACAAATAGTATCTTCATCTTGGGATCCATTCGTTTGTTCGCCAGTGCACTATTTAGATTCAATCTAAGAAGCACGGACTCGGATACGGCGACACGGGACACGGGTACGGGGACTCGAGGATTCGCCAATCATCGAAGAGTCTTGGATACGGGACTCGGTAAATAAAATAAAAATAATAAATAAATAAATAAATAAATGTATATACATATATATATATATATATATATATTCATAATAAGATTTGTATATGTAAAACACTTAACATGTTCATTCATAAATGCACAAGTTCATAACAAGTAATAAAAGTTTCATTCTTGGGCTGGGTTATTTTACTTGGGCTGGGTTTTTTTTAAATAGGGCCGAGTCCAGGCCGAGTCGGGGCCGAGTCCAACCACGTTTTCATCCCGACTCTCCACCTGGCGAGTCCGACACGCACTCAGCCGAGTCGGGGCCGAGTCGCCGAGTCGGGCGAGTCGGACTCGCATACGGCAGCCAAAACGAAGAGTCCGTGCTTCCTAGGATTCAATAAATTCTGACACAGTTCTTTTCCTACTGATCCATCCGTTTGTTCCCCAGTGCACTATTTAGATTCTATAAATTCTGACCAGTTCTTTTCCTACTGATCTGTTAGTTCTCTTCTATAGATTTAAGTCTGTAGTCTAAATCAATCCGTCTTCTTTTGCTGGTCTTGTGAACTCATTTGTTATCCCAAACAGTGCACTCTAAACATCAAGGAATTTTACCTTTTCCTTGAATAAAGTTTACATATTACTAAAAAAACCGAAGCACATATAGTATCTTCATCTAGGGACACCAATCCATCCATTTGTTCGCCAGTGCATTTTTTAGATTCTGTAAATTCTGATGCAGTTCTCTAGCACTTCAAATTCTCGAGCTAGCAAAACATTAAGGCAAGCAAAAAGGACGGCATACATTTGTCTGGGGTGACCATTGTAGAGATCTTCACAAGGTTGATAAAGAACTAGATAATGTGTTGCAGGTTCAGTAAGTATCAGGTTTTAGAAGTTGTAGATCAAGAAACTTTTCTGTTCAAAAATTCGGCTCCAAAATATATTTCCTGTTAACAGTGAACTTTTTGATGTCCATCTCATGTGTGTGTGTTTGTGGATATCTTGCTAGTTGTACACTTCTACTACTTGTTGAAGCTCACAAAATATCTCACTGCATAACATACTTCAACTATCACAGGTTAGTACTTTAAAAGTAACATCTAGTCCAATAGTCCCTACTCCATAGTTCTACACTAATCATTTCACAGTCCCACTATCTATCCACCTTTATACAGACACAAAGTTCTTAGTATGATCCGTCACTCGTTCTCAATCCTTAATATGATTCTTGGATTACCCAAACCCATATCCGAAACTACAACTGGCTTAAACCATATGTCAATCAAATAAAGTGTACCTTAAAACGAGAAAATACAGTATAAACATTTACATGTATTGCCATTAGCGGAGAGAAAGCTGATTCGAATTTCTAGCTAAAGCCCTCTTCATCACGCTCTTGGTAAAATAAAACATAACGTGCAAAAAAGCCAGTCACTTTTTTTTTTTACAGAACTACATATTTGACATCCAACATTTAAAATAGTCAAAACCACTAACTTTTATACTGCGCATGTTGCAGGACCCATTTCATTTCCGAAGCATTATACCTCAGAGACTCAATTGAAACAAATAGCACCAATCAGTTCCGTAACATCCGAGTGACCCATGTCCCACAGAGGAATATGTATAGTTAGCATGCCGTTTGTTGCTGGGTAGGATAAATGGTTTCCTACTACATCTTTTAATCACAGAAATTGAGGAAAAATACTTGTGATAATATCAAAGAGTTGTTGGGGGTATGATATCATGCATGACATCTTAGGGGTTGTTGTAATAGTAGATGGTTGTTGGGGGTTGTTGAAATAGTGTTAAAGTATAGTTCTATATAAGAGGCAATTACCTCATTTGTAATACTTGGAGAAGTATGAATATAATTCATATCTATAAACTTCTACCCCAACTGATCTCCCTCTTCTATCTCTATAATTTCCACATATTCACAGAATTTGACATGGTATTAGAGCAAGTCGATCTATAGAGAGATTGAGAGCATTTCAGTTGAAGCTTTGTTGTTTTTCAAGGGAAACACCGGCTGCCTATTTTCTTCAGTTTCATCAACACATTCCAGAGAACAACCAGGCGACCCCTACCAGTACAAGAACAACCAGAAAACACGCTGCCAGGCACTGGTTGGCGTGTGGTTCAGCTCTGGTCAGATTCTGTTGAAACTTCCTAATCAGTTCAAGGGCTGATTGGTGGCCATGACGACAAAGCAGCAGAAGTAGTTGCATTTCAAACAACACAGTTCACTGCCTAAAATATGCATGTGCGGCACTTTCAATATTTTTTGACATTGCCTAAAATGTACTACGTGGTCGTAAGTCGAGTCCCGGTATTCCCAAAAATCTCAATTCTCAATTACAATCCTAGAGATGGGTCTAGTTGGAAGCTTAGGTTATGCACAAGTGCTTCTAAGTGTTCCACTCTTCAATTCCAAGATAGGTTTTTCATCCCAAGATGGAATTTCGAGTGAGGAGGCGTGTCAAAGAGTTGTTGGGGGTATGATATCATGCATGACATCTTAGGGGTTGTTGTAATAGTAGATGGTTGTTGGGAGTTGTTAAAATAGTGTTAAAGTATAGTTCTATATAAGAGGCAATTACCTCATTTGTAATACTTGGAGAAGTATGAATATAATTCATATCTATAAACTTCTACCCCAACTGATCTCCCTCTTCTATCTCTATAATTTCCACATATTCACAGAATTTGACAGATAACAAATGATGAACAGAAGTGCAAAAAGTGAATAGTAGCTAAAATTGACGATTTTGTAACAAATTGTCAAAGCAGGTAATGATTCATACCTGAAGAAACAATTGAAATGATAGGGTGATAAGGTTCTTTTTAAAAGCGACGATCAAGAGTTCTTGGTGTAATTTTCCCCCAAGCACTTCCTGACATATTCTCCTCTTCACTTCCTGACTGGTTCCTCCTAAAGGCTAAAACTGGGATTAAGAGTAACATATATGATAAAATTTTAATTTAATTTACTTCTCGTTTGTTTTACCTTTCATTTCATTTTCTATTTTCTCTCTTATCAGTCTAGCAGACAGAAGTAGTCTGTTTGGTGTGCAGTTTATTCCCTATTTTGTGCCAACCAAACAGAGTCTGTATCCACTAGTCTAACTGAAAAAGTAGATTGTTCCACTCTCACATTAATTTACATTTACTCCCTATTTCCTCTGACGAAAGCGAGTGTTTGTACAAAAAGTTTCTAACTTTCAGGTGGACTGCTGTTGAAATCTATACTATATTGGAGTAATAAGCAAACTAGGGGATAATTGGTAGTTTGGTTCAACCAAAGAATAGTGACCGTTAGATATTTAGTAAATAGATGATAACCGTTAGATCTAATAATAAGTAAATCACTCTTCTAAAGATCCAATGTTCGAATCCCGTCAACAACAAATTTATATTAAGATTTTATATTATTAGTTTTAAACAATACATGTCATTTATTAAATAACTATTATTATTACTAAATAATTTTATTAGTTAATATTACAAAGTTAAATTATATCCATAATAAATTATTATACTTTATTTTGTTTAATCATATAATTTTAAAAATATTTAAAAGTAACACATGCTTTGCACGGACTATAAGCTAGTTTACTTAAAACTTGGTTTAAAAGTGTTGAACTATACTATAAACTTGGTTTAATGTGCCATGTTATAAAAAATAATATTTACTATAAGAATGAAGGAACAAGTGAACAAATTAAGTTCACAAATGGATTCAATTGTTGAATTTTAGAAAACTAGAAGTGTAAGAGCAT
Organism: Kitagawia praeruptora; assembly: GCA_037693485.1. NCBI lineage: Eukaryota > Viridiplantae > Streptophyta > Magnoliopsida > Apiales > Apiaceae > Kitagawia > Kitagawia praeruptora. Next base: position 98,813,611 of record CM075354.1, on the reverse strand, counting down.
GTTCTCCACTACATTTCAACAAAGATTGTAGCAGTTGCGTCATGACTCATGTGTGTATTATAAATCCGTGTTTGTTTGAAACTCAATTCTTTGTGATATATCCTAATATCCGGACTAAAAGTTAATTATTGATGCTGGTAGTCCATTGTACTTCTGATCTAGCGTATAAGTTTATGTTTCTGTTTTTAACACAATGTTACAAATAAGAACAAGTATACTGTTAGGCTAATATTTCATATGCTCACATTGAGTGAAAAAAGATTATTAAACATATTAGGTTCACATTTGTTAAGAACCAAATTTAACGAGTAAAGCAATGATAATAAATATTCCGCCTGACCTCATTGATTGGCTAAGACTAAGATGATTATTAAAATCAGAGAACACAATATTAAAATCAGAGAACACAAATAGAATATTTAGTACCAAGAAAGTGGACTTCAATCTTTAAAAACACCCACAACAATGTCACATATATCGTAAACTTGACATTTGACAAGTTTTACAAGCAAAGTAAAGTCACATATACACTCTAAAATTTCGATAAGTAAACTGTCAAGATATTCAACCATTCACCAACCATTCAACAACTACAATTCAACATTCAATCAAATGACATATGCAGTGATGTATCAATAGGTTTTACTATAGCATTTTCTTCCTATAAAAGCCATGTATCAACCTCTCAATATAGACAACTGATTATAACACAATTTATACTCTCTCATCTCTATTGCTATATCTATATACAATTTGACATGGTATCAGAGCAGGTTAGACAGTAGAGGGGAGGAATTTTTTTTTATCAGTTGAAGCTTTGTTGTTTCTTAAGGGAAACACAAGCTGGCCATACCCGGTTCATAATATTTCAGCCTAAACACAAAATCAAAATCAGAAACCATACATACCAGTGTTGAGCCATTGTCTCCGGTAGCTTCATCTTCCAAGCTTTTTCTTTGTGACATTTTCACAAACACCTTGTGGGTTATCATCATATCAGCCATAATCATCAAACAGTGATTGAACATCATACCATTCACAATATACAAACCATATACCACACTCAAATCAGTTCATCTAGCTCCGGTAAAACTCCGCCCGAGTTCACTCATCTCACCCACAAAATCACAGAGAGTTCACACACTCGGAGCTCCAAGTTTTCAAGAAAACCAAGAACACAGTTGAGTTTTTTGAGTAATCAGAAATCAAAACATACCAAAACAAAAATACATACATACCACCATACCAGGCTCAATTAGACGACCTTCCGGCAAGCCGCAACATAAAAGGTCACCGTATCCATCTAGAAATAAGCCAAACATAAAAGGTCACCGTATCCATCTAGAAATAAGAGAAGTCCTACTCTTTTTTCTACTATTCATACTGATGTTTGGGGTCCATTTAGTCATCCTACTCATGATGGGTATAGGTGGTTTGTTGTCTTTGTTGATTGTCATTCTCGACTTACTTTTGTATACCTTCTTAAACACAAAAGCGAAGTATTCAGATGTTTTACATCCTTCCACCACATGATACAAACACAGTTCAATGCCTCTGTTAAAATTTTGCGAAGTGATAATGGTACCGAGTATGCCGGAATGTTTACATCTTATTTGGACACATGGGGTATTATTCATCAAACTACATGTGTTAAAACCTCTCAGCAAAATGGAATTGCTGAAAGGAAAATTGGTCACTTACAACAGGGAGCACGGTCCCTCATTTTAACTATGCATGCCCCTAAATATCTTTGGGATGAGGTAGTCATGACTGCTGCATATCTGATCAACCGTCTCCCTTCAAGTGTACTACAATTCAGAACACCGTTGTCCTTTATTCCTGCACCTTCGTCTCATCCATTGCCTCTTCGGTTATTTGGGAGTGTCTGCTTTGTTCATAATCATTCTCCCTCTCGGGATAAACTTGATTCTCGTGCTCTCCGCTGTGTTTTCATTGGTTATACACCAACTAAAAAGGGGTATAAGTGCTATCATCCTCCCTCACATCGCACATATGTCAGTCACGATGTTACTTTCTGGGAGTCAATTTCTTACTTCTCTCCCGGATCCTCCTCCTTGCTTCAGGGGGAGATTAACCGACACAGTCTTGATAGTAAAGCGACAGAGGAGTCTCATAGTCTTGACAGTAAAGCGACAGAGGAGTCTCAATTCCTTCCATTCATCAATGTGCCAAACACTAGCCCAAACACATCATCCATCCCTCCACTTATGAGTAGAGAGTTGGATGATCTAAATAGATTAAAGGGGCTAGATTTGATCACATATTCTAGACGTAAAAATAATGATATAACCACTTTACCACCTCCAGAGACTTCTGACCTCGAGGCAGATCCTACAGCTCCTTCAATTGAGCCTGATAACGGTAACACTTTTGATCATACTCTTGATCTTCCTATTGCTTTTAGAAAGGGTGTACGTTCTTGTACTAACCACCCGATCTCAAACTATGGGTCATATAATGCATTATCTCCTTCTTCACTTGCTTTTGTGTCATCCTTGTCTAGTGATTCTGTCCCTCATACTTGGCAGGAAGCTTTATGTGATCCTAAATGGAAAGATACTATTATTGAGGAAATGAATGCATTAAAACATAATAACACTTGGGAGTTGACTCATCTTCCTGCTGAAAGGAAGGTAGTAGGATGCAAATGGGTGTTCACTGTGAAGCAAAAACCTAATGGGCTGGTTGATAGGTACAAAGCAAGACTTGTGGCAAAAGGGTATACTCAATCTTACGGGATTGATTATCAGGAAACTTTTGCTCCAGTAGCAAAGATGGCGTCTATTCGAATCTTAATATCATGTGCAGCAAATCTTGGTTGGGAACTTCAACAGTTGGATGTGAAAAATGCATTCTTACACGGAGACCTGAAAGAAGAAATCTACATGGATATTCCACCTGGTTTTTCTACAGATGTGACCATTGGGAAAGTATGCAAGTTAAAGAAGACTATTTATGGATTGAAACAGTCTCCAAGGGATTGGTTTGGCAAATTTCAGAGAACATTAGTTAAATTTGGCTACAAACAAAGCAACTCGGATAACACCATGTTCGTGAAAAGATGAGGTGTAAAGATCACAGTGTTGATTGTTTATGTCGATGATATTGTGATCACCGGCAACGACAAATGTGAGATTACAAATGTTAAACAGAGACTTGCCTCTGAATTTGAGATGAAAGACTTGGGAAAACTAAGGTATTTCCTTGGCATTGAAGTCTCCAGAAGTCCGGGTGGTATCTTCCTTTCACAACGGAAGTATACACTTGATCTTTTAAATGAAACAAGGATGTTGGGATGCAGACCTGCAGATTCTCCTATAGAAGCAAATCATAAACTTTGTGGAGATGCTGGTGAAATTGTTGATAGATCCCAACATCAAAGATTAGTTGGACGACTAATCTACCTCGCACACACAAGGCCAGATATATCATATGCAGTGGGAGTTGTAAGCAGGTACATGCATGATCCACGCCAACCTCATTTGGATGCAATTTATATGATATTAAGGTATCTTAAAGCTGCTTCCGGAAAAGGAGTGATGTTTACTAAAAACAATCATCTTGGGGTTGAGAGCTATACAGATGCAGATTGGGCTGGATGTCTAGATGATAGACGTTCCACTTCAGGATACTGTACATTTGTGGGAGGTAACCTAGTTACTTGGCGAAGTAAGAAGCAACCAGTAGTTGCATTATCTAGTGCTGAAGCAGAATACAGAGCTATGGCTCGAGGAGTGCGGGAACTACTATGGGTTAGATTGCTGCTTATAGAATTAGGACTTGCATTACCCACTCCGATGAAGCTGCATTGTGATAATAAAGTAGCAATTGCCATTGCACATGACCTAGTTCAACATGATCGAACCAAACATATCGAGATTGATCGGCACTTTATAAAAGAGAAGATCAATAATGATATCATTAGTATTCAATTTGTAAGATCAGAAGATCAAGTAGCTGATGTGTTAACCAAGGGATTTGGAAGAAAAATGCTACATCCACTTATTGGCAAGTTGGGCATGAGTAACATATATGCATCAACTTGAGGGGGAGTGTCAAGATATTCAACCATTCACCAACCATTTAACAACTACAATTCAACATTCAACCAAATGACATATGCAGTGATGTATCAATAGGTTTTACTATAGCATTTTCTTCCTATAAAAGCCATGTATCAGCCTCTCAATATAGACAACTAATAACACAATTTATACTCTCTCATCTCTACTGCTATATCTATATACAATTTGACATAAACTGATGACAAATAAGAAGAAACAATCAACTACTGACAAGGAAATAACCGAGCCAAGCAAAGCATGCTACCAGGTCAATCTACAGTCCAATTCAATAAAGTCACAATACCAGAGTCTTCCAAAAAGTATGATGTAACTCAGCGATTCTGAATACGAAATAAATAAAGCAAAGATATAAAGAGAGATCATTACCACTATATAAGTAGTAATGAAGTACTCAAAAGCCAACTATGAGAAGAAGCTCTGCCTGATCTAAGGGTGTCAGCCAGACCCAACTGCGCTTTTGCTAATTAGCCCCTTCCCAAAATACTCAGCAATCACAGAAAACCCATCTTTTGAATTCTTAATTTCTTGAAAGAACTGATCTTGACTTGTCGAATTCTGCTCCAACCTTTTCTTCATTTCCACGACAGATCTGTACTTAGGAGCACATTCTGGACACTCTTTCTCATTGTCCCCAACACAACGCTGATGGAATGAGTGCATGCACATAAAGTGGATTGCAGGCAAGTCAAGGGTGAAAGTGCAAGCAGTGCACTTACTAAGATTAAAGATTTTGGCATTAGTCTTCAGATCATGGATTTCTTTTCTCATTGCTAATGTTTCCTCCTGCAAATTAGGAATCAGGAAATTCATTATGAGCGAATCTTCACTTTTTTTCTGCCTAAGAAATTTTCAGACTTTTAGCAGCAGGTTACGATCTCATCAAGAAGAAAAGGTTTCTACAAAAAAGTATCATCTAGATGGAAGAACAACAAAAAAGAAAAAGATATATTAACAATATAATAAATAACATGTTTAATCAGAAATTGGAAGTCTTTCAAAATTTAGACGAAAAAGTATATTCAAGAAAAGCTCGAAAGGTACGCATTGTCTATCAAAATAAACAATAGCATTAGTGAGTGGTATTTGACACATTAAGAAAAATTAAACACCACTTACCATTGGTCAAAAAGAACATGAATAATCACTGATAAATCGGCTGTCTTTTTAGGTAACATAGCCGATACCAAGTCCAGCCACTAACCGAAGTACTATAAGATCTCAACTTAGTTTCAGACAATAACACCATTAGCTATTTTTAATTACCAGTCATGCCTCATTTTCTACAGGCTTAATTATTTTAACTATATATCACTTTTTTCACAGTTGAAAAGCTTTCAGATAATGAACATATTATCATTTCAAATATAATGACCACAGGAGTGTCTTACCATTTTTAATACCAGTAATGGGGGTAAGATAGTCTACATAAATAATTATCTTGTATGCATTTCCTTGAAAAGAGAGTCATTTTTTGATTGATTAAGTCCTATAATTAATAGCGATATAAAAAGGGTAGAGTTAAAAAGCCCTATATCTGACTGCAACAGGCTTTCAGCATATAAAAAGCATAACATGGTAGTAAAGGTTCATATAGTCAACCTGGTACTTTTCTGTTGCTCCGCGATCCTCGTCAATTAGTTTTGATTCCTGGTCCAGCTTTCGAGCTATATAATCTTTAACGACGGATAAAGTGAGACATGGGTTTCTCGACAAAGTTTGAAGAACTATGAGTGGAGGTAAGATATTATCTTTTTCAACATAAGTTAAAACTTCCTTAACGTCTTCGGAACACTCTTCTCCAAGTTCACCGAAGTACTTCAACACATCTGCCCAAAGAGATGGGTCACCTCCCATGCCAGAATCTCCAAGTCTCTTGCAGCATGCAATTAAACCCTTATGGTCATGCGCTTGCATGTAACAAGCAATCACTTCTTTATAAAGTTTCATCTTCTCATACAGATATAGGAGTCCTTCTCTAAAAGCATTCATTTCACAAAGAATTATAGCAAGATCAACATCATACATAGGATTCTCCTGATCTCTTGGCCACGCATCCTTTAGTAACCTAAGCCCCTTTTGAAATCTATCGCATTCTTCTCCCCTTTTCAGGTCCTTTCCCTCTTCAATAGATTTCACATTAGGTGCAACATCTGCTGATGACCCCTCAGCTCTGAGATCACTATTTTCTTCTACATCAACTTGCAAGGGTGATGGAAAATTCACGTCACTAGATAAGTATAACTCCAGAAGTGCGTTATGAATTTCTATTTGAGCTGGTGAATCCTTTACTTTGTTGGTGTATTTCTCAAGAAAGTCCATTAGTGAATCTGGTTGATGGACAAAGATGTTAAGGAAATCAATGGGGGATGGCAGCATAGATACATATGTACCTCTTGAACCATCTCTTTTGGCTGCTTCGTCTTCCTCTGTGCAAAGCTTCATGAGTATCTCAATTGTTTGCACTGGTTTGTGTTCTATTAGTGTTTTCCCATACTCTTTTACTGTAACGCCAGCTTGACCTGGTTCAAGGCTTGCAATATATATTAATGCTTCTTCATAACTACCCAGGTCTTCAAGTAGGATCTTTAAGTACCACTCATGCCTCCAAGCCTTCTTTGCGACATACATTGCATGCTCGTAATAATTGGCAGCTCGACAGACCTTTATTGCTGTTTCCACATCAAATTTTAGCTCTCCATCTTCGCTTTTTATGAAAACATTCAGCTTTTCAACATCTTTTAATTTGGTATAACAATTTAACAGGAGAGTGGTATGGTCTTTAGAAGCAAGTTCTTTCTCATGGAGCTTCTCCAAGTACTTGGTAAGGTTGTAAATTCTCTGGGCATCTAAAAATTTCTGTATTACATATGAAGGTTCAAGATGACCAATGGTGTGTATATACTGAGACATAGCCTCATCGTACTGTTGTTTGCTATATAAATGATCTGCATACTTCCTTAGCACCTCAGCAGTTGCAGCAGCATTTTCTTGTTGACTTTGAACAAGATTAATAGCTACAGTATACAAATTCTTTTTAAAAAGCATGTCCAACTTGCTTTCCATGTCCTTTTCTCCAATACATAGGACTGATTTGTCTGTCATAATAAGTATCACGTTACCCCATTCGAAAAGCATGTGAGAAACTTCTTTTACGGAAATACTATGTGCAATTAGCCTATTTTTCAGGTCATACACATTAAAAGTGTTCGTGCCAGTTCTGTGATCTTCAATCACACATAAGAGGTATCCACGGAACCACCCAACAAATTTCTTTTCTCCCTCGAAGGCCCAACAAGGACCCCGACCATCAACCTCATAGAAATATACAGCCTCTGGTCGACCCACAATCAGCTCCTGAAAGTGGAATAGGCATAAAAGTTTAGCCAAGTAGCACAAACTTTTCAACATTATAAGCATAAAAAGAAGTGGATATACCAAACGATCAGTCATTGCAACACTATTGATACCACATCCAATATGATCCAAGCTCTGTCGACCTCTCGGTTGAGTTGCCAAGTTAAATAAGCTTACTGAAGATGGAGTGACAGCAAATAGTTGAAGGGATTGACCATCGACTCGGAATCCAAGGCCTGTTATTGACAACTGGCTCTTATTATTTGGGGTAGTCTCAACTTGAAGTGTGAATCTCTTTATATGCTCGCGTGCAATGTCCCCTTGGATACAGTAAATGCAACCGTTATCTAACCCAATAGCAATAAGTAATATTGGTGGAGCTTCCTCTAGAACCAAAAATGATGTTATCTGCACAAATTAATATGAGAAAACAAAGAAATGTTGAACTTGTTCCCATCATCAACAAATTACAAGAGAAGCCTCGTGTTGGTAAGTTAATAAACATATATATATATATATATACCTTAGCTTCACGAAACTGTTTAGTGAATATTCGCAATATCTGTATACAATCAAGACTCGATGTGCTCGGGCCCTCGGGATCCAGAGGCTTATCAAGATCAAACACTTTCAGGCAAACAACTGGCAGTTTCGAAGATATTTCTTCATCTTCGCCTACAGTAAGAAGAAAGTTCCGTTGCTGCTAACAAGAACACAAAAGCACAATAAGCATCCACTCATTCTATGTAAAGCATAAACTTGATCAAAAATTTGTCTTAATACGAGTGTTATAGTATAATTCCTCTTTCCAAACACCATTACTTCGATTCTCATACACTTATAACTAGATTTCTTGTAAAACGCAACAACACTCGATCTAATTTACTAGTGCAAGTGCCAGTCAATCATTACTAAAGTGATTACAATAACAAAAATGTAGCAATACTAAACAGAGCACTCTTAGCAAATGACAAAACATAAACTTAATCACGAATGCTCTTAAATCGTTTCTCCAATTTTCTGAACCCCTTTTATCATTTCTCTTTAGAAACATTTCCCTTAAATCTCGTAAATGTACATATCACAAATAATGCAACATCACTCAATCTAATTTACTAGTGAAAGTGTCTTGCACTAACAAAAATATATAATAACAATGCTAAACATATACAACATATACTTAATCGCATATTTGCCTCAACACAAGTCCTCCTCATAATACCTATACTTTTAATCTAATCACATAAACTCATAACTAAGATCACCTAAAACCACAACATCTTTCAATCCAACTAGCTACCGCAACTGCCAGCTACAATTGATCTATAGTCTTTACCTATCGAAACCGTAAAATTCCAATACTTACAAAACCCCTAAACACAACATTAATACCAAATTAATAAAGAAAAAAACCAAACATATACTAAAAACAAAAAATGTAAATGTGTCTATAAACAATACTGTAGAATAGAGTCGTGCTCCAACGAGAACCAGCTTAAAAAGAAAACTGGAGAAATCGAGATTACGAAACCTTAAGGTGTTGAAGAAAGAGGACAGAACAAGTGTGAGCTTGAAAGCCATAATTATATTTAAATCCACGATCTAGCAAAGCTACAGTGCCGTCGTCGCATCCGACGACAATCTTGCCTCTACCGCTAGAACAACAGTTTACTCCGCCGGTGAGTTCGTCGGGAATGGAGGTTTGGCCGCCGTATTTTTCCTCGAAGAAGTCGAATTTTCTCCATTGGTACATCGGAGATTGTAGGTTCCGACAAAAGTGTAGATACAGTTGTGTTGTGTGTATGTGTTGTGTGCCTTTTAAAGTGACGTACACAACATAAGTACTTCACAAAAGTCACCTCACCTCAGCAGGGTATTTTTTAATAAAACAAATATAATAATTTATAAAACAAATATAATAATTTATAAAACAAATATAAATTCCAGTGTTTTAGTAGTAAAATTTAGTGTTCAGTACTGTTACATGTTGTATGTTTTTTTATGTAGTATTTGCACCGGTTTCTTATATCATATTATAAATTTTATTTAATATTATAATTATGTTTTTATATAATCATTTTTTAATCTTAATTTGATATAATTTAATATACTCATATTTACGGAGATTATACTACTGCTTCCTTATTATAAACAACGTATACGATTTTTAATATATTTTATTAATAATGGAAAAATATGGTGTGATATTTTCAGGTATATATTGTAAAATTTGTTATAAATTAAAATTTCAGGTATATATTGTAAAATTTGTTTTAAATTAAAAAGGTAACGTGTTTTAATTAAAAAGGAAATATTAATGATTGAAAGATATGATACGATTGATCTTTTTAGTTGTTTATAAAAGTTAATATCTTCAACTAAAAGTAAATGTGAAAAAGTCAATCGACTAATTACCATTAACTATATTATGTTATTATTTATTTTAGGTGCTATATATATTTTTCTTGAAAATTATGATGTGATATTTTTGGGTATATGTTAATGATTGTAAAATTTGTTTTAAATTAAAAAGGTAACATGTTTTAATTCGAAATGAAATATTAATGATCGAAAGATATGATACGATTGATGATTTTAGGTGTTTATAAATTGTAATATTTTCAACTAAAAGTAAATTTGAAAAAGGCAATTGGCTAATTACCATTAATTACATGATTTTATTATTTATTTTATTAATTAGGATAACCAAACCGACAAAATTTCAATCTTTCGGTTTTAATATAGTAGCATATATACGTATTTTAATTGTAAAAGACAATCGGTTGCTTAACATTAATTGTATTATTTTTTATTTTTTATTTAAGATAATTGTACCTAAACAAAACCGATAAAATTTTCAATGTTTCAACTTTAATATAATAACTAACTTATAACCCGTGTAGTTCACGGGTTTCTTGTATTATGTTATAAAGTTTATTTAATATTACAATTACGTTTTTATATAATCATTAATTTTTTTTAAAATTTTAAATTTTAATTTGATATAATTTAATATACTCATGTTTACAGACTATACAAATGTTTCCTTATTATAAACAACGTATATGATTTTTAATATACTTTATTAATAATTAAAAAATATGGTGTGATATTTTCGGGCTATATTTTTCTTGAAAATTATGGTGTGATATTTATAGGTATATATTAATGATTGTAAGATTTGTTTTAAATTAAAAGGCTAACGTGTTTTAATTTTAAAGGAAATATTAATGATCTGTTTTTAGGTATTTATAAAAGGTATTATTTTCAACTAAAATTAAATGTAAAAAAGGCAATCGACTAATTATCTTTAATATTATTATGTTAATGTGAAAAGACAATCGACTAATTACCATTAATTATATTATTTTATTATTTATTTTAGGTGTTATATTCTTCTTGAAAATTATGTTGTGATATTTTCGGGTATATATTAATGATTGTAAGATTTGTTTAAAATTAAAATGGTACTCCCTCTGTGCCATATTGTTTTTCTCGTTTGATATGTCGGCACTGTTCATAAAAAGAGATAAATTACTAATTTACGTATAATCTATAAAACCAAATATAGTCATGAGTGATCTTGTTGAATTCGTATTTATGAGTACTTTAATACAGTAAAGTTTTTATATTGAATACTAATACAAAATTAAAGATATTAATGATTAAAAGTGTGCGTTGGCAAACGTGTCCAAAGGAAATGGGAAAAGTTTTTTGGGACGGAGGGAGTAACGTTTTTAATTCGAAAGGAAATATTAATGATTAATTAATGTTTTTAGGTATTTGTAAAAGGTAATATTTTCAACTAAAACTAAATGTGAAAAAGTCAATCGACTAATTATCATTAATTTTATTATGTTAATGTGAAAAAGACAATCGACTAATTACCATTAATTTTATTATGTTAATCGCTAATTACCATTAATTATATTATGTTATTATTTGTTTTAGGTGTTATTTTTTCTTGAAAATTATGGTGTGATATTTTCGGGTATATATTTATAGGTGTTTATAAAAGATAAAATCTTCAACTAAAAGTAAAATATGAAAAAGGCAATCGACTAATTACCATTAATTATATTATGTTATTATTTATTTTAGGTGTATTTATTTTTCTTTATAATTAAGGGTAAATAATTAAATTCACGAAGTAACAAAAAATAGGTACCAAAAATTAGGTACCGAAAAACAAGTACAAAACTTTTAATGTTTCAGCTTTTATATAATAGTACTAGCTTATAACCCGTGCAATGCACGGGTTTCTTATATTATGTTAGAAATTTTATTTAATATTATAATTATGTTTTTATATAATCACTAATTTTAATAATTTTTTTAATTTTAGTTTGATATAATTTAATATACTTATGTTTACGGATTATATTAATGTTTCCTTATTATAAACAACGTATACGATTTTTAATATATTTTATTAATAATTGAAAAATATGGTGTAATATTTTTGGGTATATATTGTAAGATTTGTTGTAAATTAAAAAGGTAACGTGTTTTAATTAGAAAGGAAACATTAATGATTGAAATATATGATACAATTGATCTTTTTAGATGTTTTTAAAATTTAATATCTTCAACTAAAAGTAAATGTGAAAAAGGCAATAGACTCATTATCATTAATTATATTATGTTATTATTTTTTTTAGGTGGTATATTTTTCTTAAAAATTTTGGTGTGATATTTTTGGGTATATATTAATGATTGTAAGATTTGTTTTAAATTAAAAAGGTAACTTGTTTTAATTCGAAATAAAATATTAATGATCGAAAAATATTATAATATTTTTAGGTGTTTATGAAAGGTAATATTTTCAACTAAAAGTATATGTGAAAAGGGTAGTTGGTTAATAACCATTAGTTATATGATTTTATTATTTATTTTAATAATTAGGATAACCAAATATACAAACTTTCAATCTTTCGACTTTAATATAGTAGTATAAATACGTATTTTAATTAGAAAAGGCAATCGGTTGCTTAACATTAATTGTATTATTTTTATTTATTAATTAATATAATTGTACCTAAACCAAACTGATAAAATTTTCAATGTTTTAACTTTAATATTACTAGCTTATAACCCATGTGATGCACGGATTTTATTGATATGTAATAAATTTTATTTTATGTTATAATTATATTTTTATATAATCATTATTTAAAATATTTATTTTTAATTTTAATATTAATAATTTAATATAAATTTAATTAATGATATACATGATTTGAAACTTATAATATAAAATTTTAAAATAAATATGTCGGTGATAAAATTTGAAACTTGAAATTTTAGTAAATTAATTTAATCATATAATATATTTAATAATTAGATCTTATGATTCTGATTTTTTACGAAAAATTTAATGGTTATTATTCGTAATACGAATTTGTATTATATTTTGTTGCTGATTATATGATATGGTGTGATATTTTTGGGTATATATTAATTATTGCTAGATATGAATTGATTGGAAAATATGATATGATTGAGGTTTTTATAAAAGGTAATATCTTCAACTAAAAGTAAATGTGAAAAAGACAATCGACTAATTACTTTTAATTATATTATGTTATTATTTATTTTGGGTGTTTTAATGTTATATATATCATTTATATTTTTCTTTATAATGAAAGGTAAATAAGTACATTCACGAAATACCAAAAAACATATACCAAAAAATAGTTACCAAAATTTTTAATGTTTCGGGTATTATATAATTATTAATTAATTTTAATTTAATATAATTTTAATATACTCATGTTTACGGATTATACTAATGTTTTCTTATTATAAACAACGGATTATACTAATGTTTTCTTATTATAAACAACGTATGCAGATTTTTAATATATTTTATTAATAATTGAAAAATATGGTGTGATATTTTCGGGTATATATTAATGATTGTAAAATTAGTTTTAAATTAAAAATGTAACATGTTTTAATTCGAAAGAAAATATTAATGTAGATTAGTAGATTAGTTTTAAATTAAAAAGGTAACATGTTTTAATTCAAAGGAAATATTAATGATTGGAAGATACATTGATGTTTTTAGGTGTTTATAAAAGGTAATATCTTCAATTAAAAGTAAATGTGAAAAAAGGCAAGCGACTTACCATTAATTATATTATGTTATTATTTATTATAGATGTTTTAAAAGTATAAATGTCATATATTTATTTTTCTTTTTAATAAAGGATAAATAAGTAAATTCACGAAGTACCAAAAAAATGGTACCAAAAAATAGGTACCAAAACTTTTAATGTTCCGGAATTTATATAATAGTATAGATAACTACCTTATAACCCGTGCAATTCACGGGTTTCTTGTAATATGTTATAAAGTTTATTTAATATTAAAATTATATTTTTATATAATCATTATTTTTAATAATTTTTTTAAATTTGATATAATTTAATATACTCATGTTTACGCATTATACTAATGTTTCCTTCATATAAACAACGTATATGATTTTTAATATATTTTATTAATAATTGAAAAATATGGTGCGATATTTTCGGGCTATATTTTTCTTGAAAATTATGATGTTATATTTTTCGATATATATTAATGATTATAAGATTTGTATTAAATTAAAAAGGTAACATGTTTTAATTCGAAAAAAGGTAAGGTATTTATAAAAGGTAATATCTTCAACTAAAATTAAATGTGAAAAAAGCAATCGACTAATTATCTTTAATTTTATTATGTTAATGTGAAAAAGAAAATCGACTAATTACCATTAATTATATTATGTTATTATTTATTTTAGGTGTTATACTTTTCTTGAAAATTATGGTTTGATATTTTTAGGTATATAATAATGATTATAAGATTTGTTTTAAATTAAAATGGTAATGTGTTTCAATTCGAAAGGAAATATTAATGATTGATTGATGTTTTTAGGTATATATAAAAGGTAATATCTTCGACTAAAAGTAAATGTGAAAAAGACAATCAACTAATTTTATTATGTTAATGTGAAAACGGAAATCGACCAATTACCATTAATTTTATCATGTTAATCAGCTAATTACCATTAAATTATATTATGTTATTATTTAATTTCGGTGTTATATTTTTCTTGAAAATTATGGTGGGTATATATTTTAAGGTGTTTATAAAAGGTAATATCTTCAACAAAAAGTAAATATGAAAAAGGCAATCGACTAATTACCATTAATTATATTATGTTATTATTTATTTTAGGTATATTTATTTTTCTTTATAATGAAGGATAAATAAGTAAATTTACGAATTACCGAAAAACTTGTACCAAAAAACAGGTACCAAAACTTTTACTGTTTCAATTTTTATATAATAGTATAGATTATAATATTATTATTTTATTTTATTAAATATAACTGTCCGTGAGATATTTGAAAAAAAAGAGATTTTAGTTAGAGAAAATAGAAAAGTAACGTGCATGATTTATGTGAAAAAGTAATTGATTAGTTTATAGTAATTATAATTTAATTATGTTATTTTACGAAATAAAATTGTTCATAGTTTTTAGAAAATAAGAAATTAACGCTACCCGTTATATTTCTAGAAAAAAAGGGAATGTAATTAGAAAAATTAGAAAAGGTGATATATTTTAGCTGAAAAGGTAATCAGTTAATTATTAGTATTATAATATTATTATTTTATTTATTAAATAGAAACGCCTGTAATATAATTAGAAAATGGAGGTTTTAGTAAGAAGAAAGAAAAAAGGTAACGTGTTTTGCTGAAAAAAGGTAATCATCCATGATATAATTGAAAAAAGAGAGATTTTAGTTAGAGAAAAGAGAAAAGGTAACGTGTTTTGACAGAAAAAGGTAATTGATTAGTTAATAATAATTATATATAATTATGTTATTTTTAGCTGAAAAGGTAATTGGTTAATTATTATTATTAAAATATTTTTTTAATTAAATAGAAACGCCTGTAATATAATTAGAAAAATGGAGGTTTTAGTAAGAAGAAAGAAAAAAGGTAACGTGTTTTGTTGAAAAAGATAACCGTCCATGATATAATTGGAAAAATAGAGATTTTAGTTAGAGAATAGAGAAAAGGTAATGTGTTTTGACTGAAAAAGGTAATTGATTAGTTAATAGTAATTATATATAATTGTTTTATTTTATTAAACAACAAAATTGCTCGTAGTGTTTTTAAAATGGAGAAATTTTAATTAGATAAAATGTAAAAGATATTCTATTTTAAATGAAAAAGGAAATTATTTAGTTATTGAAAAATAGAAAATGTTATATGTTTAAACTGAAAAAGGAAATTGATTAATAAATGAGAAATTTTAGTTAGATAACATATAAAAGATATTGTATTTTACCTGGAAAAGGAAATTATTTAGTTCTTGAAAATAGAAAAGATAATATGTGTAAACTAAAAAAGGAAATTGGTTAGTTAGTAGATTCAATAGGTACCGTTGAACCAAACTTTTAATGTTTCGGTTTTTATATAATAGTATAGATAGATTATCACACTCATGATTAATTTCATTTCAGTCAACAAATTACTAAAATAGTAAATTACAATATACAAAAGATAGTAATTTCTATGATTTGATGTAAAATATTAGTTAAAAAATTACTAAATAGTAGGGTACGTTTTTAAGAATCTGTTTGGTTAAATTTAAAATTATTATTTATGACTTAAAATTACTTAAAGTGATAAGTGAAAAGTGAAAATTTTAAATTAATATATGTTTGAGTAATTTTACATTATGAGTGATTTATGATTTATTAAAAATATAAACATAAAAATAAATTTGATAAATTATTTATTTAAACAATGATATTAATTTTTATCAAATAAAATTCTTAAAACAAAATAAGTTATTCAAAAAAGTAATTCTTAACCATTTTTGATTTTAAGCTCTTTAAGTCAATTTCTAACTTATTACACAAGTCATCATTTTTCAATTTAAAGTAAAAAATGATTTTAAGCCGAGGATTTATTGAATGGATGTTTCCTATGATTTGAAGAACTATTTGGAGATTGTTAGAGCATACATTTGACTTTCCTTCTTTAAATTTTAAGTTAAAAGCAATGTCGTAGAAATTGGAACTGAAGTTAATTCGTGGAGGGTGAGTGTCCTAAATATCCAATTTTTAAATATTTTTAATCAAAATACCCACGATGCTGAAGTACCGCCCAAAATGCTCAGAAGATACGCCGAAACAACAGTCGTAACTCCGTTCACGCCTACTAAGCCAATGTATCCGAGGGACACGCCTACACAATCAACTGAAATTCTCCCGCATACGCATCTCAAACAAGTGTATCAGGCGATGCACTTTTTTAAACAGCGTATCTGACGTCAGCATACGCATTTGCAAAATGCGTATCAGGAGATACGCTTTTTGAAAATGCATATATGACGTCAGCTCCGAAGAATGGCGATTCCGGCATTAAGACTTTATCTCTTCGTTCATTCATACCACAAACTTTCCAATTACGTTCTATATACCAATAGAATCGTAATTCGATTCTCTACACACCTACACCAATTTTATTACGTTTAATTTGCCGGATTTCAAATCCCCAATTCAACCTTTTTTTCCGATTTGATAATCCGGCGAGCTCGTTCATGCCCCCGCGGGGCCGTAGCACATAAACGGTCACGGGAAGAGGCAGGGGACGAATATGCGATCACGGAGGTGTGCTTATGTGGGTTGGAAGTGCTGTGGTGAGATAGATCGGCAAAGATGATGAAAATCGGCAAAGTCGCCAACGAAAAACCTCTCAATTTTCTGGCGAGTTTCGAAGTTTTCTGGCAGTTACAGTTTGGTCAGTGGGTAGGGAAGAATTGGGTGTTTTGGGCATTCTTTCATTCGTGGATGTATTAGTAAAAATTCATTGAATAATTGGAAATTAATTAGATAATTAAAATAATAAATCGAATCACTAATCAAAATTAATTTAATTTAATTTTTTTATAAACAATTATTTTTTATAAATGAGATTGATTAAACTTTATCCCTCTCAATACCAACATTTAAAATAAAATTAATACAAAAATAAGAGTAATGTTATATTATTACAAAAGTGTCACATATCATCTATACTAAAAATTCATGGGGTAAGATCCTTAGGTCTAGCTCGGGACCATTATTCTCTTTATAAATAGTTATGTTATTTTAGTTATACAAACATGGTTATCATATATTTATATAAATATATTTAAAAATGTTGTATTATTTTAGTAAATTAAATTCTCAAGATTCAGTTTTTGAATTGTGGTCGATTCAAGAGGAAAAATAAAGAAAATTCATGATTTGTTTGACAGAAATAGTAATTATATATATCATAGTAACATTTTTTTTTCTTGTTTTTTCATTCAAGTTTTTACTGTTTTTTTAAATAATATTTTCAAAATTTTAACAATCAGACCAATTGTTTTGATTAACTAGACGGATTTTTATCAAATTTTACAAAAAAAAAACAAATTTTGACTTTATTTTTGCATAACCGAATCGTTTAAGGGTGAAAAACCAAAATAACCACAAATTAAATCAATCTGCCCAAAATGCCTACCGGCGCTGGAGTCTGCCTTTTTTACCCACGGATTACGCATGTCTCACATGCGTGCGTACAAAGTACACGCATGTAAAACATGCGTGGTCTTCACAAATATGAAATAGGTTGTCACATGCGTATTCAGGATACGCATCTTGGCAATGCGTAATAGGAGATGCACATCTTTGGAATGTGCAACCAGCATTGTTCATCGTCTTCATAGACGCGAGAGAGAGACGACGAATTCTGAGCGATTTTTGAGGTGAACTTCGGCCAGCCTTCGTTCACAACCATAGAACCATTTTCCCATAACATATTATACACAAATCGATTCGGACTGAAATCCTCTACAATCCTATACCAACAATTTTTAATTTCTTTTGTCGAATTTTGAAAGCCCCAAACCAAACCTAAATTCGATATTCATGTCCGATCGGGTTTTTCAATCGATTTTACACGCCCCTGTCGGGCTAGATCGAGACAAAGAGATTAGGGAAAATGGAGAGGAAGATGTGACGATCGTTTTGATGTATTCAGGGAGGGTGGTCGATGAAAAACAAGAGAGAGACGAGAGAGATGGAGTCGCCGGCGAGAAGCTTCGAAAGCGAGACAGAGGAGAAAGCTTGAGAATGACGTCAGATGACATCAATACGCATCAACTGAATGCGTAACCCACAATACGCATCATGAAAATGCGTGTCCCATTATACGGATGAGCAGAATTCATATGTTGTGGGCAATTTGAACGGATACTCGCGTTTACGGGTATTTTGGGTAGTAAGACTACAAAAGTGATGTATTTTGATCATTTTCTCATCGTTTAATCACTCGTATAATAATTAATCGATGATTGATCTTCGCTAATCACTCGGAATAAAGGTCAAAACCTAAGAATATGAATAGCTAGTACAGTATACTGGAATTGTTTTTTTTAAAAAAAACAACTGTTCTAACTTGTTCTTACGGAATCATTATATAAATGGTTCTAATTTTCTGTCAAAATATAATTACAAATTGTAGTTTGTTTTTTAAACTTAAATACAAACTGTAGAATGTAAATCAGAAAAAAAAATTATGTTGCTTTTGTTTTTAAAAAATCAATGAAAATTAATGGAATGGCAAAAAATGATTCTATAGTGCAAGTTTATTCAATTTGATTTTTTGTCAAAAAAAACAGTTTATTCAAATTGATTTACAATAAAAAAAATTTTAAATTCATTTTTAAGTTTAAATTGTTGAAATTTTTACAAAGTTTAAAATTTAAAATTGTAAAAATTTATCGCGGACCAAAATGAAATTAAAGTAGTGTTTTGAACCCAAGATGCTAATTTAAGTGATGTTACCTTCTTCTTCTTCTTTTTTTTTTTTTTTCCTAAATACACATTTACAAACACTATTAAACAATTTATAATTAAATGGTCAATTCAAATTATGTTTTTCTTACACAGTTTGGCAGCCTATTTTTTAAAAAATCGAGGATCAATCCCGGATTTAATTAGAATATAGGATTTAGGGTTCCTAAATCCTAAAATCCAAGTTCGTAGAACGTTTATTCCCTCTTCCCCAAGACCTACACGATGTAGCGTTCCTCCACCTCATAATCCTAAACGTTACATGATGTAGCGCTAAATAAAAAAATTGAAATGATAGAATATATAGCTTTTTAGTGTGACGTTCACGGTTGTATATTTGAGTTGTTACATTTTGGATCATTTAATTTAAAATTATGATATTTTATTATTTTTCTCGTAAAAATGGGAATTGAAGTTAATCGGTTGATGTATTATTTAGGAATATTGTGTGTTTTAAATAAATTAAATTCTCAAGATCTATCTTTTGTATTGTGATAAATTTAAGAGGAAATATTAAGAAAACTCATGATTTTTTTTGTCTAAAATAGTAATTATAAATAAGTAATTTATTGGAATTATTTTAAAAAAACAAGTGCTCTATTGAACTTGTTCTTATGAGAATCATTGTATAAATGGCTCTAATTTTCTATTAAAATATAATTACAAATTTTAGTTTTTTTGAAACATAATTACAAATTGTAGTTCGTAAATTAGAAATAAAATTATGTTGCTTTTGTTTTTAAAAAATTAATGGAATGACAAAAAATGATTCAGTGGTGTAATCAAGTTTATTCAAAATGATTTGTTATCCAAAAAAAAAGTTTATTCAAAATGATTTACAATAAAATAAATTTTATTTTTTTTTAAGTTTCAATTTTTCAAATTTTTACAAAGTTTATAATTTAAAAATTGTAAAAATTTATCCCGGACCAAAATGAAGATGTCCGAGAAAAGGTAGGCATGTATCTTTAAAATACCAAATTGACCCCGCCTCTTCCTCCTTCCCCTCATTTCTATCCTTCAATTTCAATTTGAAAGTTTTGTAAAACCAATTGCAGAGAGAGACAGAGAGAGATATTGAGAGAGAGAGAGAGATTACAAAAAATTTAGACGGACAGAAAGAAGAAAAATGTTACCCCAGGATTGGGCACCCCCTTGTGAAAAACAATGCACCCAAAAATTCGCTGCTCTTACCCAGATTCCTTGTAACATTTCCTTCCTTCCTTCTTTTTCTATCTTATACATTTATTTGTATCTATAGGTTTTGTTAGCTTTTTATTATAGCTATGCATGTTTATGGGATTGTTATTGTAGAATAATGAACATATGATTATGTTTTCAAGATTTTCTTTATATGTATAAAATTTGTGATCATGATTGTACATGGCCTAATAAGATTCATAGTGTATGAATTTTCTAATCGGTGTGTCACAAATCAGGCACATCACATGCATGTATGTATGTATACCCAATGACCGATTCCTTATGTCAAACCAAACAAAACATACATGTTGGATGGAGATTATAATAAACCAAAAAAGCATATCCGGCAAGTCCTGCACTCGGGGCCTCTTTTACTCGGACTCCGTATGTAGTGTGAGTGTGTGACAGGACCGGGGGGGGGGGGAGGGGGAGGGAAATTGAGATTGAGACACATGTTTGACCGGAAATTTACAGAAATTGGGTAGAGGTAGACTGTATGCTGTCTTTTGACATGGGGAAGAGAAGCACACAAGATAACCTAGTCGGAACATAATTAAGGTTTTGATTAATCCAGATAGCTAGTATAGCACTGGAGACAAAAGGTAAGAAAACTTGTGGTAAAAAACATATAAGTTTTGACAACTTCTTAAGTAAACGTGATTTATTAGCAAATCAAAGTACTTGAACTATGGACTTTGAGTCGTTGTTCTGTTTGGTAGTACCTCAAATTAATCATGTCCTTTGCCTTTGACGTCTGACCTCCTTTCAGGGAAGAAGTTCTAAATTGCCAAATTTATGACATTAGTCTACTTGCTCATTGTCAAGCTATGATTAATACTCTAATTTATATAAAGTAGCTGAGTTTGTATTCAACTTTGTCAGTGATATAAGAAGCTTATTTTGGCCTAGTCAGTTTCCAAAAGGTTTAATATGTAGTAGATAGTAGTGCCCACCCTCTATTAAGTATTACTTGGGTAACTGAAATATAGACATATATCATATATTTTTTGCCTTCAGTATATACCTCATTGTTGCTTTCTTTGTCTCATATCTATACCAGACCCTACTCTGGGCATGTTAGGTTGTTTTCTCATATCTCTAACGTGATACCAAGATTGGCAAATTGATCTCCTACGCATCGGTGGATGAAACATATTGGTAGTAGTTTAAAAATAAAGCTCTTAGCTTTTCAGATCTTCTCTAATTCGTCTTTTGGTGATAGAGGATTTTCTTTCTGCTTGATTATTTATTTGACTTGTAATATATTAATGTAAGTATGTTACATATATATGCAATAAACCATTGTGCATTCTTAATTTCATTATTAATGCTATAACATTTTACATTTTTTTCTGTAGCATGTTTGTATATGTATTTATGTACAAATAAATCACAAACTATTTAAACTGATTCCATGACAAAATGAGTTACGGTGTACTATTATGGGCCACATGAACTCCGTGCACTGTTGCACACTGATTTTTTTATTCTCCAATAATCAACATGAAACTTTTACGCTCTTACATGTTGTAAGACTTTTGTGATACATGTTGTAAGACTTTTGTGATTAGTGAATAGTGATCATTACCTTTATGATGCATTTCAGCTACAATTTCGATTGTAAGTGTTATTTGGATATTCACAACTAAATGTACATGTTTACATTAATGGCTATGATCTGATTATGTACTGCTCTCTGGTGTTTTTAGGGAGAGTATTTTGTAAAAAAGGTTGTGGTGCTGATGGTGATACATGGGAAGAATGTAAGTCTTCCTTGAACTTTTGTCTTGTTCTGTAGCTTTCAACTTTTGATTGTCTGTATTCGACTTTTTTAGCAGATTGTATGGTGAAATGATATCTAAGGATGTATCCTTCGCTCACATAATTTGTTGGGTAACTCTCGCTGATTATAGCAATGTAATTATTCAAAAATTTTAATTGTGCATTTTTGGACCTTAAGCTGTATGAAATCTTGTATGGATCCTTAGTCTCTCTCACAGTAGAACACTAAATTTAATGCAGCACTGACAATAAATGAGGACTAAAGTACCTTTTAAATCTGCCGGACATATATGTCATCTATTTATTATTTCCATGGGCTAAATTAGTATTTCCTTCTAACCTCATTTCAATCTTGTTTATGGTAGTGTTTCTAAGATGTGTACCTTCATGGAATGATCATTAGTATGTTCTATCACTCTTTAAAATAAACCATGGGTATGGTATGTGTAACATGTGCACAACCACACACCCACACAAATATTATTGATAGGAATCTAAAAGACAATTTTCACCAATAAAAAAACAATCCCTCCGGGGCTCAGAAAAATAATCTACTGATTTTAAAGGTCTGGAAGAGCTGAAGCCTAGGCTAGCACCCCCTGATTTTCCCATTATACATTATAGATTTTTAACATTGACTATGGTAGGAACAATTTTCAAATGAGATCTAATCCCTCCGTATTTCAACAAGATGTCTCATATACATCATCTTCAACCTTTTCATTTTTATCATTATGGTCTAAAAGCATTTCCATACTAACTCGTTTAAGCATTCTCTTGATGACACAATTTGTATTTTATTATGGAAAACCAATTGGGAATTGGAAGATTATTTACTGTTTGCTCTTTTGAAGCTATTGCATTATACAATTAGTGAGATGCAGCAGTTTTTTCATACATATCACAGAGAGCGTTTTATAAATTTCAACTGCAAGTTGGAAGTTGTGCACTTATCAATAAGAAAGTTGTGTTTAACTGTATAGGCTTGGAACAGTGTGAAGAGATATGCTACAAAGACCCAGTTTTAAAAGACCAACAATGGAGTGCTTACATTGATCGTTCTCCTGGTGCAGCCATCCACTCTCAGGTTTTGTATTCCCCTAGTTAGGTTCCCGTCTTTCCATCTATCACACAAAATTCCGTCGCAGATGCTCGGAAAGAAATATTTGTTTCCATCGTGCTTAAATTCAAGTCATTGATAGTGAAGCTTATTTTATATATGAACAGTGAAGCGTTGCACATTACAAATATGACTAAAATGATATATTAAGCATTGCACATTACAGATATGACAAAAATGATATATCTCTTTTAAATTTGTTACTAATGTAAATTGATATTAATATGTTAGAGCTTCTTACCAGTTCAATAGATAATTTGTATGCATATGCATGAGGCATGTTTCAATACACTGACCAATAGGACTATGAAGAACCAGAACTGATATATTGAAAACACACACACACAAAGCACGTATATGAACTGGAAAAACAAAGATAATATTATTGGAAATGGATGGTACTACTACTGTTACATGCCAGATAAATAGGAAACTGATACGTGTGGCTCCCAACTGACAATAATATAAGAATATTGGAAGGAAAAGTCTATCCCCCACTGCTGGAGAGTCTTCATTATATATTAATAATTCAAGCTGATTTCTATCCTGATTTACAGCTATGTACAGATTTTCAGCCTTTACAACAGTTGTTATACCCTAAATATGGAAGGTAAATATCTACAATGACACCAAATCTGTTAATACAGCTAATATATCTAATATATGACTAGGGACAGTTAATACTTTTGACACCCTCCCTCAAATTGATGCTGCTGGTAAATCTACAAGCATCAATTTGCCAACAAGAAAGTTGTGGCGCTGACGTGGCATCGATTTGGTAAAAATATCAGCAATCTGTAGAGTGGTGGAGATGTGTGGGAGAGTAATGACGAGGTGGTCATAGGCCTCGCGAATAGAGTGACAGTCAACCTCGATGTGTTTCGTACGTTCGTGGTAAATAGGGTTAGCTGCAATATGAATGGCGCCGGTGTTGTTAGCATGTAATGGAGTTGGTTGGGCTTGGGAGAACCCAAGTTCTGCAAGGAGCCCACGTAGCCAAATTATTTCAGAACAAGCAGCGGACATGGCACGATATTCTGCTTCCGTGGTTGACTTTGACACATGGTTTTGCTTTTTACATTTTCATGATATAAGGGCATCTCTAAGAAACGTACACCAACTAGTAAGAGATTTTCTTGTGTCTGGGCATCCAGCCCAGTCTGCATCACTGTATGCTTGAAGCTTGAGTGAAGAACTAGCGGGGAAGAACAGGCCACGATTAGGAGTTCCAAGAATATATCGGATGATTCGTTTGACAGCTGATAGGTGGAAATGACGAGGACATTGCATGAAGTTACTTACAATATGTACAACATAAAATATATCCGGTCGAGTAATGGTAAGATAGATAAGGCTGCCAACTAGCTTCCGATATAAAGTAGGATCTGAAAGTAGCTCTCCATTTTCTCTGCGATATTTGACATTAACTTCCATTGGGTTTTAACAGGATTAGTTCCCTTGAGTCTGGCTAATTCAACTAAATCTTGAATATACTTGTATTGATTCAAGAAGATACCTTGTGGTCGATAATGTGCCTCTAATCCCAGGAAGTATTGGAGTTGACCAAGATCTTTCATGTGGAAGGTGGAACGTAACAGATTTTTCAGATGATCAATGGCTTGTACATCTGAACCAGTGATTAGGATATCATCCACGTAAACAAGAAGCACAACAGTACCCTTACTTGTCTTTTGCAGAAAGAGGGAGGAGTCATATTTACTTTGCGTATATGAAAAACCAAGTAGAGTTGATTTGAACTTTTCAAACCAGATTATAGGTGCCTGCTTCAAACCATATAAAGAGCGCTTCAGTTTACAAACATGATTAGGTGAAATAGGCATGCCATTGGGAAGTGTTATGTAAACTTCTTCCTTGAGGTCACCGTGCAAGAAAGCGTTTTTTACATCCATCTGAGACAAGTTCCATGATTGAGATGCAGCAAGGGCTAGTATGGTTCGCACAGTGGTCATTTTAGCTACCGGTGTAAATGTTTCTTCGTAATCTATGCCATACTCTTGTTTGTTTCCAAGAACTACTAGTCGAGCCTTATACCGCTCAACCGAACCATCTGGATGAAGTTTTACAGAGAACACAAACTTGCTACCTAGTGCTTTTACAGATGGGGGATGCGCTACAACATCCCTTGTTTGGTTTTCTTCAAGTACGAGAAGCTCAGTTTCAATAGCTTCCCGCCAACACTCATGCTTCATTGCCTGTTTATATGATTTGGGAATAGAAATGGTAGACACAATAGTTGTCAAAGATACGGGATTAGAAAAACCATACATATCCGGAGGTTGGCTCACCCGAGTGCTATGTCTACGAGTGGCAGGTGCAGCTGCTTGAACGGGATCAACAGCAAGGGGATCAGTTTGAGGGGGTGGATCAGCTTGAATAGGATCAGCAGCAAGGGGGGTAGCTGTAGCTTGAACAGGACCAGAATTTGCAATTTCTGGTGTGGTATTCTGGTTTGGCACGATTTTAGAGCGTCTTTGATACACCAAAAGTGGTTTAGGTGATAAATGTTCAGATTCTGGTGATGCTGGAGTGGACAGATGATCTGAAGAAGAGTTAGTGAATAAAGGTACAACTGAAAATGAAGGAGAATGATGATCACCATAGGTGGAGAAAAAAGGCTGATTTTCTAAGAAAATTACATTTCTTGAAACTCGAATACGTCGTAAATTAGGATCGTAACAGAGAAATCCTTTCTGGTGTAGAGCATACCCTAAGAAAGCACATCTTATTGACTGAGCTGTGAGTTTTGTACGTTCATGTGGAGGAAGATGAACATAACATACACATCCAAAAGTACGAAGACCTGAATAATCTAGAGTGTGATTAAATAATCGAGTGAAAGGTGAAACATGATTTAAGGATGGTGAGGGTAATCTATTTATGAGGTATACTGCAGTGGAAAGTGCTTCACACCAGAACCTAGAGGGCACAAATGATTCCAACAAAAGGGTACGTACAACATCGAGAAGATGACGGTTTTTTCTTTCAGCTATCCCATTTTGTTGAGGAGTTGAAGGACAAGACCTTTGAGATATTATGCCATTGGCTTGCAAGTATTCTTGAAACAAATGAGACATATATTCACCCCCATTATCTGAGCGAAGAATTTTAATATTTGGCTCAAATTGAGTTTGAATATATGCATGAAAGATCTTGAAGGTCGAAAGTACTTCAGATTTAGAACGAAGTAAATATATCCATGTAAAACGACTATAATCGTCAATAAGTGTGATAAAGTACTTATACTTAGCATGAGAAACAACTGGTGACATACCCCAAACATCACTATGTATTAAATCAAAAGATTTAGTGACTTTAGATGTGTGAATAGGAAATGGTAAAGTTTTGCTCTTTCCAAGTTTACAAGAATTGCAATCAAATTGGACAGAATTAAAAGATAACTTTTTATTCCCAAGCACACCAGATTTCAACAAACCATGAAGAACATCATTATTAGGTGTCCTAGACGCTTATGCCATGCATGGTAATCAATACGGGCAGAATTACAAGAAACAATAAGAAACGAACGGCATGGAGAAGGAAATTGGATAGGAAAGAGACGGTCAACTTTAGGCCCCCTCGTGATCACCCTCCCTGACTGTTGATCCTGCACAAGACAACCAGATTTTGAAAATGTCACTTTGCAATTATTTTCAACCTAACTGACCGACAGAAATAAGGTTAGTGGTAAGGGCGGGAGAGATAAAGACATCTCTTAGAGAGGAAGAAATATCACCGGTTGATGCAATAGGTAAATGACTTCCATCTGCAGTACCGATTTCAAGATTTCCATAATATTTGTTTACATTTGTACGAAAAATAGCATTATTTGTCATATGATTAGAAGCTGCAGAATCAAAGTACCAAGTAGGTGTTTTGAGAGCAGATTTACCAGAAATTCCTAAAGTAGAAAATGCCGAAATGATCATTTGCTGAATCATTTCAGGTGTTACAGGTTGAACAGAGGCAATAGAATTTCGTGTCGTATGTTCAGTGTTCATCACACCGTTGGTACTTGAGGATCCTACCAAGGCTGTCTCAGACTTCTTTGGTGGACGAACAGGACATTCCTTAATTATATGTCCATCTTTCTTACAATAATTGCAAAACTTTTTGGAACAATTTGAGGCATAATGTCCAAAGCCTTTGCAAGAGAAATACTGAACGTTACGCATATCCCTGCCTCTTGGTTTACCTTGTGTTGCATACGCCACGTGAACTAACTCAGAATTCTGTTCTTTCAAGGTGTCTTGAGTGAGAAGACGTTGTTCCTCCCGAAGGAGATCACTGAGACATGTATCCAGAGAGGGAAGAGGATCACGATTCATAAGATTTGACCTCGTAGCTTCAAACTCAGATCGCAATTTCATAAGAAATTGATCTCTTTTAGTAGTTTCATGGACATCTCGAACCAACTTAAGACCTTCAGCACGTACAGTAGCATAAACAATATCAGTGTATTCAACCCACAAATTCATGAAGGAAGAATAAAAACCAGAGATTGAAAGGCAATCCTGTTGAAGTTTGCCTATATCATGTTCTAGTTGAAAGCGACGAGCAGTGTTCTGCTAACTATATATCTTCTTGAGATAAGCCCACATCTCAGCTGAAGTCTTGAATGGCCGTAGGTTCAATATAATGTTGGGATCGACTGATCCTAGCAGCCAACCCATGATCTGTGCATCTTTAGTTTCCCACTGAGCATATCCAACCTTGTCCTTTTCTTTGTCAGGAGCAGGAGTGGTGCCACTAACATAACCCCATAAATCCTTTCCTTTGATGAAGATCTGGAAGTGAAAGGCCCAGGCAGAATAATTTTTGCCATTAAGGCGAACCAAAAGAGTATCATACTTGTCTAAAGACATGATTCTTAGAGAACGATCAAGAGAAACTAGGAACAAGGAACTTAATCAAGATACAAGAACAATGAACAAGAATAGACCAAGATAAAAGTGGTAAATCAGAATTGTAGCTTTGATACCATGACAATAATATAAGAATATTGGAAGGGAAAAGTCTATCCGCCACTGCTGGAGAGTCATCATTATATATTAATAATACAACTGATTTCTATCCTGATTTACAGCTATGTACAGATTTTCAGCCTTTACAGCAGTTGTTATACCCTAAATATGGAAGGTAAATATCTACAATGACACCAAATCTGTTAATACAGCTAATATATCTAATATATGACTAGGGACAATTAGTACTTTTGACACTAACAAACAGCAACTAAGACTCCTACTCAATCTCTACTACTCTCACGATCCTACCAGAATAGAAACAAACACTATGACTAAGTCTCAGCTATTCAAACGAATTGACAGCTGGTTTATTTAAAAATAAAATCCTAAAAACCAAATTTAAATTACCACCAACAAATACCCCCTTAATCTAAATTTGGTTTTGCAAATTCTTGATTCCCAGCAATGCACGCAGGCGCTCGAACTTCACAGTAGCCATGACCTTTGTTAATACGTCCTCACGCTGATCACCTGTCCCAATATGTTTAACCACTATCTCACCACGCTCTACGCATTCCCGAATGAAGTGATATCGAATGTCGATATGTTTACTACGTCCGTGAAACACCGGATTCTTTGCCAGGTATATAGCTGATTGGTTATCTATATACAACCTATCACCTCATCTGTTAACCTTCCCAGCAAATTACGTAGCCACATACCTTGACAAGCAGCTGCCGTGGCTGCCATGAACTCAGCCTCACAAGATGAGAGAGCCACACACCGCTGCTTCTGAGACACCCAGGTGATTAAGCTTTCATCGAGATAGAAAGCCATTCCCCCCGTGCTCATCCTATCATCAACCTGTCCCGCTAGGTCGCTATCAGAGTACCCAGACAGCACCATGTTGTTGTTGCTCCCCTTCGAATATACCAATCCATAACTGAGAGTCCCTTTCAAGTAACGAAGTATGCGTTTCACAGCATTCCAGTATAACACAGTAGGTCGCTCCATGTAGCGACTTACAATCCCAACTGCAAATGACAAGTCTGGTCGAGTATGGACTAAATAACGTAGACCTCCAACGACACTTTTATACGTAGTTGAATCCACTGGTTTCCCCTTCTCATCCTTGTGTATTTGTGTAACTGGCTCCATAGGGTATTTTGTGGGTTTGCACTCCCCCATCCCACTCCTTTCCAGGACTTTCTTGGCGTAGGATGTCTGGTTCAGCTCTATACAATCCTTCATTTGATTTACCTCTATCCAAAGGTAATGGGATAACTTACCCAAATCGCTCATCTCAAAGTTTTTTCCCATATGTTCCTTAAACCAGTTGATAAGTGATATATCTGAACCCGTAACTAATAGATCATCTACATACACCCCAACTATCAGCACTTTATCATTCTCGCGCCTGGTGTAAACTGCATGCTCATATGGGCATTTGGTAAAACCCAAATTCTCCAAACATTTATTTAATTTAGCATACCAGGCCTATGGCGCTTGGCGAAGCCCATATAGCGCCTTTATCAGCTTGTATACCAAGTTCTCCTTTCCTGCCTTCACGAAACCTTCTGGCTGCACTACATAAACGTCTTCTTGTAATTCCCCATTCAAGAAAGCTGATTTTACATCAAGATGGTGGACTTCCCAACTGTTTTTAGCCGCCAATGCCAACAGCAATCTGACCGTCTCCAAACGGGTAACTGGGGCAAACACCTCCTCAAAATCTACCCCCTGTTTCTGAAAGTATCCTTTGGCGACAAGCCTTTATGTTTCACAATTTCACCTTCAAGATTCTTTTTTTAGCTTATACACCCATTTCAGACCTATTGGCTTGTGACTTGTGGGCAGCTCAACTAGTTTCCAGGTGTTGTTTCGCTCAATGGCTTCCATCTCGTTTTTCATAGCCTCATTCCAGGATTCTTCATTAGCAGCCTGATGATAAGCAACAGGTTCCTCAACACCCTGGAGCAACAATTCTTCCTCAAGCTCTATAACGTCTGTGTTCTCATAAATGTCTGTTAACGATCTGAAACGCTTTGGGGGTGTGCTGCTCCTATCTGTTTCTTCCAAGATTTCTTCATCCCGATGAGGTGATTTTGGTGACCTGATGGGACTGTCAACATCTATTTCACCCGTAGTCTCAATGTTAGTCTCACCCGTAACTTGAGTATGAGTCCCTTCAACTGTAAACTCGAGCTGGGTATTGTCTGCACCAGCACTTATAACTGCATTTCCCTCGTTCCAGGCCCATGCTTTTGACTCCACAAAAGTAACATCTCGACTAACATGCACCCTTTTCTCCACTAGATCATACAATCGGTTTGCTTTAGTACCTGATACCACATACTTACTACGGTCGTCTAATTTCTTTGTATGCACACTCAGCACCTTCATAAATGCACAGCAGCCAAAAATCCTAATGTGATTAACATCAGGCCTCTGTCCCGGCCATGCTTCATAAGGAGTACAATTTGAGAGTGCTCGTGTAGGTAATCTATTGAGCACGTATACGGAGTGACGTACTGCTTCCCCCCAAAAATATGAGGGTGAAAGACAAAAATACCCGTTTTTTAGGTCACAGTAACAAAAATATCCATTCTTAAAATTTTTGACAAAAATACCCGGTGGAATACGCATTTACCAAATGGGTATCCATTAATACGCATTTGGGATTGGAGTATGATGGCCTGTTACGCAATCTGCAGAGGAGTAATCAACATTACGCATTGCACAATGGAGTATTACAAGTTTATTATTATTATTTTATAACAAATACGCAATTTCAGCTTGGGTATTCACTGAATAAGCATATGCTTAATGCGTATCTCTTGCCAGTTGCCAATTCAATTCTTGACACAGATCTGTCTCTTCTCATTAATACACAAATGGGGGTGGACCACCAAGTTAAGAAAACAACAGAACTTTTAAATCCTACGTCATAGCTCTCTTCTCCCCCAAATTGCACAATTAACAATCTCCAGTTCAACGCTGCATCAATACGCATTCGTGGGCGGCAGATTGAAACGGGCAAAGTTGGCCAATTGTTTCAAAACTGTCATTTTCGTATAATTTAGTAACAAATAGGTTATATTTGTCATTTTTTCAAAATATGATGGAACCTGCTTTTCTTTTAAGAAACTCCTTGCCATAGCCACCACCGTTCTATTTCTTCGTTCCACCACCCCGTTCTGTTGTGGAGCATAAGGGGCCGTATAGTGTCTGAGAATTCCAGTCTCCTCACAATAATTAGTAAACTAAGATGGACAAAATTCACCACCTCTATCTGTACGCAAAGCTTTGATTCTTTTTTCTGACCCATTTTCAACAAGTGCCTTAAATTTTTTAAACTCCTCGAATGCTTCATCTTTAGTTTTCAAAAAATAAACCCACATCATACGACTAAAATCATCAACTAAGAGCAGAAAATTCCTCTTTCAAGATGGTGTTGGAGGAGAAATTGGTCTGCATATGTCTCCATGAACCAGCTCCAATATTTTCTTGGACATATACGTTGATTTCGAAAGGAATGGAGTCCTTGTTTGTTTTGCCATGAGACATCCTTTACATGCTTCCTTGGGTTGTCCCAACTTTGGTAGACCAGCAACCATACCATGTTTTTCCATAAGCCCCATTGCATGAAAATTCACATGTCCCAAACTTGAGTGCCATAGCCAAGAGTTTTCCTCTGTCTTCGCGATCAAACAGCCAGAATGTGATTCCTCAAGTGAAATCTTGTACAATCGATTCGATGACCTCTTGACCTTCATTAATAAATTGCCATCATTGTCATGGACCCACAGATATTCACCGTCCATCAACACCTTATTACCTTCTTCTGACATCTGTCCAAGGCTGAGAATATTATCGCATAGAGTTGGGATATAAAACACATCATTGAATATTTTTTCTTCCCCAGTTTTGCACTTAAATGCAATCGATCCCTTCCCTTTTATGCTAACTATTGATCCGTCGCCAAACTTCACTTCTCCTGTCAATTTTTCGTCCAAGCTTGTGAATTTTGTTTTGTCGCCAGTCATATGGTTACTGGCTCCATTATCCAGGTACCACAATTGTGAAGATCTTTTCTCCTTTTCATCAACAGCCAGCTTTGGAAATACCCTTTCTTCATTCAGCAACACCATCTTTGTTGTGCTTTCGTTCAGTTCAGATAGCAACAGGGCAGGTTCGTCATCTTCCTCCTTGAATTTCATTAGATTTGCCTCTAGTTTTTGGTTACCTCCACGACGGGGTCTCTTACACTCAGCCTGGTAATGTCCCAAAACATTGCAGTTAAAACATCTCACACTATTTCTGTCGCGCCCAGTCTGGTAACCACGACCCCCCCGTCCTCTGAAATGTGATTGTCCATCTGTCGTCTCTCTGTTTGTCCGTTTCAATCAATCTTCGCGAGTGAGTAACAATTTCCCTTCATTTCTTTCCCGCTTAGACCACTCTTCTTTTGTTAGCAATAACTTCCCACCTGTAGTCTCACTCTGACCCTTTATCCTTTCGTCATGGGCTTGGAGAGAGCCCATAGCTTCCTCCACTGACATTTTCTCCAAGTCTCCAAACTGCTCAAAGGTCGATGCAATTTGAAGAAATTTGGGTGGGACTGCTTTCAATAGCTTCTTAACAACGATTCTTTCATCTCTTCACCTAAAGCTCGAATGGTGGATACCAGTCTATTCAGCTTCAAGTAAAAATCCTCCAGTGTGTCATTGTCATTCATCCTCAGCGTCTCAAACTCCGCCTTTAGCGTCTGAACCTTGGCTGCCTTCACACAATCAGCTCCTTGGCACATCACTTTGATGGCATCCCATCCTTCCTTTGCCATTTTCTTCTCAGCGATTGATAACAAAAAATCCTCAGGTATGCCTTGGTAAATCATAGCCAATGCAACCTTATCAACCTTCTCTTCAATCACTGCCTTTTCATCACTCGGTTCTATAGCAGCCCATACGCCCTGAGCCTGCATGTAAACCTTCATCTTCAATGCCCGTGCCGTGTAATTTCCTTTCCCCAACATTGGGTAGGTTAGCCCATACAATCCCGTCTTTCCTTTTCCAACATCCATGTCGCAGCCTGTTGTCACGAGTACTCTGAATGCAGCTCTGATACCAAATGAAGAACCAGAACTGATATATTGAAAACACACACACACAAAGCACGTATATGAACTGGAAAAACA
This sequence comes from Kitagawia praeruptora, assembly GCA_037693485.1. Taxonomy (NCBI): domain Eukaryota; kingdom Viridiplantae; phylum Streptophyta; class Magnoliopsida; order Apiales; family Apiaceae; genus Kitagawia; species Kitagawia praeruptora. Next base: position 98,779,976 of record CM075354.1, on the reverse strand, counting down.
ATGATAATATTATTGGAAATGGATGATACTATTACTGTTACATGCCAGATAAATAGGAAACTGATACATGTGGCTCCTAACAAACAGCAACTAAGACTCCTACTCAATCTCTACTACTCTCACGATCCTACCAGAACAGAAACAAACACTATGACTAAGTCTCAGCTATTCAAACGAATTGACAGCTGGTTTATTTAAAAATAAAATCCTAAAATCCAAATTTAAATTACCACCAACAGACTAGGCATCGTTACATTCTCGCCATACTGTTCATGCACCATAAGCTTCAAATGATAGTGAAACCCTTTCTAACTGAGGATGCCTTATTGGAAAACCAGAATGTTATAACTGCCACAATGTTATAATATTCCAAGTTGTAATCGATGCTGTCATAATGCTGTTGCGACAAGTTGCATTGGGTAGTAATGTTAACTTTGCTTGTGGGTATCTGGCATGTTTCTTTATTTGGTTATATAGTATGTTACAGGTCATGTATGACTTAGATACATATACGTGGTTATCATTACATAATTGAGTACCTTAAACTTTTGCTCTCCATTATCTTAATTCCATTTTCACAGAGTGCAAATTTTAGTTTAATTTTATATCCAATGTACTTGTGTAGTCTGTAAACTTTACTGTAAGCCATTGTTGTACATATACTTCACCTATGCATATATTATTCGAGGTCACTCTATTGTGGTGCACCTTTTGTTACATAAGTTTGAACCTGCCAGAATTGTGTGGAACCTGTCCAAATTTGGCATGAGTTTTTTAGTAACAGTGATAATTAGAGCTCCATTGCGGAACTTGCTTTTGGCGTTTTAAGTTTTATTTTCGTTGGACTTGATGCATAAGCATCTGAACTAGAGGCTTCATAGTTCATACCCTTCGTTAATAACCTAATTTTATATGGGGGTGATAACTTTGTAATCTTTGAAAAAAATATTCACATGACAAGGTGTATCCAAAGATATTTCCAAGTTTTAATTCTTTGAGACATCTAATTGCATTGTGTCATTAGTACATACTAAAGCTAACTTTTGACTGGCGATATTCTCTTTCTGTGTGCACGCAGAGTTGCTTTCATGCCTGTGTAGCTGGCTGCGGGTACAAGGTGCATTTTAATACTTTGGTTCTGCCTCAGAGTAGCTCAGTCTTGTGCCTTTCTTTCCTAAAGCCTCGGCTTTACCCACTCATTTCTAAAGCCTCGGCTTTACCACCCATATTCTATGCCTGTTGCAGAAATAAACTTAATTTTTCTAGCATCATGTGCAGGGGTCCCTATTTTCTGCACAAATTTCTTATTCATGAAAGAACCTGTTCTATTAACTTTGGTACATGCTTTTAAAGTATAGTGATTATGACTTGCTTCGTGAAAGAACTAATTTTCTGTTCCTCTATTATTCTATATGTTCTTCAGTTAATAGTATTGTAGTTTTCCTTCTTTTACCCTTCTTTTTAAATTGAAAAATAGTTTTTCTCAGTACTTCGACAATTCTGTGCGGTGTAAATATTTACCACAATGTACTTATTCCATGATAGTCATTAATCTTAATCTTATTTGTTGTCACTCTATGTAACATTTTACTTGAAATATGCAGTTTGATATTCCGTCAGAAGAAGTTGATCAAGTTCTTCCAAATAGGCCTACTGATCCTACCCCAGTCCAGGAACCAAAACAATCATCCAGCACTGTAGCCAGTCCGCCACCTCAGTCCCGTTCATCAACCAGCAAATAGCTGGAGCTTCAGCTTATGCATCTTGTTCACATCGTACGCTGCCTTAACATATAGTCTTGTAGTTTGTTGTGAACTAAATCATTTTTTCTGACATGATAGTTTAAGAGGCATCTTTCCCTGCTGGTCTCTACGGATCGATTATAACAAATAGTAAATGAAATGTCTCTCTTGGATTCATACAAATAGAAACAATTAAAGTACATCTCAATCACGTTATTAGTATACAACTAACTTATAGCCGGTGCAAATCAGGGTTATTTTTATTTTTTTATAATTTATTTATAATGTAATATAATATTATAAATCTTAAATTTAATATGTTGTTGAAAGAATTTGAACCTACTGCCTTTGTATGAAATAAGTATAAATTAATATGTTATTAGTGAGAATCAAACCTTAGATCTTTGCATATAACAACTTTTAGTATTGTTGTATTTAACAATCATTATTTATTTGAGTTGAAGATCTAACGGTTGTTAATGAATGATAACAAAAAATGAGGGGATAATTAAAAATTAGGAGTTAACCAAACTATAAATTATACCCCTTTTTTGCTTATAGCCCGTGTAAAAGCACGGGTCACTTTTAATTTTTTTTAATTTGCTTATAGTGTAATATAATCACTACAAGAAACAGATTCATTTCCGACCATTACAACGGTCGGATTTAATTTACTACTGGTCGGTTTAGCATGGTCGATTTTAGCCTAGTCGATTTTGCACCAAAACGGTCGGTTTTAATGTTGACTTCCATTGACCAACAAAAGACCTTCAGTGCCACGTGTCGAGGGACCCAGCTAAAGTGGCGGGCCCACTTCAATGACATGTCACTAACACGTAGACGGGTCCTAGATGATGTGGAGGCCCCACTTTAGTGCCATGTCACTGCCATGTGTCTGGGTCCCAAAAAATGTGGCACAACCACATTGTCTCAACGTACTACAGAACAAAACTGACTGCTTTGGTTGGTTTGAATAGTCGGTTTAAAGTTATGGTCGATTTCATTGGTTGGTTTAGTAACCGGCCATTATGGTCGGATTTCGGATAGAGGGAATTTTGTTGTTTTTGGAACCGACCAATGAAAACCAACCATTGTATTATGAATATGGTCGGTTTTACTGGGAACGTAATGGTAAAAAATGGTCGGTTTAAAACCTTCAATCGGATTAATTGGTCAATTTTAGCCTGCACTTTTTTTTGGTCTGCAGTTCTGGTTCCCCTGTACAATATTACCAAAAACCAATCACAACCAACTACTTACATTACCAATTACCAATGCAGTACCAACAGAACAAGTACATTAAATTCAGGAAATAGCATAATCCATCAAAACCAACTATATACATTAAACCGCGAGTTTTCCAAAATATAGCAAACTTAATTTACATGTAATAATTTTAAAATCTAACAACTAGCTATGCATGGTATCCATCACCATCACTTCTAGCATTTTCCTCCTCCTCATCATCGTGTCCTCCATCATCCTCTTCATTATCATCGTCCTCTCCTCCATCGTCCTCCCCTCCATCGTCCTCCCCCCATCATCGGCACCACCTTCAGCCCTCCTGATCGCCTAAATATAAGAGGAGACGAGACTTAATTCCTTTTCAAAACTATACCAACATTTATAATAATAACTAAACTAAAAATTGACTTGAAAAATTCTTATATTTATTTACCTCTGCATTTGCATTTTCATATTTTTTTATAAATCGATTGGAGGATTTCTCCAACCAATCGAGTTACCTCACCAACAATAGCATTAGAAAATGCTTGTGAACCCATTTCCGGGTTTCTTTGCATTTCTAAAACGGCATTGGCGATATTTGTGACTTGTGCGAAGGTTGGTTGTGCTTCATTTAAGACATTCCTCACTACATTGATGAATAGGGGATATGGAATAACCGATCCGTTGCCTTGATTAGCTTGGCTTGAAGAACCTGCACCACCAACACGTTGGGTCCGATAATTTGTCGCAAGATCCAGGATGAGACTAGACGCCGGGATCCGTGGAAAACCAATAAGCTAATTTCTCGGGGGTCTTGCACACCCCGGGGCAGTTACTTTTTTTTTTTTTTTTGACAAAATCGTACTTGCATTAAAATTTCTCAAGGTTACAGATGATAAAATTTAGAGCAAAAACATTCCGCTCCGAAAGACCTGACATAGAATATGTCGCCCTAGCTAAGCAATGAGCTACAATATTCGCAGACCTATGTGTATAATACACTAACACTTCATCAAAGTGTTTATCCATCTTCGTAGAAGCCTCCAAGATCATAAAATGAAGCACCAAACTCAAGACAAAATCAAACTGACACAATCGATCAGAGGAAAAAAACTCACACAAATGATGAGACAACAAAAAACAAACCGATCTTACAACAAACCAAAACCAAACTAAAACCTTAGCAATCCTTAGATCTGGGTCCAAACCCACCGGAACAAGATAACTCGTACCCCTTACAAGAACAAGAACACCTGAAATAACGAGGAATCCGAAGCTCCGTGAAATTGAGATCTAATAAATTGAAGGCCAAATCGGAAAAGGCTTTAAATCCTTAGATCCGAAACAACAAACAAGGTTTATTGGATCGATTTGAATCTTCGAGGTTAAAACAACACTCGATTTTATTGAATTGGAAAAACAAGTGGAGGGCGGCGGAGGGCGGCGGAGGGGTGGTGGAAGGGCAGAGGGAAGGGCGGAGGAGGGAGGTTGAATTTAGAAGTAAGGGGGAGGAAGCTTGAAAAGGAAAGAAGGGGAAGGGGGAAGACAGATTGGGAGAAGAGAGGGGAGGGGGGAGGGGGGAGGGGGGTGGGGGGCGGAGGAAGAAGAGAGAGGGGGCGGGGGGTTTTACTTTCGGCGGACTCTCATTTCTAATGGATCAATTTCCGTTAAACCCCCCGGGGCAGTTACTTCAATCCACCATTGTATAGGATGAGTAGCTTTTTCCTTCCCGGCCACCGGGTTGACTCGCAAACCAATCCCGGTTTCGTTCGACTATGTCCGCGTATCGAGCCTATGCAAATTAAATTAAAAGTGTTATAAATAGGATATATACTATATTAGGAAGGAAAATGTTTAAATTTATACCGTAATCAATCGGCTTTCCTCGGTCATGTAATCCGAATCACATGGAAGCTCATCTATCGCGACATTTTTACCATTTTTCTTCAAATGAGTCTTTTTATACCATATTTGTTATTTTGATCATCAAAATAACACGGGTTAACTTCAAGAAGGGGTTTGTTTAATCTCTTTGCATCTGCCCTGGCCTTTTTTTTCGTCTCATTTAAGGTGTGCTTAATTTCACTTTGAACATGCTTATAAATACTCTCACAAGCGCTATCTTTGGTTTGTTCATCCTCCATGTGTGTGTAATAACTTACAAAAAAAAGAAGATAAGCATCATCATAATCTCTCACACACACACACACACACATATATATATATAGTTATTTGACTTAAATTGAATTCGGTTATCAAATTCGTAATCCATTTTGGGTTCTTATCCACAATATCCCTATAGATAAACAAACCACGTGGCCACGTTAATCGCATGATTTGTAAGATCATTTTTTTAGCCACCGGATGCTTGATACTACAATAAATAATAACAATGACAACAACTCAATAATACTACAATAAATTATAACAATGACAACAACAACTTGATAGTATATATATATAACAGTGTCTTTTACTACCAATCAAGGGCATTCAAATTGTCTATTGTTTTGGTTGTACTTGATTACAAACATAAAAATATCCGTTCCATAAGATATGATCGAGAAAATAACATATTCCCTAACATATTCATACTTAATTAGTCCATTAATATGCCTTATTATTCAACGAATTACAACAAGAGAGGAAACTTACTGTCCATCCGATATCCTTATGGCATGAGGGTGTGTCGGTACATTTCCCCAAATTCCGATTGAATGTGTACGTCGAATTGGTGTTGCAATTATTCGAGCTCGGCGTACGTGCCGCTTTCTTGCTGCACAACCAACATCCTCTACTCTTCCTCTTCATTAATATAACGCCTTAGAAAAATTCGTTATTATAAATATTATTATTTAATATTAAATGTGGATTATATGATGTGAATATTTTTGAGAAGGTCAATTGTTTATGGTATGGTGTTCATGTGTTTATATGATATATTACGAGTTCCGTGTAAGCTTGTGTATTTTTATTTGTATTTTAATGATTTAAATATATTTAAATCATGCATTATTGATCTTCTGAGATTTTTATAAAATCATCGGAGTTGTTAAAAATCACGAATCTCTCGTGATATTATCTTTATGATATTATCTAGTTTTTAAAATTAGCAGAAGAATTAATTTGGGTGTATAAGTATTTTAAAATGGTTTTAAGAGTTATGTTGTATTTAAAGGATCAAAACTTGCAAAATTCATATTTAATTCATTTTTTATCCTAAAAATATTTTAAAAATATGGGAAGATAGATAATTTCATTCTCTACGTTTTAAAAATGAAATTTTGATTTTTCCCAAATGTTATCAATTTAATTGCTATTTTACGAGATGGATTTTAATTGTTTAAGTAGAAAATCCTTATAAACCTCCTAGACAATTTTTATTCCCTTTTTAATTCCTTAAATCCCTAATTAACCTCTCATTTCTCCCCAATTCGGTTTATCAGCTAATTCTTTCAACACTCTCGAAGCTTCTCAAATCCTCTCTCTCAATTCTCTCGATTTTCAGTCAAGAGAGCATCAAGTTCGTTGTTATTATAGTTAAACCCCTGTTGTAATTCACTCTATATTCTATTATGCTCTACTCTATTTTCGCAGCCAAGAATAGCCAAGTGTGGTGGTGGTGTTGTGTTCATCTGTAAACAACAGTGTGTGTGGGTGGTTGTCCAGGGTGTTATCACTCTCTCCCCTCCCCTCTTCGCTGTCCTTTCTTTCCCCGGCTATACTACTTTGTGTGTGGTTGTGCGTAGATGGTAGGTGACTGCGTGAAGCTGTGCTGTCATGTGTATTGCAGTCATGGTGCGTGTGTATATGCTTCGCGTGTGTGTGTCGTTATTGTGGTGTGAGTTGCTGTGTATGTGGCTTGTGGTTGGAACGATGATGTGTGAAAGCTGGGTACTGGTGTGTGTGTTATCGAGCTGGGTTATGCAGATGAGTTCGAGTTCCGGTGTTAGATATATGGGTGTTAGATTGAACTGTTTCGATTTACCGTTTTGTGGGATACCAGTTGATTAATTGTTTGAAAATGGAGTTGATTGAGTTTTTGGGAAGGTGGAGGTGTTCCTATGAAATTGATATGTAGAGATGAAAGGGTGTTGATTTGTTGTGTGAGGTTTGGAATGAAGCGGATTTTAGTTGAGGTTCATCGGATAGTGCAGCTGTTGGTGGAGTCTGATTTTGTTCGAAGAAGGCATGGGAGATAAGAAATGAGGTTGTGAGGGAGAAGGGAGAAGATTCTGCTAGTAAGTGTATAGATGGTCTATGTGTGAGTTTTGTTCAGTGTGATATAAAGTTGGATTCTAATAATGTAATTTGATAGTTGTTTCATACTATAACCTGTATGCGGTCGTGGATCAGGGGTGTTGTATTATTTATATTTGGCTTATGTCCAGGTTTATGTCGTGTTGATTGTGGTCCGTGGCCCCATATATGTACCCCGGATTTTTGGAATGCCACAGTTGGTATCAGAGCTACAGGTTATGGTCACTGAAACAAGTTAAGATGGGTTGGTATACGTGTGTGAGACCGAGGTTAGGTAGAACGATTTATGATAAGGTTCGCCTTAGGATATTCCGACGAGTATTGCGACGTTGTACGGTCTTTCGACATATTGCGCGAGTAGGAGTTCGATCCGCACTTGTACAAACTGGATCTATTGCGTCGCCACCTATAGCGTCGGTTATTGACCTATAGCGTCGCCACTTTACCTATTGCGTCGGTTGTTTGCATTAACCGACGCTTATTGACTTCTGCCAGAAGCTATAGCGTCGGTTGTTTGCATCAACCGACGCTATATATATAGCATATAGCGTCGCCCATTAAAAGACGACGTTATAGGTACAGCCTATAGCGTCGCCAAGTAAAAGGCGACGTTATAGGTATACCTATAGCGTCGGCATTTTAGCGGGCGACGCTATAAGTGTAGCATATAGCGTCGCCCTTTAAAAGGGCGATGCTATATACATTATCATTCACACCTATACCATTTTTAACTAGTTTGTAAAATAAATAAAAATTGGAAAAATGACAATTTTTGAAAATAAATTTATACACACCAAAGTAGTAATATTCACTATTTGTGTGATGAATGTTACCTTATTTTCAATAATTGTCCATTTCTTTAATTTTTCCCCATTTTTAACTAGTTTGTAACATGAATAAAAAAATTAAACAAAAATAGGAAAAAATGCCAATTTTTGAAAGTAAATTCATACAAACCAAAGTAGTCATACTCACTATTTGTGTGATGAATGTTACCTTATTTTCAAAAAAATTCCATTTTTTTTTATTTTTTTCCCATTTTTAACTAGTTTGTAAAATAAAATCAAAAAATTAAATAAAAATAGGAAAAATGACAATTTTTGAAACTAAATTCATACACACCAAAGTAGTCACACTCACTATTTGTGTGATGAATGTTACCTTATTTAAAAAAAAAATCCATTTTTTTATTTTTTCCCCATTTTTAACTAGTTTGTAAAATAAAATCAAAAAATTAAATAAAAATAGGAAAAATGACAATTTTTGAAAATAAATTCATACATACCAAAGTAGTCATACTCACTATTTGTGTGATGAATGTTACCTTAATTTCACTAATTTTCCATTTTTTTATTTTCCCCATTTTAACTAGTTTGTAAAATAAATTAAAAAATTAAATAAAAATAGGAAAATGACTATTTTTGAAAATAAATTCATACATACCAAAGTAGTCATACTCACTATTTGTGTGATGAATATTACCTTAATTTCACTAATTTTCTTTTTTTTTTGTTTTTACCCATTTTTAACTAGTTTGTAAAATAAATTAAAAAATTAAATAAAAATAGGAAAATGACAATTTTTGAAAATAAAATCATACACACATCAAAGTAGTCATACTCACTATTTGTGTGATGAATGTTACCTTAATTTCAATAATTTTCCTACGTTTTAAAAATAATATGGAAATTTTTCCACAACTTTACATTTTATTTTGCAATTTACAAAAATTGAATAATTTACTTTTAAATAAAAAATTAAATTAGGATACTGTAAATTGTCCTTGTTTCCTTTTAACGCCAATTTCCCCAATTCATTCATACCAAATAAGTAGGATGGAGTGATATATATAACTTTTTGTTTAAAAAAAAAATAATAAAATGAATAATATTATACAAATAAGTTTTGTAAAATTATATTTTTTATTGATCGAAGATAAAATAAAAAACCTATTTTTTAGTGATTAAATCCTATTTAAATTATGCATTAATTATCTTCTGAAAATTTTATAAAATTATCGGAATTAGTAAAAATCATAAAATCTTTTTTGTTTCGATCTTTATGTAATTATTTAATTTTAAAATTGTTGGGAGAATTATTTTTGATATTTAAAGATTTTAAAATATTTTATGAATTATTTTGTGTTTTATGGAATTATATTTAAAGAATTCATATCTAATTCATTTTTTATCCCAAAAATATTTTAAAAATATAGAAATATTTGTAAATTCATAAACTTATTTTTAAATTTTTAAATTTAAATTTCACCCATTTCCTGTTTAAATTCAATTTTAGAAATAATTTAAATTATTTATTTATTACTCCCCCTGTCCCATCCATTTGTTTACACTTTTTTGTCACTTTCTGGCACACATTTTAAGGTGGATTTTAAGGATAGTTCCATAACTTATTTTTAAAATTTTCTTTTTTTGTATAAAAATAGGATTGTTCTATTTTTATACAAAAAAAGAAACTTTCAAAAATAAGTTATGGAACTATCCTTAAAATCTACCTTAAAATGCGTGTCGACAGGGACGGAGGGAGTAATTTTTAGCAATATGAACCCTGCCCCCTTTTAACCTCAAAATCCCTAATTTTTCCAATTCAAGTCGGCTGTGGTCTCTCTCTCAATTATCTCGAGCTCTCTACTCCCTCAAACAAATTCGACTCTCTCTCGAATTCTTCTCTCCCTCTCTCGTTTCTCTTGTTAATCTCTCCGTTCTGGTTTTCTCTCCCTTCCCCTCTGTTTTGCCCCCGTATCTGTGTGGGTTGCTTGAGTCGTTCGGTGGTGAAGGGAGGTGGAGTAGATGGTTGCAAGGTGCGACGTGGTGGAGAGTTGTTGGCGAGGGGAGGGAATGAGGAGGAGGCAGTGGTGGGGTTGTTGGTGAAATTCATTTTTGATCCTAAAAATATTTTAAAAATATGGGAAGATAGATAATTTCATTCTCTACGTTTTAAAAATGAAATTTTGATTTTTTCCAAATGTTATCTATTTAATTGCTATTTTATGATATGGATTTTAACTGTTTAAGTAGAAAATCCTTATAAACCTCCTAAACAATTTTTATTCCCTTTTTAATTCCTTAAATCCCTAATTAACCTCTCATTTCTCCCAAATTCGGTTTATCAGCTGATTCTATCAACACTCTCGAAGCTTCTCAAATCCTCTCTCTCAATTCTCTCGATTTTCAGTCAAGAGAGCATCAAGTTCGTTGTTATTATAGTTAAACCCCTGCTGTAATTCACTCTATATTCTATTATGCTCTACTCTGTTTTCGCAGCCAAGAATAGCCAAGTGTGGTGGTGGTGTTATGTTCATCTATAAACAACAGTATGTGTGGGTGGTTGTCCAGGGTGTTATCACTCTCTCCCCTCCCCTCTTCGCTGTCCTTTCTTTCCCCGGCTATACTACTTTGTGTGTGGTTGTGCGTAGATGGTAGGTGACTGCGTGAAGCTGTGCTGTCATGTGTATTGCAGTCACGGTGCGTGTGTATATGCTTCGCGTGTGTGTGTCGTTATTTTGGTGTGAGTTGCTGTGTATGTGGCTTGTGGTTGAAACGATGATGTGTGAAAGCTGGGTACTGGTGTGTGTGTGTTATCGAGCTGGGTTATGCAGATGAGTTCGAGTTCCGGTGTTAGATATATGGGTGTTAGATTGAACTGTTTCGATTTGCCATTTTGTGGGATACCAGTTGATTAATTGTTTGAAAATGGAGTTGATTGAGATTTTGGGAAGGTGGAGGTGTTCCTATGAAATTGATATTAGAGATGAAAGGCTGTTGATTTGTTGTGTGAGGTTTGGAATGAAGCAGATTTTAGTTGAGGTTCATCGGATAGTGCAGCTGTTGGTGGAGTCTGATTTTGTTCGAAGAAGGCATGGGAGATAAGAAATGAGGCTGTGAGAGAGAAGGGAGAAGATTCTGCTAGTAAGTGTATAGATGGTCTATGTGTGAGTTTTGTTCAGTGTGATATAAGGTTGGATTCTAATAATGTAATTTGATAGTTGTTTCATACTATAACCTGTATGCAGTCTTGGATCAGGGGTGTTGTATTATTTATATTTGGCTTATGTCCAGGTTTATGTCGTGTTGATTGTGGTTCGTGGCCCCATATCTATACCCCGGATTTTTGGGATGCCACAATTAACATCAGATTGATTCTCATCTTCGCCATCCAACCCGACTCTTACACCGACTTGTACTTGTAGCACGTGCCTTCTTCTTTCCCTTGCCTTTATCACCTCCTACTCTAGACATTAGTGCCGAGATAGTGATAACAAGCATACACACCAACAAAAAAACCAGAGTGATCAAAATCAAAATCATGTATATGTATAAAGTAAATATATATATATATATATATATATATATATATATATATATATATATATATATAGGGTCCTACTCCACTACAAACTAAAATTAACTACAAACTAAAAACTAAACACTAATCTAATATTTCAAGCTAATCTAATGACCAAACTAGGGGTACCCCAATACAAAAAATGCTTAAAATAATTGGCTCTATCCAACAAAAAAAAAAAAAAATCATTGTTCACGTGATGACGTGGCAGTGGATTTCACTGGTTAACGGTGCTTCGCACCTTCTTGTACGGCGCTTCGCGCCTTTATCATTCTAAAGTTGTAAGGAATGGCAATCAATGGTAAAGGCAATAGACGATTGACGGGTGTGTCGAGGGCCTTCGGCCCTCATGACTACCTAACTCATCCGTTTACTGTCTTAAATGCTTCGCATTTCCACGGCAGGGATTTTTTTTATTTTTTTATATTTTTTTTTGTTGGATAGAGCCAATTATTTTAAGCATCTTTCGTGAAGGTACCCTTGACGGGAAACTTAGAATAGATGAAATATAATTAATTTAGTGTTAGTTTGTAGTTTGTATTTAAGGATTAGTTTGTATTTGAGCAAAAGCCTATATATATATATAGGAGGAGGTTCAAAAGAGAACCTCTATTAGCAAGAGAACCAGAAGACCCTCATCATCACCATTAATTTAATTTTGATCTTGTGGCTAAGATTCTGTATAAATATACTAGTATATTTAGCTTTTTAATGTTATAGGGGTAGTACTTGGTTATATTGAAAATACAATAAATATACGTATAACTTATGATTTATTACCATTTTTGCACTGATTTAATTAGGTCTGTTACTTTTAGCTATAGACTTTCCATATTTCAGTTATCAATCAAAATTTGATGATTGATTTGTAAAATTATTCATTACGTAATACATCAATCTGATTAAGATGTTTAGACTTATCATGTAATAGTTGTCTATATAATTCAGATTTTACAATTTTTCAATTATGCGACACTGAAAAAAATATATATGCATAACCTAAGAAGAAAATGGAGGAAGAAGACGATACATGTAATTCTTTTTTCATTTGTATAGAATTAAACATTTAAACTACTAAATTTTTATAGAACAATGACCAAAACACCTGTTTTTTTGTTATAGGTGTGCTATAGAGTCGGGCATCAATGAAGTGCTGACCATAGAAGAAGAAGAAGAAGAAGAAGAAAAAGTTATATTGTAAGGTTTCAACCACGGATCTTGACAGATGTGTTCTTGTACGGTAAGATTCTTGTATGTGTTCTGATGCAATCTAACATATTCGTGATTCTTGTAGGTGTTTTGTTCTAATCCAATATAACAGATTCTTGAAGGTGTTCCGTTCTAATCCAATCTAACAGATCTAACAAAATCTTGATTCTTGTAGGTGTTCTGTTCAGGATGAACCTTATTGAGAATGGACCCTAGACTTTTGACTGATTTGTTATCATATACTTTGATGTCAAATCATATGATACTTTAAGTTCTGATATATGTTTTGCGAAGTACTATTTGAGAAAAACGGCGGTTGCAAGTACGTGATTTGTGTCTGTGGGTATAAGTTTTGTTGGACTTGTCTTAGCTCAATTATGGGTTATCAAGGATGTTGTTAAGCACGATAAAAATGTCGAGGAGATGGTCAGAAACAGGTTTAAGGGTTGCAACATGAGATACGTTTATTATTTTGAGAAGTGGGATGCCAATCACAAAGCACAAGAGAAAAGATTAGCAGGTCTGTGTAACATACAAGAGAATCTTGTGGTAGTACTTAATTAAGGAAAAACACTGTTGCAAGCCAGGAGGATTTAATTTTATAACCGAAGCCTGAAAATAAATTGTTGAATGTAGGCGATTGTTGAAATCGATGTACGTATATGGATATTACATACCCGAGGAAGCATATTCGAAGACAATATTATATGAGAACTTACAAGGTGAAGATGAGATGGCTTTCAAAAGGTTTCATGATTGCGTAGAGAATACACTTAACCTATGCTTAAAGGTTGATGACACTACAGACAAATTAGAAACTCTTGAAGTCGAACATATAGATCAGACTACAGTCACTCGAAAATATTTTAAGAACTTTTTGCAAGGAGTTTCAGATGAGGCAATCCGAGATTAGAATGGGAATGGTAATAAAAGCATAGCATCCAAACACAATGGAGGAACCACCACGCTGAAAATGTGTTAAGAGGCTTAGCAGTACTTTTATGTTTTTAGAAGTCATATTGAATTGATGTATAATTAAGAGTTGCTATTGATTTTTGCTAAACAAACAGTTTTTTTTCTATTGATCAAGTTTATTAAATTTAAGCATGACCAGTACAAATTTGGAATTTAAGTTGTGAAACAGTATGGTGGGCTTAATACGTGGGTTTATTACTTAACCAAGATTAAGTAATGTATAGAAATATTATAAATATTTCCTTTTTTCAAAATAAATTATACATTTCTTCCAAAATTAAGTAAAATATTATGTAATACATCAAGATTCTTTCAAATCAATGTATCAGTTTTTAATATAAATATCTAATCAAATAATATTATAATTTTAAATTAATTAACAAAATACCTAAGGGAATCTTGGTGGATTACATAATATTTTGTTACATTTTAAAAAAGGAAACTATTCATTTCTTTAAAAATTAAGTTGCATATAAAATATCATATAATACATCAAGATTCTCTTACGTGTTTAAAATCATTATATCAGTTTATTTCCTTTTATTATCTTTTTAAGATGCACTCGAGAATTATTTTAAAGGACATGCTATAAATTTATTTTAATTCTAATTCGAAAAAAAGTTCAGTAGATTTTCTTAAATGTTCGATGAATTATTTATAGTGTTGTACTTGTGCGTAACTATATTTCCGATCAATAAAATATTGAGTAGAATTTTAATATAATTATCAAATAAAGTAGTATTATGATTTTAAAGTAATTACAAAACACCTAAAAGAATCTTGGTGTATTACATAATATTTATACATATTTCCTTTTTAAAAAAAATTATACATTTCTTCTAAAATATTTGAAACTTAATTTGGATTAATAAAATATTGAGTAGAATCTTAATATAAATATCTAATAAAATAATATTATAATTTTAAAATAATTAACAAAACACCTAAAAGAATCCTAGTATACTACATAATATTTTTATACATTTTTTTAAAAAGAACTATACAATTCTTTTAAATTAATTTACATATAGAAATATCATTTAATACACCAAGATTCATTTTATTTTATTTTCTTTTATTACATTCTTGAGATTCCTTAAAGAATTATTTTAGAAGACATGCAATAAAAAAATGAATTCTAATTTGAAAAACAAATTCTATAGACTTTTTAATGAATCATTTATAATGTTGTACTTGTACGAAACAATATTCGAAACCTTCTTTTAAATCACTAATATATTTAGTAGAATTTTAATGTAATAATCTAATAAAGTAATATTATAATTTCAAAGTTATTAACAAAAAATCTAAGAGAATCTTGGTGTATTACAAAATATTTATATATATATTTCCTTTTTCAAACAATTTTATACATTTCTTCTAAAATTAAGTAACATATAGAAATATGATGTAATGCACCAAGATTCTTTCAAAATCAATATATCAGTTTATTTTCTTTTTTATCTTTGTTAGATTTGTTCGAGAATTGTTTTAAATATATATGCTATAAAAATTTAAATTCTAATTCAAAATAATTTCAAAAATTAAAAATATTATTTTAAATATAAATATTATAATACTTTGAAGAATCTCAAAAGTTTAAACCAAATTCTAATATAAATATCTAATAAATTACTCCTAGTGCCTTGTAAAGAATGAGCCGGTCCAATTTACACAAAAATTAAGAAAAATCAGTTTGACTCGTTAGGTGGCAACATTTGATTGGCTAGTTGTGAAAGTGGGTGTATAAAAAATGGTTAAGTGAGAAGGTAGTGGGTGTAATAGTGTTTATTGAATAAAAAGAGAGTATAAAATAGAGATGTAGTGGGTGTAATATTGAAAAGTAGTGTTTAAAAATAGTAAGTATAATAGGTTCAAATAAAATGGGACGGAGGGAGTAATATTACAATTTTAAATTAATTAACAAAAAACCTAAGAGAATCTTGGTGGATTACATAATATTTTTATAAATTTGAAAAAAAAGAAATTATACATTTCTTTAAAAATTAATTTACATATAAAATAACATATAATACATCAAGATTTTCTTACGTGCTTCAAATCATTATATCGATTTATTTTATTTTTTTATCTTTCTAAGATTCATTCGAGAATTATTTTAAAAGACATGCTATAATTGTTTTTTAAATTCTAATTTGAAAAAAATACATTCTGTATATTTTCTTAAGATGAATTATTTATGGTGAATTATTTATAATAAAATAATATTACAATTTTAAAATAATTAACAAAACACTTAAGAGAATCTTAGTATATTACATAATATTGTAAGATTCCAAATCAAATTTTAACTTAAAAACTTAGATTCCATTAAGTGTTTTATATCAACATATTAATTATTTTAATTTATCCTCAAATTTTTTATCAAAAAAATTGTGGATTGTAAGATTACACTAGGTATTATTTTTTATGATCCTAATATTTATTTATTTTTAAGACTCTTTTATTTTTATTTACCTTTTAGTATATTTTTAAATTAATTTTTATTTTTTCAAACTTTAGAAGATCTTTATGGTAGGTCAGAGATTCAGAAAAAGGAACTCGGAGATGATTGGAGTTTAAAATACCCATTACATAAGAAGTAATTATAAATCAAATGTTCCATGATTTGGACTCTGCATTTAACTTTTATAAATTATATTGCCGTGTGTGAGTTTAATGTTGGTTTGCCATACGAGAAAATGTTCTTCTGACATATGAGAAAAGTGATAAATCTTTTGCAAAACACCTTGAAGAACACCTTAAAATAACCTTATAACCAGGTGTATAGGTGTATATACATGAAACGTATACAAATTTTAATTAGATAATATTTAATTACTATAAATACAAAGATTTTGATTACTCCTGTCAAAATCTAGAATCTCGTAGTTGCCATGTTGAAAGAAGACGCGCTTAATCACATGGAAAGAACATTATAAAGGAGCCTCACTTATTTTTATTTTTATTTTTGCTAAATCAGAATTAGATAAAATAACAGGCAAGCCTGAGAGCGTACAAAGCATCATTAGGACATTACAATGCGACCTAGATAGAATACTACTGAAATGGGACTAAGCTATGCTAAACAACCGGATAGAAGAATCAACACAGTTGGAAAATGATTGATTCGAATCTTAGATAACCACCTCTGCATTTAGGCTTTAGCAGCCTGTTGTTGCTCTTCCACCTTAGCCATTTCCAGCAGGACTTGTTCGACATCCATAAGTTCCATAGCTTCCAAAGGTGAAGTTTCTGGGACCTTAACTCCCACTGATGAAGGGCCTGCCTCTGTGGTTTCTTTCTCCAGGTCCATGACTGGATTAAGTGAACTGTTTGGTGTCTTTTCCTTACCCGTAGTCTGCTCCATTAGCCCAGTTTGGGGATGAACTGCAGGACCCTCCTGTCGAGCTTGAGTGCTAGTAATCAGCCCATTACCCTGCTGCTGTTCAGGTTCATGTTGAAACTCTATAGAAGATGCCGCCCCCAATTCTGCACTTATGTTTTCCAATACCACGCTATGGATTTGAGAGGTAGGTGGTGACGGGTCGATGACTTCACTATCACCAAGATTTGGGAGTAATTCCATGTCAGGGTACGGTAAAGCCATACCCATATCCCTGTCCAGAAAATGCTGCAAATTTCCGAAAATTGACACATGGGCAATGTTCTAAAAATCGTTAATCGGACATAATCGGTGAGGAGACCTTATAGAGATTAATCGGTAAATCGGTGATTAATCGGAAAGATTAATCGGACAACTAATCGGAAATAATTTAATATTAAATTTTAAATATATATAAATTTGTAATATTTAATAGATTATCCATCATATATATTAGTTAAATTTGACAAAGGAATCCACAAAAGACTAAAAGAGTAATGCATTAAGTTGATCACGTGCAAAGTACATAAGCAAAGTCTTAAATATATGGATATACTGATATACAACATAATTAGTTCTGCACTACAATTACTTTATGTCACCTAACCTGATCTAGCCCGAGTTTGACCCGATTTGAGAGTTCAACGATTAATACATTGATTAATCTAAATAAAATAGGCAAGTCACCTTATACCGATAAATCGGCCGTTTAATAGGTAAATCGGCCGTTTTTTAGAACCATGCATATGGGAGCTCTTTTAAGTAATAAATATTTTTTTTTCGTAAAAAAAAGTAGTCAATATTTTTTTAATAAAATACCTAAGAATCTGGCTAAAAATAGTTTGTTTGCCCAAGTAACTTAATTTAAATAAGTAATATACTTTCTATTGATGAAATACATATGAGAATCATGTAAAACACATAATTAATATTTTTTTTAGTGAAACACGTAAGAGAATCTTGATGTATTATATGATATTTTATTATATAGGTATTTTTTTAAAAAAATGTTTAGTATTAAAAAAGAGAGTTAAAGAGTGGTTGCAATTTTCTTTTTCGAGCATCAAAAGAATCTTATAGTATTATATTAATTAAATTTTGGAATAATAATTTATTTTTTGGTATTATTTTTAAATTAAGATAAATGTATTTAAAAACAACAAGATTCTCTTATATGTTTTTGAAACACGTAAGAGAATCTTGGTGTATCATATGATATAGTCTTGTACATAATCGTTACAATTGCCTTTTCGAACATCTGAAAGAATCTTATAGTATTATTTAATTTTTTGAATAATAATTTTATTTTTGAGTATTTTTTAAAATAAAATAAATGTATTTAAATACATAATATTTCATAATATGTTTCTTGAAACACATAAAAGAATCTTGGTGTATTAATTTTGGTGCCTTTAATTTTCTTTATGTTTAGTTGTTATTTATAATGTTTATTAATTACATTTTAATAAATCATTTTTTAAAATAAAAACCCATCTACTAGCTACAAAAAAGTCGATGGATATATTTTCTTGTTTTTTTATGAAATCTCATTTATATATCAATATCAATATCAATATCAATATATTCTTAATGTCTGCTAGTATTACATTTTAAAAATTACTGTTTTTACCCTTCATTTTTTTAATTTTCTTTATTTCTTTCATGCCCTTTTTTGTCATTACACATGAAAATTACAGCTTTTATCCTTTATGTTTTTAATCTTCTTTATTTTTTTGATGTCCCTTTTTGTCATTACACAATATTTGGAGCGACCCAATTTAGATTGGATCGACCCAAATCTCCTTTATTAATCAATTTCCTTTTTCAGGTTAAACATATTATCTTTTCTATTTTTCAATAACTAAATAATTTACTTCTTTGGTAAAATACAATATCTTTTACATTTTATCTAACTAAAATTTCTCCATTTTTTAAAACTACGATCAATTTTGTATAATAAAATAACATAATTATATTATAATTAGTATTAAATAATTAATTACCTTTTTGAGCCAAAATACGTTACCTTTTCTCTTTTCTCTAACTAAAATCTCTCTTTCCAATTGTATCATGGACGGTTACCTTTTTCAAACACGTTACCTTTTTTCCCTTCTATTACGAAAATATCTCTTTTTCCAATTATATCACGGGCGATTCGATTTAATAAAAAAAAAAATAATAATATTATAGTACTAATAATTAACTGATTACCTTTTCAACTAAAACGTATCATCTTTTATATTTTTTCTAATTAAATTCCTTTTTTTCTAGAAATTTCAAGGGCAACATTAATTTCTCATTTTCTAAAAACTATGAGCAATTTTATTTAGTAAAATAACAGAATTAAATTATAATTACTATAAACTAATCAATTACCTTTTTCACATAAATTACGTCATCTTTTTAATTTTCACGTTACCTTTCTATTTTTTAAAACTAAAATCTCTCTTTTTCTGATTTTATCACGGGCGGTTCTGTTTAATACAATAAACTAATAATATTATAATATTCATAATTAACCGATTGCATTTTTTATCTAAAACGTATCAATTTCTATTTAATGAAATAAAATAATAATTATATAAAAACTAATAATTAGCCGATTACCATTTTCAAGTAAAACCTATAATTTTTTTTATATTTTCTAACTAAAATCGCTCATTTTCTAGAAATATCACGGATAACATTTATATAATTATTATCAAATCTCATATAAAAATTTAAGCCTCCCAACTTTATATTTTAAAAAAATTAACTTAAATTAATGAAAAATTCATATAATATAAAAAAAATTCGTGCATCGCACGGGTTTTAAGCTTGTATAATAAAAATTCGTATACAATGAATAATATCCGTTAGATTTTTAGTTAAAAATTAGAACTGTTATATACTTATATAAAGGAGAAACGAGTGGAGGTAAAGTGGTGCCGGTCAAATAGCTCGGTTCTATTTTGTTAAATTTCTCAAAATTTGGAATTAATAATTCAAATGATTAAAAAAAATCTCAATTCCATTTTAAAACTTTACTAATAGAGGAAACTAAATATATAGTTTCATTATTTTTTACCTATAAAATTTTTACTAATGAAGTAAAGTAAATATCTAAATTGCATTTTAATTTTTTACTAATCGAGGAAACTAAATATACAATTTCAATATCCTTACCTTTAAAATTTCATTTTAAAACATTGAAAGTTTGGTCGGTCGGTTAGTTGGTTGGTCGGTCGATCGGTACCTATTGTTTTTACTTAATTACCCTTACTTAATTATAAATAAAATTTCTCCTAATAACTAATCAATTTATGTTTTCAAGTAAAACATATTAAAATAATCAATTTCCTTCTAAAATACGTTACATTTTCTATTTTTTTAGCTAAAATCTCTTTTTTCCAATTAAATGACGCCTTTACTTAATTATAAATAAACAATTTCCCAATAACTAATCAATTTTTTTTTTCAAGTTATTAAAATAATCAATTTTTTTTAAAAAAAATGTTACCTTTTCTATTTCCTTTAGCTAAAATCTATAGTTTTCCAGTTATATGGCGCCGGTCGATTGGTTGGTTGGTTGGTCGGTACCTATTGTTTTTACTTAATTACCCTTACTTAAATATAAATAAAATTTCTTCTAATAACTAATCAATTTCTGTTTTCAAGTAAAACATATTAAAATAATCAATTTCTCTAAATTGCATTTTAAATTTTTACTAATCGAGAAAACTAAATATACAACTCAATTGCATTTTAAATTTTATTAATAGTGGAAATTAAATATCACTAACAAAATATAATAAAAATTTGTATGCAACGAATAATATCCGTTAGATTTTTAGTTAAAAATTTAAACTATTATATAAATATATAAAGGAGATCCGAGGGGATTTAAACCTCTACTATTATCCTTCATTTTTTTATTAATAATATAATTAATGATAATTAGCCGATTGCCTTTTTCAATTAAAAGATGTTTACTTATAATTGATATGATATTACCTTTTATAAATACCTAAAATATCATATCTTCCAATCAATAATTTTTTTTTCTCTAATCAGCATTTGGAGCGATCCAATTGGATCAACCCAAATCTAAACCTCTACTATTATCCTTCATTTTTTTTATTAATAATATAATTAATGATAATTAGCTGATTGTCTTTTTCAATTAAAAGATGTTTACTTATAATTGATGATATTACATTTTATAAATACCTAAAATATCATATCTTCCAATCAATAATTTTTTTCTATTAATTAAAACACGTTGACTTTTAATTTAAAACATAATATTGCAATAATTAATACATACCCAAAAATATGACTTCATATCTTCTAACCACTAACAAAATATAACAAAAATTCGTATACAACGGATAATATCTGTTAGATTTTTAGTTAAAAATTAGAACTGTTAGATTCAATGATTAAATTTATTACATGATTAAATTTATTTACTAATTGCATACCCAAAAATATGACATCATATCTTCTAACCACTAACAAAATATAATAAAAATTTGTATACAACGAATAATATCCGTTAGAATTTTATTTAAAATTAGAACTGTTAGATCTAATGATTAAATATGTTACATGATTAAATTTATTTACTAAAATTTCTAGGTTCGAATTCTATCAACGATACTATTATCCTTCATTTTCTTAATCTTCTTTATTTCTTTGATGCCCCTTTTTACCATTACACAACATTTGGAGCGACCCAAATTAGATTGGATCGACCCAAATCTAAACATATATTATTTTTTGTCATTACACAACATTTGGAGTAACCCAATTGGATCGACCCAAATCTAAACCTCTACTATAGTATTATCCTTTATTTATTTTTTTATCTTTCTTTATTTCTTTGATTCTCCGTTTTGTCATTACTCAAATCTATCTCTGTCATTTTTCACCTTGAAGTCCCTTCCGCTCAAATCTTCACACTGCTGGATTTTGATGCATGTTTGCACTTTTCAGATTTGAAAGCTGGGTTTTTCACCAAATTAACATCTCAACCCCCTGAAGTAGGGTTAAGGTATGTGTACTAGACCTCTGTACGGGTCATATATGTTTGGTTCAAGTTTTCAGTTTGGCCATAAGAGTTAAGTTTTTATTGATTTCAAAATATTAAAAATTAGACAGGATAATATTTTTTTGGTTTTGATTTTGGTTTAGAATTTAAGAATTAAAGTTTTAATGAATTACCCGATGTTATAATAATATACAGGACACCAGAAAGGTACCTTTAAAATATTTGCTTGGCCTTTCAATTTTTTATTTTACATGTCGTAATAACAAAGGTAGTTGGAAAGATTACCAGTTAATAACATTGACACAGTACGAACCATGTTATTTGTAAATAATCTTGGGACTCAGTTTGATACTTATAGACATTATTTTGTTTTCAAGCAAGTTTATGTTCTTTATGAATTTGTTCAACTTAATGTTCATGGGGTAGACATGCTACGTACCAGAAGGTCTTATGGAATAGCATACATTTTATCGGATGTCTCCGAAGGGACTATGGAATAGCATACTTAGAAGCTCAGACCCACGTCACAAGCCTCACCCTCTGGGTCAGGTAACATTGCTCTTATTTATGGTCTAAATATCTTCTTTACTCGCGTTCAATTTCACTTCATATATGATCTCATATTTAGCACTTTCACTTGAGCTCCATATTAAAATATAAAAGCACTAACTTTTCCCTTTTTCAGTTTAGTTGGCTTTTTGAGAGAGAATAAGTAATGGAAAATGTGATTGTTATAATTTGTAATCATACATTATTTGAAGATAAAAGTGAATATGTGAGCTTCTTGCGGAGACCTGTGTTTTTGGTAAACAGTATTATCCTTCATTTTTTTAATCTTCTTTATTTATTTAATGCCCCTTTTTGTCATTACACAGCATTTGGAGCAACCCAATTTAGATTGGAACAAAAAATTCTAATATGATATTGTACTTATTTTCAGTAACGTTGTAGTACTACGATTGTACCTCCAGCAAAATAAGTAGTTTAAAAATATATTCAAATTCAAATTATTATATTCATTTCAATAAGAACATACTTTTAATATAATAAAGTCAGCCATGGTGAAAGACCTTAATTTGAACATAAACAATAAATCTACTAGAATATTTATCTGATATTTTGGCTTGCTTATTTAATTGTATAATTTACTTATTTTTAATAAAAGAATCTATATTAATAATATATATACACTGTTTTTTCATACATGAATTTACTAATACAGTTTAATGGTCACGCTCTGGTGAGAATGAGAACAGTGGGAACACACATATTCAGTACATTTCAAGCTATTTTAAAGGGCCCCGCTAGGGGTATCTTCACAAAAAAAAGTCATAAAATTCTACCCTCTATCCATTCATAAAAAAATTAACAAAAAAATTAAAATGAGAACAGTGAGAACACACATATTCGCTACATTTCAAACTATTTTAAAGGGCCCCGCTAGGGGCATCTTCACATAAAAGTCTTATAATTCTACCCTCTATCCATTCATAAAAAAATTTAACAAAAAAAAAATTAAAAATTGCTTGAAATGTGATCTCATTGTTCTCCAACATTTACACATTATATTAACTATGAGGTCTCATAGTTAATATAACATGTTCTTGATATTATATGAGGTTTAATGTTTTGGAGCCATTTAATGTTTTGGAGTCATTGGGGGTGAAGGAATTATCATTTCCGCATTTGAATAATGAAGACAATTTATTATTGTTTTCAATTAGAGAACAATATTTGTAAAAATATTTATTATTTTTATTGCAGATTTTGATGGATTAAATAAATTTTCAACATTGTTAAAATAGAATTTTATGCTACTTTTTTATATAAATTTTAGCATATCATTATTTTATTAAATACTTATATAATTGTATATAATATCTTGCTAAGAATTGATTATTTATATAATTGCATACAATATCTTTTTAAAAATCAATCAAATTTGTTAAATTTTTGGTATTGTCAATTTAAATTAAGTAAGATGTTTTAAGAAATCAATCAAATTTGTTAAATTTTTGGTATTATCATTTTAAATTAAATAAAAGCCGTGTACGAAGTACGGGCAAAATGCTAGTTTATAGTAAAACATGTTATTTAACGGTAAAAAAAAATTAATTTTATAAAAATTTAAATCATCAATATATAAAAAAGAATCTTAAATTACGTAAATTATTTGCCTTTTTGAACATCTAAAAGAATTTTAAATTATTTTATTACTTACATACTAGAATATGTTTTTTGGTATTGTTTTAAATAAAAAATAAATATAATTGCTGACCAAAAAAAATATAACTAAACACACAAATATTTTTGGTGTCTTATATGATATTTTACTATATAAGTAAATTTCAAAAAATTTGTATAGTCTCGTACATAGTCGTTACAATTGCCTTTTCAAACATCTAAAAGAATGTTATAATATTACGTAAATGTATTAAAATTCTTTGTTTGTTAATAGAATCTTAGTGTATTACTCCCTCCGTCCCTTTTTGATTCTTAACATTTCACTTTTTCAAAACTTTCTGACATGTTTAAATTTTTATACAGAAAAAGAAAATTTTAAAAAAAAGTTATTTAACTATCCTTAAAATGCACCTTAAAATGCGTGTCAGAAAGTTTTGAAAAAGTGAAATGTTAAGAATCAAAAGGGACGGAGGGAGTATATGATATTTTATTATGTAGGAAATTTTTTATAAAAAAATCTATAGTATTAAAAAAGATAGTTAAAGCGTCGTTACAATTTCCTTTTTGAGCATCCAAAATAATCTTATAGAATTATATTAATTAGATTTTGGAATAATAAATATATTTAAAAACACCAAGATTCTATTATGTGTTTTTGAAATACGTGAGAATCTTGGTGTATATAATACACATAAAACACTTCATGTACTTTGGTTTTTTAAATAAATTTTGTTCACTTTTAGGTAGTGAATTATAACACTTAAAATGATAGTATATTTGGAGAATTGCATTTTAAGTTTTTTTTCGAAAAACACTTAATAGAATTTTATGTAATTTTAATATATCAAACTATTATATGATTTTTTTAAGTGTAGCTACATAAATCGTAAAAAGCATTTAAAAGTTTTTTAATTAAAATTAACATTAAAGAATCTTATAATAATATCGTTTGATAACTAAACACTTAAGACAAATAAAGAGATTTTTTTTTGAAAGAACTGGGAAAGTATTTTTAATAAATGCATAAAACAATTTAAATTTTTTGATATTTAAATATTTTTTTTAAGAGGATGCTTAATGGAATTTGGGTAGTGAATGTTAATTATTTTAAAACACTTAACGAAATCTTTAAAATAATTATTTGACAGATCATTCACAACTAAAAAACATTTATTGAAACATTTAACGATTTTTTTTAAATTACTCATATCTTTTTATTTATTTTTTTTGAAAAATATATTTCATATTTTATAGTTTTTAGACTTATAGTGAAATTCATTAAACTACTTTTTATACACAGTGTGGATTCCTTAAATGTTTTGATAAATATTTATTAATCAATTTTTTTTTAAATAAAGTTGATTTTTATCAAAACACTTAACGAAATCTTTAATACCACTCCTTTTCCCCTTTTCTGCTCTCCCTTTGTTCAATAAAACAGTACAAAAGTCAGCAAAAACAAAAAAAAATTAACAAAAGAAAAATCCTAAATTATGTAACAAAATGAAACTAAATATGGTCACTCTGTTAAGTATTTTCTGGGTACTAAACCAATAAATCCCCAATGAACTCTTTTAAGTGTTTTGCTAACTAACATTCTAAGCACCACCACCATAACTAATTGACATTTTTTTCATCTATCTATGAACTTGGCATTAAATAAATTGTTAAATACATATTAGAAACTATAAAAATAATAATGAGTACACTTGTCAACAAAAATTAAAGGAGCAAAAACTTTGGTATAACAAAACAAAATCTAACCGTGATTACATAAAACAACCAAAAACTTATTTAAAATCAACCATTTTAATGGACTAGCACAACAAACTAATGAAGAAATCAAGCACAAGGGCAATAGCAGGAATAACTCCGTTCCCCATCATGTTGCTGACTCCCATTTACACCGAATCTCAAAATAGGCATCCTACCCTGAAAAATTGATTCATGGACATAATTTTTATGGTCTATAGTCATAAACACTTTAAAACCTTAACAGAATTATAGAACACCAGGGCATCACAACAGAACACAATAATAAATCTTAAAGGACTAGTGTTTCTTATTTGCAGGGCATCCCAGTTTCTTAACAAAACACATTAAGTAAACGAAGAATTGCTCAACATATTGGTAAGGAAACAATCTTTGCAATAGAACACCTTGTTGAATCTACACCCGCAACAGAACACCTTAAGGGGTTATATATTCTTAGGTTTCCAATCTTAAGAATCTGCCCATTAACGTGAATTGAAGAAGAAAGTGGTTGATAACATTTGAGTAACAAATAACTTATCTCCTTTGGATATTCGTTTGTTTTGAACATAAGTACTGATCCAAAACCCGTTCCTTTAATCCATTCCTTTTGTTCTTCTTACGGATACAACAAAACTTCTGATAGCATTTTTGGTTTTAGAGAAGGTAACGAGCTTGAATCTCCATAAATTCATGTCAAAGATGTTTTTGATGACGATTCCATTACAAACCTGCACAATGAAGGATTCAGATTCTGTGAAGTGTTTGTTAAAACATTTAAAAAGATTATGAATTTAAAAAACAACACTCTATACCGTAAATTTTCACTTTTCTGTGTGTGAATCTTCTTTTTCCTTCAAGCTTATATGATGTTCTTCTGTCTAGGTATAAAAGTTTGATATTTTGTTAATTTCAATAACGATATGTGTTAAATCATTACATAAAATTGTGTTCAATCATGGATTCCTTTCCATATTTGAAAATAATCAATTATACAATCATGTATAGATTGATATGTGGTTTCCTTTTCAAAATCAACAGACCGTATTTTATACAATATTAAACAAATCAAATAACCTATGTTTCTGTTTTGTATTTACAACAATGCCATTATACAGATTTTGATTATATATATTAAAAATCTAAAGATTGAATGGCCAGGATTTAGTCTTCTGGTTCTCTTGCTAAGAAGGTTCTCCCTAGAACCTTACCCTATATATATATATATATATATATATATATATATATATATATATATATATATATATATATATATTGGCCTTTGCTCCATACAGAACACTCTTATATAACAAACAACAAAGAACACCTTAGATCTATTAGATCCTTTGGCCCCGCCAGGGGCACCCAATACAAAAAGTTGTTATTTTTTTACCCTCTATCAAAACAGCAAAAAAATAAAAATTATTGTTCATGATGACGTCACTGATGACGTCATCGTCATGAACAGTAACTTTTTAATTTTTTTTTTTTTTGAGGTGATGGATGGATAGAGGGTAAAAAAATAAGAACTTTTTGTATTGGGTGGCCCCGCCAGGGGCAATGGATCTATTAGATATGAGGTGTTCTTTATTGTTTGTTATATAAGGTGTTTGCTATGGAGTCCAACCCTATATATATATATATAGGTCGCATTGAATTTGATGATAAGTACATCAGACAAAAAAAAATAAAATATATATATATATATATATATATCAGACCAATTACACAATCTCATGCATGCATATATACATATACACACACACACACACACACACACACACACACACACACACACACTTTTCACATGTATTTACCAGTTCATATAACATTTACCAATTTAATCTAAAAAATAGAATATAATCAAATTCACAATAACTAAATCGTAATTCACATAATTATACAAAACAAAACCGTATCATCATCTCAACAAATATATTCCCACAGCCTAAAGTTACATAAACAAACCCCATTTCAAAACAAAACCCATTTCGAAAATTACCTAAACAAAGTCATTTCGAAACAAATTTCATATATAAAAGAAAAATAAATACAATTAAATAAGTAAAAATTAGACAAATTAACCCTATGGAAACAAGTAGATATATGCAAGTAATTAAACCATGAAAACAAGTAAAATTGAAACAAGTAGATACAAACAAGTTGTAAAATGGAACCCCATTTTCGAAACCCCCACTTACAAACCCGGCCACTTCAAGCTCTTTGATTCCTCATTTTTTTGGGATTTTCGGCAGTGGATGAGTAGTTAAGCAGCAAGACAAGTGCAATCAGTAGATAAATCACAGAATTGAGACCTATATTGTTGAGTTTTGACAGTTGAGACTTGAGAGAGTCTGCCTCCTTGATGGGTAACACATTCTTATCATATGAGAACAATATAATGGAAAAAGTTGTGTGAGATAGTTAATGACCCCTATAAGGCTTAAATCAAAGTGAAACACCATTCAAAATGTTATGAAAACCCTTCTAGCTCTTCAAGAAGAATGGAATGTGAGGAATTAGGTTTACTTTTATTTTGATTTAAAGAATTAATTTTATAAATGTTATTTTTTTTTTTTGGCGGGCTTGAAACAATAAGCCTTTATGTAGAACAAATTTTAAATAAAAGTGAACCTGAGGTAACTCCTTGTGGATTATAACTTATTTATATACATTTTTAATGATAATTCAAGAAACATTAAAAACTTTTTTTTAATATATATTGCGTAAATAACTATATATATATTCTTTGGTCTTTCTAGAATTTCAACCGAAGGATTCTTAAAAAATGCAACACTAATAAATAAAAATAATTGTGAAATAATAAATTAAAATTTAAACTTATATATTATATATTAAAAATTAATTGTGTTCATGATATATTTAAATTAAAGATAAACATGTGTAAGTTTAGTAATAAAATTAATTTTCTATCTAAAATTAATAATTTCATATTAACGAATTTACCATGGCTCCAAAATCTTGACAAGTGACAACCACTTTATATTGAGTTATAGTTCCTATTTGTTGTGCTCTCTCATACTTCTAATCTATTCCAGCCCGTATGGCTTTTAAACTTAGCCCGTATGGCTATCTACTGAGCCCGTATGGCTTCTGTTTGCCCGTCTGACAAAACACTTCATTGCCCGTCTGGCACTATACTTATTTGCCCGTCTGGCACCATACTTTTGTCTATAACAATGCTGGTTCTTCATCCTCGATGACTGCAATGTTTACTTCTTGTCTCTTCTCTCGTTCCCATCGTGGTTTAATACATTCTAAAGCATAGTGTCCCAAGGTGTTACAGTTGTAGCACTTTATCCTACTCTTGTCACGGAAAGAACCACCTCTACCTCTTTGATTCTGAGATGCCAGGATAAGTTGTCCACTTGCATTCTCGGACCTGCCCTTCATCCTTTCCTCGTGAGCTTTGAGGCGAACCACTAATTCTTCGACCGTCATTGATGATATTCCAAACTGCTCAATATTTGAAGCTATCTTAAGAAACTTATCATGAACCGCTCGCAAAATCTTTCTCACAACACACGATTCTTCCATTGTTTCTCCAAGTACCCTTATATAGGTCACGATTCTACTCAACTTCATGCAAAAATCGTCTATCTGTACCGTTTTCTTCAAGATCAGAGACTCAAATTCTCCCTTCAGTGTCTGCACTTTTGCCTCTTTTACACGTTCTACTCCCATACACATCACCTTAATCGCTTCCTAACCTTCCTTAGCAATTTCTTTCTCAGCAATGGTCAACAATATATCCTCTGGCACACCTTGATATATCGCTGCAAGGGCCACCTGCACCGTTCTTTCATCCACGACTACTTTGGGATCCTTTTGTTCGATTGCACCCCAGACTCCTTGCGCCTTCATGAACACTTTCATCTTTAGGGACCATGCTGTATAATTGCTTCTCGTTAACATGGGATAGCTCAACCCACAACACATTCCTTTGTCTTCGGTGTTTCCATGGTTTCTTCTGTATGTTTTGGTTGATATTTAGGCATGCACAGGACCTAAACACCTGCTCTGATACCAAGTGTAGAATTATAACGTATATATATTTAGAGTGAATGCTTTGTATGAAATGGAGAAAGGAAAACTAACGTCATTCCTCGATAAATTGAGAGATTACATGTAATTTAAATAGAGCAAAGCCCACAAGATGGCAGCATGAAAATAACAACTACCATATTGACTCCTAGCACGTTTTCACTATTTCTTATTTTATCCTGTACATCCCTAAACTCCCTAACGCCTATACGACCTTGTTTAGCTCCTGTCTACATGGCACACAACAACTAACCTATGACCAAGTCTTTTGCTGCAATACAAACGTACAACAATTTATTTAAATAAAAACAACTAAAATAAATAGAACAATAAAACAATAAAATAAGTTTAGACTAATTTTCCAACATTCTTTAAATGCTATAGTGAGTACTTCGACTGAGCTACCAAACAAGATGTCTGCCTCCTTGATGGTAACACATTCTTTTCATGTCAGAACAATATAATTAAAAAAGTTGAGTGAGATAGTTAATGACCCCTATAGGCTTAAATCAAAGTGAAACACCATTCAAAATGTTATGAAAACCCTTCTAGCTCTTCAAGAAGAGTGGAATGTGAGGAATTAGGTTTACTTTTATTTTGATTTAAAGAATTAATTTTATAAATGTTAATTTTAAATTTTTTTGGCGGGCTTGAAACCTTAAGCCTTTATGTAGAACAAATTTTAGATAAAAGTGAACCTGAGGTAACTCCTTGTAACACCCCCAGATCCGGGGTCAGGGATCGGGTCGTTACGGTCTCAATTCTCATAAATAACACTTGACTTGAGTACAAAATAAATAAACAGCATACTATGACCCCGCAATAATATCACATCACACACACACACAACCAGTTATAGTCCCAGAGATGAAATTGAAATAATTCTTTTACTAATAGGATCCACAAATATAATTATTACAATCCCGAAATGATCATAACATAAGTTTAAAAGTTTCTTGCCGTTGATTAATATTAATGATACTTATAATAAACTGGTAAGCAAAAGCTGCTAATCTAGTCTACCTCAGCAATGGCAATGAGAATATCAGCGGTTAGTCCTGTGGGTGGGGTAACCTGCTTGCGCCGAGTGCGCCTTACGCGGGTCATCAGTCTTAGTTGTTGTGACATAATAAATAAAGCAAGGGTGAGCAATAGCCCACCAACAATAATATATGACTGAACAATAATATATATATAACAAGTCAACAATATCATTGAACCATATGCCATGCATTTACGAAGATAGTGCCAGTATAATGTAAAAGATGAAGTTACAAGGTAATTCAAAACATAACTTCTGTAGAAATATCTGCTGTGCAAGGTATAAGCAAGACATCATCGTATCTCATGAAAGAGGGGAATTGCAGGAAAATATTGCAATCCCAGTTTTGAACATTTTTCAAACTCCTGCCAACCTGAAAGAAGTCTCTTCGATACGTGTTGCGGGAGCTAC
This sequence comes from Kitagawia praeruptora, assembly GCA_037693485.1. NCBI lineage: Eukaryota > Viridiplantae > Streptophyta > Magnoliopsida > Apiales > Apiaceae > Kitagawia > Kitagawia praeruptora. The sequence goes on along the minus strand of CM075354.1, from coordinate 98,748,330 downwards.
CCATCAACATGAAAGAAGTCTCTTCGATACGTGTTGCAGGAAATTCCCAATTTGGGAGATGAACTAATACTGGAGTTATCATGCGCCAGCTGTCCCACTCTCCGTTGATCAGTCGAAGATGGGCCTTGTGATGGACCGCGCGACTCGGCCTCTTACACACGACTCCTAGTTCGAATAAATCCATGACTCTGAAACGTAAAGTTCGTCCTCCTTTCCCCAAGTGTAACACTTGTTGATAAGACTCCACAAAGTAGTCGTATCTAATTGGAAAGGAAAATTCACCAATATTTCCCAAGGTGTTGCTTGTTAATGGATGTAAACTTGTTTCATCAATCTTACCCCTCGGGTGTTGATGAGGTAACCAAAAAGACTCATATCGATGTTTGAAAAGAATCAAGATGTGAGCGAAAAGGTAGTTTAACAAGTATATGACCGGTCAGTCAAATAAATAACAGCTCCCAAGTGAGGTCCACTTATATGTTTTTGGAAGTTTGAGCGAGTATTTAAATCTTCTTATAAGATAGATTTAAATAAACATAGAGTTTTGGGGACCTCCCCTTGATAAAATAGTCATAAAAAGACTCTGAAATACTTTACATAATATCTGAAGGTGAAAGATAATATTTGAATAATATAATTCATTATAAAAAGAATTTAGAAGAATTTAAATAAATATTCCAAGAATATTTATTAAATCAGTAATAATTCAGGAATATTACTAAATCATAATATTGCTCGTAAGTAATCCTCGAATGAATATACATGAATATTTACTAAATAACTCTCTTTTAAATGAATATTAAAAAATAATACTCATTAAATAAATAAACTCGAATAAATAATAAAATAATATTTACTAAATAGATCAAACCTTAAATGAATATTTGAAAATAATATTCATTTAATAAATAATATTCTAATTGAATATCCAAATAATATTATTTTAGTAATCACAACTTTAAAGGAATATTCGAAGTAATATTCCTTAAGTAAATAGGACTTCCAATGAATATTTTAGAATAATATTCCTTAAATAAATAAAACTTTAAATGAATATTCGAAAGTAATATTAATTAAATAAATAAAGATCAAATGAATATTCCAAATAATATTCATTAAATAATTAACTCAAATAAATATTTGGGGATGATATTCGTCAACCAAATAACTCTAATGAATATTCAAAATAATATTCCATAATAAATGACATTCCAAATGAATATTAAAATAATATTCATTAAATATTCCTCCACTGAGGTAATACTCAAATAACATCCCTCGAAATATTCGTAATCGAATAAAAATCCTCGAAATAATAAATCTGTCGTTGGAATCCCTCCGGGTTTCCACGACTATTTATATATTACAAAATATCGACTCCCGGTCTATATTTGAAGAATGAATATCATATGCCCTTCACTAAGGATCTTAACAAAACAATCCTGCTTATAACTGATAATTCATATCTAGTCTATAAGCCAATATCAATTCAGGGAACAAGTATATCAATAGACTTGAAATGTATTATCACAATAACAGTTCCAAGTATTGGAAACTTGTCTGGCCATCCTGTAGGGGTAGTGTGCCTCGAGTCGATCCGGTGATCTATTAATAGTCACAATATCCGAGGTTAATCACTTAATATATCGAAAGGCTAAGTATAAACTTAACTTAATTCGAAACACGTTTTCGAATTATCTCGTTATACACCCTTTGGTGTAACTCTTTTTATTACCGACACAATCCGATACTTGCTCGTTATTTCGACACGTCATTACACTTACACTTGGTATATACTTAAGTCGTATAAGCTCTAAGGTCGGTCGTTTACGAACCAAGATTATACCTCGAGTGTAACACTTGTTGATAAGACTCCACAAAGTAGTTGTTAGTAGTATTTTTGTGTGTTCGTTCGCAGGGAAGGACTGAATGTAATATCAAGTTCAAGTTTCTTATCTCTCACAATTTAGAAGTGTAGAAGAATGTTGTGTTTGTTTATAAACTAAATTAAACTAATTATCAATCTAGAATAAAATATATGAGGAAAACAATCCAAGAACTGGGGTTCTTCACTTGGTTTCAATGCACATTCAATATCTATGTGATGTCTACGTTCTTACTCTGCTGAAAACAATTCTTCTAAGGTTATAATGTTCTCTTCCAACATACAATATAATGTCTACAACTATACCCTAATTGTCACTTCCGTGATACAATCAAAGACAATCATAAACTATTAAGCTCCAAGAATTATAAGTCTCACAACTCTCCTATTAATCTTCCAATCAAATATTCGAGTTATGTCTGTTAAATCATGTACTAAAATTGCAACTCCTCTTCCAAGTTATTACAATCCCTAAAATCCAATCAAAGATTCATGACTCCCCTAATTGTGTTAAGCCCTCAATAACAGATCAGCAAAGCAAGAAAATCACATAATCAAGCATGCATGAATACCAAGGAATACTACCCAATCCTCAGATTAGAGAATTAGTTACACATAATTAAAGAAGAAAACAAAATAATAATGATAATGAATGAAAACATAATATTGAAGAAAGAATTGAAGATCGAAAGTACCTTGATACGATTAAAAGCTATGAATTGTTATGATTTACAATGGTAGGATGTGTTTAAATAGGCTCTACAAATCTTGCCTAGCAAGAAATTGCCTTCTATTACAATTAGGATTTAAAGAAGGTACCCAAAACTGCCCAGAATACAATTAGAATTAGAAAAAGGGCAAAATAGTAAATTCCCAGCCTTCTTTAACAAGATCACGTGCGCGATTTAATTCTGCATATTTCTTGCACTTGTTTCCTATCCTAGGTTGTAGAAAATCTCTCAAGCTTCGCGTGGGCAATAAGATCGCTGAAAACGGACTTCTAGAACTCCAGATATGGCCAAAACAGTATAAGTTGCGCAGCCTTCCCGGAAAATCCGAATTTTAATCAATTAAATCTCCAAAAATGACGAAAGCTTAGATATTCTTGCAAACCTGCACAACTACACAAAACACATCAAAACTACACAAACTTGAGTCCAAAACAATCAATTTAAGCCGATATAGAATGTTCCAAGTGGATATAAAATCCACTTATCAAACACCCCCAAACTTAAACCGATGCTTGTCCTCAAGCATAAACAATTATAACTACCTAATTAGTACCACTTCCATAGGTGATCACGGTTGCATTTGGCATATACAACAAGCCCTTTAAACCCCTAGGCAGCCCTAGTGGACGAGTAAGGTCTCGTGAGGGCCTATAGCGAATGTACCCACAAAATCCATTTAACCTAATGCAATGCAATGCATGAATGCAACTAATATGAAAAATGCAATTAAACTAGCCTACCATACCTTCAAATCCTCTCATGCCATATCAACTTAAGAATCAAAGTAAATACGCAATGTCTTGGTGTCGAAAGTGCAAGTATTCACATAGTCTACTCAATGAACATGCATAAGTTCTCACAAGCCCATGTCAAGTGTAAGAATAAGTTAGTAAACATGCTAAGCCTACAAGAGCACATCTTTGAGACAACACTCGGGATCTCATACGCAAGAAAAAGCAAACACTCACAATCCACTCACAAAAGAATATTCACTCAAGAACAAGGGTAAGTGTATCACTCAATTCCAACAAAATCATAAACATGCTTGACATTTGGTATCAATCTAACTCTTAACACAACATACATCAATGACGATAATCAAAAGGTCTTTAATTGGGTTGTAACGTGGGCTAGGGACAAGGTATGTCAAATAAGCCAAAACAGGTGAAGTGTCAAAAGCTAGTAAGTACCATAATAAATCATACACAACACTCTATTTTCCCCCACATAAATTTTACTAAGAACACTCGACTAGTCGACTAAAGTAGGATCACAACAAACACAAACTTGCTCTCATAATATATTTTCTTTTTCTTTTTCTTTTTTTTTTCCCGAGAGCTAAATAAAACAATAATTCGAGAGCTAAATAAAACAATAATATAAACAATAACAATGATCCCACAATTTATTACACATGCCGACTATCAAGTAAACAACCAAACCCAATCTCAATATTTTTCCCCAAAATTATGACCAACTATACCCCTCCTTGCACACCTTATTACTCCCTTAAGCACTTTACTAGCCTTTGACAATGTGGGTTCAAATTAATGTAAGGCCAATACAAGAAAAAGGTCTAGGCAAGTAATGTGGTATGTCACCGAAAAATAGGATTAAGCTCAATGGGTAACTAATTGATCATGTAAACATGGTGTGGTAATATGGGAAAATATGCGGTTATTCCTAAATGCCTTTATCATTTTAATCGTCAAATAATGTCATGCGTTTCAAGAAAGACCTCAAACAACTGCTAGCAATGCAAACAATCCGTGGACACTCAAGCAAACGAATAAATTGCAAATATGCAATAAGCAATAAGGCTCAAAATCTCACTTGGTGGAAAAACATACTCAATCCCAAGCAACATCTCTCTAACGCACCAACTTGTATTCAAAGCATGCAAACTAAATCATCTTGCACATATTCATGTCCTTCTAATTACTTACAACATTCAATAAGTCTACTAGCTTCAACTTACTAGTGTATGTGTGTGCACAAGAACAAAGCATATCATTTCTCAATCAAAAGCATCAACAACACAAAATTCCTATCAAGCATGGGTGCAAATGCAAACTATTATGAACTCACATGAAATACGAACATAAAAACAGAATGTCCTATATGAAACAAACGTAGATAACACAAACATAAATGCATAATTTACTACTACTAATATGCAAAGCATGAAATCCTACATGAACAAATAATACAACAACAACTTACTAATCCCTCAAACCACCCCCAAACTTAAAATATTCAATGCCCTCATTGAATGGAAGTAAATACAAGGGATAGCAGAACATACCTACTCATCCTCGCTAGCATCTCCCTCGTCATCCTCGTCAGATGAATCAGGTGGAGGATACGGAGTCCGAGCTCCAAATATAGGCCACTGAACCGGAGTATCGGGTGACTGAAACTTTGCCTCCAAGGCTATGCCCATGTCCTCAGAATACTGGCGACTGCTCACATGCATAGCATCCAATCGCCTAGTCATTCGACGAAAATAAGACTCAAGAGCGGACATATCCACCGTACTCTGCGAAGAACCTGCCCTCGCCACTGTCGGTGCCCTTGGAACATGTGGTGGAGCGCCCGCTCCCTGACCACTAGCATCATTCATAACAAAGCCTAGACCCCTAGGATGAGGAGTGCCGCCCGGCCACTCCTTCAACCTCAACCGGTCAATAGTAGCATCCGTAACAGAAGCCGTAGGTTTATGCACCGGCTCTCCTTCATACCATTTGACTTTCGATGCATCACACAAGTACGCGATGATAGAAGCATAAGGAATACTAGCTGACGAATTGCTTCCCAAAAACCGAAGAATATTTTGATTAATAAGGTACCCAAGGTCAACATACTCACCTTTGAGAATACCCCATAGCAAGATAGCTCTATCAACAGTAACATCGGAAACATGGTTTGACGGAATGATATTAGAACTAATGAAAAAGAACCATGCCTTTGCAAAACCAGACAATGATGAAGCCGGAAAGGTACACTTTATCTCCGTACCTAACCTACGTTTCCACTCCGTTACCGGAACACATAACTCCTCAATGAGTGCATCAAGATCAACATCATCCTTATTCTTTTGTCCCCAGTCCGTAGCACCTCTAGGTTTAGGCGGTAGCCTAGTCAAAGTACGAATAGCACGAGGCGAATAATCCACCTTCTGACCCCTCACAATTACGGAGTTATTCCTTGCTACAGAAGCATTAGCATAAAATTCTCGTACCACATCCAACGCTGCCTCATTAGCAAATTCGCAAAATAATGTCCAACCCCGCTCACTAATCATATCCACAATCTCTGGATATTTACCACCGGGTACAAGCCTCCGTTCCTGAATAACCGTCTTTGAAACTAACCTACCATACTCCGCTTTAGCATCCTCATTCACAAATCCTTCCACCCCATTACCCACAACATCATTCTCATCCAAAGATGGAGGAGCACTACTACCACTACCCATTAACCATTGCCTTTTAGGAGCCATAATCAACAAATATCAAGCAAGGCACAATAATCTCCAAACAATTCACCAAATAAAGAACCCCCAAATTACAAACCAAGAACCCTAGTTTGCAAAATTCACAAATTCAAATAAAAGATAAGATAGAATGTTACCCAATTGAATCCAAGAGGTGAACTTGCAATATGAATCCCCACAATTTCGAATTTAAATCCCCCTTGCACTTTGAATGGATGAAAGTTGAGAATTTGGGGTTTATATAGATGGGTTTGTGTAAGTATAGGTGATGTGGGTGTATGTAATGTATAATGGTGAATTTAATTTAGAGATAAAAAAGGATTTTTGGGGATTGAATTAGATGTAGGATATAGTTTAGGGGTTAGGGTTTTTGATTTTGTAGAGTTGTAGTAGGATAAGAGAATAGATATGAAACATTACGATTATAACTTACAAAAATCGGATTATAACTTACAAAAAATCGCACATAACAGTGGTGACTGGCGCATCACGCGCGGTGTGGCGCATCACGCGCTGGAGGATACTGGGCGCACCTGCGTTGGAGGAGGCATGATGCGCAGGCGCCATCGGCGTGTCTAGGCGCTTCTGCGCGGCTACGGCGCATGATGCGCAGGTGGATTCTGCGCAACTGGACGCTCCTGTGCACTGGCTGGCGCATGATGCGCTGGCACATTCTGAACATCTATTTTTTTTTTTTTTTTGAAGATCGAAAGTAACAATAATACAATATAATACAAGGGCGTGGGTTGCCTCCCACGAAGCGCATTTGTTTAACGTCGTTAGCCCGACGCCGATTCTCAACTGATGATAGGTTCTTGGAGGTGAATAATGCTCATTCCTCGCTCCACTGTTTCTCCAAGCAGGTATGGCTTAAGTCTCAGCCCGTTCACCTTGAATACATCTGACCCTTCTCTAGTAATCTCACAAACCCCATTAGGATAGACCTTCACAATCTCAAAAGGTCCGGACCATCTTGATCTAAGCTTTCCAGGGAATAAACGGAGTCTTGAATTAAACAATAGAACATGTTGCCCAACCTCAAATTCCTTCTTCTGAATGTGCTTGTCATGCCACAATTTTGTCTTCTCCTTGTAGATACTAGCATTTTCATAAGATTGGAGCCTAATCTCCTCAAGTTCTCCAAGTTGAAACAAACGCTTCTCTCCCGCAGATTTTAGATTAAAATTCAACTCTCTTGTCGCCCAAAATGCCTTATGCTGAAGTTCCACCGGCAAATGACATGGCTTCCCAAAGATCAACCTATATGGAGACATTCCAATAGGTGTTTTAAACGTCGTCCTATATGCCCAAAGTGCATCATCAAGCTTTGTTGACCAATCCTTTCTCGACGCTGCCACTGTCTTCTCCAAAATTGACTTCAGCTCACGATTCGAAATCTCAACTTGTCCACTTGTTTGCGGATGATAAGGAGTTGCCACCTTTTGTGTCACACCATACTTTTTCAAGAGATCAGCCACCTGTTTATTGCAAAAGTGTGCACCTCCATCATTGATAATAGCCCTTGGCACTCCAAATCTAGTGAACACATGCTTCTTTAGGAACTTCTTCACCACTCTAGCATCATTAGTAGGAGATGCAATAGCTTCAACCCATTTAGAGACATAATCAACTCCCACCAAAATATACTGGTTCCCATAGGAAGATGGAAATGGACCCATGAAGTCCATCCCCCACACATCAAAAATCTCCACCTCAAGAATAGATTGTAAAGGCATCTCGTTCCTCCTCGAAATATTTCCAACTCGTTGACATCTATCACACTTTGCCACAAAGTCTCGAGCATCCTGCTGCATGGTTGGCCAATAGAATCCTGACTGCAAAACCTTCGCCACTATCTTCATACTACTGTTATGACCTCCACACTCCAGAGAATGACAATGCCTGAAAATATGAGGAACTTCATCATGAGGTACGCATCTACGAAACATTCCATCAGCACACTCCCTGTAAAGTAATGGTTCCTCCCAATAGTAGTGCTTCACATCATAAAAGAATTTCTTCTTTTGGTTATACGAGAGATTATCCGGCACAACTCCTCCCACAATGTAATTCACAAAATCTGCATACCATGGTGTAGACAAGGACACACCTAGAAGCTGCTCTTCCGGAAATTTATCATTGATAGGTTTTTCACCTCCTACCTCTCCATCTCCTTGATCCAACCTAGATAAATGATCAGCTACCAAGTTCTCAGACCCCTTCTTATCTCGAATCTCAAGATCAAATTCCTGTAATAATAGAATCCAACGAACTAGACGTGGCTTGGCATCCTTCTTTGTCATCAAGAAATGAATTGCAACATGATCTGAATAGACAATCACCTTAGACCCAACAAGATAGGATCTGAATTTATCAAGTGCAAACACTACTGCAAGTAGCTCTTTCTCCGTAGTGGAATAGTTGATTTGCGCATCATCAAGAGTCTTGCTTGCATAAGCTATCACATGCATACGCTTATCCTTCTTTTGCCCAAGAACAACACCCACAGCATAGTCACTAGCATCACACATAAGCTCAAATGGCAAGCTCCAATCAGGAGATGTAACTATGGGTGCAGAAGTAAGTTCCTTCTTCAGCCTGTTAAAAGCAACAAGACAACTTTCATCAAAGTCAAAGACACGATCCTTTTCGAGAAGATTACAGAGAGGCCGAGCTAACTTGGAAAAATCCTTGATGAATCGTCGATAAAAACCTGCATGACCAAGAAAGCTTCGAATTCCTTTCACAGATGAAGGTGGTGGCAATTTTTCAATAACTTCAATTTTTGCTCTATCGACCTCAATGCCTTTATTAGAGATTTTATGCCCAAGCACAATGCCCTCCTTCACCATAAAGTGACATTTCTCCCAATTGAGAACAAGATTAGTTTCAGTACATCTCTGCAACACCTTCGACAAACTGGCTAAACAGGATTCAAAGGAAGAACCATACACCGTGAAGTCATCCATGAAGACCTCCATGTCTTTCCCTATAAAATCTGAGAATATGTGGTTCATGAGCCGTTGAAATGTCGAAGGACCATTACACAAACCAAAAGGAAGCCTCCGATAAGCAAAAGTACCATAAGGACAAGTAAAGGTGGTCTTCTCTTGATCTTCGGGTGCAATAGGAATCTGAAAGTAGCCCGAGAATCCATCTAGAAAGTTGTAATACTCATTACCCGCCAACCTTTCGAGCATTTGATCAATGAATGGGAGGGGAAAGTGATCTTTGCGAGTAGCATTATTCAACTTCCCGTAATCAATGCAAACTCTCCAACCTGTTACTGTTCTTGTGGGAATTAATTCATTCTTCTCATTGTGAACAACAGTCATCCCACCTTTCTTAGGCACTACATGAATAGGACTAACCCACTTACTGTGTGGAACCGAATATATGATACAAGCATCAAGCAACTTAGTGATTTCTTTCTTCACCACCTCTTGCAAATTCGGATTCAATCTTCTTTGTCCCTCAATCACAGGCTTATGATTATCTTCTAAAGCAATTCTATGCATGCAAAGAGTAGGGCTAATTCCCTTGATATCTTGAATTGTCCAACCAATAGCCGATTTATATTGCCGAAGAACATGTAATAATTTTTCTAGCTCATCATCACTAAGCAAGGCAGAAACTACCACAGGATATGTATCATTAGGACCAAGAAAGGCATACCTCAAATTAGCAGGTAGAGGTTTAAGTTCCACCTGTGGTGCCTCTGAAAGTGTAAAAACCATCTCAACTTCTGTGTCTCGAACAACAAGTGCTTCTTCTTCTACTTCATCATCTAACACCCGTTCTGCTCCCATGAAGTGTTCATTTTCTACCTGCACAATTTCATCAATTCTATCAATAGTAAAACAAGTTGCTCCAAAAGGAGGCATCTTCATTGCTCTGTTCAGATCAAATTCCACTTTGTCCTCGCCAACATTCAATGTCAATTTTCTAGCTTTAACATCAATAGTAGTGCCAGCAGTTGCCAAGAATGGCCTTCCCAAGATAATGGGTATCTCGACATCTTCATCCATCTCTAACACCACAAAATCACAAGGTATGACAAATTTATCCACTTTGACTACCACATCTTCAATGACCCCCAACGGATACTTAACAGAACGATCCGCCAACTGAAGTGAAATCCGTGTCTTTTTAAACTCTCCAAGACCAAGTCGTTTGCATATTGAATATGGCATCAAACTCACACTAGCCCCTAAATCACACAAGGCTTTCATGTTCTCCATCTTCCCAATAGTGCAAGGCAAAGAAAAGCTTCCCGGATCTTTCAATTTCTGAGGAATGGCCTTTTGGATGACTGCACTGCATTCAGCATTGAGAGTAATGGTTTCTTCATCCTCAAGTTTCCTCTTCTTTGTCAACATCTCCTTAAGAAATTTAGCATAGAGTGGCATTTGATTCAAAGCTTCAGCCAAAGGAATATTGACATGCAACTGCCGGAACATAGTCAAGAACTTCTCGTACTGCTTCTCTAACTGCCTGTTGTGAAGTCTTTGTGGAAATGGAATAGGAGGAACATAAGGTGGTGGAGGAACATACGGCTTTTCTGGTTCTTCTTCCTTCTTCTCTTCATCTACTTTTCTGACTTTTCTGCATCAATCTCTACTATCTCACTTTCTTTTTCAGCATCCTTCTCTTTAGGCTCAAGAACCTCAACCTCGGGCAACTCTTTTCCGCTCCTCAAAATAATTGCTTTGCATTGTTCCTTACCAGTCTGGTCAGGTTGACTAGGAAGTGATCCTTGCTCACGAACACCCATCTTGGAGGCAATCTGTCTAATCTGTGTTTCTAGCATCTTTTGAGATGATGCCATCTGTTCTATTCTTGATTCCATATTAGCCAATGCCCCAGAGGTTCCTTGCATAATCTTATTTAGTGCAACCTCCCAATCAGCTGGTTCTTTCTTCGGAGGAGGTTGATACTGCTGCTGTGCTTGATACGGTGGTCGTGACTGAAAACCAGGAGATTGATTCTGCCTTGGAAATGAATAAGAAGAATTAGCCGCATGATTATTACTGTAAGAAAGATTGTTGTTTGGCCTTTGATTTGGATTGTAGTAGGAGTTATTCTGAACAGGCCACGGCTGTCTTCCCTGAATAAAAGATGCTTCTTCTGGAAATTGTTGCACATAAGAGTTCTGACTAGCACCATAATCATTATACCCCTCCATAGGTGAAGAGATAGCATTCACATTTGCTCTTTGTCCTCGCATCTCCTGAGTTAGAGTATCCAACTTCTGAGCCAGCATGTTGATCATCTCAAAGTCTTGTGCTGCTTTAGCTGAGCTCGTCCCACTAGGTGCCCATGAATAATTATTAGATGCCAATTCCTCAAGGAGTGCTTTAGCCTGTGTAGTTGGTCCCTTCTTGAAATTTCCACCAGCAGCCACATCCAAACTCAAACGAATATCTGCATTCATGGCCCCATAAAAAGTACTAATGATCTGCCAATCTTCCAAGCCGTGATGTGGACACTTCCTCAATAGTGCTTTGAATCTCTCCCATGCCTGATATAGACCTTCACCCGGTTGTGCTTTGAAACTCATAATCATAGTCCTCAATTGTTGCGTCTTGTCAGAAGGATAATATTTGGACAAGAATGCAGTAGAAAGACCATCCCATGTAGCAACCGTAGTGTTTGGAAGTTGTTGAAACCATTCCAAAGCTCTTCCCTTAATAGAGTAGGGAAACATATGGAGACGAATCTTGTCACTCGTAACACCATTGATTCTGAATGAGCCACACATCTACACAAAACACTCTAGATGTCTGTGTGGATCCTCTAGTTCAATGTCTCCTTCAAAAGCTTGATTGCTGATCATCTGAATTAAGCTTGGATTAATGTTGAATTGGGTTGCACCAATCTCTGGAGTTTTGTACATGCAATTGGCAGGATTAGGTGTCTCATGGTCCCAAATAGAAGTCTCATCAACATTATCATTAACAACAGCTTGAACTATCGGCTCTCCCATCTTAGCTTTCTCTTTTCTGATCTTTCTCAAAGTACGCTCGATTTCAGGGTCAAATTCCAATTTTCTAACGCAAGATGCACGTCGCATACACCTGAAAATCACCAACAAAACAACTTGTGGAACCAATTAAAATATAAACAATAAGAAACAATTAACCTAAACTCAAGTATACTGCCTTCCCCGGCAGCGGCGCCAATTTGTTAGTAGTATTTTTGTGTGTTCGTTCGCAGGGAAGGACTGAATGTAATATCAAGTTCAAGTTTCTTATCTCTCACAATTTAGAAGTGTAGAAGAATGTTGTGTTTGTTTATAAACTAAATTAAACTAATTATCAATTTAGAATAAAATATATGAGGAAAACAATCCAAGAACTGGGGTTCTTCACTTGGTTTCAATGCACATTCAATATCTATGTGATGTCTACGTTCTTACTCTGCTGAAAACAATTCTTCTAAGGTTATAATGTTCTCTTCCAAGATACAATATAATGTCTACAACTATACCCTAATTGTCACTTCCGTGATACAATCAAAGACAATCATAAACTATTAAGCTCCAAGAATTATAAGTCTCACAACTCTCCTATTAATCTTCCAATAAATTTTTGAGTTATGTCTGTTAAATCATGTACTAAAATTGCAACTCCTCTTCCAAGTTATTACAATCCCTAAAATCCAATCAAAGGTTCATGACTCCCCTAATTGTGTTAAGCCCTCAATAACAGATCAGCAAAGCAAGAAAATCACATAATCAAGCATGCATGAATACCAAGGAATACTACCCAATCCTCAGATTAGAGAATTAGTTACACATAATTAAAGAAGAAAACAAAATAATAATGATAATGAATGAAAACATAATATTGAAGAAAGAATTGAAGATCGAAAGTACCTTGATACGATTAAAAGCTATGAATTGTTATGATTTACAATGGTAGGATGTGTTTAAATAGGCTCTACAAATCTTGCCTAGCAAGAAATTGCCTTCTATTATAATTAGGATTTAAAGAAGGTACCCAAAACTGCCCAGAATACAATTAGAATTAGAAAAAGGGCAAAACAGTAAATTCCCAGCCTTCTTTAACAAGATCACGTGAGCGATTTAATTCTGCATATTTCTTGCACTTGTTTCCTATCCCAGGTTGTAGAAAATCTCTCAAGCTTCGCGTTGGCAGTAAGATCGCTGAAAACGGACTTCTAGAACTCCAGATATGGCCAAAACAGTATAAGCTGCGCAGCCTTCCCGGAAAATCCGAATTTTAATCAATTAAATCTCCAAAAACGACGAAAGCTTAGATATTCTTGCAAACCTGCACAACTACACAAAACACATCAAAACTACACAAACTTGAGTCCAAAACAATCAATTTAAGCCGATATAGAATGTTCCAAGTGGATATAAAATCCACTTATCAGTAGTCGTATCTAGTTGGAAAGGAAAATTCACCAATATTTCACAAGCTGTTCCTTGTTAATGGATATAAACTTGTTCCTTGAATTTTACCCCTCGAGCGTTGAGGAGGTAACCAAAAAGACTCATATCGATGTTTGAAAAGAATCAAGGTGTGAGTGAAAAGGTAGTTTAACAAGTATATGAACAGGTAGTCAAAGAAATAACAGCTCTCAAGTAAGGTTCCCTTATATTTTAGAAGATAGATACGAATGAAGAATAGAGTTTTGAAAACCCTCCTTGATAAAAATAAAAATAATAATACGACTCGGAAATAATTTACATAGTATTTGAAGATCAAGGAAATTTTTGAATAAAATATCTTATTTTAGAACTAGTTGAAAGAATCAAATAAATATTCAAAGAATATTTATTAAACCAGAAATAGTTCCAGAATATTCTTAAAATAAATATTTCTCATGAAAAACCCTCGAGTAAGTATATATAGAATATTCATTAAATAAATAATTCCTCGAATAAATATTCAAAATAATATCCAAGAAAATAATTAAAACCTTAAATGAATATCCAAGATAATATTCATTAAGTAAATAAGCTCAAATGAATATTCGAAAATAATATTCAATAAATAATTAAACTCAAATGAATATTCGAAATAATATTCATTTACCTAAATAAAGCTCAAATGAATATTAAAAATAATATTCATTAAATAAATAAACTCGAATGAATATTCAAAATAATATTCATGTAGTACTTCTCGATTGAGATAATATTCAAATAACATTTCTCGAGTGATTAATAATCTGTCGCTGGAATCCCTCCGGGTTTCAATGACTATCTCTATATTTCAAAATACCGACTCCCGGTCTATATTAATGAATGAAGATCATATGCCCTTCATTAAGGGTCTTAACAAAATCCGGCTTATAACTAATATATCATATCTAGCTTATAAGTCAATGCCAAATCTCGGAACAAGTATCACAATATAATCTGAAAAACAGGCATGCACGCTATGGCATATGTATAACAAAATCAAACCATATATATTATCACAACAACTGAAAGGCATATGACACAGCCTATTTGTAGTACGAGGAATCAACTCAACTTAAATTAGATTGTAATAAGTAAATAATTTAATCTGTCACAGGAATCTCAGAAGATGCTATCTGTCAGAAGAAAAACTACAAGTCAATCTATAGTTTTGATATTTTACACTGGAAGAAGTTCAGTCTCCTGATCAAGCCTCAGTATGAAATCAAACAAGTGGATTTATTTCTAAGAGACAGAGATTTTTACAAGTGACAGGTTCAGACAGAGTACAGAGGATAAAGAGAAAGAGATGAGAAGAGAAAAGGAATCACACTTTAATGTGAAAAGATAAAAGACAGTCATTGAAGTTAGTCGTTCATGAACCAGACCGTGCATGGAGCGTCAACAGAATATTCAGTGGTATTCTTTTGTTAATTTTAGTGATTCAGAAAAGGATTTAGTCAATCTTAGGTTGAATAATTGTTCTCCTTTAATTAATTAAATCAAGTAGTTAATTTAATTAATAAATGAATTCTTTAAGAATTAATTTATTTATTAAATTAATTATTAAGTTAATTAAATCAGAATAATTATTTAAGCAAGCTTAAATTAAAATGATTATGCATTTTAATCAAATTAATTTAAAGCTGAAAAAATGAACTAGCAAGACAATCAGAGATTGTCTTGCCGATTGTCTTGGCAGTTCAAACAGAGATTGTCTTGGCAGTTCAAACAAAGATTGTCTTGGCAGTTCAAACAAAGATTGTCTTGGCAGTTCAAACAAAGATTGTCTTGGCAGTTCAAACAGCGATTGTCTTGGAGATCAACAATTGTCTTGGCGATTGTCTTGGCGATTGTCTTGGCAGTTCAAAGTCGATTGTCTTGGAAGTACTGATTGTCTTGGAAATTGTCTTTGATGTACAATCCAATCTCAAAATTAACAGGAGTGTTAATCATTTGTTCAACAAAAAGGAAATCGACCAAGGCAAACTGACAGAGGCTATAAATACAAGACAAAATATCAGTTCAACACAGTCAAGAAACACAGCAACTCTCTCTCATCTTTAAGATATCATTCAAGAGCAATAAATTCCCAGAAAATCAAAAGCTTTGTATTTGTAATATTTAATCCGTTCAAGCTTGATTACTTGTGACTCTTGTACTATTAGCGAGTTTTTACTCCTAATCTATATCTCGATTTTTATTAACAAATTAAGAAAAATTCATGTCGAATTTTCTAATTTGTTTTTATTAACTTGATATTACTCTGTACTGATTTTGTAACAACCATCAAGTTTAATATATCGTTATATTTAACTTGAATTTTGTTTCAATTAATTCCGCACAAATTTGTCTAAACTAAATTTTATTTACCGGACAAATTTCGATAAAAAGATAAAGATTGTATTCAACCCCCCCTTCTACAATCTTAACGGACCTAACAATTGGTATCAGAGCCGTTTGATTGATATACAAATCAAGATCCTATTTTTATTCAATTAAAAATCAAGCTCGAATTTTTAACTCTCTTAAAAATTCATCATGACTTCTAAAGCCATTGTTAAGATACCTATCTTTGACAAAGATAATTATGATATGTGGAAGAATAAGATGGAGTTGTTTCTGGAATGTACAAATGTTAAATATTTGGTTGTTTTGAAAACCGGACCTAAAACTCCTATGGTCTATGAAGATGAAGTTGAAGCTGAGGGTAAAATTGTGATTCCTGCCAAATCTTATGCAAAGGACCCTGCTACCTATACACCTGATGAAAAGGAGGATGCAGGGCTTGATAAAAACCTCAGACTCATTCTAATAGATTCCCTGGATGCTGTGATGTATAGCCATGTGATGAATTGTAAAACTGCCAAACACATGTGGGAAACTATTGAAACCATTAATGAAGGAACCGATGAAGTCAGGGAGAACAGACTTCAAATCTTAACCTCTGAGTATGAACACTTCAGAGCTGGCCCTAATGAAGGCATTCAAGAAGTGTTTGAAAGGTATAATAAAATAATCAACAACTTGCAAATCCATGGCAAGAACTATACACAGAAGGAGATTAATCTGAAGTTCCTACTGACTATGCCGACTCACCTGGAACACAGGATAACAGCAATAAGAGAATCTCGTGACTTGAATAAAGTTAGTCTTGAAAAACTCTTCGGTGTTTTAAAAACCTATGAGTTGGAACAAGTCCAACAGAAAGAGATTCATGGTAAAGGTAGAGTTGCAAGTTCATCTACAGCATTAGTGGTTGAGGCTCCTAAGGAAGTGGAAGCTAAGGTTGTTCGACCTTACAGCTCAGACAAGGAGCAGACTGAAGTGGAACATGGTCAGACACCAGCTACTCAGGATGGAAGTGAGTTTTACTCATTAGAAGAATTGGATCAGTTGGAGGATGAATCCATGGCACTCATGGTTAGACAATTTGGCAACTTTAGATTCAGGAGAAATCCTAAGTTCAAGTTCAAGTCTAATAACAGATTCCAGAGAGGAGGTTCCTCATCCTCCAGTAGCAGAGGTGGCTACAAAACTGGAACTGTTGATAGAAGCAAAATTCGTTGTTATAATTGCAATGAACTTGGACACTTTGCCACTGAGTGTCAGAAACCCAAACAAGCCCAGAAGAGAGATTATGTTCCTGAAAAGAAGAAACCTGGGAAAGCCTATGTGGCTGCTGGTAAAAGCTGGGATGACACAGATAGTGAAGATGAAGAATTTGGAAATCTTGCACTAATGGCAAATGGTGACATGCCCACTGATCCTAAACCACAGGTAAAACTTACTGACTCTGAGTTGGTTCGTCAGTTAGGTGGCTCCTTGGCTAATGCACAAAAACACATTGCTAGATTAAATTTGTTAAACACTGAACTTGAAAATGAAGTGTTAGAACTAAAAAAAGTGCATGTTAATCAAGATCAACAAAAAGAGGAAATAGCACGACTCAATAGAAGAGAGAAATCTATTCTAGAGGTAGTGACTAAACAACTTTCTAAAATTGCTGAACTTGAAACCAAGGTTAGTGCTTGCTTTAATTCTGTTAAACTTTCTAAAGAGCATTTCAATAAACAAGCTATAGAACGAACTGTAGGAATAGGGTTTGGTTATAACGAAGCTGTTGGATTGTTAGGCATAAATACCCCTAACCTTGTTAGTGCTAAAGAGAGGGGTATACCACATGTGCTTAAGAAGGTTGAAGATCCTCTCTTTAAGAAGTCGATTGCAGAACCTCCAAACTTCACATCTATCATTATTCAAGAAGAGATGCGTAATGAGGACAGTGCAAATGGCATAGTCCTTGATAATGTTAAATCTGTTAAGAAACCAGTTAAGATTGTTTATCCAACAAGTTCATCTAAAACTGGGTTTAGTGGTGATAAGTTGAAAAAGAACAATAACATATCTAACATGCATACCATGCCTACCATTGATATTTATCATAAAGCATGTGGTGTTGTCAATTGTATGTCTTGTGCTTTTAATGTAATGTCTGCTTACTTTAATGGTAATCAAGCATGTGCTGGTAAGACTGCTCCTCGACAACATATGTATAAGAATAAAAATGTTAGATCAAAGACTGCTAGTCCTCCTCAAGATAGGAGAGAGACATTTGTATCAAAGCCTAAACGGACTTTTTGTAAGGCTGCTTACAAGGTCAAATGTCCAGTCAGTGAAACAAATGTCATTGCTGCTAAAGAAACATGGATACCCAAGATAAAGCAAAAGATTGTCAAATCTGTTTATAGGGTTAAATGTTTGTTGGTTAGTGGTGAAAATGGTGTCAACGTTAAAAATGTTGTTTTGCCTGACAAAGGCCAATTCTTTAAGTATTCTGGACCCAATCAGGTTTGGGTTCGGAAGAAGGTTTAACCTATTTGTCATTGCAGGGTGTGAAACAGGTTGATAGAGTGACCTGGATCTTGGACAGTGGATGTTCAAGGCATATGACTGGAGATAGAACCCTGCTGACAAATGTGGTTGAGAAAGCCGGCCCAGTGGTTACCTTTGGAGATAACAGCATAGGTACAACTGATGGATATGGCAGATTGGAAGCTGGAAATGTTATCATTGATGAAGTGTCTTTTGTGAAAGGACTTGAGCACAATTTGTTAAGTGTCAGTCAATTTTGTGACAAGGGATTCGAGGCTTACTTCAACAAGAAGAATTGTCTAATCTCTCACAAGAGACATGAACAACCATCTCTTACAGGAGTCAGAAAAGGCAATCTGTACGTGGCCAATATGAACACTGGAAGCACTGAAGAAATCAACTGCTTTTATTCCAAAGCATCTACAGATGAAAGTTGGCTATGGCACAAGAAACTCTCCCATCTTAATTTCAAAACAATGAATTCTCTAGTTAAAAGAGAACTGGTGAGAGGGTTGCCTTCAATGGAATTCACTCAAGAAGGACTCTGTGATGCCTGTCAAAAAGGCAAATTAAAAACAGCAACTCACAGGAGCACTGACACATCATCAATAACTGAACCTCTACAACTGTTGCACATGGATCTGTTCGGTCCAGTTAATGTGATGTCTATGTCAAAGAAAAGATATGCTCTCGTGATTGTTGATGACTACTCAAAGTACACATGGGTTTTATTTCTGAATTCCAAAGATGAAACTCCACAGTTAGTGATTGATCACATTAAGTTGATTGAAATGGAGTACAAGAAACCAGTTAGAGCAATAAGGTCAGACAATGGAACCGAATTTAAGAATGCAGTTCTAAATGATTTTTGTACTGAAAAGGGAATAACAAGGCAGTTCTCAGCCCCAAGAACTCCTCAGCAGAATGGGGTAGTAGAAAGAAAGAATAGAACTTTGATTGAAGCTGCACGTACTATGTTAAGTGAATCAAAGCTTCCTTTGTACTTTTGGGCTGAAGCTGTTAACACTGCATGTTATACCCAGAATCGAACTTTAATCAACAAAGACTTGATGAAAACCCCCTATGAAATTATGTATGAAAAGAGACCAACACTCAAGTACTTTCATGTATTTGGAGCAAAATGCTTTGTGCTTAAAGATGGAGATGATCGTGGTGGAAAATTTGAGGCCAAAGCACATGAAGCAATTTTCATTGGTTATTCAAGAAGAGCTTACAAGGTGTATGTGATTGATCATCAGACAATGCTTGAAAGTGTCAATGTATCATTTGATGACACTAAACTTCCTAGTATCCAAACGGAGGATTCATCTGAAAAGTTATCTTTCGATGATATGACAGACTCCGATTCAGATGATGACAACCAACCTGATGTTGATGCTAATGATAACAGTAATAATGATGATAATGATCAGGGTGGTGGTGGTGGAAACAATGATCAGACTGGAGATACCACTGACACTCCTGAACATTCATCTAGTCAAACTGGCAACAACTCAGGGGGAGGTGATGAAGGATCAACTGGTCATACTCAACATCATAATGAAGATCAAGGCGAATCATCAAGGTCAAATCTTCCCAGACAGTCTGTGTGGAATAGAGCTCATCCTTTTGAGTTGATCGTTGGTGATCCAGATGTTGGTGTAAAAACTAGAAGGAGCTATCAAAATCAATGCAATTATTCTGGGTTTTTGTCTGCAATAGAACCTAAGAAAACAGAAGAAGCTCTTTCAGATCCTGATTGGGTGATTGCTATGCAAGATGAACTCAATCAATTCAAACAACAAGAAGTATGGAAGCTGGTACCCAGACCTAAAGACAGGAAAGTAGTTGATACCAGGTGGGTATTCAGAAACAAACTTGATGAAGATGGCATTGTAACTAGAAACAAAGCAAGACTGGTTGCTAAAGGTTATTCTCAAGCTGAAGGAATAGATTATGATGAAACCTATGCACCAGTGGCTAGACTTGAGGCTATAAGGATATTCTTGGCATTCGCAGCACATTCAAACTTCAAAGTTTATCAAATGGATGTCAAGAGTGCCTTCCTGAATGGCAAGCTGGATGAAGAGGTATATGTAGAACAACCTCCTGGTTTTGAAGATCCAGAATTCTTGGATTTTGTCTACTTTCTCTTCAAGGCAATTTATGGTCTTAAGCAAGCTCCAAGGAAATGGTATGACACTCTTTCTGAATTTTTACTTGAAAATGGATTTGTTAGAGGTGTCATAGACAAAACTCTCTTTACTAAGAAACATAAGAATGATACTATATTAGTCCAAGTCTATGTGGACGATATAATATTTGGGTCTACTAATGATCTTCTGTGCAAGAAATTTGCTAAGTTAATGCAGGGTAAATTTGAGATGAGCCTGATGGGTGAGCTGAAGTTCTTTCTTGGATTACAAGTAAGTCAAAGGACAGATGGAATTTTTATTTGTCAATCCAAGTATGTCAGAGAGCTCCTCAAGAAATATCAAATGGAGGACTCATCTTCAGCAAGAACACCATCATCAACAGCTGTGAAATTTGGAGCTTGTGAAAATTCTGCTAAGGTAGATATCACAAGCTACAGAGGTATGATAGGTTCATTACTTTACCTTACTGCAAGTAGACCTGATATTATGTATGCTACATGCTTGTGTGCAAGGTTCCAAGCGGATCCTAGAGATGTGCATCTCATTGCTGTTAAACGAATCTTGAGATATCTTAAGGGTACACCTAACTTAGGTATTTGGTACCCTAAAGAATCTGGTTTTAACCTTGTTGGATATACAGATTCAGATTATGCAGGAAGTGTTGTAGATAGAAAAAGCACCTCTGGGAGTTGTCAATTCCTAGGTGGTAGGTTGGTCTCCTGGTACAGCAAGAAACAACAAACAGTTTCCAACTCAACAGCTGAAGCAGAATATATAGCTGCTGGAAGCTGTTGTGCTCAAATCTTGTGGATTAGGAATCAGCTACGTGACTATGGCTTTGTACTTGACAATATTCCAATTCTGTGTGACAATACAAGTGCCATAGCAATCTCCAACAATCCTGTGCAGCATACGAGGACCAAGCACATTGACATCAGGTATCATTTTATCCGAGAGCATGTCATGAATGGTACCGTGGAGTTACATTTTGTACCCACGGAAGAACAAACAGCAGATATTTTTACTAAGTCTCTTGACGAATCCACATTCACCAGAATTGTTGGTGAATTGGGTATGTTAAATAGTCCTAGTAATTAAACTAGTTAATATCTGAGGTTTGATCTTTAATAATTTACAAGTGATTATCTTGTTGATATTTGTTGATTAAAATCACTTGTATAATTATTTTATCAACTTACCTTGATACTTGTTAATGTTCAAATCGTTGCCATTATCATCTTAATATATTCCTTCTTACTTCTTTTCAATATTAAAATAATTCTTTTTCCTTAAAAATATTTTTCTCAAAATTTTACAAGTTGTAATTTATGAGAAACTTATTTTTCTTGAAAATTTTATTTATGATAGTTTAATAAGTCATATTTTCTTCTTAAATAATTTTCTATCAGAAACTTATTTTATTAGAAAATATATATTTATTAATTTATCATGAATAGTTATGTAAATTATTAATATTTTATTTATGGATTTGTAGTG
Organism: Kitagawia praeruptora; assembly: GCA_037693485.1. Lineage (NCBI taxonomy): Eukaryota > Viridiplantae > Streptophyta > Magnoliopsida > Apiales > Apiaceae > Kitagawia > Kitagawia praeruptora. The sequence continues at coordinate 98,726,255 of CM075354.1, read as the reverse complement.
TTTGTCCTTTTGCTATTTATGTTTGATTCCGTTATAAGAATAACCTATGTTTTATTATTATTATTTTTATTTTATTTATGGTAAATTTAGTAATAATTAAGATTGTATGTTCATTAAAATTATTTTATTACAGTACATATGTGTAAATTAGCTCAATTGATTGTCTTAGAGAATTATTTCTCTATCAAGACAATCACCAAGACAATCTGATTGTCTTGGCAGGTCTTTTTCTAAAAATAATATGTATTACTGTGAATATTCTGTTATTTTCTATGATGTCAATGATTGTCTTGATAGATTTTGAACTACCAAGACAATCGCCAAGACAATCGCACGATTGTCTTGGAGAGTCAGTTTAGTACTTAAAAAAAAAATAATAATAAACACAACAAAACAATTGGGGCTCAAACGATTGTCTTGGTAGGATCTGTATTGCCAAGACAATCGGCAAGACAATCACACGATTGTCTTGGCAAGTCTCTCCAGTACATATACGTTACTTAAAAAAAAAAGACAATCTCACGATTGTCTTGGTCATATCTCTCTCTCTCGTGTTTTTACACAGAGAACAGTTATAGATACATACACAATACACACATCACTAAGTCGAATCTCTGCCAAAATTCTTACTCGAACTGTCAAAATCATCACCGGATTAGAACAGATCGTCTCAAGCTTGTTCTTTTGATACCAAAATCACTGCGTTTGGCCGAGTAATTGAAAAAGGGGATTTCACAAACGGACTGTATTCTTCTCCGTTCTGATTGTTCTAGATTTTATTTGACAAATCTAAAATTAGATTGAGACTCACAGTGATTAGGAGAACATCATACTGAAATTTGAGATTTTTCTGACAACATCAAATTAATTGGAATTTTTAATTAATTTTAATTAATTATTAATTCCGAATTTTATAAATTTTGTTAATTTCATCAGTGTGTTGTTTGTGTGTTATAAAGGGAGAAATGGCGAATAATTTTGAGATAATGAAGCACAATTTGGTTGGATATTTTAATCCAGATAATTGTCCCTATGATCGATTTAAGCCTTGGATTCAATTTCTAAACGATCATTCACTTATTCGAAATGCTATATCTTTGGATGTTCCGTTGAAATTAGGACCTCTGAGATTGATTTGCACAGAAGCTGTTGTGTCTGATGATTTGACTTCATTTTCTTTTGATTTTAATGGTACACATCACATTGTGAATGAATCGATTCTTAGTACTGTTTTGGACCTCCCAATGGGTGATTTTGCTCCACAACCTACCATTGCTGAGCTCAGTCAATTCTTCACTGATATTAATTATCATGGTGTTTTCGATGTGAACAATTTGAGCAAAAAGAATCTTGTTCAACAATGGGATGCATTCTTTGACACAATCTCCAAGGTGTTTGCTAATTCTGAGAGAGGTAATTTTCACTTACTTACTTCCATGTTACAAAATATTGGTTATGCTGTTGCTAACAATCTTAGAATCAATATTGGAAAATTACTTTGGGATACAATGATTAGTCGAATTGTTAAAACCAGAAGGGATTTTGATGCGGGTAAGAAAGTCTTTTGTTATTACCCTAGATTTTTGATGTTAATATTCAATCATCTTGTTCCTGTTGGTGAACAAACAATTTTTCAGAATGATAATCCTGTTAAGTCTGGCAAGCAAACCAAGAAAATATTCACTAGCCTAGACACCCACAGAAAATTCCAAAATGTGCCTGTGTATGTGACTCCATACTTGTCTACATTCATAAATTTACCTATCATTCCTAGACTTGTAAATGCATCTGTCCTTGAACCTGAACCTGTTCAAGAGCCTCCTATTCTTGATCCTGTACAACCTGCACCTCTTCCTGAGCAACAAGAACAAGAAGCAGCAACTGCTACTGAACAGGTATTCTCATCTTTCCCTGAAACTACTTCTGTATCTCAAACTACTTCTGGAGCCCAAGTGGCTGATAGGTTAGACCAAGAGGTTGTAGAACCACAACTTCAATCCCAGGTCTTAGAGCCAAACACAGTGTCATCACAAATCTCAAAACCTAAATCCAGAAGTAAGTTAACAGTGAAAAGATCTAATGTAAGAAGTAGTGATATGAGTGATCCCACAGCTCTGCCTCCACTAAAGAAGAGAAGAAACTTACTAATTGAGGCATCTGTCAGCCCATCCATATCCTCCCAACAGGATATGGACATTGAAATGGCACATGAACAGTTACTGGAACCATTCTCTCAACAGGATGAGTCCATTGAAATTCGCCAGTCGGCCATGGCACCCTGTACAGAGTCAAGCACACCCCTATTACTCACAATGGGGGAAAACATAACCTTGGATTTTGATGTTGCTAGGGACACTGAGCAAGGAGTGCACAATAGGATTACTACTGAAACAGTACCTACCATTGTCACGGTAGAAGAGTCTTCACAGGCTTCAGAGGGAAATCTTGACTCTTTGCCACTTATAACAGAGTCATCATCTCCCCTCCCAGGAGAAACATTCCTGGCTCCCTTAAGGGATTTTCCACTCGCAGTTTCAACTGGAGAAAGTGGAAGGCAACTTAATCAATCTACCACTGAAGCAATTCAGATTTCAATACCTAATGAACATGTAGATTTGATTAAGGATAGGGATTTGCGAACTCCCATTGCACCACCACTGACCTCTCTAGAAGAGGCTAGGGTGATTTCTTCTGCAGGTACATCTAAGGAAAAGGAGCTAGTGTTGAGTGATGTGAGGACCACCATAAAATTGAGTGAAACACATGCACGAAAGGAGAGTGAAACATCCTTGAGTGAACCTCAGGTGAGTGCACACACTGACACAAACAGTTCATTAATTATGGCTCAACTTCAAGCACTACAGGAACAACTTGAGAAAACTGTAGCTGAGAAACAATTACTTCAGACTGCCATTACCAACATAAAGACTACATTCACTAACAAGATCAAGACTCTTGAACTATCTCATGAAAAGGCACTTGATGATTCTGGAGATGTTACTATTGCTCAAGATAAGCTTATTTCTGAAATCTCCGACAAAGTTGAAATTCTCCAAACAGAACTGCATGAGAATCAATTGTCTACTGAACGTCGTCTTGAATTGATTGAAAGGCAGAATTCACAACAAGGTAAAGGGCTGAAACTTTTGTTTAACATGCTTAGCAGAACTCACGCACCCACAGCAGAAGAAAAGGAATTCTTTGAAGGAAAAAGTGGTGATGCTGTTGTGACCGGTCCCTTTGATAAATCTGTAGAGGATAATCCAACTAAGGGGGAGAAATCCAGGGCAAGTGGAAGTGAATCTGTGGAGGATAAGTATCAACAGCAACAGTCAGAAAAGGGAAAAGGAGTTGAAGCAGCTGAGAGCACATTTGAACAAGACAACACTGTTTACTACGCTGGTGAGACTGATGACTTTGATCCGTTTGCTGGGCCAGATGAAATTATTGGTGTACCTGAATTTGAACAAGAACCAGATCTCAGTCAATGGATAGAGCAACCAGCTGACCCACACTTTGACAAGAAAATGCTAGAGCATGAAGCTAGTATGAAGAAAAGAAAAGAGGAACTAGCAAAGTTATCTCAGATGTTGGATGAAAAGGAAGAGCTTCTAAGACAAGAAAAGGTGGAAAGGCAACGGCAACATCACATACTTGTTGAAAAGAGAAAACTTGATATTAAACTCAAAGTTGGTGAGAAGTGGGAAGAAGCCAGAAAGATAATCAGTCTTCCACAACTTACAACAAATAATGACAAGCAGTTTCTTGGAATCATTTACAAGTATAAAGATGCCAATCCAAATCATTCAGTGTACTTGGAGGCCTTGAAGTGTGAAGTCTCTCGAATAAATGCTGGCTTTAATTCTCACAAAAAGGAAATGGTAATTGTTGTTAATTGTCGCTCTGAAGGTTCGTTCCATGTATCTTTAAATTGTTTAGAAAGAAGAACCTTGTCTGAGCTTTGGATTTTGAGACAAAAGGTATCACTGTGTTCTGAACTGAATATCTTATTGTATGAACATCTCTTCGAGTTTGCTCGAAATGCCAGTCCTGAAATAACTCATATACCATTTCAAGTAATATTTCTGAAGAAAGATGTATATCAAACCATCATTTGTGATAATGTGAAGCTGCCAGAGTACAATGCTAAGCATTTGGTATGGGTTGAAAAAATGTTGAGAAACACTGGTCTTTATACAACAGAAAAGAAGGATGCTGCAGATTTCATTCAAAACTACTGTATCAGAAACATGACAAGGTATGAACAGGAGGTGAACAGGTTAAAAGGATATCCAAATCAACCAGTCAGACCTCAACCAGTCAGACCTCAAGGTATACCAAATGAACGTGAACGTACTTTTGATGCTGAGTTGATTGCAAATCTTCAGCCTATCATTGAAGAACCAGAAGAAGGAGAAGTTCAAAGTCAAGACCATCCTAACTGAAGAGTAGCTCTACTTGTTATATTTTTAGAGCCTAGATAGATCAAGATAGGATAAGTTAAATATGATCAGGCTAGAGGATCATCTATCTTGTATTTATCTTTCATGTTTGAATCTGGAAAATGTTAATATAAACCAGAACTGTTCTTTTATTTACTTGCATTTAAAGTTTTATCTTTTACTAAGTTAAGTTGAGTTAGTTGAATTATCCTCTAGGTATTTGCTTGTTATTTTCTAACAAACAAATAGGGGGAGATTGAAAGGCATATGACACAGCCTATTTGTAGTACGAGGAATCAACTCAACTTAAATTAGATTGTAATAAGTAAATAATTTAATCTGTCACAGGAATCTCAGAAGATGCTATCTGTCAGAAGAAAAACTACAAGTCAATCTATAGTTTTGATATTTTACACTGGAAGAAGTTCAGTCTCCTGATCAAGCCTCAGTATGAAATCAAACAAGTGGATTTATTTCTAAGAGACAGAGATTTTTACAAGTGACAGGTTCAGACAGAGTACAGAGGATAAAGAGAAAGAGATGAGAAGAGAAAAGGAATCACACTTTAATGTGAAAAGATAAAAGACAGTCATTGAAGTTAGTCGTTCATGAACCAGACCGTGCATGGAGCGTCAACAGAATATTCAGTGGTATTCTTTTGTTAATTTTAGTGATTCAGAAAAGGATTTAGTCAATCTTAGGTTGAATAATTGTTCTCCTTTAATTAATTAAATCAAGTAGTTAATTTAATTAATAAATGAATTCTTTAAGAATTAATTTATTTATTAAATTAATTATTAAGTTAATTAAATCAGAATAATTATTTAAGCAAGCTTAAATTAAAATGATTATGCATTTTAATCAAATTAATTTAAAGCTGAAAAAATGAACTAGCAAGACAATCAGAGATTGTCTTGCCGATTGTCTTGGCAGTTCAAACAGAGATTGTCTTGGCAGTTCAAACAAAGATTGTCTTGGCAGTTCAAACAAAGATTGTCTTGGCAGTTCAAACAAAGATTGTCTTGGCAGTTCAAACAGCGATTGTCTTGGAGATCAACAATTGTCTTGGCGATTGTCTTGGCGATTGTCTTGGCAGTTCAAAGTCGATTGTCTTGGAAGTACTGATTGTCTTGGAAATTGTCTTTGATGTACAATCCAATCTCAAAATTAACAGGAGTGTTAATCATTTGTTCAACAAAAAGGAAATCGACCAAGGCAAACTGACAGAGGCTATAAATACAAGACAAAATATCAGTTCAACACAGTCAAGAAACACAGCAACTCTCTCTCATCTTTAAGATATCATTCAAGAGCAATAAATTCCCAGAAAATCAAAAGCTTTGTATTTGTAATATTTAATCCGTTCAAGCTTGATTACTTGTGACTCTTGTACTATTAGCGAGTTTTTACTCCTAATCTATATCTCGATTTTTATTAACAAATTAAGAAAAATTCATGTCGAATTTTCTAATTTGTTTTTATTAACTTGATATTACTCTGTACTGATTTTGTAACAACCATCAAGTTTAATATATCGTTATATTTAACTTGAATTTTGTTTCAATTAATTCCGCACAAATTTGTCTAAACTAAATTTTATTTACCGGACAAATTTCGATAAAAAGATAAAGATTGTATTCAACCCCCCCTTCTACAATCTTAACGGACCTAACAACAACAGTTCCAAAGTATTGGAAACTTGCCTGGTAGTCGGGTAGAGGTAGTGTGTCCTGGGTCAGCTCGGTGATCTATAAACAATCAGAATATTCGAGATTAATTACTTAACGCTTTTAAAGGGCTAAGTATACTTTTAACTTAGGCTAAAACACGTTTTCAAGTTATCTGCTATTCACCCCTTAGTGTAACTCTTATTAACATCGATATGACCTGACATTTGTTCGTTATTAAGGCATGTCATTACACTAACACTTGGTAGGTACATATGCAACAAAAGTGCTAAGGTCGGTCGTTTACTAATAAAGATTATACCTCGAGATTTATTGATCGTTTTCTGAGTGACTTACCAAAGTTATAACCAAGTGTACTTTTAAGGGGTTCATTCGCGCTTAATCTCGATTCGAACATTTTTATAAAATCGAAAAACGATCCATTTGACATGAGGTTTTATCCCACACCTTCCTTTTAATCTCTAATATTTAATTATCAAGATTCGCCACTGAATTACTTATTTTACAGGGGTTCAATTTCAGTTACAAACTCGCACTTACGGTTCCGAACCACTTTTATGATTTTGAGCATAACTCCTAAATCGTAAGTCCGTTTGCCTCGATTCTTGCACCAAAACGATCTATGACTAGAGATCTATAGGGGTATGTCATATACTTAATCAGATTCGACACTTTTACCATCTGTGATGCACGGTTTTCAAGGTTTTACAAAATTTCGGCATTACGACGGCTATAAATTGAACATTTCTAAATTTGTTACATCACAACCAAGCCACACCGGGCATACCATACATCTTATACACATGATATTCATCTTAACAAGTCCAAAACATCTCACTTTACCATCATAATCATCAAATCACTTAGATCCACTAAACTAACTACATAATCATGCTTACATGCTTATTATTACTCCCTAATCATAACTAAGCTAAAAACCATCAAGAACATGCATAATCTCAAAGTAAGATCTAGGGTTCTTAAGAGATATACCTTCCTTGGAGAGTGTACAAGTCTTATAAAACCTTGTATAGTCCTTGTATATGCTTAAGCTAGCTTGGATCATTCAAAGAAACTAAGAATCAAAAGTTAGTTTCTTGAAAGTACTATTCATCATCATCTTCTTGATTTTATATCTCAAGAATGGAATGGAATTTGAAGCTAAAATTCATAGGGTATCTTAATTAGTAATTATAGAACTCACCTAAATTTTCTTGGAATTCTTTGATGGTTGGAAGTTGCACTTTGGTTCTTGATTTAAGGCATATAGCCGAATGGAGCATAAAGAGAGAGATGGTGGTGTTTTGCTTGGCTTGCTCTTGTTCTCTTGATCTAATCTTGAATTATTGATGTGCCTTAGATAATATTTTGGCATAAAGTCACTTTAATAAAGTGCTAGGTCATGGATGATGCAATTTTAGTGGACAAGTGTTATGATTTTCTGGTGAGATGATGCAATAGTGCTAAGTACTTAGTTTGGTTTCTAATTGTTCTAGTTCCTTTGTAACTAGCCTGGTTACTTGCTCTTATCCTCTTGCACATGCATGCATCTTGGCTCTCTGCTTGCTTCTTTGTCCGGTTATTGCTCAATTTGATTGATCGTTCAAAGGAATATCTCAAGGATTTCTTGTTAGGGTTTTACCGGAAACCTTCTTAATAATTATACTAACATTCACAATTCTCCTTTATAATCTTTGAATTTAAAATCCTCAATTCTCTTTATTAAATCCTTAATTCCTCTAGTGTCTAGGAAAATCTCGGAGAAAATAAAAGTGCTATTTTTCTGATTCTGATATCGTTTACATACACTTATTTTACCCCTGGATCATGAATACGAACTCCGAAATCCGTTCTGAATACTTCTATATAGCGTCGTCTAATAATATTCCAATTTCCACCAAAAACACTATTGATCACTTATTTTCTCTTTAATTCTTATAATTAGAAAAATGCCCTTGTTCTCTTTTGAGCGTTCCTTAACCCTTTTTCGGAACCACTGGACTTATAACAGATATCGATTTGGATGACATGAGAATATTTCCTTCCTCTTTGGAATCCCATATCTTACTTTCTAGGAGATGGATTATTTTAATCTAACTTGGCAACCTATTGCATTGACTAGAACCACTGATACATTGTAGTCCATTACATAAATAAAAGTTTTAATTATTACCAAAAATCTAGGTTCTTACATTCTCCCCTCCTTAAAAGGATTCCGTCCCGAAATTAGGTAGAAAACAAAGAGTCACTTGTCTGTCATTTCACTTTCCAGTTTCCCGGTCAATCCTTAATCATTGCATTCCTTTTTACAGCACATCTTACCAGTGCTACAATACTCCCTTTATCCTTTTTCATCAACTTTGCTACTTTTTGTACAACACACTACCCGGGTTATGCTCTTACTCAATCATATACTATTACCCTTATTCGTATCTGCAGTGACTTTGGTATCACTATCGCGCTGCGAATTCGGAGATAACCTCGCTCGTACTACGCATTTCCTGATCGCTTTTATCTTCGCAATCTCGATCAATATAGAGAAGTGGAAATATTTATTGAGAGATCACTATGATCAACGAACATTTGTTATATTGCGTAGTTAACAGAAGGTGGCCAACCTTTAGTACTTGACAAGCAATTAAACAAGTTATGGTATTCCACTTAGACTTCTATCACACAGACAGATAGGCACGTAGCAGTACCTCCCCTCATTAAAAGGTTGTTCTTCTCAATTCAAAAAGAAGATGAATAATAGAGAAGAAAAGAAAAGAATTTCAAAGAATTATAGAAAGTTTTCATGTTTGCAAAATATCATACTTGGAATTTACCTCTGAACTATAGAGGTTCATCAGAGAAGAAGATAATCGTAATCGTGTCAAATACTACTTGATCGTAATCTCATGTGTCAACATATCTTGCTGCTTTGTCCATCATTCTATGGACCTATACTCTGGTTCAACCTTAGTGACACTTGCTTTTGGAAATCCTTCAACCTTTCAGGTCAAATCTTAGATTTCTCGCTTAACGTCATTGTTGCTGATATTCCACGTCACGCTACTAGCTCTTTTATAATCATAATACTAACACTATCAAGTTGTCATCTCGAGAGTTCATCAGAGAACCCATTCATCAATCCATTCAAAACATTCCTTGCTTCATTTTCCATAATTACTTTCCCATTATTTTCTTTATCAATCACATCCTTCTTATTTTCTGATCCTTATTCACTTCTGTTATTTACCTCCACCGTCATCTCTTTATTAAGACATCTTTTGTACTTGGCACCTCCATATTGGTATCCCGTAGCATTTACTAAATAAGCATCACATTTTTGGGGTCAGACTTTCCTCTGTTCAACCATCTAAATTCTCACTTTCTCGATCCACAAGTCTCCTTATTACCCAATCAATCTATTTCCTCGAATTCGCCCAACTTAAAGAGAGTTAATCTAGGTGTCATTTATGCTTTCAATTTCAACTATAATCTCTTTATGAGCCAATAGCATTATCATTTATTTCAAACATCACATCATTCTAATTTAAACCCTCCAAAATAAATCTTGCCGATTTCTCTAACTTAGATCCAATATAATCTATTCCTGCCAAGCTTGTCTCTCAGCACTTGCTCTTTTCTGTCCGTGATTTCCACAGGTTGTTCTTCGTAAGTCAAACCAAGTCGTATATCTACCTGCTCGTACTCTATCATCTGTCGAGCATCTGCATTTTACTGGTGTAGCCTTGCCACACGAAACAAGTTATGACCATGCTATAAGTTTTGGGGTAAAGCTGGCTCGTATGCCACCTCCCGAACGCTTTTAAACTCTCAGATGGCCCAATGAATCTCGGGCTCAACTGCCCTTCTCTTCAGATCTCATTAATTCTTTCCACGGGAACACCTTTAGCCTCATGGATCTCCAACCTCATATTCTCTACCTTGTTTGCGCAGAACTACACCAACATAAACTTGCTTTTCATTCATCAACGTGACATTTAGCTTATCAATAGAAGCACTATCTTTATTTTTGCGTCGTCACCTAATTTTTTAGAAGAATCGCCACTACATTAATGTAGTCCTTTATTGAATCACCCTCGTTTGCTGTTTACGTAGTGCTTTAATAGTTAATCATACTGGTTTCATAATTGTCAGATCCAAATCCTCTAGGAAGACAAACTAATCACTACTCCTTTTCCATAAGGAATACTTTCTGAACTTGATGTAGATATTACACGAAGCAGATAAAATTACCAAAGAGTTTCAAGCATCGCAGCTATGTCAAGTTTATGAAATTATTACTCATATATCTTCAACAAAAGACTGGAAACTTAGCGATTTACTTAATCAATTTCGTGTCATGGTCCGGGTTTACCTCAAAATGGGACCTTCTAAGGTATGCAACGTGCTTAAGACGATATCAGGCATCGAATGTTTAGTTAAACTACTATTACAGTTAATTCTTGCACAATCATCAGAAGGAGTGTAAATTCCTCCACCCCATTATGACCTTCAAGATTCTTCTCAATCACTCTGTTTCTTAGGTATGAGCATTTATAATTACTCCTCTATACTGAAAGTGTCGGCCACCTCATTGGCCTTTCCTGATAATATATGTAACTTTGTTCAAATCTCTTTCCCTTAGAGAAATGACCCTTTGCTCTAGATGGTTTGGTGAAGATAGCAGAAACTTCATGTTTAACTCCTTGGTACTGTAAACCTTGCCATTCATCTGCAACTCAATAACCAGCTTGTGAAATCTCTCAAACATCTCAGTAATGCTTTCCTTGGGCTGTGCCATGAAAGCCTCATACTGTGTGACCAGTATCTGTTTCTTGTTTTCTCTAACCTCATCAGTTCCTTCACATAACACCTCAATGTGATCCCACATTTCTTTGGCAGTGGTACATGAAGCAGTGTTTGCAAACATTGATTTGTCCATAGAATCTATAATCAGCAACATGAGGTGACTGTCAAGGGCAACCATGTCCTTTTCTGATTCTGTCCATTTGGATGGATCCTTAGCCACATAAGATCTTGGTATAGTAGTGGTTCCAACAGTCTTTTCAGGAATCTCCTGTTGGGGAACAAATGGACCATTCTTAAGAATCTCAGGATACAAATGATGAGATGCTTTGATGAACAACTGCATCTTTATCTTCCAGAGGTTATAATTCTCTTTGTCAAACTTAGGGACTTTCACCGTTCCTATAGTCTTTGGTGTATTCGAACTCATGATCGTTTTTCTGTTTTTGAATAAACAGCCCGCTCTGATACCACTTGTTGAGTATTGAATACAGTAAAAGAATACAGAGGGGGGTGAATGGATTCTTGAACTTTTCTTGTCTCGAGTCTATGTAGCAGATAAATGTTTGTGTGTGCAAGGTGTAGGTGCGGATAAAGAACAACACAAGACACAATATCACTTTAATCTAATGTATTATTAGATAAAGGTTGCTACAATCTGTGAGTACAAATGATAGTATTCTCAGCTTCGTTTTTCTCAAAGAGATATATCTTACAATGTATGAAAAACTTGACTCTTCAAAAGTTATTAGCTAAGGAAGCGAGGCTGTATCCTTATATCATGGATACAACCTACTTACTACAAGTAAGGTAGCTAAAACAAATTACTTTCTAGTCTGTCTGTCCTTTTTGAGTAAGTGTCCAAACGGTTACAGATTTGACTTTGCAAAGGCTGTTCAGATCCACTTCTTTAGCCCTTTGTCTCTTCTATATCTCTCCAAGCTTCCTTGTAGGCTTTCCAGAGCACGTTACAGATTGTGGTCCATAAAGTGCATTGGCTCGTTGCAGGTTTCTGACTTGTACAATTTCTTCAGTATTTTGTCTCCAAGAATGTATTCGAGAAGTGACTAAGTAAGTAATTTGAGAACTAGAATTGACTTGATCGATAAATCTGAGTTCTCGAACACTGTTATATTGACATATCGAACCACTTCTCGAATAGCTCTTTTCCATCAGGATTCCTTGAGTTGTCGAATAGAACATTTGACTTATCGAATCCTTGAGATATCGAATAGCTTTCTGAGTCCTTGAGATATCGAATGGAACTTTGACTTGTTGACTCTTTGAGAACTCGAATACCACTTTGACTTGTTGACTTCCTGAGTTCTCGAACAGAGTAATAGACATATCGAATCTCTGAGATATCGAACAGTGTATTCAGAGATATCGAATAGTGTCTTGAGATATCGAATCCCTGACTTCTCGAATGCTGGACTTCTCGAATAGACAAATATACTTCTCGAATTGGTACTTAGGCAAATTCTTCATTTCTTCAAATCCCAACTGTGATTATTTGACAGTCTTTATCTTCTTGCTTGAGGCATGAACCTTGGAACTTCTTTCAAGCATTATTCTTGACTCTATAAGCACAGTTACACAACTAGGATTTGGTGCCTATTATAAGTACAGAACAAGTAGAAACTCTACAACTAGAGGTTCCCTCAGTTAAGAGGTCATGTAGGTAATGCAGAGCATTACAAACAGTTAGGCTTGTTATTAGATGTATACAGGCATGCCTCTGTGACTAACAAGAGGAATTGACAAATACAAACAACTGCCTGAGAGATTAGTATTTGTCTACAAAGGAGGAAAAGAGAGGACATGGCCTTTACAGAAGGTACTTGGAGAAAATTATCAAATCTTAACCAAAGTATTCTCTGCCATTAAGAGACATACAGGGTTCTCCATGGTAGCCATGCATGAGATAATCAAGAGGATTGAACAGATTAGAGCAGAATGGAATTCTCCATCAAGTTTGCCCAAGAAATTGAAGATCCCATACAATGGACAGAAAATCCACATTCAACCTTATTGGATGATGGAATTCATGGATGAAGGTGGAAACAGGAGATTCTTCAGGTTGGAGGATCAACTATCTAAGGCTAGCACCCAGTACCTTAGGTGGTTGCAATCAAAGCTGAATTCAAAGATTGTTGAAGAAGAAGCCTTCTACAGGCAACTCCAAATCCATATTGAATCAAATTCTGCTAAGGAAGGAAAATTAAGAGTGGTGCCAACAAGAGAAAGAAAACATTAATGATCTGCTCAGACTAGAGGAGCAATCTTTCTCTGTAAATTTCTCAAACTTTCTGTGTTTAAATTTTGAAGCTTAATACAATTATGCATCTATCAGTAAATACCTCTAGGGAAATGTTTTGTTATCATCAAGGTCCTAAATTTATGACTTTATGTTCATCAAGCATAAATTGGGGGAGATTGTTAGAAATATGTTGTACTTGATGATAACTTCACATTCTATGCACAAAATTGTATAAGTCATGTTTTGTAACTGTCAGCGGATGAGACATTATAACTCTATTCGTTGACAGGTAGCTCATCAACGGATGAGGTTTTGTAGCATACTGCAGTATCTCTATTTATCAGTTGATATTGTTTGTATTCAGAGTCATGTTGACCATCAATGGATAGGCAGAATAGGGTAGCCAATTGTAAATAAGCTATGCTATGTAATTCTGTCTAAGTGAAAGTGTATCAACGGATGAGAACAGGACTCTATCAACTGATACAACTCAAATGTACTCTATCAACGGATACAGCTCAAACTACCATCAACGGATGACTGTGTACAACATCAACGGATAATCATTAACACTTTCTTCTATGCTAGCTGGGAATTAGCAGTTGATAAGGACAGGTTTGACTGACAGATCACATGGGTTGATAGTAGGTATAAAAAGCAGTATGGCAACCATACTTTGGAAACACAGAAGAAAGAAGCATTTCATTTACACAGTACATACAAGAAAGGTGCAGGGGACATATCTGTTCACAAGGACAACCTTTCGGCTACATGTGGATTTGGAGTGGAGTAGCAAGTCAACTTGAATTAGATTAATATTATCTTGTTCCTGTAGTACTTGTAAACTTGGGATATATAACCAAGTGTAGCAACTCTTTAGAAACTAAGAAAACAGACATATTTGCTTAGGGTTTTCTGAATATCCTTAGAAGCAAAGAGTTGTAAAACAGAAGTTGTGTACATTTGTATCACAGAGTTTTCTTCGAATAAAAGTCTCATGTGGTACATTTAACCACCTGATTTTTTATGTGTTTGTGAATCTTTTCTTATTCAACAATTATCTCCTTATAGATTTCTGTGGTTCTTATCAGAAATTTATAAATATAAAGAATTGTATTCAACCCCCCTTCTACAATTATACAAGTGTGTAATCTGGGAATAACAAACTACGAAAATTTCCCATATCGCTTTAGCCTTTGCTTCTATTGGGATGTTAGCCAAAAAGATTATTAGGAATAATTCATAAGTTGTGATGTTAAGAATAGAATTTACACATTATACTTCTTGTAATCCTGATCTTATAAAGGATTTAGCACTATATATAGGATTTATGTGTAAGACAGTTATCTGTACAGTTTAGTCAGGAATGAACAGTATATCGGAGACTACATGTCAGGAACAAAGAGCAAATCCTGATGACGGTCTAATACTGATGATGATCAGATACTGATGCAAGATGAAATCCCGATATCAGTCATGTTACTGATGATGTCATTATGGATGCTACAGAAACTGGCAAGTGCTATAAAACAGGATCGTTGTTCGAAGAACAAGCAAGAAGATATTATGAAGGAAAGAGTTTTTTATTGAAGGAAACTATCAACTAGAAGGCAGAACATTGTCATGTATAGATTATATCTTTCTGTTATTAGTTGATAGGTAGCATTATAAATACTCTCTCTATATCATTGTAAAAAGAGTCGAACAAGCGTGTGTTGTGAGTTCGTGTGCGTAGCTCTGTATAAGGTTTGTATTCGAGAGTTCGAAACAAATAGAGAGAGAGATTTGTATTGTCAGCAGCTGTTAAAGGTATTGTACACCTTTGGTAGAGTTTGTATTTGATCTTATTAATACAAACAGAGTTTGATTCATTCGTTTATTCTTGTTCATATAATCAAGCAAAAATCAGACACGATTATATAACTTGTATTCAACCCCCCATTCTACAAGTTATTCGAGTTAACAATTGGTATCAGAGCAGGTTGATTTCGAATAATCATAAAGATCTGCAATCATGTCTGGTTACAAGGATGGGAATACTAAGATTCCTATGTTCAAGAGAAACTAATATACTCTATGGGAAGTAAAGATGTTGCATCATCTGGAAGCAACAGATCCTGATTATCTTGACAGAATCAGAGATGGACCTTTTGTTCCAACAAAGGTCGTTAGACAAGCAACTGTTAATGGTGTGGTTGTTCCAGAACATACAGCAGAGAAGCCTAAATCTGAGTGGTCAGACAAGGACCAGGAGAATGTTCTTAAAGATGCTAAAGTGAGAAACATATTATTCAACAGTCTTGATTCTGTTCTCACTAACTATGTTCTCTCTTGTAAAACTGCTAAGGATATATGGGACAATCTTAAGGTTCACTGTGAGGGAACTAAGCCTGTCAGGAAGAATATGAGGACACTACTTATACAATAGTATGAGTACTTTGAATCCAAGTCTGGTGAGTCACTTACTGATACCTTTGATAGGTTTACAAAACTCATCAATGAGATGGCCATGCATGGTAAATATTATGACTTGGAGGATATGAATACAAAGTTCATGAAAGCTTTGCCTGATTTCTACAATGAGAAGATATCTGCGATTGAAGAAGCTAATGATCTGGATGAGATTTCATTAGAGGCAGTATATGGAAAATTGAGAGCTTATGAACTTGACAAGCAGCAGAAGAAGAGCAGGAGTGAAGGAAAGATGAAGACTATTGCACTTACTGCTCAATCTGAAGTTAAGAAGCTTCCTGAAGAACAGCATAAAGAGATTGCTGTAAAGAATTCAAGGAAGAAGAAAAGCAAAGAAAGTTCTGAGTCAGAGACTACTGATATGGACTCTGACAACAATGATTCTGAATCTGAGATGCAGGAACTCTTTGCTATGTTTGCTAAAGCCTTCAAGAAAGGAAGATTCAACAGGAGAAGATTTAGCAAAGGACCTTTTCAAAAGAAGGAGGAGAAGAAGAGTGACAAAGGCAAAGGTACAATTGTCAAGCTTGATAAGGCCAAGATCAAGTGATTTAACTGCAGCGAGCTTGGACACTTTGCTAGTGAGTGTAAGAAGCCTAGGAATTCAAGAAAGGGTAATGCACTTATGGTCACACAGAAGGATTGGGCTGATTCCAGTGATTCTGAAGATGAATTGGATTATGACAACATTGCATTGATGGCAAATGGTTCAGACAAACCTGGATCTCCAAAGAAAACTTCTCCATCCTCTGTTATGGGCATAGGAAAGAAGCATTCAATTATCTTGGACAGTGGATGCTCTGGACATATGACTGGAAAGAAGTCCCTGCTTACAAAGTTTGAGAGGAAAGCTGGCCCAGTAATATCTTTTGGAGATGGCAACAAAGGAGAAACTCTGGGATATGGCTCAATTGTTTTGGGGAATGTCATCATAGAAAATGTAGCACTGGTTGAAGGCTTGAAACATACTCTTTTAAGCATAAGTCAACTGGGTGATAAAGGTTACAAATCAATCTTTGACAGAGAAGGATGCAAAATCTTGAATATGCAGAATGGAGACATTGTTCTAACTGGTCAAAGACATGGTAACATATATGAAGCCAGCTTAAGTGATACATCTAAAGGAATTGTTAGATGTCTCTACAGCAAAGCAACAAGTGATGAAAGCTGGAATTGGCACAAGAAGCTCTCACATCTTAATTTCAAGAAGCTTAATCAACTTGTTAAGCACAATCTTGTGAGAGGCCTACCTCAGGCAAATTATGTGCAAGATGGACTTTGTAATGCATGTCTGCTTGGAAAGCAAAGAAGAACCACTTTCAAGAGCAAGACTGAAAATTCAATTACTGAACCATTTCACATGCTACATCTTGATCTGTTTGGTCCAGTAAACATTATGTCTATCAGCAAGAAAAGATATGCTCTAGTGATAGTGGATGATTTCACAAGGTTTACATGGGTGTTCTTTCTACACAAGAAGGATGAAGCTCCTCAGCAAATCATTGAACTTATCAAGAATATTCATAATAACTCTGAGTACAAAGTCAAAGTACTTAGGAGTGACAATGGTACAGAATTTAAGAATTCTACAATGGAGGGGTTTTGTGCAGACAATGGAATCACTCAACAGTTTTCTGCACCTGGTACACCTCAACAGAATGGTGTAGTGGAAAGAAAGAACAGGACTCTCATAGAGGCAGCAAGAACCATGCTTGCAGATGCAAAACTTCCAACCTACTTTTGGGCAGAAGCTATTAACACTACATGTTTCACTCAAAACTGTACCTTGGTAAATAGTCATGGAAAAACTCCCCATGAGATGATCAAAGGAAAGAAACCAAGTTTGAAATACTTTCACATCTTTGGATGCAAATGCTATGTCCTAAAAGTTCATCCAGAACAACTTGGAAAATTTGAAGCCAAATCGGATGAAGCAATTTTTCTAGGATATTCAGCATCTAAGGCCTTCAAAGTTTATAATCTCAGAACTCACATTTTTATGGAATCAATTCATGTTGCATTTGATGATAAGAAATTTGGAATTCTACAAACTGATGAAAGCCATGACAAATTGGAATTTGAAAATCTGAAGAATTCGGAGATACTCTCCAGTGATGATGAAGGTTCTCCAGAAGGAATTTCTATTGCTTCTCAAAGGAATGCTACTGTTGAGGGGGAGCAAATAAATCAAAGAGAACATTGTGACCATCAGGAGCAGACTAGCTATTCAGAGTCTACTCCATCAGGAACTGATCTTTCAGAGTCTACTGAGGAAAGATCAGTAACTAGCAGCAATATGGAATCTACTGATTCTATTGATCAAAGGAGAGTTTTTGAAGGTAGAGATAATTCTTCTACAAGAGATACCACTAACTTAGGGGGAGAGACTAGCAGAGTTAATCTACTACCTGTTAGAAAATGGACAAAGGATCATACTGAAGATTTGATAATTGGTGATCCAAATAGTGGTGTTCAAACTAGAAGATCAATTCAAAATGAATGCTTGTATAGTTGCTTTCTCTCAAAGAATGAACCTAAGAAGGTTGAAGAAGCCTTACAGGATCCTGATTGGGTAATTGCAATGCAGTAGGAGTTAAATGAGTTTGAGAGAAACAAAGTCTGGAAACTGGTACCAAGACCTAAAGATAGATCTATTATTGGTGCAAGATGGGTTTTCAGAAACAAGCTAGATGAATCTGGTATGATTGTAAGAAACAAAGCTAGACTGGTGGCTAAGGGTTATTCTCAGGAAGAAGGCATTGATTATGATGAGACCTTTGCACCTGTAGCAAGATTGGAAGCAATCAGAATGTTTCTTGCATTTGCAGCTCATTCAAAATTCAAGGTATACCATATGGATGTAAAGAGTGCTTTTCTAAATGGCAAACTTGATGAGGAAGTGTATGTGGAACAGCCACCTGGATTTGTTGATCCAAAGTTTCCAAATCATGTCTACAAACTTGACAAGGCACTCTATGGACTAAAGCAGGCACCAAGAGCATGGTATGAGACTTTGCCTAGATTTCTTCTTGAAAATGGCTTCACAAGAGGTACAATTGACAAAACTCTATTCTTTAGAAAGATAAAAGGTGAATTGCTTTTAGTTCAAGTTTATGTTGATGATATTATTTTTGGTTCTACTAATGAAAAGTTGTGTGCTAAGTTTAGCAAGCTTATGCAGTCTAAGTATCAGATGAGCATGATGGGTGAATTAAATTATTTCTTAGGCTTGCAGGTCAAACAGACTGAGACTGGTATTTTCATTAATCAGTCAAAGTATATCAAAGATCTTTTAAGAAGGTTTGACTTTCAAGACTGTGCAGTTGCAAAAACACCCATGGCAACAGCCACTAAACTAGACTCAGATCCTAAGGGAAAGAGTGTGAATAATACTAGTTATAGAGGCATGATAGGCTCATTGTTATATCTAACTGCAAGTAGGCTAGATATAATGTTTTCTACCTGTTTATGTGCTAGATTCCAAAGTGATCCTAAGGAATCTCATTTAATTGCTGTGAAGAGAATTTTTAGATATCTCAAAGGAACTCCAAATCTTGGGTTGTGGTACCCTAGAGAATCTGATTTCTTTTTAATTGGATATTCAGACTCTGATTATGCAGGGTGTAAAATAGACAGGAAAAGCACTACAGGTACATGTCAATTCTTGGGAAATAGATTGATTTCTTGGGCAAGCAAGAAGCAATAATCTGTCTCAACCTCAACTGCAGAAGCTGAGTACATAGCAGCAGGCAGTTGTTGTGCACAGCTCCTTTGGATAAGAAATCAGTTGATGGATTATGGTATAACACTTAGTAATATTCCTATGTTTTGTGATAATACTAGTGCTATTAAAATTGCAGAAAATCCAGTTCAACATTCAAGGACTAAGCACATTGATGTCAGGTATCATTTTATTAGAGAACATATTGAGAATGGTACTGTGGAACTTCATTTTGTTCCTACTGACAAACAGCTTGCAGATATTCTAACTAAACCACTTGATGAGACTACATTTAGTAGATTAGTAAGTGAGTTAGGAATGTTAAATTTTTAGATCTTTAACATCTGCAATAGTAGCAAGGTATGTTGTTTTTAGCTTATAGACTTGATATTCTTGTCAGGATCTATATTTTATTGTTAAATGCTTTAGCTATAACACTTTGCCTTGATAAATTTCAGTATGATAGACTTGTTAATAATCATCAGGATTAGATTTGTTATCAGGATGCTGACGTCATCAGTATTGTGTCAGTATCAGGATTGTGAAATTTGTTCAGATCCTGACGTTTACTTTGTGTAGTAATCTAATTCTGTGATGTGTTAATTCTATGCCAGCATGTTTTAATATTTGCATACTGATAATTTATACATCATTCAATAATCAAAAGACAAGTAGATAACAAGAAATTGTATTTTCATTAATTGAAAGCATTACATATATGGAAATGAAATACAACATATTTTTGTCTAACTTCTACTGATAATTCTATACTTGTCTATTGATATGAATTCTGAGGTACAGGACAAGGAGAATCTCAAGAAATCCATCAGGAGATTGAATAGCCTCGTCTACTCTTGGATTCCTTGTCTGGGCGATTTGAATGAGAGCAGCTAACTTAAATGTATAGCATCCCCATCAAGATCAACCTCAGACTCTCGGCCAAATTCTTCATCCTCAAGTTTTGAGGAGGTTAGGGGAAGATTGTATCCAACAGATGGATGTTCTAGGAGAAACCTCTGGATATTATCGGAAACCAATCCATCCATGATTAGTTCGATGAGAAGAGTCGTCTTTTCAAAGAGATGATCAAGAACAGGATGTTCATCGACTGTGAAAAATCTAAAGAATTGGTTTGAATGGAATTTTGGTTTGAGAAGCATTGTTGAGAAGAAAAGAAATTGAAAGGTTTGAGGAGAAAGGCATAAGGCGTCTGTTTCTTTTAAAGAAAGACGTGAGAAGCTGAACAGTCACTTGGAAGTTTTAATGAAGTCAGATGCTAATTATTGCGTGTGACTGTATTTCTTGTTTTCAAGAGATGTTGAATATATCTAACCAATTGATTTTTGTTCAGATTAATTGTTTATTTCTTTTTCAGATAAAAGAAAAATGCCACGTGGAAACTCCATATTAAGTCTCTGGAATCAGGATGATATTGATCAGGATTTCAAGTGTGACCATCAGGATTTGAGAAGTATTATTATTTTTAAATCACATTGCTTTTTGTGATTATTTTTATGGAAGTCACAACAGGAAAAGGAAGCTGATCAGTATTGATTATTTATACCCTGATTTATTTCATGAAAATCAATTTTGGATTTTATTTTCCAAAAATCGTGGGTAACCGCACTTTTCAGGGACTGACACCTGTCAATCTACGTGTCAACGTGGGATAGTGGTCTGAAAGATTTGTGAAATATATTTGTTTTGAAACTCTAATCGTGTAATTGTTTTCTCTAATTTTACATTCTCTAAAGCAAAAACACTCTTGAGTTTTCAAAATCACTAATCCATTTCAAGAATTTTTCAAGTTCTTTTCAGATCAAAAATGGTAGCTCAGAGAAGATTACCTAAGTCAGTAGCCTTCAAGTTTGGTGATTTTGATTTTATGACAAACAATCATGTAGCAGCTATCACCAACAAGGAAGGAGTGTCAACTGATTTTCATCCAATCATGGACTTTCTGGCGTATGGACCATTAAGTTATGCATTGACAGCATCTCCACAAATTAATCAAGCAGCTGTTATACAAGCATGGGAGAATGCTGAGGTAATTGATTCTACTCAGAGTCAATCAGGTAAGATTGTTCTACATTTAGGACAAGACTCATTTGATATTACTGAATCTGTTGTTAATTCAGTACTTCACTTACCTGTTAGTTTGATTTATGAGAATGTACCATCTGATGATAATGTGAGAACTATGTTATCTGCATTAGGTTATAGTGGACCTCTAGATAACATGAGCCAGTTGAATAGGTCTTTTCTTAGAAAGAAATGGTCTTTCTTCTTTGATCAAATTGCTAAATGTTTTACTGGTAAATGTAGTTCTTTTCAGCAAATTACTTCTGTTACATCACATATTGCTTATAGTTTGCTTTATGACAGAGTAATTAACATTGGTCACATTATCTTAAGTCAGATGAGTATTAAACTTGGGTTAAGAGATCAAAGCAGGAAAATGGTTTATTATCATAGATTCATACAATTGTTTATTAACCATTTTATTCCTGATGTTGAAGCTAGATTTGGTAGAGAACATTGTGTTTCTTCTTATGTACAGCAAAAGAGAATTTTATCTGACATTATAAAGAAGGACAATGAAAAGAATCTAGATGAAATACCTGCAATTCATTATCCACATCATTTTCAGGTAATTCTTAAAACTCATCTTCCTACTCTCTACAATTCTTCTTTCTTTTGTGGTGAAATGGCTCAGGAATCTCATTTGGAGAAGAACCCACCTGTGTCTACCTAAGTAGCCGAAAACACTATAGTCTCTGAAATAATTCAAGAACCAAATTTTGATCCACAGCCTATTGTTTCAAAGAAACCAACCTCTGGTGTTTCTCAAAAGACATCAGTTGTAAGGAAGAGAAGATTTGTTGTGTCAAGTAGTAGTAATTCTAGTGAAGATGATGATGATTTAACTCTTGCTGAGAGAGCAGAATTGAAGGCTGCAATTCAACTTTCTCTATTAGCACAAAGAGATGAAAAACCTAGCCACAGCTAGGCTGCAGTCTCCCAAAAGGCTGTAGTTCTTAAAAAGGGAAAACAGTTACTGGATACTGTCTCTCAAAAGACTGTGTCTATTGAACAAAGATCTCATCCCAAGATCACTTCTGTGTCTACACCTCTTGAGTCTTCTCAGGATAAATCTTTTGCTCACTATATCAGGAGAACAAGGAGAAAGATTCAATTATCACCTACACACACAGAGTCTAGTCCAACTAATATCATGCAGGTCTCTACAAATGAAGCTACAATCAAGTCAGCAAATGACCATAGAGATCTGGATATTGATTCTTCATGGGAAACTACATTATCATACAGACTGGCTATGGGACTAATTTCTCTCAAAGTGAAGTTGTCAAGGCCTGTTCTAGATTTTTTGGTTGAAAGAGTACCAAATCTTTTATTTCCAGATGAATATGGACTTCTACATCAAAGACTTGACTTAATGAAGATGTATTTCTATGTATCTATCAGAAGACAATTAGTCAAGAAATTTGGACTCTCGAAGCATGTTGCACTTCAATCACTTCATGCATATTTATTTGACAAGGATGTCATTATTGAAGATGCTTCAGCTCAAGGTGAACAACTGGAGGAAGTAGATAGAGGAATGCAGTCAACAGAAGATACTATTGCACCAATGGTGGATAGTAGGAAAGATCAGATCAAAGTCACTGCAACACAAGAACCATCTAGTCAGAGGTTGGATGACTCAGGAGCTGTGATAGCTGATGCTGAAAGGACTTCTGTGATGACTGAGAATGCAAGTGAGATACCCTATGATATGGGAGGAATGACTTTGGTTGATTTTTCTGAAGATCAAACAAATTTTGTTCAGTCAGAGTCTATCCACCTTGAGGGTGAGTCTCAGCAAATAACACTTAAAGACGGTGATGTACTAACTATGGTGTCTAATGAAGTATTACTGAAGACATCAGAGTCTAGTAAAGAACATGAAAGTGGTATACTGGAGCCTGTAGTCTCTGGAAGGAAAGAAGATGATTGTAAGGGTTCAGATATTATAGCAGCTCACTCCTTGGAGAAAACCTCAATCCCCTTGCCATATGAGGAACCCTCTCTCCATGTGAGTTCAGGTATAAAAACTCCTTCTAAACCCTATTTTTCTGTAGGTCATGAGAGCACTTATCCAAATTTGAGTGATACACTTGAAAAGATGGACTTAGATCCACAAACTGAGAGGCTGGCTCCTGACCAGGCAAAAGGTGAGGTAGAAAGAGTGTTGACTTTAGTAAGTCAAAGTGAGAATGAGGGTATGGATGATCAACTCCATAGCGAGGGAGAGAAAATTAGGAAACCATCATTTGATTTCTGGGATCAGGTTTTTCCTGAATCTTGGTCTGAAAATTTGGATATGGATGCTGGTACTTATTCATTCATTAAACTGTATCAGAAGAATGACCTAGCACATCACAATGCAAAGCCAAAAGTTAAAGCTCAGAAGCAAAAGGAGAGGCTTGCAGGAATCGTTAATAGAAGAGGTGCCAGGATAAAGCAATCTCTTGATACATATGTACCAGATGAAGTTCCTAATGATCCTAGTGTTCCTTTGTATGTAATTCCAATATCAGCTAGAATTGAGACATCTACAGTCTCTGATCACTCTAAGGAGGAATCAGGATTTGAAGATGTTAGTACACAGAATACTGGTGAAGGAGATGATGATCATGTTTCAGCTCCAGGTCAGAAAGATGAAGATGTTGATACTTCTAATCAGGTTTTATTACTTGAATATCATACAACCCAAGCAACTTCTTCTACAAGACTTGAAGATACAGTTCTTTCTGATTCTGATTCTGAAGATACTAGAAGCACTTCCAACATTGAAGTTCATTCTGATGTTTTGAAAGATATTCAGAATTCTCAAATTGCTATGCAAACAAGACTTCAATCACTTGAAGATAACCAAGTCACAATTATGGAAAATCAAGCAGTTCTAATGAATATCATTTGTTCTGTTTCTGAATCTCTTGGAATTAATGTTGCTGATGTTAAAAAGGGGGAGATAAAGACAATTCAAAGACAACAACAACAACAACACCAGACTGGGGGAGATAAAGAGCAGACAAAGGGAAGTAAAAAGAAGAACTAGTAGTGACAGTGGTGAATCTCAGCTAGGAAGTGGTAAAGGAAGAGCAACATTAATAGTTAAAATTCTTTCTTCTAAGTACTAGATAAACGTCTACATCTGGGAAGGAGGTACTTAACTTCATAATTCTACATTCATAAATTCTATTCTGGTTGTATTGTTATATGTTTTGACATCCACAACTTAGATTTATGCTTCAGATTTTAAAGCATAAATAGGGGGAGATTGTTAGGAATAATTCATAAGTTGTGATGTTAAGAATAGAATTTACACATTATACTTCTTGTAATCCTGATCTTATAAAGGATTTAGCACTATATATAGGATTTATGTGTAAGACAGTTATCTGTATAGTTTAGTCAGGAATGAACAGTGTATCGGAGACTACATGTCAGGAACAAAGAGCAAATCCTGATGACGGTCTAATACTGATGATGATCAGATACTGATGCAAGATGAAATCCTGATATCAGTCGTGTTACTGATGATGTCATTATGGATGCTACAGAAACTGGCAAGTGCTATAAAACAGGATCGTTGTTTGAAGAACAAGCAAGAAGATATTATGAAGGAAAGAGTTTTTTATTGAAGGAAACTATCGACTAGAAGGCAGAACATTGTCATGTATAGATAATATCTTTCTGTTATTAATTGATAGGTAGCATTATAAATACTCTCTCTATATCATTGTAAAAAGAGTCGAACAAGCGTGTGTTGTGAGTTCGTGTGCGTAGCTCTGTATAAGGTTTGTATTCGAGAGTTCGAAACAAACAGAGAGAGAGATTTGTATTGTCAGCAGCTGCTAAAGGTATTGTACACCTTTGGTAGAGTTTGTATTTGATCTTATTAATACAAACAGAGTTTGATTCATTCGTTTATTCTTGTTCATATAATCAAGCAAAAATCAGACACGATTATATAACTTGTATTCAACCCCCCCTTCTACAAGTTATTCGAGTTAACAAAGATTGTAGCCCCTTCTACTTTTGGATTTTTCGTGCTTCTGACTTTTTTGCGAGATTGAACCAATACCCATTGTCCCTCTTTCTTTTGGTCTGCCACCATTGAGTCTCGTTTAACCATCTCTGCATACGATGTCTTCATATCTCCTTTTGTTACTCCTGTTGAAGAAGTTGTAATTTTAAGGCTTCTCCAATGAATTTGGTTTAAAGCATCTATGATAGCTTGATTCTCCATATCCCCTATGGACTCATGACTTCCCTTTCTATTTAATCTATCTAAAACCTTAGTATCCACCAAATACTTGTTGGCCACTATGAAATCTTTTAGACATCCTTCACCCTGATTTTGAGCCGCTTCCGGTATCTTCTTGTTAACTCGAATAACTTGTAGAAGGGGGGGGTTGAATACAAGTTATATAATTGTGTCTGATTTTTGCTTGATTATATGAACAAGAATAAACGAATGAATCAAACTCTGTTTGTATTAATAAGATCAAATACAAACTCTACCAAAGGTGTACAATACATTTAGCAACTGCTGATAAAATAAAACTCTCTCTTTGTTTGTTTCGAACTCTCGAATACAAACCTTATACAGAGTTACGCACACGAACCCACAACACGCGCTCTTTACAATGATATTGAGAGAGTATTTATAATGCTACCTATCAACTAATAACAGAAAGATAATCTATACATGACAATGTTCAGTCATCCAGTTGATAGTTTCCATCAATAGAAAACTCTTTCCTTCATAATATCTTCTTGCTTGTTCTTCAAACAACGATCCTGTTTTATAGCACTTGCCAGTTTCTGTAGCATCCATAATGACATCATCAGTAACACGACTGATATCAGGATTTCATCTTGCATCAGTATCTGATCATCATCAGTATTAGACCGTCATCGGGATTTACTCTTTGTTCCTGACATGTAGTCTCCGATACACTGTTCATTCCTGACTAAACTGTACAGATAACTGTCTTACACATAAATCCTATATATAGTGCTAAATCCTTTATAAGATCAGGATTACAAGAAGTATAATGTGTAAATTCTATTCTTAACATCACAACTTATGAATTATTCCTAACAATCTCCCCCTATTTATGCTTTAAAATCTGAAGCATAAATCTAAGTTGTGGATGTCAAAACATATAACAATACAACCAGAATAGAATTTATGAATGTAGAATTATGAAGTTAAGTACCTCCTTCCCAGATGTAGACGTTTATCTAGTACTTAGAAGAAAGAATTTTAACTATTAATGCTACCACTTCCTAGCTGAGATTCACCACTGTCACTCCTAGTTCTTCTTTTTACTTCTCTTTGTCTGCTCTTTATCTCCCCCAGTCTGGTGTTGTTGTTGTTGTCTTTGAATTGTCTTTATCTTGTTTGCATAGCAATTTGAGAATTCTGAATATCTTTCAAAACATCAGAATGAACTTCAATGTTGGAAGTGCTTCTAGTATCTTCAGAAACAGAATCAGAAAGAACTGTATCTTCAAGTCTTGTAGAAGAAGTTGCTTGGGTTGTATGATATTCAAGTAATAAAACCTGATTAGAAGTATCAACATCTTCATCTTTCTGATCTGGAGCTGAAACATGATCATCATCTCCTTCACCAGTATTCTGTGTACTAACATCTTCAAATCCTGACTCCTCCTTAGAGTGATCAGAGATTGTAGATGTCTCAATTCTAGCTGATATTGGAAGTACATACAAAGGAACACTAGGATCATTAGGAACTTCATCTGGTACATATGTATCAAGAGATTGCTTTATCCTGGCACCTCTTCTATTAACGATTCATGCAAGCCTCTCCTTTTGCTTCTGAGCTTTAACTTTTGGCTTTGCATTGTGATGTGCTAGGTCATTCTTCTGATACAGTTTAATGAATGAATAAGTACCAGCATCCATATCCAAATTTTCAGACCAAGATTCAGGAAAAACCTGATCCCAGAAATCAAATGATGGAGGTTTCCTAATTTTTTCTCCCTCACTATGGAGTTGATCATCCATACCCTCATTCTCACTTTGACTTACTAAAGTCAACACTCTTTCTGCCTCACCTTTTGCCTGGTCAGGAGCCATCCTCTCAGTTTTTGGATCTAAGTCCATCTTTTCAAGTGTATCACTCAAATTTGGATAAGTGCTCTCATGACCTACAGAAAAATAGGGGCTAGAAGGAGTTTTTATACCTGAACTCACATGGAGAGAGGGTTCCTCATATGGTAAGGGGCTTGAGTTTTTCTCCAAGGAGTGAGCTGCTATAGTCTCTAAACCCATACTATCATCTACTTTCTTTCCAGAGACTACAGGCTCCAGTATACCACTTTCAGGTTCTTTACTAGACTCTGATGTCTTCAGTAATACTTCATTAGACACCATAGTTAGTACATCACCGTCTTTAAGTGTTGTTTGCTGAGACTCACCCTCAAGGTGGATAGACTCTGACTGAACAATGTTTGTTTGATCTTCAAGAAAACCAGTCAAAGTTATTCCTCCCATATCATAGGGTTTCTCACTTGCAATTTTAGTCATCACAGAAGACCTTTCAACATCAGCTATCACAGCTCCTGAGTCATCCAACCTCTGACTAGATGGTTCTTGTGTTGCAGTGACTGTGATCTGATCTTTCCTACTATTCACCACTGGTGCAATAGTATCTTCTGTTGACTGCATTCCTCTATCTACTTCCTCCTGTTGTTCACCTTGAGCTGAGGCATCTTCAATAATGACATCTTTGTCAAATAAATATGCATGTAGTGATTGAAGTGCAACATGCTTCGAGAGTCCAAATTTCTTGACTAATTGTCTTCTGGCAGATACATAGAAATACATCTTCATTAAGTCAAGTCTTTGATGTAGAAGTCCATATTCATCTGGAAATAATAGTTTTGGTACTCTTTCAACCAAAAAATCTAGAACAGGCCTTGACAACTTCACTTTGAGAGAAATTAGTCCCATAGCCAGTCTGTATGATAATGTAGTTTCCCATGAAGAATCAATATCCAGATCTCTATGGTCATTTGCTGACTTGATTGTAGCTTCATTTGTAGAGACCTGCATGATATTAGTTGGACTAGACTCTGTGTGTGTAGGTGACAATTGAATCTTTCTCCCTGTTCTCCTGGTATAGTGAGCAAAAGATTTATCCTGAGAAGACTCAAGAGGTGTAGACACAGAAGTGATCTTGGGATGAGATCTTTGTTCAATAGACACAGTCTTTTGAGAGACAATATCCAGTAACTGTTTTCCCTTTTTAAGAACTACAGCCTTTTGGGAGACTACAGCCTGGCTGTGGCTAGGTTTTCATCTCTTTGTGCTAACAGAGAAAGTTGAATTGCAGCCTTCAATTCTGCTCTCTCAGCAAGAGTTAAATCATCATCATCTTTACTAGAATTACTACTACTTGACACAACAAATCTTCTCTTCCTTACAACTGATGTCTTTTGAGAAACACCAGAGGTTGGTTTCTTTGAAACAATAGGCTGTGGATCAAAATTTGGTTCTTGAATTGTTTCAGAGACTATAATGTTTTGGGCTACTTGGGTAGACACAGGTGGGTTCTCCTTCACCACAAAAGAAAGAAGAATTGTAGAGAGTAGGAAGATGAGTTTTAAGAATTACCTGAACATGATGTGGATAATGAATTTCAGGTATTTCATCTAGATTCTTTTCATTATCCTTCTTTGTAATGTCAGAGAAAATTCTCTTTTGTTGTTCATAAGAAGAAACACAATGTTCCCTACCAAATCTAGCTTCAACATCAGGAATAAAATGGTTAATAAACATTTGCATAAATCTATGATAATAAACCATTTTCCTGTTTTGATCTCTAAACCCAAGTTTAATACTCATCTGACTTAAGATAATGTGACCAATGTTAATTAATTTGTCATAAAGCAAACTATAAGCAATATGTGATGTAACAAAAGTAATTTGCTAAAAAGAACTACATTTACCAGTAAAACATTTAGCAATTTGATCAAAGAAGAAAGACCATTCCTTTCTAAGAAAAAAAACCTATTCAACTGGCTCATGTTGTCTAGAGGTCCACTATAACCTAATTCAGAAAACATAGTTCTTACATTATCATCAGATGGTTCACTTGCATAATTATCAGTAACAGGTAAGCGAAGTACTGAATTAACAACAGATTCAGTAATGTCAAATGAATCTTGTCCTAATTGTAGAACAATCTTACCTGATTGACTCTGAGTAGAATCAATTACCTCATCATTCTCCCAAGCTTGTGTAACAGCTGCTTGATTAATTTGTGGAGATGCTGTCAATGCATAACTTAATGGTCCATTCGCCAGAAAGTCCATGATTGGATGAAAATCAGTTAATACTCCTTCCTTGTTGGTGATAGCTGTTACATGATTGTTCGTCATAAAATCAAAGTCACCAAACTAGAAAGCTACTTATTTTGGTAATCTTCTTTGAGCTGACATTTTTGATCTGAAAAGAACTTGAAAAATTCTTGAAATGGATTAGTGATTTTGAAAACTCAAGAGTGTTTTTGCTTTAGAGAATGTAAAATTAGAGAAAGCAATTACATGATTAGAGTTTCAAAACAAATATATTTCACAAATCTTTCAGACCACTATCCCACGTTGACACCTAGATTGACAGATGTCAGTCCCTGAAAAGTGCAGTTATCCATGATTTTTGGAAAATAAAATCCAAAATTGATTTTCATGAAATAAATCAGGGTATTATTAAGATAAAAATCAATACTGATCAGCTTCCTTTTCCTGTTGACCTCCCATCAAAATAATCACAAAATGCAATGTGATTTAAAAATATAATTTTCAAATCCTGATGGCCACACTTGAAATCCTGATTAATATCATCCTGATTCCAGAGACTTAATATGGAATTTCCACGTGGCATCTTTCTTTTATCTGAAAAAGAAATAAACAATTAATCTGAACAAAAATCAATTGGTTAGATATATTCAACATTTCTTGAAAACAAGAAATACAGTCACACACAATAATTAGCATCTGACTTCATTAAAACTTCCAAGTGACTGTTCAGCTTCTCACGTCTTTCTTTAAAAGAAACAGACGCCTTATGCCTTTCTCCATAAACCTTTCAATTTCTTTTCTTCTCAACAATGCTTCTCAAACCAAAATTCCATTCAAACCCATTCTTTAGATCTTTCACAGTCGATGAATATCCTATTCTTGATCATCTCTTTGAAAAGACGACTCTTCTCATCGAACTAATCATGGATGAATTAGTTTCAGATAATATCCAGAGGTTTCTCCTAGAACATCCATCTGTTGGATACAATCTTCCCCTAACCTCCTCAAAACTTGAGGATGAAGAATTTGGCTGAGAGTCTGAGGTTGATCTTGATGGGGATGCTATACATTTAAGTTAGCTGCTCTCATTCAAATCGCCCAGACAAGGAATCCAAGAGTAGACGAGGCTATTCAATCCCCTGATGGATTTCTTGAAATGCTCCTTGTCCTGTACCTCAGAATTCATATCAATAAACAAGTATAGAATTTTCAGTAGAAGTTAGACAAAAAGATGTTGTATTTCATTTCCATATATGTAATGATTTCAATTAATGAAAATACAATTTCTTGTTATCTACTTGTCTTTTGATTATTGAATGATGTATAAATTATCAGTA
This sequence comes from Kitagawia praeruptora, assembly GCA_037693485.1. NCBI lineage: Eukaryota > Viridiplantae > Streptophyta > Magnoliopsida > Apiales > Apiaceae > Kitagawia > Kitagawia praeruptora. The sequence continues at coordinate 98,695,137 of CM075354.1, read as the reverse complement.
TGCAAATATTAAAACTTGCTGGCATAGACTTAACACATCACAGAATTAGATTACTACACAAAGTAAACGTCAGGATCTGAAACAATTTTCATAATCCTGATACTGACACAATACTGATGACGTCAGCATCCTGATAACAAATCTAATCCTGATGATTATTAACAAGTCTATCATACTGAAATTTATCAAGGCAAAGTGTTATAGCTAAAGCTTCAATATATATATATAAAGGAGGGTACGCGGGAGTTTAGGTGGCGCTCTAAGATCGTCTCAATCTATTTTTCTAATTTTCTAGAATTTTTGAAGTTTAAACACTAATAAATATAAAAATATTATTTAACATATTAGAAGTAGAATAGGTGTTCGAATTTATAGGGAAGAAGAGTTCGAATTTATAGAGAAGACATATGATTAGAAGTTCTATTGGAAGTAAAATAAGTATTTATAATTTTATATGGCATATGATTAAAAGATTAAAAGTTCTATTGGAAGTAGAATAGGAGTTCGAATTTATAAAGAATAAAAGTTCGAATTTATAGAAAAAACATATAAATAAAAGTTCTATTAGAAGTAGAATAGGTATTTGAATAGATAAAGCGGACATATAATTAAATATTTTATAGAAAGTACGATCTTCTTAAATTATATGATTAGAAGTTCTATTGAAAGTAGAATAAGTATTTGTAAGGCATATGATTAAAAGTTCTATTAGAAGTAGAATAGGAGTTCAATTTTATAGAAAAAACGTATAAACAAAAGTTCTATTAGAAGTAAAATAGGTGTTTGAATATATGGAGCAGACATATAATTAAATATTTTATAGAAAGTACGATCTTCTTAAATTATACTTTTTATATTAGTTAATTATGGGAAAATTTATTCATAAATCCAATACTATTGTCATAAAAAAATTCATCATATTTAAAAAGAAAAGAATTGATGTGTTAACATAATAAAAGAACATTCTCATGCGGAGTAATCCTAAATAAATACATGAATATCTATAATATAAAAAGAAAATAGGATGAAACTCCATAAATTTTAGAAAGTCTATAGAAAATATAAATTGGAATTCACTCTATTTTTAAGTTTTGATTTTAAGGAAAAAGGTTATTGTGTAAGATAAGTATCATCAATAATATGTAATGAAATTGGAATTTTGATCCCAAACGAGAGCGGCTCGAAACGTGTTTAACGGGATGACGGCTCACTATAAAAGATTGTATAACTATTAAATTATCATGCATATTGATGTTATGAATTTTATTTATTTTTAGGATTTTATTTTTATTGATAAATATTATCATACAAGTGATATATGTAAAAGTTAGGTTTCTGGTCTTAACGAGAGAGCGAATCAAGAGTAATAACCGTGTTCAATGAGAAAGCAGTTCATTAGAGAAGACCATGTAAAAGATGTTTGAATATATATATGAGGAATACATAAAAAAAATGTTTTATTGGAAGTAGAATATGAGGACGATGGAGACGTTTTATACGATTTTTTTTAAAATTATATATCTTTTTTCCTAGAAATCCTTTATTTTAACTTTTTTATATTAATTATACTTGCATTAGAAAAATAAATCCATAAATTTAATATTATTCCCGTCATGAAAGTCTTCGTATTTATTATTTTTTTTTTAAAAATGTTAACATAACAGAAAGACATTCGCATGCGGAAGCTGTAAATAAATACATGAATATCTATAATATACAGAAAATTTAAGATGTATTTTCAATGTTCGAAACGTATTTAACGGGAAGACGGCTCACTAGAAAAGATTGTATTTACTATTAGAATTTGATACTGATGTCATATATATATTTTTTAATTCTTACGGTTCGATTTTATGGATACAAATTATTATATAAGTCTTTATAATATATGTTAAATTTGGGATTTCGATTTTAAAAAGAGAGCGGCTCAATCAAAAGAATCGTGTTTAACAAAAAATCGATTCATTGGAGAAAATTATTTAATTATTATAATATAAATATTAATATTATAATATAACATAAATATATTGAATTTTTTTTAAAATATTATAACGCCGCCGCGAAGCGCGGCTTTATCGACTAGTTTAACAATAAAATATAGATCCTGACAAGAATATCAAGTCTATAAGCTAAAAACAACATACCTTGCTACTATTGCAGATGTTAAAGATCTAAAAATTTAACATTCCTAACTCACTTACTAATCTACTGAATGTAGTCTCATCAAGTGGTTTAGTTAGAATATCTGCAAGCTGTTTGTCAGTAGGAACAAAATGAAGTTCCACAGTACCATTCTCAATATGTTCTCTAATAAAATGATACCTGACATCAATGTGCTTAGTCCTTGAATGTTGAACTGGATTTTCTGCAATTTTAATAGCACTAGTATTATCACAAAACATAGGAATATTACTAAGTGTCATACCATAATCCATCAACTGATTTCTTATCCAAAGGAGATGTGCACAACAACTGCCTGCTGCTATGTACTCAGCTTTTGCAGTTGAGGTTGAAACAGATTGTTGCTTCTTGCTTGCCCAAGAAATCAATCTATTTCCCAAGAATTGACATATACCTGTAGTGCTTTTCCTGTCTATTTTACACCCTGCATAATCAGAGTCTGAATAGCCAATTAGAAAGAAATCAGATTCTCTAGGGTACCACAAACCAAGATTTGGAGTTCCTTTGAGATATCTAAAAATTTTCTTCACATCAATTAAATGAGATTCCTTAGGATCACTTTGGAATCTAGCACATAAACAGGTAAAAAACATTATATCTGGCCTACTTGCAGTTAGATATAACAATGAGCCTATCATGCCTCTATAACTAGTATTATCCACACTCTTCCCCTTAGGATCAGAGTCTAGTTTAGTGGCTGTTGCCATGGGTGTTTTTGCAACTGCACAGTCTTGAAAGTCAAACCTTCTTAAAAGATCTTTGATATACTTTGACTGATTAATGAAAATACCAGTCTCAGTCTGTTTGACCTGCAAGCCTAAGAAATAATTTAATTCACCCATCATGCTCATCTGATACTTAGACTGCATAAGCTTGCTAAACTTAGCACACAACTTTTCATTAGTAGAACCAAAAATAATATCATCAACATAAACTTGAACTAAAAGCAATTCACCTTTTATCTTTCTAAAGAATAGAGTTTTGTCAATTGTACCTCTTGTGAAGCCATTTTCAAGAAGAAATTTAGACAAAGTTTCATACCATGCTCTTGGTGCCTGCTTTAGTCCATAGAGTGCCTTGTCAAGTTTGTAGACATGATTTGGAAACTTTGGATCAACAAATCCAGGTGGCTGTTCCACATACACTTCCTCATCAAGTTTGCCATTTAGAAAAGCACTCTTTACATCCATCTGATATACCTTGAATTTTGAATGAGCTGCAAATGCAAGAAACATTCTGATTGCTTCTAATCTTGCTACAGGTGCAAAGGTCTCATCATAATCAATGCCTTCTTCCTGAGAATAACCCTTAGCCACCAGTCTTGCTTTGTTTCTTACAATCATACCAGATTCATCTAGCTTGTTTCTGAAAACCCATCTTGCACCAACAATAGATCTATCTTTTGGTCTTGGTACCAGTTTCCAGACTTTGTTTCTCTCAAACTCATTTAACTCCTCATGCATTGCAATTACCCAATCAGGATCCTGTAAGGCTTCTTCAACCTTCTTAGGTTCATTCTTTGAGAGAAAGCAACTATACAAGCATTCATTTTGAATTGATCTTCTAGTTCGAACACCACTATTTGGATCACCAATTATCAAATCTTCAGTATGATCCTTTGTCCATTTTCTAACAGGTGGTAGATTAACTCTGCTAGTCTCTCCCCCTAAGTTAGTGGTATCTCTTGTAGAAGAATTATCTCTACCTTCAAAAACTCTCCTTTGATCAATAGAATCAGTAGATTCCATATTGCTGCTAGTTACTGATCTTCCTTCAGTAGACTCTGAAAGATCATTTCCTGATGGAGTAAACTCTGAATAGCTAGTCTGCTCCTGATGATCACTGTGTTCTCTTTGATTTATTTGCTCCCCCTCAACAGTAGCATTCCTTTGAGAAGCAATAGAAATTTCTTCTAGAGAACCTTCATCATCACTGGAGAGTATCTCAGAATTCTTCAGATTTTCAAATTCCAATTTGTCATGGCTTTCATCAGTTTGCAAAATTCCAAATTTTTTATCATCAAATGCAACATGAATTGATTCCATAACAATGTGAGTTCTGAGATTATAAACTTTGAAGGCCTTAGATGCTAAATATCCTAGAAAAATTGCTTCATCCGATTTGGCTTCAAATTTTCCAAGTTGTTCTGGATGAACTTTTAGGACATAGCATTTGCATCCAAAGATGTGAAAATATTTCACACTTGGTTTCTTTCCTTTGATCGTCTCATAGGGAGTTTTTCCATGACTATTTACCAAGGTACAGTTTTGAGTGAAACATGTAGTGTTAATAGCTTCTGCCCAAAAGTAGGTTGGAAGTTTTGCATCTGCAAGCATGGTTCTTGCTGCCTCTATGAGAGTCCTGTTCTTTCTTTCCACTACACCATTCTGTTGAGGTGTACCAGGTGCAGAAAATTGTTGAGTAATTCCTTTGTCTGCACAAAACCCCTCCATTGTAGAATTCTTGAATTCTGTACCATTGTCACTTCTAAGTACTTTGACTTTGTACTCAGAGTTATTATGAATATTCTTGATAAGTTCAATGATTTGCTGAGGAGCTTCATCCTTCTTGTGTAGAAAGAACACCCATGTAAACCTTGTGAAATCGTCCACTATCACTAGAGCATATCTTTTCTTGCTGATAGACATAATGTTTACTGGATCAAACAGATCAAGATGTAGCATGTGAAATGGTTCAGTAATTGAATTTTCAGTCTTGCTCTTGAAAGTGGTTCTTCTTTGCTTTCCAAGCTGACATGCATCACAAAGTCCATCTTGCACAAAATTTACCTGAGGTAGGCCTCTCACCAGATTGTGCTTAACAAGTTGATTAAGCTTCTTGAAATTAAGATGTGAGAGCTTCTTGTGCCAATTCCAGCTTTCATCACTTGTTGCTTTGCTGTAGAGACATCTAACAATTCCTTTTGATGTATCACTTAAGCTGGCTTCATATATGTTACCATGTCTTTGACCAGTTAGAACAATGTCTCCATTCTGCATATTCAGGATTTTGCATCCTTCTCTGTCAAAGATTGATTTGTAACCTTTATCACCCAGTTGACTTATGCTTAAAAGAGTATGTTTCAAGCCTTCAACCAGTGCTACATTTTCTATGATGACATTCCCCAAAACAATTGAGCCATATCCCAGAGTTTCTCCTTTGTTGCCATCTCCAAAAGATATTACTGGGCCAGCTTTCCTCTCAAACTTTGTAAGCAGGGACTTCTTTCCAGTCATATGTCTAGAGCATCCACTGTCCAAGATAATTGAATGCTTCTTTCCTGTGCCCTGCAAACAAAAAGTAACTAGTTAGTATTTTTTAGGACCCAACTTTGATTGGATCTTTTCTTACTAGATTTAGAAACAACAGGCTTTGAGAATTTTGTCTTTACTTTACCTGTTATAGAGTCAACTTTAGACTCTAATTTCACAAACTGTTTGTGACTAGGAGTTTCAGATTTCAAGGAATAATAATCATAATACAGTTCATGATATTCTCTACACATGTAAATGGAATGAAGTAAACTACTACAATGATAACAAGCTTTTTGTGGTTGGTATTGAATTTTCTGAGTCTTGGGGAATCTGGACTCAGTTTTCCAAGAAGGTTTTTGATTGCAGTCTAGGGCCAAATGATTATGATTTCCACACTTATAGCATTTTTTCCTAGGTGCATCAGGTACATTCTTGTAATTATTCTCTTTGTTAATACCTTCTTTTCCATTCCTATTTCTTTTGATCTTGCTAGACTCTGAAAGACCATCTAATCTCTGTTTCAACTGAGACTTAGACAGAAACCCTATGTTTACATTCTTAGGTTTCTCTAACACTTTCTCATCTGAATTACTATTGTTAATCCTTTTGTGTACAACAGGGGTACCTTTTGAATCAACAAATTTAACATAATTAGGTTCAGAAACAATTTTCTTACCTTCAGATTTAGATGTGTTAGCTTCTATTTTACTATCATCATTGACAATAGCTACTCTTTCTTCTTGTCTAGCCTTATCAAAACCTAAACCATTAACCTTACCACGAATTCCATTTTCGATGATTTCTTGTGTCTTTTTACCAGAAATGTTAATGGTCTTAATCACATCTCTCTCTTCCTCTAGTTCTTTTCTGACATAGTCATAAGCCTCAAGAATAACACTATAATCATGCTTAGCTTTATCAGAACTTAACTTGTATTCTTCCATTTGAATTAATTCAGATTCAAGAACATTATTTCTATCAACTAATTTATCATTCTTAACCTTAAGTTCATCTCTTTCACAAGTAAGAATTCTAAAATTAGTCATAAGATTCTTAAACTCAGCATGGATAGATCTAATTTCATCAGAATTTAAGCTATCAAATGAATCAAGAGAGTGAAGTGATACCTTAACAGAGGATGGAGAAGTTTTCTTTGGAGATCCAGGTTTGTCTGAACCATCAGAATCACTGGAATCAGCCCAATCCTTCTGTGTGACCATAAATGCATTACCCTTTCCTGAATTCCTAGGCTTCTTACACTCACTAGCAAAGTGTCCAAGCTCGCTGCAGTTAAAGCACTTGATCTTGGCCTTATCAAGCTTGACAATTGTACTTTTGCCTTTGTCACTCTTCTTCTCCTCCTTCTTTTGAAAAGGTCCTTTGCTAAATCTTCTCCTGTTAAATCTACCTTTCTTAAAAGCTTTAGCAAACATAGCAAAGAGTTCCTGCATCTCAGATTCAGAATCATTGTTGTCAGAGTCCATATCAGTAGTCTCTGACTCAGAACTTTCTTTGCTTTTCTTCTTCCTTGAATTCTTTACAGCAATCTCTTCATGCTGTTCTTCAGGAAGCTTCTTTACTTCAGATTGAGCAGTAAGTGCAATAGTCTTCATTTTTCCTTCACTCCTGCTCTTCTTCTGCTGCTTGTCAAGTTCATAAGCTCTCAATTTTCCATATACTGCCTCTAATGAAATCTCATCCAGATCATTAGCTTCCTCAATCGCAGATATCTTTTCATTGTAGAAATCAGGCAAAGCTTTCATGAACTTTGTATTCATATCCTCCAAGTCATAATATTTACCATGCATGGCCATCTCATTGATGAGTTTTGTAAACCTATCAAAGGTATCAGTAAGTGACTCACCAGACTTGGATTCAAAGTACTCATACTGTTGTATAAGTAATGTCCTCATATTCTTCCTGACAGGCTTAGTTCCTTCACAGTGAACCTTAAGATTGTCCCATATATCCTTAGCAGTTTTACAAGAGAGAACATAGTTAGTGAGAACAGAATCAAGACTGTTGAATAATATGTTTCTCACTTTAGCATCTTTAAGAACATTCTCCTTGTCCTTATCTGACCATTCAGATTTTGGCTTCTCTGCTGTATGTTCTGGAACAACCACACCATCAACAGTTGCTTGTCCAACGACCTTTGTTGGAACAAAAGGTCCATCTCTGATTCTGTCAAGATAATCAGGATCTGTTGCTTCCAGATGATGCAACATCTTTACTTCCCATAGAGTATATTCGTTTCTCTTGAGCATAGGAATCTTAGTATTCCCATCCTTGTAACCAGACATGATTGCAGATCTTTATGATTATTCGAAATCAACCTGCTCTGATACCAATTGTTAACTCGAATAACTTGTAGAAGGGGGGGTTGAATACAAGTTATATAATCGTGTCTGATTTTTGCTTGATTATATGAACAAGAATAAACGAATGAATCAAACTCTATTTGTATTAATAAGATCAAATACAAACTCTACCAAAGGTGTACAATACCTTTAGCAGCTGCTGACAAAATAAAACTCTCTCTCTGTTTGTTTCGAACTCTCGAATACAAACCTTATACAGAGCTACGCACACGAACCCACAACACGCGCTCTTTACAATGATATTGAGAGAGTATTTATAATGCTACCTATCAACTAATAACAGAAAGATAATCTATACATGACAATGTTTTGCCGTCCAGTTGATAGTTTCCATCAATAGAAAACTCTTTCCTTCATAATATCTTCTTGCTTGTTCTTCAAACAACGATCCTGTTTTATAGCACTTGCCAGTTTCTGTAGCATCCATAATGACATCATCAGTAACACGACTGATATCAGGATTTCATCTTGCATCAGTATCTGATCATCATCAGTATTAGACCGTCATCAGGATTTGCTCTTTGTTCCTGACATGTAGTCTCCGATACACTGTTCATTCCTGACTAAACAGATAACTATCTTACACATAAATCCTATATATAGTGCTAAATCCTTTATAAGATCAGGATTACAAGAAGTATAATGTGTAAATTCTATTCTTAACATCACAACTTATGAATTATTCCTAACACTTCTTAATCCAATGATATTCCTTGATGCCTTGATTCGCCTGCTTTGCTCGGACTGAAGAATCAACCTGCTTGAATCCATTCCTACGGTCATATGAATTTGAAATTTGAAAATCGCCCTGTTCGCCTTTCTCTCCCATGACACGAGGTTATGATTATATCCTTTTCATATTATAATTTTCTTTTTAAAATTCAATTCCAATACAACCTTTTTTAATGATATCCTTTTTAGATTATAATTTTTTTTAATATGATATAATCTTGATCGTCTATTTTTAAAAATATTATATTGGATGGTTGAGATTATTTTGGTAGTACAGTGACCAAACCAAAATTATGGATAAGATCCCTCTTACGCTTATTATATATGAGGATATAATTACCTTATAACCCGTGCGATGCACGGAAGATTTTAAATTTTTTTATGATATTTAATATTTTATTTTATTATTCAAAATTTTAAAATTTGTTTTTTAATTTGTAAGAAAATATATTATAAAATATAATAAAATATAATTAATGCATATTTGAAAATATTCTAAATGATAGATTTTTACTTGTATATTGAAAATAGATAACAAAAAAAAAGCTTTTTAAATTTATTATGTTGTTGATGGAAATTGAACCTTGAAATTTTTGGAATAGTTTATAATATTATATAAATGTTAAATAATAATAAGGTGAAAATAGATAATATAAATCTTTGCTAAGAAATAACATAATTACTAAACTCTGCAAAACAAATTTAGTTCAGCGTATTTATCTAGCTTGCTTAATATTTGGGTGTATGGGGAACTTTTTCCACAATAATTTAAAGATAAAGTTAGAGATTACTAACTTTTTCCTGAAAACGGTTAACATTTTTTTGCAACTTATAGAATCTCAAACATACATTAAATACTTGTATAAAAAAAATATCAAAATATGAAATTTTTATCCAAAAATAAGTCAAAAAGGACTTATTTTAAGATTGGCCAAACATGCCATATGTATTATCATCAAAATTATGAGAGTTTCAATAAATGTTTAATAATAATATGTTGTTAACGGGATTCGAATCTTGAAACTATAAAAATATAGTATATATTTAGAAAAAATATTATTTTAGCATTACATCCCATAATTCTTTTTTATTTATCTTACAATTTATTATCACCAAACAAAAATATTATTTTAGCATTACATCCCATAATTCTTTTTTATTTATCTTACAATTTGTTATTCAACACCAAACAAATATATCATATTTCGCTTATATAGTAAAACCTCGTTAAATTAATACTCGGTAAATTAATAATCTTTCTAAGTTAATAATTTCCTCTAGTTCTAACTTGGGCCAGTTCAAAAAATGATCAATTTTGATAAGATAATTAGATAATAATTTTTTTGAAAAATCCTGTATAAATATATGGTCCCAATAATATTATAAATTAATAAATCCTTTATAGTCATAAAAATATATGTATTATTCTTCTGTAAAATATGATTCTAAGGTTCTTAAAATTTGAATCTATATGAAACTCATCCTTAATCCTCTTTGTTGCATCAAAAAGTTCGAATGTGGTATTTTCGTAAAGCATTAAAAAGTTATTAATCAATATTTTTGATGTATTGAGTGCTCAAAGGTTCAAAAAATGTTATTTTATCTTTGATATCATCTAAATATACATGAATTTTACTTTGAATCTTGCTAATATTCATTGAATTTGTAAAACAATGTATATTTGATTAATTGAATTAAGTAAAAAAAACTACAATTCAATCTATTTAAATGTATATAATTGGAAATTTATTTTCATTGATGTCAAAAATCTCTATAAATTAATAATTATTAATTTATCGATTAATTAATACTTCTCTAAATTAATAGAACTATTTGATCCCGACTATATTAATTTATAGACCGTAGTATAGATAGCATGGAAGGATGTAATCTGGATTGAACATTATGCAAGATATTCTAACATTTTTTATGAAAATGTGGTAATTGTTGTTAAAAAAAAATTATATTTTTACAAAAAAAAAAAAGACTTAAATTTTTTTTAAAAAAAAACTTTATTTTTAGAATAGAAAACCTTTTTTCGGCTTATTACTTTCCCTTTAGGTAGTTCACCGGACAAATAAACAAACAGCAAGTCTGCAAGGTTGCAATTGGGCACAACGCCGTAACCGTGAGAGAGATGACTGATGAGGGACAGGGGCAGCCAAATAATTGACGAGTGCAATTGGTAGTTTATACTATATCATAAGCTCACTTCCCACAACGAAAGATTTTTTCATTCAAGATGCCACAAGTAAGGATAATTGCCAAGAATTTCATGGATATGGTGGCTTCTTTGCCTGCTACAAAACTTGATAAGTTGTATCACAATGCTTTCATCTGTGAAGCTATTCTAAGGTCACCCATTCTCTCTCTCTCTCTCTCTCTCTCTCTCTCCCCCTCTCAATCTCCCTCCATATTTACACGCACATATATGTTTGTATGTGATATTGGGTTTCTTATGTTCTGATTGAATTGACGATATGGGTATTAGATTAGTTAGATGATATGGGTCATGCTTCTGTTTAAAAGATTATTGTTTTTTTAATGTATAACAGTTCTTGGTTTTTTATTTTATTTGTTTTATTCATCACAGTGGTCGAAAATTTAAACTTCTATAATGGGTTTGTCTGGATTGTGTTTAGGAATTTATGTGCCTGGTTGAATAGGTGTTACGTATTTATTTGGATAGATAACTGATGATTGCATTGATTAGGTTCATAGTAATCATTGAGATGGATTTTGGGATTTTAGCGAGCTAGGTAGATTTAGGTACGTCATAATCAATGTAGTAATTTCCCAACTTGTAAGTGCACTCTGTTGGGATGGTTCCGACCCAGAACCACAAATCCTAAACCTGTAGCATAATTTTGTTTAGAAACCACTGATCTACCATATGTTGCCAGGCCCATAAAGATGAGGTGCATTTCCGGAGTTTGTTCTTGGGTGTCTTTGGTGGGGTGCATCGTTTGTTTACATGTTCTATCACCTATGTAATTGTGTGTCCTTGTGATGGAATTCATCGTTGGAAGGACTTTGTGAACAATCTAAAAAAAGTCGTAGTTTTGGTCAAATGGAATTTCGTCGTTATACATTATCGCTTGGGGGTGTAGCAATTCATATCACTTGGCCATTGTGAGCCCATTAGAGGTCTATTTAGTTGTAGTCTTTCATAGGCCATGGTGAGAGCTGTAATTTGTAACATTTATCTATAAATGCAACTCTTGTTGTTTTCGATAGCGTAGGATTCCTAGTCCGTAAACTCTTGTTATGGTCTACGAAAAGTTCCATATTTCTAACATGTCATTTGAACATGTCATTTGATAGAATTATACCGGAAAGGCCTCATGTTCGAGAACTACTTGCTTATGGCATGTAATCTTGAGACTGAAATACTGAAATGTTATTTTCAGAGCTAATTCAACAGTTAGGACTTTGAACTAGTGTTTCCCCCGGAGTATAATTTTTTTACTTCGGAAATGAAAATAAATTAAATGTTGGGAAAGATGTTGGTCAAGCCTAAAACCAAGCCAATGTATAGTATATTATAAAGTTTATTTAGTTGTTAAGAAGATGCATACACAAACTAATTTTTATTATGTTTAATGAACACAATATATAAGCACACTAATAAATATGTTTTTAGACAGTACAGCAGTAATGATTTTTTTTTAAAGTGATGCAGAACTTAATTATGGTGCCAACTAATCATAATCTATTCATTGTTGTGAAAAATATGATTCACGTGAATTATGTATAACTAACAACCAAATATTTAAAAAGAATAAAATAACTAATAAGAAGATAAATGTTACTTTTTCATTTATAAAATAACAATATCAAGATATTCGAGTAAATTTTTTGTAAATGTCTCCATCTCATACTCGATTGTAGCTTTACGTGAATGCATCTATCATGACCATTTCGAAATTCTAATTATATATTTATTCTGCCTTTTTAAGATCAATTTTAATATTAGTTTGGTCTGTATTTGGTTGTTTTTGATCCTTAGATCTTTGCCACCTCTTGCCAAAAAGTATGTGCTGCAAATGCTGTACATTGTTGATGCTATAACCGCTAAATTACTGGAAGACTGGGTTCCTGCTGAAGGAATGTCAAAGCATAGAGTCGCCATTGACAAATTAGTTCAGTTGAGACTATTTACTGAAATTGTTGATAGGTATCTTATCCACTTTACCTAGCTGGTTGGATCTTAAGTTATAATGATACTACCGTTGATCATCTGCCTAGGCAAACAAATGGGAATGGGGTGAAATCTTTGATTATAATAGATGGAACAATCTGTTATATGTTCCAATCATCTTCGAATGTGCTAGCACCTTTCCCATTCTTTTTAATGATAGCTTAAAGTTTCTTCAAGGTCATCCCTGTTATTATTAAATTTAACTATTTTTACCCTCTAGTAATTTAAAATTTATGTTTCAAGCTTTAAGCTTTTTTTATGGCAGTTGTATTGTATATAGTACTTATTGTTGGAGGTCATTTTTGTGGTATGGTTGTAGAATTTTAGACGTTTTTGTCTGATGTAGCTTACTTGTATTTTTGTTTATATTAGCAGGAAAAGAGAAACCAGTTACAGATTGAATCCAACATTTCAGAAAAACCTTCAGAATCATATAATACATGGGTAAACTTGAAGTCTTTATGGCTGACTTGTAACCTGTTTGCTGGATATTATGTTTTCTCTTCTTGTAATTCACACATGTATATATTATTGTATCCTCTAGTCTTGGCGATATCTACAAGAAAAACAGGATTTAACTATAGAAAAACGCACCTTTTTGAGGATGTTACTTGTTAGTTGTTGGTCTTATCAATAAAAGACACGGGAATAAATTATATATACTTTTTTTAGGTTGGTGTACATGGTTCACCATGCACAGTAACAAAGATTGTTTAGTTTAATTCCTAAGTGTTCAATTTAGTTGGTTTAGTGGACAATAAACTGCATGGAAGATAAGTGCAAAAGAAAGCCGGGATAAACATATAGTCGAGTAGTGAGTGCATCATGTTACTCTATGAAATGTAGCAAGGACCCTACATTTTCTGGTCGGCAGAATGAAAATAAGTTATCTTGTGCGTACATTGTAGGTAACTATGAGAATTTGCTAAAATATATGTGGTAACCAATGTGTATTGGATCTTTCCCCTATGTGTGTGTCTGTGCGAGTGTTACATGTATGACCAATGAATTCGATATTGCAGTGGTGTTTTACCAAGGGAACCTATGCAAATAAGTGTGAGGCTTCCAAGCTCAGTTGATTTAGATGCCTATGCCTCTGAACAGTGGGAGGTGCAATCCTTTTCTTTGCATTCTTGTTTCCTGCTACAGTTATACATTGATGTACTAAGTTTCAGCCTAATGTTTCAAGAGCTTTCAAGCAGTACATTGCTTTCTTTCCATGCTCACACTATTGTAGTCTCGGTATGTTTTGGCGGCGGCTTATAATTTATGATATTGTTACATCAGAGTTTTCTGTTGCACCTTATAAGCTCCACGGAAGCTGAAGCAACAAGAAACATCAGCTCCTCCATGATGAAAATATTCCAAAGAGGCCTTCTAAGTCAGAGGTTTAATGCACATGTTTTTATTCTGTGGTTCCCATCTATTCATCTTGCTCATTTATCTTTTAATGTCGTAGAATAAGAGAAAGTAATAACTTATATCTGGTTTGGTGTTTCTTCCTTAGAGACAGAGAAGCTCCGATGTTAACAGAGAGTGGTTTCCAGTTCTTGGTACGCCACTGTTACTGTTAGTCTTATATACATTGTTCTACTAGAAAATATGTTAATCTGCATGTATGACAGCTTATGGATACAAATGCACAACTTTGGTATGTTATCAGGGAGTATATCACTCATTGCGAGGTATGACTTGCGGTTCCTTTCTCCCTCTTTCTTCTGTTTTAAGGCTTTTAAGTTGGTGTTACTAGAAAATCTGGCATTGCTGAACAGTTAGGTCTCAATACCTTTATTGTGGAGTTACCTTGGGACCCTCTCTCTTTTGTGTGAAATTATATTTTTCCCAGTATAGGTAAATGATCATCCTCTGATGTAGGGAACATCAATCATCGTGTTGTAGGACCTTTTGTATTAATACATGATATGGGTTGCCACTTGCGTAGTACTGTAATAAAACTGAAATATTTGATAGTTGGTATATTACTCTAGTGAACTGTCCTTCCACTGTCCTCTTTTCTTAATTGCACTAAATCTTAATGTTTATATAGGAAAATATGGTTTACACTAGTAGAAAATGTTGCGACAGGAAAACTCATTTGTTAAAAGGGTATCAAAACTCAAAGACAGAAAGTGAATGGACTTATTATATAAAGATGTATTAAAGTATCTAATGATATAATGATGTATAGAAGTAATAGAACTATCTAAATTTCCTGATATATAGCAATGGAAATTCATTTTCAATGCAGGAGCGAGGAGTGGATACCTCAGATCTTATCTCATTTTTACTGGAGCTCAGTTTCCATGTTTCTGGTGAGGTATTACATCCTCCATATGTATATTTCCTCTTGCTGCATGTAATTTTGGATTACAGTTGTTTATTCAGTAGGTTATACTTATTGCTGACATGTGCAGTGTGGAGTAGATAAATGCACAGTTTATAATGTTACCTACATGCACGAATATGTGACGCATTAGAATAACAAGAGATGGATAACTCTATATGAAACAAGTTCTAAACTATTGAGGCGTGAAAAATATCTATTAAGGATACTCCAGAAGGTTTCTACACCTAATTGTAGTTTATAATTATATTCTTCACATGCAGGCTTATAATATGAACACGCTAAGTAACACTCAGGGATCCATAGTTAAGGACCTTGCAGACCTGGGATTAGTCAAGCTACAGCAGGTGAATGCTACTACATCCTGTTTGTTACATGATATAAATGCTTTATTAACATCCCAGTCCCATTATTGTCCATACACTTTTTAACAATATAGTTTGTCTCTGTCCACCAGGGTATGAAAGAGAGTTGGTTCATTCCTACGAAATTGGCTATTAATCTTTCAATTAGTCTATCAGATGCATCATCCAGGAAACAGGTATCATTTTCTAATTCTGTCTTCATAAATAGTTAGAAAATAGGTTACTGAGAAGCTTTTTAAATGCCTTTTCGGACTCCATGCCTCTGATGTCTGCTAAACTAGAACTTTTCCCCTTTTAAATTTACCTAATGAGGACAAGGTCTTTGAATGTATTTTCTTTAATTTCTGAGTTACAAGGAGCCAGGGACAATATTGCTAAGAAGAGTCCTGTTGAATATCAAGGTTAAAGCACCCAGGAAAAAAAATAGTACTAGGGGTAAAAGGAAAATATTATTTTACGTACGAAGTAATTGACACGGGAAACTAGAGGCTAATCTTAAGATAAAACATGATAATGGATGTTCCCCTTGGAAATATAATAGTGATTGGATTATCGATATTCCCTTTTTAAGATCTAAAATAGGATGTGTTTTTTTATGAATCCTCAACCCTGAAAAGATGTTATATGATATATTCTCAAATGTGAATGGCTCAGGTACAAGCCTCTAGTAATGCTTAGCCATATTCTGTATATGCTTCTTCGGGCTAGCATTCCTGATAGGCTCTTTAGTTTGATATTAAAGTACTTTGGCAATGCCAATACCAAGTGTGTAGTTTCGGTGTAGCTATTATGTCAAACACTTCCATTATTACATAATAAGGATTGAAATGCTGGATATTTTTTGGATCAATGTCCCATTATGGAGTGGTGTTAGACTCCGTGATTCTCTACTTTGCTGATACATTTATATCTTCTAATCAGCTTCTAGACAGGTGCTAATGTGCATGTAACTGAATAAAAATGATATCACCATTCTTTTCTATATCTGCAGGGTTATGTTGTTGTGGAGACAAACTTTAGGCTTTATGCATATACAACGTCTAAGTTGCACTCTGAAATTTTACGCCTCTTTGCAAGGTAATCTAGTTTGTTTATAATTCTTGTGTGGTTTTTGGGTGAGTATTTACTTGCACAACCCAAGTATTTACAGTTATGCAAATATTACTGAACCTCTGATGAGTTTGTATCTCAATTTAACGTACTAATTTTTTTCTCCAGTTGTTTTTTGTTTGGAAGTTAACCCTTGCCTGATCTGTGTAACAAGGCCAAATAGTAGTAAGATGGTATTTGATAGAATAAAACTGTAGAAATTTGTGAAAGATCAAGCACTTTCTTATAATTTAGCACCTATGTATGAAGCTAGTGCAGAACAAAAAGGTCGTCTGATAAATGGTCTATATATGACACCTGACTTGCTAGAGTTTACTATTTCGACATGCTTAGCTCTGTTAAACACAAATAATTATCACGGAATGAATTTGTTGTATTTTCCAGAATGTAACAATACAAATTTTATGAATAGACAGAAATAGATATTGTGTTGAGCTTAGTTGTCTTTCTTTGGCAAAATCACCTACTAAAATATAAACTATTCCTTCAGGCCACTACCAAAATAGTTATTAAACTAAAATTGTACCGTCAAAATTCCAAAAAAAATATAGTGGGTGGCATGGTACAGCTAATAAACCTGTCATATAGTGTTTGCATGTATTCCTTAAAAGATGAACCATAGGGATTAGATGTACTTGATAAAATGAGAGGTCATGCCATGTTTGGACTTTGGAGTAAATATGGGAAGTTAAAATTGTAATGCCATGTTATAGCTAATAAACCGCTTCAAAGTGTTTGCATGTATTCCTTAAAAGATGAACCATAGGGATGAGATGTACTTGATAAAATGAGAGGTCATGCCATGTTTGGAGTAAATATGGAAGTTAAAATTGTAATGCTACATGTTGAAATATTAGTGTGGTTTTGAATGTGCAGATTTGCTCTTTTTCATGGTTGTGGAAATTAGCGATTTTTCATCATGAAAAATGTTGGACTTAGTATACCTCCCTGTTTTCTCGTTTGAATCTTAGTCAACCCGTAAGTGGCCCGATTTTTTTTGGGTTACTTTTTGTTTGACCTGACCCAAATTTGTATTCCTTTCTGTTGTGTTTCGAGTAATATGGGATTTTGACACCCATAGTAGGTATAGTGCTATTTTCATATATAATGTCTGCTGTAGATGGTAATGTCCGCTCCTGGCTCCATGCGCAATGTATGTGTATGCCGTGCTTATCAGTAGATAAGATATGTAAGTTTATTTAGTCGAGTTAAATGGTAAATAATCTTTTGAAGAATATATCAATGTATGGTTATTAACTTATTACCATTTTTTTTAATACTAAATGGTTTACAGTTGATTATTAGAACAAGTTTATAACATTTCCCTTCAGTTGAATGACAATTACTGTGTTAGTTTCAATGTAAATTATATAAGTGCACTTAATTAGATATGATTATATCAGTATGATGTAGTTATTGAAGTATATCTGCTTGTTCATGGATTAGTTTTTTTGCTTCTTTTTGTTTTGAATCAATTGTGTATAGAGGCTTATACTGCTTCAGTTCACTAAATGGCCGAGCTTCTTATGGTATATAGTGTGTTATATATTGTACCAACTATTTCATCTAGTTTAATACCATCAAGTGATCTGTTCAGTTCAAAAGAAATCTTAGGGAATATGTATCTGTGCTGAAAGTGCAGGATAGAATATCAGCTGCCAAATCTCATTGTTGGAGCAATTACAAAAGAAAATCTCTACAAGGCTTTTCAAAATGGCATCACAGCAGATCAGGCAAGTATTCTTAATTTCATAATAATATACATAATTTTTATGACCTTTTAATACACTACAATCTATGATAAGAGTTTCATCACGTAATTTTTGATCAACATAAGGTATCCACTTCCAGTTGAATGTTGATGACAATATCAAATTACATGCCCCGGAGGTTTATCATCCGTTTTTCTTGTTAGGCAGTCGGTTGTTACCAAAACGTTCTACAGTGTGATTTTGAAATGAAAATGGATTTAATGTTTAATACGTACAAATTGACAACTAAAATGCTTGTTGTGGAGATGGGATTCATTAAGTAAGAATGCAGTTATTCAATATGTTGTCTGACCAACAATGTACAGAAATTTATACTATCTCATGTCCAAGCTGGTCAGCAGTCCTTAATTACACTCTACCTATTGCTCTGTTCTTCAGATGGATTGTCACAAGTATACTCATTGCTTTTTGTTTACACGTAATTCTGCATATTGGCTTCATAAATTACTAGTCATATTGTTGGTGTTTTTGACTAGAAAAGTAGACAAAATATAGAAAAGCAAGAGAAATATCGATGAAAAAACTGCATATGTAAAAGTTTCCTGCAATGCTAAACAATGAGATAGCTCAAGTGGTAAGGGCTTATCTCTTGTCATCCCAATTTCTAGGTTCAATTCTCACCCCCGAGATTTGTTAGAACAGATATTCGTTTGCAATATAAGCCTAATTATTTTTTAAAAAAAATATTCTATTTGTTTTAACTTATTCCCAAAACCTAGAGAATGAAAAGTTTCCTAACTAAGACTTAGTTGTCCATTTATTCATCTAACTTTGAAAAGTTATGCTTTTTGCTCGCAAGGCGCATATAAGTGTGTGGACTAATTAGTTCATTTACCAAATACTAGCTAGTTTTCAATTACCGAATACATGTTGTGCTCCCCTTTTTTCAAAAAAGGAGCCCCAGCTCCTGATACAGCCATTGTTAGGCTTTTCCAAGGTGGGTCTGGGAGTGTGTGTTGACCAGTTAGCTAGTTTTCAATTACCAGATACATGTGATAGATATAAACATTGTTAGGCATTTCCATTTTCTACTGTCTTGGTGTAGCTACCCAACTGATAATTTTGATACTGATGTCAGATGTTACATAGTTAAATTCATGCATCACCAAAAACCTGAACTCTATGTAGAGAATCTAAGACGGCATGCATGAAATGCTCATTGTGGATTTATTGATACAAGCGCAAGTAATATCCTAGTTCTTCATGACGTGTTTGTATTCTTCTGTCTCTGATTCCCCAATGGACACTTTTGGTGTGTGTACCAAAGGATATCTCCAACAGTGCCTGAATCTCAGTGTCTACAGTCTAGATTGTTTTCTTTTATGATACTATCTTTTTGTGTCTGCTTGATCATCTCTATGGAACACAGTTTAAGTTCCAAACCTCTGGATTTGCACAGATTATTTGCTTTCTTCAGCAGAATGCACATCCTCGAGTTGCTGATAAAGTACCTTCTGTACCGGAGAACGTAACCGATCAGGTTTTTCTTTTTTATCCATTCTTCCACAGATCTTATAACCTCTTAGCTGTGTGTAGCGTACCTTTTAGCTGTGTGTAGCGTTTAACTTTTGCTAAATTAGTAAACACCAATTTACTAATCCATAGAAAGGCAGTTCTGACATTCATTATGTTTTGACAGATAAGGTTGTGGGAATCAGATTTGAATAGGGTTGAAATGACACCTTCCCATCTGTATGATGAATTTCCTTCCAGAGTAAGAACCAAATCCTTATGTTGTTGCAATGTTTTTTAGGATTTATAAAAATAATTTTCTCTCCCGTTTTTTAAGGATGCATTTGAGGCTGCCTGTGATTTTGCACGAGAATATGGTGGTCTGCTGTGGGAAGACTCAATAAAGATGCGTCTTATTGTGAACGCTGAAAGTTATGATCACATGAAAAGATTTATTCGTCAGAAGCAATAGCTATTTTCTTGATCCTAACATTCAATTGCTAATGTTTTTGAATCAATTTTGTAAGGGAAATTGTCAAATATATAGTGAGGAGTATAGAAGGCATATATCTATCAAACCAACCACATCCCTGTAATGTCGTATTGTGGAGATCAATTAAGAGGAATCAGGTATGCTACCTTATGTTAAATCGAAATCACTTGTTTACTATGGCACAAAAGCACAAACCGTTTGGTATCAGTGCTATTTGGTTTGGTCAATTAAGGCCTTGGGCAGTACAACAGAACATCTAAGATTATTAATGCTCAAGATAGCTGAATTTGAGCAGCATTTGTTTGCCACAGGCCCACAGCTATGCTCAGTTATTAGCAAAGCAAATATCTGGTTTTATAATTCAGAAAAACAAATACTTATCAGGTCATTTCCAGATGTAATTAAGCCATAGGGACATGTAGCGGGCTATAATTTATGACTTTTTAACAATAACTAGTTTAATGCCCGTGCTTCGCACACGGGAGTTCATATTTTAAATAAAATTTATTTTAAATTTTAATAAATTATAGCATATAATTTTACAATATAGAAATAAAAATTGGTAGTAGTATTAAAAAGTTGCCTACTTTAATAAATTAAAATGTTAAATTCTTTAAGAATATGAGTTTGTTTTGATAATTTAAATTACAATTAATATAAGAAATTATTAATATATTAATTTGTTTTAAAAACATCAAAAAATTGAACACTATAACATTATTTTAGTGATGTCAACTATATCATGAATGTAATAGTAGTAGATATAAAGAATAAATTAAAATAATTAAATCATAATATCAAAAAAATTAAAGTTATACCGCACTATAACCTAATCCTAAGCATATAATTTACTACTATAATAGGTCATGGATATCTATCAAATCTGAATATGGATTAAAAAAAATTAAAATAATTTAAAATTTGTGGAAGGAAATAATTTTTGGCAAGAATGTTAAGAAAATAATTTGTGTTTTGTGAAGGAAATAATATTTTGGCATTTTGAAATATTTTAATTGGATGGTCCTGGCGGGCACATTATAATTATAACCAATCAAAATCATTTGTTAATATTTTTTTGGTATTATCAAGGAAATAATTTTTGGCAAGAGTGGTTTGTCATGATGTGTATTTTATATAATATCGAGTCAATATATTTTAAAATATGGATCATATCATATAAATGGATGGGTAATATAAACGGATTTGGCAAGAATGTTTTAATTGGATGGCCCTGGCGGGCCCATTATAATTATAATTGACAATTGTTAGAAAGGAAATAATTTTTGGAAACAAAATAATTCGTGTTTTGTCAAGGAAATTTTTTTTGGCAAGATTGTTTTTGTCAAGGAATTTTTTTTTGGCAAGATTGTTTTAATTGGATGGCCCTGGCGGGCCCATTATAATTATAACCAATTATTTGGCATTAATAATAACTGCCAAATTTTTGGTATTATCAAGAAAATAATTTTTGGCAAGAGTCGTTTGTCATGATGTGTATTTTATAAAATATCGGGTCAATATATTTTAAAATATGGATCATATCATATAACTGGATGGGTAATTTAAACGGATCCCGAACCTAATCCTAAGCATATAATTTAATACTATAATGGATCATGGATATCTATCAAACCTGAATATGGATCCCGAACCTGAGAAAATGGTTATCCAGCAATTTATAATATATATATAGATAGATTCTACTATTGTATTTGGCAATTTTTAATTCCAAGTCTTATGGTGTTGATCACATTTTGTATATATGCTCAAGTGATTTATACAGGAAACTTAATCTGAAAGTGATAAACTTAATCTGAAAGTGATAGAAGTGCTAAAAATTGTTCTCAAATGATGTATAGTATAACATATTTTAGTTGATTTTGTTAGGACATATTTTAGTTGGTTTTGTTGATTTGAAGGCGGTCGCGATTATTATTTTTACTGTCTATAAAATAAATTCGTAATTTTTGGGAGTTAGTGACATGTTTCAATTGATTTTGTTGATGTAAATACATGGTAGTCCATCTAATTTTTTATTTTTATACCCAATAAAAAACAAGGAACGTGTTTTTTTGAGAATTTTGCTGAAAACTAATTTGAGACCCCTAACCTAATATCTTACTTTTATCTCTATTTTTTGATTTTGAATTTCATTAATTTATTTGATTCTGTTCATTATTTTCGAAAATTGTTTAGGGTTTCTTTGCAGGGTGATAATTCAAAATATTCATATGGGAGCCATGCTGGTCCTTTTTACTGACCAGATACGTTAGACCGTGTACCGTGATATGAGGGTTGTTGCGGAACACGATCTTCCGTATCATGCATAATACGGTACACCGTGTTCCGTATAATGCACGAACACGGTACACCGTGTTCCGTATCACGCTAACACGGAAGATCGTGTTCCGTATCATGCATAATACGGTACACGGTGTACCTTATTCAGCTAATACGGAGCCCGAAACTCCGTGTCCCGTCGATATTTCGGGCCATTTTTTTCAAAATCAGTATTTTGGGCAAAAACTTGTGAAAAATAGGCATTATTTTATATTCTCTCTTCTTTGCAATTAGCAAGGAATTAATAAGAATAAGAATATTATAAAAAATGTAAAATCAAATGAGAAATGATCAAAATATCTTAATTTTTATGTGTTTGTTCAAAATATTTATTTTCAGAAACACTAACCAAAATATCAATTTTGATCAGATACTTCATAGTGGAGTATTTCAACGTCCAAGTAATATTCCTTTGGTAATGGAGTGAGTATATTAACATCCGAGTATGTCCTGATATTCTTTTAATAATAACGTATCATCCTCATACTCCATTACCATCCTAATATGCCACTACCAATAGAATATCTGGTGAGTATTTAGGAACTTATTTATTAAATATAAATATTTTCTTTAAAAATTGTTTATTCCAAGATTACATCAATACTTAATGTGAACAGACTTTACATTCCATACTTGGAAAAGGAATGAGCAAGATAAAAATAAACTTCAATTTCATAGTTAGTACCACCGTAGTGTCATTAATCTTTTCTTAATTTTAAAGTCTAGTAAAATTTTGACAAAAAACAAACGGAGTGTAATAAATAGAAACCATGAAATTATTACAAGGAAATTACATGACAAAAAAAAAAAAAAAAAAAAGATAGAAGGAAACTAAAAAAGGTCCTACCGGGAGTCGAACCCAGGTCGCTGGATTCAAAGTCCAGAGTGCTAACCACTACACCATAGAACCAATTGTGAAAAGTTTGCTGCACGTTGTATACTCTTAGCTAGAGTAACATTATTTAGTTAAGACGAACGCCGACTTGTAAAGCGCTACACCTTTACATAGAGAAATGTGAAAAACTTGTAATATATCGTTTGTTAGTTTTTCCAATTGATTTGTGATATATATCCATTATCCAGGGTAATGTTCCTTGTAAAATTCTTAAACAAAAAATCATTAAAATTGATATATTTCATAATATAATATATTTTATTATATATAAATTAGGAGTAAAGGAATCCAAAAATATAAAATATATAATTAGAAACAATTAATGTTTGATTGTTCATTATTGTTATGCCATATTTTGGCATGTCTAATAATCTCCCAATTTCTAATATTACTAATTATTAATTAAGATTAATAATTATTTCTTAATTACTAAGTTTTATCCTCTCTCTGAAATGAGGAAAGAATCAATCTCAATCAATTAATAACGGAAAATATCTCCAAACGATATTCTTCAAATCAGGAAGATATCACAACGATAAGATTAAATCAGATAAAATCAATCATTACCTACATTAACGTAACTTATCCCTTAAGTCTCTCGGGATAAGCCCAATTAATTCACAGAACTGCGTGGGGCTTGATCCTATATAAACATATAGGTACGCAGGCATCTTGGTACGATATGGAATCCGATATACGAGATAAATCGAGACACCTGCCAAGTCCAGCCCCCTCTTTTTTCATAAACCCTAAATCCCCTAAAACAACCACATACTCATAATTTAGATATACTATTCCAGCACCCCTCCGATTTCTGTTGTTACGAAATTCCTCCAACAACAATTATAATCAGAAACTAACATCAAACGTAAATTTTTTCATTATTTTCATCAATTTTTGTTAGAATACTCAAATGCTATCCATATAAACTCATTGTTACAATTAAATTTTGTTACAAACTCATCACAACTGAGACATGGCTATCCATATATCCTAAGGAGGAAACAATTTTTTCTCGATTGCTTTAAATGAGAAATCAACAAAACAAAATATGCCTACACATGCAAATGTTGGATTCGACGGGATCCAATCCATTATTTATGGCCCATTAGGTTTTATTATTAATCATCTAAATAAGACTTGAGCCTAATTAATAATTAAATATATAAATAGCACTTAATATATATTTAATTATTACATCTAATATATATCTATTTAGATATATTTATTTATAATGGCTTAAGTACCCAAGCCCATAACTTTGATGGACGGTTATGGGTTTAGCCCATTAGGGTTGGTCCCATTATTCCCTCTATATAATGAATCTTATGTGAAAAGAAAAGATGCGCTTCTCATAATATTCAGAAAATACACACATCCCATCCTTACGTATAGAGGAGAATAGTGAAGATCAAAGCCCTCAAGTACTTGCGCTTTTCGGACTCTCTCAAGATCATTAATGGACTCTTTCGATTCAGGTACGCTTCCGCTATTAATTATACTCATAGTCTTGATCAGGAGATTCATGTATATTATTATGTATATTATTATGTTGTATATATACATGATTTATTCTAACAATTGGTATCAGAGCAAACTCCTTGATTGATTCTTTGAGTTAATTAACAAATTTTAATTTATGTGATGATCATGAATGACACTGTATATTCGATTGAGATATTATTCGTATTAGGTCTGTGCGAATGAATATGGTTGTTTTATATTTTAATAATTAATTTGGATACACCGTACACGTGATAATGATTTAGGTTAACCATGTCAGTGTGTACTAAACATGCATGTTCGATGTTTTAATATGTAATTGGATTGCCTGGTACATATGATTTATTTGGTTGTAATACAGATGATTTTCTTTAACTTTTAATCAAAATACACGACCAAACTTCCTGCCATATTAATCATCTGATTACGGAATCACGTTTTAGTCTGGTTAATTCTGTAACCATGGTTATATTTAATTATTTATGAATTATAATTACTAGATTTATGTCTCTTCTAGTACATATTAATTTATAACCAATTTTATTTAAAGGGATACTTATGATAAAATTAAAGTATTAGTCCCTCATGTAAAAATATTATGAATTAATTTTTGGGCTAATATAGTGATTTCTTAATTATTAAAGTATTGGATGGACCAACGAAAATCTTTTACTTCAATTATTAGGAGAATTAAAAATCACCTAATGTACGTGTACAAGTTGATGTACGAATCGGCCCAACGGAAGATTTGTATATTAATTTTGTAAACGGAATTTTTAAAGTTCAAATTGTAGAATTTAAATTATTTTCTGCCCAACGGTGATATAATTTAATATTTACTTTTTGTAATCTCATGTTTAATGATAAAATTAATTTAGTATTGATTATCGGCCCAACGGAAGATATTAATATTAAATTTAATTTTGATTGTAGGAAAATTTTTGTGTATTTTCTTTTTCCTATTTAAATAAACTGTTTATCCCTCAGTTTATTTAGCTTATGTGTTACTTGGTGAACTAACTGTTTTTCATCATGTGGATTATATTTATTGTACTTGTTGTACTTATGTGCATGATTGTGATTAACCTTGATTCAGCATTTGGTCCTGTTTCACTTACCAACTACTTTTCACACATTGAACCATTGAGTGGCTCTAATTTTAAGAAGTGGAAAGAGCAAATTGATCTTACGTTGGGAGTTACTGCCCTTGATTATGCCATAAGGGTTGCAAAACCTGCTACCATTACAGCCGAAAGCTCTGCTGAGCAAAAGGCTGATTATGCAAAATGGGAGCATAGCAACCGTGTTTCCTTAATGATTCTTAAGGGCTCCATTACTAGTGCAATTCGTGGAGCAATTCCCGAATCTGATAATGCAAAGGAGTACCTAGCGAACATTGAGGAACAATTCAAGGCTTCCACTAAGGCTCAAGCCACTACACTGATCTCGAAAATGGTCACTCTCAAGTATAATGGTTCAAGTGGTGTTCGTGATCACATTATGAGAATGAATGATATGGCTGCTCAGTTAAAGGATATGAACATGGAAATCTCTGAAGGTTTTCTCGTCAACTTCATAATGACTTCTCTTCCTGCACAATTTGGTCCTTTTAAGATCAACTACAATACGCAGAAAGAAAAGTGGAAGATGAGCGAGTTGATTTCTATGTGCATTCAAGAAGAAGAACGCCTTAAGTCTGAGAAGGTTGAAAGTGCTCATGTTGTGACCACGACACCCACTAAAGGAAAAGGAAAGAAATATGGCAATAGTCAAAAGAAAAAGGGAATTGATGCAGCTGTCACAAAAGACAAGGGACAGACTTCTGGCACAAAGAACTTTGGAGGTCCTAAATGTAACTTCTGCAGAGCTAAGGGACACATAAGGAAAGAGTGTTCCAAATTTCGCGAGTGGTTAGATAAGAAAGGTAAGACATCCATTTATGTTTGTTATGAAGCTTTTACATCTGAAGCTCCTTTAAATACATGGTGGATAGACACTGGTGCAACTGTGCATATAACTAATTCATTGCAGAGATTCCTTTTCGTGAAGAAGCTAAATAAAGGAGACCGATATTTACTCGTTGGAAATGGAGAGAAAGTACAAATTGAAGCTGTAGGAACTTTCCGACTTATGTTAGAAAGTGGTTTTAATTTGAATTTAATGGATATTGTTTATGTTCCCAGTATTACTAGAAACCTTATTTCTGTTTCAAAGTTAGACGCTTATGGATATTCGTTTAAATTTGAAAATAAAGGTTTTTCTCTATTTCTTTATTCTGAGTATATTGGCTCTGGGCTGTTAGAGGGAAACCTTTACAGATTATGTTTGAATGCTTCTTTTAGTGAATCCTTAATTTCAATGAATGTGCAAGATGAAGTTGCAACTGGTTCTAAAAAGAGAAAAAGAAATGATGAGAATTCCTCAAAATTATGGCATGAACGACTTGGTCACATATCCAAAAGTCGAATGGAAAGACTTGTTAAAGAAGGACTTCTTCATCCATTAGATTTCTCAGATTTTGACATGTGTATTAAATGTATTAAAGGAAAATTTGTAAAAACAAACAAAAAGGGTGCAACTCGTAGCACTAAGTGCTTGGAGATAATCCACACTGACATTAGTGGACCATACACTCCAGGCATAGGTGGTCATAAGTATTTTATTACTTTTATTGATGACTACTCACGTTATGGCTACATTTATCTTTTGCATGAAAAATCTGAAGCACTTGATATGTTTAAAATTTATAAAGCAGAAGTTGAAAAACAACTCAAATTAGATATTAAGGTTGTTAGATCTGATAGAGGAGGAGAGTATTATGGAAAATGCTCTGAATCTGGACAGAATCCAGAACCTTTTGCCTTATTTTTGCGAGAGTGTGGCATCGTTCCTCAGTACACAATGCCGGGTACACCCCAACAGAATGGTGTTGCTGAGAGACGAAATCGAACTCTTATGGATATGGTTCGAAGCATGATATGTCAAAGTACGTTGCCAGAATTTTTGTGGGTTGAAGCCCTTAAAACAGCTATGCATATCCTTAATCGGGTCCCAAGTAAGTCCGTGCCTAAAACACCTTACGAAATATGGACTGAAAGGGAAGTCAGTTTTGGATATATGCATGTATGGGGTTGTTTGGCTGAAGCGAAAATATATAACCCACACATCAAGAAATTGGACCCTAACATTAAATTTCGATTTTAAATACTCAATTTTAAGTGGATTTCTATATACTCAATTTCGATTTTGTTTTTTGAAAAATTATTTAACTAGGGAAGCAGGCAGTAAAAAAGAATAAAGGATGCTTGTAAAAAATACCACTACCATGTATTATACATTATGATAAATTTGTTATACAACTACAAAAACATATGCTTGGGAAGATTCAAAGAAAAAATATGAATTGAGAAGGAAGGGAACCACACATATACTAATTTAAGTAAGACAATAAAGAAGTATACTGAACTTTTTTAGAGTCAGATGATTATAATAAATGCTAGACTATCTGAAGAAGGAAATATCTCGATTTTTTCGAAATCACTAAACCTTTAAAATTCAGATAGCCACCTGAAATTTCAAAGGAAATCATTGTCACAAAAAATTAATCAGATAACCACCTACAATTAGAAAAAAATTATTATTAAAATTGAACAAACTTTTTGTAAATATATAAATCACAAAATATATTAGTAGAAGGAAGATTTTTTATATGGAAATCCTATTAGCACTCTTAGTAACGATAAAAGACCAGGATAGTGACAACAATCAATCTCCTTTCAAACAATTTATCGTTGATTGCCATAACACAAAATATGTTTGTCATATTAAGAATTTTGGTTGCATTTAGATCATCACCGGACAAATAAAAAAATTTGAAATATCTATTATAAAAAGTTTAGTCTTAAACTATTCATGCTTGATTTCTTTTGTCTCACAAGTTCATTAAATGTATCTATAATAAGCAACAAATCCATTAAAAGAAATAGATGCCAATCTATTTCTGTTTCAATTCTACCATGTTCAATTCTACCATGAACTTGACATTAAAAGAGTTGTTGAGGACAGTCCATGGTCCTTTATTAGGAAGGTTTTGTTGATAGCTCGCGTGTAGGAGAATATAAATTCTAGATGTGTTCCTCGAATAACATCGACCTCTGGGTACAGATTCATAATATACAGCCGTGTTTTATATCTGAAACAGTGATCACGGAGGTGGAGAATCAAATTGGTACATTTGTTAGTTATGTCCAAATAATTTCAAAGGTGTATGGAGAGAATATATGCGGGTACGGTTGCCATGGACATTTCCAAACCATTCAAACGGCGTATGAAGCTGTGAAAGTCTGGGAATGAATGAATTTGGATTAGTTTCAAGTACGAAATGTTCCTACATTCAAACGGTTGTATTTGTTTTGATGATTGGTTCATAATATTAATATTAATTCAATTGATATGAATTCACGGATAAGTAATTTTATACTTACGTTAATTAAAATTCCAATAAAATTATATATTTTTCTAAATAAAAATTAAAATAAAATATTTATATTAATTTATTAATACAATTTATCGGTCGGTGCGTAGCACGGGTAGAACGCTAGTTGTTGTATAATTAATATGCATATTTATACATACATACACATGTACAAACATAAATACATACATATATAAATTTATGTGCATATATAATAATCTACTATAATATTATATACATATATACATACATACTATATAGCATACATACATACATACATACATTTATGTTGTATAATCTATTAATATTTCATTATTTATAATATATTAATTACTGCATAATTATACATACATAAACTTGTACAAACATAAATACATATATAAATTTATGTGGATATGTTATAATGTACTATAATATTCACTAACATATACCATATCTTATTAATAATTTTAGATCTACTTTAATTATTTACGAATTAAATATTACAAAAAAATATCCCAATACAAAAAAAACATTCATGCCTATGTAAGTATAATACAAACTTGTATTAACATTAACTATCGTAAAACTCATCAATCACATCTTTAATACGTAAACGCATAAAATAATATAACAAATATATATATATATATATATATATATATATATATAATAGAGCAAATGGGGGGGTTCCATGAGCAAATTTATTCATATAAAAAGTCATATTTACCTCTACTAATTATATCTATGTTATATTTCCGGGGGCTATTTAGGTATTGCAACACTAACATATTTATTACATATATAATAATAACTGATATGAACTAATATGCATTTATTATTATGTAATTAATACTTGAATGTATCTCTGTATCCATCCATGTTAACTCTATATATTTATATTTCGAAGTACGGTTTTGATCTTAACATTGACCAATTTATTACATATCGTTCAAGTTTATTTTAACAAAACAAAATATAGCGTAAAATATAAAATTGATTTAATTTAACCAGAATTATAATTTGCATGTTACGATCGGGTATTGCATAAATTTTATTTACTCAGAACAATTACTACAAATATATGAACAATTGAAGATATCAACAAATCAATCCTACGTGATTACGAATAATTCATAAATTTGTAATCTAAAGCATGCCCGTGCCTTGCACGGGCTACAAAGCTAGTATGTATAGAGGAGTGAAAATAAGGAAAAAGAGATCATTGTCTCTCTTTTTCTCTCTTGGCTAACACAGACACACACACTATCACCATTGAAGCCCAACCTTGCAAAGCTTATATACCTCCAAAAAATTGCCTGATTTTGCATGCAATCACAGATTTGAGAAGAGGATTAAAAGCCCTACATATTGATATATATATATATATATATATATATATATAGGTTGTTTCAAATAGTTGAGTTTTGATCAAAATTTTTAAAGTTGGATTTTCAAAAAGGGTATGAGTTTTATATGCTTAACAACTTTTAATTTTGTGATTATACATGATTGATTATGTTGATTTTCATAAATATGCTTGTAAAAATTAGGGCTTGTAATCATCAATTAGGGGTTTTGTAATTTTGTATATTGTAAAGAATTTTATGTTAATAATTAGAGAATTTGGGATTGTGTATGGGCTGGGTTGTGATCGGAAGGGGGTAATTGTTGTTGCATGTTGGTTTTGAGGCCACTACCGCAGCGGTAGAGGTGACCGGCGGTGGTGGGTGTCGGTCGGAGGTGAGAAGCGAACGGAGAGAGAGAGGAGGATAGAGGGAGAGACGGTGAGGGAGGCAGGGAGAGGTTGAGAGGGATTAAGAGAGACCGAGAGATTGAGACGGGGGAAGAAAGAGAGATGGAGGTCGGAGAGAGAGAGAGATGCGAGAGAGAGATAAACAGAGGTAGAGAGAAGAGATAGGAGAGATCGAGCGGAGAGGGAGAAAGAGATGATGATGAGGAGAGATTGAAGGAGAAAGAGAGATCGAAAGAGTGAGATTGAGAGAGATTGAGGCAGAGAGATCGGGGGAGAGATTGAAAGAAGCAGGGAGAGAGAGAGAGAGAGAGAGAGAGAGAGAGAGAGAAAGAGAGAGAGGAGACTGAGTTGATGGTGGTGGTCGTCGCCGTCGCCGGCGCCACCATGGCGTTCGGCCGGTGGCCGCCCAGTGGCGGTGTTAGGGTGGTGGTGACTGGTGATGCATACATGGGATGTATGTATATGTGGGGTTTTATTTTATTAAAATGGTATTATACATGAATTGTGGGTAATTAGATTAAAATGGATATTTATTTATCTTAAATTAGAAAAAGGGAAAAAGGAAAATTGATTAACAATTTGGGATTTATAAAATTGGATTTAAATTACGAATAAGCAAAGATTTTATAAAAAGCATGGATTTAAAATGTGAATAAAAATGGATGCTTGAATTTTTATTTTTTTAACATAAAGTTAGGGGATTATTTTCCTAAAACAGACTTATTAAAAATAGAGAGTTTTTAGATGAATTATAGAAACTTGATACGAGCCAGATTAATTAGAAGTGCGAATTAGATAATTAATTAAATTAGATAATTTTGTTATAAAATGAGGATTATAGAAAATTAGTGAGTATTTTATAAAAACCCCTTTTATACTCGAGATGTGTTTTAAATAAATCAATTAGTGTCGTTTATTTAGGAATAATTAGAGTCCTTTTTTTATGTGAAATTTCCTTGCAAATAAATAGAGCGAGACTTTCACATATAATTTTATTTTGATTGGTACGACGTTATAAAACCCGATTTATTAAAATTAATAGAAAAAGCAAATAGAGCCTCCATTTAATATATTATTTTGCAAATAATGCGTTAGTGAGATTTTAAGGTCACGAGTATATTTCAAATTATATTCTTCGATATTACTTGATTATTTGATGGCGTGATTACTAAAATTATTTTGATAATGATTATAGAATTTCCTTCTTGAGAATTGAGGCCCTTGCTCACGGGTAACGTTTTTTATTATTCGGTACATCGAGACAGAGGCAAGTTCATTCATACCCTAACTCTGGGAAACTTTGTATTTTTGTTCGTATTATTTCATTCCTTATTTAATTTCGAGCTATAAATTATGAGATTTATTTGTTGCTCCTTATGATGCAATAATTTCTTTTTGAGCATTATTTTCTCGTTAAATATTACGTTACTGATAAAATTAGTTTACTTACGAAATACATTCCCTATAAGCATAGAAGCAATTCCGTTGCTATCGGGTCGGTCTCATTAATTCGAGACGACTATTTATTTCGATTCAGTGGAACTATTCTCATTTGTTCGAGATAGTTAAATTCATTATTCTCAGTCGGATTTATTGAACAAATTCGACAATATTTATTGATTATCTTTTAGTTGGTTCATCGTTCGAATCAACCAATAGGAGTTATACTATTTAAAATCGTTAGAGTTTACTCATTGATCAAGTGAAAAACATTCTATTTATCGTTCATCAATTTTTTGAGTATTATAATTATTCGAGTGGTACTATTTGTTCAGTACGACTCATTATATTTCATTTTTAAGACTATTCTCATTATTTCGAGATAGTTGCCTTTCTTGTCAAGGGTTGGCACTTTGTTCGTGTCAATCAATTAAAATATGTTTATTGAGAGTTTACATCAGTCCATTTTCGGATTGGTGGTACATTGAGTAAAACTTGCAGTCCGCCAGATCAATTAAATATTTTTCTATGAAGTTTATCTCAAAATATCAGTTCATTAAATGTTCGGGAATTCTGTATTCTACTGGTCAATTTTGGGAAAGAGGCCCATTATTGAGAAAGAGAGACTCGTGAACCGTTTTAAGGACACGAGAATATTTTAGGCACTATGATGCCAGGGTTGATATAATCACCCACTATGATGCTAGCATTCATACTATATATTATATTCGTTGATATCGTATTGTAGCCGTGATCGGGCGAAGTACGGTGTCATTGGAGGACGGTATTCCCGGTCGGATAGTTGATCGCCCCGCCGAGATACCGAGAGGATGGAAGACCAGTTTATTCATTTATCATAAGTCATCAGAGTTTCACTAAATGAGTCTTTCGAGTATTCAATATATTTTCGAGATGAGTTCTGAGTCAAGTGCCAGATTTCTGATATCCAATTATTCATTAAATTACGAGTATTTCTTTAGGTAATTTTATTATTATTTATATACCGAGCAAGGAGAGAACTTGCTGAGCACCATAGTTGCTCATTCTTGCTTTACAACATTTATTCAGCTGTTAAGAAGGAAAGAGGCGAACCGTCCAGCCAGAAGCATAAAGGGAAAGAGAAAGCTCCAGGCTACGGTGACAAGGACTAGGATGATCAGCAGAGTCCTGTTATCTGTGCTACTTTATAGACTTGTGTAAGATATTATTCAGAGAATGTAATAAATCGTATTGCAATAATGTGTGAGACCGATCTTGGATCTTTGGAGTGGAGCTACTCCGCTCCGTTGTAATAAATATTTTATTATTATTGAGCTAACGTGTGCTGCAGGATATCGAGACAATGTGACGACCCGGGTCCCCGGTCAGGGCGGATTTGGGGGCGTCACATTCAACTAAAAGTAAATGTGAAAAAAGCAATCGACTAATAAATTACCATTAATTGTATTATGTTATTATTATTTATTTTAGGTGTTTTAATAGTATAGATATCATATATATTTTTCTTTATAATGAAGGATAAATAAGTAAATTCACGAAATACCAAAAAACATATACCAAAAAATATGTATCAAAATTTTTAATGTTTCAGGTATTATACAATTATTAATTAATTTTAGTTTAATATAATTTTAATATACTCATGTTTACGGATTATACTAATATTTCCTTATTATAAACAACGTATACAGATTTTTAATATATTTTATTAATAATTTAAAAATATGGTGTGATATTTTCGGGTATATATTAATGATTGTAAGATTAGTTTTAAACTAAAAGGTAACGTATTTTAATTCGAAAGAAAATATTAATGATTGGAAAATATGATATGATTGATGTTTTTAGGTGTTTATGGTGTGATGCTTTAAAAAAAAAAAGGTGTTTATGGTGTGATATTTATAGGTATATATTAATGATTATAAGATTAGTTTTAAATTAAAAAGTTAACGTGTTTTAATTCAAAAGGAAATATTAGTGATTGGAAGATATGATACGATTGATGTTTTTAGGTGTTTATAAAAGGTACTATCTTTAATTAAAAATAAATGTGAAAAAAAGGCAAGCGACTAATTACCATTAATTATATTATGTTATTATTTATTATATGTGTTTTAATAGTATAAATATCATAAATATTTTTCTTTTTAATGAAGGGTAAATAAGTAAATTAACTAAGTAACAAAAACTAGGTACCAAAATATTAATGATTGTAAGATTAGTTTTAAATTAAAAGGGTAACGTATTTTAATTCGAAAGAAAATATTAATAATTGGAAGATATGATACGATTGATGTTTTTAGGTGTTTATGGTGTGATGCTTTCAAAAAAAAAGGTGTTTATGGTGTGATATTATAGGTATATATTAATGATTGTAAGATTAGTTTTAAATTAAAAAGTTAACATATTTTAATTCGAAAAGAAATATTAATGATCGGAAGATATGATACGATTGATGTTTTTAGGTGTTTATAAAAGATAATATCTTCAATTAAAAATAAATGTGAAAAAAGGCAAACGACTAATTACCATTAATTATATATTATGTTATTATTTATTATAGGTGTTTTAATAGTATAAATATCATATATATTTTTCTTTTTAATGAAGGCTAAAAAAGTAAATTCACTAAGTACCAAAAAATTGGTACCAAAAAACAGGTACCAAAACTTTTAATGGTCCGACTTTTATATAATAGTATATATCATATATATTTTTCTTTTTAATGAAGGATAAATAAGTAAATTCACTAAGTACCAAAAAACTGGTACAAAAAAATAGGTACCAAAACTTTTAAGGTCCGGCTTTTATATAATAGTATAAATGTGGTCGCTTTTAATATAAAAAAGAGAGAAGAATCTTTTAAAAATTTTAACAAATTCTTGGAATTCCATTTGTTGCTGTATTTTCTATGCTTTAATTTAATTTCTTTTTAGAGAATGAAGTGAAAATGCTCTTAAACCGGTGATCATGAATTGTTGCGTAGTTAATCACTTTTATTAATAGGTTAGGCATTATTTAATTGAATTGATTAATCAAAAAAATTAAATTAATGTATTTGGATTTTTTTTTAATTTTTTTATACAAAATAATTTTAATACAAGTAGATAATTTTAGAGTGATGGCCCAGAATACCCACAAATTAAATACACATAACCAAAATACCCATCGCCAGTCAGCACGGCCCTAAATACCCACGGGACACGCTACTGGTGGTGGAGTATCTTCAGACACGCTACTGGAAGTGTAGTATCGTGCAGACACGCTATTGTGGGCGCCGTGTTACGTGGTCACGCTGTTAGAGAGAAGTGAACAGTAGCCTGAGATACGCCGGAACAGCATGCGTATCAGGAGATACGCATTTTGTAAATGCGTATCTGACGTCAGCATCGTTGTCTTCAGAGCTCGCGGTAATGACGATTCCAGCGTCATTTTTGTTTCACTTCGTTCATCCACATCACAAACTTTCCAAACACGTACTATATATCAATAGAATCGCAATTTTGATTCTCTACACATCCATACCAATTTTATTACGTTTGAATCACCGAATTTGAAATCCTCAATTCAACCCTATTTTCCGATTCAATTTTTCGTCAAGCTCGTTCTTGCCCCTGCAGGGCCGTAGCATAGAAACGGACATGGGGAAGGGAAAGGGGACGAGGTTGCGATCACGTAGGTGTGCTTTGGTGGGTTGGGAGTGTTGTGGTGAGATAGATCTCCAAAGTCGACGAAAATTGCCAAAGTCGCCGGCCAAGAGAAGCCTGGGGGAGAGAGGGGTTCTAGCAGCTACAGTACCACAGATGCGCCACTCCCAACAGC
This sequence comes from Kitagawia praeruptora, assembly GCA_037693485.1. Lineage (NCBI taxonomy): Eukaryota > Viridiplantae > Streptophyta > Magnoliopsida > Apiales > Apiaceae > Kitagawia > Kitagawia praeruptora. Next base: position 98,658,643 of record CM075354.1, on the reverse strand, counting down.
GCATCCCGTGGGTAGATAGGGTCGGACATTCCGAAAAATTGTATTTTGGGTCATAAATACCTCATTTTGAGGTATTTTGGTCATTTTCTCATAATTTTATTGTGCAATAAAATAAATCAAGCAAGTGTCAGCATTTTCTATATATAACAGGTATATGTATAAATATATAGTTTTTTTTCCCATTTAGCTAAAAAAAATGGAAAATATTTTTTATTTTAATTAATTGATCTCCCTTTATAGCATTTGATTAATTGACTAATTAATCCCGCCAAGATTGATGTCGACAATGACATTCAATTAATTTTTCATTTTCACAAAAGAATTTATTGATTGAATTTTATAATAAATTGCTTATTTTTGCTCCACCCACCTCTAGATGTCGATGAATTGGACGCCTAATCAAGGGGATGTTTGGGGAAAATTTTTTCCAGTTAACTTATTTTAAGACAAAATTATATATTCCTAATTTTTTTTGAAAAAAGTTAACTTTTTTTGCAACTTATAAAATCTAAAACATATATTAAATACTTGTATAAAAGAAAATTATCAAAATATGAAATTTTTATCCGAAAATAAGTTCATAAGGATTTTAAAAAAGTTGAGCCAAACAGGCTCCAAATGACTAGGCCAACTTTTTGAAAACGAAAATATATCCTTAAAACATACATTGTGGAAATAAATAAGTAAGCCAGACATTTCAATAATTCAACATATAATAAATATAATTTAAATTATAAAATTGGTCAATTTAGTCAAAAATTCAAACAAACCAATTTAAATGGAACAAGAGTGTAATATAATGATGAGTTAAATGCATTTCGTGTACCTCAAGTATGCACATTATGCAATTTGTGTACTTGAACTATCAATTGTGCACTTTATGTACCTGAACTTTATAAAACCAATCAATTTGTGTACCTAACCTTTGAGTGTGCACTTTGTGTACTTGAATTTTATAAGAATATTCAATTTTTTTACCCGAACTTTATATGCATGTGCAAAATTTTATATTTAAATGAAAATTTTAAAATTATTATTTCAAAAAATAGATTATATATATATATATATAAAGTAATAATTTTTGTTTGATTTGAAACTCTTTATTGCATAAAATTTATACTTTATAAAATTGACGTAAATATAAAATAAAATATACTATTATTCTCCAAAAATCTACAATAATGAATGTTACAAATTTATTATAAAAAATTAAAATAAATATAAAACAAAATTATTCGCCGTTTAAAAAAACAAATATATTATTCATCTCTTATTTTTTTCCTTACTTTACATATAATATATTAATATTTTACTTTTAATTTTTAATTAATTTTTTCTAAATTTTATTATAAAATTTTGCACATGTATATATAGTTCGGGCACACAAATTGAATGTTCTTATAAAATTCAGGTACACAAAGTGCACACTTAAAGGTTAGGTACACAAATTGATTGGTTTTATAAAATTTAAGTACACAAAATGCACAATTGATCGTTCAAATACACAAATTGCATAATGTGCATACTTGAGGTACACGAAATGCATTTAACTCTATAATGATCTCTCGATTATTGAAATCGATTAACGAAAATTGAAACTTGTATTTCATACATTAACAATTGAATTGATCCTTTTTTTTTTAAATAAAGGTGTTAATTCAATAATAAAAAGCCATACGACATCTACACCAATGATCGAGTCGAACAAACACTAATTTGCAATCGCATGTTCTCATAAAGAGACAATTAAGCGATATTTTGAAGATAAAATATATACAAATACAAGTACACTTTGTGCATCCTCGTTGGATTACTGGTACCTTCTTCATCATGCCCCGATGGAGCTATCGTTTGAGCTATCGACCAAAGCTGCAATCCCATACAAAATTTCATCACTAAATCAAGACCCCCGCTCATAATTAAGAAGCGAATAACAAAATCAAAACCATAAAGATCCATCAAAACCAAAGAAATCCTGCAGATCTGAAATCCCGGATATTAAAACACACCAAACACACAAAGAACACATCAAACTCTTACAAGGAAAGATAAACTAGACCCAAATAAATTGGGAAAACTCTCACCAAAGAGGGAGATTATTGAAAAACAAGAACAAAAACAAAGAAAATTAAAAGATTTGGGGCTTTCCACCGGTGAAAACCGATGGAAACCCCGACGATTAGACAAGAAAAAAGAGGGGAAAAGTGAGGCGGTTGTGGAGAGAAAAAAGAGAGAATAGAATATCACAAAATGTTGATGATAATTGAATTGATCATTTGTTTGTAAGGATTACAAACCCGTTTGTTCGGGAATAAAATCATATCCTTGTGATCTCTTGAATTACTTCCTCCATTCCATTTTGTTTGACATTTTTCTTATCTTTAATTTTTTTTAAAAAGAAATTAAAAAATATAATTCACAAATATCCGATCCGAACACATTAAAATGTGTGAAAAAATCAGAGGATATTAAAAAATGGGATGGAGGTAGTATCATTTTTCGTATCACTTTGATTTCTTTGACCTCCATTTCCCTTCTCCAATTTATTTCCAACGTCAATAAACAAAATTAGCAAAAAAAAAAAAAAAAACGTCAGTAAACAAATTGAAGCCCTTTTGTGATGCAAAAGCCCTAAACAAAACTCGACAAAGCCCACAAAATAGAAACACCCGAGACCCACCCTTTAAATCCTCACAAATACATACATTCCTTGATATTTTCTAGGGCTCAATTTCCAAACGTTGCGCTTCTTCTTGATCAATCAATTAGGGCTTGTTCGCCTAATTACATTCCTTGATACATACACTGCTACTGTGTATAATTCAAGGAGATGTCTCGTCACGATAATCGATACAATGGAGACGGCGATGCGGATCAAGGCGCTTCTTCGCCTTACGATGATCGATTCTCGCATCATCAAAAGGTTCTTTTTTTTCATATTATTTTTTAAATTTACGTGTAATTTTTTTTTTGTTATTTCAGTGTTTTGCAGTGATGTAATGTGAAAAGTTGCATAAAAATTGTGTTTGAATCTTTCAGTTGAATTTGTGTTTTTTTTAAATTTTAATTTGTTATGTTTTTGAAGTAATTGTATAAAAATTGGGTAATTTTGTTGTTTATGGTATGTTTATTTTTGTTTTTTATGTTTGCGAAAACGATGTAGTGGTTATGATTAAGCTGAAAGGAAATAAGGATGACATTGAAAATTGTTGGTAATGAATAGATGTTTTGGAACTATCGGAATTCCGTTCTGTGTGTTTAGTTTTTGGCGGAATATTTAGTAGTGATTTAAAGAAAAAGGTATGAAGCTATTAGAAGAAGTTTTCGACTTTCCAAAGGGAAGTTTATTGGGTTTTATCAGGTACAGTCTTGCACGTTGTTTACGAGTTATTACTTTCAACTTGATTACTAAAGCAACTGGACTCGTGTAGAGTATTTTAGTGATTATTAGGTCAGTGACGATGTATTTAATCCTAATAGTTTATTACCGTGACTCATGAAATATGGGTATATGTGCTCATTGCCTCATTCAGTGAAGCTTCTAAAACGTGTCAGTAGCAATATTAGACATTGAAGTTGACCATATGAAGATAAGTTTATATTTATGCATCAACATCCAACCATGTAAGGTTATGATCTTACTGGATTTGTAAAAACACAGAGAAAGAAATAGACAGAACACTTTGGACTTCTAATTGTAAAAGGAAAATGACTTGGTTGTTATGACTCCTAATTATGGTCATTTTACATCAATTTTGTTATATTATTCTGGTATCACATGTTACTGATTCTATCCCTTATCAGCTTGTTTTATTTTGTTTTACTTCCCCTCTTGTGCAATGTACTTTATGATTTTTGCAAGGTAACTTAGTGGCTTGTATATTCTAATAACCATTGCAGCAAAAATATAATGAGCCAGAACGTGAGAGGTTGAGGACTAGAGAAAGAGATCAAGATAGGGATACAGGAAGGGATCGCCGTCATAGTGATTACCACGATCGAAGTGGCAGAGATGGTAGAGGAAGAGGAAGAAACGAGGATAGTGGTCGCTCCAGGAATCATGATTACAACAGGTTGTGGTTGGAGCTTGCTGTTCCCACATTATTTTGCTTCAGTTTCTGTTCTTTCCATTTCGCCATCGTTTTGGAGGACCCAGTTTGTATTTTTGATTATCTTATGTTTATAAACGTTTGTAACCATGATGTTGTCTCCCACTTTTGTATGAAATCCGAAATAGAAGTGATGTACAAATGTTTACTTTTGCTAGTGATGCTTACATACCTTTATTTTCCATGCCTATATCTTGCTTGTGAACGAAATAAAAAAAAAAGAACCAGCAGCTAATTTCCATTCACCGGAGCATTCTTTTTTCTGTTGTTATGGATATATTCTGTCTGAAAGTTCACTTTGCAGGCGCCATGATTATGACCGAGATAAAGAAAGGCATCATAGACACAGATCACGGTCCCCATCAGTGGAGAGATCTAGGGACAAATCCAGATCTCGCTCAAAAAGGTCTTAATTTGTATTCTTAACCATTATTAGTTCCTTACATTTTCTGCTCTAAAAGTATATTTGTGGGCCAAGAATTGATGTTATTCTGTGACATCTATCTCGCTTATCTACTGTTTTATCTATCTTTTGTAGTGATTTCTGAATAGAGTAATGCTAGTTACTTTTGAGTAAAAATAGTCGACGTGAAAACATTCTTAAGCATTGCATTGCTATTAGTAGCCATCGGAAATGAATTTAACTAAAATTAAACTTAATTTGAATGTCATAAATATGATATATTTGGGATTGCTTTAATTTCGTGATTGTGACACAAAATATAACTAATAAACATTTTTTTTTGTCTTGCCATGCATTCTAGAGCCTTCTTACTAATGCACAATGGTTATAAAATCTGATCAAATATATTTAAACCGGAAATCTGTCCTCCCTTTTCCAAAATTTTCCAAAATCCCTTCTCATTTACATCCCAGTATCCAAACATGAAAGCATTTGCTATTTGCTTTTGATGGTTAGGATTTCTCCCATAGTTTTGAGAAGTGTACTTTTTTGAGCTTTTCAAGTTTAACTATGTTTTTACCTTTTTGAAATTATACTACATAGGACTACAGATAGTTTTATTTTGGCGTAAATCTTAACATTGAGATTTTCTGTTGTATTCTATGTGATTGCTCATGAAGTCATGTAATAATTACGTTTAATAACTCTGCTGATTAAATGTGTGGAATTCAGTTGCATAGTAATAATAATATTATTGTATTATGAATTATTATTTCCACAGCAAGCGGACAAGTGGTTTTGACATGGCACCTACGGTTCCTACCACCATGCCTGGTGCACCAGGTCAGCATCCAGCTATCTCATAAATATGCATTTACTTATGTAGAAAATATTTGTTCATCACAGATATTTCCCATTTAAATTTCCATGGCAATTCTCTAGTAATTATGGTGCATGTACATTTTGTTTATACAACTGTTATTATCTAAACTGAGAACAATTGTTGTGTTGTTGTCTGTTGTGTGTGGTTGTTTCTTTGTGTTTTTGTTTATCATTTGCGTAAAGAAGGCAATGTTGGGTTACATGTCCTACTGTGCTTCCCTTGGACGTTACTTCAGTAGATTTTATTTTCAACGGGGAACCAATGCTCGATTAGCTGGATCTTATTCTCCTTCAACTGGCAACCCGTTGTTATATGGTAGACTCGCAATTGTTTTCCCAGCATATGAGGTGGAACTTATTTCTTATTTTAGAATCTCATTGATAAAAAGTTATAGGTATGGATTAGGTTTTTTGTTGAAATATATATTTTTATCTACATTGGTAATAGTGATTCTTTGCTCATAGGGAGATTCTTTTTTGTGTGCTTGCAGCATGCAATGTTCTTTTGGCTGCAGAATACTTCTTCGGGTATTTACTTCTTACTTTACAATGCAGGCCAGCAGCCAGAAGTTCCTCAAGCCATGCCTGGGATGTTCCAGAATATGTTTCCTTTTGGAACGGCACAGGTTAAGCTCACAAGCATCATGCATCCTAAATTCATTACTTTTTTGTTTAATCCTTGGTGCAACTCAGTATGTTTATTAACTGGTTTATCAGATGGGAGCTGTTCCCATGATGCCGGCACAAGCCATGACTCAGCAGGTTTATATATAAATGTTTATGTAGTGTAGAACTTTATTAGGTTTCCACATTTTAAAGTGCAGCTAACACTCCTTTAATTCTATAGGCTACAAGGCATGCGCGGCGAGTTTATGTTGGTGGTCTTCCCCCACTGGCTAACGAGCAGGTTGTAATAACAGTTATTTGAGAACTTACTACTTTCTCAGCTTTGTTTATTTGTCAGTCTAACCTTATTTGTTCACTTTCTACCATGTTTGGCAGTAATGTCCTGATGCCATAGTACAGTAGATCTGATCTATAATTGTTTTTCTGACATTGTTTGGTTTTCATGCTTTATACAAGCCAGTAGTCCAGCGCTTTCTTCTTATGATATCTTCGTTCTCATCTGTAGTCCCTGTATCCTGTTTTGTGGTTGAAAATTTGTTAGCAGATGAAAACTTATTGACATCCGTATCACTAAATAGAGTTGACAAGCACAAGATAGCCTCCTTGGGCATAGTTTGCTAGATATTAGGGCTCGATTGTAGAATGGTATTGCTCTAAATTATATACCCTTGTTAACAGCATGTTACTGGATTAAATGAACAAATCCTGCATCTGAAAAATTCTGTCCTGCCGGTGCAATTATCGGAGCAGTCTGATTAGTGCATCCAAAGGCATATATAAAAACTTCCTCTTGTTTTTTTTGTTGTATTATAGAAAATTATATTATACTTAGTATGTCTTACCTGACAGCTCTGACATCTCTGTTCTGAGTTGGGTGTCAAACTTTGAAGTGATTAAAGAGGGTGTAATGGTAGTTCTAATGTTAAACTAATCAACATCAACTTTAGTCCTGATAAAGAAGCTAGGAAGACTGCAAAAAAAGTTTTAGCCAGACTTTTGGCTTGCTTTTGGTACCAAATAACCAAGTGGTTACATAATTTTTGCAAAAACATTTCATTCCTAATGGTATCTTGTCTTATGTGACAGCTGATAGACTGCTAGTTTAATATTCTAGATATTAGAGAACTTCGCACTTTGATATATATTATAAAAACACTTTATATCCGTATTATACATTCTTACCTATCTCTTTGATATTTATGCTACCACATGTTTATACTTCACATCCTCATATAATTGAATAATCTTTTGTCTATATCTGGAGCAGACAATTGCAACTTTTTTTAGCCATATCATGACAGCAATTGGAGGAAATTCTGCAGGCCCAGGCAAGTTTAATTATAAGAATTCTTAAAGTTCTGGCTTCTTCTCTGAATTCATAAAGAAAGTGTTAGTAGTACTCAGATCAACTCACCTTGTAAGGAATTTGGTGTAGGTGATGCTGTTGTGAATGTGTACATTAATCATGAAAAGAAATTTGCTTTTGTGGAGATGAGAACGGTTGAAGAAGCAAGTAATGCAATGGCATTAGATGGTATAATGTTTGAGGTATGCTAAATTCTGACTCTTGAGCACATGCTGCTGTTGCCGTTCTCCAACCTTTTATCCATTTTAAAACAAACATTTTTAAAGTACTTGTAGAACACTAAATTTCATTGGCTTCATTAATTTTAATATTTTTGAAACACTGTACTGCATATGCTATGTTAACATTTAACTTACAATTAAAACATTGATAGTAGAGTATCCGGGTGATGTTGATTTTGGTCATCAAGACGTAGATAGATATTAGGTTCACAACTGATATGATGTGATTGTTTAAGCAAAATAGTGTTAAAGTAATTCCACAAAATCAGCACATAACTTAAATCACAGCAATAATCAAGCCATATCAAATCTGACCTTATTTAAATTCAAACATAGCTCTAGTTTAGGATCAGTTCTGATTTTGTAATTACACCAGTATATTTCACTTGTAAATACCTCCTGTAATATAGCCTGTAATTATTCCTATAGCATCCTATATATTGTACAAATCATACATCAATGAAATACAAGGAAATACAATTTCTACATGGTATCGGCCTAGGTCTAAGATCCTTACCTCTTCTTTTCTAATCTTCTTATCTATCTGCATCTTCTACCTATCTGCCATGGCTTCTGCGTCTTCTACACCTGCTTCCTTCCCCTCTCAAAACACAGCCCAATTCACTAAACTCACTGAAACAAATTACCTGATTTGGTTGAGACAAATTAAGCCTTACCTTCATGGTGCAAAATTCTGGGGATATGTCGACGGCTCTATACCAGAACCATCTCACACCATCATGACAACTGCCACTGAAACTGAACCAGCAAAAGAGATTCCCAACCCAAAATATGAAGATTGGTTCGTTGTAGATCAACAAATAGTCAGTCTTATCACTACTTCTTTGTCTGAAAGCGTAGTCTATTCAAAACGTCTGCAATCTGGTATGTATATAATCAAAATTGAACAGAACCTATCAGTAATTCAATATGTTATTATTTTGTTACTATTGTAAGTGTTATCGTTACAGTACACTGCTTCTGTCCAATATAATTGTTACCATCTTTGTAAGCCTCCCATTTCTTCAATCCAAACCCTTTGATTCTAGGTCCTACTTTAATTGCGATTGAAGCTGATGTCCATTACTTTCTCACTGGATAACAATCTCCCATAATGAATAGCTTTGATGTGGATGTGGTGATATGCCCTTTTTACATGTAATCAGTGACGATTCAACGTCCTTTAGCCTCTAAACACACTACATTTCGTATTTGCCAAATTATTTATTAGAAGAATTTATTTGTACTGTATGATTAAATAACATGTTTGAAGTACTAGTATTAAGCGTTAGTGCCTGAGACTATATTGCAGTGTAATAAAATTGATGGGTCATGATCGATGTAGAAAGACGAAACTAAGATCTCCATTTTAAATGTTTTTCATACTGGTCGTCTGAACGAAGCACCTAATATGAGTGTTGCATCATTTGCAGAATTTGCTTGAAAGTTAATAATTATGATTCTGATATATTCTTTCTTTGATATTTCTAGGGAGTTTCTGTCCGCGTCAGAAGGCCTACTGATTACAATCCTTCGTTGGCTGCAGCACTTGGTCCAAGTCAACCAAACCCTCATCTTAACTTGGCTGCTGCTGGACTTACACTGGGGTACTTGTAATTCTACCTTCACTACTGCTTAATTGCTAACTTGCCACACAATTTTGCAGTGTAAATACTGATTTAGTATGTGCTTTCCCAAAAAATTGAATCGGCTGCTGGTAAATGATAATGCCTAGAAAACCAAGTATAAGCATAACTTAGCAGAATTCTATTGAAAAACCAGTTAAGTTCAGTTATAAAATGGAAGCATAGTGCATAAAGTCAAAGGAAGAAATAGAATACAAAAGTGTTGGCATATGAAACCAATCAATTAAGGTGAAGAAATGATTTATGAAAATCTTATTTTGCTTTAAACTGTAAAAGTTTAACAAGCAGGTAAGAGACCTTAAAGCAATATTGTACTAGAAAGCTATCAGAATTCAGAAGTGACTGAAGACCTCTAAGCAGACAATCTGTTTTACATAGCATATCAGGGGAGGGTTTTGTTTCTGGAAAAAGATGCTTGAGTTATCTGAAATGCAGCCAAGGTGGTTGTATTCAATCTAGATTTCGTTAGATTTTAAAAGTGTAGGTGTGATCAATTTGAATTTTTAAAAAAACCATCAAAATCTAGGTGTATTCAAAAGGAATTTCAAAAAGTCCTTCGACATCTGATGGTATTCAATTAAAATTTGAAAATGTCTTGGGGGTATTAAATCCAGATTTTTAATTTTCTTTGAAAATGTAGGTGTATTCATTTGATTAACAATTTTTTAATTCTGGAGGTGTTCGAAAACATATGAACTTCAAAAGATTTTATAAATTGGTGGATGGTGTTGGATTTCATAGTGTTTTCTAGACTTTTTGAAATTCGGCTTGAATTCTAGTGATTCTGTTCGATTCAAGGCTCAACTTTGGGTGGACTCTACCAACTCTAACAATGTCAATCAGCTACAGTCTTTCAAAACCCAAGGATTGTTAATAATCTGTTTAAATTTTCTAAAATCTAAGTTAAACCCCCCCCCCCCCCCCCCTTCTTCTCTCAATTAAAATTCAATGTCGTATTTTCTGGATAAAACAAACAGGTGCCTCATCATTCCGAGGAAAACAGTAATCACATTCTGGTAAACCCCCTTGTTTCGAAAAGAGCTGTCCACTAATAAAAATGCAAGTCAGCTTTCCCTTGCTTCTCCGAAGCTTGCCAAATTCAAAATTTTTTTAAACAACAGTGGACAGAGATTAATGCATGCAGGATGCATATTTCATTCATCTTTTTCAGTTCTCCTTATTAGTTTATATATCTATTAAGTAACTGAACATTTATATGGTAAAGTGATACATTTATCACATCTATACCTTAGCTATGAGTTGTTGGTTTTTAGTACTAATGTTGACTTTCATTGATAGTGGGCTAGGTGGAGCTGAAGGACCTGATCGTATTTTTGTTGGTGGTTTGCCATACTACTTTACTGAAGTGCAGATAAGAGAATTGCTAGAGTCGTTTGGGTATGCTACTTATTTTGGTATTTAATATTTTTTTTTGCGACGAATAGTAAATTTACGAGGCATGAAGATATGTATGACACTGCCAAAGTTTAAGAACTAAATGTAATTCTGGATCTGATAGACACCCTCAAATTATGCAGACCTTTGCGTGGTTTTGACCTTGTTAAGGATCGCGACACTGGAAACTCTAAAGGATATGGCTTCTGTGTCTATGAGGTGAACATGAATAAACTCTCGTTTGCTGCCTTGCTAAATGTTTGCTATTACTGTCACTTAGCCTACCATGTGAAAACTCGGAACATCAGTATCCTTGCATCTGTCCATATCATTTTTTGGATTTTGCATATTAAACTTTCAATGTATGTGCCGTTCAAAATGTAAATGCTTAACTAATATGTGCTCTGCCCCAGGATCAAGGAGCAACTGATGTTGCATGTGCTGCTTTAAATGGCTTAAAAATGGGTGATAAAACACTTACTGTTCGGCGTGCTACCGTCAGGTTGGTATCAAACTGAAGGGCTTATTTTGAAATGAAAATCAGCATTTTGTGGGCATAAAAACTTCTCTGTAGTCTAAAGTGTATACATTATAAATTTGTAGTTGTTTAAGTTCACTGCATTTGAAGCTATAATTATAAGAAACTAAGAGGGGGTAGTTAATATAGGTAGGCAAAGCCGCAAAGCAACATGTAACATGCATATCTTTTCTTATAGTTTTAGCCATTGAGGAACCCTTAATACATTTTGAGGTATTTCCTTAGCTTCTTATAATCTGAGTTCAAGATAACTCCTCGAGTCTTTGTAAATGTTAAGTTTCATATATGTTTAAACAACATTTAGGTGAACGTTGTGAATCGGACACTAGGCTGATGTATATTTATATACTTTGCAGGTCTCCATGTATTTCTGAGTTTACTTAAGATGAATATACTAATATAGTATATAAGTAGATTTAGTGGGTGTTTGGGATATCTTAAAAAATGTAGCTTATGACTTATAAGCACTTATGTCATATAAGTGATAAGTAGAGCATAACTTATAAGTCAGTAAAGTGTTTGGTAAATCATAACTTATAATCAGTAAACTGTTTGGATAAATCAGAACTTATAAGTTAACTTTTTTCTATAATTTTCAAAATATTTGTTTTTTATATTTAACAATGGATGTCAATGAATAGATCTCGATGAGTAGAGAAATTTGAGATATACATATCAATTTTCTAATGAATGGATCGAGAGATATATGGTTTTGAAGATTTGAAGAATGCGTATATCGAGAATAAGTTATAAGTTATAAGTTGAAAGTTAAGAATTCTTAACATTCAACTTATGAACTTATAAGTTATAAGTTTAGCTAAAACTTATTTTGGCAAACACCCCCCATAAGTGCTTATGGCCTTATAAGGCATAAGTTCCGACTTATAATGAAAGCCAAACAGACCCTTAGTCTTGTTAATTCTAGTTAAGACAATCAAAGAGATGTTGTATGTGAGAGGATGGATCAATTTTCTACTTAAATGTGTCCCGAAACGAGGCTGAGTTCATGAATAGCGAGTAATTACTAGAAGCTAGTGAACAATTAAGGGGATCAATGAAAGTGCCTTTAGTAAGATAAAAATGAAAAATGTTGCCAAGTCATGACAGCCTTTACTGACATACCGTATGATGTCTCACTAAAACATGAGGTTCTTACTTGTGGCTGTGTTGGTGCTTACAGCAATGGGCAGGTGAAGTCCGAACAAGAAAGTATATTAGCTCAAGCACAACAGCATATTGCTATACAGGTATAACCACTAGTGTTTTTTTACATACACTGTATCCCGTCACTTGTGCAAGTGTTAAGCTAATTATGGTTTCGGCTTTAGAAAATGGCCCTGCAAGTTGGTGGTGTGAATCTTCCTGGAGTAGGTACAGACGAAGCTGCAACTCCAACTAAAATTTTATGCTTAACTGAGGTATCTTCTCTTTCAAGATTTGGACTTTTTTGTTGATCAATAATGAAAAAAGACACACTTAGTAATTGCAGCTAATTTACCTTTTGGGTAAGCTTATTTTGATCATGTGTAGTATTCTTAAATTCCCTTAGCTCTGACCTATGTTTTGGGGGCATGAAGGTAATAACAGCTGATGAACTGATGGATGATGGCGAATATGAAGAAATACTAGAAGACATGAAGGATGAAGGAGGAAAATTTGGTATACTTCTCCTTATATAGGCATATATTGTGTGTCTGAACTACTTATCATTTTCAAGTTGTGCATCAGATCTTGGTAGTGCATCTTGGATCTTGGTAGTGCATCTTGGTGAATTGAGGACCAAGTATAAAATAGAGTAAAGATCCGAAAGGATCAAATATGTGCACAGTATCATTATCCATGGAATTGAATCTTGGGATAGTAGAATTGAATCTCAGTAAAATTCATGTAGTCATATCCTTTTTTTTTTGCTAAATGTAGTCGTATCCTTTTTAGTTTCAGTAACAAATGTTTATTGGGCTTAGCAAAGATCTTTGTCAAATTCCACTTGTGATTTTTGGTACATTAGTTCTAGTCTTAACTGAGCTTGGGCTTTACACATAATTTGACAGATGTGCATTCTAAATAACTTAAGAATGACAAGTACAGATTATCGATTACTCATCTTGTGTTTAAACTAGATGTTATATTACTTTTGTAACAATGGCAAAAGGAACTCCTTGAAGTATTATTAAAGCAAATTGATTTATAGAATCTTCATTGTTATTTATTTATATATATTTGTGTTGCAGGAGATCTGATAAGTGTTGTGATTCCACGTCCAAGCCCAAGCGGTGAGCAAATTGAAGGTCTTGGAAAGGTATATTAACTCGTTTGGCCTTCAGATTTCTGTCTGGTAAATGTATGTTGATAATGGAACTTAATTGATTTATAAAATTTATCATGCTTTTTGCAGGTGTTCTTGGAGTATGCTGATACCACGGGATGTTCAAATGCAAGGGAAGCTCTTAGTGGGCGGAAATTCGGTGGTAACAGTGTCATTGCTGTCTATTATCCCGAAGACAAGTTTTATGATGGAGACTATGGGGCTTAGAAACTGGTCACCCCATGTGTAGTATATAACCTTTGCAACCGGAAACTATTATAGGTCACACTGTCATAATGAGCAACAAGCATAGGCATAGTATAATGTACCTTTTGTTTGTAATTTGATAATTTAGTTACTGAAAGTGGACACTGAATAACTATGATTTATCATTGGATGTCATATCAAAGACAACCACATCACCAAATATCATATAAGAATAGGGGTGTTTGGGAGAACTTTTTTCCAAATAATAAAGTTAGAGATTTCTAACTTTTCAACTTATTTTCCAACTTATTTTTGCAACTTATTGAATCTCAAACATACATTAAATACTTGTAAATTTTTTTTTTTATCAAAATATAAAATTTTTACACGAAAATAAGTTTATAAGTCCATCTTATAAGGTGAGCCAAACATCACAAATATCTTATCCTCCCATCAGCGACAATATACTTCTAAAATTTTATTCATCACCAGTTCCAATTGCAAAAGCCTCTAAAAATTTTTGCACCACACACTATGCTCTTTACGTGGGTTGTTTTGGCCAACTGTTAACAAACTTGCTGTAGAGTGATTTTGTTTGAATTCCGACCAATTTCGCTCGATAAATGTGATACTGAGACTCTGTTTTTATTTATCCGTGACTACTAAAATATGAACCAATTTTTCCAGCCAGTAGATATATGAGCAACGTTTTGGCGTAGCTGGATTTCCTCAACCATTGTAGCCACTCTTCCTGCGCTATGTATCCTTTATTTTATTATTATGGGTCTGGTGAGAACCCATAATCTATACTCCCTCTGTCCCATCCATTTCTTTACAATTTCCTTTTTGGGTCGTCCCACCATTTCTTTACATTACCCAAAATAGTAAGTTTTAACACTATTACACCCACTACTTCACTTATTTTAACAATACTTTACACTATTTCACCCACTACTTAACTTATTTTAACAATAAAATCACTATTACACCCACTACTTCACTTATTTTAACAATAAAATCACTATTACACCCACTACTTCATTTATTTTAACAATATTACACTCACTTTACACCCACTATCCTTGACCTCCGTGCCCAGCCGCCATGTAAAGAACTGGCTGGGACGGAGGGAGTATTATGGTAAGAACTGAGATTTAATCTCAGCCCTTAATTTTATAAACATTTTTTAAATCTCCAACGTACAACCAATTTCTCCCTTCGCACACAACACACACACCACACACATACACACACACACGCATTGCACACCACACACACGTACACACACACACTACACACACCGTCGATTCATAGATGAATCACAGACCACCGCCATCGAATTACAAGCTTCGATTATCACTCCGGCGTTCCAAGCATTCATCTCCAACATAATTGAAACTGGTCATACATGTCTCGCCCCTGGACGGAGCTCGTGGACTTGTCGGCATTTTCTAAATCGAACTCGATCGCGATCTCAGGCCACCACCGGAAAAAGAAAGGAGAGAGAGGGATGTGTGTGTACGTGTGATGGTAGGAGGCGACCACCATCGTGGCGGTGGTGGTGGTGTCGTGCGAGAGAGAGAAATGAAGAGGGAGAGAGACGTAAGAGAGAGATGACGGCCGTCGGAGGTGGTTTTCTGATTTGATCGTAGGTGATTTGTATTTTATAATCTAGTGATTTTTTGACTTTTGTCGGAAGTGGTAGTCGGAAATGGTGAGGCTGTGGTGCTTGGAGGTGGCCGGAGGTGATTTGTGTGTAATAGTGGTGATTTTTCTGTGATTCTTGCTGATTTTTGTGTTGGTTTTTTGGTGATTTTTAGGCTTCGTTGGTGATTTGTTGTTGGTGGCTGGAGATGGTGGCATGTGTGGATTGTGATGATTTTGGTTGTGGTGATTTTTGTTGGTGGTGGCGGCTGGATAGTTGTCGGAGGTGGCGGTAGTGTGGTGATTTTTTAAATATCGGTGGTGATTTTTTGGGTTGGTTACCGGAATTGGTGATCGGAGTAAGGAAGAAGATGATGGTAGATTAAATGAAGGATAAAAAAAAATAATATTTTAACTATTAATTGTGGGGCTAGGATTTAATTTAGATATAAAAATTGTGGTTGCGATTACATCTCATATCTCACCATAAGTGGGGGTTCTCATTTGAGCAAGACCTATTATCAATAATCAAGATGGATATCATCAATTTCCAAGTTCAAATTTAAAATATAGGGAAGTTCAAATGTAGCACTTATAAAGTTCATGTGCGAAACTTATTTAATTCAATAAAAATAAATACATTCTACGTATGAACTTACATATTTGCACTACATGTTCTACACATGAACTTTCTAGATTTCCGAATTCACATGTAGGATAAACACGTTTAAAGTAGAACTTTCAAAGTTCATGTGTGGAACTTATATAACTTAATAGAAATAAGTATGTTCTGCGTGTGAACTTACGTATTTGCATTACATGTTCTTCACAAGAAATTTTAGTTTCAGTTTCATAACATTCAAAGTTCAAGTGTGAACGAGTAGAAGTAATATTGCGTAGAAGAAGAAACGTACAAATAATATTGTTTGTTTTACAAAAAAATCTTACAATTATTTGGTTACCTTTTTTATTGATTTGTGAATATTCTACATTAATTGTCTTTGAGAATAAAATCTTAACCATTAACTGAATATTGATCCACGGTTATTAATGAATCTCCGGGTTTTTTTTAGGTAGTGGTTCTTATTTGAATCAAATCCTATATATATATATATATATATATATAGGCTAGTGGTCAAATAGAAACCAATCTTAGAATAGAAACTAGAAACCAACACTAAATAAATTATATTTCATTTATTCTAATGGCCCCGCCAGGGGCACCTTCACAAAAAGTGTTTAAAATTATTGGCTCCATCCAGTAAAAAAAAAAAAATACTGTTCACGCTGACGTCACTGCCACGTCAGCAGTGAACAGTAATTTTTTTTTTTACTGGATGGAGCCAATAATATTATGAACTTTTTGTATTGGGGTACCCCTAATTTGGTCATTAGATTAGCTTGAAATATTTAATTTAGGTTTAGTTTCTAGTTTCTATTCTAATTTAGTTTCTATTAGAACAAGACCCTATATATATATATATATATATATATATATATATGGGGTTTGGTCCACAACCACCGTTGGTTGGACCAGCCACCAGGATAGCCGCAACCATTCAATGCGGCAGTAGAGTCGCAACTCTTCAATGCGGCAGTAGTAAAAAATAGAACTGCCGCAACCCTTCATTGCTGCAGTATTTATTAGTTGTTTAATTAAAAAAACATAGCATTAGTTTGGATTCTCTATTTCTTGCATTTTAGACCTTATTTCAATAATTTTGCATTTTAGACCTTTATTTCTCTATTTCTTGCATTTTAGACCTTTATTTCTCTATTTCTTGCATTTTAGACCTTTATTTCTATAATTTTGCATTTTAGACCTTTATTTCTCTATTTCTTGCATTTTAGACCTTATTTCAATAATTTTGCATTTTAGACCTTCATTTCTCTATTTCTTGCATTTTAGACCTTTATTTCTATAATTTTGCATTTTAGACCTTTATTTCTCTATTTCTTGCTTTTTAGACCTTTATTTCTCTATTTCTTGCATTTTATAACCTTATTTATATAATTTTGCATTTTATAATTCTATAATAAGGCAATAAGTTATGAAATGCAATAATTAACTAATTAACCAAATAATAAGTTATGAAATGCAATAATTAACCAAATTAAGGACTAAAATGCAAGAAATTTGAATTGATTTACCTCCAAGTCGGTGCAATGCCCAGCTGCAATGGTCGTGAAATAACTCATGCCAAGGAAGAACCTCTTGCATGGACGGCCTAGCACTTTATTCTGAAAATATGTGCTCTCCCTAAGCTTCAGCAGCTCAACATATGCATCCAGAACTGACGACTCTATTTCACGATCGCGTCTTAGGCATTGGACATTTTGCCAAGCAAGCTCCGTAACCATCCCACCAACACTCCTAATAAAATTATGCTTTTCACCCCACCAATGCTTAAACAGCCAGTTGATTTTCCGATTTTTCAGTGGCTTCTTCATATCACCTGATACCAGGGTTGTAAAAATCGGTAACTCGGACCGAGTACTCGTTTTGGACCCCTAAACCGATCCGAGTAGTGACTAATCGGACCAAAAACCGGTTTTTGCTATAACTCGGTCAAGACTCGGGTTGACTCCGAGTAATCGCTCGGGTTTGACTATTTTTTTTTGCTAAGTACTTCTCCCTCTGTCCCAACCAATTGTTTACACTTTCCTTTTTGGGACGTCCCAACCAATTCTTTACGTTTCCTAAAATAGTAAGTTTTAACTCTATTACATCCACTACTTCACTTATTTTAATAATACTTTACACTATTACACCCACTACTTCACTTATTTTAACAATAAAATCACTATTACATCCACTACTTCAATTATTTTAACAATAAATTACTATTACACCCACTACTTCACTTATTTTAATCCTAATCCTTGGTTTTTGTGCAAAAAGCAAACGTAAACAATCTGTCTGGAGGGAGGGAGTAAAATACAATTTTTATTACTCAACTTATAGACTATAGTTATAATCAAGATTTGGCCCAATTAAAAGTCCTCTCTCTCAAAAATTCTATACATACACTTATATCACGTTTTAATATTATTAGTAATATTAATATTATTACTTGTACACATGTATACTAAAATTAGAATAAATTTATTAGTAATATTAATATTATTACTTGTTAGCAGGGTTGTAATAATATTATTAGTAATATTAATATCATTGTTAAGTTTTAAGTTTAATACATGTACACTAAAATTAGAATAAATACATATAAATTATGAGAAAAAAAAAGTTAAAAAACAATATCCGATTAGTAGTCCGAGTACTCATTCCGAGTACTCGCCGAGTTTCCGATTACTCATTTTTCTGGACCAAAACCGAGTTGGTCCGAAAACCTGTATCGGCTGTGAAGGAGGAGGGCTAACCTGCAACCACAATGTGATAAAAACATGAAGAACATATTCAAAGTTGGTATATAAGAAAGGAAATCACAAATAGGAGAGATTAGTACCTCAATATGAGCATCAGGGGGGACAGACTGTGAAGGAGGAGGGCTAGATCCCAGGGTCGGCTGTGTAACAGGAGGAGCAGCTGCTGTAGTCTCAATTGTAGTCTCAACCTGTATCAGCTGTGAAGGAGGAGGGCTAACCTGCAACCACAATGTCATGAAAACATGAAGAACATATTCAAAGTTGGTATATAAGAAAGGAAATCACAAATAGGAGAGATTAGTACCTCAATATGAGCATCAGGGGGGACATACTGTGAATGAGGAGGGTTAGATCCCAGGGTCGTCTGTGTAACAGGAGGAGCAATTGTTGTAGTCTCAACTGTAGTCTCAACTGTATTTCGACGTATGATCCAGTCCTTGGGCCATGCGACATGAGATCCAACAGCTTGCTTGACCGTCTCCATCTCACCAGGTACTGGAACTGGAATCAAGGCTTCTAGTTGGATCCCACTATCCACTTACACTCTCAGACATCCAGTAGGCATTGGCTTGCCATGTATTTTCCTACTCATTTCTCCTCCATCTGGGTAAGCCATGCCATAGGCAACCTTGTTGCCGTCCACTGCCAACTCACATGGTATTGGAGCCTACAATTATGATAACAAAAGTCAAATTACAACTACAATTATCAATGGTATATAAGAAGAAAATCACAAATAGGAGAGATTAGTAACTCAATCTGAGCATGATGGGGGACAGATGCCGGGGTAGGCTCTGTCACAGCAGGAATAGTGCTAACCTGCAACCACAATGATATAAAAACACGAAGAACATATAAAAAGTTGGTATATAAGAAGGAAATTACAGTAATGAGAGATTAATATGAGCATGAGGGGGATAGATACCGGGGTAGACTGTGAAGAAGGAGGGTTAGATACCGGGGTCGTCTGTGTAACAGGAGGAGCAGCTGCTGTAGCCTCAACCTACAAGATACACCGATCATGCATTTTAGACCCTTATTTCTATAATTCTTGCATTTTAGACCCTTATTTCTATAATTCTTGCATTTTAGATCCTTATTTCTATAATTTCTCATTTTAGATCCTTATTTCTATAATTCTTGCATTTTAGACCTTTATTTCTCTATTTCTTGCATTTTAGACACTTATTTCAATAATTCTTGCATTAAACCAAGCGTTAAGGATTGATACCTCAACTTGGACTATAGGCGGGATAGATACCGGGGTAGGCTGTGTAGCAAGAGCATCTGTAGTCTCAACCTGCAATTATATGTCAACGAACCGATCATATAGTTATATATATAATTCCTCCTAAGTGACTCGAATTAAACCTAGCATTAAGGATTACTACCTGACGAGGACGTTTATAAAAGACATGAGGTGTGGCATCGTGCGTAACTGAAGCATGAGAATCAACAGTCTCAACCTACAATAACATATACAACAATCATACATATATTCAATCCACTACATTCAAAGATAACAAGTATCAAAAGATTACTACCTCACGCAAACGTTTCTGAGAGACGGCTAGTGGAGGCTGCTGCGAAGATGAAGGACCGCTGGGGTCAATATCCATATCATGTGCACGAGAGGGTCTATCAAAATTAGGTCTGATAAATGCAACACCCCTCTACTCGGTGTTGATCCGATCATAACGAGCCAAAAACTCAGTGATGATATCAAAGAACCACTCGGGGGGATCACGCTCGTAAATGGCATGTAATGTCCTCATTCCACAATCCAGCTGCATTGAAGTATTTAGATGCAAGAATTAGATAAATAAAGGTCTAAAGTGCAAAAGTATAAAAATAAAGGTCTAAAATGCAGAATTATACAAATAAAGGTCTAAAATGCAAGATTTAGAGAAATAACGGTATAAAATGCATACCGCATCACCCATGTCCTGCTGGGGATACCAGTCATGAGGCACAATCTTAACACGATACTCAGCCACAAATGGAGAAATCCTTAGCTTACTGACGCGCCTGTGCCAATACATGTACTCCTCTATAGACACGTAATTGCCCTCCTCGACAATAGGTATCATGCCATCATTAAAAGCATGCCACTCCTCAATGTAATCTCCCAAGGTCACTGTATGATTGTCCCGCACCCAACGAGATGCTCTCTCCGTCCGCAGTGAAGTCATGGCAACCGGGGCCTGTGGGATATGCTGTAGAATACCAAACTGTCTCAAGACTCTATCTGGCATGACATACTCAACGATATCAAAAGAAATGAGAGGGACACGACTGAGAGCCATATAGTGAGCATCCATCAAATCGATATTATAATCCACAGAAACATCCTGAATGTCATAAAATCTCTGATAAGGCTGCCATGTCAGCCAACCAAGCTGAAAGTTGTCAAAGTCCCCCCGATAAAGACCTGTATGGTGGTGGGGGTTAACCCTCTTCTCATCTACCGGCTCAGCCCAAGCCAATGCCCTCGGCCAAACAAAATCCATACGAGGTGCTATCAGAGGTGCCCCAAGCAACAACCTCTCGTAAGACCAAAGCTGCAAAAGCATGGTGCACCCATTCATAGCTTTGGCACCCTTCTGAGCAGCCTTGGCCAAACCCCTGAACGAATAACTCAAAACCGCAGCTCCCCAAGCATACTCCTTAATCTCATGCGCATTCTGGATTAACTGTAAATACCTGCAAAAATTCAGGAAATGCAAATTAAGGTAAGAATTCAATAATTGGAGAAATAAAGGATGAACATGCAAGAAATCTGAAATTTAAGGCATAAAATGCAAGAATAAGATAAATTTAAGCATAAATTGCAAGGACTAGAGAGAAAAATGAAGTTAAGAAGTACCTAGGATGCACGACGTCTCTGTTCGATGAAGGAAACAACACACCCCCAATGATGTAAAAAAGATAAGCCCGGGTGTACACAAGGTCATCATGCTCGATAAACTCGGGAGAAGGCTTCTCCGGTTTCTTTTTATAGATTTCCCTCAACCTATGAAGCTTCACCCCCACCTAAATTGCAAAGAAATGATTAAAATGCAAGAAATTAGAATTTATGGGCTAAAATAAAGGATTAAAATGCAAGAAATTATAATTTATGGGCTAAAATGCAATAACTAGATAATTATCTTCCTAAATTGCAAAGAAATGAAAATTTAAGGTATGACATGCAAGAATTAAACAAATTAAGGACTAAAATGCAAGAAATTAGAATTTATGGGCTAAAATGCAATAACTAGATAATTATCTTCCTAAATTGCAAAGAAATGAAAATTTAATGTATAACATGCAAGAATTAAACAAATTAAGGACTAAAATGCAAGAAATTAGAATTTATGGGCTAAAATGCAATAACTAGATAATTATCTTCCTAAATTGCAAGGAAATGATAATTTAATGTATAACATGCAAGAATTAAACAAATTAAGGACTGAAATGCAAAAAATTAGAATTTATGGACTAAAATGCAATAACTAGATAATTATCTTCCTAAATTGCAAAGAAATGAAAATTTAATGTATAACATGCAAGAATTAAACATGTTAAGGACTAAAATGCAAGAAATTAGAATTTATGGACTAAAATGCAAACCTTTTTTATACATATCTTTGCGTTCGGTCTCAGTCAACCTCAAATCATGCCACCGTCTTAGCCAATACGGAAGCGGTGCGGAAAGCTCCGTATGAGTAACAGCACGACCACGAACAGGCAATCCCAATATCATGTAAACATCCTCTAGAGTGATGGTGATCTCACTCTAATGACCCCGCCAGGGGCACCTTCACAAAATGTATTTAAAATTCTTGGCTCCATTCAGCAAAAAAAATAATAATTAAATAAAATAAAATACTGTTCACGCTGACGTCACTGCCACGTCAACAGTGAACAGTAATTTTTTTTTATTTTTTGCTGAATGGAGCCAAGAATTTTAGACACTTTTTATATTGGGGTACCCCTAGTTTGGTTATTAGATTAGCTTGAAATGTTAGATTAGGGTTTAGTTTCTAGTTTCTATTTATATATATATATATAAATATATGGCCATGGTTCAAATGGAAACTCCTATTATTCGGGAAACTCGGGGAACTACATAATTATGAACATTTTTCTAATGTTAGTATGTCCTGTAACATGTTCTCTATTCTATCATTCAACATATGTTCTTTAATTTATTTTTATTATGTTCTTAAATATATATTTTGTAATATGTTCTATACTACTGTCATTTTACAGAACATACTTTAGTAGTACAGAACATAGTGTATAACATAAAAAACAAATTAGAGAACATATTACATGACAAATGTTGAATGATATAGTAGAAAACATGTTACAGGATACACTAACATAACAAAAATGTTGATAATTATGTAGTTCCCCGAGTTCCCCGGATAATAGGAGTTCCCCATAGAGCCTTACCCTATATATATATATATATATATATATATATATATATATATATATATATATATATATATATATACTACTCCACTAGAAACCAATTTAAATTAGAAACTAGAAACCAGACCCAGCCCCCTGAGAAATCACTAAATTATATTATAGAAATCAACCGTTTATATTACAAAAATCACTAAATTAAACGGTGGAAATCACCGACTAGTTCTGCAGAAGCTTCAGAACAAAACCCACTTCTTCTTTCATCACCCTACCCCCCATACCACCATTGCCTCCTCGAATACAAAACAAGTCAAGCACCGTGCGGCAATCGTCATTTCCGATACTTGAATAGACACATACAACTATACATACACCTATATATATATATATTTATACATTTAATCTCGGACTCATACACCAAGCAAAAAATAATAAAATTGATGGTGTGTATTAGCAGATCGTCAGAGCTCGATGGTGTCCCCTGCGGGGCTAGAGGCCAGAAAGGAAGGAGGTAGTGGCAAAGAGGCTCGCCGGATTGTTTCCGGAGAAAATGTTGGTGATTCGAAACCACTCTTAAAATACAAACCTACAAACCATCACTAATTTGTACAATCAAAATCACAATTTTTATATTTAATTTTAAAAATATAAAAAACAAAATTACTAAAATAAACCCCACTCCACCCTACCCCACCTCACCCGTCCTGCCCCGCCCCTCCCCTGCCTCCGCCCCCTACCCCCACCAGCCCCCGCCCCCTACCCCCACCAGCCCCCGCCCCATCCCCCCCCAATTCCGACGAGCTCCAGGTCTCCACCATCACCACCAGTCTTGCACCACCATATCCAATCCACCACCGCACCAGATCTAGCCACCATCTTCGTTCAGATCTGCATCCCCTTCTCTCCGCCTTCATCTTTTTTTTCCGGTCACTGGCCCCGTAGGGGCTCCGATTCACCATCACCAACGACGTACCTGCCTTCTCAGTTCTCTCCCTATCTCTCTCTTTCCTTCTCTCACTATCTCTCTCTTTCCTACCCCTCTCTCTCCTGCCTCCCTCTCTCTCCGCCATCTTTCTCTCTTCTCTCTTGCCTGCAATCACCACGACACCACCACCATGTCTCTCGCCTGCAAACACCACAACACCACCACCGCCACAGTGGTGGCCTTTTCTCCGGTGAATTCAGGTCATTAGACGGATATATTAGTGATTTCAAGTCACTAATATTAGTGATTTTGGGTTGGGTTAGGTGGGGTGGAGGTTTGTATTTTTAATATTTTCTGTCAAAAAAAAATTAATGAATTTGCTAATGTAATTTAGTGATTTATGTTGGTTTTTAAGTTTGTATTTTAAGTAGGGTTTGTATTGGAGTAGCACCCTAGAAACCATTTTTTAACTAAAAACTAAATAAAATTTTCTTTAAATCGCGTTGAAATATGGTATGCAAACTGATCGTTAGGAGATGAAGAAAAATACAGTGAAGTCGAATTTCAAAAAAAAAACTCACCGATTGACGGGAAAAATCAAATTTAAAATGATGGAATTTAGTGGAATTATGTATGTGAGGGTGTATTGTAATTGTGTGTGATGTCCCTATCGGGACCATTAGATTAGATTAGATAGATATAAGAGCTAAGATTAGTTTCTAGTTTTTATTTTAATTTTGGTTTTTATTTAAATACTTGCCGGTTATTGCTAGTGTGGTTGGAGCAAAAATAATAATCTGGTTAGTTTTATATTGACTATTTAATAATTTATAATATTTTGGCTGGTTAGACTCCTAACTAGCGTAAAAACCCGTGCGAGGCACGGGCCATTCTCTAGCAATTGTTATAAATTCTGTATAATTTTACGATTTAAGGATATTTTGAATATAATTGCACCTTTTATGTTCATACATATTATAATGTCAGTATTTTAATTTATATATTATTTTATTTATGTATAGATCATATGAGCACTAAAAAAAGGATGTTTTGTAGCATATAAATATATTGTATAGGTTATAACACAATTTCTTTTAGAACAATGATAAAAAGACATATCATCGATGTGAATAATACTCGTCATACAATACTTTCCAGATAAAATTAGTACGCTCCTTAATATTTATTTCTTTAAATATCTCATCAAGATATAAGTCGCATAGAATTATACTCCGAAATTACGAGAGGGTTGATTCCCAACATTAACATAATTTCATATATTTTTTGCATAAATATTAAATGGATGGTGCTTTTGTGATTTTTAAACATATAGGGATATTATCGTAAGTTCACAACCATTAAAATGCCACTTTTTTGCACTTGTGTTGTGGTTTAATATATAGTGATAGATAGATCGTGTACCATATTATGAAACCTAAAATATAATAATTTTAAAATAATGCGAATCACCATTATTTTTATTCAAAAATTAAAATAATAGTAAAAATAAGATAATGGAGATGTCGGGTTTATGTAAAAGGTTTTTTTAACTCAAAACTAAAAAGTCAATGTAGCATAGTGGTCGGTAGGATAAATTGTGTAAAGGAGGTTCTAGGTTCGATTCACCACAAAAACTCATTTTTTTTCATTTAAATAAAAGAGTGGCATTTCATGTAATTTTATACTCCCTCCGTCCCACTTATTTTGTCCACCAATCAAAATCCACGTTTTTACCAATTTACTATATTTTTTGTTTAGTTTCCATAGCTAAGCTTAAATAATACTATAATTACAAACTTTTAACATATTTAGAGCTTTATTTACCTTTATTAAGGAAAGTGGACAAATGTTGCGGGACAACAAAAATTGGAAATGTGGCCAAAATAAATGGGACGGAGGGAGTAACTTGTAAGGGTATAACTGTAATTTCACAAGGGAATTATTGGCGAATAAAGGCCCCCAATATCACAATTTTAAAGTAATTGGTCTAAAATATCACAACTCAAAATATTGGCCCCAAATACCACTTCAAAACAAAGTATCGTGTAGTGTTTTAAGGTTTTTTTTTATTATTAGAAACGCTATTGCGTTTAGCGTTCCTGCTATTTTATTATATATATATATTTTTAAAAAAGGTCTAAAACGCAAGATAGATTAGCGTCTCCTGCAAAACAATTTATTAAATAGCGTTTCCTGCAAAACAAGTTATTAAAGTGCGTTTCCTTCGTTTTGATGAATGGCGTTGGAGACCGGTGGAATGGAGATTGGTGGAATGAGACTGGTGGAATGAGACTGGTGATTGTTTGGGGTAACGCCACATTATGTGGCGTTGGGGTGATTTTGTTTTTTATTTTTATTTTTAAATATACATTTATAAATAATATTAAAAAATTATAAACAGGTCAATTAAAATTACATTTTTTTTTGATTTTCTAAATTGGATTCATTTTTTTATTAAAATTTTTAAATTAAAAAAATACAATTTTAATTAAATTTAGGGGATCAACAATTAATTTTAAGGGCTCAACGTTTCCATTTTTGGTTTTAGAAATATTTAGAACGACGAATAAACCGTATACGAACTTAGGGTTTAGGATTTGGGGTTTAGGGTTGTTTACAACCCTAGACCCAAAACTTTAACTTATCCTGATTTTTAAACGCGTTAGTGTTTAAAAATCAGGACGCCGGATTCAATTTTTTAAATATTCAAAATACAATTTTAATTAAATTAAGGGATTCAACAATTAATTTTTGGGATTCAATGTTTGCATTTTAGGTTTTAGAAATATTCAGAACAACGAATAAATCGTATATATTTTAATTAATTTTAATTAATGTTTGCATGAAACGCCACATAAAGTGGCGTTTACTTTCAAAAACAAACTCTCATCTTGCGTTTTCAAACAAGAGAAAAGACAAAAAAAAAAAATCTCTTCTAATGCTAAACGCATTAGCGTTACCAAAAAAAAATAACAAAACACAGTTTAATACTATGTCTTATAGTGATATTTGGGGCCAAGTTTTTGAGCTGTGATATTTGGGGCCATTTCCTTTCAGATTGTGATAGATAGGGCCAACACCCATTATTGGCTCAAATTATATCCTTGTTGCTCTATTATATATACCATTATTTTTACTCAAAAATTAAAATAATAGTAAAAATAAGATAATGGAGAGGTCGGGTTTATGTAAAAGGTTTTTTAACTCAAAACTAAAAAGTCAATGTAGCACAATGATTGGTAGGATAATTTGTGTAGAAGAGGTTCTAGGTTCGATTCATCACAAAAACTCATTTTCCATTTAAATAAAAGAGTGACATTTCATGTAATTTTATAACTTGTAAGGGTATAATTGTAATTTCACAAGGGGTTTATTGGCTCAAATTATATCCCTGTTGCTCTAAATTATATATAGAAAAAGTAGAGATATGGTTGGAGTTGCTCTAACTCCCATTCTTTTTTTTTCCTTACGTTTCATATCTCTAGAGGCTTATAGTGTTCAAGAGAATCACTACTAGCAATATTAAAATAATGAATTCTATCTTGTATTAAACTTCAATTTTAACTAAGAATCCGTTCGATTAATTTTAAAATTATTATTTATAATTTAAAGTTGCTTAAAGTTATAAGTAAAGAGTAAATTTTTTAAGTCAATATCTGTTTAAGTAATTTTATATTATAGGTAACTTATGAATTATTAAAAATGTTGAAATAAACAATTAATTTGATAAACAATTAATTTGATTGATATTATTAACTTTTATCAAATAAAATAAATCGTATAAAAAAATACCTCCGACTACTTTTAGTTGTTTTTTTAACTTTAAGTAATTTTCTGACTTATTATACAAACATGACTTATTATACAAACAGACAATTTTCAACTTAAAGTCAAAATCACTTTAAACCCGGGTCAAACGGGCTCTAAAAGAGCAATCGAGAGAAATTTTTGGACTTTGCTCTAAAGTTCTAATTATACCGCTCTTCGGGAAAAAGGTGTAAAAAAAAATCAGAGTAATTTTGAAGGGATGGCCAACAATACCACAAAAAGGTATAATAGAATACCATAAAGTTTTAATGATGGCCATAAATACCAATCTATTACGCATTTGAGATGGGGTTAATAGATTTTATATTAATTACACATTTTGCATATGGGTAATAGATTCCCCCGCGGAGCCTATTACGCATTTTTAGAATGGGTAACACATGTTACGCATTCTTCAAATGCATAACAGGGGAATACTCCCTCCATCCCATAAAGTTTGAACCATAAAGTTTGAACCGGTTTGATTTTCACGAAGATTAAGAAAGTTATAATTGACTTGTTAAAAAATGATTAAAGTTAAATAAAAAGTGGGTAAGTGATGAGACCTATAAATATTTAAAAATAGATGTGAGATAATGGAAGTAAAGTAGTGGGTGTAATAGTGTTTATAATATTTGTTTAATAAAAAAGAAATAAAGTTAGTGGGTGTAATAGTGAAAAGTACTGTTCAAAAATAGTAAATATAGTAGGTTCATTAGTTTTGGGATGTGCCAAAAAGGAAAGTATGTCAATCTTTTTGGGACGGAAGGAGTATTTTTGTGTTACTCATTTATAAAACGCGTAATATGAAGTTTTAGATTTTTTTTTATTACCCATTGTGGGTGACTCTCGTTTTTTCCCTGTTGAGATTGGGCTCCACCAGGGATCGGCCCTTAGTCCTCTTCTGTTCGCCCTTATCTTAGACGTCATGTCGCGAGGGATCCAAGATGACGTCCCAAGGTGCATGCTCTTCGCTGACGATATCGTGTTGGTAGCGGAGTCGAGGGGAGAGGTGAACGAGAAGTTGGAGTTATGGAGGTCTACTTTGGAGTCCCAAGGCATGCGTTTGAGCCGGTCTAAAACCGAGTATCTCTGGTGTAACTTCAGTGGTGAGGAAAACGAGGAAGGGGTGGAGGTTCGGATCGAAGATCAGATCGTCCCTCGTACGGATAAGTTCAAGTATTTGGGTTCGATTATCCAGAAGGAAGGTGAGATTGAAGATGATGTTTCACAGCGTATCAAAGCTGGGTGGCTAAGGTGGAGGGCAGCGTCAGGAGTGATGTGCGACAAGAAAGTCCCTTTAAAGCTGAAAGGGAAATTCTACAGAGCGGCAATCCGTCCTGCGATGTTATATGGTTCAGAGTGTTGGCCAGCGAAGAAAGCCCTCGAGTGCAAGTTGGAAGCGGCGGAAATGAGGATGTTGCGGTGGTCTTGTGGGCGCACGATGTTAGATAGAATCCCGAATGCAGTTTTTAGGAGCGAGCTCGAGGTGGCGCCTTTTTCTGCGAAAGTTAGGGAAGGGAGGTTGAGATGGTTCGGTCACGTCCGTAGGAGGCCGGCTGAAGCCCCAGTGAGGAGGGTCGAGAGTCTTTCGGTAGGAGGGGTGAGGAGGAGAGGTAGGCCGAGGAGGTCGTGGGAGGAGCAACTTAGGATGGACTTGAAGGCCTTAAACCTAAATGAGTCTATGATCGCAGATAGGTGTTCTTGGAGACGCCAGATCAGGGTGGTGGATTCTCTTTTAGGGAGCGGCTCTATTGTTGAGAGACTCAGAGTTGGGTTGTCTCGGTTAGCTCTATCGTAGGTGTTCGACCTTTTCGTTTCCCTGTGTTTGTTTATGTTTTGTTATCTTCTGTTCTCTTGTTTTCTAGTTGCAGGGAGCTTGGCGCGGTGGCATCTTAGATCGGAGTGGCTGGCAGAGCGGTGGAGGCGTCATAGCAGAGTGGGGACCCGTCCGGAGATATTCTCTCAAGTTGTAAAAATGGAGAACATCAGGACCTCAGTTATCAGAATATCAGATTTCCAAGCAGGCGGGTAGGTCCCATGTGGAGAACGCCATGGGCTCAGGTATTGCTTTGAACATTCTCATACCTTTAAGATTCCTGTGTCTTTATCACCCATATCTGTCGTGCACATAGCCGGGGGTCTTCACGGAAACAGCCTCTCCGCCTAAAAAGCGGGGGCATGGTCTGCGTACAACTTACCCTCCCCAGACCCTGCCATGAGCGGGATTTACTGGGTATGTTTGGTTTGGTTTTTTTTATACATGCGTAATTGGGTGGTTTTTTTTTACCACAAGTTACGCAATCTGTTGGTTAAGAATCGTGAATATTGTGTTAAATATGTCATTCTTTCTTTTGAAGGCTTAGCACCAGTGGTCATCAAAAAAAAGGCCGAGGAAGTGACGGAATGAATGGATACCACAAGTTATGAAAAGAGTGAAAATCAATAGGAAAGGACATTAAGCTCAAAATCCAATCTTTTAAAGCATATGTGCTAGAAAAAAAATACTAGCTTGTTTTAGGGTTCCTTGATACCAAGTGCAGATATGCATGACCCCTTGAACAGAGTAGATATAACATGGTGAGCACCATTGACTCCTGACAACATTTGGTAATTTGTATATGGAAAAGCCTACAGAGAATACTAACCATGTCAACAGGAATTTCTATAAATAATTATACAACCTTCTCGAAACCACATATTCTATTCTCACAAGTTTTACCCTCTCTACATGCCGCAAAATTGACAATGAATTGGCTACGGGAAGACGATCATGGTAAAAATACAAACATATTCCCCCTCACCTATGCCAAACCATTAATGTGTCTGTTCTATAAGTAATCTATTCCAAACCTAAAAGCAGGCAGTCCTATCCTATTTCACCCAAATATTGGGTGTAAACTTGTTAAGTCTTCCATATATTGTACAAAGCCAGATTCAGACATGAATATATCAGCTGTACTGGGTAGGCAACAATTGAGATGATGATGAGCGTCCAGCAGCTGAATATATTTTCATACAAACTTCCTGTGATTAGCAACAAAAAGCCAACCACTGCACATAATTCACACATCTATCTCCACCTCAGCGCCTCCGGAGAGAAGCACAACTAGAAAAGACCCATAAAATATGCACAAAACTTTCAATCTGAAACAATAAACAATGAGATCTTAATATTTAAAACTACTACACAAATAAAAGTAAACTCCCGTTGCCAAAAATAAAATAATAAGATGAACTTGAACCTATTCTACCATCAGGACAAAGGACAACTTGAATCTTGTTTCACTCTTTGGAAATGTCTGTCTCATGTGTCCCCCGCAGCCGGGGTTGTACACTGTATACCTACCATAGCATAGCTTAAAGTCCAAGGAGGCAAGGACTAGGTAGAGGTCATAGAACTAAGGATATACAAAACTTGCATTACATCGGGTCCTACTATTAGATATATATATATATATATATATATATATATATATATATAGGGTTGGACTCCATAAAGAACACTTTAAATAAAGAACAACAAATAACACCTCATATCTAATAGATCCATTGCCCCTGGCGGGGCCACCCAATACAAAAAGTTCTTATTTTTTTAGGCTCTATCCATCCAGAAAAAAAAAAAAAATCTGAAAATTTTACTGTTCATCGATGACGTCATCAGTGACGTCATCATGAACAGTAAAATTTTCAAAATTTTTTTTTTTTTTTTTTGCTGGATTGATAGAGCCTAAAAAAATAAGAACTTTTTGTATTGGGTGCCCCTGGCGGGGCCAATGGATCTATTGGAATAAATGATTTTATAGTGTTCTTTATTGTTCTTTATATAAGAGTGTTCTTTATGGAGCAAAGGCCTATATATATATATATATATATATATATATATAAAAATTAAATGTAACACTCCTAATATAGATTGCAGTAAACATATACTTTAAGTAGAACAGGCATTCGTGATTTTCAAAAAGAATTTATATGTAATCCACGTGAGATTGTCATCTGTGTTTACTGGCTACAATTAAAAGCTAATTATCATGTGCTTCAGTTTTATAAGTTTGTTCTAATAGAAACTGGGCTGATAAAAACATTATCAACTGTTTTACTAGTTGTCAAACATTTACCACACAAATATGTTCATTTCGTTTTAGGTTTTCCTAAAGTTTGCTTTGTGTTCATCAATTATATACAGAAACGAATAAAGAAAGTTCTGCTTCATCCAGGCATACATGTAAACTCCAGAACTTGGCCAGATAACGCAAAAGACAACTCACCAGTTAATAGAACCAATCAAAGAAGCCATCTATACAACTCGGACCCAAGTCCCACCACACATTGGACAACCACAAACCCAGCGGCTGATCCACCAGGTCTCTTTATCATTTTGACTAGCTGGACTGTTGGCACCTGGTGATGCGAAAGCTGAAGTCTGCCTTAAACATCTTATGCACTGCATAAATAAAATATCAAGACAATTTAACAGGAGTCTAAACTTAAACACCAAGTCATCAAAAATAAAAGGATATAATAGGTCATATTTTGTAACAGTTTCTTGTCTCTGTAGAACAAAAAGAATGATTTTCAAGATTTCCAATAAATGTTCTACACATGTCAAGAAACTTTTTGGGCAATTTCCATAACTAACTACATTTAAATACCACCAATAAATTCCAACCCCAAGAGCATTTACCAAATATAATCAGCCTTGCTAGAAGTGGTTTTAAAGAGAGTTTACAGCTGAATAAAGAAACTTCCTCTGGTAAAAGGGATCTCCCCATCAAAGAAGAGTAATATAACAAAGAATGCAGATATTTTCTTTACTTGAATGTGCAGATACTATCCTACTTGGTACAGATTCTTGATAATAATATTAAAAAAACTTTGTTCAACTTCTCCACAGATATAAGTTGTGTTAGTACTAAATATAAAATTTTAAAAAGTGGCTAGTAAAGATGCCACGACTATATACCTTTGCTCCTTAGAATCCCTAGGCAAAATCTGATTATTTTAACAACAGACTTCAATTTAATAATCCTAAATACAAAGGTAGAAAATGTGTAGAATGCTGTCAAGGTATTGACCCTATAACGCTTTATTTTTCCCAAATCACGAAACAGCTTTATAAACTCGAGAACAATATTTTTCTTAGGGGGAAAAAAACCAGAGAATAATATTCTGAATTGAAAAACAGATAAATCATGAGACAAGCAACTCGAAAGTATCATTTCAAACCTTATACCAAGCTCCTTCCAGCCCTGTCTTCCACAAAGCAGTTACAACATCTCTACGAGATCCCATTATACCAAGATAGGCACCCAAACCCATTGAAGTATTCAAGCCAAAGGCTGCATCCCTCTCTGACATCCTACGCTTCCTTGGCCACAGGCCCTGTGCTCCATGATACACTTCACAGGTTTCTGGGAACTGCATGTCAAGTGAGCAAGACGAATTGCACATTTTTGATGTGTCATCCACTGGACCCATATCCTCTGGATCAGACCAGGGACCACCAAACATATTACGCCTGTGCCATTCTTCGGCAGGGGGATGCAATTCTAACTCACGGAGTAACAAACCCGCAGCATCAGCACCTCTAGGCCGGGGCATATTCTATGTCAGAATCCAATGAAAGAGGTTAGTTAGAGGTCTCTATCTTTGCAAGTGAATTAATGCATATTATCAGGAGTCTGATAACCATAGACCATGAAGCGTTAACATTTTAAAGAGAAATTAAACTTGTTCAACGAAGTCTGGCTTTATGTCACAAGTCACATAATGTCTCAAAGATGAAATCAAACAACCCAGTCAAAATCATATCAATCCACAAGTTTTCGTTCATTACAGTAAAATGAATATGTATAAGGCTGTGCCCCTTCTATGCACACATTATCCGAGAAGAAAAGGAAAAAAAATCATATCAATCCACAAGTTTTTTAACTGCATCTTTGCATAGAGGGTTGTGTCTAGACTATCGTCAAGATATAGAAATATCTACATATATACTAGTTAAAATCTATTAGCATACAAGTATTTTTAGAACTGAACATATTTATCTAATAACATGATAATGATGCATATTAACTTTTGATTTGATAATGAAAAATCCTATTTTCACATCAAATTTTATTTTAAAAAATAATAAGTAACATAATAAAACTAAAAACATCTGAAAGAAAGACAAAAGAGACTGAAAGATAACAAGCGTACATTAATAAGTTCTAATTAGTAATCTATGTTTCCTAAACTAAATTTATTGTAAACATTGTATAAAAATTATATAAATATAAATTTAAAATATCTACAGAAAGTAGTACATTAGTATTTTGTGTTAAAGTATATATTTATTGCAACTAAATAAATCAATATACTTATCTTTTAATTTCAAAAAGACAATTAAAAGATCATATTAAAAATTGTAAAATAATATTTGATAAGAAGGAAACAATAAAAAATTAAAAAGAGAATGATAAATAAATAAAATAAGCAAGGGAGAGAATTAGATAATTGTCAGGAAAGAAAAAAGGGATTACTGGATTTGAAATATAATAGACAAGAAGAGAGAGTGCATGTGAGGCATGCAAGGAATTGGAAGTAAAAAATAGCATTGCTCTAGGAAAACATGGTTAGCTTCTACATAGAACCAATTTATTCATACAACCTTAAAAACAATTTATGCTCTAGGAGAACATGGTTATTTTCTGACAAAATTAACTTTCAAGATACCTGTATAAGAATGAAAAAAGAAATGAAATGTCATGCGAGCAGATTTTTCTATAGAAATATCGTGTTTTACAAAACAAACATGGTGTTCTGCGACAACAACATTATTTTTTATTTTTGCTAAATGACAACACCATAATTTTTAATTTAAAAAATGCAAATATTTGTTTTCCGTGAAAATAAATAAATTTTTTCATAAAAAAAAATATATTTGAAAATATTTTGTAACTCAGAAAAATATCGTGTTCTATGCCAGAATACCAATTCCTATAATAAAGAATCCTGTAATTTTCTTTTTAGAGTATCATTGTGTTAAACACATAAACAAAAGAAACAAATACATAATTACAGAAAAAAAATTGCGCTTCAATCAACAAAAACAATCGTATAGCTTGGACAAATAATACTAAACACAAAGTGTTGAATATTGGTTCTAAGTTCTATTAATACTATTAACCAAAGTTCTAAACACAAAGAAGTTGCAATTATGGATCAGAACCTGTTCTACTACCAGAAGATTCAACCGTCAAAAAAACTATCATTCCTCGATAGTATCCAGAACACGAAACATATGATTATGATGGTATCTTCACCCTTAGATAAAGTACTTACATATACCGAATATAGATGCGACTATGAAGTATTCTAAACATATATTACGAATGAGGGTAAACAATTTTCAATTACCAGTTATTTAAATTTCAAAGATCACAGTGAATTAAATCTTAGTAGTTTACTCTCTTTTTCGATGCCTTGTAATGCTGGTCCACTTTCAGGATGATGTACAAGTAGAACAATCAATGTTATTGTGGTTGTCAAAGATTACGTGCAGTAAACTTCATAAATTCTTAAATTTTACAGTAAAGGCATTTCGGACAAAAACAAATTAGTGATAACTGATAACTAGGTAGATAGCATTGCAATGTGAAGAATCTAAAGTTAAGCACATACTTTTCTGGCATTTGGGAGGTGATGTGAGACAATGATAAAACCTCCGAACCTCAGGAGGCAACATTAAAAGCAAGAGTTAAGCACAACCACTAGTGTAAACTGTGTTCACCCTTGACAAATTATTTTTGAGGTTTTTGAAGCCGGATGAGGAATAAAATTATAATTCAACACTTTCAGCACACATGATTCATCAAGCCTCTAAGGCTGATCTAAAAATGTTATATCACCTTCCCTTAAAATCCATTTAATTTCATCAAAGAAGTAAATGCTGCATTCAAAGTTAACATAACATTACCATATTATTTGAATAGTGTTCTGCCAATTCTATCATTCAACCAGAAAGGCCACATGATTCATCAAGCCTCTAAGGCTGATCTAAAAATGTTATATCACCTTCCCTTAAAATCCATTTAATTTCATCAAAGAAGTAAATGCTGCATTCAAAGTTAACATAACATTACCATATTATTTGAATAGTGTTCTGCCAATTCTATCATTCAACCAAAAAGGCATAGCGCTTTTGTGACTAGTAAGAGTAGTTATAAGAAGAATTGTAGTACCTGCATATGGGGGCCAAGGGCTGCTTCTACAACTTCAGGCAGAACAGTGTAGTTCCCATCGATATAGTGAAGGCGAACCTGTATGTTGTTGCTTCCCACTTGAGATACTGGCAATGGATGTGCCAACCCGGATGTTCGCCGACAGAGATCCATTAGTATAAGGAAGAGAACCTTAACCTGCAAGAAAGTAACAGTATCTGGAACAACTGAATATAGACTATAAAGAAGATCAGAAGTTAAGTAATGCTTATTAAATGTCAACTTCTAAAAACAAGAAACCAGTTCCAAACTGCTGAATTAATAAATTAATATGAAAATATTTCAGTGTTAATAAGCTCTTTACAGGTAGGAGCAGAACTTTAATTCATGTTCTATATACATATGAAGTTTCTTTCTGTTCAAGAATTCACAGTTAAAATTATATGATGATCATCTTTTACCTCTTCAAATGCATATCCTTGACCAGCATTGCCATAACCCAACCTTGACCTGCTAGCTGGACCTTCCTCAGCTCCTTTTGCTCCAGTAACACCCTGACCAACCCGAGACGCTTGCCCTTCTTCTGTCCTTACCATAGCCGACGTGGGTTTTGTAGGACCAGAACTAATTTCTTCTACCTTACCCGGGCCATTCAGCTGAGCTTTCTGTGTAGCAGTCTCAGCGTTTCTTTGAGCCCCACCAATAAAGCGGGGTAGTTGTGTTCGGCGGAAGAAAAAACAAAAAAGCAAAAGTTGGCATAATCTATGGAGAAAATGACAATCTCCAATAAGCCTTACAGCTGGAGTTCCCGGAAAAGTTCCTGTATTAATACTTATCGGCATAAAAGAGGAAGGGCCATTTATGGGGGTTGAGGTTGAAGTGGGGACTCCATCTGGAGTGTTACTGATCTTGGCAATAGCTCCTTGTACCCAAGCTTGCATCTGAGTACTTCCGGTGGAGTTTGCTGTACCACCTTGACTTCCTGAAACCCACATTGTACAATACTGAAGATGTTATCCTAAAAGACTGAGAGCATTAGAAGAATATCATGCAACGAAGTACTGTATACGAACAACTGATATTGATAACAAATAGATTAAAACAGAAAATTATATTGTTTTAACTTTTAAAATAGTAAAACTGAATATTTAGTTTACACCTACCTGGAGTGGCTGCAGGAGAAGCAGCACTTTGAGTAGGACTCGTCACCATAGTCCGG
Organism: Kitagawia praeruptora; assembly: GCA_037693485.1. Lineage (NCBI taxonomy): Eukaryota > Viridiplantae > Streptophyta > Magnoliopsida > Apiales > Apiaceae > Kitagawia > Kitagawia praeruptora. The sequence continues at coordinate 98,621,336 of CM075354.1, read as the reverse complement.
CCGACACCTGTGCCTGTTGTAACTGCATGGCTTGCCAATGTACGGCAGAAACTTGCATAACGTCGCAAGCGAGTAATGAAATGGGATGCTAAATCAAGTATGGCATCAACATAAGCCTGAAACAGTAATAAAACACACGGGCAGACCCTTAGTTGACAAACTAAAACTTTGGCATCAGCATTTTGTTCTACTGATGTACTTGCAAAATGTAGGAATTTATATTAACAATATAGTGCTGTAAAGGATTGGACAGTTGCTAGTGCATATTGTGTTTCTTTCCCACCTAATTGCTAAGTTACCTGGACTCGGTTGGAACACTCCAACATGGACATAAATCTAAGGGTCACGCTCAGACACAATATCAATTTATTTGACTGCTGAAAAGAATCTTGCAATATCGCTCCATGATCAAAAAGTTAAAAATTTGGGATGTGAATGGCTAAATCATTGGCTTAGTTCTTATAAAAATAATTCATATATTTCTTTTTGTTTTATAATTGTTTTGTGGGTATGTATACATCTTCCTCTCGCAACAGGCACACATTTAAATCATATGTATATAAACCTCACTGTAATGACGCTCACCTCGCCTTACGCTTAGGCTCTAGTGACCCTTTATAACCTAAATAACAATCCATAAACCTAGTCTACTGCTTGATTTTTTTTGCATTCTGCAACTTCTTCTCTCTAAAGGGCTCAATTCTGTTTCCAATGCAAGAAAAAGGTGAAACAACTCACCATTATGTACATTGAGACTTTACATACCTGGATGGATAAGACTAAAGCAGGATCCACAGCCATTGCTTCAGGATCAATGCCGGATAATGTCTCGCCAGATGCTTGCCAAGGCTCTGGTACCAGAGCTGATGGATTAATTAGCGCTGATTCAATTCCTTTTCCCAGCATATCCAGCAACAACCTAGCTTGCATATCAAGAACCATTGCCCTAACTTCTTGGGCATTTGTACCTTCTAGTAATCTGCACTTTATTCTATCCAGACTCTGTGTTTAATTAACATTAGATGCGTTAGTATCATATTCTCACATCTGCGCTAGAAGATCTAAATATAAACATGTGTCAGAAAAGGGACAGAATATAAGAGACAACATGTCAAAAGCTAAGAAAAAATATAAAAACTACATCAGGCATGTTATTAAAATGCGAAGGGATGAAAGTAAACATGCAGAGGATGAAAAGCAATCTCAGAACACCATTTTAAATTACTATCCTGAACTGGAGTAGGTGGGTCGTTATAAAGATCAAACAGCACAAGCATAACCGTAAAATGATGGTTGCAGAGCTGCACAAATCATTCATCCTAAACAGAGTTCAGACCAAAACACTTTTGATTCATAACTTTACGCAATTTATAACTAGCAGAAACTTTTGATATTCTAGAGATAATGTTGTGGTCAAATATGTTTGTTTCTAGTTGATGTTAAGTAAATAAGGGTAGGACCTTATGGCACTACTACAATATTATATATGCAAAACTTTTAACAGTATAGGATCGTATGGTAAAGAACAAATTTTTTTTTTAAAAGAGAACATAAAAAAAACCCAAGTAGCAGAAAACCTCAAAGAGACAAATATAAACATTTACAGAAATTATAGGAGATGAAAGAGCAAAAGTTTAACAAAACATACAGGACCATACTGTTGCCTATGCGGTGTAGAAGGAAGAGAATGGAAATCTGCATCCAGCACTGCTATGACACTGTTTAAAGAAACTGGTAAACCAAAAACAAGATATAACCAAATGATTGTTAGGAGATGGTACATCACAAAAAACTATGTACTTGGACTAACTTAACAGATCTCATTACCAATTCCATCCTCTGCAGCACTCTGTGTACATCCAACAGCATCCCACCAATCAACTCCTACCAATAGACTCCACCAAAATCTGTCAAGTTGAAGCAATATAACTGAATACTTGTGTTCGAAAAAACAACTGTTTTGTTTGGCAAAAACAATAATTGACCTGGTTTACAAAATCACTTTGGTATAGCAATGTCAGATTCAACTACCTAGCACTGCAAAGAGAAATAGACTTGAACATACAAAACTAATACTTGGCCTAGATAACCCACTAAAATAACAGTTACTAAACATATACCTCTCTGCAATTGCCCGTTCCCACGTTGCAGTGTTTGCCTTAATTTGATTAGTAGGAACAGCAGGAGGTAGAACACGAATTATCTTCAGTATGGTACTATCCTTGCTCGTATCATGCCAGACAGAAGCTGAACAACAGCTTGTAGAGGAGAAAGCAGGAGATGCAATTGCAGAACCAACATTAATCTGGTAGTTATCAACAGGTGTGAAGCTTGGACCAGAAAAGATGTGAACTCCGCCTCTCAGAAAAGCAACTGCAATCTCACCCCCATGAGCAGAATATACAATCCGAGCAAGAGTTCTTACATCACTTGGAAGATCAAAAGGATCAAAACTGACCCTATTTTCATCATCAACACCTGCATCATATGTATGGCGCCCATCAGAGCATAACCCGCTTGCAGCTACTTGACGAGTTTTAATATCACTAGTAGTTGGAATGCACTTATTTACTTTAGTCACCCAAACTGTCTGCATCGGTGCCTGTCCTCCCAAATTGGAAGTCGGGTTCCCGAATATTTGATGAAGAACAACATGCTCAACAGACGATTCCCAGCGTTGAACTCTCCATCCTGTGATTGAGGGGCCTTCATCAGGATCATAAGGGGACATGTACTGCCCTGCAAAGAAAAAAATTTCAATTATTTGGTTACACTGCTAATAAACAATTAAAATGCATTACCTTTCAATATATCATTTCTTAATTAACACTGGATATAATCGAGTTGTAGCTTTTTCATTATACAAATTTAAATACATATATAACCTAAAATTATGAACCTAATATATGGTGTGACAACCAGTGAAAACTGAAAAGAGTGGGAACCAAGAGCTACATCGGAAAGATTGGGGAGCCACCCTTTGAAATCTAGAATCCTTCACCATCCGGAGTTCATTTTTGGACCATTTAGACTTCTAAAGGACATAAATAGGCATATAATATTTATATCTTACATCTGGAAATTAGCTAAATGCCTTTATTGGCCTAGACCTACTACAATATGTATTAAGCACGCTAGATATGTTGGAACTAATTAGAAAAGTTAATAAATGAGATATCAAAACTCGATATAAGTACCGAATCAATTATATTGACAAATCGACTTGTACAACTAAAATGAGAGATTAGACATCACTTAATTAAAAAAACAAGTACTAATTATCTTCAAATCACAAAGAGATTAGAAGTTAACAGTTATTGTAATTATCCCAAAATATATTATTATTGTAGTAGAGTCTTAACACTGTTTGTGCTAAAATTATAAATATTAGTAGTATGTATAACAGACTATTACTTTTACAGTGAACTTATTCAAATTAATTCAGAATCTTCAGTATTTAAGATTGAATAGTACCACTTCATTGAACGTATTATCATAATTAAAATATCTATCTTAAAAATAAATATAGGTACAGATAGACCATATAAAAATTATTTTACTGATGGTTTATACTTATAATATATGTTCTTTTTAAAGAGTCATTAAAACCCAAACCACTCGAGCCACAGAGAACCCTGTAACGTTCACCCAGGGAAGCAGATACGTACTTGTAATTGCACCTGAATAGCTAGAAGTATAATAAGGGTTCGAGTTTACTCATTGAAGTCTGCTGCATCTTTCGTATTTTTCTGCAATTACTTAATCAGGTTCTCAAATAAACACCTCACAGCACTTGCATACAGTAACAATCATAGACCTTGGCTAACAATGAAGGCATTCAAGAAGACAACACCAAACTTGGATAAAGCTAGAGAGCATATGATTGGTAGAGTAAGCATATATTTGTTTCCTTCCAATATAATCTCCTCAAACTTGAGCTTCACTGGTATGACTACAGTTAAATTCGATGCTAACTTCAACAAAAGATCGAACTACTCTAATGGTCAGCAAACAACCTAGTCTGGCTAGACAGTACAAGTCCCAGGCCTTCATTCGTCCTGCCAAGGGCCCTTGACCCATTTTAATCTCACTAAGATAACATACTTAATACGCATTTCAGGCAATTTCTTGAAAGATTACAAAGAATTATATCACTTAAGATCTTGCTGGAAAGTGTCTTCAGGTAAGGATATCTACACAATTTTTATAGCTTATATTGATAGCAAAATCAAATTAATAGCCATAGACATGGAAGAAACACATTGTAAAGATTTAATAAGAAACACACATATAAATGATAAAAGAAGCAAGAGAACCATAATTTGCGCTGCTACATCATACTCATGCCTCATAGTTTAAAGGTCGACAAGCAAATTCCACGAGATTACACTAGCTACAGACTAACTAGTTTATCTACAGTACAGTGTGAACTGCAATAAGTGAATCGAGAACTACACTGTTTTAATTCAAGATAATGTTAGTCCTTAAGTAAGTCAGCCAGTACTCAATCAATGAATTTAAGGCCAAGAAATAATAATTCTTTTTTAAATAACTAAAAGGCCAAGACTTACTATTTCTTTTTTATTATTTATATATAAGAAATAATAAATTTTTTACTACATACAAGCAAGGATAACAGATAAGCAAATCAGATCAGGCAAGATAAAAAAAATAACTAATGCTAGGGAAGTAATTAAAGTCTCATTCAATATCCCACCATGATATTGGTTTAAAATTTTAACTTTAAGATCTTTACCAGGTATTCAGGTAACTGACTATTACAAGACCCCAAAGTTGCTAGCTAATAAAAATAGGGATCATATGCTACTATCTTTTTGAGTATATCTACGATCAAAAAGCACTGACAATGTAATCAATAAACTATAATCAAGTCAAAACTTGCCAAGAAGATTTTTCGAGAGACACAAATTTATCTCATCTAGTCCTTAATCGTCCAGAAAGCAAGTTTTAAATTCAAATAAAGGTTTTCAGAAACAGCGCGCACAGACACACACACACATGCTAGGTTACATATATAGTGTCAAGAATAAAGATAAAGACTTGCTAAACAATCGTAAGACAACATATGCATTTTCATCATAATATTAGTACCTTCAACAATTACAATCGTTATCACTGAACCACCGCGAGTAGGATCGAAAGCAACTGCAGTAACTCCAGACCCCCAGGTAGTGGTTGCTGCTGATTGAGCTGCAGCTTCTGGACTTACATATGCAGAAAAATTTGAAACAGGTGAACAATGAAGAGCCACCATGTCACTATATTCTTGCTCTGTTTGCTTTTTCCCTTGCTTTGCTTCTAATAACAGATACTCTTGCCAACTAAATAAATAAGCAGCCAAAGGAGAGAATCCATCCCAAGAAGGAGGATTCAGGGAGGGAGGAACCCCGCTCCCCACACTTGCCTTTGGGATTGTTTGAAATCCATTTCCAGGGCCTGGTGTAACTTCCCAAATAACAACCGTAGATGGATTTACTATCGGAACCCCAGCCACATGCATGGCTCCAGAGTCTGTTACTATAGCATCAGCAGCCATAATACCACTTGGCCCTGCTCCCAGCAGTCCTTTGCTTGTACAAAACCATTTTGATGCTGCACCACTCTGAGTAGGGGGCCACTGGGACCAGTGCAGTTGAACAGACCCCGATGAGAAGACGGAGCAAACACAGAGAAAATTTGGCCACCCAGCTGAGAAAAAAAAAAGCTTCAGAAAATTGCATGCTAAAATGGGTAGTTGGGTACATGAGTACATTCTCCTGCTAAACCTTTTGCATTATGCAATCACGAATTATAGGAGAACTATACAACAGCTGAGATTGTGCAACTACGTCTTAGAAGTTGTTTAATCGACATTTAAGTATCCAGGAATTTCAATTTCCTAGGAAGTAAAAGTTTGTAACGCTGTTTGGTTGACAATTTTATGGGAAGTAGCATTTTTTGGGAAGTCAGAGTACCCACACAATGTGGGAAGTTGCTTGCTCACCCTCCCCTTGGTCACTTGCACTTCCTAGGAAGTACAACTTCATACCTTTCAACCAAACATATTTTTCCACTTCCCAGGAATTTCATGAAGGAATTTAAAACCTAGGAATCACAATTTTGAAAGAAAATAAATACTTACAAGCAACCAAACAAGAACTTAAATAGTTACCATCTGCCTTAGTTTCACAACTCCAGGTATATATAAATATTATAGTGATAACGATCTCATGCTACATTCCCACCACCCCACCCCACCCCACCCACACACAATGGAAAAGAAGCATTTCAACCTCAATTACTCTTGATTAGAGCACCTAACAATGGCGTCCTGTTTATTTCTTGTGAGCCTTAGATAATGTTGCAAATGAATGGACCAAAACTTGGTACCAGAACTTTATCGCAATTTTTGGCAATACCAGTTGCACAGCGTGACTTGTGTTGACAAGTAAAGGCATCTGAAGATTTTAATGTATTTTAAATTCCAGATAAGAACAACCTCCAATATGACAGAACCACGATCAAGATCACATTACTAGGTAAAAACTAATAATACTCAGCAAACAGTCATAATATCAGGCTCACAGGAAACCTACCTGAAGCTTGAGGCTGCTGGGAAAGGAATTTCTCTTCTAAAGTTGTCTGTGTGTTACTGCCAGATCTTGAGGAAAGCCACCTGTACTGAAATCCATAATACAAATCCCAAAGTACTATCACTATCCACGGTGCAGATAATCTAGATCAAACTAGAAGACAATAATAAATAGCATACCGGAGACATCCCTGATAACCATTTTGTAACAACTGCAATATCCTGCCTCCACTCATAATCTCGCTGCCAACAACTAGCATCTTTTACGAGGTTAGCTGTTCCCTGAGTAAGCATATCAGATGTAAGCTCGAGAATATAACAATCTTTATAATAACTTGGTAGGACATTATGAAAACCAAGCAAAATTTCATTTAAATGCATGCTCAGCAGTATGTGCCAAAAGGCTGTGCAGTGGTGCTGTTAGGACCGCTAGGTAATTAAGTACTTGGAGAACAGACTTGAACAATGGCGGCTTACCTGTGAAGGGTGAGTCCAGATGGTGATCCGACCATGGAAATTAGCTATTAATAATGCACGAGGGCACGCAGCGGGAGACCATTCAATAAATTGAACTGAATCACGAGGAGAATCTGCAACATAATGCAGTGGAAACAGAACTAAGTCATCAAAGTTCTCTATTTTCATTAAGTGGAAAGCAAAAGATTTTTGTTTTGTTTTTACTTTCCTTTTGATAAGGAAGAATAAGCTTACAAAAGTACAAGGACACAAAAACTAGAGTTCAGTTTCTTTCCTGCTACATATAAAGCCATAAAATTTTTGTGCAATTACTTCAACCAGAATGCATGACAAGGCAAAACATTAACCATCAAAGAAGCACTTTCCAGCTTCTTGATAAAAAAAAAAGTATCATTTTCTGTCGGAAGATTAAATTCTATAACACTTACCAGATATAATACAAGTATATAACTGCTCTATTTATTCAAGACATATCAGTAATGAGTATACTACTATAATTCGCTTGCAATATTACAATACTTAATTTTGTAGATTACTGTAATTTGAGACAATTTCCAATATCTAGAATTGCATCAATTAGATTTATATAGAAAATATGAAAGCAGTTCTGAAAATTAGACAAAACTAATTCTAATGATCAAATTAAGTGAGACGTCTATTTAAGAATGGAGAATAAAAAAGATAACCACTTTTGCTTCAATACCTGCTATAACATTGAAAACTGTGCACTCAGTCGGTCGTTCGGGTATCACGATATGTATAGGGATCCAAAATGGTGCATTTGCAGTAGAGCTACAACGGATTTGCAACAAATAACATCACTCCAAAAGATTATACAAAGCACAATTTTACAAATTTGAAATTTAAAACCACTGCTTTTAAAACATGGACGTGCTTTTAATCTGACCTTGGAATTCTTGCACAGGTTTCTGATGCACAAGCTATAGCATTTAGCTTTCCACACCAAGCAACAGCACTGTAAAACAGCAGGAAAAGATGTGAATAGATGAATGTCATAACAGTAAAACTTATATTTTCTAGAGTTCCTGATAACTTCATAGGAAACTTGAGAAACATTAAAAGTACGAATGACAAAAGTAACAACTCTGGAATTTGGATGGACGTGTACATCAGAATAGACAATCTAAAAGCACTTGAAACATTCAACTCTGAAAACAAACTCAAATCAAAATATGTGTGTAGGGCTCACGACATTTAACAAAAGATTCCATCCACATGCTATTTCTTTTTGCAGTGCTAAGTCTCAGCTGTTGGTAGTGCACAGACAAGCGAAGAATTACCATAACCATGTATCCAATTGACAGATTACAAATGTAAGCAGTAAGCACACGATCTTCGTCGTGAACATTTCTATGAGATGAAGACAAAAATGCCTGATGCGATGCACAGAACATAGAAAAAGGGAATTAAATTTCTTTAAATTTAAATCTAAAGATAAATAAGTTGCAATCATTCTTTCTTTATTAAACATTGTATAAGTATTAGATGGTAGTTACTAATGAGGATTAGTTTCTTTTATCTAGGATTACTCGTTCTCTGAGTTTGAGATCTCTACATAATCTTTATTACTACTATTAAAGAGAATTAAATTATCTAAGATTGATAGATATATCTGCTTGCTTATTCTGTGCTCTTCCGATTCTCTGTGGAAATAGATTTTAGCCCATTTTCCCCCCTTTCCACCTATTTTCTAACATTTTATCCATTGCCCAACATCAAAACAGATATAAAATGACTAGGAAAAAGATTCCGTTCTAATACAAGATTAACTATTGGATGAATTAGTATGTTCAATAATCATACACACTACTTATTAACTTCTGCTTTGTCTAGGCACAATTATTTTGATATGATTTTGAAGTCATCCTTGCACTCCCAATATACATACAATTTATCAGGACTTCAATGGGAAACAAATTTTATAGTAAAATAAGGTTTCTAGCATGGACCAGCGTAGTCATCAGTGATCCCAGAAGATCTATCAACAAATTAATTATAGAGATACTTCAATAATCTAACAAACCCCTCAACTTTAACTGTCAGGTCATTTCCAAAACAGGTCAGTTCTGTGACTCAGTCACTTGCTCTTACCACAGCCAGCAATTTAGGCTACAAAAATTCATCTGTCAAGAAGCTTATTTTATGTATTACCGTACAAATTCTATAGTTTACCTTGTAAGAAACTCTCCGGAGGCAAAAGAAAATAATGCATGCACAACATATGACATTATCTTGTGTGCTTCATTAGTGTGCAACGCCAGGGGCGTGTTTCCAACATAAGAATTTTACCACGAGAACAATACTTTGGAGCTATTGTCTAAATATTGTTGTTTGGGCATTTGATCGAACATTTTATATGTTTATATACATTTGAAAAAAACAATATACTCTTTAAAAATTCAAAAGAAACAAATCTCTGTATATGCAAACTACTACCTACAATGATAACTTGCATTTTCTCTTCTATGGGTTTTGCATTTTGTTGCTCTCTGTAAATTGAGCTTTCGGTCTATATTTTTCTCACATCCTTTTTAAAAACTAAAATCTCTCATTCGCATTCAACTTTCTCAACTTATAACTGACTTTCCATGTATACACTATTAAAGCTGAACCTGAGATCTTTTGTAGTTGATAATTGATTTATCGGTTTTTGTTTGGTCAATCAAATATTTTATATAACATAGATACATAATACTACATATGTTGATTCATATTAAAGATATAATAATATTATAATACAATATTTTAAATATGATGATTCCTACTTCAGATTTACTTTCAATCCTATTACAATTTTTATTCTATATATATAATTCTTATTCAAGATTTATCAATAGTGATAATATAAAAACCCATTTCAATTAAAGAAATCTAATTATTTGTAATTTTATATATGTTGATTCTATAATATTTATTATTAAAATTTTAAATTATGTTAATTTTTTAAATACGCTTGAAAATTTAAGCATATAAAATAAAAAGTATAGTTGGTCGGTGGTCATTCGAATTATGGGACTACTAAAATCACATCAAAAATTTGTTTGTAATCTTAAAAATGTACTTATATCCTAATATTTTGCATACCTTAAGTCTATCATAAAAGATAAACCGGAGATCTTTGTAAAATAATGTATTAATATAGGCCATATTAAATTCATTTTATAGTATATTGTTCAGATCAAGGCTCATCTGTCTTAGGTCGTTCATTTGGGTTATAGGCCCTACTAAAATCAATTAAAGATTATAGTCGGTCATTAGTTTTTAGTTAACATAAGATCCCATATATATTAGAAGTTAAACTGTATATCTTCGATATCTTTCGTAATTATTCGATCATTTAAATATAAGTCTAAAAACAATTGAAAGTTAAGATTTTTTTTTAAAAAAAAATGTTATAATATTACTCGCACAACTAATTTTTAATATTAGATAATATCAAACTTAGTTAAATTCTTGCAAGGGCTTTATGCATGGTTGTTAACAGAAAAGTGTACTATGTAAACATTGTATTCTCCCCCTCATGATTGTATATTCACTTCCTCTCTAAAGCTTGCATGCTCTTTCCACCTCCAACTTTATTATCCAAATAGTCTATCGAGAAACTTACAAGATTACTTTCATTGTCTTTGATGTATCCAATAATAGAAATAAGATATTCAATTTGCATTTTTCCTAAGCATCTCTACATGCCGGTTTGAAATCTCAATTCTGATCCATCTACCAACATCACGAACTTTGCTAGTACACAAAAAGGCGAGAACATGAACAAAAACTGCTCAGTTTCTATAACGGAGTCTTAATAAAAGTTTCTACATGCTAAAACAAAGAAGCAGGACCTTGTGCAGGCTGGAAAGTAATTAATTGTACTTCACTTATGTCCTTATTTATCCTAATCTCGAGAAGAATAACAATTTATATATAATATTCTAACAGGTTAGGCATCTAATGCTTAATCACTTCATTACTGGGCCACCTTCCTCATAATAATGTTCTCTTCTTTGTTCATTCCAGTCTATCATATCCACTATCATTTCTATCCTAACCATATAATAGTCCAATTTTACTGCATTTCCATACTAAATCGCCAAAATCCTATCTCGGTAAATTCACTAGTTATTGCAGAACCACCAAAATCTAAACTTTGATTCAAATCCCCAATCCGAATACGTATATTCTTCAATCTCTCAACAATCACCGAGTAAACTTGTTAAAATATTAAAAACATCACATAACAGAAATCACCTGAATTCCCAGACACAAAATCATCAAAAACAACTTACAAATTTCAACAATTAAACTACTTTTTTAATCACACAATTCAATAATCAAAAGGTTGAAATCAACAGCAAGTAAAAATACACAAACATATATATCCGAAAAGGCACCTGAATTTTCGACAAAGCTCGGGAACACTCATTTTATGCAGCAAATTGGACCTCGGCTGTTTCAAGCGAATACAAAACACAACCGCAGTTTTGGCCTCAACATCCTCCTCCATGGGATCATCATTCTTCATCTCAACTCTTTCCTCCTCCTCTCCTTTCTCTTGGTTGTCTTGGACGATCAATTCCGCCTTGTCGGAGCCTTCAGCAACCGCCGAATCAACCGCAACAATAGCAGCAGGAGATGACTCTGGTTGTGGTGGTTCAGAGTCCTTAACAGTAGTAGTAGCAGAAGAAGATTGAGTCATTTGCTTGAAAATATATATAAGCCCTAGTTTTATATATAGAGAGAGAAAGTTGAGTGGCGGAAAGTCGCAAGTGAGTGCGACAGGAATGACTGTGTAGAGAGAGAGAGAGAGAGAGAGAGATTAATTTAGGGTTTTTGTTTATTGGTGTGGGAAAGGGGTAAAATTGATTGTAGGCGTTTTAGTGCGTGTGTGTGTGTTTTGATTGGGTGTTTGATTGCGTTTGTTGAGTCAATGTTTGGGTGGGGAACACCTTTTGTCTTTGTTTAAAGCTTTGGTCAATTTGTAATTGGTGGTCATAACTTTTTTCAATACACTTGCTAAAACATGAATGAATTGATGTTTACATTTTCTTATGTGATGATGTAATTTGTTTCTTTATTGAATTTTGGGTTTTCGTTTCGACTTTTAAATAAAATACAATTAAGTTTTTTTTTTTTGAGTAAAATTCCATTCATTAATAATAAGTCATACGACATCTAAAAAAATAGAACAACGTAAAACATAAACAAATACTGATTAATCCATAATCAGGCAATTTGTTGAAGATGATATTGCCCCTCTTGTATGGAAATTTATATGTACTCGCTGTGGTTGGACCTCCACCTGGGGCTAATGCTGCTTGAATATTCGACCATAAATGCAACATCCTACAAACTTGATTCACTAGATCAGAAATCATACTCTCACAAACAAAGGAGAGAACACCAAAACTCTCACCAGGGAGAGAAGCCAATCGGCAAAATACAGGCCGAAATAACAACAAATTGAAAATACAAAAGAAAATCCAAAAAAAGTTAGATCTGCCATCCGAACTACAAGATAGGCGGTTAACTCTCGAATCCACCAAATGCCATTTGAATCGAAGAGGAGGGAAAACCGGAAGCTCCGATGCTATAGATCTAGAAAAACAATCCAAAACGAAACAAACAGATAGAAATTCATACCCAACAAGGTAGATTATTGAAATAAGACAAAGCAAATAAAATAAAAAAAAAACGAATTTGGGGCTTTCCACCGGAAAAACTGATGGAAGCCCCGCCGAAAATGCTGCGGAGAAGAGGGAGACTAGTAGAGAGAGAAAAGAGAAGACAGAAGAGGAAAGGAATGCTAAATACAATTAAGTTATTACTATGAACTAGTTTATAACTAGACCCATAATTTATCACACAACACGAAATGAAACGAAAATTTAATGTTTAAATTTGCATTTTAGGTATACAATACGAACACAAAAATACACTATTAAAATTTAGTGTCGGTTTTGTGTTTACTCTTTGGATACGCGACACGACACGAAGTATATGAAATAAATAAATAATAATATTTATATAAGATATTTTTAGATTTATATTAAATAAATTAATATTTATTTGTAATATTATACATAGTTTTATAATATTGTCTTTACAATGTTAATATATATATTTAGTATATGTTTGTAATAATTTCACCGAAAATATCTATATATAAATATTTTATTTATTTATTTAATTCATGTTTTTATTTATATTTATACGAAAACACAACACGAAAAGTACACGACATGAAGGTACACGAACACGAAAACAAAAATTTACGAATCCTAAATGGGTTGTGTTTGGGTTGTGTACACGAAAGTACACGACACAAAAATACATGACACGAATGAATTGCCTGGTTTACTGATAACTTATGAATTGCATGGATTTTTTTGATAAATAAATTTTTTTTATGTTTTAAATATAATTTTATATAATCATTTCATTTAATTAATGATATGTATGGTTTAAAATTAAATATATTTTCAAGAGTAGCACTCTATGGAGAACCGTGGAGAACCCTCTGATTCTGTAGTAGAACCAAATGTTTTTAAATTTTTTTTTCCCATTCTCCAACAGAACCAAAATTTTAAAAATAAATAAATAAATAAAATTGTCACGTCATCACTGCCATGTCACCTGCCACGTCAGCAGTGCCATGTCATCAATGATGATGTCATTGATGACGTGACAGTGTCACGTGTAGTGCCACGTCATCAATGATGACGTCATCGATGATGTGGCACTGCCACTTCAGTAGTGTTGCCGTTGCAGGTGACGTGGCACTACCACGTCGGCATCTGTCCAGAATTTTTTCCCCCTTGTAAACCAAAAAATAAAACTTTGGTTCTGTAATAGAATCATAAATTAGTATGGAATAAGTGGTTCTCCACGGTTCTCCACGTAAGATGGTTCTCTATTGAACAATGACCATATTTTCAATTTAAATATGTTATTATTTGAAATTTGGATATTTAGTAGAGCCGTTTAAATATATAATATTTCTAGACATTTGATATGACGGTTATTATTCATTTACTAAAAATTTAACGGTTATTATTCATTGTATGGTTGAACCGTTGAACTAAACTACAAAATAATTATACTCATATTTGCTTATTATAAACGTATGCAAATTTTCTAATACGCTTTTTTCTTTAATTTGAATTGAATTTTTAAGACATTAATTTGGTACACGCTTGAATTTTTAAATGATACAGGTTGATAATAATTGTATATATGTTTCTCATGATATTTTTAGAAAATGATAAAGTTTAGTTAGAAAAAATAATATATTTTAACTAAAAAAGGTAATTAGTTAATTTTTAGTAATTGTAATATTATTATTTTATTTTATTAAATAGAACTATCCATGATATTATTGAAAAATAAAAGGTTTTAGTTCGTGAAAATACAAAAAATACATGTTTTAGCTGCGAAAGAAAATTGGTTAGTTATTAATAATTATAAGATTACTATTTAAATTTTATTAAATAGAATTGACCGTTGTGTTTTTAAAAAATGAGAAATTTTAGTTAGAAAAAAATAAAGTATGTGTTCTATCTAAAAAAAGATACTCCAATCAATCAAAACTAGCTTTGTAGCCCGTGCAAGGCACGGGCAACCTCTAGCATCACATGTAGTGCAATTATATATATGTATTCTTGTAAAATGATACATTAGCGATATATTAATGACATATTATTATTAATATAATATAGGAGGAATAATTTAGTAATTTCATGATAATTAGATTGTCTCTCGATATATTAATAAGGAAAATTATGAACGGTACCCCTCTGGTTTTGACTTTTATGAATGATACTTTTTTTTATGGATGGTACCCCTAAAACTTTTGACTTATTATGTGAAAAATTATGAATGGTACCACTTTACTGTTCATTTAGGGGTACCATTCATAACAGCCCAAACCAGAGGGGTTCCATTCATAATTTCCCTATTAATAATGAGCTTTCCAATATGTCCAAAACTAATGTCTAGTATAATGGTAAGTAATCTTTTTCCTAAGTTAGAGATCAAGCGTTCAATTCTCTTTAATACATTAGCGATATATTAGTGAAATATTATTATTAATATAATATAGTAGTTTAGTAATTTCATGATAATTAAATTGTCTCTCGATATATTAATAATGAGTTTTACAATATATTCAAAACTAATGTCTAGTATAGTGATAAGTAATTTTTTTTCTAAGTTAGAGATCAATTGTTCAATTCTCTTTATGAACAATTTTTTATAATATATGAGGGTTGTCTCACGATATATTAATAATGAGTTTTAGAATATATTCAAAACTCATATCTAGCATAGTGGTAAGGATTCTCACTTACAATGTATTTATGTTACTTTATAATTAAATGGTAAGAGGTAAAAAAATCTCACTTCTAAGTTAGAGGTAAGAGGTTTAATTTTCATTAGAAACAATTTTTTTTATCATTTATATAATATAGGAGGGGTAATTTAGTAATTTCATGATAATTAAATTATCTCACGATATATTATCTCACGATATATTAAATTATCTCACGATATATATTAGGAGGGGTCAATTATCTAATTCTTATTAGGAACAATTTTTTTATCATTAATATAATATATGGGGTTGTCTCACGATATATTAATAATTTGTTTTATAATATTTTCAAAGTTGTTGTGTAGCCATTAAGGAATCTCCCTTCTAAGTTAAAATTCTTTAATATTATATATGAGGGTTGTCAAGGGTACATTTCTTTTTAGAAACAACATCATTTAATATTATATATGAGGGTTGTCTTACGATATATTAATGATGAGTTTTAAATCATATTCAAATCTCATGGCTAGCATAGTGGTAAAGACTCTCACTTCTAACTTAGAGGTCATAGGTTCAATCCTCACTAGCGTATTTTTTTTCATTATTAATACAATATAGTAGCTGTGGTGGCATCTAAGTGGCAGTTGACGTGGCATCTACGTGGCCGATGAGGTGGATTAAATTGTCTTCCAAAACCCCCTGTTGTGCTATTAATAATATAATAGATGAATATCAGTAAGTATTAGTTACTGAAAAAATAGGAAAAGCAATACTCCTTCCATCCCATTTATATTGGCCATCAATCAAAAGACATGAATTTAGCAATCAACTGAAAACTGCCAAACTTAACCTTAATTATTTACATATTTAGAAAAAATTAACATATTTAAAACTTAATTTGGTTTAATAAGGAAAAGTGGTCAATACTCTTAGTACATGCAATAAATTATGGCCAATACAAACGGGATGGAGCGAGTATGTTTTACATGAAAATAAAATTGATTAGTTGTTGGTAACCATAATATTATTATTTAATTTAAATAATTAGGATACCTGTACCTCAAACCAAACTTTGATTGTTTCGATTTTAATATAATAGTTTTAATGGAGAAATTTGGTGATAACATATTCGGAGGTTGCTGGAATAATGAAATCATGAAAATAGGGGAATTTGGGTTTTTGGATGTTTGGGGCTGGACTTGAGAGTTAAGAGGCGTATCGACTTGTTAGATGTGTCGCATCATTTTCTAAGATGCCTACGTACATTATATTTATAAGGATCAAGCCAACACAGTTTTGTTAAGGATTGCTTTAATCCCTATGATTGTTAAGGGATGTATTAGGAATTAGTAGATTTTATCTTTTAAAATTATATTCGCGTTGGGATACCTTCCTGATTTGAAAAATATCGTTTGAAGATATTTTATATCATAAATTGGAGATAATTTATCATTTCAGAAAGAACAAATAGTTAACTTGGAGATTAAGTTAATAATTATTAAATGATTTGGGAAATTTAAGAGATAATTGAGGCAACCGAAAATGTAATGCCCCCAAATCATGATATACTCTAATTTGAGTCGTCACGCCATCTCATCATCACACATGTCACCTAATACAATAATACACAAAATCTGCTCCATAATATTACAACTTAACCCAAAATAATATTACAAACTACTCCTCAAATTCATTGTCATCATTACAACACAAAATATAAAATAAGGTCCTTAACAAAAGTTATTACACACTACTAATGCATTATAGCTATGCCAGCAAAACTCCCAGTCTGGTGAATACTACTTGTTAGTAGTATTTTTGTTGTTCGTTCGCAGGGAAGGACTGAATGTAATATCAAGTTCAAGTTTCTTATCTCTCACAATTTTGAAGTGTAGAAGAATGTTTGGTTTGTTTATAAACTAAATTAAACTAATTATCAATCGAGAATAAAATATATGAGGAAAACAATCCAAGAACTGGGGTTCTTCACTTGGTTTCAATGCACATTCAATATCTATGTGATGTCTACGTTCTTACTCTGCTGAAAACAATTCTTCTAAGGTTATAATGTTCTCTTCCAAGATACAATATAATGTCTACAACTATACCCTAATTGTCACTTCCGTGATACAATCAAAGACAATCATAAACTATTAAGCTCCAAGAATTATAAGTCTCACAACTCTCCTAATAATCTTCCAATCAAATATTCGAGTTATGTCTGTTAAATCATGTACTAAAATTGCAACTCCTCTTCCATGTTATTACAATCCCTAAAATCCAATCAAAGGTTCATGACTCCCCTAATTGTGTTAAGCCCTCAATAACAGATCAGCAAAGCAAGAAAATCACAGATAATTAAACACACATGAATACCAAGGAATACTACCCAATCCTCAGATTAGAGAATTAGTTACACATAATTAAAGAAGAAAACAAAATAATAATGATAATGAATGAAAACATAATATTGAAGAAAGAATTGAAGATTGAAAGTACCTTGATACGATTAAAAGCTATGAATTGTTATGATTTACAATGGTGGGATGTGTTTAAATAGGCTCTACAAATCTTGCCTAGCAAGAAATTGCCTTCTATTACAATTAGGATTTAAAGAAGGTACCCAAAACTGCCCAGAATACAATTAGAATTAGAAAAAGGGCAAAACAGTAAATTCCCAGCCTTCTTTAACAAGATCACGTGCGCGATTTAATTCAGCATATTTCTTGCACTTGTTTCCTATCCCAGGTTGTAGAAAATCTCTCAAGCTTCGCGTGGGCAGTAAGATCGCTGAAAACGGACTTCTAGAACTCCAGATATGACCAAAACAGTATAAGCTGCGCAGCCTTCCCGGAAAATCCGAATTTTAATCAATTAAATCTCCAAAAACGACAAAAGCTTAGATATTCTTGCAAACCTGCACAACTACACAAAACACATCAAAACTACACAAACTTGAGTCCAAAACAATCAATTTAAGCCGATATAGAATGTTCCAAGTGGATATAAAATCCACTTATCAAACACCCCCAAACTTAAACCGATGCTTGTCCTCAAGCATAAACAATTATAACTACCTAATTAGTACCACTTCCGTAGGTGATCACGGTTGCATTTGGCATATGCAACAAGCCCTTTAAACCCCTAGGCAGCCCTAGTGGACGAGTAAGGTCTCGTGAGGGTCTATAGCGAATGTACCCACAAAATCCATTTAACCTAATACAATGCAATGCATGAATGCAACTATTATGAAAATGCAAGATCCCCTTCAAACTCACCAAAACCAACTAACAAGCAAATATCTCAAAGAATGTAACAAATCCAAGCAGAGCTCGACTAAGTCCCCGTATACTAACAATACATGACAGAAACGTGCGTGTGTGCAATGCTCATCAGAAATACTCCCAAAACTAGGTCAAAAATCATACATGCTTTCCGTCAAGACAATCACATGTTTATAAACAGAATAGACTGTAGACACTTCATAACCTAGGAACACCTCCACCCTTATCCAAGGTAGACAGAAACTCATGCTTTATTACTAAACTACGACACTATATACAATACGCATGCTTATTTAACCGTGCAATGAATGAGACCCCAAAAGGCTTATACAATAATACCCATGTAGCGAGTGTTAGGTCAGCAATCCCAAACCACACGGGCTTTAGGTTACTAGGACTAAGTCCCCTCAGACTTAATTACTCGAGTATTAAAGAGCTCACTCTGGTTAATTTTGCACATAAACAAATAACTTATTGACTTTTTTTTTTCTTTTTTTTTCTTCTTTTTTTTTTCTTTTTTTTTTCTGCAATCTGGAATGAGCCTTTCTCATTTCCAACCCTAGACTACTCATATAAATATGAGCCGGCTACTAACCATTTGACACCTAGCCTTTATTAACAACTTAGCATGAAATTCCTGGTTTCCCCCAAACTCAGACTTTAATGTTCCTACGCTATAAATGGAATAACGAAAATTCTAAATATAAACAAGTGATTAAATCTCAAAACATCCCACAGGCATGACCCTAACCTAGCCCAAAAGCACCCCAATGAGACTGTGTAATAAATTTTGTTCCCGTAACATGCAAGTCAATTTCATAGAAACTATAAATCAGCCCTCTACTCATCATCATCACACCCAAATCAACATCCACCTATCAATCAGAATCAGCTCGTCCTAAGGGATCATGAAATATGCATGCCATGAAAATGCAACTAAATGAAAACTCACATGGTATACGAAAATAAAACAAAATGTCCTATATGAACACACGTAGATAATACGAACATAACAATCATGCATGAACTATCACTACTATGCAAACATGATATCCTATATGAACACAAAATACAATAATATATACAACTACTAATCCCCCAAATTACCCCCAAACTTAAAATATTCAATGCCCTCATTGAATGGAAGTAAATACAAGGGGTAGCAGAACATACCTACTCATCCTCGCTAGCAGCACCCTCGTCATCCTCGTCAGATGAATCAGGTGGAGGATACGGAGTCCGAGCTCCAAATATAGGCCACTGAACCGGAGTACTAGGTGACTGAAACTTCGCCTCCAAAGCTACACCCATATCCTCAGAATACTGACGACTGCTCACATGCATAGCATCCATTCGCCTAGTCATTCGGTGAAAATAAGAATCAAATACCGACATATCCACCATACGCCGCCGAGAACCCGCCATAGCCACTCTCGGTGCCCTAGAAACCTGTGGCGGAGCGCCCGCTCCCTGACCACCAGCACCACCAACTATAAAACCGAGACCCCTAGGATGAGGAATGCCGCCCGACCACTCCCCCATCCGGTCTATAGAAACATCATTAATAGAACTCAGAGGTTTATACACCGGCTCACCTTCGTACCCTTTAACCTTCGATGCATCACATAAGTACGCAATGATAGAAGCATAAGGAATACTAGCCGTCGAATTACTCCCCATATACCGAAGAATGTTTTGATTAATAAGGTACCCTAGGTCAACATACTCACCCTTGAGAATACCCCATAGTAGAATAGCTCTATCAACGGTAACTTCGGACACATGGGATGATGGAAGGATACTAGAACTAATGAAATAGAACCATGCCCGTGCAAACTTAGACAATGCTTGAGCCGGGAAAGTACACTTCTCGGTGGTACCTGCTCTACACTTCCACTCCGAACCTGGAATACATAGCTCATCAATAATCTCATTAAGATCAACATCATCTCTCGTCATTTTCCCCCAATCTGTAGCACCCCTAGGTTTAGGCGGTTGTCTAATCAAAGAACGAATAGCACTAAAATTGCAACTCCTCTTCCATGTTATTACAATCCCTAAAATCCAATCAAAGGTTCATGACTCCCCTAATTGTGTTAAGCCCTCAATAACAGATCAGCAAAGCAAGAAAATCACATATAATTAAACACACATGAATACCAAGGAATACTACCCAATCCTCAGATTAGAGAATTAGTTACACATAATTAAAGAAGAAAACAAAATAATAATGATAATGAATGAAAACATAATATTGAAGAAAGAATTGAAGATTGAAAGTACCTTGATACGATTAAAAGCTATGAATTGTTATGATTTACAATGGTGGGATGTGTTTAAATAGGCTCTACAAATCTTGCCTAGCAAGAAATTGCCTTCTATTACAATTAGGATTTAAAGAAGGTACCCAAAACTGCCCAGAATACAATTAGAATTAGAAAAAGGGCAAAACAGTAAATTCCCAGCCTTCTTTAACAAGATCACGTGCGCGATTTAATTCAGCATATTTCTTGCACTTGTTTCCTATCCCAGGTTGTAGAAAATCTCTCAAGCTTCGTGTGGGCAGTAAGATCGCTGAAAACGGACTTCTAGAACTCCAGATATGACCAAAACAGTATAAGCTGCGCAGCCTTCCCGGAAAATCCGAATTTTAATCAATTAAATCTCCAAAAACGACAAAAGCTTAGATATTCTTGCAAACCTGCACAACTACACAAAACACATCAAAACTACACAAACTTGAGTCCAAAACAATCAATTTAAGCCGATATAGAATGTTCCAAGTGGATATAAAATCCACTTATCACTACTAAGACATCTTCGATTTCCCTTTTCCTGCAGAGGGGTGGGTCTCCTGATTTTCTTCCTTTACTGTAAAATATAAACAAGCAATATCATGAGCGACAAAAGCGCTCAGCAAGGCTCCTACTAGAGTAGCAAGATGTACCAAATAATTTCCATTTATAAATGATATATTTATTAACGAAGTAACTATAAAAGAATGGAAAGGGTTTGATTAAAAACAAATTTCCCACTTACTCGCTTTCTCACAACTCAAGAACTCAAATGATCTCTAATATGTGAAACTCATGTATTAAAGATGGAAGGAACTCAAGGAGCACTGGTCTAGGTCACCTTTTTCCCCATAGTTGGTGATCAGCCGATCTATGGCACCTACTTTACTTCTAGCAGATGGATGCACTTATCACCCAGGCCACACATGAGCCTTATTTCACCTTTGTTCAAGTATTCTGAATTCTTGAACAAAAACATTACATGGACTCGATTTCTCGAATAATCCCGTTGACCAGTATCAGATGTAGATATGCATTTGAAAAGTAACAACACGAGCTCATTTATAAGAATAAAAGTACTTAAATACAATCATGATTAGCTAACTCGAACAATTGAGGTTATGTCTCCGAACATTTGTTTGTAGTCCCGAACAATTGAGACCACAATGCAATAACTTCTCAAGATTCATCATAGGATGTTGAAATCACATTCATCATCCAATTGGTTCGATTCAATGAACCCGCTCAATAGAATTAAATGGAATTATACTAATCTGAATCAATAGATTAGTATGTTGCTTCTCTTACAAGTTGTAATATAAGATGACTCTCAAATAGAATCACTCTTAGCTAACTTGAACAAATGATGTTAGCTCGTTATGATTGATTGAGGTACTGTCTTGAATGAATAAGATCAGCAAAATACACCAAGAATCTTCGATATTTGAATAATTTATATTTCTTGGAAAATGCTCACATAAGAGTAATTTACTTGAAATCTTTATTTTTATGAAAGTTTATGAATATAAAAGAGTATAGGAGTTCAGTCATCTTGAAGGAAGTTGGATAAAAAACTGATCAGCTCAAGAGTGTTGTTAGTCAAAGAGGCATGCCTGTATACATCTAATAACAAGCCTAACTGTTTGTAATGCTCTGCATTACCTACATGACCTCTTAACTGAGGAAACCTCTAGTTGTAGAGTTTCTACTTGTTCTGTACTTATAATAGGCACCAAATCCTAGTTGTGTAACTGTACTTATAGAGTTAAGAATAATGCTTGAAAGAAGTTCCAAGGTTCATGCCTCAAGCAAGAAGATAAAGACTGTCAAATAATCACAGTTGGGATTTGAAGAAATGAAGAATTTTCTGAAGTACCAATTCGAGAAGTATATTTGTCTATTCGAGAAGTCCAGCATTCGAGAAGTCAGGGATTCGATATCTCAAAACACTATTCGATATCTCAGAGATTCAATATGTCTACTACTCTATTCGAGAACTCAAGAACTCAACAAGTCAAAGTGGTATTCGAGTTCTCAAAGAGTCAACAAGTCAAATGTTCTATTCGACAACTCAAGGAATCCTGATGGAAAAGAGCTATTCGAGAAGTGGTTCGATATGTCAATATAACAGTGTTCGAGAACTCAGAGTTATCGATCAAGTCAATTCTAGTTCTCGAATCACTTACTTAGTCACTTCTCGAATACATTCTTGGAGACAAAATACTGATGAAATTGTACTAGTCTGAAACCTGCAACAAGCCAATGCACTTTATGGACCACAATCTGTAACGTGCTCTGGAAAGCCTACAAGGAAGCTTGGAGAGATATAGAAGAGACAAAGGGCTAAAGAAGTGGATCTGAACAGGCTTTGCAAAGTCAAATCTGTAACCGTTTGGACATTTACTCAAAAAGGATAGACAGACTAGAAAGTAATTTGTTCAGCTACCTTATTTGTAGTAAGTAGGGTGTATCCATGTTCCATAAGGATACAGCCTCACTTCCTTAGTCATCAACTTTTGTGAGTTAAGTTTTTCATACACTGTAAGCTATATCTCTATGAGAAAAACGAAGCTGAGAATACTATCATTTGTATTCACAGATTGTAGCAACCTTTATCTAATAATACATTAGATTAAAGTGATATTGTGTCTTATGTTGTTCTTTATCCGCACCTACACCTTGCACACACAAACACTTATCTGCTACATAGACTCGAGACAAGAAAAGTTCAATAATCCATTCACCCCCCCCTCTGTATTCTTTTACTGTATTCAATACTCAACAAGTGGTATCAGAGCGGGCTGTTTATTCAAAAACAGAAAAATGATCATGAGTTCGAATACACCAAAGACTACAGGAACGGTGAAAGTCCCTAAGTTTGACAAAGAGAATTATAACCTCTGGAAGATAAAGATGCAGTTGTTCATCAAAGAATCTCATCATTTGTATCCTGTGATTCTTAAGAATGGTCCATTTGTTCCCCAACAGGAGATTCCTGAAAAGACTGGTGGAACCACTACTATTCCAAGATCTTATGTGGCTAAGGATCCATCCAAATGGACAGAATCAGAAAAGGACATGGTTGCCCTTGACAGTCACCTCATGTTGCTGATTATAGATTCCATGGACATGTCAATGTTTGCAAACATTGCTTCATGTACCACTGCCAAAGAAATGTGGGATCACATTGAGGTGTTATGTGAAGGAACTGATGAGGTCAGAGAAAACAAGAAACAGATACTGGTCACACAGTATGAGGCTTTCATGACACAACCCAAGGAAAGCATTACTGAGATGTTTGAGAGATTTCACAAGCTAGTTACTGAGTTGCAGATGAATGACAAGGTTTACAGTACCAAGGAGTTAAACATGAAGTTTCTACTATCTTCACCAAACCATCTAGAGCAAAGGGTCATTTCTCTAAGGGAAAGAGATTTTAACAAAGTTACATATGATGTGCTCTATGGGGTTTTAAAAACTCATGAGCTTGAGTTGCTTCAGAAAAGGGCTATCCAAGCCAACCAAGGCAGAATGATAAACACATCATGTGCCTTGATTGTCAACAAATCTATTCAAGACCTAGAAGCATCTACAAGCCAATTAAGGATAGAGGAGGTAGTGGAAGAGGAAGAAACTGAAGCTGAGGAAAGTGAACCCGTTGAGGAGAAGGAGGAAGATGAGTTCTATACTCTTGAAGAACTAGATGGAATGGAAAACACTTCATATGCTTTCATGGCCAGAAAATTTCCAAACATCAGATTTAAGAGGAACCAACCCTTCAAACCTAAAACCCAAAACCATTCATTCAACAAGAGCAAGGCACCTGTGAAACCAAACAAGAATAAGTTCAAAACCAGCCATGTGGATAGGTCATCTGTAAGGTGCTATATATGCAATGACCTAGGGCATTTTGCTAGTGAATGCAAGAAGCCTAAAAAGAAGGATATAGATTATCTTGAGCTCGAAGCTAAGTATGAGGCCCTTCTGAAAAAGCAGACACAAGGTAAGGCCTACATAGCTGAAGGGAAGTGTTGGGATGATTCTGACAGTGATGGAGAGGAACAAGAATTTTACAATTATGCCTTGATGGCCAATTCCAATGATGACACATCTCCATCAGACCCTCAGGTACCATCTCTCACTACTATAGACATGTCTGTTTCAGAGTATAAATGCATGATTGAACAACTATCTGTTGAGATGTTTAACATTCATACTAGTATGACTGCTGCTAATGAAGAGATTACTAAACTATCTACTAGAAATGAAATGTTAATAAAAAAGAATGAGGAACTTGAGCTAACTGCTATGCAAGTAGAAAACCTTAAGAAAGAAGTTGAATATCTGGAGAATAAGGTTTTGTGTGCTAGTCAGGTTGAAAAGGCTCTTAGGGATGAATTAGCTGAAAATGAATTCAAACTGAAAACTTTCAAGAAATCATCTGGTCTAGTGCAATCCTACTGTGAGAAAATTGAAGCAAAACCCAAGGCTGCTATTGGACTTGATTATGGCACTCTTAAACAGAGAAAAGGCTATGCTATCATTAAAGATGACACAGTTGTTCATGAGGAAGTGCCTCACATTTTGAAAAAGACTGAAAATCCAATTTTTAAGGAATCAACATTTGAAATTGATGAGGATGCCTTACTCATCAAACAAATGTTGAATGATGAGGATGAGGCACAATCCAATGAACAACAAGCATCTTCCAAGAGTGAGAGTGTCAAGTCAAAGACCAAGGAGCCAGTAGGTGATAAGATAAGACCCAAGAAGTTTGTTAAGTTTGTTTCAGCTGGAAAGAGTGAATCAGAGAAGAAAGTGACTAAGAAGAAACAGAACAGAAATGGCAAGTTAGGGATTAACAAAGATAACAACTATGCTTATATGCCTAATGCCCCTAGGAAAACTTGTTAGAACTATTTCAGTACCAATCATTTAACTCATGCATGCAAGAAACCTGCTGGTAGTGTGTCTAAACCTTTCTATGATTGTTCTGTGCCTCTAAGACATAGAGATGCACCATTTTGTGATAAATTTGACTGTATGCCATGCAATATGAATGTTATGACTAGTTGTTTCAATCTGAGAAGGCAATTCATTGATGGTTGTATCAGTCACAATTCACACACACACTACACCAGGTCAAAGTCTTCGAGTCCTCCTAAAGCTAGGAAGGTACCTCTGTCACCTAAGTCTGAAACCTCAGGTTCTAAGACTTCTAACAGTGACAAGAAGACTAATGCCAAGAAAGTTGACAAGCATGTTGTTTATGTTAAAACTGTTTCTAAGTCACATGGACCCATACTTGTTTGGGTACCAAAGGAGAAGTAATACCTTTGTGTTTGCAGGGCAAAGAAAGTGAAAAGAAGGTCATGTGGATTTTGGACAGTGGATGCTCAAATCATATGACTGGTGTTATGGCCCTGCTATCACAGTATGAGGAAAAGGCTGGCCCAATGGTTGCTTTTGGAGATGATAGCATGGGTAACACATTGGGATATGGCAAGTTAAAAGTTGGAAATGTCATCATTGAAGATGTAGCACTGGTCAAGGGACTCAAGCATAATCTGCTAAGTGTTGGTCAGTTTACTGATAGAGGATTCAAGGTGGATTTTGACAAAGATGAATGTTTGATCACCCACAAGAAGACTGGTGATTTTGCTCTATCTGGAGTAAGGAAAGGAAGCCTGTTTGTAGCCAATATGGATTCTGCAAACAAGGACAAAATTTGTTGCTTTTACTCAAAAGCATCAAGTGAAGATTGTTGGTTGTGGCACAAGAAACTATCACACCTGAACTTCAAAGCCATTAATTCTCTAGTCAAAAGAGAGTTAGTGAGAGGCATGCCCACACTTGAATTCTGTCAAGAAGGAGTGTGTGAGGCTTGTCAAAAAGGAAAGATGAAAAGATCAAGCCACAAGTCAAAGACATTGACATCAATAACCAAGCCCCTACAACTCATTCATATGGATTTGTTTGGGTCTGTCAATATTATGTCACTAGGAAGAAAGAAGTATGCCTTGGTGATGGTTGATGACTTTACAAGGTATACATGGGTGGAATTTCTGGCATCAAAAGATGAGGCTCCACAAGTAATCATTGAGCATATAAATAAAGTTGACAAGGAAGCAAAGGCCAACAATGCAAGTGTGATTGCACTGAGAAGTGATAATGGAACAGAGTTCAGAAATACCATACTTGAAGCATTCTGTAAAGAGAATGGTATTTCTCAGCAATTCTCAGCTCCAAGGACTCCACAACAAAATGGAGTTGTTGAGAGGTGAAGCTGCTAGAACAATGTTACTTGATGCAAAGATGCCTACATGTTTTTGGGCTGAGGCTGTAAGCACTGCATGCTATATCCAGAACAGAACCCTCATCAACAAAAACACTGGAAAGACACCTTACAACTTGATGACTGGAAAGAAGCCCACTCTAAAGTATGTTCATACTTTTGGAAGCAAATGCTTTGTATTGAAGGATAATTCTGAATATGTTGGAAAGTTTGATGCAAAGGCATTTAAAGGAATTTTTCTTGGCTACTCTATGGAGAGAATTGCATACAAAGTTTATGTCATCAGTCAAAAGAAAATTATGGAAAGCACAGACGTGACATTTGATGACAGAAAACTACCTGGACTAGAAGAAGCCAATAATGAAGATAAAGATCCATTGAAGTTTGATAATCTAGATGATTCTGATGAAGAGACTGAAACTAAAGTTGAAACCCAAGTTCAACAGACTCAAGTGAATGATAATACAAGAGAAGAATTTGTGCCAATCAACAGTGGAGAAACTAGCATCCAAGACACACCTGTGAGTAGTGGCAACCTCACGGGGGGAGGAAATCAGGATGATGATTTGGATGATGAAGCAACTTCAAGAATGAGAAATCAGGCTGAGCACTCAAGGAAATGGGATAGATCACACACTGTAGAGCAAATCATTGGAGATCCTAATGCAGGAGTAAGGACTAGGAGAGCAACTCAGAATGAGTGTCTCTATGGATGTTTTCTATCTCAAGTTGAGCCTAAGAAACTTGATGATGCACTGCTAGATCCAGATTGGATTGTTGTCATGCAAGAGGAGCTGAATCAATTTGAAAGCAACAAAGTATGGTAACTTGTGCCTGCACCAAAGAATAGAACCATTGTTGGAACAAAATGGGTTCTAAAGAATAAGATGGATGAAGATGGTGTAATAGTAAGAAACAAAGCAAGGTTGGTTGCAAAAGGATACTCTCAACAGGAAGGCATTGATTATGATGAGACATTTGCCCCTGTTGCTAGATTGGAAGCCATCAGAATATTCTTGGCATTTGCTGCTCATTCAAACTTTAAAGTGTATCAAATGGATGTCAAAAGTGCATTTCAGAATGGAGAGTTGGAAGAAGAAGTTTATGTGCAACAACCACCTGGCTTTGAGGATCCACACTTCCCAGAATTTGTTTACAGACTGCTTAAGGCACTGTATGGACTTAAGAAGGCTCCAAGGGCATGGTATGATACTTTATCACAATTTCTTCTTGAGAATCAATTCACTAGAGGCACACTGGACAAGACACTGTTTTACAAGAAGCATGGTGATGATCTTATCCTAGTTCAGATCTATGTGGATGATATCATTTTTGGTTCTACAAATGAGAAGCTGTGTGAGAAATTTTCTAAACTCATGCAGAGCAGATATGAGATGAGTATGATGGGAGAGTTGACATTCTTTCTTGGGTTGCAAGTCAGTCAAAGGAAGAATGGTATCTTTATAAGTCAGACCAAGTACATCAAGGATTTATTGAAGAAGTTTGACTTGGAAGATTGCTCACCTGCAAAGACACCCATGGCCACTGCCACTAAATTGGATGAAGATGCTAAAGGCAAGAAAGTAGATATCTCAGTCTATAGAGGCATGGTTGGTTCTCTACTCTACCTCACAGCAAGTAGGCCAGACATCATGTTTGCTACATGTTTGTGTGCAAGGTTTCAATCAAATCCAAAAGAATCACATTTGGTTGCTATAAAAAGGATCTTTAGATATCTGAAGGGCACTCCAAACTTGGGTTTATGGTATCCTAAGGACACAGGGTTCAATATGGTTGGTTATTCTGATGCTGATTATGCTGGATGCAGAGTGGATAGGAAAAGCACCTCAGGTAGCTGCCAGTTTCTTGGACAAAGGTTAGTCTCTTGGTATAGCAAGAAACAACAATCTATGTCAACTTCTACAGCTGAGGCTGAATACAAAGCTGCTGGAAGTTGCTGTGCTCAAGTGCTTTGGATTAGAAATCAACTTAGAGATTATGGACTTGTGTTGGAAAGAATTCCAATCATGTGTGACAACACAAGTGCAATCTCTATAGTTGCCAATCCTGTCAATCATTCTAGGACAAAGCACATTGACATTAGATATCATTTCATAAGGGAACATGCAACTAATGGAACCATTGAGTTGCATTATGTTTCTACAGATAAACAACTAGCTGATATATTCACTAAGTCATTAGATGAAGCCACCTTCACAAGGTTGGTTAGTGAGATTGGAATGCTGAATTCTTCAGATTCTGGCTAGGTGAATACAACATCTAGATTGTTGTAGCAGTAAACACTTACTTTATCTAAATTCTCAATATTTTTGGAGTAAGTGTTGGCTGAAATATGATTTATAAATATTTCAAATCTGTTGCATATTTTGAAAATCATATTTTCTTGTTAACTTGAAATTTCTATGAAATTTTGAGAAAATCACTGTTTAATTTGCTAGAATATTCTTGAATGAATATGGCTGGTAAATTTTAAAAAGATAGTGAAAATTGAGTTTCTATGAGTATATTTCGACAAGTCAGACTTCTCAAGTGATTCACTATTCGACATCTCTAACAAGTCTCATTAGAGCACTCTCGAGTTCTCGAATAGAGTCTTTTAGAGTTCTCGAATAGAGGTTTTCTTGACTTCTCGAATATAGTGTTTTAGTTCTCGATTGACTGAGTTCTCGAATACTATATTTGAGTTCTCGAATCATTTGAAAAGGCTGATTTCTCGCTGAATTTTAACCGATTTTAGATTTTTATTCAGAATTCAGAATTACTCATAAAAACATATTTTACCTAATTTAGATTTATTTCTAAGTTAGATAACTGCCAGCTGTGAGTTACAACCTGCTTGAGTTATCGAATAAGTCTTTCCTGACTTATCGAATAGTTGTTTTCTACTTCTCGAATGCCTGACTTGTCGATACATAACATAATCTAATCGACAATTCAAGTACTTCTTACTTATACAATTTCACATCTATTCGATTCATTTCATTCGATTTCTCAAGCATCTAAACTCCCAAAACCTCTGAAACCCTAACTGCAAAAAGCTAAATTTCTTCTTTAACCTTCAATTTCTCCCCTCTCTCTTACACAAATGGCAACAGTAAAGTTCAACACCAATTTCATTGCTCTAACTAGTGATGTTGAGGCACCCAACGCCAACTTCAAGTGCTTTGTGAAGTGGATGTCTGAATCATACATAAAAAATGCTCTATCTGTTAACCCAACTCTGTATCTAGACATTCTAGAACAGTTCTGGAAGTCTGCTACAGTGGAGGTGGTGGCTCTTGACTCTGCAATAACCTCGTACATCATTTACTGCAAGATTCAAGACAAGAATATCACTATCACCACAGAAGATATGAATGAAGCACTTGGAATGGGCACCAAACAAGAGGTGTATGACCCACTAGCTATAAATGCTGAATTGGAAGACTTCTTTGATTTCATCAAATATGCAGACAAAATCAGTCTTGGGCATCTGAATAGGAAGCATTTGAGGAAGGAATGGAGCTATGTGTTTGCTACACTTCTTCAAGTCTTCACTGCAAGAAAATCCAGCTATGACCAAATCAGTACACCTGCACAGCAAATAGGCTATGCCTTAGCATATGGAAAGAAGATAGATGTTGGCCTTATCATTCTGCAGGAGCTGTATGGGAGACTTGGTAAGAACTCAGCCAAGAGAGGTAATGAAATTTTCTTCCCTCGTTTTATTCAATCTGTACTTAACTTCTTAGATAATAAATTGATTGAATTAGATGGGATGAATAAAAATAGAATAGGTTATCCTAAATCCATGACCAAACTCATTTTTGGTAATTTGGAGACTAGGAATGATGTGGATGTAAGACTGAACATAACTCCCCATATGGAGAGTTTGTTTAGGACTTACCCCCACAACATGCCAACATTTGACTCAAAGTCACAGTTAGCACAGCCCAAGCAAGTAGGACAAAATGCTAACCCAGGGCCTGCTAACCAACCCTCTCAACCAAATACTGATCCAACTGCATCATCCTCTCAAAAGGGTGATGTTAGTGAAAAGGAGAAGAAGAGAAAACAGGTTGCTTCTACACCTTTAACCATCTTGTCTGAAGCAGCATTGGCTGTAGAGTTAGAAAGTGAGGCACCTGAGTCACCCCTTATCAGGCCAAAGAAGAAGAAAACTAAAACCACCTCTTCAGTCACACAAATGGCTGAAGTTGTAAAATCAGGGGCAAACAGTTCACTAGATGTATCCTCTCAACAGGGTGCATCTATAGAATCAAGCATCCTCCCCAATGCACCTATCTGTACAGAGTCAGCACATGGGAGTGATAAGGCTGGCACAACACTGAGTAGAGAGCACATTACAGTTGAAACTCCCTCTATCTCTCAGGGGGAGTTGCCAAAATCTATTCCACAAGACACTTCTCTTCCAGAATCTACCACTCAAATTTCTTTGCAGCCTGCAACTCAAGCAATTGAGGAGCAAGGCATTGATCATAAAGAATTCTTTTCTCTTGATGAGCCAATTGATTCAAGTGACTTGGTGCATGACACCTTGTTCACCACCCATGACCCACATTTAGATGGTGAGGGAATGCATGCTGGGGCATCTCCTAATGACACCATCACAAACACAGAGGTTCCACTAGTTTTCACTAGAGACTCTGTGCCTGTGTCAACTGCTGGTGTAACTCATCCCACTTCTGTGGAGACACCAGTAGTAGAGTCAATCCATCCAGTTACAGAAGTTGCATCTGTAACTGAGGAGTCTAGCTTGCCTAGCTCTAGCTATGACTTTATGTCACAATGGCTGAAGCCTGTGCACCATGACAGTGCTTCAGGATCAGGGTCTGTTCCACAACAATTGACGGTTGAAGCACTTCAAAGCTTAATTGTGGATTAGATCCCTGAGTTCACAAAGATTGCACAGCACCTCCTCACTGCCAACCTGCCCAATCATGACTATGAAGCTATACTCTTGTGCCATAAAGAGGATGTGGAGCTACAGCAGGCCAAAATTATAGATGATACTGAGAGAGAAGGCAATGTAGATGCCTGGCTGCAAGGAAAATATGACATTCCTCTCTCAGAAGGCCTACAGTACCTCAGAGAGGAGTACATCACTTCACTAGGGTCCAATGCCAAATCTCTCACCCCTAGTGATGTGTATGAAGCAGTCAATGACAGTTACAAGGGAATTCTCAAGGCTGCACACTACCTTGGCAAGGGTCTAAAGACAGAAGTCACAGAAGTGTGTACAGCCACAACCAAGGAGGTGCATGAGATAAAAAGGGCTTTTGATTCCAAATTCCCTCAACTAGAGACTGTGGTCAAGGACATTCTAGCCTGCAAGTCTAGCTACACCAAAATGGACAATGGCTTGGCCATTCTCAAAGATACTGTCACAGGGCTGGGGCACAAATTTCAGAATCTCACTGATCAGACCACTGAGGCCAATGCCATGCTCAGGACACTATTTGCCAACCAGTATGGAGATAAGTTAGTCACTGATGTCCCAGTGCATGATTTGACTAGGTTTGAAGTGCAGAGACTTAAAGATCAATCATTGTCTGGCTTCAAATCCACTGAATTATTCACGAAGGTAGATTCACTTGAGAAGGAGGTAGCCACTCTCACTCAGTCAAATGCTCATCTTACAGACAAGGTTGCACAGCTCACTGATCAGTTGGACACTCAAGCAACCACCACAGCTGATGTTCTTCTTCATCAACAATCTATGTTGTCTGCTATGATGCAACAAATGGGTCTCCCTCTTCCTGAAGAATCTTCCAACCCAAAGGTCACTTCTAAAGCCTCTGTGCCTGACAACAAGCCTAAGGGGGAGAAGAGGACAAGGAATTCAAATACAAAGAGGGAGAAACCTAAGGAAAAAGGTATAAAGTTAAGTGAGGGTGATCACCAAAGGGCCTCTAAATCTCTAACTCATGTGCCAGGCAAAGGCAAATCAAAGGTTGATGAGCCTCCATCTTCTCTGCCAGTGGTCACTCTACCAACTGTGCACATCACCACTCCTGATGGCCAAAAGCAGTCAATCACAACCACAGTGGTTGCAGGGAGCATGCCATCTGATAACCTTCCCCTCTCTAAAGTTGAAAGTGTCAAACCTGTGGAGGTTAAGGTGGTTACTGAGGCCAAGCTACAAGAAGTTGCAAACTCTAATGTCTATCATGATGATGCATTCTTGGAGTTTCTGAAAGTCTCAAGGGAACAGGCTGCAGACACACAAATATATCTGAGGAGGCTGAGGGATCAGATTGACTACTTCACTGTGATACCTAGGAGGATCAATGGCTTATGGTACAAGGAAGTAATGATGGTGGCAAAATCAAGAATCTGGCATCTAGGCTACAACACTCTACAAACTTTGAAGCATTCTGAAATAGATGCATTGATCAGGCTGATTGAGAAGAAGGATTCAAATGAGAACAATAAGAGTCTATATGATGAGCTGAGGAATGGTCAACCTTCTAGGCTCCCAGAAGTGTTTAAGAAGCCATGGACAATTGTCTATCAAGCTGGCACCAGAATTGATGATATTAAACAACTGGTGATTCCTCATGATCTCAAAACTCAAAATCACAGACTTATTATTGCAATCACTGATCAACTTCAAAAGAAGGATGGAGCAAGAAATACAGAAGAAGTAGAGGCACTACACATCCTCAGATCCTTCATAGCAACTGGTGTAATTCCAGAGATTGTCAAGTCTTGGAAAGATAAGAATGACAAAGATGAGGATAGGAGTGATGGGAGGAAAATACATCACAGGAGTGATAAGGGAGATGATGACAAGAAAAAGAAGAAAGATGACAAAGAAAAAGAAAGATGGCAGTGACAAAGGGAAAGTCTATGAGAAGACAAGTGTGAAACAGCAAGCCATAGGCATTGCTAACAGTAACCTCACCACTACACAAGACTCTAAGTCTAGGGTGAATACTGTTAGTAGTGACCTACAAAAGCCAAATTCCATGGCCTCTGCAAATGTTTCACTACCTCAAGAAAAGGAGATGCTAATCAAGAAACCACTTGTGTATATCAAAAAGCATACTGCTAATGGTATACTACAATGATCCAAAGACAAAGGTCTTAAATTTTTCTCAAGCAACAAAGGAAAGAAGCTGAAATGGAAGATGTCAGCCAGAAGGGCAAGAAAGGTGAAAACATCTACCTCTCAGGCACTCACAATCATTCCTGGACTAGACTTGCCCTGTCTCAACATAGACTATGATGAAGATGAGATAGCATATCAACTGGCTCAGAGAATCTATCATGTAGCTATAGTTGATGACTGCCTGGAGTTCAAATACACTGATGGGAGATTCAAAAGATTCAAGCAAGGCATGTGTGAACACTGGGGAAAAGAGAAGAATAATGGTGCTACTCAACCTTGAGAATGAAAAGGAGAGAAGGTGGAAAATTGAGATAGCTCATTTTATCAAGATGAAAAGAGATCATGAAGAAGAATTGAGAAAGAAGAATGAAGCCTTGAAGATAAAGAGAGAAGAAGAATTAGCTGCTCTAGAAGCCAAAGCTGAAGAATTGAGAGCTAAAGGGTTATGCAGAGTCAAGTATAATCCTTACATTGTGGAATACATGAAATATGGCAGAAATGTGAAGATTAGAATGGATTACATTAGCTCTTACTCTGAAGCCAAACTGAATGAAGTCATCTGAGACCTATCTGGCTCACCTCTTATTGAAGAACTCACTGCCATGGAAGACATCATCCAGGCAATGAGTGATGCAAAGAAAGCCAAGGAAGATCTACAAGCCAAATCTCAAGGAAGAGAATCAAAAATGGCTAGTATTTCTTCATAACTGTGAGAATGCTTTCTTTGTAATAATATTCAATCAATTTCATACATGTACTTGTCAAGATTTATCTTTATGTATGATATGCTTGTTATCAGACATGAAATTGTGACTAAGGGTCTTACTCACAATTTGGGGGAGATTGTTAGTCACAGAGGCATGCCTTTATACATCTAATAACAAGCCTAACTGTTTGTAATGCTCTGCATTACCTACATGACCTCTTAACTGAGGGAACCTCTAGTTGTAGAGTTTCTACTGGTTCTGTACTTATAATAGGCACCAAATCCTAGTTGTGTAACTGTACTTATAGAGTTAAGAATAATGCTTGAAAGAAGTTCCAAGGTTCATGCCTCAAGCAAGAAGATAAAGACTGTCAAATAATCACAGTTGGGATTTGAAGAAATGAAGAATTTGCCTAAGTACCAATTCGAGAAGTATATTTGTCTATTCGAGAAGTCCAGCATTCGAGAAGTCAGGGATTCGATATCTCAAGACACTATTTGATATCTCAGAGATTCAATATGTCTACTACTCTATTCGAGAACTCAAGAAGTCAACAAGTCAAAGTGGTATTCGAGTTCTCAAAGAGTCAACAAGTCAAAGTTCCATTCGATATCTCAAGAACTCAGAAAGCTATTCGATGTCTCGAGGATTCGATAAGTCAAATGTTCTATTCGACAACTCAAGGAATCCTGATGGAAAAGAGCTATTCGAGAAGTGGTTCGATATGTCAATATAACAGTGTTCGAGAACTCGGAGTTATCGATCAAGTCAATTCTAGTTCTCGAATCACTTACTTAGTCACTTCTCGAATACATTCTTGGAGACAAAATACTGATGAAATTTTACTAGTCTGAAACCTGCAACAAGCCAATGCACTTTATGGACCACAATCTGTAACGTGCTCTGGAAAGCCTACAAGGAAGCTTGGAGAGATATAGAAGAGACAAAGGGCTAAAGAAGTGGATCTGAACAGGCTTTGCAAAGTCAAATCTGTAACCGTTTGGACACTTACTCAAAAAGGATAGACAGTGTGACACCCCCCAAATCCGGGGTCAGGAGATTTGGTTGTCACGCGAAAATCCTCAAAATAAAACATCTGTTTAATAATAATCATTCACTTGTGATTGTCCAACACTGGAAATATAACATCTGTGACCCCAAATATACCAAGATCTTTTAAGGTTATAGGGCTAGAAACAAGAATCCAAATTCCATTAAATAGAAAGCATTCATTCTTAACATTCTCTTTGATCAAATCTTAAACCACTGGTGTAACTTCGATAAGAAGTACGCCAGGCTAACCAGACCATTACATAATAATAATAAATATTAGAATTAGAACTCAATTATATAAAATAGATCTTACACTAAATCCAGACATCCTGAGCCAAGTCATCTCTGAAATAGCATCGCGCCTCTTCTCTTTCTGAACTGTGCGGATACATCTTGCCAAACTACCTTACTGAAATGTTAGAATTTACAACAGCAAGTATGAGCGAAAGAAATGCTCAGCAAGCGTATAAAAATTTTGATATAAAACCAGGATAAGTGGGGCAT
The DNA here is from genome assembly GCA_037693485.1 of Kitagawia praeruptora. Taxonomy (NCBI): domain Eukaryota; kingdom Viridiplantae; phylum Streptophyta; class Magnoliopsida; order Apiales; family Apiaceae; genus Kitagawia; species Kitagawia praeruptora. The sequence continues at coordinate 98,584,672 of CM075354.1, read as the reverse complement.
AAAAATCAACTGAAATGTAAAACAGTTTATAGAGAAACTGAATCAACAACTGTGATATAATTCAAATCATAACTGAAATCATTTGGCATGTCATAAAAATGAATCATCTGCCAATTCACAATATATAATAGCCATTCTGGCGATATGGATTGGATATATATAACTGAAACACCATTGCCCCCTGATCAGGTTCAAAAGCAATGGGACCACTTTATACAACCACCGAATACCTTTCTATCCGCGTGGGTATAACGAGGATTTCCGGGGTACCCAAAATAGGCAAGTAATGTTAGCCTATAGGAAGATGGTATGGTTACCATATCCTCCTTAAATATAGCTGGACCAACTACTAGATGTGGCCTCCTACGCTTTACTAATTTCCAATCCAATAGAGCAATTTCCAAATTCAACAGGAAATGCTTAGTTTCACATACAGTTCACATCCCTATTATTTACTACGATAATAAGGATATGAAAAGTTTATCTTAAACAATTCCCCACATCAAGGATACCAATATCAAGCAACTGTATTCGCACAAAAATATTTAAGAATCACAAATAGCTCTGAACAATAGCTATTCGTCATGATATGAATCAAAGAAACATAAAATAAAAGTGTTTAAGATGATCAAGAAAATACTTGCCTCTGGTCCCTAGCTATGGCGTAACGTCGCAGTAATACTACTTTCTTCTTCTATCTTACGGCATCACAATCTTCTACTCCAATCATTCGTTGGTTTGACGCTCTTGCAATTGCCACGAGTCTGATCCGTTGACATCGAGCCCGCGCGTCTACTTCTATAGTCAAACATACATAAGACAGTACCTCAGTCTCCGGACGACAATTCTGATATTCTAATAACGCTTATAAACTCAAAAGTTTTAATCCATGCTTACCAAAATCTCAGTTGAAAGAAAATAATCGGAAATGTCCCCTTTGAACATAGACGTTTTTCCCGGTGTTAAAACACCTCACAAGTAAATTAACCAGCAATTCCACAAACAATACTTTCATCTCCAACCTTCTTTATTAAACATCTACTCCGTTGACAACCTAAATCAATACTCACCAATTAATCCTCGAATTAAACAATTATGCATTCAACTTAATCCCACTCAATCTATAGATAATCCTCAAAACATTTATCTTATTCCTCAATAAAGAAACATGAAAATCAATTAATCCTCAAAACACGATTAATCCTCGAGAGATTTATTCAAATCCTCGACAAAGAAATAGAAATATAATTACAACGCTTAACCCTCGAAATAAACACTTTGATAATTCACATTGCACGTATAAAGACTCGATAAGTAGATCACATAATCACATAGCACGTAATTCACATAGCAGATACGACTCACAAATAAAAGAGCACTCAAAATAATTTTAGAATATTTAAAAATATTTTAAAAGGACTTAAAAGAATTTTAAAAGATTTAAATAACTCTTCTTGAATCAAAAACGTTTGCTAATAAACCCTCCGGGTAATTATCGAATCTCCAAAATATTTTAACAAATATTTAATCCGGGTTTATAAATAATTTTATAATTTTAAAACTATTTTTATCGCTCCCGGATTATTTTTAGGATTTAAAACAATTTCTTTCTATTTTAAATCACTTTTAAACAGAAAATTGGTTAATTAAAAATTAAATAATCCTAAATAAATTAATTAGAGTCAAGTAATAATTAATTAATGAAATTATCTAATAAATAATTACATTTAATAGATAATCAAATTAATTAAATTATTATTTGAGATTAATTAATATTATTAAAATTATTTAATTCTTAATTATTTTTGAATTAAAAACAAATAAATAAAGAAATAAAGAAATAATTAAAATAGAATTCAGAAATAATTTCCAAATTTATAAAATATTTTCAGAAAATAATATTTCTGGAATTTATAATTAAATTCAGAATTATAAAAGTAATTAAAAGTAAATAAAAGTAAATAAAAGTAAAAGGTAAAAAGTTAAAATCACTTTGTTTTTCACCACACAACTGAAAATGGATTAAAAACGGGTCAAGAAAACGGGTCATGAAGAACGAATCCGGGTCTCCAAGAACAACCCGCCGGAAACTGGGTTTTCCAGAATCCGGCCGGCGTCCGGCCACCGGAAAAAAATGCCGGACTTAGCAATAACATACGGTTTCTGCAGCTTGTTCCCTCTAATAACGATACCACATAACAACAACGTTGTTAAATCAATCACAACGATCGAAACTCGACCGAAAACGACCAACCGTGGCCATCTCCGGCGAGCTCGACCCAAAATTCCGGTGAAACTCCGATTTGCTTAAATCGGAAACTAAACTCCACGATTTATATACCAAAATGAAGCTAAGCACTTGTACAATCGAACCCCTAACCTCTTAAACACAACATATCATCACAAGGAACGGTATAATCCTTTGAAAATTCGGTTTAAAAAAACTTAATTCGTATATCACCAAATTGAACACAAACGTATCAATTGAATACATCAATTAACTCCCTAGGATCATGGGGAGCTATACAAACCATCAAAACAATCAACAAATCTCTTAAACAAAAAGCCCCAAATTTTGCACATAAACCCCAGAATTTCGAATTAAAACAGAAATTTGAAATCAACACATACACGCATATACACACCTACATATTCAGGTAGTACATCATATGAGATTCAATTTGGTTATTCATATGAGAGATTTGGATAACAAAATCACCTTCAAAAGGCTGATTGATTCTCAAGAACTATGAAGAACACTTCAAAGAATTTCCAGAAAAATTAAATCAAAAATCTGATTTTTGATTATTTTAATAAAAAAAATAATAATCTGCTGCTATTTATATAAATCAAAAATTAATACCCCAAAAATATTTTTAACCCCTAATTAAAATTATTAAGCCCTAAAAATAATTTTTATGGGATAAAAATGTAAAACTTTTATTTTTAAACAAATACAATATATATGTCAAAATTTTCCAAAAATTATGAACATTACAAAAATTACAAAATAATGCATCTTTAAATATCCTATCATTATATAAAAATAATTTTATAAAAATCAAGGCCTCGGATTCAGTATAGGGGCTGGATCCGGAAATTAAAATGCGAAATAATTGTATTCTAAAAATATAAAAATTACAGAAAAATAGAATAAAATATTCTACGCTACACAGAAGTCACATAACACGTATGGGATAATTTTCCTATTTAATAAAAATCATAACGCGTTTAAATGCATTAAAAATAAACTAACACACATTAAAATCAACTAAAAATATATTTTAATATAATAAATTACACGTAATTTTTCGGGTCGTTACAGACAGACTAGAAAGTAATTTGTTCAGCTACCTTATTTGTAGTAAGTAGGGTGTATCCATGTTCTATAAGGATACAGCCTCACTTCCTTAGTCATCAACTTTTGTGAGTCAAGTTTTTCATACACTGTAAGCTATATCTCTATGAGAAAAACAAAGCTGAGAATACTATCATTTGTATTCACAGATTGTAGCAACCTTTATCTAATAATACATTAGATTAAAGTGATATTGTGTCTTGTGTTGTTCTTTATCCGCACCTACACCTTGCACACACAAACACTTATCTGCTACATAGACTCGAGACAAGAAAAGTTCAAGAATCCATTCACCCCCCCTCTGTATTCTTTTACTGTATTCAATACTTAACAAGTGTTCAACTGCATAATTAAATATCACAATAATAAATAAGAATAACATTCTCTCAATAGAAAGGAAATAGTAGACTTGCCTGGAGTCCTTAGCTAATAAATAAAAGAAAGCAACAAAGAGTAAGTCTATTTCGCGTTTCAGTGTGAAAGTCATCCAAATAGATTAGGCTCTAGAAGCACAGAACAACATATCTCACGTTAGTAATATATTTAATCTCCACCCAAGTTTAACTCAAGTAAAGTTCTAAGTCGAACAATTACTTTCGCAATTCTATTTAACAACTTTATCTCTATTTAACTTCTTAATTTCTTAGTCTCAAAGTTAACTACTTAGCCCTTCTAATAACAACAATCCTTATATACTATGCCACACAACTTCCTTTTAAACTTGATCTTAATAATAGCTCTTATTATATATTTGTTTCTAACGAAAATTCGGCATGACCTATTCGTTTCACGGACTATCCAAAAATACCAAATAATCACATTAGACCCATGCCAGTCTCCAAACATCAAACACAACCACCAATCAATCAAGCCAAGGAAAATATCAAGTTTCCGACTCGCTCACACATTTCCATCTAGTTCATCAAGTCACATATATCTTTATAACACACTTACAAATCATAAACAATAACCAACTTCATTAGCAACCAATCTGAAATTTAAAATACCACTGCACACACTCTACTCTAACAGTTTTAATAAATTGAAAAATTCATATTTTCACACAAATCTTTTTCTGGAATCTCTATAATTCCTTCCTTTATCCTCAATAAAATTTTCAATCCAATTTATAGAGGTTAACTAGGTGAAACATAGCTCCAAAGTTGGAATCCCAAGAGCATACTGTGTTCTGCGCAGGTTTTACTAAAACGTCATTTTCTTCTAGCTCGTTAACCCAAACGATGCACCGTTTTCTCCTACACAAAATAGACTCCAAATAGAACAACTTTCATTCAATGATTACGGCCCTGATCAGAGCACAACCTGCTCGAATTCCTCTTGCAAAACAGGGCAGACCCTAAAAATTTCTGGACAGATTTGCATACTAGACTCTACACATAATCAACTACCAATTTCACAAATTAAAACTAAAATTCAAGAACCCAAATTTTACTTAAACCCTAATTATCTAATCAAACATAATCAAGCATAAATAACTTCAAGAAAACAAGAATCATACCTCCTTAAAACTCAAGATCAAATACCAAAATTCCCCTTAAGCTATCTCCAAGTTCCAAGCTTTTCCAAATCACTAATCACCTTTTCTTTTTCTTCTTTAAAACTCCACCAATCCCTTGTTAATACTTTAAGCCATGCTTATATATGCTATTCTCTTTGATTTCTAGTAGATAGTTTACACACAAAATCTCACAATTTTTCTCTCTTTCCTCTCTTTTCTTCTTGCACAATTTTCTTATCTCTTTTTTTTTTTCTTTCTTTTTCTCTACTCCTTCTACTTATACTTATACTTACATATAAATACAATGGACACATGTCCTCATCTTATCCATCACTTCCACCAATCTCAAGTTTCTAGATTTCTCCACACTTTTCTTTTCTTTTATTCACTTATTTCTATTTTATTTTTATTTTTTAAAACTAATAAAATCTAATAATATTAAATCCATGAATAAATTCCAAAACTCCAAAATAAATTACTAGAATTTAACATAGTTAAACTCTAGTTCTCTCAAGTCAAAAATAATATTCTTATGCCCTAAAACTCATTCTCATAATTAAATCTCTAACTAAACTCATTTTTTTTCTCAAAATTGAAATAATTGGAATCAATTCTCAAATTAATTTTCAATATTCTCAAAATAGTATCTAAATTCTAAAATAAACTAATCCATCAAGATCTCATAGCCCCATATGCTCTCCATAATTTATAACCATTTTTTGGGTACTCAAAATAATTATCCCTAGCACTAATCGAACAAATTTCCTAAATATCGTTTCCGATTTTCTCAAGATAAAAACTAATTTCAAATTGATGTTTTAAAGTCTCGATGTTTAATTCCTCAATCTCTTGGTCTAAAAAATTTCTCCAAATAAATCTCTAAATATAAATACGGCTTATATTATAAAAGAAAACTTATAGAATATATTCTAGAATCTTGGTTATTACAGAAAATGTGCCATAACAAATAGTATAGATACAATTTTTTTGTATATTTTATTAAAGATTGAAATATGTGGTATGATATTTTTGGGTACATATTAAATCTTGCAAAATAGTAATATAATGGGTATTTATTAAATATACCACTTTTTCTAAAAAAAATACGATTTTACCATATTCTCACGCAAAATACCAACTTTTATAAATATTTGTAAAAATACGTTTTGCAACCAAACCGATGCAACCTGTTGATAGATTTTATTTGATTGTATTTTAATTTGCACATGTGGTTGCACAGCAGTTTGTATGCAATTGCATATGTGATTGCAAATAGTTGCAACTGATTTGGTTGCAAAATATATTTTTACAAATATTTTATAAAAGTTGGTATTTTCTCAAAATATTTATTTTAAAAAATAGTATTTTTTGTACACAAAAAAAGGCTTGGATATTTATGAAAAACCACTAATGTAATTTGTATTTTCAGATGAATTTATAAAAATTAAAATGTATTAGATTAAATATAACGTGTTTAAATAAGAAAAGACGTATAAATGCTTGGGAGATATAGTAAAATTGGTGATTTTAGGTGTTTATAAAAGGTAATACCTTTTAAATAAAAGGTAACATGTTTTAAATATATAGAAAATGTTTTAAATATATAGAAAAGACAATCATTTAGTTGCTATTAGTTATATTATTTTGTTAGTTATTAATTGTAATATTATTATTTTATTTTATTAAATAGAACCGTCCATGATATTGTTGAAAAAGAAAAGGTTTGAGTTAGTGAAAATAAAAAAGATAACATGTTTTAGCTATGAAAGATAATTTGGTTAGGTATTAGTAATTGTAAAATTATTATTTACATTTATTAAATAGAATTAACCGCTATGTTTTTAAAAATGAGAAATTTTAGTTAGGAAAAAAATGAAAGAGATGTGTCCTATCTAAAAAAAGGAAATGTATTAGTTATTGAAAAAAATAGAAAAGCTAATATGTTTTACATGAAAAAAATTGATTAGTTATTGAAACCCTTTATGGTTTGATGATCACACTGTTATCAAGCTTAAAGCTTGAATTAATTGATGTTATCAAGCTATCTTTTGTATATTGTTGTACATTGTTACTGTCAGCAAGCTAACAATACAGGAACTAAGCATTCGAGCAAACTAAGACGTTCTACCCATAAATTGTTTGAGACAAAGTCAAAGCCCGATATTCTTGGAGATTTGTTATCAAAAACGTTTTCCACTTTTTTAGAAGTTTGTTTTATGTAAACAACTATCTTTCAACAAACTATCTATTACAAGATTTTCTTACTGATTTTTGAGTTTTTCTATACTTCAATGTCTCTCTTTCAACCTCCCAGAATCAGAACATTATGTTAATGTTAGAGTATGAATTGGGTTAACAAATTAACGTGAGAACATTTTTCAAGACCGCTGATAGTTTGTTTTTAGTCAATTCGGACGTTAAGGTTCATAATATAAATACTTGTTCTTATTTTAAAAAGGTTGTTGAACAACAAGAAAACAAGAATATACAACTCTGTGTTTTATTGAATATCTTTTCTTACTTGAGCTCTACTGATTATATACGTGTTTATCTATATTACGAGTTCATAGTTCAAGTTATGGTATCTATTATTGATTTGTATTGTTCAAAGTGTAATTGTTGTTACTGGATAGTGTGGTTGTGAAACAAGGGTTCAGGGAACTAGATTACTATAGAAGATTGTACTTGGGTTAATATAGATCCTAGAAAGTAGATGGTTTAGGGAACAGGAATTTCAGGAAGCTACTATCAATGAGAAAGAGAGATATATTCTCAATCTTGTAATTGTAACTTTTAGTGATTAATAATATATTCTCTTACCAAGTTGGTAAGGGACCAGGACGTAGATCATTAGCGTTAGGGGTCGAACTGGCTAAAATTCTCGGTGCTTTTAATTGTATCGATAACAACAAGCTGATTAGAAATAAGATAAATATTTGGTAAATTTTTAAAATTGGATATAATTAGCCATAAAACCTATTCACTCCCTCTAGGTGTACACTTTCATTTGGTATCAGAGCCTTGATATATGCTTCTATTTTAGGAAAAGTATCGATCAAATGGATGATAATTACCTCAAGGCTAAATCTGATTACAGGGTTCCTCTTCTTAGTGGTTCAGAAAACTACAATTGGTAGAAAGGCAGAATGAAGACTTATCTATCCAAGAAACCACTGGTTTTAAGGGTCTTAGAGCATCTCCAATGGTATTAGCTAAAAATGGTTGGCTAAATTAGATAAAATATTGATTATGTAAAATTTGCTTAACCTGTAAGATATTGTGCTCCAACGGATATTGGCTATAATGTTTGGTTATACTATAAATATAGTATTTTATTATTATTTCAGCTTGTTATAAATAGAATTTATTTATATAAGGTAATAGATCTTATAAAATCTTCCTTACAGGTCTCTAGAGGTTGGCCAAATATAGCCAACGATAACAGATTATCTAAATTTTTTGATAACAGTAATGTCTCATTGGAGTGAATTATTTTTTACATAATATCTATAACTTTTATTTATGGTATTATATTTATGATTTTAGCTAAGGGATACTCCCCATTGAAGATGCTCTAAATATATTATAACAATTTAAATTTTTTAACTATTATCTTCAAAATACATTCGAATTTTAAATTTTAATTAAAATGCCATTTTCATAAGAAAATAAAATTAAATAATTGTTTTAATGAACGATTATTCATATGTTGATAATTGAATAAAATATTTATTCATTGATAAATAAATAATGTCATTAAATGAATAGATTTTCTTGCTTGTATTCATTTATCGAGTAAATATTATAGTGGACAAGAAGGCTGAATATTGCTGCAAAACATAAGTAGGTTTTTGTTAAAACTTTGTATGCTTTCGTTTTCTGTTAACAAAGAATATATTTCCAATTTTTAAGAGATAATTCCTTTTCTTTCATGAATTGGCAGGGGCCTTAAAATCATTGAAGCTGATCATGCGATGCATAGATTGGATTTTGAGTTTTTGTTTGTTTTTTAATTTTTTTGGTATGCGTTTGTGTTAGGTGGATGGAGAATGGACACAACCCAATTTTTTGAAGCAAAATTGTTGATAAAGTGCGAATAAGAAGAATTTGGTGGTCAGGCAAACAGATTTTGAGTTAGTTGAAGATAAGATCGGATCGATTTTGTTCTTATGGAGTGCTGATCACACTTTGTTTGGGTACTATTTTGTTACCATTTTTAATTGTAATTCTTTTTTCATTCGGGTGATTTTCTTTTGGGACTTAAATGTTCTATTATCTAAATATTCGGGAGCAACATGCATACATTTTAGTTAAATAATAAAATTTTTTGAATGATTTTTTTTTTCATTTAATCTATTTTATGGAATAGATACCTAACAAAAAAAAATAAATTATCATCAACGTCATTTCCTTGTAAAACACTCCAATGATTCATTGGATTCACAAATGGTTCACGGCAGATTCGCCAAGGTTTCTGGTTAACAATGGTATCAGCATATTAAAATTAATATTTATATAATTTTATATTATAAGTAAATTATTAAAAAATTAAAAATAACTCATATTTTATATGGGATATAAGCGAGTATATTTAATTAAACTTTTTAAAATGTATCAATATATATATATATATATATATATATATAGATATAGGCTAGCGTTCAAATAGAAACCAACCTTAGAATAGAAACTAGAAACCTACACTAAATAAATTATATTTCATTTATTTTAATGGCCCCGCTAGGGGCACCTTCCAAAAACCTTATAAAATTCTTGGCTCTATTCAATAAAAATATAAAAAAAATTTAAAAATTAATTTTTTTTTATATTTTTGTTGAATAGAGCCAAGAATTTTATAAGTTTTTTGTGAAGGTGCCCCTAACGGGGTCATTAAAATAAATGAAATATAAATTATTTAGTGTAGGTTTCTAGTTTCTATTCTAAGATTGATTTCTATTTGAACGCTAGCCTATATATATATATTAGACATATTACTAACCAAATAAACACCAAGATTAAAGGTCTAAATATCTATGTAATTGACGAATTTGTTTTACATACCATTTGGACATGCATTTCGACAAAAAACATGCATATGACTTCTCCACGTAAAATGGTTCTTCATGGAACAATGACCTATACAAATATGCTGGTCTGGAGCTTTTACACTACTTTGTATAAAGATTTTGAGTTTATATATCTATCAGCAAAGTATTTTTACTCGGACTGTCATTCCCTTAATTTGCATGTTCTTTTCCGATTCACTTTTCGTGAAGTTACTTGCATTCCACTGCAATATATCGACTTGTAGCAAAATTAATTTTTTGTATACAATCAGTAAAAAAAGTGTATCAGATAGGTGCAAAGTTTAAAAATTAGTTGAAATTTTAGCAGTCTCTTTTTAACTACGAAGTAGTCTTTACATCTACAAAAGAGTCTGGTATATACTAAACAGGAAATAGTGTGATGGTTCCAAGTTAATGAAACTAGATTCACCTATCAAAACTGCAAATATACAAGTACAAAATCAATACTAAATTTCTAGGATGCATTATATTGGAATTTTGATCTCTATATCACTGTTGGTAAAAGCCTAAAACCAGTGCAAATAACAAGATTTAAGTATTTTTGAAAAATGTAATATTGTAACAGTATCAATTTTAATTCTCAGAAAAAAATATTCAACTACAACAATCCAGGAAATGACAACGAAAGAAGAACCAAATGTGAAAGCGTCATTGGCCTACAACGATAAGGATATACTTAAATTGCAGGAGAAAACCCACCGGCCACCGATAACATATAACACCATACTCCACCAATCTATATTAATTAATTATAAACGTAAAACTTCTTCAAGGATTTCGCATGCTCAATTATGTAAATCTTCATGATGTTAAAACTGGGTTCATGTTTCATGATCTCGGCTCCCGTGATCTCGAATTCTTCAAGTAGTGACAAGCTAGTCGGCAATGTTCCAGGCGAAATCCATATCCACCACGCAACGTTATTGACTTCCGGCTAGTCACAAATAAAGGAAAATTAGCCAAGGTTTCTAAGGGAAATTCCAACACTATATATAGTCTAAGTATGCTAGGTACATTACCGGTATTGTTACGACAGCTTTTTTCAAATTTGGCGCACTTTTGAGAAACTTCGGTATTAGTGAAAAGCCAGTAAGAGTAAGATCATCCAATTCCAAGTAGGTTACACCATGTAAAATGGGGAGATCTTGAACAGCCCAATCCAGTGCCTGCAATAAAAAGTAAAACCAACCTGTCACAGACCAAAAGTATTGAGGAAGAAAACCCAAAGTAAATTTGGAATTCCGTTGAAATTTATCTAATAGTACTTGGTGACCAAAAGCAATGTACACTCACCGCTGAAGCACCGCTAGCAACTGAAAGATACTTGGTATTAGAAAGTCCCTTAATAAGCTCTATTGCACGATCAAAACGGATCTCATCCTTAATATAATCTGCATGATAATAATCCATCCCTACATTCAGTTTTGCTTCGACAAGGCAAGGTAGGCTCATAACTGAGTACGAGGCCAAATAGTCATCTCCAAGATATATATACTCAAGCATTGGAGTATCAATGAATACCTTAAAATCAACACTGTGATAATCTTCTTGCTTATTACATAGGGATAACCACTTTAAAGAAGGTGCAACTATATTGATGCAGATGTTCATATCCGTGGGCCAAATCATTGAAAAATATGTCTCAACCAACAACGTTTCAAGTTGAGGAAGACCACAGAACAACTTAGCCAGAATCTCCTTATCTGGATTATCCATCCAGAGCTTAAATGTTTTCAGGTTCTTGAAACTTCCCGCAGTATAGGGCATGTGTAGACCCAACCCTCCCCTAATTTTCAGTGTCTGCAGTGAATCAGATGCTACAACACACAAAGCTAACCCTTCACGATTTGCAACTCTGTTACTAGAATAGTTAGGCAGACGAAGATCAAGGTCAACAACTTTGTGATTAATTGCTGAACGAACCCAACCATTAACATAAAGCGGAAGAATGCACCAATGGCAGATACTTATTTGCAGCCGAAGTTTTTGGATAGTTTTTAGATTTGCTGAGCTGTCAGTACTAGGCAATAACTTGTCCAAGGTCTTTATAAAACCTAATGTAAGATCATGACAAGCAAGATCAAGAACTGGGACAAAATCCATAAGATTTTTCCATCTTGAAGAGAGAGTAGTAGTACGAATTGCATCCTTAGAGGGAAGAAGGGAAATGATGCGACATAGAAGGTCATCTGGCAAAGTGCTTATTAAATCAACATGCTTGCTCATATTTCCAGCAGTCCAGAATCTGTCACCTTTCTGATTGAAATGTAAAGAAAGGATCTTTTTTTGTGAAGTAGAATAATCAAAGCCTGGATAGACAGAAGATTCAAGTTGACTTATTGGTACCAAATCTTTCTTAGCTCATCAGCAGAAATCCCAAATAATAAATAATGTATAGATAAAACCAGGTTGGCATAATTGTTCGACTACAAATTGTAAAGGCTTCATGTGCCTGACTAGAAGCATTGATCATATTAAATATAGGTGAAAATAGTGTTCAACTTCATTAGCTTCGGATATATTATAACAAAACGATAATGAGATAGAGCCTGGGTGGACTAACGACGAAAATCCACTACCCCAAGAATTTCTCAACTGTGGAAGGGAGATAAAATATGAATTACAATCCAAGAGAGACCCAATTTAAAATTCAATAATATTTCAGTTATCCAGTAATCATATGTAGGGAATATGTTGTTTATTTAGGGAATAAACTCTAATTGACATAACGTAATGGACTAAGCCCAGTTAACACTTGGGCTTATTATAAATAACATATACTTTATAAACTACAAGCCCCATATGTAAAGCATATAGATAAATATACTATTTATCTCCACGTTAAATCACCAAATTGAACTTTACCAGTATTACTTTTCAATGACCATACTAAAGTATGCATAACCACATTGTGTCCTAGGTAAAACTAACAAATAAAATATGATCATGAGACTTGCAAGTCAATGTAACTTTTTATTACTGGAAGGATTAAAATATAATTTATAAACTTCAAAAATACAGGGGATGTATTAATTTATCACAAATAACAAGTTATAGGTACCAAAATATATTGCAGATCAGGAAAAAAAAATTCTTTTTATAGATGGACAGTGTGAACAATAGAGTACTATGGCAATCTAACTTAAAATTTTCTAATAAGTTAATGATCAAAATAAGTTCTTCCAAGTGTAATGGACTCCACTTTGCCAACTAATTTCCTTTTATTTACGATTTACGTTACAATTTTCTAGCCAGACTTTTAAAACATAGAATAAACTATAAAAAAATCATGATAAGATGCATTTCGCATTAAATAAAACATCGAGCTTTGATATTTGATAAAGCTGAATAAGTTTTTTATTAGAATATATAACTGAATCACACATATTAGATCCTAATATAATATCACGGTTTAATATTGAACATAATACTAATTTTTATTATTTTTATAAAAATAGTTTTATAAAGGTCCCTCTTTAAGATTTTTAATTCGATAAATGGCTGGGATAAGGAAAAAAAAGAGGCAGAGAGGATAATTGATAGGATAACTTCAGAACACAGGTAACAATAATTTTATAACCATAAGATTGTCTGAAGAACAAAAGAATATTATGTTTTGTTAGATATGAGGATGAACCTTACTTATAAAGAAAAATAGGGGAAAGAAAATCCAAAGGCCACTATAGAAAACTTTTTTACTAGTGCACCTCAAATTCACAATACTTGGATATTTAATTAAAAATTCAAACATACGGATGTAAATGTATATTAAAAATAGATAAATATGCAAATTTTCAAATGATTTAGTGATTTGGATCTATCACTTTTTAACAAAAACTAATTGATCAATTTTTATCGTTAACATATATAGGAAAACAATATCGTTATAAAACCAATGCTCTGAAATTCAAATTTGCATAAAAAATATTCTACAAAATATTTTGACATAATCTTTACTTCCGTACAACCGGATCGTTGAAAAACTATCATTAAACATGATTATAGGCCGCAATAATAGAAATTTATTCTATATTGACCTTTAGAAACTCCAAGCCTAAACAATAATAAAACTCTCATTGCAATTATCCAAACACCCAGTAAAAATGATGATTGTATTTAACAGGCCTAATAGTTAGATTTTATCTAGTTGAATAACATACACGGGTTAATCTTAACACTACATCAAATTATACATTAATAATCTCACAATTCCTTGATCTTTCATCGACGGATGGACAATTCTAGCAACATATTTATACATATATCTGAAACCACAATTAGAAACCGACGATAATCGTATTTAACAGGCCTACTAGTATTGTATTCAAAAAAGTAAACTGCAAAACTATAATCAAGAAAAAAATAAAAGCTAAAAAATGTTTTCAACAAATATGAAATCTCATGTTGGTCTTTCCTTCATAAATTGCTCATTTACAGACCTATCCCTTAAAATGAGAATATATAGCATATACGCATGGAAACAAATTTCAAATTTATATATAGTAGCCTGTTCCAAACATTACAAAAATCAAATCATCGGAACAAATATATACCTGAGTAATTGCAATAGACTTGATAGGAGATATGCTAGAACTGAAATAGGAAAGAAAGATATGCTTCTTTAGTTCCTTGGCCCTTGGAGTTTTGGAAAAGAAGATTGAGGACGGAAATGGTAAAGGCGATCGGTGGATTGATGGAGGCGATTGGTAAAACCTAGAAAGTAGAAACGTTTAAGTACATAAGTATAGTATATATATATTTGGGCTTCAGAACGGGCCAGGTTTGATTTGGGCTAAGCTCACTTATAAAACCAATCCAAATCGAATCCCTAAACTTGTTAAGAAATGCAAATATGCAAGTTCAATTTTGGTACATTGCAAATAATTCGGGTCTCTACATTAAATTGTCATCCCTATCAAGGTGTAATTGTAAAATAAACTTGGATAAAGAAAGGATTGTGAGAAACTCTGAGTCCTATATGGCTATACCATTATTAAAACTAGAGATAACATTTTGCAAATGCATGTAGTAAATCTATCACAAATGAATTCATAACAACTATAAAAGAGTCCACAATTTATTTAAATGAGAAGTTATTAATAAATGACAACACTATCCATTCCAGTTGATACAAAGTTATTTGATGGCACCTTACAAGAAATACAAGGTTGATGAAAACAATAGTACCAAAACAAAGATGATACTCTATAGTAAGAATCTAAATGAAATCCTACTCATATATTGCATAAAGGGTGAATGATAACGAGGATACAAAGTTATTTGATGGCACCCTACAAGAAATACCAGGTTGATGAAAATGATAGTACCAAAACAAAGTGATGCTCTATAATAATAATTTAAATGAAATCCTACTTGTATATTGCATTAAGGGTGAACAAAAACGAGGATGGAGGTACTTAGCATGTTCATTTAGGCCAAATATTGTTCGCCTCTCCTTACAACTCTTTAGTTGGTCATAATCAGCTACTCCCTCCGTCTCTAAATAAGTTGCCTGTTTTGACTGGACACGTTTGCCAACGCACACTTTTGATCGTTAATATCTTGAATTTCGTATTAGTATTAAATATAAAAACTTTACTGTATTAAAATGTTCATAAATACGAATCCAACAAGATCACTCATGACTATATTTGGTCTTATAGATTAAACGTAAATTAGTAATTTGCCTCATGTTATGAACAGTCCCGACATTTCAAACGAGCAACTTATTATGAGACGGAGGGAGTAACATTTAATCTTTTCCGCCCGATACCTAGTATTAATTAAGAACTTAAATTGCATTATTAAAAGTAAAACATGACTGAGAGAATACAAATGGTAGGGAAAACAAGTCTAGAAAAACAAAATTTTCATGCATATTATATTGAGCAATGCTAGGGGTCCCAAAGTGGATCCCAAAATTGTTCCCGAATTACACATGACATGTTTGAATGGGTCGTGCACATATTAATACATATAGGATCCATTCCAGTTACAAGAACATGACCAATTATTAATTGACACATCATTATTTGGGAACAGTTTTGAGAACAGATTTGGGATCTCAAGCATTTCTCTATTATTTTCAATTATATATAGCCCAGAGATTTTAACGACATTCATTACATTGTTCAATTAGGTTACCTCAATCCTGACTTATATCAACAACGTCAATGACTTTCTAGCAGTACGGCTCCAGCGAAGTCGGACACCAAGTAATGCATCATTTTACAGGTCGCCATGAAGAGAAATCATAATTTAGAAAAACAATACCAAAAGAAATAGATCAACATAAAATGCCCACATAAATACAGAAGAGTGGGAAAATGATCTGTAAAAATATCAAGCTGACTCCCTCGTTCATTTAGGACTATGAAAGTCATCGCAGTCCTAATTTTTATTAGTAATAATTTTTGAGAGAGAAATGAAGAGAAACAAGACAGAGACAAAGCAAAACATGTTATTTTCCTTTTTCGTTGTGTGTCACGGATATAATTCACTTTCTTATTTAATATTATTATAGGTCTCTATGTCGTCGTCTTACTATTATGTTGGTCTTCACTACATATTATTTTATGAGTAAAGTGCATTTTGTGTACCTGTACTTTAACCTAGACACCACTTGCAATACTATAATTTAAAATCGAGCAATTGCAATATTGAACAAACAATTTACTTACACTTCGTGTACTACCGTCTATCTGTCACTAACTCCGTTAAATCATCCAGGGTAAAACAGTATTTTGCCATCTCTTTCTTGAAATCCCAGAATCCGGCAATCCCTTTTCAGATTCCGGTGACCATAAACAAGGCAGACATCACGATTTCCTTACACCCATTCCATTTCCTAAACCCACTACTCCCAACAGCAACTAATTAAATCCATGAACTCAAGCCTTGGACACATCAGGAGAGTAATCAATAAAAAAAAAGATTACATTAAAGATTTTTGCTCTTGATCCCAAAAATTAATAAATAATCGAATAGAGAAAGTGAAACCGCCCCACAATTGCAAGTCACACAAGCCAGGTGGAGACTAGCCTAGTCTAGCAGTGTAGACGCGATAACTGAAATTGGTTCCTTTTCATTTTTCAAGAAAATCATCATCATCATCTTCTACTCCAAGCCTTCACTTTTATTCAATCTTAAAGGTCACTTAACCATCCCTTCCCTCCTCTCTAATATATATAAACATGTATGTATATACCACTAAAGCTGCTTCAGTATCGATGATGTGTGCACTTGTGCCGCCACATTTAACAACAACTCAAGGTTGGTTTTTTGTAATAAATAAATTATCAAAAACAAATTATATATTTGTGTAGAGGATGGAAAGAAGATTAATTCGATTACTAACACTATATAATTATACAACAGAATCATGGGAATTTTGGCAATTGAATTATTGGATGAAAGAAAGAAAAATGAAGGGGATGAAAGAGAGAGTTTACCAGAGAAGATGAAGAAAAAAGATAAAAAGAAAAATAGTAAAAAAGACAATGATACCCCCATTTTTTTAACGGAGTTAACATTACTTAACGAAAAACATTAAAGTATAACGAAATAAAAACTTCAATATTGCAAATGCGCGACTTTAAATTACAATATTGTAAGTGGTGTCTAGGCTAAAGTACAAGTACACAAAGTGTACTTTACTCTTATTTTATCAACTCCTTTAAGTCTACCACTAAATCTGTCTATTGCTTCACTATTCACATACTTCACTGTCTTATCAACATTTACTAATATACTATCATACAAATATAAAAACAACCTTTATAACGAAATAATCAAAGATTGAAATAACAGTTCTTTTTCCTTTTTACAATTTTTTCCTAGGAAAGAAACTTTGGAGATAGATCACACTTTATTTGTACGGAAAAAAGTTTTGCAGAATTAAAAAAAATATATATTTCAAGATTAAGTTAATTGTCAAACATTGACAGTGCGCATGCATCTACATTAATCATACTTAATTGGCCTCCAAAAGGATTAGCCACACTTTCAATTCATCAAACACTTCGAATGCAACTATTTGAGAAGATAAATACAGAAGCTCACAGCGGGAGAAAGAGGGGTCATCGGTATTGCATTATCATGTCGAGGAGAGGAACTGATACGGAGAGACAATTATGTGGACAACTGATTTTTCAAACATCCTGGTTCCAATGAAATTTCAAAGGGAAAATCTCTAACACTGAGCACAGCAGGTCCTACTATTTTCTCTGCAAAAAGAGAAGAAATTGATCAAAGGGTTAAAATAATATAGAAGCTAACAGACTGAGACTTCAACACAATTTGGATAAATAGTTTTAGTATTACACTTACATGCATTCTTATTTTATCATCAAAAGCTAGAAGAATATGGATGGCAAACTCTTATTTTTGTGTAGGGTTAAAATAATATGCATTCTCATTATTTTTTCCTTGCTTTCTTAACCAAAAGTCTGAAAAGAAACAAAAAAAATTGTTTGTCAGTACCCAAATGCCAGAAAATCAAGCAATTACTTCTAATTTTCGAACTATGAAAAAATTGAAAGATGATCACCAAAGTAAGGACATATAACAAAACTTTTAAAATATAACAGAATCCTAAATACATTTTGCCATTTAGAGGGAAAAAAGGAGTCTAAATCCTTAGGAGCTCCCACATGCCTTCCTTTGTTATCATACAGAAAACGTCTAATCAAATCCATACACATCCCAAGGCTATAAGCCTATAACTAACTGTAACTAGATGGACGAATTTAATCCAGGACACAAAGCACAGAAAAAAAAAATATCTTACATAACAAATCACAAGATTACAAGCTACAATACCTACATTGTGACTACTTGTGCATAGATTGAGTTGAATTATTCAATTAACGTACATAAAGATATACATAAAATTAAAGTGCGTGAGACAAGGAGACCTGAGTTCAATAACAGTAATCTCACCTCATTCAGTTTAGCCATAATCAAAGGAAAGCATTTTGGCAGATAGGCTTTATGTCGCATGATTTCTCTTCTTCCCACAAAGGATGCAATTTGCACTTCTATTTTATCTTCAAGATAAATCTATATCATGGATTTTGTCCCAGTACTTGTCGATTTCAAGTGTCATATCCCTACATTCGGCTTTATAAATACCCAAGTTATTACCCAAGTACAAACAGCTCGGCAAATATTCAAAAACTCTACTTGATGGAGCATTAGCTATAATGTTGTTAACCTTGATGGTCAATTGCCAATTCTGTTGCTTTGTGTATCACTGGATATTAGTAGAGTTGAGTCTCCTCCATAGAACAGAATTCAGTACATCTTCCTTTGTCTTCTACAGCTTGAATGTAACAGCTTATAGGAATTTTTTTCAAAACATCTACAGGGCCCAAGGGATCATTATCATGAAAAGAGACATTCTGCTCCTACGTTTGAGTAACTAATGAACACTCTGCTTCCTGCCGCCATTTTCCAGTTCACTTTCTATTGCTAAACAAAACACTAATACTTGAGGTTCCGAACCGGACATCAAACTGACTGATACCCATGTTTCTCCAAAACTAAAAGTTGATGTCATAGCAATCCCGTGTATGGTATTATATTATTGGTAATTTCTACTCCTTTAACTTAAAACTACATAAAAAATATATACATACACCTGACCTTGATGTGTAGCTGTAAAATCTCAACAGCTCAGACTGCCAGCACCGGAGCTCCGGTCTATATCGCCGCCGTTAATTGTTTTGGATTAGGGTATGCTGGTTTTAAACAGAAGTGATAAAATGAAGGATATTTACCAATTATATTAAGTTTTTTTAGTTTTATTTGTAAATTTATCATAAAGGTTGCACAACTTTTCGGTCCGCACCAGTAAATTAGATCGAATCGGGTTTATCGGACTGAGGACCAGACCTGACCAAATATCAAAATTATCAAAATATGAAATTTTTATAAAAAGTTAACTTTTCTGAAAAAAAAAAGTTAATTTTTTTTTGCAATTTATAGAATCCACTTTATAAAAAAATTATCAAAATATGAAATTTTTACCTGAAAATAAGTCCACAAGAACTTAAAAAAAGGTGAGTCAAACAGGCTCTGTATTCATGTATGTTTAATTATCTGTGATTTTCTTGCTTTGCTGATCTGTTATTGAGGGCTTAACACAATTAGGGGAGTCATGAACCTTTGATTGGATTTTATGGATTGTAATAACTTGGAAAAGGAGTTGCAATTTTAGTACATGATTTAACAGACATAACTCGAATATTTGATTGGAAGATTAATAGGAGAGTTGTGAGACTTATAATTCTTGGAGCTTAATAGTTTATGATTGTCTTTGATTGTATCAAGGAAGTGACAATTAGGGTATAGTTGTAGACATTATATTGTATCTTGGAAGAGAACATTATAACCTTAGAAGAATTGTTTTCAGCAGAGTAAGAACGTAGACATCACATAGATATTGAATGTGCATTGAAACCAAGTGAAGAACCCCAGTTCTTAGATTGTTTTCCCATATATTTGAATCTCAGTTTAAAATCAATTCTTAGTGCTTATAATTAGTTCTTAGTTAATTTAGTTAATACACAAACCCAAAAATTCTTCTCACACACTTCTAGACGAAAAGAGATAAGAAACCTGAACTTTGTATTAAATTTAGTCCTTCCCTGCGAACGAACACACAAAAATACTACTAACAAATTGGCGCCGCTGCCGGGGAAGGCAGTATACTTGAGTTTAGGTTAATTGTTTCTTAGTGTTTAGATTTTATCTTTGTATATATTTTTCTTTTCTTTCTTTTTGTATTTCTTTCTTTGGTGTGTCTACAGGTTCTTTGAGGTAGACAACTTAAACAGGTTTTGAGGAGAGAGACTAGATGGAGTACAACTTTGGTTGGAACAATGCTCAGAATTTCTACAACAGTCAGGAACAATATCAAGACTTCAATCCTTACCCACAATTCAATGCTTATGAGGATTGTAATGCATATCAGGTGAATTCGTTCTATTCTGAGAACTCATTTTATGCTCCATATGCCCCTAGCAATGATTATTCATATTCGTTTGAAAATCAATATCATGATGATCTTAATCCATATATGTGCAATGATGTTGATACGAGTGAAATTCAATATGATCCTTCTTTACCTGCTGATTGGGAGATTGCGCTCAATAAAATGATTCAAGGAACTCAGTCTAATCCTCCTTTACTTTCTTTGGGAGTTTTTGATGAACCAACTTTAGAAATTGCTAGTGATAATGATATTCCATGTGATTCAATAGCTTGGTACGAGGAGAATGCTAAACTAAATAATTTTATTTGGGAAGTTCGAGCAGTGTGGCATGAAGGTTGTTATCGAACTCCTCCTTGTGTCAATTTTCCTCTATGCCATGATTCTTGTTTAGCAATTGATGATAATGTTGTGTCTGATGAGTCTACTTGTGTAGTTGATAATTGTCCCATGCGCATTAATGATAATTTGGATGCAATTGAAATTCTACCAAATCTAGAAAATTTTGAGCTTAATACATTGGTAGACGAGATTAAAATTGATGAGTGTCCAATTATAGAAGAGAAGGAAGTTAAGATTGAGGAAGTTGAAAATCTTGATTTAGAGTATAAGGATCCGATTTGGGAGGAGTATATGAGTCATACTTATAATGATTATTCTGATGACTTTTCTAGCTATTTTGATGTTTCCAAGTCTCTTGAGCATGATAGGTTCTTGAATGTTTTCGTACCTTTCAATGGATCTAAGGCATATATGCGCATCATAATTTTATTACTAATTCGTAAATATGTGAATCTATTTGCTTTTTCTCCTCACTAAAGATTTTATGTGCAAATACGTCAAGCTATTGACATTAAAGAAGCGCTTGGTGGGAGGCAACCCACGCATTAGTATAAGAAAAAAAAATTAAATTGTGTGTTAAAAAATAAATAAATAAATAAATAAATAAATTGCAAGATGCGTCCGCGCCGGATGCGCCAGCCGCGCAGGAGCGCCAACATGTTTCTGTCCAGCGCGTATCTCCATTCATGCTCCAGGTAGGCGCGTGTCTCTTCAACCGCACGGACCAGGTACGTGTTTGTGGCCACAAAAGTGTTTAGTATGTACGTGTGTGTTTATGTGTTAGTATATATATTAAATAAACAATCATCTCCTAAATCAATTCCTACCCCTTTTCTAATTATTATCTCCACCTAAAATTCTAATTCTAGCCCCATATTAATTCCAAATTATTCCCAATCCATTTTCTATTTCATATTTTATTTTATTTTATTTATTTTATTTATTTTATTTATTTTATTTATTTTTATTTTTATTATTATTATTTTTTCCCAAAAAAATATATACCCACCTATACATACAAATCCAATTCCTTTTCTACTTCTTTATATCTCTAAAAATTCAATTCTAAAGAGGAATTAATTGCAAGTTCACCTCTTCGATTCGTATTGGGTAAATCTTTTCTCTAATCTTATTTTTATTACGAATTTGTGTTCTTGTAAATTGGGATTTTGTATTATTCTTGGAATTTGGGCTATGTTTGGTGTGATATTGCTTGGTAATTATTGGTGGAGCTTCTTGTGAGTTGGGTATTGATTCTTATGGCTCCTAGCGTGGATGAGGTGGTGTAAGGCGCATTGCAGGTATGTTTTCTGCTATCCCTTGTAATTACTTCCATTCTATGCAGACATTGAATATTTTAAGTTTGGGGGTGATTTGAGGGATTAGTAGTTGTTGTTGTATTATTTGTTCATGTAGGATTTCATGCTTTGCATATTAGTAGTAGTAAATTATGCATTTATGTTTGTGTTATCTACGTTTGTTTCATATAGGACATTCTGTTTTTATTTTTATTTTTTTTGTATATCATGTGAGTTCATAATAGTTTGCATTTGCACCCATTCTTGATAGGAATTTTGTGTTGTTGACGCTTTTGATTGAGAAGTGATATGCTTTGTTCTTGTGCACACACATACACTAGTAAGTTGAAGCTAGTAGACTTATTGAATGTTTTAAGTGATTAGAAGTACATGAATATGTGCAAGATGATTTAGTTTGCATGCTTTGAATACAAGTTGGTGCGTTAGAGAGATGTTGCTTGGGATTGAGTATGTTTTTCCACCAAGTGAGTTTTTGAGCCATATTGCATATTTTTTGCAATTTATTCGTTTGCTTGAGTGTCCACGGATTGTTTGCATTGCTAGCAGTTGTTTGAGGTCTTTCTTGAAACGCATGACATTATTTGACGATTAAAATGATAAAGGCATTTAGGAATAACCGCATATTTTCCCATATTACCACACCATGTTTACATGATCAATTAGTTAACCCGTTGAGCTTAATCCTATTTTTTCGGTGACATACCACATTACTTACCTATACCTTTTTCTTGTATTGGCCGTGCATTAATTTGAACCCACATTGTCAAAGGCTAGTAAAGTGCTTAAGGGAGTAATAAGGTGTGCAAGGAGGGGTTTATTGTTGGTCATACTTTTGGGGAAAATATTGAAATTGGGTTTGTTTGTTTACTTGATAGTCGGCATATGTAATAAATTGTGGGATCATTGTTATTGTTTATATTATTGTTTTATTTAGCTCTCGAAAAAGAAAAAAAAAAGAAAAGAAAAAAAAAAGAAAAAAAAAAGAAAAAGAGAAGAAAAAAAAATATTATGAGAGCATGTTTGTGTTTGTTGTGATCCTACTTTAGTCGACTAGTCGAGTGTTCTTAGTAAAATTTATGTGGGGGGAAAATAGAGTGTTGTGTATGATTTATTATGGTGCTTACTAGCTTTTGACACTTCACCTGTTTTGGCTTATTTGACATACCTTGTCCCTAGCCCACGTTACAACCCAATTAAAGACCTTTTGATTATCGTCATTGATGTATGTTGTGTTAAGAGTTAGATTGATACCAAATGTCAAGCATGTTTATGATTTTGTTGGAATTGAGTGATACACTTACCCTTGATCTTGAGTGAATATTCTTTTGTGAGTGGATTGTGAGTGTTTGCTTGTTTTTGCGTATGAGATCCCGAGTTTTTTCTCAAAGATGTACTCTTGTAGGTTTAGCATGTTTACTAACTTATTCTTACACTTGACATGGACTTGTGAGAACTTATGCATGTTCATTGAGTAGACTATGTGAATACTTGCACTTTCGACACCAAGACATTGCGTATTTACTTTGATTCTTAAGTTGATATGGCATGAGAGGATTTGAAGGTATGGTAGGCTAGATTAATTGCATTTTTCATATTAGTTGTATTCATGCATTGCATTGCATTAGGTTAAATGGATTTTGTGGGTACATTCGCTATAGACCCTCACGAGACCTTACTCGTCCACTAGGGCTGCCTAGGGGTTTAAAGGGCTTGTTGCATATGCCAAATGCAACCGTGATCACCTACGGAAGTGGTACTAGTTAGTTAGTTAGTTGTAATTGTTTATGCTTGAGGACAAGCATCGGTTTAAGTTTGGGGGTGTTTGATAAGTGGATTTTATATCCACTTGGAACATTCTATATCGGCTTAAATTGATTGTTTTGGACTCAAGTTTGTGTAGTTTTGATGTGTTTTGTGTAGTTGTGCAGGTTTGCAAGAATATCTAAGCTTTTGTCGTTTTTGGAGATTTAATTGATTAAAATTCGGATTTTCCGGGAAGGCTGCGCAGCTTATACTGTTTTGGCCATATCTGGAGTTCTAGAAGTCCGTTTTCAGCGATCTTACTGCCCACGCGAAGCTTGAGAGATTTTCTACAACCTGGGATAGGAAACAAGTGCAAGAAATATGCTGAATTAAGTCGCGCACGTGTTCTTGTTAAAGAAGGCTTGGAATTTACTGTTTTGCCCTTTTTCTAATTCTAATTGTATTCTGGGCAGTTTTGGGTACCTTCTTTAAATCCTAATTGTAATAGAAGGCAATTTCTTGCTAGGCAAGATTTGTAGAGCCTATATAAACACATCCTACCATTGTAAATAATAACAATTCATAGCTTTTAATCGTATCAAGGTACTTTCGTTCTTCAATTCTTTCTTCAATATTATGTTTTCATTCATTATTATTATTATTTTGTTTTCTTCTTTAATTATGCGTAACTAATTCTCTAATCTGAGGATTGGGTAGTATTCCTTGGTATTCATGTATGTTTAATTATCTGTGATTTTCTTGCTTTGCTGATCTGTTATTGAGGGCTTAACACAATTAGGGGAGTCATGAACCTTTGATTGGATTTTAGGGATTGTAATAACTTGGAAAAGGAGTTGCAATTTTAGTACATGATTTAACAGACATAACTCGAATATTTGATTGGAAGATTAATAGGAGAGTTGTGAGACTTATAATTCTTGGAGCTTAATAGTTTATGATTGTCTTTGATTGTATCACGGAAGTGACAATTAGGGTATAGTTGTAGACATTATATTGTATCTTGGAAGAGAACATTATAACCTTAGAAGAATTGTTTTCAGCAGAGTAAGAACGTAGACATCACATAGATATTGAATGTGCATTGAAACCAAGTGAAGAACCCCAGTTCTTGGATTGTTTTCCCATATATTTGAATCTCAGTTTAAAATCAATTCTTAGTGCTTATAATTAGTTCTTAGTTAATTTAGTTAATACACAAACCCAAAAATTCTTCTCACACACTTCTAGACGAAAAGAGATAAGAAACCTGAACTTTGTATTAAATTTAGTCCTTCCCTGCGAACGAACACACAAAAAGGGGAGTCATGAACCTTTGATTGGATTTTATGGATTGTAATAACTTGGAAAAGGAGTTGCAATTTTAGTACATGATTTAACAGACATAACTCGAATATTTGATTGGAAGATTAATAGGAGAGTTGTGAGACTTATAATTCTTGGAGCTTAATAGTTTATGATTGTCTTTGATTGTATCACGGAAGTGACAATTAGGGTATAGTTGTAGACATTATATTGTATCTTGGAAGAGAACATTATAACCTTAGAAGAATTGTTTTCAGCAGAGTAAGAACGTAGACATCACATAGATATTGAATGTGCATTGAAACCAAGTGAAGAACCCCAGTTCTTGGATTGTTTTCCCATATATTTGAATCTCAGTTTAAAATCAATTCTTAGTGCTTATAATTAGTTCTTAGTTAATTTAGTTAATACACAAACCCAAAAATTCTTCTCACACACTTCTAGACGAAAAGAGATAAGAAACCTGAACTTTGTATTAAATTTAGTCCTTCCCTGCGAACAAACACACAAAAATACTACTAACATGGTGAGACATATCAATATTTAATAATAGATACTCCCTTTGTCTCTTTAAACATTGCTCGTTTGATTAAAAACACGGGTTTTAAGATAATGGGTAATGAATATTGTTTTTTAATGTAGTAGTGGTTATTGAATATTGTTTTGAAGGAGTAGTGGGTGGAATAGTGGATATTGAATATAGTTTTTAAAAAATAGTGGGGGAGTAGTGGGTATTGAATATTGTTTTTAAATAGTAGTAGGTGAAATAGTGGTTATTAAATATTGTTTTTAAGGAGTAGTGGATGGAGTAGTGGGTATTAAATATTGTTTTTAAGGAGTAGTGGGTGGGGTAGTGGGTATTGAATATTGTTTTATCTGGCTTAAAAAAGAAAGGAGAAAAGTATTTTGAATGTCCCGAAATAGTAAACAGGAAATGTTTTAAGAGACGGAGGGAGTATGAGATAGTGGAGGAAAGTAATGGGTGTAATAGTGTTTTTTATTATTAAATTTGAGAGATGGGGAAGGTAGTGGGTGTAATAGTGTGGAAACTTACTATTTATGGTAACATAAAGAAATGAGAGTGACATTCTAAAATAGTAACTGTAAAGAAATGAGAGGGACATAGGGAGTACTTTTTCAAAGGTTTTTTTTTCGATTTTACTATTTTCTCAAAATATTTACAAAAATACCAATTTATTTGCAAAAAATACCTAGGTTGCATATGCAACTTTAGATGCAACCTATGCAATTGAATGCAACCGAAAACTAAATGTTAAATTTTCATTTTTTGCCTAATTCTTGTTATATATAAGGGCTACGCAGCAACAAAAAACGAAAATTCAACTTCCAATTTTCAGTTGCATTCAATTGCATATGCAACCTATGCAACTGAATGCAACTAAAAATTGAAAGTTAAATTTTCATTTTTTGTTATTGTGCGGCCCTTATATACAACTCGAAGTTGGTAAAAAAAATTGAAAATTAACTTGCAATTTTTAGTTGCATATGATGTTGTATCAGCATGTGCAACCACACCTGCTGCGCACCCATTACAAATAAGATAGTATTTTTGCAAATAAGATGGTATTTTTGCAAATTAATTTTCTTAAAATAGTATTTTTCCAAAAACATTTCTACGAAAGGGTATTTATGAAAAAAGCCCTTAAAAGTTTGGTTCGTCGATTATTTGCTTTAATTATTCTTACTTAGTTATTTTTTACTTATTTTTTTTATTTTGGTGCATATTTATTTTGTAGTTACGAACAATCTTATTTTATAAAATAAAATAACGATATTATAATTCTTAATAACTAATCAATTACCATTTTCAGCTACCTTCTCTAACTAAAATCTCTTATTTACAAAGTTTCATGAATCATTTTATTCAATAAAATAAACTGATTATATTATAACTGTGACAGCCCCAAATCCGGGGTCATGAATTTGGGCCATCACGGACCAACTTCCATTCAAAATCAATATCTCTTGGGTTTTTTTTTTATAATTAATACTTATGCAATTGACCCCACAGTAATACACACACACACACCAGTCATATGCTCAGAGAACAACATTCACCATAATAAAAGTTTAGAGTTAAACAGTTATTACAAACCCAGAATCATACTTAAGTACATTGTTGAGTGATGCTTCTACAAGAAGCATTTCAACAACCAAATTTATTACAACCTTACACACTTACACACTTAATATACATAAGACCACTAAACCCCTTGCGCTGGTCATCTACCTCGGGGATTGATGCTAACGAGCTCTCAGAAGGTCGCCTTTCCCTTACCTTCTTGCGGGGCGTTCTGCGTAGTATTGGCATACCTAGCTGTATATAGATAAGTAGCAAGAGTGAGCTATAATAGCTCAGCAAGATAATATTATAAACTAGAATTTAAAATGTAACCAAGTATACATATATATACATATGTAAGCGATGACAAATTATCAACTTTAAGGAAGCATAAAACTCTTATTTAATAATACATCATCCCCTTGATATTATAAGAAAGAAATCTAGAATAATACAGTATCAGTTTCTCTTCTTAATAATATACAATCAATATGACCTTTCCATGTAATATTCCAAAGTAATATGAATACTTGAATAAATCTCACTATCACCTTATCATTTCCTTCTTATGCAATAATTTATAAATTAATATAAAATCAGTTTCTCTTCATCTATAACAATAATTCTATCATTCATATCATTTTCTCTTTTCAGTATACCAGTCTGACTTTATCATTGATTCTTTATTCAAATATTGTAGGGGTTTTCACTGTTGCCGAATACGTGAGGCACGATGATCAGTCGCCCTCCGTATCCGTCCCTTTTTACTACCGGTAGAAGGAGGAAGGTCCACCACTACATCCCCCTGAAGGAAGGTACACCACTACATCCTCCTTCGGCAACTCTTGGGCCGAATTAAAATATTGATTGCTGGACTGTGCAGCACACAGCCTCTTACGCTTTTTATTGCTATCCCCCTTTTTGTCAAATCGTTATTCTATTTACTAAATGTCATTCCACATTTCCATTTTCTCACTTTCATTTCCACATATCATTCACTCATCTCATTTCCATTCTCGCACATTATTTCTATAAAATATATACATAACATAATACTTTGATTATGATTCAGACATCTCTTTTATATTCAAGATTTCAAATATGCTTTTATATTCATAACATATTCCGTCTACTTAAAGAGTAGTAATTAATAATCAAATAATATTTATAATACCACTAACACTAAAAAGAATATTTTTAATATAGTATTATAACCCATATAACCCTGGATAACAACTGATACCATTCTCTTCCATACCTCTTTAATTTTCCAAAATCAAGGAAATATATTCTTTGCAACATAACAACAATAGCATTATATATATATATATATATATATATATATATATATTCCATAATGTCATTTTTATTCCAAGGATAAATAATCTTCAAAGTAGGGATAGAAAATCTTGCCTCGGTTTCTGTATCCTGACAGTATGGCTGGTTCCTCCTCCGAAATTTCTATAAACACAAAAGGACCGTCATTAGAATACCACATCTCTTACTCACTACCCTCTCGTATAACAAAACCCTTTACACTTCAACATATGTTTAACGTATTATTATTATCCCAAAGGTTCAAGTACTTAACCATTTATAAGCTCAATCGAAGTTTCAGGGGTTTTCACCATTTTCCCTAACGACCACACTTAACTGTAAAAATTCTCAGAAAATATGGATTTCGAATTTTAATGTAAGGTCAACTGTCAAGGGTCCTCTGACCACCCTACTACACTATCCCAAAATTTCGTGACTTATAAAAATGTCTAAGTATGGTAACTTTAGCCTCAAAGTTGATACAATTACGTTTTCTCGGTTATCGAACGTCTTTCACTAAAACTGACTTTTCTCCTAAACCGTTCATCAGATTTTAACGCACCTTATATCAAAACGATCTATGAACTAAGCTCTATCATTTCATGGTCAATTGGTAACCTAGGCAGTGAGGTACCGTATGAATACAGGGGTCACAAAACAGGGCAGTTTTCGTTCTAAAGAAAATCGGACATTATAACTGCTGTAATTTCATACTTTCCAAAATCAAACTCCTCCAAATCAATCATCAAACACAATAATCATCACCTACACCATGTGGTCTTCATTACCAGCCATGGTTACACTCCCAAACTCCTTCCAAAATCAACTCAAACCACTTACAAATACTTATAACATCATAAACATAACCTTTATACCACTTAATCACTAAACACAACGATATCTATCATAAATACAAAAGGGCAAGCATGTTTATACCTTCTTGAAGCTTTATCAACACTTAATAATCCTTAGCTAGCCCTTAAACAACCTTACAATAGCTTGAATCAACTAAAAGAACCATGAAAATCAAGTTAGTTCTTAGAAAACTACTATTCATCACTATTCATCATCAACTTTGTAGATTTTATTACCTTACTAAATGGTGTTGGTTTGCTATGAAACTTTGTAGATGATCCTTTCTAACCTCCAAGAGCCTCCATAATTTTTCCCTTGATTTAATCTTGAAGAGAGCTAGGGTTTTGAAATTTTTTTTTTCTTATTTTTTTAGAAATGGTCGAATGGAAGAAAAAGGATGGGGGAGAGAGTTTTGTTCTTAGTTTTGATCTTATCCCTCTTTAATCTTGTTAATATTTGTTAACTCTAGCTTGTCTTAGAAGCCTTGGAAGATATTTGGTAATTAACCATGTTAAAAGACTAATTTACCCTTAAAACTAATTAGTGGAGAATGATGTCATCTAGATGACCTAATAATCTCTTTTCTTGTTTTTCTAAATATCATGTTAATAATATTGGATAGTAATATGGTATGTGTCCTTGTTATATTACTAATCTTGGTTGCTTGGTTTCCATACTCGTCTAATTGTGGTTCGTTTCGAATGTACCTCATTATCTCAGTGGTTTTGAAACCATTTAACAATCCAAATTCCTTTGGTATTCTCTTAACTTAATAATCCCCTGGTTAAATCTAAATTCACTAATCCCTCAATATATAGTTCTTATAATATTTCCATGCTCCTTAATATCCAATAGAAGCTTATTCGAAATCAAAATCCTCAAAATCCATGTTTCAGGAATTTCTGAAATCTAACGTCATTTCGAGTCACTTATTTTCAATGTACAACACTGATATGGTTTCTGTTTATTCATTTTATGTTTCCATTATAGAGTACCTATATACCATTTCTCTAAATCCTCGAAATTTACTATTCATGTGACCACTGTAGCATTACTGAAGTTAGGGTTATTACAATAATTACTAATAATGAACTGATTGCCTTTTTCAGATAAAAGGTAATAATCTTTCTATATTTTTTTAAATAAAATATCTCTTTTTCAAACTTTCCTTTTACTTAAATATTTATTATTAGTAAAAACATGCAATTCTATTTTATAGAAGATAATGATATTATAGTTCTTAACAACTAACCAATTAGTTTTTTCAACTACAACACATTATCTTTTCTAACTATTCTAACTAATTACTTTCCTTTCTAAAATTATCACGGTCATCTATTTAATGAAATAAACTAATAATATTATAATTATTAATAACTAAATGAACATTTTTATTTTTTAATAACTATTTAATTTCCTTTTTAGGTAAACACGTTATTTTTTATATTCTAAAAAAAATCATGAGCAATTACACTTAATAAAATAAAATAGTAATTTTATAATTACTAATAACTAACCAATTACATTTTCAGCTAAAACACATTATCTTATATATTTTCTCTTACTAAAACATATTTTTTCTAATATTATCACGTGCAATTATATTCAATAAAATAATATCATAATAATTAATAATTATGTGATTACTTTTTTTCAACTAAAACTTATAATCTTATCGATATTTTATAACTAATTTTTTTTCATTTTTAGAAATATTACGATCAATATATATATATATATGTGTGTGTGTATAATTATTATCAAATCATATCATTTAAAAAATTATCTTACAATATTCATATTTTTTTATATTTATTCAAATTATTGAAAAATCATATAATATAAAAAAAAACTGTGCATCGCACATGTTTTAAGCTAGTATTTATTAAAACTATCTTAAAACATAATTATTTAGTTGACAGCTTGTTAAATTTTCTTTAATTTATTTATTTAATTAATGAATCATATTTTATAATCACTCAAATCATTAAATACAGTAAGATCTCTATAAATAAATATAATTAGAACTAGAAAATTTAATTAATTTGAAAAGTTATTAATAAATAAATATTTTTTAATTTTGAGAGAATTTGTTCCATGTTCGGTGAATTTGCATTCTACTTTTCCAGTTCACTCTTGCTCGACTTAGAGGTTGTTTGGTTGACATGTATTTATATGGGTATTTGAAATACCTAGGAAGTGAGAAAAATAAAGTTGTTTGGTTGGATGAATTATAGGCATTACAAATTACTTGGTAAGTATAAATACCTACAAAATGTGGGAATACATCTATATATATAGGTATGTTATATATACTACTTCCCCTACAAGTTCCTACATGTAACCAAACAAAAAATTTTACTTCCCAGAAACTTTATAAAGACATGAAATTGAAATTACTATGGGAAGTTAATACCTATTGTATACCAAACGAGCACTTATTGTTACTAGCTTTATACCCGTGCGATGCACGGGTAATTTTATTAATAATTTTTAGTATAATTTTCATTATAATTTTTTTTCTTGAAAAATTAGTTTTATAATATTTTGAATAATATTTTTACTTTTAATGATAATAATACAAATATTATATGATTGGTAAGTATACATTTGTTTTTTTCTTGTAAATGGTTTTTCTATAATTTATATTTCAAAGTTTAGGCTAACATATTTTTTAGTATTTCATAATTACTTTTTATTATTTTTTATTTTATTAGATTACATATGATATACTTAAAATATAGGTACTATATTCGTATAACAATTTATTATTATCTTTTTATCTTTTTGATTATGTAATTTAATTGTTATCTTGATTTTTTTAGATATTTTGTTATTGTGTTTTTATAATTTTTAAAGGCAGTTTTTAACCTTTTTGGAAATATGTATGGTATTAAATTGTTTTTTTTGTTTGAATATTAATTATTTTTTCATGTTAATTTTATATTTTTGGTGTGGTGTTTATTAAGTGTTTTGTTTATAGTAATATTAGGGGTTTCTATGTTGTATTATATTTAGATATTAATATAAATTTATTTTGTGGCTATTTAGATTGCTTTCTAATTTAAAATATGTTCATTTATTGATTTGTGTTCACTTTTATTAAAATAATAAAGTAAGAAACATATTTATTTTAGAAACATATTTATTGTCAAACCTAAAAATAGAATCTTTAATTATTTTTATTAAAATAATTTTTCTTAAACCACTTTTATTTGGTAAACGATTTGTTTTTTTTATTAATTTTTGTTTTTGTTTATTGATTTCTAATGATATGCTTTGTTTACTTATTTATTATATATAAAGAATGAATTTGAGAGTTATTTTTAATTATGATTTTTTGCTAATTTATCCTTATTTGTTAATATCAGAAACATATTTGTTGTCAAACCTAAAAAAGATTTTTATTAAAATAAGGTTTTTATTAAAACACCTTTACTTAGTAAATGATTTGTTTGAAAATTATATTTTAAGCTTTAGCCTAACATATATTTTAATAATTCATTTTTTTTGTCATTTTCTCTTCTATTTATTAGAATATATATAATATATTTTAGGCATGTGGTAACTTATTGTAATTTAACACATGTGAACACTTTTTTAAAGAAAGTTTATACGATCTCTATATTTTTGTGTTGGTTTATATTTATTTTAAGTGTATTATATTAAATTTTTCTTGTTGATTTTAATTTTCTAAATTTAGACTTTTTGTTTTGAATTAGTATTTGTTTTGTAAATTAGTATTTGTTTTACAAATATTTTAAGTGCATTATATTTATTTTTTGTTTTCCAATTATAACATGTTTTTTCATTACTTTTTTAATATCTTGTTTTACAAATATTTTCTTTTCAAAAATTTTGGTTCGTAATTAAATGTAAATTCTTCTTTTTAAAAAAATTATTTTTGAATTGAAATTTTAATGGCATGCTTTGTATACTTGTTTATTTTATGTAAAGAATGAATTTGTGATTTATTTTTCATTATGTTTTTTTATATTTTATTCTTATTTGTTAATTGTATGTAAGTTTTGTGCTATTACAACTATTTTTCCAATAATAGTAATTAATTAAGTTGATGATGATGAATATTTTATTAGTTTTATTCTTTGTTAATTTATTTTAAATTTCATTGTTGATGAAATTTAATATAGCATAGTTTTAACTTTTAAACCAATACTGTGGCCCAACTCTTAATTTATTCTCTAGTCCATTTTTTCTTTTTAATGAAGTTAATTTTCAACCATGACTACCAGACCACGACCACCTGATCCTCCTTACGCCAATTATATATAGGATATAATGTGTTATTTACATTCAGTACAAAATTATGTTACAAAGAGAATAATTTGGGCTGAATTTTGTCTGAAAATGGAAAATTAACAAAGACAACTATAGAAGTATTAAGAAAAGGGTATTAGATTAGGAAAAAATGTTTAAAATACCCATTTTTGAGTTAAAAATGATAAAAATAATAATTTCCAAAGTATATGGTATTTTTACCATATGGGATACCCAACTCGTAATTGGGTATCACATTTTGTATAAGATACCCAATTCAAAAATGGGTATCCCTATAAGATACCCAAATACCCAACCCGTAAATGGGTATCCCAAAAAATTAAAAGTATAAAAAATTTGTAATACCCAACTTATAAACGGATATCCTATTTAAAATGAGATACCCAACTTAGAAATGAGTATCCCATCTGTTATAAATAACCATCCACTTTTAAGATGGGTATTTTCATAATAAAATTTTAAAAAATGATTATTTTTAACCATCACCCGAATATTACAGCACGAGGCACGAGCAATGCAAAGTCCTATTTCAAGTCCCATATATAAGACACTTAAGCTAAAATTGAGTTTTCAGAAATGTTGGGCAAAGCGGTGTATTGCAAGATCCCATTTACAATCATATACTACTCCTTTTCTGATTTGCTCTAGTGGTTAATGGCCATCCCCAGTCACTTGAACAAGGTCCAATGCAGCAGCTGAATCGCATTGTGCACGTTCTAAATCCTTTACAGATTATGATGATCTCTGATTTTGGAGCAGTGATGCGACAATTTTGAGTACGATATGAATAAGCAGCAATCTCATTGTACTGTCCATATCTACAAAATTAGGACTAAACTTGATGCCGTCTACCAACAAGTAAAGAGTTTGATATATCGGGTGTGTCGTCTAGCAAAGAGTAAAGAGGGCGATGGTTCACGACTGCCAAATGAGGTTTCAATCAGGAACAATAAAGAAATTTATGAAACTGGATACTCCTGTCAAAACTGCATAAAAGTACAGGACAACTAAAGAAGTCCAGAAAAGAGTAGCCAAGATTTCATTGACTACCACAGCTTAAAAGCAAACTTCAATGCTGATAAACAATTATGCACCTGTATATCGATTTTTGTTCAGCATAAGTAGTCTCCCGCACACACATGAATGGTATGCATACAACAGAACACAAAATCTAACTCAACTCTGCTGTGCTACAAATACCAATTTTCGAGGATTCTCTATATTGGACATTTAATATCTATATTAAGTTGTAAAAAGGCTAACAACAGGGTAAATAACAAAATTCAACCATGTTTAGAAAACATAATTCTGTAAATAATCCCAGAACATACATTTAGCTGCTAATAATCCTGGAAATGATAATGAAATAAGAACTGGAAGTGAAATCGTTATTGGCCAGCAACAAGGACATACTTTTAAGTTGGCGAGAAAACTCACGAGAACTTCCTGATAACTTGACAACACCATATTACACCATTATATATCTATGTTTATCAATTTTAAGCACCTTTAGGGATTTCGCGTTCTCAATTATGTAATTGATCATGTCGGAAAAACTGCGTTCATGTGCAATGATCTCAGCTCCCTGGATCTCGAATTCTTCAAGATTCGACAAGCAAGTGGGCAACGTTCCAGGCGAAAACCAGGTCCATCCCACAATATCATTGACTTGCGGCTAGTGACAAACAAAGGAAATTAGGCAAGGATTCTAAAGGAAATTCTAACACTATATATAGTTCAAGAATGCTTGGTACATTACCTGTATTTTTACGACAACAACTTTCAAATTTGGTGCACTTTTAAGAAACCTCGATATTATTGATAAGCCATCAAAAGGCAGATCATCTAATCTCAGGTAGGTTACACCATGTAATATGGGAAGAAGTTGACCTGCCCGATCCAGTGCCTACAATAAAAAGTAAAACCAACTTGTCACAGACCAAAGGTATCTGAAGGAAAAAATACCAAAGTAAATTGGGAATTCTGTTGAAAGTTATATAATAGTAGATGATGACCAAAAGCAATGTTCACTCACAGCTGAAGAACCGTTAATAACTGAAAGATACTTGGCATTAGAAAGTCCCCTAATAAGCTCAATTGCATGAACAAAACGGTTGTGACTACCAAAATAATCTTCATCATAGTGATCCATCCCTATATCCAATGTCGCTTCAACAAGGAAAGGTAGGCTCGTGACCGAGTAGGAGGCCAAATAGTCATCTTCAAGATATATATATTCAAGCATTGGGGTATCAATCAGTATCTTAAAATCAACATCGTCATAATCTTCTCCAATTATACGCAAGGTTAAACGCTTTAAAGCAGGCACAATGATATTAATGCAGATGTTCACATCCCTGGTCCTGATCACTGAAAATTTTGCATCAACCAACAACGTTTCAAGTTGAGGAAGGCTACAAAACAACTTAGCTAGAATCTCCTTCTCTGGATTATTTATTCTGAGGTTAAATGTTTTGAGGTTCTTAAAACATCCTGTAGAATAGGGCATGTGTAGACCTAACCCTCCACTGATGTTCAGAGTCTGCAGTGAATCAGATGCTATAACATGCAAAGCTAACCCCTTGTGATTTGCAACTGTGTTACTAGAAAAGTCAGGCAGATGAACAACAAGGTCAACAACTTTACGATTAATTGCTGAACGAACCCAACTATTAACATGAACCGGTACAATGAACCAATGACAATCACATATTTGCAGCCGAAGTTTTTGCAGCTTTTGAAGATTTACTGAGCTGCTAGTACTTGGCAATAACTTGTGCAGTGTATTTATAAAGCCGTATGTAGGAACATGACAAGTAAAATCGAGAACTGGAATTAAATCCATAAGATTTTTCCATCTAGAAGAGAGAACAGAAGTACGTACTGCATCCTTTGAGGGAAGAAAAGAAATTATGCGGCATAGAAGGTCATTTGGCAACGCGCTTATTATATCAACATGCTTACTCATATTTCCAGCTGTGATGATGCTTGACTGGATCCAGAATCTCTTTTATCACCTTACTGTCTGAAATTCAAATAAAGGGTTGTTTTCAATGAAGTAGAACAATCAACACCTGGAAAAAAAAAAGGTTCAAGTCGAATGATTGGTACCAAATTTTTATTAGCTCGTCAGCAAAAGTCCTAAATAGTGAATAATGTATAGATAAAACCAGGTTTGAAATCTAAATAATTCAACTAAAATTTGTAATAGCTTCATGTTCCTGACTAGAAGCAGTTATCATATAAAATAGAGGTGGAAAGAATGTTCAACGTCAATAGCTTCTGGCTCAATCATTCATACCAAATTAAACTTTATCGGGATTTCCTTTCCATGACCAGAAAAATGTATGCATAACTACATTGTCTCCAAGGTGAGCAATATACGGAGTATATTATTTGGATGGTACCACAGTAGAACTTGGTAATAAAAATGATCATGAGACTTGCAAGTCAAACTGTATCTTCTTATAACTGGAAAGATTAAGATGTAATTCAAACTACATGAATACAGGGGGGATGTATTAAATTTTAACAAATTACAGGATATAGATATCAAATTACATTGCAGAAACGGTACTAAAACGTTTTTAGATAGTGTGTAAACAACAGTACTATGACCATCTAAGTTATGATACTAAGTATGATGTTCTTAAGTTGATGATTTAAATAAGTTTGAAGAATAATGAATTACATAACCACGAGACTGACAATGACAATCCCAACTTCATACTTTCATCTCGGAATGGGTCAGCGATTTCCAACAAATTGAGGAAGCCAGATGCTGTGGTAAAAAAATCAAGTGAACCCATTAAGAACAAGGAACATCAGTTCTAAAACAACTGATGTAGGGCAAGAAAAGGACCAAAAAGAATATATATAATGGACTCTACTCTGCCTACTCATTTACTTTCCATTACATTACAATTTTCTAGTCGGACTTTTAAAAATAGGATAAACTACAAAAATTATGATAAAATACATTTGCCATTTATAAAAATTTGGACTTTTGAAACTGAGTAATATCTATTATTAAAACAGTTAAATTATACATATCAAATCCTAATATAACATCACGGTTTTATATTGATGTTAAAATGTAGGAACAAGAGAGAACTAGATTGATATTTGGATTGATTGGGGTTATCTTACAAGGAGAGGCAATTGCCTCTTATATAGAACTAAACTTCAACAACCCCCAACAACCATCTACTATTACAACAATCCCCAACAACCATCTACTATTACAACAACTCCCAACAACTCTTTGACACGCCCCCTCACTCGAAATCCCATCTTGGGATAAAAAACCTATCTTGGGATTGAAGAGTGAAACACTTAGAAGCCCTTGAGCATATCCTAAGCTTCCAACTAGACCCATCTCTAGGATTGAAATTGAGAATTTTGGGAATACCGGGACTCGACTTCGCGACCACGCCGTACATTTTAGGCCATATCAAAAAACCAGAGGAGCTGCAAATGCATCTTTTATTTTTGAACGAAAACAACTAGAACGATAGATTTGGTAGACTGCATCCCTTAAGATCGTCCACGAATTCGTCCTTCTGCTGAGGAAAATGAATATAAAGAAATAACAGTGAACTGTGTTGTAAAAAGTACAACTACTTCTACTGCTTTGTTTTTGTGGCAGTGAACTGTGTGCATGTATCTGAATATATACTACTACTTCTGCTGCTTTGTCGTCATGGCAGTGAACTGTGTGCATATATCTGAATATATACTACTACTTCTGCTGCTTTGTCGTCATGATGAATGAACTCGCCTTGACAAGGAACATCACCTGTCTAAATTTAACCCCCTTTACCACTGTCAAGGGCCTGACCGGAGCAGCCCATCTTATTTTTAGATCTGGTTTGGGGGTCAGAAATGTAAACAACTGAATCTGGACAGAAAAACTGGGTAAAAAATTCTGCTGGAAAATATAAGTCTGGGCAGCTTGTGTTTTCCTTGAAAAACCACAAAGCTTCAACTGAAAATCTCCTCTCTACTCCCGCTTTGAGTAAAAACAGAATCAACAAGTTTCCCTTGAAAAACTTGTTTTTATGCAGACTTACACTACTGATTTCTCTCTACAAATCAACCCGCTGTGATACCATGTTAAAATGTAGGAACAAGAGAGAACTAGATTGATATTTGGATTGATTGGGGTTATCTTACAAGGAGAGGCAATTGCCTCTTATATAGAACTAAACTTCAACAACCCCCAACAACCATCTACTATTACAACAATCCCCAACAACCATCTACTATTACAACAACTCCCAACAACTCTTTGACAATTGAACATAACACGTATTTTTGGTATTTTGATGATTATAGCATACTTTATAAAGGTCCCCCTTAAACTTTGCTAATTCTGTCAATGACTAGGACAAGGAAGAAAAGAAGGTTGACAGGATAATTGATACAACAATTTGGGCTCACTCAAAATACAAGTAACAAATAATTCACCATCAGATTGTCTGAAGAACAAAAGAATATCACGTTTAGTTAGATAGGAGGATGAACCTTACTAGATATAGATATAAGTAAAACTCTCATTGAAATATTCAAACACGAACTGTATCCAACACCAAACAAGAATCCAAATTATTATATCTTACTTAGTTGAATAATGCGCACAACAGGTTTATCTTAGCCATAATATAAAATGATAAATTAATAATCTCATAATTCATTGATCCCTCGTCGGCAAATGGACAGTTCTAACAACATATTTATATATGCATCTAAAGCCACAATTGAATAGAACCGAAGGTACTTAGATTTTGTATTTTAAGAATTCAATTCAACTATGCAAACTACTAAGTTTGCACGAAGTAAAATTTGATTCTTTCAAAAAAGGGGTAAATGGGCAAAATCATCACTTTACTAAACAAAAACTTTCATTTCATCCCCAGCCCAAAAACGCTTTCAAAACCACAATTGTACTACCAAATGCTGCCAATTTCGACTGAAAAATATTATCATGTTCGTTAAATCTTGTTTGACTTTGATGGAGGGATGTTAACTTTTACCACGTCATTTCCACGTATTTGCCACATCCCCAAACCCATCTAACCCTACCCGTAATAATAAACACCCATTTCGCCTAACCCGTTTATTAGACAAAGTAACGGGTTAATTTATTTTATTACACACACAATTGAAGAACGAGGGCGATTCAAGAACGAAGATTTGGGGGTGATTGCGAAGGAGATTGAAGAATGAAGACCACATTACAACAAATATATCTATTAATCATGTAAGTAACGATCTTTTCATTATATATAAGCTATATGTATATGTCGAAATCCTAATTACTACTTGTTACATTTCAAAAACCATAATTGCTAGTAACATAAAGCTTGAAATTAAAAAAATAAAAACAACAAAATTTTCAACAATTTTGAAATCTCAATTTTTACTTAAGTTGGCATTTTCTTAATAAATTGCTTGTGTATAGACCTATTTCTTATAATGGGAAGAATCAGCATATACGGAGCTTACAAATGACCACACTTGGGCACATAACAATATCTAGTATTTTGTTCCTAAGTTTACGAATATCAAACCAATTGGAATGGATATATACCTGAGTATTCGCAACAGACGTGATCGGAGATTTGCTAGTCGGAGACAGGAAAGAAATATTTGCTTATTTAGTTTCTTGCCTTTTGGAGACTAGGATAAGAAGATCGAAAACGTAAATGATAAAAGGTGAATTGTTGGATCGGTGGATTGATGGAGGCGACTGGTAAAGCCTAGAGAGTAGAAAAATCTAAGAAAGTGAGTATATTATACATATATTTGGGTTGGGCTTTAGATTGGGTTAACTTCGGTTTTCGATTCACAGAAAAACCAACCCAAACCAAACCCCTTGTGTCTTTAATAAAACAAATCCAAAAGTTTGGGTTTGGTTCCATTCAACTGAATCGAAATGGTATAATATTGTCATCCATATCTGTAAAATAAATTTGGATAGCAAAAGGATAGTGAAAAACTCTATAAGCCATACACCAATACTAAAATTAAACAAACCTTATGTAGACGAATATAGTAAATGTATCTAAAATGAAATACTTATAAGAACTATAAAAGGGCTCTACAATCATTTATTTCAATGGAAAGTTATTATAAAATTATAGCATGGTACAAAATACACTCTGGTTGATACAAAGTTTTTCATTGACACCCTACGAGAAATTTCTCGAAGTAAATGAAAGTGCTTGTACCGTATCAAAGTTGATATTCTTAATAATATAAAATCATCTTGTATTTAGCAAATAATTAAATAAAATACTACTTTCATCTTGCACAAATTGTGAATGATGATGAGGATGGATATATTTAACATGTTTACTATTATATTTGGTCTAAATATGGTTCTCCTCTAACTTTTTAATATGTCATAGTCAGCTAACATTAAATCTTTTCTGGCCGATATCATATTATTTAGTTAAGAACTTAACTTGCATAAATTAAAACTTGACTGAGAAGAGACTAGTGGTGGGGTAAACAAGTCCAAAAAAGCAAAATTTTCGCACATATTTTTATTGTTCAATTATATATAGCTTACAATGTTCAATTAGGGTACCTCATTCATATCAACAGCATCCATATTTACCAAAGGGGTATCCCGAGAGATTCTACATGTAAGGGTCAATCAAATAAAGGTGTTAAAAAAGTACATCATTTTACAGGTTGTAATTTAGCAAAATCATAATTTAGTAAGAAAATAGACAACGAAATGGATTAACACAAAATGGAAACATGGATACAAGTAAGAGAGAATATGGTCTGTAAAAATATCGAGCAGACTCATTGGTTCATTTGAGAAATACAAGCACCTTGGCTAAGAAAACTATAGGAAAAAACCAAAGATTTCAATAAAAGTCTTTTTAGTCTTAAATTTTAAAGAGAGACATGAAGAGAACAGAGACAGAGACGAAGAGATACCTTCTTTTTTCC
The DNA here is from genome assembly GCA_037693485.1 of Kitagawia praeruptora. Lineage (NCBI taxonomy): Eukaryota > Viridiplantae > Streptophyta > Magnoliopsida > Apiales > Apiaceae > Kitagawia > Kitagawia praeruptora. The sequence continues at coordinate 98,542,466 of CM075354.1, read as the reverse complement.
TTCTTCATTGCAAGTCATCAATGTGATTCAATTTTTTAATATGTATATTTGTAGGTGTCCATGTTGTCTTGCTATTATGTTGATCCTTGATGCATATCTGTTAGTATCAAGTTCATTAAACATACAACTGATGCCTATTGCTTCACTATTATTATACTTTCCTGTTCTATCACCATTCACTAATATAAGAATATACTACATTATACAAATATATAAACAACCTTTAAATAGTAAACATCGAAATAGTGTTCTTGTTTTTTCATTTACAATTGTTTTTATTTTTTATGAGAGATTTAAGTTTTTCTCTTTTAACTCATTTTTTTGCCCTCTAACGAAAAGAAATATGGGAATTAGCAAAGAAAGATTTGAACAAAGAAATTCAGAGAGGGAGAAAGAAGGGTCACCTGTAATGCATAATCATGTCGAGAAGAGCAATTAAATACGGAGAGACAATTATGTGGACGAATGATTGTTCAACATCCCCAGTTCCAATAATTTTTTAAGGCATGGTCTCTAGAGCTGTGCACAACAGACCCTACTATTTAACTCTGCCGAAAGAGAAGAAGTTGGTCAAAGGGTTAAAAAATAGAGAAACAAGCACAATGAAGCCCAAACACTATTTGGATAAATACTTCTAGTACTATGCTTTTCTGCATTCTTATTGTTATCATCAATAACAATGAGAGAGAGAGAGAGAGAGAGAGAGAGAGAGGGGGGGGGGGGGGGAGAGAGAGAGAGAGAGAGAGAGAGAGAGAGAGAGAGGGAGGAGAGAGAGGGGAGAGAGAGAGCTGAGTTGAATAACGGAAATCTGACCTCTTTGAGTTTTGGCATAATTAAAGGAAAGCAATTAGTGGGATGAGTTTGAATGCCCATTGTTTCCTGCAATTTGCACCTGTATCATAAAATTCATTTGTTGAAGATGAATGAATATCATGGACTTTGTGGTGTCATATCCCTACATTCGGCTTTATAAGTGAATACCTCACTCACACAAGTAAATGCTAAGTACTAACAGGCAGCTCGGCAATTACAAAAACGCAATTCAATTCCGTACATATTCATCTGTCTTCTTCTTCAACTTACAATTATTTTCTTTCAATTATTCCGTTTTTGTCAATCATGATGACAAAAACGTGCACAACAAATACATGGGTATCTTTATAATGTCAGCAGCTCAGACTGCCGCCGCCGGTCTACATCACCGCCGTTGATTGTTGTGTTGCTTGCTGCATCTATATTTTGTACTAATACAATTTTTTTGTATTAAATTATGTTAATTTTTCAATATAAATAAGTATTTAAATTTATATATACAATAATTTTTGTAGATTTATAATTTTTTTTTAATTACGAGTATCGAAACTATTTTTTTATCAAGAAAAAATTAGTATTCCCTCCGTCCCTTTTCATTCTTAACACTTTCTATTTTGGGATGTCCCAATAGATTGTTAATATTTCCTAAAATAGTAAGTTTTAACACTATTACACCCACTACTTCACTTATCAATATCAATATCAATATCAATATCAATATCAATATATTCTTAATGTCTGCTAGTATTGCATTTTAAAAATTACTGCTTTTACCCTTCATTTTTTTAATCTTCTTTTTTTCTTTGATGTCCTTTTTTGTCATTACACAGGAAAATTACAGCTTTTATCCTTTATGTTTTTAATCTTCTTTATTTCTTTGATGTCCCATTTTGTCATTACACAATATTTGGAGCGACCCAATTTAGATTGGATCGACCCAAATCTCCTTTATTAATCAATTTCCTTTTTCAGGTTAAACATATTACCTTTTCTATTTTTCAATAACTAAATAATTTACTTCTTAGGTAAAATACAATATCTTTCACATTTTATCTAACTAAAATTTCTCCATTTTTAAAAACTACGATCAATTTTGTATAATAAAATAATATAATTATATTATAATTAGTATTAAATAATTAATTACCTTTTTGAGCCAAAATACGTTACCTTTTCTGTTTTCTCTAACTAAAATCTCTCTTTTTCCAATTTTATCGTGGATGGTTACCTTTTTCAAACACGTTACCTTTTTTCCCTTCTCTTACGAAAATCTCTCTTTTTCCAATTATATCACGGGCGATTTTATTTAATAAAAATAAAATAATAATATTATAGTACTAATAATTAACTGATTACCTTTTCAACTAAAACGTATCATTTTTTATATTTTTCTAATTAAATTCCCTTTTTTTCTAGAAATTTCGGGGGCAACATTAATTTCTCATTTTCTAAAAACTATGAGCAATTTTATTTAGTAAAATAACATAATTAAATTATAATTACTATAAACTAATCAATTACCTTTTTCACATAAATTATGTCATCTTTTTAATTTTCACGTTACCTTTCTATTTTTTAAAACTGAAATCGCTCTTTTTTCTGATTTTATCACGGGCAGTTCTGTTTAATACAATAAACTAATAATATTATAATATTCATAATTAACCGATTGCATTTTTTATCTAAATCGTATAAATTTCTTTCTTTTTTTCTTTGATGCCTTTTTTGTCATTACACAGGAAAATTACAGCTTTTATCCTTTATGTTTTTAATCTTCTTTATTTCTTTGATGTCCCATTTTGTCATTACACAATATTTGGAGCGACCCAATTTAGATTGGATCGACCCAAATCTCCTTTATTAATCAATTTCCTTTTTCAGGTTAAACATATTACCTTTTCTATTTTTCAATAACTAAATAATTTACTTCTTAGGTAAAATACAATATCTTTCACATTTTATCTAACTAAAATTTCTCCATTTTTAAAAACTACGATCAATTTTGTATAATAAAATAATACAATTATATTATAATTAGTATTAAATAATTAATTACCTTTTTGAGCCAAAATACGTTACCTTTTCTCTAACTAAAATCTCTCTTTTTCCAATTTTATCGTGGACGGTTACCTTTTTCAAACAAGTTACCTTTTTTCCCTTCTCTTATGAAAATCTCTCTTTTTCCAATTATATCACGGGCGATTTTATTTAATAAAAATAAAAGAATAATATTATAGAACTAATAATTAACTGATTACCTTTTCAACTAAAACGTATCATCTTTTATATTTTTCTAATTAAATTCCCTTTTTTTCTAGAAATTTCGGGGGCAACATTAATTTCTCATTTTCTAAAAACTATGAGCAATTTTATTTAGTAAAATAACATAATTAAATTATAATTACTATAAACTAATCAATTACCTTTTTCACATAAATTATGTCATCTTTTTAATTTTCACGTTACCTTTCTGTTTTTTAAAACTGAAATCTCTCTTTTTCTGATTTTATCACGGGCGGTTCTGTTTAATACAATAAACTAATAATATTATAATATTCATAATTAACCGATTGCATTTTTTATCTAAATCGTATCAATTTCTATTTAATGAAATAAAATAATAATAATATAAAAACTAAAAATTAGCCGATTACCCTTTTCAAGTAAAACCTATAATTTTTTCTATATTTTCTAATTAAAATCCCTCATTTTCTAGAAATATCACGGATAATATTTATATAATTATTATCAAATCTCATATAAAAATTTAAGCCTCCCAACTTTATATTTAAAAAAATTAACTTAAATTAATGAAAAATTCATATAATATTAAAAAAAATTCGTGCATCGCACGGGTTTTAAGCTTGTATAATAAAAATTCGTATACAACGAATAATATCCGTTAGATTTTTAGTTAAAAATTAGAACTGTTATATACTTATATAAAGGAGAAACGAGGGGAGGTAAAGTGGTGCCGGTCAAAAAACTCGGTTCTATTTTGTTAAATTTTAAAATTTTTGAAATAATAATTCCAATGATTAAAAAAAATCTCAATTCCATTTTAAAACTTTATTAATAGAGGAAAGTAAATATACAGTTTCATTATTTTTTACCTATAAAATCTTTACTAATGAAGTAAAGTAAATATCTAAATTGCATTTTAAATTTTTACTAATCGAGGAAACTAAATATACAATTTCAATATCCTTACCTTTAAAATTGCATTTTAAAACATTGGAAGTTTGGTCGGCCGGTTAGTTGGTTGGTCGGTCGGTACCTATTGTTTTTACTTAATTACCCTTACTTAATTATAAATAAAATTTCTCCTAATAACTAATCAATTTATGTTTTCAAGTAAAACATATTAAAATAATCAATTTCCTTCTAAAATACGTTACATTTTCTATTTTCTTTAGCTAAAATCTCTTTTTTTCAATTAAATGACGCCCTTACTTAATTATAAATAAACAATTTCCCAATAACTAATCAATTTTCTTTTTCAAGTAAAACATATTAAAATAATCATTTTTTAAACAAAATGTTACCTTCTCTATTTCCTTTAGCTAAAATCTATAGTTTTCCAATTATATGGCGCCGGTCGGTTGGTTGGTTGATCGGTCGGTACCTACTGCTTTTACATAATTACCCTTACTTAAATATAAATAAAATTTCTCCTAATAACTAATCAATTTTTGTTTTCAAGTAAAACATATTAAAATAATCAATTTCTCTAAATTGCATTTTAAAGTTTTACTAATGGAGAAAACTAAATATACAACTCAATTGCATTTTATATTTTATTAATAGTAGGAATTAAATATCACTAACAAAATATAATAAAAATTTGTATACAACGAATAATATCCGTTAGATTTTTAGTTAAAAATTAGAACTATTATATAAATATATAAAGGAGATCGGAGGGGATCTAAACCTCTACTATTATCCTTCATTTTATTATTAATAATATAATTAATGATAATTAGCCGATTGCCTTTTTCAATTAAAAGATGTTTACTTATAATTGATATGATATTACCTTTTATAAATACCTAAAATATCATATCTTCCCATCAATAATTTTTTTCTCTCTAATCAGCATTTGGAGCGATCCAATTGGATCAACCCAAATCTAAACCTCTACTATTATTCTTCATTTTTTTATTAATAATATAATTAATGATAAAACATATTCAAATAATCAATTTCTCTAAATTGCATTTTAAAGTTTTACTAATGGAGAAAACTAAATATACAACTCAATTGCATTTTAAATTTTATTAATAGTGGGAATTAAATATCAATAACAAAATATAATAAAAATTTGTATACAACGAATAAAATTCGTTAGATTTTTAGTTAAAAATTAGAACTATTATATAAATATATAAAGGAGATCGGAGGGGATCTAAACCTCTACTATTATCCTTCATTTTATTATTAATAATATAATTAATGATAATTAGCCGATTGCCTTTTTCAATTAAAAGATGTTTACTTATAATTGATATGATATTACCTTTTATAAATACCTAAAATATCATATCTTCCCATCAATAATTTTTTTCTCTCTAATCAGCATTTGGAGCGATCCAATTGGATCAACCCAAATCTAAACCTCTACTATTATTCTTCATTTTTTATTAATAATATAATTAATGATAAATAGCTGATTGTCTTATTCAATTAAAAGATGTTTACTTATAATTGATGATATTACATTTTATTAATACCTAAAATATCATATCTTCCAATCAATAATTTTTTTTCTATTAATTAAAACACGTTGACTTTTAATTTAAAACTTAATATTGCAATAATTAATACATACCCGAAAATATGATTTCATATCTTCTAACCACTAACAAAATATAACAAAAATTCGTATACAACGGATAATATCCATTAGATTTTTAGTTAAAAATTAGAACTGTTAGATTCAATGATTAAATTTATTTACTAATTGCATACCCAAAAATATGACATCATATCTTCTAACCACTAACAAAATATAATAAAAATTCGTATACAACGAATAATATCCGTTAGAATTTTATTTAAAATTAGAACTGTTAGATCTAATGATTAAATATGTTACATGATTAAATTTATTTACTAAAATTTCAAGGTTCGAATTCTGTCAACGATACTATTATCCTTCATTTTCTTAATCTTCTTTATTTCTTTGATGCCCCTTTTTACCATTACACAGCATTTGGAGCGACCCAAATTAGAATGGATCGACCCAAATCTAAACATATACTATTTTTGTCATTACACAACATTTGGAGTAACCCAATTGGATCGACCCAAATCTAAACCTCTACTATAGTATTATCCTTTATTTTTTTATCTTTCTTTATTTCTTTGATTCTCCGTTTTGTCATTACTCAAATCTATCTCTGTCATTTTTCACCTTCAAGTCCAAGCCGCTCAAATCTTCACACTCCTGGATTTTGATGCATGTTTGCACTTTTCAGATTTGAAAGCTGGGTTTTTCACCAAATTAACATCTCAACCCCTGAAGTAGGTTAAGGTATGTGTACTAGACCACCGTACGGGTCATATATGTTTGGTTCCAGTTTTCAGTTTGGCAATAAGAGTTAAGTTTTTATTCATTTCACAATATTAAAAATTAGACAGGATAATATTTGTTTGGTTTTGATTTTGGTTTGGAATTTAAGAATTAAAGTTTTAATGAATTACCCGATGTTATAATAATATACAGGACACCAGAAAGGTACCTTTAAAATATTTGCTTGGCCTTTCAATTTTTTATTTTACATGTCGTAATAACAAAGGTAGTTGGAAAGATTACCAGTTAATAACATTCACACAGTACGGACCATGTTATTTGTAAATAATCTTGGGACTCAGTTTGATACTTATAGACATTATTTTGTTTTCAAGCAAGTTTATGTTCTTTATGGATTTGTTCAACTTAATGTTCATGGGGTAGACATGCTACGTACCAGAAGGTCTTATGGAATAACATACTTTTTATCGGATGTCTCCGAAGGGGCTATGGAATAACATACTTAGAAGCTCAGACCCATGTCACAAGCCTCACCCTCTGGGTCAGGTAACATTGCTCTTATTTATGCTCTAAATATCTTCTTTACTCGCGTTCAATTTCACTTCATATATGATCTCATATTTAACACTTTCACTTGAACTCCATATTAAAATATAAAAGCACTAACTTTTCCCTTTTTCAGTTTAGTTGGCTTTTTGAGAGAGAATATGTTATGGAAATTGTGATTGTTATAATTTGTAATCATACGTTATTTGAAAATAAAAGTGAATAAGTGAGTTCTTGCGGAGACCTGTGTTTTTGGTAAACATTATTATCCTTCATTTTTTTAATCTTCTTTATTTATTTTATCCCCCTTTTTGTCATTACACACAGTGTTCCAGAAATCGCTAGGCGGAGCTAGGCGGTTGAGGTACCGCCTAGGGATTAATCGGGTAGGCGGGGATTAATCGGACGGATTAATCGGAGCATTAATCGGTTGTATTTAAATATTATTTTTAATATTTATATTTATATAATATTATAATTACAAAATATATCATATATCAATTTTTTATTGCCCGAATAAAAACAATCTTAAGTTCTTAACCAAGTAGATATCAATTTCCCAAATATTTTTGTCAATTTTTGACTTTATCAACGATTTTTGCCATTTTTTTGCCATTTTTTGTCGATTTTTGACTTTTTCAGCAATTTTTATTATTGTCCGCCTCAGTCCGCCTCAGCCCGCCTCGGACCGCCTTGGCCGCCTAATACCGATTTTGACCGATTTTTCAAAAAAACGTTTAATTGTCCGCCTAAGGCCGCCTCGGGGCGTTTTACCACTGCCTAGCGCCTAGGCGCCGCCTAGGCGGCCGCCTAGGTCGATTTTTAGAACACTGATTACACAACATTTGGAGCAACCCAATTTAGATTGAAACAAAAAATTCTAATATGATATTGTACTTATTTAAATAATGTTGTAGTTCTACGATTGTACCTCCAGCATTTCTCTTCTCCTCCAGCTACATAATTTTAAATATTGAAAACAAAATACAATACAAGAAGAAGTTTGCATTTATAAATATAGATTACAAGCAGAGAGAGATGTTTATTTACAGATAGACTACATAGCAACAACATAAGTGATAAAAAGAAGGATGTTAGTTACAGATAGACTACATAGCAGCAACATAAGTGATAAAAAGAAAGATGGTCCACATGATGATCAAGCTAATGAAGTATAATTGAAGTAATTAACAAGTCTGAACCACATAATCAACTTCCATTTTATAGGTATTGTTTATCATAACATGGGTAATGGGTTTATGTATTCCAATTAATTTTATTTTTGGTTACCCCTCTAAGTTGATCACAAAAAAATTAACAACCCATCAAAATAAGTAGTTTAAAAATATATTCAAATTCAAATTATTATATTCATTTCAATAATAACATACTTTTAATATAATAAAGTCAGCCATGGTGAAAGACCTTAATTTGAACATAAACAATAAATCTACTAGAATATTTATCTAATATTTTGGCTTGCTTATTTAATTGTATAATTTACTTATTTTTAATAAAAGAATCTATATTAATAATATATATACACTATTTTTTCAACATGAATTTACTAATACAGTTTAATGGTCACGCTCAGGTGAGAATGAGAACAGTGAGAACACACATTTTCACTACATTTCAAGCTATTTTAAAGGGCCCCGCTAGGGGCATCCTCACCAAAAAAAGTCATATAATTCTACCCTCTATCCACTCATAAAAAAATTAACAAAAAAAATTAAAATGAGAACAGTGAGAACACACATATTTGCTACATTTCAAACTATTTTAAAGGGCCCCGCTAGGGGCATCTTCACACAAAAGTCTTATAATTCTACCCTCTATCCATTCATAAAAAAATTTAACAAAAAAAATTAAAAATTACTTGAAATGTGATCTCATTGTTCTCCAACATTTACACATTATATTAACTATGAGGTCTCATAGTTAATATAACATGTTCTTGATATTATATGAGGTTTAATGTTTTGGAGCCATTTAATGTTTTGGAGTCATTGGGGTGAAGGAATTATCATTTCTGCATTTGAATAATGAAGACAATTTATTATTGTTTTCAATTAGAGAACAATATTTGTAAAAATATTTATTATTTTTATTGCAGATTTTGATGGATTAAATAAATTTTCAACATTGTTAACATAGAATTGTATGCTACTTTTTTATATAAATTTTAGCATATCATTATTTTATTAAATACTTATATAATTATATATAATATCTTGCTAAGAATTGATTATTTATATAATTGCATACAATATCTTTTTAAGAAATCAATCAAATTTGTTAAATTTTTGGTGTTGTCAATTTAAATTAAATAAGATGTTTTAAGAAATCAATCAAATTTGTTAAATTTTTGGTATTATCATTTTAAATTAAATAAGAAGCCGTGTACGAAGTACGGGCAAAATGCTAGTATTCTTAATGTCTGCTAGTATTGCATTTTAAAAATTACTTCTTTTACCCTTCATTTTTTTAATTTTCTTTATTTCTTTGATGCCCTTTTTTGTCATTACACCGGAAAATTACAGCTTTTATCCTTTATAATTTTAATCTTCTTTATTTTTTTGATGTCCCTTTTTGTCATTACACAATATTTGGAGCGACCCAATTTAGATTGGATCGACCCAAATCTCCTTTATTAATCATTTTCCTTTTTCAGGTTAAACATATTACCTTTTCTATTTTTCAATAACTAAATAATTTACTTCTTATGTAAAATACAATATCTTTCACATTTTATCTAACTAAAATAAAATTTCTCCATTTTTAAAAACTACGATCAATTTTGTATAATAAAATAATATAATTATATTATAATTAGTATTAAATAATTAATTACCTTTTTGAGCCAAAATACGTTACCTTTTCTCTTTTCTCTAACTAAAATCTCTCTTTTTCCAATTTTATCATGGACGGTTACCTTTTTCAAACACGTTACTTTTTTTCTCTTCTCTTACGAAAATCTCTCTTTTTCCAATTATATCACGGGCGATTCTATTTAATAAAAATAAAATAATATTATTATAGTACTAATAATTAACTGATTACCTTTTCAACTAAAACGTATCATCTTTTATATTTTTCTAATTAAATTCCCTTTTTTTCTAGAAATTTCAGGGGCAACATTAATTTCTCATTTTCTAAAGACTATGAGCAATTTTATTTAGTAAAATAACATAATTAAATTATAATTACTTTAAACTAATCAATTACCTTTTTTCACATAAATTATGTCATCTTTTTAATTTTCACGTTACCTTTCTATTTTTTAAAACTGAAATCTCTTTTTTTTTTCTGATTTTATCACGGGCGGTTCTGTTTAATACAATAAACTAATAATATTATAATATTCATAATTAACCGATTGCATTTTTTATCTAAAACGTATCAATTTCTATTTAATGAAATAAAATAATAATTATATAAAAATTAAAATTAGCCTTACAGCTTTTATCCTTTATAATTTTAATCTTCTTTATTTTTTTGATGTCCCTTTTTGTCATTACACAATATTTGGAGCGACCCAATTTAGATTGGATCGACCCAAATCTCCTTTATTAATCATTTTCCTTTTTCAGGTTAAACATACTACCTTTTCTATTTTTCAATAACTAAATAATTTACTTCTTATGTAAAATACAATATCTTTCACATTTTATCTAACTAAAATTTCTCCATTTTTAAAAACTACGATCAATTTTGTATAACAAAATAATATAATTATATTATAATTAGTATTAAATAATTAATTACCTTTTTGAGCCAAAATACGTTACCTTTTCTCTTTTCTCTAACTAAAATCTCTCTTTTTCCAATTTTATCATGGACGGTTACCTTTTTCAAACACGTTACCTTTTTTCTCTTCTCTTACGAAAATCTCTCTTTTTCCAATTATATCATGGGCGATTCTATTTAATAAAAATAAAATAATAATATTATAGTACTAATAATTAACTGATTACCTTTTCAACTAAAACGTATCATCTTTATATTTTTCTAATTAAATTCCTTTTTTTTCTAGAAATTTCAGGGGCAACATTAATTACTCATTTTCTAAAGACTATGAGCAATTTTATTTAGTAAAATAACATAATTAAATTATAATTACTATAAACTAATCAATTACCTTTTTTTCACATAAATTATGTCATCTTTTTAATTTTCACGTTACCTTTCTATTTTTTTAAAACTGAAATCTCTCTTTTTTCTGATTTTATCACGGGCGGTTCTGTTTAATACAATAAACTAATAATATTATAATATTCATAATTAACCGATTGCATTTTTTTTATCTAAAACGTATCAATTTCTATTTAATGAAATAAAATAATAATTATATAAAAATTAAAATTAGCCGATTACCCTTTTCAAGTAAAACCTATAATTTTTTCTATATTTTCTAACTAAAATCCCTCATTTTCTAGAAATATCACGGATAATATTTATATAATTATTATCAAATCTCATATAAAAATTTAAGCCTCCCAACTTTATATTTTAAAAAAATTAATTTAAATTAATGAAAAATTCATATAATATGAAAAAAATTCTTGCATCGCACGGGTTTTAAGCTTGTATAATAAAAATTCGTATACAACGAATAATATCCGTTAGATTTTTAGTTAAAAATTAGAACTGTTATATACTTATATAAAGGAGAAACGAGGGGAGCTAAAGTGGCGCCGGTCAAAAAACTCGGTTCTATTTTGTTAAATTTCTCAAATTTTTGAATTAATAATTCCAATGATTAAAAAAATCTCAATTCCATTTTAAAACTTTACTAATAGAGGAAACTAAATATATAGTTTCATTATTTTTTACCTATAAAATCTTTAATAATGAAGTAAAGTAAATATCTAAATTGCATTTTAAATTTTTACTAATCGAGTAAACTAAATATACAATTTCAATATCCTTACCTTTAAAATTGCATTTTAAAACATTGAAAGTTTGGTCGGCCGGTTAGTTGGTTGGTCGGTCGGTCGGTACCTATTGTTTTTACTTAATTACCCTTACTTAATTATAAATAAAATTTCTCCTAATAACTAATCAATTTTTGTTTTCAAGTAAAACATATTAAAATAATCAATTTCTCTAAATTGCATTTTAAAGTTTTACTAATGGAGAAAACTAAATATACAACTCAATTGCATTTTAAATTTTATTAATAGTGGGAATTAAATATCACTAACAAAATATAATAAAAATTTGTATACAACGAATAATATCCGTTAGATTTTTAATTAAAAATTAGAACTATTATATAAATATATAAAGGAGATCCGAGGGGATCTAAACCTCTACTATTATCCTTCATTTTTTTATTAATAATATAATTAATGATAATTAGTCGATTGCCTTTTTCAATTAAAAGATGTTTACTTATAATTGATATGATATTACCTTTTATAAATAACTAAAATATCATATCTTCTAATCAATAATTTTTTTCTCTCTAATCAGCATTTGGAGCGATCCAATTGGATCAACCCAAATCTAAACCTCTACTATTATTCTTCATTTTTTTATTAATAATATAATTAATGATAATTAGCTGATTGTCTTTTTCAATTAAAAGATGTTTACTTATAATTGATGATATTACATTTTATAAATACCTAAAATATCATATCTTCCAATCAATAATTTTTTTCCTATTAATTAAAACACGTCTACTTTTAATTTAAAACATAATATTGCAATAATTAATACATACCCAAAAATATGACTTCGTATCTTCTAACCACTAACAAAATATAACAAAAATTCGTATACAACGGATAATATCCGTTAGATTTTTAGTTAAAAATTAGAACTGTTAGATTCAATGATTAAATATATTACATGATTAAATTTATTTACTAATTGCATACCCAAAAATATGACATCATATCTTCTAACCACTAACAAAATATAATAAAAATTCGTATACAACGAATAATATCCGTTAGAATTTTATTTAAAATTAGAACTGTTAGATCTAATGATTAAATATGTTACATGATTAAATTTATTTACTAAAATTTCAAGGTTCGAATTCTGTCAACGATACTATTATCCTTCATTTTCTTAATCTTCTTTATTTCTTTGATGCCCCTTTTTACTATTACACAGCATTTGGAGCGACCCAAATTAGATTGGATCGACCCAAATCTAAACGTATACTATTTATTTTCATTACACAACATTTGGAGTAACCCAATTGGATCGACCCAAATCTAAACCTCTACTATAGTATTATCCTTTATTTTTTTTATCTTTCTTTATATCTTTGATTCTCCGTTTTGTCATTACTCAAATCTATCTCTGTCATTTTTCACCTTCAAGTCCAAGCCGCTCAAATCTTCACACTCCTGGATTTTGATGCATGTTTGCACTTTTCAGATTTGAAAGGTGGGTTTTTCACCAAATTAACATCTCAACCCCCTGAAGTAGGTTAAGTTGAAAGGTGGATTTTTCACCAAATTAACATCTCAACCCCCTGAAGTAGGTTAAGGTATGTGTACTAGACCTCCGTACGGGTCATATATGTTTGGTTCCAGTTTTCAGTTTGGCCATAAGAGTTAAGTTTTTATTGATTTCACAATATTAAAAATTAGACAGGAAAATATTTGTTTGGTTTTGATTTTGGTTTGGAATTTAAGAATTAAAGTTTTAATGAATTACCCGATGTTATAATAATATACAGGACACCAGAAAGGTACCTTTAAAATATTTGCTTGGCCTTTCAATTTTTTATTTTACATGTCGTAATAACAAAGGTAGTTGGAAAGATTACCAGTTAATAACATTGACACAGTACGGACCATGTTATTTGTAAATAATCTTGGGACTCAGTTTGATACTTATAGACATTATTTTGTTTTCAAGCAAGTTTATGTTCGTTATGGATTTGTTCAACTTAATGTTCATGGGGTAGACATGCTACGTACCAGAAGGTCTTATGGAATAACATACTTTTTATCGGATGTCTCCGAAGGGACTATGGAATAGCATACTTAGAAGCTCAGACCCATGTCACAAGCCTCACCCTTTGGGTCAGGTAACATTGCTCTTATTTATGCTCTAAATATCTTCTTTACTCGCGTTCAATTTCACTTCATATATGATCTCATATTTAGCACTTTCACTTGAGCTCCATATTAAAATATAAAAGCACTAACTTTTCCCTTTTTCAGTTTAGTTGGCTTTTTGAGAGAGAATAGGTTATGGAAAATGTGATTGTTATAATTTGTAATCATACATTATTTGAAGATAAAAGTGAATAAGTGAGCTTCTTGCGGAGACCTGTGTTTTTGGTAAACAGTATTATCCTTCGTTTTTTTAATCTTCTTTATTTATTTAATGCCCCTTTTTGTCATTACACAGCATTTGGAGCAACCCAATTTAGATTGAAACAAAAAATTCTAATATGATATTGTACTTATTTTAAGTAATGTTGTAGTACTACGATTGTACCTCCAGCCTTTCTCTTCTCCTCCAGCTACATAATTTTAAATATTGAAAACAAAATACAATACAAGAAGAAGTTTGCATTTATAAATATAGATTACAAGCAGAGAGAGATGTTTAGTTACAGATAGACTACATAGCAACAACATAAGTGATAAAAAGAAAGATGTTAGTTACAGATAGACTACATAGCAGCAACATAAGTGATAAAAAGAAAGATGGTCCACATGATGATCAAGCTAATGAAGTATAATTGAAGTAATTAACAAGTCTGAACCGCATAAGCAACTTCTATTTTATAGGTATTGTTTATCATAACGTGGGTAATGGGTTTATGTATTCCAATTAATTTTATTTTTGGTTACCCCTCTAAGTTGATCACAAAAAAAATTAACAACCCATCAAAATAAGTAGTTTAAAAATATATTCAAATTCAAATTATTATATTCATTTCAATAAGAACATACTTTTAATATAATAAAGTCAGCCATGGTGAAAGACCTTAATTTGAACATAAACAATAAATATACTAGAATATTTATCTAATATTTTGGCTTGCTTATTTAATTGTATAATTTACTTATTTTTAATAAAAGAATCTATATTAATAATATATATACACTGTTTTTTCATACATGAATTTACTAATACAGTTTAATGGTCACGCTCAGGTGAGAATGAGAACAGTGAGAACACACATATTCACTACATTTCAAGCTATTTTAAAGGGCCCCGCTAGGGGCATCTTCACAAAAAAAAGTCATATAATTCTACCCTCTATCCACTCATAAAAAAAATTAACAAAAAAATTTAAAATGAGAACAGTGAGAACACACATATTCGCTACATTTCAAACTATTTTAAAGGGCCCCGCTAGGGGCATCTTCACACAAAAGTCTTATAATTCTACCCTCTATCCATTCATAAAAAAATTAACAAAAAAAAATTAAAAATTGCTTGAAATGTGATCTCATTGTTCTCCAACATTTACACATTATATTAACTATGAGGTCTCATAGTTAATATAACATGTTCTTGATATTATATGAGGTTTAATGTTTTGGAGTCATTTAATGTTTTGGAGTCATTGGGGGTGAAGGAATTTTCATTTCCGCATTTGAATAATGAAGACAATTTATTATTGTTTTCAATTAGAGAACAATATTTGTAAAAATATTTATTATTTTTATTGCAGATTTTGATGGATTAAATAAATTTTCAACATTGTTAACATAGAATTGTATGCTACTTTTTTATATAAATTTTAGCATATCATTATTTTATTAAATACTTATATAATTATATATAATATCTTGCTAAGAATTGATTATTTATATAATTGCATACAATATCTTTTTAAGAAATCAATAAAATTTGTTAAATTTTTGGTATTGTCAATTTAAATTAAATAAGATGTTTTAAGAAATCAATCAAATTTGTTAATTTTTTGGTATTATCATTTTAAATTAAATAAGAAGTCGTGTACGAAGTACGGGCAAAATGCTAGTATTCTTAATGTCTGCTAGTATTGCATTTTAAAAATTACTGCTTTTACCCTTCATTTTTTTAATCTTCTTTATTTATTTGATGCCCTTTTTTGTCATTACACAGGAAAATTACAGCTTTTATCCTTTATGTTTTTAATCTTCTTTATTTCTTTGATGTCTCTTTTTGTCATTACACAATATTTGGAGCGACCCAATTTAGATTGGATCGACCCAAATCTCCTTTATTAATCAATTTCCTTTTTCAGGTTAAACATATTACCTTTTTTATTTTTCAATAACTAAATAATTTACTTCTTAGGTAAAATACAATATCTTTTACATTTTATCTAACTAAAATTTCACTATTTTTAAAAACTACGATCAATTTTGTATAATAAAATAACATAATTACATTATAATTAGTATTAAATAATTAATTACCTTTTTGAGCCAAAATACGTTACCTTTTCTCTTTTCTCTAACTAAAATCTCTATTTTTCCAATTGTATCATGGACGGTTACCTTTTTCAAACACGTTACCTTTTTTCCCTTCTCTTACGAAAATCTCTCTTTTTCCAATTATATCACGGGCGATTCTATTTAATAAAAATAAAATAATAATATTATAGTACTAATAATTAACTGATTACCTTTTCAACTAAAACGTATCATCTTTTATATTTTTTCTAATTAAATTTCTTTTTTTTTCTAGAAATTTCAGGGGCAACATTAATTTCTCATTATCTAAAAACTATGAGCAATTTTATTTAGTAAAATAACATAATTAATTTATAATTACTATAAAATAATCAATTACCTTTTTCACATAAATTATGTCATCTTTTTAATTTTCACGTTACCTTTCTATTTTTTAAAACTAAAATCTATCTTTTTCTGATTTTATCACGGGCGGTTCTGTTTAATACAATAAACTAATAATATTATAATATTCATAATTAACCGATTGCATTTTTTATCTAAAACGTATCAATTTCTATTTAATGAAATAAAATAATAATTATATAAAAACAAATAATTAGCCGATTACCCTTTTCAAGTAAAACCTATAATTTTTTCTATATTTTCTAACTAAAATCCCTCATTTTCTAGAAATATCACGGATAACATTTATATAATTATTATCAAATATCATATAAAAATTTAAGCCTCCCAACTTTATATTTTAAAAAAATTAACTTAAATTAATGAAAAATTCATATAATATTAAAAAAAATCGTGCATCACACGGGTTTTAAGCTTGTATAATAAAAATTCGTATACAACGAATAATATCCGTTAGATTTTTAGTTAAAAATTAGAACTGCTATATACTTATATAAAGGAGAAACGAGGGGAGGTAAAGTGGCGCCGGTCAAATAGCTCGGTTCTATTTTGTTAAATTTCTCAAATTTTTGAATTAATAATTCAAATGATTTAAAAAAATCTCAATTCCATTTTAAAACTTTACTAATAGAGAAAACTAAATATATAGTTTCATTATTTTTTACCTATAAAATCTTTACTAATGAAGTAAAGTAAATATCTAAATTGCATTTTAAATTTTTACTAATCGAGGAAAATAAATATACAATTTCAATATCCTTACCTTTAAAATTGCATTTTAAAACATTGAAAGTTTGGTCGGTCGGTTAGTTGGTTGGTCGGTCGGTCGGTACCTATTGTTTTTACTTAATTACCCTTACTTAATTATAAATAAAATTTCTCCTAATAACTAATCGATTTATGTTTTCAAGTAAAACATATTAAAATAATCAATTTCCTTCTAAAATATGTTACATTTTCTATTTTCTTTAGCTAAAATCTCTTTTTTCCAATTAAATGACGCCCTTACTTAGTTATAAATAAACAATTTCCCAATAACTAATCAATTTTTTTTTCAAGTAAAACATATTAAAATAATCAATTTTAAAAAAAAATGTTACCTTTTCTATTTCCTTTAGCTAAAATCTATAGTTTTCCAATTATATGGCGCCGGTCGGTTGGTTGGTTGGTTGGTTGGTCGGTACCTATTGTTTTTACTTAATTACCCTTACTTAAATAAAAATAAAATTTCTTCTAATAATTTATCAATTTCTGTTTTCAAGTAAAACATATTAAAATAATCAATTTCTCTAAATTGCATTTTAATTTTTTACTAATCGAGAAAACTAAATATACAACTCAATTGCATTTTAAATTTTATTAATGGTGGAAATTAAATATCACTAACAAAATTTAATAAAAATTCGTATACAACGAATAATATCTGTTAGATTTTTAGTTAAAAATTAGAACTATTATATAAATATATAAAGGAGATCCGAGGGGATCTAAACCTCTACTATTATCCTTCATTTTTTTATTAATAATATAATTAATGATAATTAGCCGATTGCCTTTTTCAATTAAAAGATGTTTAGTTATAATTGATATGATATTACCTTTTATAAATACCTAAAATATCATATCTTCCAATCAATAATTTTTTTCTCTCTAATCAGCATTTGGAGCGATCCAATTGGATCAACCCAATCTAAACCTCTACTATTATCCTTCATTTTTTTTATTAATAATATAATTAATGATAATTAGCTGATTGTCTTTTTCAATTAAAAGATGTTTACTTATAATTGATGATATTACATTTTATAAATACCTAAAATATCATATTTTCCAATCAATAATTTTTTTTCTATTAATTAAAACACGTTGACTTTTAATTTAAAATATAATATTGCAATAATTAATACATACCCAAAAATATAACTTCATATCTTCTAACCACTAACAAAATATAACAAAAATTCGTATACAACGGATAATATTCGTTAGATTTTTAGTTAAAAATTAGAACTATTAGATTCAATGATTAAATATATTACATGATTAAATTTATTTACTAATTGCATACCCAAAAATATGACATCATATCTTCTAACCACTAACAAAATATAATAAAAATTCGTATACAACGAATAATATCCGTTAGAATTTTATTTAAAATTAGAACTGTTAGATCTAATGATTAAATATGTTACATGATTAAATTTATTTACTAAAATTTCAAGGTTCGAATTCTGTCAACGATACTATTATCCTTCATTTTCTTAATCTTCTTTATTTCTTTGATGCCTCTTTTTACCATTACACAGCATTTGGAGCGACCCAAATTAGATTGGATCGACCCAAATCTAAACATATACTATTTTTTGTCATTACACAACATTTGGAGTAACCCAATTGGATCGACCCAAATCTAAACCTCTACTATAGTATTATCCTTTATTTTTTTATCTTTCTTTATTTATTTGATTCTCCGTTTTGTCATTACTCAAATCTATCTCTGTCATTTTTCACCTTCAAGTCCAAGCCGCTCAAATCTTCACACTGCTGGATTTTGATGCATGTTTGCACTTTTCAGATTTGAAAGCTGGGTTTTTCACCAAATTAACATCTCAACCCCCTGAAGTAGGGTTAAGGTATGTGTACTAGACCTCCGTATGGGTCATATATGTTTGGTTCCAGTTTTCAGTTTGGCCATAAGAGTTAAGTTTTTATTGATTTCACAATATTAAAAATTAGACAGGATAATATTTGTTTGGTTTTGATTTTGGTTTGGAATTTAAGAATTAAAGTTTTAATGAATTACCCGACGTTATAATAATATACAGGACACCAGAAAGGTACCTTTAAAATATTTGTTTGGCCTTTCAATTTTTTATTTTTCATGTCATAATAACAAAGGTAGTTGGAAAGATTACCAGTTAATAACACTGACACAGTACGGACCATGTTATTTGTAAATAATCTTGGGACTCAGTTTGATACTTATAGACATTATTTTGTTTTCAAGCAAGTTTATGTTCTTTATGGATTTGTTCAACTTAATGTTCATGGGGTAGACATGCTACGTACCAGAAGGTCTTATGGAATAACATACTTTTTATCGGATGTCTCCGAAGGGAATATGGAATAGCATACTTAGAAGCTTTTACCCACGTCACAAGCCTCACTCTCTGGGTCAGGTAACATTGCTCTTATTTATGCTCTAAATATCTTCTTTACTCGCGTTCAATTTCACTTCATATATGATCTCATATGTAGCACTTTCACTTGAGCTCCATATTAAAATATAAAAGCACTAACTTTTCCCTTTTTCAGTTTAGTTGGCTTTTTGAGAGAGAATAGGTAATGGAAAATGTGATTGTTATAATTCGTAATCATACATTATTTGAAGATAAAAGTGAATAAGTGAGCTTCTTGCGGAGACCTGTGTTTTTGGTAAACAGTATTATCCTTCATTTTTTTAATCTTCTTTATTTATTTAATGCCCCTTTTTGTCATTACACAACATTTGGAGCAACCCAATTTAGATTGGAACAAAAAATTCTAATATGATATTGTACTTATTTTCAGTAATGTTGTAGTACTACGATTGTACCTCCAGCCTTTCTCTTCTCCTCCAGCTACATAATTTTAAATATTGAAAACAAAATACAATACAAGAAGAAGTTTGCATTTATAAATATAGATTACAAGCAGAGAGAGATGTTTAGTTACAGATAGACTACATAGCAACAACATAAGTGATAAAAAGAAAGATGTTAGTTATAGATAGACTACATAGCAGCAACATAAGTGATAAAAAGAAAGATGGTCCACATGATGATCAAGCTAATGAAGTATTGAAGTAATTAACAAGCCTGAACCACATAAGCAACTTCCATTTTATAGGTATTGTTTATCATAACGTGGGTAATGGGTTTATGTATTCCAATTAATTTTATTTTTGGTTACCCCTATAAGTTGATCACAAAAAAATTAACAACCCATCAAAATAAGTAGTTTAAAAATATATTCAAATTCAAATTATTATATTCATTTCAATAAGAACATATTTTTAATATAATAAAGTCACCCATGGTGAAAGACCTTAATTTGAACATAAACAATAAATCTACTAGAATATTTATCTGATATTTTGGCTTGCTTATTTAATTGTATAATTGACTTATTTTTAATAAAAGAATCTATATTAATAATATATATACACTGTTTTTTCATACATGAATTTACTAATACAGTTTAATGGTCACGCTCTGGTGAGAATGAGAACAGTGAGAACACACATATTCACTACATTTCAAGCTATTTTAAAGGGCCCCGCTAGGGGCATCTTCACCAAAAAAAGTCATATAATTCTACCCTCTATCCATTCATAAAAAAATTAACAAAAAAAATTTAAAATGAGAACAGTGAGAACACACATATTCGCTACATTTCAAACTATTTTAAAGGGTCCCGCTAGGGGCATCTTCACACAAAAGTCTTATAATTTTACCCTCTATCCATTCATAAAAAAATTTAACAAAAAAAATTAAAAATTGCTTGAAATGTGATCTCATTGTTCTCCAACATTTACACATTATATTAAATATGAGGTCTCATAGTTAATATAACATGTTCTTGATATTATATGAGGTTTAATGTTTTGGAGTCATTTAATGTTTTGGAGTCATTGGGGGTGAAGGAATTATTATTTCCGCATTTGAATAATGAAGACAATTTATTATTATTTTCAATTAGAGAACAATATTTGTAAAAATATTTATTATTTTTATTGCAGATTTTGATGGATTAAATAAATTTTCAACATTGTTAAAATAGAATTGTATGCTACTTTTTTATATAAATTTTAGCATATCATTATTTTATTAAATACTTATATAATTGTATATAATATCTTGCTAATAATTGATTATTTATATAATTGCATACAATATCTTTTTACGAAATCAATCAAATTTGTTAAATTTTTGGTATTGTCAATTTAAATTAAATAAGATGTTTTAAGAAATCAATCAAATTTGTTAAATTTTTGGTATTATCATTTTAAATTAAATAAGAAGCCGTGTACGAAGTACGGGCAAAATGCTAGTTTTAATAATACTTTACACTATTACATCCACTACTTAACTTATTTTAACTATAAAATCACTATTACACCCACTACTTCATTTATTTTAACAATATTACACCCACTATCTTCGTTTCCGTGCAAAAAATATCCCATTGGGACGGAGGAAGTATTGGTTAGACGATAGAAACGTAAAGGTGAAAAGGTCCTAAGGTGAATCTTTTAATAAGTCAATCCAATCCGAGTCTACTACTCCCTCCATCTCAAAATAATAGTCCTGTTTAGGGAAAAAAAATATCCCAAAATAAGGGTGGTGATTTATGCACACCCTAAACTTATTTATGCACACCCTCAACTTGTTTTAGACCAAAATAACCTTAATCATGTTAATCTTGTATTTTTCTTTTTGTGACATGATCTTACCCAAATCTTACGATTATGCATAAATTTCTTTTCTAATAAAATGCTTTATGAATTTCGAAATTAAATTATTAAAATTTTATTACTTGTCTTAATTTAATTAGCTCAATTATATCCATGACTTACTATAAATATGAATATCCAACTCAAAAAATAATCAATAAAAAAATACGAAAAGAAAAGTAATTTTAGATATATTTTATTATCTACCAAAGTAAAATAATGAGTAGTTCCTTCAAGTTACAATTTACTCACTTCTAATCACATTTATTAATTATTTTTTTCCTTATATTTTTTTTCAAGATAAGAAAGTTGACAAATTTAATATATTTATATATATATATTTTTTCTTATAATGAATATTATTATTTTTCTAAATTAAAACTCATGTTTATTATAATAATAAAAAGATGCCTACAAAAATAAAGGAAGTCACTTAGCATGGTTATCTTTCTACCATTCTTTTTAAGCAAGTAGAGATATATAAAATAATTAATATTATAATAATCAAAATAAGAGACTAAGGGTATTTTAGTAAAAGACATAGTAAAGGGTGTGCATGAATAACTTTAGGGTGCGCATAAATCAGCACCCCAAAATAATAGTCTTGTTTGAAATACTCTTTGTTCAATACAATTAATGTGAATATTTCCAAGGTTGACTACTACTATTGTTGAGTTTGTGAGTACTAGTGTTGAGCTTTTATAGTAGTGAGTGGTATTCACTTACTCCTAAATAAGTAATCAATGCATAATGTGTAGAATCTATTACTATATCTTATAGTGCAACACAGGGGTAAAAAGTTCCCGTTAATTGTCAATGAAATTACTTATATAACCTTATCTTTCTGAAAATAACAAAAGTGCCGACCCCCATTTTATTCTACCATAAATTGTCATCGGTTGATTATCCAATTTAATACCTACAGCTACAACCCGGTGCATAAGAAGAAAACCAATCACAAATATGTCGGGACATTGATCGTGGTTGGTGTGTTCCTTTGCCTCCGATGGTAATCTCCATTCTTTAGCTTGATGTTAAAGTAGGTAACTATGTTTACGGTAATATATTATTAAGGTTGTTCATATATGTATATGTGTGTGTTTTACCTTATTTTGCTTATGTATCAGATTTTAAGGGTTCCTTAATTTCAATTAGTCATGGTGTTTTAACTAAAATATTGGGCATGTGATGATTTAATTACGATATGTTAGTCCTGATTTGTGATTAGTTGGAGTTAAAAGAATTAATAATTGTAGTTTTAGATAATGGTTGTATTACCATTTACCTATGTCTTGATTTCAAGCCTCTTATTTTTATTTAGGTAACAGCTTTGCGATAATAGTACAGTCTTAATTAAACTTATTATATAACAGATTTGTAGAATTTTTAATGCCTTTTAGGTGTTGAGCATTATATATGTGTCTGGTATCTAACTTTGTGTATTATCAATTATGCTGGGATAAATTTGGATATAAGAAAAAAGGGGATAAGATGAGTTGAAAGTCACTGGAGTATACAAGTTAAGTTTTTGTATAGTCAAAGTTACTATTCTTATGTGGCCTCCTTGTGTGATGGACTTGTACCTGGAATTTCATCATAACAATCCATTTAGTGGGTAATGACAAAACAAGAAAGGAATACATTGGGAATTTGTGGATAAAATATTGATAAAAAGAGGATAAGAAAGTGCAAACATACTGATAAAATGTTAGTACTTGATTCGCCCAAAAATGCATATATGTTGCTATCTCCACATTTGTGCACTCTTTCAGTTGGTTTGTGCCTAATTATATCTGTCTTTGGCGAAAAGTGGCGATTGTTGATAGAGGTATTAGTTTAATTTGCACGATATATTACACAGTATATCCTTGTCAATACTGTAATTTATAATTTAGATCACTTACATTTGTCTCGTAATTAGTGACATGTAGAGGTCATTATATGGGGTAATTTTTTTCTATATGTACTCATCGTTTCAAGCTTTCTGCTACCAATATTTGCATCCCTTTTTTTAAACTATTTAGCGGAGGAGCTATGTCATGGAGGTGATATGGAGGAGGAAGTACTGGAGGTATTTAGTTTCAAGCACACATGATATCATAAACCAAAGAATGTAAACTTACATTCTTTTTATTTTGCTACTTTGCTAATGTATATGTAAAAAACATAAAAGAATACAAAGGAGTTGAGTTAGTTGACCCTTGCTCCATGAGAATATGACACACCATAGAGATGTCTATTTATAATCAATCCAATAGATATATTGAGAATAGAAATCAAAACAGGAAAACAAGGGCAAAACCCGAACTAGCCTAGCCAACTAGCATAAGTCTCAATAGAAATATTTTTACAAAACCAAGTAAAATTACAAAGCGTAGTCCGATTATCTACAATTATTTTCTTAATAAGCTTAGAAGGCACATAATATCCTTTGTTATGAGCTCTTGCATTTCTCTCCCTTTATATGTGTTAGGAAAAAATATGGGCAACAAGAAGAGCCAAGCTTCGATATATGCACCTGGTCCGTGATAGATTCAAAAGAAGCTAATAAGTCCAGCCAAGTTCCATCTACTAGAGGAATGCAAAGGTGATACACCAAGGTCTCCAAATATACCTGCTATAATGGCAAGAGCAAAAAAGGTGAGTGGTCGTTTCTATCACTCTATCACTTCCACTCTTACCTGTAGCTATACTCTTACTTGTAGCTGGATAAGTTCCGAGGATTCTTCGTTGAATGTGTAAAATAACTGAGGATAAGTCAAGTAAAATTGGTCATATGCAAAGCACTTGAAAAATGAAGTATACTTATGATGATTCTTCTTGCTCCAAGCAGAGGAAGTCCCCCGTCAGGAGTATGGAGGTACTGCTTCGGAGAAAAAAAAATGGTCATGGAACTTGTACAGCATGGAGCAAGTATTAGAGGTATTGCTTTCAACACACATTTAATTCCTTATTTTTTTTAGTTGTATTTTTTTCAAAAAAGATTGATAATGATATATATTCATATATAGTTGTCCAAAATCATATACTGTTCACTCATGAATTGTTCACTTTTATTTTGGAAAGAAAATAATTATCTGATTTTTCCTGGAAAGAACTTGATGCCTAGCCAAGAGATATTCCTTGTTGGTATGCTGTTTAATTAACTAATTAACGACTACACCAACTCGGCTGATTTTATGGGTTGGAGTATACACCCGCAAAATGGAGCACGTGTCAACTGAACTTAGCATTTGCATTCAAAATTAAAGGCGTTGAGGAACAACCCTGTGTCTGATTAAGCAATTTGTAAGTAATTTTTAAATCAACCTTTAATTTTAATATATATTCTTATAAATAAGTAAAAAAGTACATAATCAAAAAAAATCATATCTATTAAAAGAGTAATATAAAAAGTAAGAATTTAATCAAAAAAAAAAAAAGAAATCCCTGATTTCTACTTTTTATTGATAGATTTATCGGTGGTATTTAACATTGAGTTGTTTGATCTTATACGTTCTTCCTTATTCTTTATAAAAGAGTATTCCTTGTATATAAGGTCATTGCTCCCTAAAGAATTTATCATAAAATTTCATATGAATTTAATTTTATCAATAATTAAGCTTTTATTGTGAAGATTTATAGAATCTATCATTAACTTAACAACAAATTAGGATTAAACCTAACATGATTATATGCAATTTTCATTGTTACAAAAATGTGTACTATGTTAAATCCCTATCATCATTGGAAACAAGATGTGTTGCTCCATACTTTGCCAAAAGATCAAAAGCATTGTGGTTTGCGAAGTCTTCAAACTGAAAAAGTATGAATTGATATATGATATATCAATTATATTAGGAACTGAAAGTCCCGATATTAAATAACTTAAACATGGGAGTGTAAGTAGACCTGTATGAGGACTTTCTGTCCATAGTTTTGCTTAAATGCAGACATAAATTTATGTAGTAGTTCAGCATACTCTTATTAAGAAGAAAGATTATACAGTTTAATATCATTGAAAAGAATTGCTGCAAAAGTAGGCATGTTATAAAATCCTTACCTGACTTGGGCGAATGTAGAACTCATCCGTTCTAGAAAACACTAGGACTTACCTTGCATGTCATTGTCACTCCCAACTTTCAGTTTTAAAATACATGGCAAACTTAACTGCCGAAAAATCATAAATATAGAATTTCTACTTCATTTTATAATGCTAAGCCTTGAACTTTGGAAATTAAGTATAAGTTTACAAATGTAACATGATCCCTCTTTTCCAATTAAGTTCTTTAAAATTTGAGGTGACAAATTTATACACAATTTTTCTTTCAAAACAATTACCTAATGTGATATTATCGGACAGATACGGGGTCAAAGTTGGTCATTCTTGGACATATATCATGCGTAATTCAAAATAAGTTTTATTTCAAGTGCAGTAGTTTAGTAAAGTTTGGCGGCAATAATGATTTCTAGAACAATCACTTTAAAGTAAAAGTTAAAATCAATAATTAAAACTTTATGTTCTATAGACCAAAAAGAATAAAATATCAAATGAATTATGGAAATTTTGTGTTCTATAGACCAAAATGTCTATTTTGCTACTGGTTTATAAAGAAAAGAAATATAGTTCACTGTTCATGTGTGTATGTTAGACGTTATCTCATATCATGACGCTTGCTTATCGAATTACGTAGTGAAACTTTTTTCACAAATAGTTGGAACACCATTATCTTGTATGTATGGACAAATGTCATCTTATTCATATGTTTATTAGTTTGCACATGTGTACCTAAGATCCTGTTCGATATGTTTGTGTGATTCTATCCTCCAGGAAATTTAAATGTCATATATGTTAGAAAGTCAAAATTTTAATATGGACGATTTAGGTGGAGATGTTGTGCCCTAAATTTAATTGTAGCATCCTTAGAATGTTAAATTAAGATATGCAAATGTGACTTACAGAATTGGAAGCTATACCTTGATATTGTTACAGGGTTGATAATCTTTTGTCTATGTATTGTAGTAAAAGAAATCATTGACCTACTCATTTCCTTATTCTTGGTCTTTTTGAAGATAGTCATGTAGAATAAACAAGAGTTTCTATGCATCATATTTTCAAATATTGTAGCATTTCACCTTTCTCCCTGTCAGGTTTACTCATTCTTCTCCTTAATTACCTACATAATTCTAATTCTGTGTTAAAAATTACAGCAACAGAGGTGGTCATGGAAGCTCATAGAAGAGTGATGGTTACAAATCAATCAGCTGCAAGTGGTAGCCAATATATTGCTTCTCAAATCTGTGAAGCAAAAGATATGTTGCTTAGAAGAACCAAGGCCGTTCCTTCGTACTCTAATCATTACTTTTTTGTTATATGCTACGGTCTACACATTGTAGAGACATAATTACTACATGCTCAAAAACAGCACTCTCTACCGTATTTCTAATGATGAAATTATTTGGGTATATATAGAGGCCCGTGCCTTGCACGGGCTTTTACGCTAGTGAGTCTTAATATGAGAATATAATCAACACAATTAAATTTTCTTAATACTAGTTTAAAACCCGTGCGATGCACGGTTTTTTTTAATATTACATAAATTTTTTCATTTATTTAAATTAATTTTTTAAAACATGAATTTTGGAGGCTTACATTTTTATATGAGATGATTTGATAATAATTATATAAATGTTATCCGTGATATTTCTAGAAATTGAGGGATTTTATTTAGAATATATAGAAAAGATGATAGGTTTTAGTTGAAAAAGGTAATCGGTTAATTATTTGTAAAAATAAAATTATTAATTTATTTTATTAAATAGAATGCCCGTGACATGATTAGAAAAATATAGGATTTAGTTAGAGAAAATTAAAAAGGAAACATGTTCTAGGTGAAAAGGTAATTGATTAGTTTATAATAATTATAATTTAATTATCTTATTTTACTAAATATAATTTCAAGTAATATTTTTAGAAAAGGGAAAATTAATATTGTCCGTGATATTTCTATTAAAAGAAGGATTTTAGTTAGAAAATATAGAAAAGATGATACATTTTAGCTGAAAAAAGTAATCGGTTAATTATTAATATTAAAATATTATTAGTTTATTTTATTAAATAGAACCGTACTTGATATTATTGGAAAAAGAGAGATTATATAAAATTAAAAAGATGACATGATTTATGTGAAAAAAGTAATTGATTAGCTTATATAATTATAATTTATTTATGTCATTTTACTAAATAAAATTGCTCATAATTTTTAGAAAATGAGAAATTAATGTTGCCCGGGATATTTCTAGAAAAAGGGAATTTAATTAGAAAAATAGAAAATATGATACATTTTAGGTAAAAAGATAATCGGTTAATTAGTAGTATTATAATATTATTATTTATTTTTATTAAATAGAAACATATGTGATATAATTGGAAAAAGTGAGATTTTAGTAAGAGAAAAGAAAAACGGTAATGTGTTTTGGCTGAAAAGGTAACCG
Organism: Kitagawia praeruptora; assembly: GCA_037693485.1. Lineage (NCBI taxonomy): Eukaryota > Viridiplantae > Streptophyta > Magnoliopsida > Apiales > Apiaceae > Kitagawia > Kitagawia praeruptora. The sequence goes on along the minus strand of CM075354.1, from coordinate 98,513,803 downwards.
TCCATGATATAATTGGAAAAAGAGAGATGTTATTTAGAGAAAAAAGAAAAGGTAACGTGTTTTGGGTGAAAAAAGTAATTGATTAGTTAATAGTAATTATAATATAGTTATGTTATTTTATTAAACAAAATTGCTTGTACTATTTTAAAAAAAGAGAAATTTTAGTTAAATAAAATGTGAAAAATATTTTATTTTACCTGAAAAGGGAAATTATTTACCTGAAAAGGGAAATTATTTAGTTATCAATATCAATATCAATATCAATATCAATATCAATATCAATATCAATATCAATCAATATATTCTTAATGTCTGCTAGTATTGCATTTTAAAAATTACTGTTTTTACCCTTCATTTTTTTATTCTTCTTTATTTTTTTATGCCCTTTTTTGTCATTACACAGGAAAATTACAACTTTTATCCTTTATGTTTTTAATCTTCTTTATTTTTTTGATGTCCCTTTTTGTCATTACAAAATATTTGGAGCGACCCAATTTAGATTGGATCGACCCAAATCTCCTTTATTAATCAATTTCCTTTTTCAGGTTAAACATATTACCTTTTCTATTTTTCAATAACTAAATAATTTACTTCTTAGGTAAAATACAATATCTTTTACATTTTATCTAACCAAAATTTCTCCATTTTTAAAAACTACGATCAATTTTGTATAATAAAATAACATAATTATATTATAATTAGTATTAAATAATTAATTACCTTTTTGAGCCAAAATACGTTACCTTTTCTCTTTTCTATAACTAAAATCTCTCTTTTTCCAATTGTATCATGGACGATTACCTTTTTCAAACACGTTACCTTTTTCCCTTCTCTTAAGAAAATCTCTCTTTTTCCAATTATATCACGGGCGATTCTATTTAATAAAAATAAATTAATAATATTATAGTACTAATAATTAACTGATTACCTTTTCAACTAAAACGTATCATCTTTTATATTTTTTCTAATTAAATTCCTTTTTTTCTAGAAATTTCAGGGCAACATTAATTTCTCATTTTCTAAAAACTATGAGCAATTTTATTTAGTAAAATAACATAATTAAATTATAATTACTATAAACTAATCAATTACCTTTTTCGCATAAATTATGTCATCTATTTTTTAAAACTAAAATCTCTCTTTTTCTGATTTTATCACGGGCGGTTTTGTTTAATACAATAAACTAATAATATTATAATATTCATAATTAACCGATTGCATTTTTTATCTAAAACGTATCAATTTCTATTTAATGAAATAAAATAATAATTATATAAAAACTAATAATTAGCCGATTACCATTTTCAAGTAAAACCTATAATTTTTTCTATATTTTCTAACTAAAATCTCTCATTTTCTAGAAATATCACGGATAACATTTATATAATTATTATCATATCTCATATAAAAATTTAAGCCTCCCAACTTTATATTTTAAAAAAATTAACTTAAATTAATGAAAAAATCATATAATATTAAAAAAAAATCGTGCATCGCACGGGTTTTAAACTTGTATAATAAAAATTCGTATACAACGAATAATATCCGTTAGATTTTTAGTTAAAAATTAGAACTGTTATATACTTATATAAAAGAGAAACGAGGGGAGGTAAAGTGGCGTCGGTCAAATAGCTCGGTTCTATTTTGTTAAATTTCTCAAATTTTTGAATTAATAATTCCAATGATTAAAAAAAAATCTCAATTCCATTTTAAAACTTTACTAATAGAGGAAATTAAATATATAGTTTCATTATTTTTTACCTATAAAATCTTTACTAATGAAGTAAAGTAAATATCTAAATTGCATTTTAAATTTTTACTAATCGAGGAAACTTAATATACAATTTCAATATCCTTACCTTTAAAATTGCATTTTAAAACATTGAAAGTTTAGTCGGTCGGTTAGTTGGTTGGTCGGTCGGTCGGTACCTATTGTTTTTACTTAATTACCCTTACTTAATTATAAATAAAATTTCTCCTAATAACTAATCAATTTTTGTTTTCAAGTAAAACATATTAAAATAATCAATTTCCTTCTAAAATACGTTACATTTTCTATTTTCTTTAGCTAAAATCTCTTTTTTCCAATTAAATGACGCCCTTACTTAATTATAAATAAACAATTTCACAATAACTAATCAATTTTCTTTTTCAAGTAAAACATATTAAAATAATCAATTTTTTTAAAAAAATGTTACCTTTTCTATTTCCTTTAGCTAAAATCTATAGTTTTCCAATTATATGGCGCCGGTTGGTTGGTTAGTTGGTTGGTCGGTACCTATTATTTTTACTTAATTACCCTTACTTAAATATAAATAAAATTTCTCCTAATAACTAATCAATTTCTGTTTTCAAGTAAACATATTAAAATAATCAATTTCTCTAAATTGCATTTTAAATTTTTACTAATCGAGAAAACTAAATATACAACTCAATTGCATTTTAAATTTTATTAATAGTGGAAATTAAATATCACTAACAAAATATAATAAAAATTCGTATATAACGAATAATATCCGTTAGATTTTTAGTTAAAAATTAGAACTATTATATAAATATATAAAGGAGATCCGAGGGGATCTAAACCTCTACTATTATCCTTCATTTTTTTATTAATAATATAATTAATGATAATTAGCCTATTCCCTTTTTCAATTAAAAGATGTTTACTTATAATTGATATGATATTACCTTTTATAAATACCTAAAATATCATATCTTCCAATCAATAATTTTTTTCTCTCTAATCAGCATTTGGAGCGATCCTATTGGATCAACCCAAATCTAAACCTCTACTATTATCCTTCATTTTTTTATTAATAATATAATTAATGATAATTAGCTGATTGTCTTTTTCAATTAAAAGATATTTACTTATAATTGATGATATTACATTTTATAAATACCTAAAATATCATATCTTCCAATCAATAATTTTTTTTCTATTAATTAAAACACGTAATTTAAAACATAATATTGCAATAATTAATACATACCCAAAAATATGACTTCATATCTTCTAACCACTAACAAAATATAACAAAAATTCGTATACAACGGATAATATCCGTTAGATTTTTAGTTAAAAATTAGAACTGTTAGATTCAATGATTAAATATATTACATGATTAAATTTATTTACTAATTGCATACCCAAAAATATGACATTATATCTTCTAACCACTAACAAAATATAATAAAAATTCGTATACAACGAATAATATCCGTTAGAATTTTATTTAAAATTAGAACTGTTAGATCTAATGATTAAATATGTTACATGATTAAATTTATTTACTAAAATTTCAAGGTTCGAATTCTGTCAACGATACTATTATCCTTCATTTTCTTAATCTTCTTTATTTATTTGATGCCCCCTTTTACCATTACACAGCATTTGGAGCGACCCAAATTAGATTAGATCGACCCAAATCTAAACATATACTATTTTTTGTCATTACACAACATTTGGAGTAACCCAATTGGATCGACCCAAATCTAAACCTCTACTATAGTATTATCCTTTATTTTCTTTATCTTTCTTTATTTCTTTGATTCTCCGTTTTGTCATTACTCAAATCTATCTCTGTCATTTTTCACCTTCAAGTCCATGCCGCTCAAATCTTCACACTGCTGGATTTTGATGCATGTTTGCACTTTTCATATTTGAAAGCTGGGTTTTTCACCAAATTAACATCTCAACCCCCTGAAGTAGGGTTAAGGTATGTGACCTCCGTACGGGTCATATATGTTTGGTTCCAGTTTTCAGTTTGGCCATAAGAGTTAAGTTTTTATTGATTTCACAATATTAAAAATTAGACAGGATAATATTGGTTTGGTTTTGATTTTGGTTTAGAATTTAAGAATTAAAGTTTTAATGAATTACTCGATGTTATAATAATATACAGGACACCAGAAAGGTACCTTTAAAATATTTACTTGGCCTTTCAATTTTTTATTTTACATGTCGTAATAACAAAGGTAGTTGGAAAGATTACCAGTTAATAACATTGACACAGTACGGACCATGTTATTTGTAAATAATCTTGGGACTCAGTTTGATACTTATAGACATTATTTTGTTTTCAAGCAAGTTTATGTTCTTTATGGATTTGTTCAACTTAATGTTCATGGGGTAGACATGCTACGTACCAGAAGGTCTTATGGAATAGCATACTTTTTATCGGATATCTCCGAAGGGACTATGGAATAGCATACTTAGAAGCTCAGACCCACGTCACAAGCCTCACCCTCTGGGTCAGGTAACATTGCTCTTATTTATCCTCTAAATATCTTCTTTACTCGCGTTCAATTTCACTTCATATATGATCTCATATTTAGCACTTTCACTTGAGCTCCATTTTAAAATATAAAAGCACTAACTTTTTCTTTTTTCAGTTTAGTTGGCTTTTTGAGAGAGAATAAGTAATGAAAAATGTGATTGTTATAATTTGTAATCATACATTATTTAAAGATAAAATTGAATATGTGAGCTTCTTGCGGAGACCTGTATTTTTGGTAAACAGTATTATCCTTCATTTTTTTAATCTTTTTTATTTATTTAATGCCCCTTTTTGTCATTACATAGCATTTGGAGCAACCCAATTTAGATTGGAACAAAAAATTCTAATATGATATTGTACTTATTTTCAGTAATGTTGTAGTACTACGATTGTACCTCCAGCCTTTCTCTTCTCCTCCAGCTACATAATTTTAAATATTGAAAACAAAATACAATACAAGAAGAAGTTTGCATTTATAAATATAGATTACAAGCAGAGAGAGATGTTTAGTTACAGATAGACTACATAGCAACAACATAAGTGATAAAAAGAAAGATGTTAGTTACAGATAGACTACATAGCAACAACATAAGTGATAAAAAGAAAGATGGTCCACATGATGATCAAGCTAATGAAGTATTGAAGTAATTAACAAGCCTGAACCACATAAGCAACTTCCATTTTATAGGTATTGTTTATCATAACGTGGGTAATGGGTTTATGTATTCCAATTAATTTTATTTTTGGTTACCCCTCTAAGTTGATCACAAAAAAATTAACAACCCATCAAAATAAGTAGTTTAAGAATATATTCAAATTCAAATTATTATATTCATTTCAATAAGAACATACTTTTAATATAATAAAGTCAACCATGGTGAAAGACCTTAATTTGAACATAAACAATAAATCTACTAGAATATTTATCTGATATTTTGGCTTGCTTATTTAATTGTATAATTTACTTATTTTTAATAAAAGAATCTAAATTAATAATATATATACACTATTTTTTCATACATGAATTTACTAATACAGTTTAATGGTCACACTCTGGTGAGAATGAGAACAGTGAGAACACACATTTTCACTACATTTCAAGCTATTTTAAAGGGCCCCGCTAGGGGCATCTTCACCAAAAAAAAGTCATATAATTCTACCCTCTATCCATTCATAAAAAAATTAACAAAAAAATAAAATAAAATGAGAACAGTGAGAACACACATATTCGCTACATTTCAAACTATTTTAAAGGGCCCCGCTAGGGGCATCTTCACACAAAAGTCTTATAATTCTACCCTCTATCCATTCATAAAAAAATTTAACAAAAAAAATTAAAAATTGCTTGAAATGTGATCTCATTGTTCTCCAACATTTACACATTATATTAACTATGAAGTCTCATAGTTAATATAACATGTTCTTGATATTATATGAGGTTTAATGTTTTGGAGCCATTTAATGTTTTGGAGTCATTGGGGGTGAAGGAATTATCATTTTCGCATTTGAATAATGAAGACAATTTATTATTTTTTTCAAATAGAGAACAATATTTTTAAAAATATTTATTATTTTTATTGCAGATTTTGATGGATTAATTAAATTTTCAACATTGTTAAAATAGAATTGTATGCTACTTTTTTATATAAATTTTAGCATATCATTATTTTATTAAATACTTATATAATTGTATCTAATATCTTGCTAAGAATTGATTATTTATATAATTGCATACAATATATTTTTAAGAAATCAATCAACTTTGTTAAATTTTTGGTATTGTCAATTTAAATTAAGTAAGATGTTTTAAGAAATCAATCAAATTTGTTAAATTTTTGGTATTATCATTTTAAATTAAATAAGAAGCCGTGTACGAAGTAAGGGCAAAATGCTAGTTGAACAATAGAGAAGATAATATGTTTAACCTGAAAAAGAAAATTGATTAATAAAGGAGAAAATTTAGTTAGATAAAATATAAAAGGATATTATATTTTACCTGAAAAGAGAAATTATTTAGTTCTTGAAAAATAGAAAAGATAATATGTTAAGGAAATTAATTAGTTAGTACATCTGTAATTGAGTAAGGGTAAATAAGTAAAATCAACAGGTACCGTACCGACCAACCAACCAACCAACCAAATTTTTAATGTTTCGGCTTTTATATAATAGTATAGATGTGTGTTTTTTCCAAACAGGACTATTATTTTAGGATGAAGGGAGTATTATTTTTTTTTATGTCAAACTTTTTTTTTGATGTTAGACTTGCGTGGTTCTGGAAAAACAGAAAAACATGAACATTGGTGTACAGTGTACCCACTTGACAACAAAACCTTTCTCACATTCTAGTATGAGATATCGGTCCATCGGAGAGGCGTACTCTTTTGGGATGATTGACCAAAATGATAATTAATTTTTAAGCTTGATGATCACAATATTTGTTCTATTTGGTCAGATTTAAAATAAGTTTTTATGAACTTATTTTTGAGTAAAAATTTCATATTTTAATAAATTTTTTTATATAAATATTTTTAATATATGTTTGAGATTCTATAAGTTGTATGAAAAAATTAATTTTTTTTCAGAAAAAAGTTAGAAATCTCTAATTTTGTCTTACAATAAGTTAACTTATTCTGCCAAAAAATTCCCCCAAACAACCCCAATCATTATTTAAATATGTCTTCTTTAATTAAATATCTTAAATTTGTTTTAATAATCTCAGGAACAATATTCATTAATTTAATTATCTAATTGTAACTGATATTTACATTTTCTTTACTTAAATTTTAATTAAATTTTGATCCCATGATTGTGAAACAAAAGTAATACATGGACAATTATTTAAGGTCCCGTTTAGTATTGCTATTACTTAGCAATAACAAACTATTTCTAAAAAGTAGTAAAATGCTGTTTAAATTTTAAAAGTACTTGTTCTCAAAAGTCTTTTTTGACCGAAAAGTTATTTTTAGAAAATGTATGTCCCGTTATTTTAAAAAACAACGCTTTCAATTTTTTGCAGAAAATAATTACTAATATTTATATCAAATTTTATTACTTTTTTAAAAAATAATACACAAAACATGTATATATAAAAAATATAATGAACACATTTTTCAACAGATTTCAAAATATGAAAGCGTGGAAAAGAAATTATAGACTTATTGACAAAACAATAAACGGTGAGTAGATGAACAAACAAGTACTCCGTATTCAACATCACCTACATACAAATACAACAAACTCTACAATTCTAATTCCTACAATAGGTCGGGTCAATCAATTAAATCAAATTCAGATGGTCTTTACACATTACTACTACTATTTCTCAACCATTTCTCTCTTAATCTCTCCCTCCAATCACTTAACAACCTTCGTTTTACTAATTTCGAGGTAATTTCTCATGTTTTTTTCTGTTTTTTCCTGTGAATTTTGAGCCGAATTTATTATTTATTTATTTATATATGTTTGCGGACTGATGTTTTGAGTTGATGAATTGTTGTTATAAACCCCTAATTGTGTGCGATTTGAGATGTTTAGTTTTCTGAATTTGTTGTGTTTGGTCTGATTTGTAGCTGACATGAGTTGCAGCTGCTTCGGCTCCTCGTTGAAACGGAGAAATGATGATCATACTCATGTTTCCGGTGAATTTGAAGGTACTTGCTTCTAAATTTACTTGTTATTTCCGTCGTGATGATTTTAATTTCACGTTTTTTCGTATAATTCACGAGTACATTCGATATTCTAGTGGATTGAAATTAAGTCTAACTTAGTGGTTTGGTATTATCATATTCTTTTATATTATCTGTATTTGTATAATTAAATACATCCATCTTCGCAATCTAATAACACCATCGGAAGCTAGTGGCATTCATATTTCTATTATGAACAATAAAATTTAAAGTTCAGTTTTTCAATATTAGTTAAATCATCTTGTGCAGCTGTTTATCGACATTATTGGAGTTCCTTTAAAGGATTTTTTCTCAGACGGCTGAATTATATTCTTTTTCCAGCCTATTCGTTAAGATCGCATAGCAGATTAACACGCTTTAAGTTATGTAGGTTATCATTTGCATTTTATTATTATCATTAAACCAGTTACATTATCTTTATACTAGCAAAACATAGAAGAATAGTTACAGAAACAGATAAGCATAAAGCTACATTTTCATTATGTTCGCTTTGCTATCTTAATTTACATTTTTATCTTTTACTCTTTATGTTTGGCTTATGAAATATGGCTATGTGTGTTTGGTATATTCATTTATCACTTTTTTAGTGTGCCTCTCAAAGAATGAATTTATTTTAGGAAGAAACAAAAAACTTTGTTTGGTTTTCCCCATTAACTAAATTTGTCCTTTTTTCACCAGGGCGTGTTCTCGGGAATATAAAAACTTTCTCATACAATGAATTAAGAACAGCAACAGATAATTTTCACCCAAGAAACAAGATAGGACGGGGAGGCTTTGGAACAGTATACAAGGTATTCAGTTCTACAAATTTTCCCCCCACATTTTCCCTCTATCATTTGTATATGTTTTTTTTATTCTTTTCTTGTTCAACTAGTTCATCTATGTTTCGTGGTGTATGTACTGTTGTCATGGTCCCTGGATATGGATCTTGTCATGGGTCTATGACCAGGAATAGAAGGATGAGTCCCCTGTTCTTAGAAAATTCTATTTTGCAATTAAGAAATTTTATTTAAGAGAACTCTTCAACACTCCTTACACAACTTTTTATTTGAATGAGTAATGATTTTATCTCTTTCAATTGTCTCTCCATAAGTAGGAAAAGAACGACTAAGGTCCTACAATCAGGTAGCTAACTATGACTAAGGAACACAACCAGATCAACATTTCCATACAATCTTATTTCACATAAAAATTTACCTAAAATCAAATCCTAACTGCATCTGAGACTATATATAGCAAGTGGTGGATTACTGGATTACATTGTGAAAAGATACGAAGATGTAATGCTAATTGGTAAATAGTAAACTCTAACTGAGGTCATAATTGCAATTCAACCTCTATATTAGCACCAAGGGAAATAGTTTTATTTACTTTGATGAGATAAGTAAAATTGCATGATAAAACTTAAATAAAGTTGTACTGAATCAGTGGAGTAGGTTATTTAGTTACTGTTACATCAATCCTTTTTATATCTAAATTTAAATGTTTTTAATCTTCGTGTAATGATTTAACTATTCTATAGGGTATCCTCATTAATGGAATAGAAGTAGCAGTGAAGACACTTTCTGCTGAATCAAAGCAGGGGGTGCGTGAATTTTTAACTGAAATTGACATCATATCAAATGTCAGGCACCCGAACCTTGTTCAGCTAATTGGATGCTGTGTTCAGGGAACTAACCGAATTTTGGTGTATGAGTTTTTGGTAAATAAAAGCCTCGATACTGTTCTATTAGGTACCAGTTGAAGAACTTACTTTTTTGTTGATATTCTCTTAGCATCTCCTTTTGAGGAGAATTAATCAATGTGCAAGTCACATGGCTACAGGTTCAAGGGGTAAAAGCACCACGTTGGACTGGGAAAAGAGATCTGCTCTCTGTAAGGATGTCGCCAGGGCTATTGCTTATCTTCATGAAGAAGTTGTGCCACCTATAGTGCATAGGGACATCAAAGCCAGTAATATACTGCTTGATAAGGACTTCAAACCAAAAATTGGAGACTTTGGGCTGGCTAAACTTTTCCCAGACAACATCACTCATATTAGTACAAGAATAGTTGGAACTACGTATGTTTACTTATATTATCTTATGATTTTTTCTGAAAATTTTCTCATTCAGTTGCCAATTTGCACGAGTTAGTTTGACATTAAATGTTCACTTTACCGTGTTTTTTCTAATTCTGAATTGCTATAAGTTCACTTATATTATTCGTTCACTTATATTATTCGTTCAACCCTCATATTAGATTATGTAAAAATTTCCTTTAACAGTGAAATATTCATGCACAAAGTTTCCAGTAAATCACACAAATTTCAAATGAGGAAAAACTGACTTTTGTAAGTCAACTGGGTTTAACTGTCTGCTATAGCCTATAGCATATGATGGTATTTGGTTTCTCTACAAAGTAAAGAGAAAAGGCATAAAAAAATTGAATTAATAGGTTGCTAGACACATTATTAATTTCAAGTCAAGGCTATCAATTGTTTTGAATTTATAGTTTGCTGGACACATTATCATTTATTTTGTCTTCTCAGTTTATTCTTGAAACTTCGCAATCTGCATTTGTGCTCAAAACCTGTATGTTCTCATGGAAATTAACGTTGCATGTTGTTTGCTTATATGTTGTTTCAGTGCTTGTCTTTGATGAAAACACTAGAGAGATTAGTTAATCCATTTGTTTTGTTCCACAGTGGTTACTTGGCACCCGAGTATGTCTTGGGTGGGCAGTTAACGAAGAAGGCAGATGTGTACAGCTTTGGGGTTCTCATGCTTGAAATAGTAAGTGCCAAATACAGTGGAAAACCAACTTTGGGGACTGGGATGCAGAAACTTCTTTTAGAATGGGTAAGTCGGTTATTCTTTGGACAAAATGTTCTGCTTCAGTTTTTCTGGTTACAAAATATTGATATGTGCTCATACCAGTGCTTGAATGTACTTATACTGACATAGAAAACATGCATTAAATACAAGCCCCGTGTAAATTAGCTTTTAAATGTTTCTGCTTATCAATTGTAATTTCGTAACTGAAGATTCTAAATATGTGAACTCGTTCATTGGCTTGATTTTTTTCCAAGAAACTATCAATTTATATAAATATAGGAACTGTGAATTACTTCAACAGGCTTGGCAGCTTTATGAAGAAGGTCAACTCTTAGAGATGGTGGATCCTGACCTGGAAGGATTCCCTGAGGAGGAAGTCATTAGGTATATTAAAATCGCATTTTTCTGCACACAGGGAACAGCAAGTAGGAGGCCAACAATGAGCCAAGTTGTTGACATGCTATCAAGAAACACGCGGCTGAATGAGAAGGAATTGTTGCCCCCAGGTTTTTCACAAGATACAGGTGGGCGTTCATCTTCAAAGAACAAGTCATCTGATACCCCAACAAGCACTCAGATGAGCTCTGTCCCTGTCTCTGTCACTCAGATCACTCCTAGATAAAATCCAAGTTTACTTGTTAAGTTTATATACAGAAGTTAGTAAGGAATTTATAGGCAAGAATATACTACAGCTTGCCTTCATATTTTTTATTAGTTTTAGACCCAACCCTTTTAGCAGTAGGGAAAAGAGGAGAAACTGGGGAATACTGAGCAAGTACAAACCCCAGTAAGATATTGAGTTGAGGATTGTCCACTGTAATTAGGTTATATAGGAGGTGTAATTGCTAGATATTATTATTTAATGACAATGCTGTAAAAGTAAAGTAAATGAAATTACGATCATTTTCTGGAAATAACTTTTTTTTTTTTTGATAGTGACTTTGTATGATAGCAGTATAGCACCTGTACTCATAGATATGTTACAAATCAAGCATAGGTAGAAAAATCCCCCTGTTTGAAGCTAATTAGATTTTTGCAACGGAAGGAGTAGAAATTTAGACATTTTTGCTTCACCTGTTCCTGCAGTTTAGAACGAACACATTAAAACTTGTGTAAAGAAGCAAAAGAAGAGTCATTGGAATTCTATATAACCAAATTTGCAAAACTACCTTACTGATGACAAACAGTGCGAAAGTCCAAAGTTGTATATAATCAACGTAGAGCAATTGTTGTCATACTAATGAAAGAGTGGTATAAACAACATTCTCCTTGTAGAATATCGACTGTAACTGCTTGGCCTACAGAGACTTTTAACATCTGTAAAGACTTTTTTTTTTTGAGAGCATATTGTCTCTTTATTTAGTTGCTAATCATTTTCTAATATTTTGCACAACTATTTGAGGGTTGTCGATTTTGAGAAAGGACAAACTTTCTGACTCGTTCAGAGTGACTCAAATGTAATAAAACTTGTATACTTACAGTTAACTCCAATTCCATTGGATGAACAAAGAGGTATAATCGTATGATTAAAGTGGTATGTATAGTGTACCTTTAAATTGTTTCCCTTCTGTGCTAAATATTATTTCACTAAATTATAATAGATTATTCGATGTAGATTATTAGGAAAAGCAATATAGAATTGACTTCAAACACATGAGAAACTGACAATCTGCATAATGTGCAGAGAGAGATAGAGAACGAGAGAGAGAGAGAGATAAAGAGAGAGACTAATAAACTTGGAAATTACATTTCTTGAATAGAAAGTTGTTACAAGTTTGTTTATATAGAGGAGAGTTGACATCCTAACTAACTAACTCTATGATGTCATTAACAACTATGTGATGTCACTACTATATACTACTAACATCCCCCTCAAGTTGAATGTATGAACAGCCATTCAACTGGAAAGGAACAGGTTACAGACATTCAACTTGGAAGACAAATATTGAATTGCTGCAGAGCAAAGAGCCTTGGTGAACATATTTGCTGGTTGCTCTGATGAAGGGAGATGAGCTGTGTTAATGATACCTTTCTGCAACTTTTCACGAACCAAGTGGCAGTCAATTTCAATGTGCTTGGTTCGCTCATGAAAGACAGGATTGGATGCAATATATATTGCAGATTTGTTATCACAGTACAATGTAACAGTCTGCTTATGATCAATCTTGAAATCTCTGAGTAAGGCCAAAATCCAAGTAATTTCACAGCAGGAATCAGCCATGGCACGGTATTCTGCTTCAGCAGATGATCTAGATACAGTATGCTGTTTTTTACTACGCCAGGAAACCAGAGAAGAACCAAATAAAATGCAGAAACCAGTTAGAGATTGCCTGGATTCTGGACATCCAGCCCAGTCAGAATCTGTAAAAGCTGTTATTTGTAAAGAACCCTGAGCTGAAATCAATATGCCTTGTCCTGGGGCTTGCTTGATATACCTCAACACTTTATATACAGCTTGCAAATGATCAGAACGAGGTGATGACAAGAACTGAGATAGAACATGAACAGCATATGACAAGTCAGGTCTTGTAATAGTCAGATATATCAAACGACCAACCATACGTCTGTACATTGAAGCTTCTGTAGCTGATAGAAGAGCAGAATCATTGTCAATGAGTTTGTGATTTTGTTCAATAGGAGTGACTGAAGGTTTGGCAGCTAGCAAACCTGTTTCTTGTAAAAGATCTAAAGCATACTTTCTTTGATTCAAATAAAAACCTGTAGTAGAACGTGCCACTTCAATCCCTAAAAAATATTTGAGTGCACCCAAGTCTTTGATCTTAAACTTGCTTTTCAAATATTGTTTCATATCATCTATGTGAGAAACAGATGAACCAGTAACCAAAATATCGTCAACATAAACCAGGACAGCAATGAAAACAGACTCCTTTGAGTAAGTGAATAAACTATTATCACTATGAGACTGACTAAATCCATAGCTTTGCAAAGCAGTAGAGAGTTTCACATACCAGCATCTGGGCGCTTGCTTTAAACCATATAATGATTTAATCAATTTGCACACATATTCAATGTCAGGTTGAACAGATAAATTGGTCAAAACTCTGTATCCAGGAGGAAGTTTCATAAAGACAGTCTCATGAAGATCACCATGCAGAAATGCATTGGTGACATCCATTTGTGTTACAGGCCAAGCATTATGTGCAGCAACAGATAATAGAACCCTAACAGTGACCATTTTTGCAACTGGTGCAAAAGTATCAAAATAGTCAACCCCAAATTCTTGAGTAAAACCCTTAGCTACTAAACGAGCCTTGTACCTTTCTACAGATCCATCAGGATTATACTTAACCTTAAACAGCCATTTGCAGTCAATAATGTGCTGATTAGGTGGCAATGGAACTAAGTCCCAAGTATGATTAGCTTCTAAAGCCTCTATTTCTGCTTTCATAGCTGCACACCAATTAGGATTCTTGACAGCTTGAGTAAAATTGTAAGGAACTGATATTTTTGATGTAGCTGCTACATAAGCTCTATATGTAGGAGTAAGATTATTGTATGAAAGATGATTTTGTATAGGATAAGCACATGTAGCAGAGGTTGCAGTAGAATGAGATGGTAAACCAACATAGTCTTTGAACTTGTTAGGAATAGATTTGTTTCTTGTAGGTCTGGTAGCAATGGCTGGTATATTAACTGTTGGATTAGAAGATGGTTGAGTTGAAGAAATTGAAGATGTTGTTGTGATTATATCTGGAGAAGAGGTTGGTAAGACTATAGATGAAGATGAATCTTCAGAAAACACCTCAGATATAGGAAAGAGAGGAGTATCATTTTGAGCCAGAGATGAAAAAGGAAAAACATTTTCAACAAAATGTACATCCCTAGATATTAAAGTTTTCCTGGATTCTAAGTCAAGAATTCTGTATCCTTTTTTAGCATATGGATATCCAAGAAAAATACCTTTGACAGCTCTAGAACTCAATTTATCAGATGTAGAAGATACATTGGTTGCATAACATAAGCAACCAAATGCTTTAAGATGCTCATATTTAGGTATCTTTTTATAAAGAACCTCAAAAGGAGACTTGTAAGATAATGTTTTTGTTGGAAGTAAATTGATTAAATGAGTTGCAGTTAGCACAAAATCACCCCAAAAAGAGTTTGGCAAATGTGACTGGAATTTTAATGCTCTAGCAGTAGCAAGTAAATGTTGATGTTTTCTCTCAACTCGGCCATTTTGCTGAGGAGAATATGCACAACTAGTCTGATGAACAATACCAGCTAGATCAAGAGTATTTTTAACTTCATGATTTAAGAACTCAGTGCCATTATCTGACCTAAGTATCTTAATATTTGTTTTGAATTGAGTTGAAACATATGCAATAAAATGTTTCAGAAGATTAGACACTTGAGTCTTATTTTGAAATAAAAAAACCCAAGTTGCTCTAGAATAGTCATCAAGAATTGTAAGAAAATAACTGCATTTGTTATGAATGACTTGTTTATAGGGGCCCCAAACATCAACATGAATTATATCAAACAAGTCTACACTAACAGAATCACTTATAGGAAACACAAGTCTGTGTTGCTTTGAAAAATGACAAATGTCACAAGCAGAGAAATTACAATTTTTGTTTTCAACAGTAGGTAACCTATGTAAGATATCTGCAGAAGGATGACCCATTCTGATGTGCCATAGATGAGTTTTATCAGTACAACTATTTGACTGACTATTACAATTTGAAGAAAAATTACAACTGTGAGATGAAGCAGAATTGAATGAATGATTGTGAGTAGACAATGTTGAGAGAGCAGAGATTTGTAATTTGTAAAGTCCATCTCTCAATTTACCAATCTCTTTCTCCCTCTTCAAGATAGGGTCCTGCATTACACAGGATTGCTCAGTAAAAACAACATGACAAGAGAGTTGTTTAGTAAGCTGTGATATAGAAAGCAGATTACAATGAAATGATGGGACACAGAGAACATCTAGCAAGGTGATATCATTAGAAAGAATAACACTACCAATATGAGTAATAGGTACTGTAGTGTTATTAGGAAGATGAAGAACAGAATTCACAGTTTTGAAGTCACTAAGTAGAGTGAAATTGAAGGTAATGTGATTTGTAGCTCCTGAATCAATTATCCAATCATACACAGCTAATGGATTGCTTGTATTTATTGTATGAGCACTTATTGCAGTAGCAGATACAACATTAGAAGTATAATAAGGCATACCAGAGAGTTGTACAGCTGGAGAAGTGATATGAGCATGTTTGATACCCTCCTGTATCATCTTTGCCAATTGTTGACATTGAGAGTCTGTGAAAGTACTAGGCTGCACTTCTTTCTGAGAACTTTCAGGCATATTAACATCATTCTGAGAAGAAGAAGTAACAATGTTAGATGAAACATTAGCAGCTGCAGCATGTTTAAAACCAATAGATTGAAGTTTTCTTGGTTTTGGCTTAGGTTTCCCATGAAATTTGTGCCACTCTGGATAACCATGGAGACAGAAGCATTTGTCTCGAGTATGACCATTGTTTTGACAGTAGTTGCAGAACAAAGAGGAGGTATCTGTGGATTTCTTTGAGTCAGAAAAACCACCATTCTTGGATTTGAAAGCATTGTTATACTTAACATGCATTGCCATATTGTCCGCAACAGGAGTATATGAATTTGTAGAAAACTCTCGTTGAGATTCTTCTTGAAGCAACATAGAAAACACTTGGTTTAGGGTAGGTGTAGGTGTCATTAACAGAATTTGACCCCTAACTGCAGTAAATTGATCACCAAGCCCCATTAGAAACTGACTGAGTTTAATTCCTTCCTCATATGTCTCCAATTTCTGAGTGTTTTGACAGGTACAGGTATTAGTTGAGCAGATACATTTGGGAATAGGTGCAAGATTGTCTAATTCAGCTATGAGAGTCTTAAACTTTGTAAAGTATGATGTGATTGAAAGATTGCCTTGATGAATAGATGCCAAATCCTTACACAATTGAAATGTGCGTGGCATGTTAGTTTGTGCAAACCGTGTAGCTAGATCATCCCAAATTTGTTTAGCAGTAACAAGATAGGCTACACTGTTTCTGATATCAGTAGAGATTGCATTTAATAACCAGGATACTACCATATCATTGCATCGATTCCACATAGCAAGGTGCACAGTATTACCAGTAGGTTTAATCATTGATCCATCAACAAAACCTAGTTTTAACTTTGCAGAAAGAGCAACAGACACTGATCTACTCCATTGATGATAGTTGTTCTCAGTAAGAAGTTGAGAAACTAAAGGAGTACCTGGATTATCAGAATTGTTCAGAAAGTATGGATGATTACAATCAATGACACCTGTCGTAGATGATGAAGATGACGCTGTTGTCACTCCAACAGTTGCAGCAGCATATGAGTAAGCCATTAGAGCACAATTAAGTTCTCAGAACAATATACACAGATCGATAACAGAAATGTAATCGGAGCACACTGATTCAACTATGAACACAGCAAATGTCAAGTAAAGATTCAACGATGAACAAGAACACTTAATCTTGATCAAGAACACATGAAATAAGAAAGAATCAAACAGATTCAATCAGTATGAACAAGCGATATGTACAATAAGGATGAGATCTGTGAAATAAACGTAGAGATATGAGTACACAGTAATGCGGAAGACGAAGATCATTTCTCTGATACCATGACAATCTGCATAATGTGCAGAGAGAGATAGAGAACGAGAGAGAGAGAGAGATAAAGAGAGAGACTAATAAACTTGGAAATTACATTTCTTGAATAGAAAGTTGTTACAAGTTTGTTTATATAGAGGAGAGTTGACATCCTAACTAACTAACTCTATGATGTCATTAACAACTATGTGATGTCACTACTATATACTACTAACAGAAACACAAAAGCGTTCAAGAACTCAGAGTATTCAAATTTCATCGAAACAGGAAGTGCACATGTTTAGTTAGTACTTGATATTGTGACTAAACCAAATAAAAACTGTATTGATACCTTACAAGCACCCAAACAGTTAAATGAATAGAAGAGAGACCATCAATATAGAACAAACAGGACAGTTCTTTTACAAATTGTAGAAATCAAATGATTAGCTGAATTAAGAATTCATAGAAAGATGCATCTAGTCGACCAAGGACGGCCAAATGGATATCTCAGTAACACTCGAAACCAGTTGGGACTTCCTTGCCACAGTTATTGAGAACCAAGCTGAGTGAAATAGGAACATTCAAGTCAATTCCCAGAATGTTGGCTCTAATGGCAGTACATAGACAAACTGCAGCTTCAAGATCGACAAGGCCTTCGATGAGACTGCAGCATGGCAGCTTTGGAGGGGATCCGACGACCACATCAACCAAGTTAAGCACATTGGCACATACTCCTAAGTTCAATGGGTTGCATTTACCTGCAGAATAATAATTCGAAGTTGTGGAACCGGGTATATTAGGGGTAGGATCAGTGGCACTGACCAGGCTGAAGAAGAGAAGGTTGAGTGAGAGAAGAAGGGCAAAGGAAGCAGTGTTCTTGGTTTCCATTCCGAAAAACCTTGCAGGTATTTCTCTGATTAGCTTCTGGTTTATATTGCTGTGAGAGAAGTGTATGTTTTTTTGATGATGGACTTTGTGATTAACTTGAAACACATATTTATAGGGTTCCTTAAGTGCAAGATTTTGTACATTATTGTTTGTAGATGCTGGGAAATACTATAAACATGTATGATTAGCTATGTTTGCAATCTGTTAAAAGGCAAGGTTAGCACGTCTAATGCGTAGCAGGAATAACTTAGTACTAAAAATATATTATCAAATCCTAGAACAATATTTTAAGAATCAGGAGGAACATGTGCATTTCAGTAAACTGCATTACTTTATATCAGAATGACTACATCATTATAAAGGACTGTTTTCTAGAACCATGAAAATAATACACTCTTCCAGTTCAAGGGATGAGGTGGCTATTATAATCATCCCAGCACTGTAGCACGTCTTAGCGTGTCAGGACAGAGTCGTCAAAAGAAATAAAACAATGTTGTAGTACTGTCTGAAATCTGCAAGTATCAAAATTAATCCGAAGTGTCCTACTTCATGGTGGTGAGCATATTGCCTCTGAAGATTCACTATGTAGTATGTATCTATAGGCAGGGGAGGTGCTCAAGCACCAATGGGTGCTTTGGACTACACTTAAAATCTAGTGTATTTGTTTCATATGTGGTATATGGTGCTTTGCTTCACCATCATTTTCCGATACTCTGATTTTTTAGACATACATCATGCATATCTATAGTAGGCATATGCAAGACGGTATGATAGACTTCTAAGCAATTAACTCTGCTGATGAATTTTACATCTCCAAATGACAATGAAACAATACATTTGACGAAAATACAATACAGTCTGCATGCAGAATCTGCATATCACAAGTGAGTTATATTCAATCACATTGACAAAGTGTTTTATCGATAACATTATAGCATCATTTCGGGAAAAAAAACACATTACCAGATTCTATGAATGAACTACAAATAAAACCCTAAACTTACCTACGCCCATTGATTGGTTATGTACTACCCTCTACTTACAATTCAGCAAATGCCCATTATTTTAAGTCCTAATTTCAACTTCCACTTTTGCCACAACTTCTATAGAAAACCTCAAACTCTGAGATCCTCTACCAAATGACTAGAAAAACATGCCATTTTCCATTTCTTAATTCTCTGTCCGGTTCCATCTACAAATTGTCAAATCCAGACTACTTGTGAATCTCCAGTCTGGATTATCATTCTTGAATAACATTTTGGATTCTGAAAACATCTGGATTGTGCATAACTGGATTTGCTAAACAACATATGGCTATGTTGGTATGTTATGATATTATTATGACCCGTTCTTTAAAAAAGAAGATTGTGCTCAACAGCACAGAGCAATTGTTTTATCATGCTAATATAACAGTACGATGATCAAAATTATATACAAATGACATAGAGAGTGCGACAAATAACATATTATCCTTGTCCTTTTTCAGACTTCATAGGCTCTAAAAAGACTCTACATGGCTTCCTCCAGTGAGCTTTGTCTATTCTCTCTTTTCTTCTTTCGCACTATAAACACGTTGAAAACAGAAACAAATCCTACAACAGCATTATTACTCCTCCATTAAACAGAAGGAATAAGTGTAGTTACGAAGATATAAGAGAGGGGAGTAGGCGAGTAGCAGCAATAGCTGCAGCTCTAGGAATAGCATACGAAGAACATCCAGATATAATAAAGATAAGTAATGAAATTGTTACGCCACCGATGGTCCAACAGCGATCAACTATCACTGGCATACGATCACTACAAATGCAGCCTGAAAACAATACAAACAATAGTACGGCTGCTGATATGGCTTCTACATCTTTTTTTTTTTTTTTTTGAATATATTTTTAGCAAACTGTGCTCTTTATTTTTTTGCTACTATTTTTCTAATTTTATGCACCACTATTTGAGGGCTGTCTATTTTACTAAAGATTAAACAAACTTTCTGACTTGTTCAGAGTTACTCAAATGTAAGAAAATTTAAGTACTTACCCTTAAATTTTAAAACACCTAGTGGAATTGGAGTTACTCAAAGGTAACTCCAATTCCATTAGGTGAACAAAGAGGTTAAATGGTATTGAATATAGAATTGACTTTTAAAACATGAAAAACACAAAAGAAGGAAAAGAACTTATAGTATTGAAATTTCATCAAGATGAAAAGTGCACATGTTTAATACTCAATATTGTGAAATTAAAATTGATTGGAAGTGACTAAACCAAAGAACAAAACGGAATGACACCTTACAAGACAATTAAGTATAGATGAGAGACCATCAATTGAAAACGAACAGGACAGCTCTTTTACAAATTGCAGAAACCAAATAATAAGTTAATTAAAAAATTATAAAAATGTGGATATCTTAGTAACACTCGAAACCAGTTGGGACTTCCTTGCCACAGTTATTGAGAACTAAGCTGAGGGAAATAGGAACATCCAAGTCAATTCCCACAATGTTGGCTCTAATGGCAGTACATAGACAAACTGCAGCTTCAAGATCGACAAGGCCCTGGATGAGACTGCAGCATGGCAGCGTTGGAGGTGATCCAACAACGACATCAACCAAATTAAGCACGTTGGCACACACTCCTAAGTTCAATGGATTGCATTCCCGGGCAGGGGCGGACCCAGGAAGTTGAAACCACCTGGGCTAAAACTGTAGCCGTAGCCGCGTAGTGTCGATTTTTTTTAAGTGCCCCCACGCGCCACCGATTTCTAAGTTAATAATTTCTTTCGGTCCTAATTTGGTTAGTTATCAATTTCTATAAGATAATAAAATAATATTTTTTTTGAAACCCCTATATAAATATGATCCAGATAATATTATAAATTAATAATTTCTTGATAATCATAAATATATATATATATATAGGCTAGTGGTCAAATAGAAACCAATCTTAGAATAGAAACTAGAAACCAACACTAAATAAATTATATTTCATTCATTCTAATGGCCCCGCCAGGGGCACCTTCACAAAAAGTGTTTAAAATTATTGGCTCCATCCAGCAAAAAAAAAAAATAAAAAAATAAAAAAAATACTGTTCACGCTGACGTCACTGCCACGTCAGCAGTGAACAGTATTTTTTTTTTTTTTTTTTGCTGGATGGAGCCAAGAATATTATGAACTTTTTGTATTGGGGTACCCCTAATTTGGTCATTAGATTAGCTTGAAATATTTAATTTATGTTTAGTTTCTAGTTTCTATTCTAATTTAGTTTCTATTAGAACAAGACCCTATATATATATATATATATATATATATATATATATATATATATATATATATATATATATATATATATATATATTACCATTTTGTAAAATAAGATTCTATGGTTTTTAAAATTTGTATCTATATGAAACTCATTAATAATTTCTTGATAATCATAAATATATATATATATTAAATTTGTAAAAAATATATATTAAATTGATTGCATTAAGTATAAATCATTAATTGTACAACTTATTCTATTTAGATGTATATAATTGAAAATTAATTCTTTGATTATTAATTCTTTATAGAGGTTTTACAGTAATACTATTACTGTACTTGTTTTCATGCGGCCTGCTTCTTTTGTATACTTGTCTGTCCATTTATGCTGTGTCTGTCAATTACTCAATTCTACCATTAATTCTGTTATATATTCTATTATGTTTTAAAATTTTAAGTTACAGCGCCTCGATCTTTTCGTTGTGTGGGCTGAGCATATTGCTCTCATCTGGGTTGGGCTAGGCTAAATGATAAAGATTAACAGGGCTATTAAAAATATCCTACCTGGACTGGAATTATATGCAATATAAATGTTAAATGGGCTCCCAAAATTTGACCTGGGCTGGAGCCAACCTCAGCCCAGCCCAAGGTCCGCCCCTGTTCCCGGGGCCATTGGAACTTGATGACAAGTTGGTGGTTAACTTAGCTAAAGACATGAAAGATATTCAAAAGATTTTTAAGATAATTCTTCATGGGAGAGAGTTGAACCCTGAACTGAATTATCTACTTTCAGATCTGTTAACGGAGGAATTTGCTGATAACAGATTTCGGAGGTTGCTGGAATAACGAAACTATGAAAATAGGGGGATTTGGGATTTCGGATGTTTGGGGCTGGACTTGAGAGGTGTCTCGACTTGTTTGATGTGTCGGATCCTTTTCCAAGATGCCTGCGTACCTTATATTTATAAGGATCAAGCCAACGCAGTTCTGTTAAAAAAGGATTGGTTTTTTTAATCCCTATGATTGTTAAGGGATGTATTTTGGGAATTAGTAGATTTTATCTCTTTGAATTATATTCGCGTTGGGATACCTTCCTGATTTGAAGGATATCGTTTAGAGATATTTTCTATCATATATTGATTGGGATTGATTCTTTCCTCGTTTCAGAGAGAGGAAATAATTAACTTGGGGGTTAAGTTAATTATTACTAGATTCGTATTTGGAAATTTGAGAGATAATAGAGGCAACCGAAATTATGCCGTAACAACTACCCCCCAGTTCTTCAGTGTAGCTTGCTGCAGTGGAGAACTAAGAATGCTTCGATCTTCCAAATTTCTTGAGTCACTGAAATAACTAGGAGATAAAGATTAGTAAAAAGTATGGAGCACCTAGGTGCCCGTAATGCGCATGTAGATGTAAACGAGACAATATGCGAGAATTAAATAATAAGTTTTGTAGGTGTGAGAGAATTTATCTTGGAGGGTCAAGCATTATCCGGAAGAGTCATTCAAAGCATTCCAAGCAATTTCCTGAAAAACAAACTTAGCAAGAAATACCCTCCTTCAAGGAGGTCGTATTCCTAAAAAATCTGAGAAATATATCTCGGAATACCCTCCTCTCGGGAGGTCGTATCCTCATTCTAGAAATACCCTCCTCTCGGGAGGTCATATTCCCAAAGTCGTACCTTGATGAGGCGCCGGAAGTACGGACATCCCCCCTGGAAGTACGGTTTTTGCAAGGATTTAATTATCGGGATACCCTCCTCTCGGGAGGTCATATCCAAATTCCAGAAACACTCTCCTCCCGGGAGATAATGTAGCTGAAAAATCGTACCTTGATGAGGCGTCGGAAGTACGGACATCCCCCCCGGAAGTACGGTTTTTGCAAGGATTTAAATTATCGGGTGATACCCTCCTCTCGGGAGGTCATATCCAAATTCCAGAAACACTCTCCTCCCGGGAGATAATGTTCCAGAAAATCGTTATAGTTTTACTAAGACTCTCCTTAGAGGAGATCGTCTTTCAAAATATTATCCTCATCAAAATAGGGTGTTCCAAAATAATCAACTCTTCGAATAAGAGCTTTCCAAAATATTACCCCTACAAAGGAGGGTCTTCCAAAATATTACCCCTACAAAGGAGGGTCTTCTAAAATAATAAACTCTTCGAACAAGAGCCTTCCAAAATATTACCTCTGCAAAAGAGGGCCTTCTAAAATAATAAACTCTTCGAACAAGAGCCTTCCAAAATCATGTAACACGAAGATAACACCTAAAATCTTGAAAATCTTCACAATTCTAATTCTGTCCAGATCTGTTTTTGGCGTTTTTGACCTTCTAAACGATTTTTTCTGGAAAAACACAAAACACGAAAGTTGTAGAGAACGAAAAGACCTTTCCGACGATATAAGGCTCATAAAAAACGGACTTATAACGAATCGGTAATTAAATAAAACGTCTGCTGATCTGCTACTCGATGCTGAAAAACGAGATCTGATTGTATTTTGTGATTTCGAGAATATATCGAGATATAATCTGAGAAAACTCAAAGAACAAAAGTTATAGGCAATTTAACAAGCTTTCCGAATCATTAAAAATCATCGAAATCCGACATGTATTGAATTTACTACGAATTTTATAAGATAACAGATTTGTATGGACAAAATCATAAGAAAACTTATCTTAATTCGGAATAGAGCCGCCGCCTCCACCGCTTAGCTCCTCCATTAAAGCAGCTCCAGATCCATGAGAACCCCCCATGCGTATGAATTGATTATCCTTCACAATCAAAAAATATATCCCCTCCTTCTAGCGCCAATTGTTAATGGAGGAATTTGGTGATAACAGATTTCGGAGGTTGTTGGAATAACGAAACTATGAAAATAGGGGGATTTGGGATTTCGGATGTTTGGGGCTGGACTTGAGAGGTGTCTCGACTTGTTTGATGTGTCGGATCCTTTTCCAAGATGCCTGCGTACCTTATATTTATAAGGATCAAGCCAACGCAGTTCTGTTAAAAAAGGATTGGTTTTTTTAATCCCTATGATTGTTAAGGGATGTATTTTGGGAATTAGTAGATTTTATCTCTTTGAATTATATTCGCGTTGGGATACCTTCCTGATTTGAAGGATATCGTTTAGAGATATTTTCTATCATATATTGATTGGGATTGATTCTTTCCTCGTTTCAGAGAGAGGAAATAATTAACTTGGGGGTTAAGTTAATTATTACTAGATTCGTATTTGGAAATTTGAGAGATAATAGAGGCAACCGAAATTATGCCGTAACAACTACCCCCCAGTTCTTCAGTGTAGCTTGCTGCAGTGGAGAACTAAGAATGCTTCGATCTTCCAAATTTCTTGAGTCACTGAAATAACTAGGAGATAAAGATTAGTAAAAAGTATGGAGCACCTAGGTGCCCGTAATGCGCATGTAGATGTAAACGAGACAATATGCGAGAATTAAATAATAAGTTTTGTAGGTGTGAGAGAATTTATCTTGGAGGGTCAAGCATTATCCGGAAGAGTCATTCAAAGCATTCCAAGCAATTTCCTGAAAAACAAACTTAGCAAGAAATACCCTCCTTCAAGGAGGTCGTATTCCTAAAAAATCTGAGAAATATATCTCGGAATACCCTCCTCTCGGGAGGTCGTATCCTCATTCTAGAAATACCCTCCTCTCGGGAGGTCATATTCCCAAAGTCGTACCTTGATGAGGCGCCGGAAGTACGGACATCCCCCCTGGAAGTACGGTTTTTGCAAGGATTTAATTATCGGGATACCCTCATCTCGGGAGGTCATATCCAAATTCCAGAAACACTCTCCTCCCGGGAGATAATGTAGCTGAAAAATCGTACCTTGATGAGGCGCCGGAAGTACGGACATCCCCCCCGGAAGTACGGTTTTTGCAAGGATTTAAATTATCGGGTGATACCCTCCTCTCGGGAGGTCATATCCAAATTCCAGAAACACTCTCCTCCCGGGAGATAATGTTCCAGAAAATCGTTATAGTTTTACTAAGACTCTCCTTAGAGGAGATCGTCTTTCAAAATATTATCCTCATCAAAATAGGGTGTTCCAAAATAATCAACTCTTCGAATAAGAGCTTTCCAAAATATTACCCCTACAAAGGAGGGTCTTCCAAAATATTACCCCTACAAAGGAGGGCCTTCTAAAATAATAAACTCTTCGAACAAGAGCCTTCCAAAATATTACCTCTGCAAAAGAGGGCCTTCTAAAATAATAAACTCTTCGAACAAGAGCCTTCCAAAATCATGTAACACGAAGATAACACCTAAAATCTTGAAAATCTTCACAATTCTAATTCTGTCCAGATCTGTTTTTGGCGTTTTTGAGATTCTAAACGATTTTTTCTGGAAAAACACAAAACACGAAAGTTGTAGAGAACGAAAAGACCTTTCCGACGATATAAGGCTCATAAAAAACGGACTTATAACGAATCAGTAATTAAATAAAACGTCTGCTGATCTGCTACTCGATGCTGAAAAAACGAGATCTGATTGTATTTTGTGATTTCGAGAATATATCGAGATATAATCTGAGAAAACTCAAAGAACGAAAGTTATAGGCAATTTAACAAGCTTTCCGAATCATTAGAAATCATCGAAATCCGACATGTATTGAATTTACTACGAATTTTATAAGATAACAGATTTGTATGGACAAAATCATAAGAAAACTTATCTTAATTCGGAATAGAGCCGCCGCCTCCACCGCTTAGCTCCTCCATTAAAGCAGCTCCAGATCCATGAGAACCCCCCATGCGTATGAATTGATTGTCCTTCACAATCAAAAAATATATCCCCTCCTTCTAGCGCCAATTGTTAATGGAGGAATTTGGTGATAACAGATTTCGGAGGTTGCTGGAATAACGAAACTATGAAAATAGGGGGATTTGGGATTTCGGATGTTTGGGGCTGGACTTGAGAGGTGTCTCGACTTGTTTGATGTGTCGGATCCTTTTCCAAGATGCCTGCGTACCTTATATTTATAAGGATCAAGCCAACGCAGTTCTGTTAAAAAAGGATTGGTTTTTTTAATCCCTATGATTGTTAAGGGATGTATTTTGGGAATTAGTAGATTTTATCTCTTTGAATTATATTCGCGTTGGGATACCTTCCTGATTTGAAGGATATCGTTTAGAGATATTTTCTATCATATATTGATTGGGATTGATTCTTTCCTCGTTTCAGAGAGAGGAAATAATTAACTTGGGGGTTAAGTTAATTATTACTAGATTCGTATTTGGAAATTTGAGAGATAATAGAGGCAACCGAAATTATGCCATAATGAAGATTATGGCATGAAGCAGCTACGTGAAGTTGGTGCACCATGTTGCATTACACCTAGTTTAATTTATCTTGCTATTTTGTTTTAGCCTAAGTACTTTTGACCCTTCATGCAAGGTGATAGAGTCCATTAATAATGCTTGTCTGTTATGTCTTGTTGCCTGGTTTGGTACCTGGTACTTGGCAACAGTTAGTGTCCTGGGTTTGTTATCAAGTATTGTAGTGTAGTGAGGGGATATATACCTGATAGTTGTATGGATGGTTCATGATGATAATTAAGTTGTTCTAAGTAAAGAGTTCTTTATCACATCCTCACTACCATATCTCCTACATAGTTATCTTACGCTCATAATCAAAATGTCTTTATGGTATCAGAGCTGTGTTTGATAGCTAGAATAGTGAGAAAAGTTTATAAATTTAGTGAGTAGTTAAAGCCCTGGTTCTAAAAGCTTGAGTTGTCATTGTCTTGGTCTAAGAAAAAGTAGATCAGCTCCTGATTTCTGGAGAAAACTCATGGCTGCTAATAGGGTAACGATATCAGATCTACAAAACCCCCTGTTCATGCATCCAGCTGATGGACCAACGTCTATTATTGTGCAAAAGCTGCAAGGTGTAGGTGATTACAGGGCATGGAAGAGATCTTTTGAAATACAACTCTCTACAAAAAGAAAGCTAGGCTTTGTCAATGGAATAGTGACAAGAAGTGAAACAGATGCAGTAGAGGCGAGTCAATGGGACACATGCAACAATAAAAAATCTCTGTGTTATTTATTGACACTGTTGCTGAGATTTGGAAACACTTAGAGAAAAGGTTTTCGCTAACAAATGGTTCAAGAAAGTACAAGTTAAACAAGGATCTGTTTGCATTAAGACAAAGTGGCATGAGAGTGAGTGAATATTTCACTAGTCTAAGTAGTTTGTGGGAGGAAATATACTCGATGAATGTCTTGCCTGCAGTGACTACAGTTACTACTGATGTAACAAAATTGTTAAAAGCCATAAATGACATGAAGGAGGAGTCAAAGCTCTTTCAGTTCTTAAATGGCTTAGATGAGAAGTATGGGACACAAAGGAGCCAGTTACTGATGATGGTTCCATTACCAACAATTGAAGAGGCATGTGCAGTTATACAACAAGAAGAGTCCCAAAGAGAGGTTCTACCTCAAGGTGTGCTGGGTGATGGTGATGTTTTAGCCATGTTTAGCAAAAGGGGTGGAGACAAGGATCTGGTGTGCACTGTCTGTGGTAGAAAGGGTCATATGAATGACAAGTGCTGGGAAATAACAGGGTATCCCAAGTGGCATTATAAACATAAGTCAGCCCCAAAGAGCTCACCACACAAATGGATGGGTAAGAAAACAGGGGGAGCAAGACAAGCCAACAATGCTATTGGAAACGTGAGTGAACAACAGCAAGTGGTGATGACCTCTGAGCAATTGAATCAGTTGCTGAAGTTGATTCCAAAGGGAGCCTCGGTGAGTCAGAAGGAGTCAGAAATAGATGAAGAGATTGATTATGGTTTCTCTGGAATGGTGTACAGCTGCAAGGAGAAAGAGACAGGGCATGATAAGTGGATCATAGACTCAGGGGCGTCGGATCACATGACATCTTCCTTAAGTCATATGATGAATGTAAGAGTCGCACCCTCCACGTTTACAATCACTTTACCAACTGGTGACACTGCACTGATTACTCTTATAGGAGACATTTTGGTGAAGAATGGTGTGAAACTCACAAATGTGCTGTACGTACCTAAGTTTAATCACAACTTATTGTCCATACAAAAGTTAGCACAAGAGAGTAGATGTGGTGTGATGTTTGGTCCGAAGAGCTGCACAATGGTTGACTCTATTACCAAGAATGTGATTGGTGTGGGAGAGATGAGACAAGGGCTGTATTACTTGAAGAATGAGAAGATATGTAAACCAGTAAGGACAACAAATGGTGCTGAGTCAAAGAAAAGGATGGCTTGCACAGTGGATAAAGCAAAGAATGAAAGTGAATACACACTGTGGCACCAGAGGTTGGGACATGCTTCCATGTCAAAGATGCAACACATTGCCAGGATAAAGGATTGTCTAAGCCAGAAAAAGAACAAGGTATGCATCACATGTCCCCTCTCTAAAATGACTAGGTTTCATTTTCCTGTACGTAAGTGTGTCACCTGCTGCAAAAAGATTTGAGTTAGTGCATAGTGATATATGGGGGCCCTATAAGGTCAATACAAGAGGCAATTTTAAGTACTTCTTGACATTGGTGGATGACTATAGTCGTGTAACTTGGGTGTACCTATTGGAGAAGAAGTCTGATTATTTGGATACATTAAAGAAGTTTGCGAGCCATGTCGAAAACCAGTTCAAGGAAAGGTTGCAGGTGGTTCACTCAGGCAATGCCTTGGAATTCGCAGACAAAGAATATGTCAAATACTTTGCAGAAAAAGGGATGTACATCAAAGGTCGTGTGCATACACACCCCAGCAAAATGCTAGGGTGGAGAGGAAGCATAGACAGGTTTTAGAGGTGGCACGAGATCTGCGTTTTCAATCAGGCCTAGCTCTAAGTTTCTGGGGTGATTGTGTGTTAACAGCGACACACATAATCAACAGGTTTCCACATTCAGCTCTAAAGTTTGAGGTGCCCTATGAGAAACTCACAGGCAAGAAGGTGGATTATGATGCATTGAAAGTGTTTGGGTGCTTGGCATTAGCGTATAATTCAACTCATGGGACAGACAAATTTGCTGCAAGGGGCATTCCATGTGTATTCATTGGATACCCAGCAAATACTAAAGGTTATCGAGTGCTGAGTCTTACAATAATGCAGCCCCTTGTTTCGAGACATGTGATTTTCCATGAAAATGTTTTCCCTCTAAACAAGCATACAGAGAAGCCTTACATGATGCCTCTACCTGTGGACATGCCTGCCATTGACAAGAAGTATGAAGAAGTAATGGAACTTGAAAATGAAGAGAATGATGACAGTGAAAAGGAGGAAGACACTCTTGATGATGCAAATGAGAACGAAAATGATGGAGATGCACAAGAAACAACTCTAAGGCGATCAACACGTGTAACGAAGAAGCCAAGCTGGATGATTGACTTTGTCACACCACAATCAAACCAAGCTATGAGTGTAATTGTCGTGGCACCTCAACTGGTCAGTCAAAAGTTCAACTATTTTCTGGTAGCAATCACACCTCAGGTAGATCCTTTGCATTTTAATCAAGCTGTGAAATCACCACATTGGATTGAGGCTATGAATGCAGAGTTAGAAGCCCTGGAGAGCAATGGAACATGGGAAGTAACAACACTACCACCGAATAGAAAATCAATTGGGTGCAGGTAGGTGTACAAAATGAAATTTAAGGCAGATGGAACCATTGACAAATATAAGGCACGTCTAGTCATCTTGGGTTACAAGCAAACATATGGAATCGACTACGTCGAGACCTTTGCACCAGTGGCAAAGATGGCCACTGTGAGGGCCTTATTGGCGGTTGCAGCGATGAAAGACTGGGAAGTGCATCAACTAGACGTCTCAAATGCATTCTTGAATGGGGACTTAGATGAGGTGATCTATATGAACTTGCCATAAGGATATACTGGTCAAGGAAGCAGAATCAGTATGAAGGACATGGTAGGAGGTGATGTAAACAAGCACCTAGTATGCAGATTGATCAAAGCACTATATGGCCTGCGACAAGCATCAAGGCAGTGGCATCGAAAGTTATCAGAGACACTTACTTCTATGGGATTCAAACACTCTAAGGCAGACTATAGTCTGTACTCTAAAATTACAAGTGACAACATCACTCTAGTGTTAATCTATGTGGATGATATTCTCATTTCTGGAAGCTGTCCCAATGCAATTCATGTGTTAAAAGGGATGTTGTGCTACACATTTTCACATTAAGGACATGGGTTTTGTGAGTTACTTTTTGGGATTGGAGATTGACAGAAGCAATGCTGGGATATTTCTCTCTCAAAGGAAATACACATTGGATTTAATTAAAGAATTTGGGATGATGACAGCTACGCCACTGAAGCTTCCAATGGATACTCATGTCACCTTAACACTAGACAAGGGGGAGCTGTTGCAGGAGCCACAAGTCTACCAACGTCTGCTGGGTAAGTTGATCTACCTCACAATCACTCGTCCTGATCTATCATTTTCAGTTCATAACCTTGCACAGTTTATGCAACGACCCACAAGTGTGCATATGCAAGCTGCTAAACGCATTCTGCGCTATTTGTTGTCCAATCCGGCACAAGGAGTTCTGTTTGCATCCTCCTCAGCTGCACAACTCACTGCATATTGCGATACTGACTGGGCAAGCTGCCCCACTACAAGGAAGTCGACTTCTGGATATTGTGTATTGCTAGGATCCTCTCCCATTTCGTGGAAAACGAAGAAACAGTCTCTTGTTGCAAGGTCCACAGCTGAGGCGGAGTATAGGGCAATGGCGTTGACATGTTGCGAGGTAACTTGGCTGTCCTCATTACTTAAGGACATGGGGCTTACAGATTTGCCACCTACCATTGTCAAAAGTGACAATCAGGCAGCCTTGGCCATTGCTGCCAATCCAGTATTGCACGAGAGAACAAAGCATATCGAAATCGATTGCCACTTCATACGAGATCATATTACTGCAGGAGACATTGTCACTGCCCATGTGCCTTCATATTCTCAAGTGGCAGACATCCTCACCAAGCAATTGCCCGTCAAGCAGAACAATCACTTACTACGCAAGTTTGGAGTCTCAGTTGGCACCTCCACTCCAATTGAGGGGGAGTAATGAAGATTATGGCATGAAGCAGCTACGTGAAGTTGGTGCACCATGTTGCATTGCACCTAGTTTAATTTATCTTGCTATTTTATTTTAGCCTAAGTACTTTTGTCCCTTCATGCAAGATGATAGAGTCCATTAATAATGCTTGTCTGTTATGTCTTGTTGCCTGGTTTGGTACCTGGTACCTGGCAACAGTTAGTGTCCTGGGTTTGTTATCAAGTATTGTAGTGTAGTGAGGGGATATATACCTCACAGTTGTATGGATGGTTCATGATGATAATTAAGTTGTTCTAAGTAAAGAGTTCTTTATCACATCCTCACTACCATATCTCCTACATAGTTATCTTACGCTCATAATCAAAATGTCTTTAAGATCTGTTGGAGACTTACCCCTTTCCCAAAAATATGGAGTGGAAAACTCAGCTTCTTCAAAATTACAAAGGGGCTGAAAGGGCTGTGGGATGGTAGGTTACAAAGATGTTTAATGATCCTTTTTTTCTATACTTTGGTATGTGAAATGAAAGAGAGTGATAGGCTAAAGATATTTAATGCAATGAATGGTTGCGCTGTCATATTAAAATGTATAAAATTCACACAGTACCCATGGCTATACAGGATCCCTGAGAATGATTCTATCTTTTACAATATTCTTACATGCACGCCCTCCAAACAAGATCTTAAAACCGTAGGTCCTGAATCCGAGGAGCCTCATCCTCCTCCAAAACCTCAATATATAGATTGTATGGTGGATTCTGCTATAAAGTATTACAGGGATTGTCTGCATCACAACAAAGATGCTCGCTCTTCATTGAATTTGAATGACCTTGAAGTATATCTGACAAATCTTTTTCCGGGTCTTGTCTTTGCTTCATATCTAAGCATGTGCAAGAAAAGAAAAGATTTCTCGGCCAGTAATATCATTTTTCACTTGATAAGATGTGTATTTTGTGACTCGGATGGTTTGTTATGACTTCATGTTTTCACTTTACCGTCTTCTCCTCCAACCAACTCCCGGTCCTGAAAATCATGCTTTCCTTCAATGCGAGATTCAATTTTCCTGCAACAAAATTTCATCTTAGAGTCTCGAATATCAACCAACATTAGGTCTATATACCACTTTTGGTTTTCTTTAGTATACATGGAAAAGGTAGGATGCTTACTTGGAAACAGAATTATCAAGTGCTGCATCATTAATAGTTGCTTTAGGCTCCTGTAAATTTTAGTAAAGTAAGTCTTTCTGCACAAAGTTATAGTGAAACAATCAAATATCATTTATGAAACAAGACAAATGAATAACAAGATTTAAAGGAGGGAAAGAGAAAGTTAATGCACTACTGGCCAGGCATTTTGTACCTTAAATTCCTCAGAACACCTAATCATATCACCCTCCTTTTCTCCTCTAACCGACTTCTGATCCCGAAAATCATGCCCTTTATTCTCCAATGCAAACTTAAATTTCTGGTACAAAGTTTCATTTTAGACTCTTCAATATCAACCAACATTTGGGCTATACAATTCTCTTGCTCTTCCTTAGAATTCATGGAAAAGCTTTGGCGTTTAGCATCCAACATCCCGTTGTGGTACAAATTGTTCCATGCATTTACCCATTCCTTGCCTCTTTCTGATGCATCCTTTTTACTGTCGCTAAAAGATGTCAAATTCTTACAATACCATGGGATTGTACGACGGTTAAAACCAATCAAGGGAGTATTCTTCTTCACTATATCATCCACTGAAGGCAAATTAACAAAGAACTTCTTAAACTCCTCATCATCATCTTTAACGCCACGTATCAATTCTCTAATTTCCTTTTCTTCCATTTTAATCTGCATATCAGATTTACTTGATTAATCATGCAATAAATATGCAGCAGATTCATATATATGTGGAACACACAAAATTACAAAAATAAAAGTTTAAATTGTATTACATAAACGTCTAAAGAAAGATACATCAATTATATATTCATCCATCAATGAAATTGAGATTTATAACTTAAATGTTTCTCTAAATAAGATCATTCAGCATATAAGAACACCTAATGACCTAAATACTATGTGTGCCCACTATTTCCAAAATTCCTATCATTGTAATACATATTATATATATTGTGGCCTTAATACAACCATCCAAATGTCTATGGTTCACTTTGGTTAATTTGGCTTATATTTCAGCCCACATAACTATACTATCTTATCTTCCAATGCCAATAGATGTATATTTATAGACTGTCCCTTTGCCAAGAAAGGAGCCAGATACAAGGATACGATTCATCATGAAACTCAATATACATAACAGTATGCGATACAACCTTTTAATGCACTACTTAATCAACTTTTATGTATGATGATCCTGTGGCTATCTACACTATAGATACTAATATCATTAATACTATCTTGTGCTTCATTATTAACACTTGCTATATGCTCCTGCAAAATTTGGGTTATAGTAGTTGCCACGTCCGTCGTTGACATGCCAAATTGAAAATAATTATTTATGGTCTACTATGTTCGCACTTAACTATAAAATATAGAAAATGTGGCAAGTAGGAATCGAATCCAAGGGAATAGTGTTCAATACTAGTGTAAAATAAAATGGTTGGGGGGGGGTTTGAGTTTGTTGAGGTATTTTATCAAACACCTTGCATACAAGAAATAAATTGCTAGAGAAATATGACTAATTAAATTAATGGCAATCATCCAATTTTACCAACGTAACAAGCACAATGAGTGAATAAGCAAGATAAAAAGATATTTGACCCAAGGATTATGGAAACTCAAGAACTTCACCCAAACACATATAAGCAAGATATAATCAACTATACCTAACCAAGATAATTGGTGGAGCACACAATCACTTAATTCTCTTCTAAAAACACTAATTTAATGAAGCACATAAATTAGTTCTCTTGATACTAGCAACTAATAGTGAAGCACTACTAATTTAACTAAATCAAGAAATAAAATAAGAGAGGTTAGGACAAACCCAAGAATGAGAAGCTCAACCTAGGTATTTGCACTTAAAACTTGAGGATTTAGGTAAACTAAACCTTGTGCTACTATAAGTATGTACTAACAATTACGGATTAGCACAAATAATTAGCAATTAAAATTACAAGAAAAGTAAGATGAAGCAAGTTACAAATCTCCAAGCAAAATCATAAGTAGTACAACACAAGCATTGAAGATAGAGTGAAATAGATCTTACTTAAAATGAAGTGGGTTTAGTGCAAGAGCTCCTTCCTTGAGTCATATAAATTAAGTTAGTTACTCATAATCAATGCTAGATTATGAGTAATAAATACTTCTCTCTACTTTCGATACCCTAATTGAATGTTGTTGAAGAGGTAAATATGATATGAAGATAAGATATGTTGCTTGGTTCCCTTCTATTCAATAAATACATCAATTAGACAAGACAAGAGGGCAAGATAGACAATTTGCTTCCAAAAAATTTCAGCAAGTGTTGAATGGCCGTACAACAATCCGTACAAGAGACTGCTCCTTTTAAACTCTTTGAACGGCTGCGAGACAAAATCTTCAAAATAACACATTAAAAACCTCCCGGCATCACAATCTTGCATTTTCTAACTTCCCTCTTGAATCATCTTTGCTTTCCAATGCCCACAATAAGCCATCTTTTCAACAATTAAGCACGAGACACTGAAAGATGAAAAACGTAATTAACATCGATAAAACAACATTCAGAACTAACAAAAATGCAAGAGAATGAAAGACAAAACGTGTATAAAATACACGTTATCAAGTTGGTCTTTCTACACAAAGTTATAGCAGAAAAAAGAAATATCATTTTTGAAATAAGACAAATGAATATCAAGATTTTAAGAAGGGAAGAAGAAAGTATTGTAGTACTGGCCAGGCGTTTTGTACCTTTAATTCATCAGAACTCCCAATCATGTCATCCTCCTTTTCTGCTCCAACCGACTCCAGATCCTGTTTCTTCAATGCAAACTTTCATTTTCTGCAAGAAAGATTCCTCTTTACTCCTCAATATCAAACAACATTTGGTCTATATGGTTCTCTTGCTCTTTCTCAGTATGCTTGGAAAAGTCGTGTTTATTCTTCAACATCCCGTTGTGGTACAAATTATTCCATGCATTTTTCCATGCCTTGCCATTTTCTGCTGCATCTTTTTTACTTTCGCTAATAAATCTCGATGTCAATTTTTTACAACACCATGCGATTGAACAACGAGGAAAATTCTCCTTCACCATAATATCCACAGAAGAAATTGTGTCAGAGAACTTCTTGAACTCCTCATCATCATCTTCAACGCTACGTATCAAACCTGTAATTTCCACTTGTCCAATTCTAATATGCATTTTACACTTACTTGGTTAATCATGCAATTAAGTGACATATTTTTATATATGCGGAACACACACAATTACCAAAATAAAAGCTGAAATTGTAATACATAAACGTCCAAAGAAAGATGTCAATTACATATTAATCTATCTATGATGAGATATATTACTTAAATGTCTTCTCTATTAATAAGATTATTTAGCATATGAACACCTAATGACCTAAATATTATGTGTGTGCATTGCTCCAAATTTCATATCATCTTAATATATATATATATATAGTTGCACTCCATAACAAACACCTTATATAACAAACAATAAAGAACACCTTAGATCTAATAGATCCAATGCCCCTGGCGGGGCCACCAAATACAAAAAATTGTTATTTTTTTACCCTCTATCCATCCAGCAAAAAAAAAGTTACTGTTCAGTGACGTCATCATGAACAGTATTTTTTTAAAATTTTATTTAAAGTAAGTCTTTCTAAACAAAGGTACCGTGAAAAAATAAAAAAAATCATTTATGAAATAAGACAAAAAGAATATCAAGATTTAGAGGGAAAAAGAAAGTAGTGCGGTACTGGCCCAGGCGTTTTGTACCTTAAATTCCTCAAACTCAGTCACATCATCCTCTTTTCCTCCAACCGGCTCCTGATCCTGAAAATCATGCCTTTTCGCCTTCCAACAAGCATACTTCCATTTTCTGTAACCAAGGGTCGCCTTAGACCTTCGAATATCATCAAACATTAGTTCTATAAACTTGTTTTGCATCTTATTAGAAAATTCGGTATGTTCACCCTTAGACACTTCGTCCCAAAACAAGATACTCCATGCATTTTTTACTTCACAACCCTGTTGTTCTGCATCCTTTCTTTCGCCGGAAATATTAATCAAATTATCACGACACCATTCCATAGTAGGACGTGGAAAATTAAACAAGGGGAAATTTTCCTTCACCATATCATCTACCGAAGGAATAGTTACCCAGAACTTCTTAAACTCCTCGTTATTATCACGAACACTGTTTATCAATCTCCTAATGGCTTCTCGTTCCATTTTAATCAGCTTTCTAGATTTACTTTATATCACTGGGACAACCTGCTAAAAGGAAAAAATCATGCAATAAATATGTAGCATATTTTTACACACACAAGAACAATATATAAAAGCTTAAATTGCAATACATAAACAACATGTAAAGAAAGATACATCAATAACATATTCATCAATTTATAAATATGAGATCCATTACTTGTCTTCCCTTTTAATAAGATCATTTAGCATAATAATACCTAAACATAATGTTCGTGCATTTTTTCCAGATGTCTTTGGTTTGCCTAAAATATCAGCCCACAGAACGATACTATCTTATAGATGATTCATCATATACAACACCTAGTAATGTATAGAAAAATAATTTGTAGCGATGAAACATCAATATTGATAAGTGATAACTCAATAGTTAAATGACCTACATAGCTAAATTGCAATCTTACAATTATGCATCAGTAATAATAAGTTTGACAATTTCAATTTGGGTTGATTTTATTTAATTACTCATCCAAATTTTACATTCCAATGCCCCCTAAATCATCAATATATAATGAGTTCTACTAGGTGTTCTACTAATTACATGTGTTCTACTAGGTGTTCTTTATCTTTAACTTGAATCTAGTAGGTGTTCCACTAGATGTTCTATATATTCAACTAAAATTATATTAAAATTTTTACCGATACTTTTAGAATAAAATTAAATTTTTATTACTTTATAATAAAATTAATATGTTTAATTTTAATAACTAATAAATTTACAATTCTAACACGTGTTATGTTAATTACATTAGATTTTCTACTAGGTGTTCTCTATCTCTAATTTAAATTAAATTAAATATTTCATTAAACTTTTCATTGATTAGAAAAAGATTCAATGTACAAGATATATTCTAGTAGGTGTTCTATTATATGTTCAATATATTCAATCAAAATTATATTAAATATGTCACTATTAATTTTAGAATAAAATTGAATTTTTAATTATTTGTTTAACAAGATTTAATATATTTAATTTTATTAAATAATAAAATTACAATTTTATTAAGTATTCTACTAATTACATTATGTATTCTGTGTTCTACTAATTACATTAGGTGTTCTACTAGGGTCTCTATCTTTAGTTTAAATCTAGTAGGTGTTCTATTATGTGTTATATATATTCAACGAAATTATATTAAAAGTTTTACTGATACTTTTAGAATAAAATTAATTTTTTAGTAAAATTAATATGTTTAAATTTTAATAAATAATAAATTTACAATTCTAACATGTGTTATACTAATTACATTAGGTTTTCTACTTGGTGTTCTAGGAGTATTAAACATTTTATTAAAATACTTTTATACATTTAGAAAAAGGTTATTTTCTAGTAAGTATTCTTCCCTGTGTTTAAATTTTGCTACATTTTCTACTTATTAATACAATTTTACGAAAAATTATTTTGAAAAAACATTATTAAATGTTCTACTAGGTGTTCTTTATTCAATTTAAATTTTGTAATAATTCAATTTTATATTAAGATTAGAGTAATTAAAATTTTATATATTCAATTAAAATATAATTAGATAACAAAGGAAGTTTTTATATTAAGTTACATATCTTTTATAGCAATTACATGAATATAAATAAATTAGATTTCCTTGGGAAAAAAAAAATTAGATATTCCATGCAATTATATATGGAAAGATTTTGAATTTGTTGAAAAATAGATAAAAATAATCTTGTTAAAATTGGCAGGTAAAATTTATGAAATATTTCAAATCTGCATTCATTATTGAGTAATTTGGTTTACTTTTATATGCTTTTTATTAGATTCTAGCATATTTGATGAAATAGTATGAACCGTCAGATTGATATAAAATCAATGGATGAGAAAAGTTTCTTGGTTCTCTCCAATAAATAGTTTTCTCTTGAGCAATTCCATATATATACATATATATAAAAAGGAGGATACGCGGGAACTTAGGTGGCGCTCTAACATCGTCTCATTCTATTTTTCTGATTTTTTTTAGAGTTTTAGAATTTTAAATACTACTCCCTCATTCCTTTTGATTTGTTATCACTTTTTTTGTCACTTTCTAGCACACAATATTTTAAGGTAGATTTTAAGGTTAGTTACATAACTTATTTTTAAAATTTTCTTTTTGTATAAAAATAGAATTGTTCTATATTTATATGAAAAAGAAAATTTCAAAAATATGTTATGGAACTATCCTTAAAATCCATTTTAAAATGCGTGTCAACCACCTTATTTTGAAATGATAAAAAATCAAAAGGACGGAGGGAGTGATAAATAAGAAACTATCTATCATACTAGAAGTAGAATATGTGATATAGGAGTTTAAGTTAATGGAGTAGAAGAATTTGAGTTTATAAAGAAGACATATTAATTAATATATTCTAAGTAGAAAAAGGCTTGCAAATTTATAAATGAACTCGAACTCTAATTTATAGGGAACACATATAATTAGAATTAGAAAAGAAATCCAAATTTATCTCTCTATATATATAGTCAATTCACAATTATTATTTACAACGCGGGAGGTTAGGTGGCACATCTAAGAGCAACTCCAATGCTCTTCCCTTTCCTTAACCCCTAAAATAGGGATTATTAAAAATATAGGTAATGAAAATTATGTTTCACTCCAATCATATACCCTATATTCATACCCTATATTTTAAAAATAATTTTTATTGTAGTTTTTTGAAATTTAAAATTTGAACATTCTTATAAATTAACCAATGGGAGATGAGGTAGATGAGGTGGAGGATATAGGGGATCTAATTTTGATCCCTCAAATAAGTGGTTATATTTTCTCTCCCCTAAAAAATAAAGGGGATGAGGGGTAGGGTTGGAACTTTATTTTTAAACTAAAATCCCTATATTTGTCCACCTAGACACATTATAGATAAGGAACATGTATGGTTGGAGTTGCTCTAAGATTGTCTCATTCTATTTTAGAATTTTTAGAATTTTAGAATTTTTTAATCTATTTTATTGATAAAATTCGATAATGAAATTGATAGTTCTCTCCGCGCGAGAGGTTAGGTGTTTGAATTTATAGTATTTTTTATATGTGTTTTTTTTTGTTCATCACCAACTAATGTTTTTTTGTTCATCACGAACTAATGTTTTTTCAAGTGAATCATAAGCAGGTCAAGGTGAAGCTCAATGTAAACTTACCCTGAATTCTTAATATATTTGTTTATGCTATATTTGTTTTTAAAAAGCAAAAGTTCAAGATATCTTTTTATATATATAAAGGAGAACCCGCAGGAGCTCTAAAATCGCTCGGATCCTATTTATCTATTTTTCTATAGCTCCTCTATTTTCATTTCATATATATA
The DNA here is from genome assembly GCA_037693485.1 of Kitagawia praeruptora. Classification (NCBI taxonomy): domain Eukaryota; kingdom Viridiplantae; phylum Streptophyta; class Magnoliopsida; order Apiales; family Apiaceae; genus Kitagawia; species Kitagawia praeruptora. The sequence continues at coordinate 98,473,420 of CM075354.1, read as the reverse complement.
AAGGAGAACACGCAGGAGCTCTAAAATCGCTCGGATCCTATTTATCTATTTTTCTAGAGCTCCTCTATTTTCAATAATTAAAATCAAAACTTCCTTCTTTAGGCCTATTTTTTAGAAAAGAAATCAAAACTTCCTTTTTTAACATCAACATTAAATATAAAAGGTTTTCGAATTTGTAGAAAAGAAAAGTTAAATTTTTATATTCAAAATAGAAAAGAAATTTTATATTCTTATATATATATATACACTGCTTCTAACGATCAAATCTGTTTGCTTTTGTCTCTATTTTCTTTTAATTTTTTTAATTCATTCTTATTTTATTTAATTCTCAATATGCATGATTATGTGTGTGCTTATGATTTACAGGTTGCTTTCTTACATGAAAAACTATGTTCTAATGCGTTTGATCTTCAAACTACCATGTCAATGACTGATATTTGTAATTTTTTTTATGCAGAATAATTGATACAAGCTTTGGAACAGATTGGTTTTCCTATGATCATGGTAAATATATCTCTGCCTATTATTTTTATATATATTTTTTTTTGTGTTTTAACGTCATTCTTATATGTCTGTATTCCGCATGCCCTCTGTAACACCCCCAGATCTGGGGTCCGGGATCGGGTCGTTACGGTCTTATTTTCCCTGATTAATACTTTACTTGAGTCCACAATAAATAAATCACCTGCTGTGACCCCACAATAATAACCACTCACACACACACAGTTATAGTCCCAGAGATGAAATTGAAATAAGTCTTGCTTTACTGGTTTACGAATAAAAGTTATTACAAGCCAAAAGGATAACATCATAAGTTTAAAAGTTTTGCCGTTGATTAATCATTATTGATACATATAATTAGACTGGTAATCAAAGGCTGCTGATCTATGCTACCTCAGCAATGGCAGCGATGATATCAACGGGGAGCCCTGCGGGGCGGGTAACCTGCTTGCGCCGAGTGCGCCTGACGCGGGCCATGTGACCTAGCTGTTGTTGTGACATAATAAATAAGCAAGGGTGAGCAACAGCCCACCAACAATATATAACTGTGCAGTAATATATAAGACAGTTCAAAGATATGTTTTGAAATCATATGCCATGCATTAGAGAAAATATTGCCAGTTTAATATAAAGGATGAAGTTACAAGGTAACTCAATAGATGTATATTTTGTGGAAACATATGCTATGTCAAAATAAGCAAGATAGCATCATTTTCATAAAAATAGGAACTTGCAGAATGATATTGCAATTCCCGTTTGAAATACTTTTCAACTCTGCCAACTATGATGATGTTGCAGAAAATTTTCCAACATTGAGTGATGAACTAATACGGGAGCATTGCCGCGCCAGATGCCCTGACATTTACGGGGATCAGTCGTATGTCATGCATCTCATCAGTCGTTCTCTACATGTAGAAGGTAGCTCCGACGGATTTATTTGTCTACCGCCTTCTGGAACTCCTAAGCCAACGGGTGGGCTATTGCTGGACCGGCGCCACTCGGCCACTTACGCGTCTCCTAGTTCATTCCACATCCATAACTTTGAAACGTAAAGTTCGTCCCCCTTTCCCCAAGTATAATACTTGTTGATAAAACTCCACAAGGTAGTCATATCTAAATGGAAAGGAAAATTTACCAATATTTCCCAAGCTGTTGCTTGTTAATGGATAATGACTTGTTCCAACATTCTTACCCCTCGAATAATGAGTGGGTACACGTAATACCATGAATAACAGCAACCAAGTTGCGAGTGAACGAATAATTTATGACCGGGCAGTCACAAGATAAATAACATTCCTCAAGTAGGGTTCCCTTATAATAGAATCGAAGGGAGAATGGAATCACTGAGAACCTTCCTTGATAATATAATAATAATAATAGGACTCTGAAATAATTTATATAATTTTTGAGGGTTGATGATACTATGTGAATGAAACCAAGTATCTTTGAAACGAGTTAGAAGAATTAAATAAATATTCCAAGAATATTTATCAAGTCATAGATATTGAAAAAGGGTTGCTCGGAATAATCTTTGAATAAATATTCAGAATAATATTCATTGAACAAATAATGAATATTCAAATCCATAACAATGTTTATTGATGGAGTAACCGTCAGATGGACATTGGAGATAATATTTATTGAATCAATAGAGAATATTCAACTCAAGAAGGATACATATTGATGGAATAATTATCGACTTAATATTTGGGACAATATTCATTAAATAATGAATATTCCACTTAATAATATTTATCGAAGAAATGATTATCGAAGGAATATTTGAAATTATGTTCAATAATTGAATCGAATTTAAATAAAGGTCGAAGGTAATATTCCTTATCTCAAGGGAATATTCAAAGTAATATTTATCGAATAACTGGAGTTTGAATCAATGTTCAACTGATATTTATAAAATAAATAGAGATTGAATGAATATTCGAATTAATATTCATTTAAATAAATAAGGCTTGAATGAATATTAAAATAATATTCATTAAATAAATAAACTCGAATGAATATTCAAAATAATATTTATCGAGTAAATAAGAATGAATATTCTATAATTAAATAACTTAACTGAGGGTTCGAAATAATATTCGAATATTTAATCGACTATAGATGAATATTAAACATATAATATTCCTCGAATAAATAAACATCTGATGAATAATCCGAATAATATTTATCAAATAATCTCAAGGAATATCCCGACAATATTCGCCAGATATCAAATGGAAAATATTTACTTAAATATTTTCCTCTGAAAATAAAATCAATATATCAAGGAATATCGACTCCCGGTCTATAATCAAAGAATGAGATTCTCCGCCCTTCGATTAAGGGTCTAAATAATTTCCGGCTTATAACTGATATATATCAATCTAGCTTATAAGCCAACAATAAATCAGGGAACAAGTATCACAATATGACTTTAAAAGTAGGCATGCATGCTATGGCATATGTACTGTAACAGAAACATATATATATATATTCACAACAACAGCCTTAAAGGAGGATTTGAAACTTGCCTGGAAATCGAGTACGAGTAGGGGTAGTAGTAGCGTGTCCCGGGTCAGCCTGATGATCTATAATTAGCCAAGGCATTCGGGATTAATCACTTAACACCTTTCAAAAGGTTACGTATAAACTTAACTTAAACCGAAACACGTTTTCAAGTCGTTTCGTTATACCCCTCTAATTCACTCTTACTATTGCTTTTATTACCCGATACTTGTTTGGTACTAAAGCATGACATTACACTTACATATGGTAAGTATTTAAATCGCATAAGTTTTAAAGTCGAAAGATTAGACCTCGATATTTATCGATCGTTTTCTAAGTGGTTTACCGAAGTTATAACCAAGTATACCTCTTAGGGGTACTTTCGTACTTAACCATGATTCGAACATTTTTATAAAATCGGAAAACGATCCATTTGACATGCGGTCTTCTCCCACACCTTCCTTTTTGTCTCTATTATTTAATTATTACGATTCGCCACTGATTAAACAACCTTAAAGGGAATCAATTTCAATTACGAACTTTTGATTACGGTTCCGAACCACTTTTACGAATTTAATCATAATTCCTAAACCGTAAGTCCGTTTCATGCGATCTTTATATCAAAACGAAGCTCATAACATAATCTAGCTAATCATGGCAAAAGTCGAAGCTAATCAGTGAGTTATAGCTTCTGTTAAATTCGTGTTCTTAATGTTAACGAAATTTCGGCATTACGACGGCTATAAATCGAATATTTCTAAATTCCAAACCTTCCAATAATCAAGGTATCCATCCCAAACAACATATACATGATATATCACCATGAACTGAGGCCAAGCAATGCCTTTCCGTTCAACTAAACTATTTTTAACATTTATCAAATCTAAATCACAATCATGCTTATTATCATGCTAATATCTCATCTTATACTAAAACCCATCAAGAGCATGCAAAATCTCAAGGTAAAGCCTAGGGTTTCAAGTTGTTATACCTTCCTTGGAGTATGATCTAGCCTCACTATGCTTGGTATGGTCCTTAGAAGTTCTTAAGCTTGCTAAATCAACCATGAAAAACAAGAAAAAACAAGATTAGTTCATAGAATCACTATTCACCCTCCTCTTGGATGAATTCTTTGAAAATGGAAACAAAGGTGTTTGGCTTTGAAATTTTTAGGAGATCACTTTTATGAATTATGGAACTCACCATAAAAATTACAAGGTCAAGTGATGGTTGGAAGCTTGATTTGTGTTTTGGAATTAAAGGAATGCCGAATGGAGTGTAAATGGGGGGGGGGGGAGAGTTGCTTGGCTTGTCTCTTGGTTGATTTGTGATGAAATGAATTATTGTTGATGCTAGAATAATATCTTGGCATAAAGCCACTTTATTAAAGTGATTATGCAATGGATGATGCAATTAGGAGGACATGTGTTGATTTTGTGTGGTTGGATGAGAAAGGATGCTAAGTACTTAGTTTAATCTCTAAACATGCTAGTTACTTGCTAACTAGTTTGGTCCCTAGATATTTTCCTTTCTTGCACATGCACGCATCTTGCTCTCTGCTTGCTCTTTTGTCCGGTTATTGCTCGATTCGATTGATCGTTCGTAGGAATAACTCATTCGTTTCTAGTTAGGGTTTTACCGAAAACCTTCTTAATATTTATAATACTATTCCTCATCTTTCTTAATACTTCTCGAATTTAAATTCCTTAATTCCCTTTTATAAATCCTTAAGTCTTGCAGTGTCCAGGGAAATCTCGGAGAAAATAAAAGTGCTCTTTTTCTGAATCCGACAGCTTTTACATACACTTATTTTCTTCCTGGATCACTAATACGGACTCAGAAATCCGTTCCGAATACCGGGTATATCATTATTATAATAATATTCCAAATTCCACCAAAATCACTATTCATCACTTATTTTTATTTAATTCCTATAATTAGGAAAATGAACCTGGTTCACTCTCGAGTGCTTCTTAACCTTTTTACGGAACCGCTGGACTTATAATAGCTATTGATTTGGATGACATAAGAATAATCTTACTTGAAGTAATATACTTATATTCTTAGGAGATAGATCATTCTTATCTATGCCGTCAACCAAAAGTATTCTGTATGACATATAAATAATTGAATTCAAATCCGTTCCATTCATTTAATAGATCTTCGTTACATCGCAGTCATAACCACTATTCATTCCCACATTATTACATAATAAAAGTTTTAATTCTACCAAAAATCTGGGTTCTTACAGTCTCCCCTCCTTAAAAGGATTCCGTCCCGGAATCAGCTTGAAAATAAATGGGGGTACTTTTCCATCATTGCACTTTCTAGCTCCCAGGTTGATTCTTCTATGTTGTGGTTCTGCCATAAAACTCTGACAAGCTTGATGACCTTGTTTCGGAGCACTTGATCTTTTCTGTCTATGATTTCCACAGGTTGCTCTACGTAGGTCAAATCTGGTTGCATGTCCACGTGCTCATATTCCACTATGTGCTTGGCATCTGGGTTATATTTCCTTAGCATTGAGACATGGAACACATTGTGCACTTGCTGCAGGTTTGGGGGTAATGCCAGTTCATAAGCTAGCTCCCCAATACGTCTTAAGATCTCGAATGGCCCAATATATCTAGGGCTCAGCTTCCCTTTCTTTCCAAACCTCATTAATCCCTTCCAAGGAGACACCTTCAAGAACACTAGGTCTCCCACCTCATATTCTTTTCCTTTCCGAGCTAAGTCGGCATATTTCTTTTGTCGGTCTTGGGCTGCTACCAGCCGTCCTCTTATTAGATCCACTGCATCTTTAGTCCGTTGGACCATCTCAGGCCCGAGCATCTTTCGCTCTCCAACTTCATCCCAATATAAGGGAGATCGGCATTTCCTTCCATAAAGGGCCTCGTAAGGCGGCATCCCTATGCTTGAATGAAAGCTATTGTTGTAGGAGAACTCAATCAATGGCAAGTGATCATCCCAATTTCCTTTAAAGTCTATAGCACAGACTCTCAACATATCTTCTAGTGTCTGGATGGTCCTTTCACTTTGCCCGTCTGTCTGGGGATGGTAAGCTGTACTCATGTTTAGCCTGGTTCCCACACATTCCTGAAAGCTCCTCCAAAACCTGGAGTTAAATCTGGGATCTCTGTCAGATACTATGGCGACTGGGACTCCATGTCGCGCCACTATTTCCTTGAGGTAGAGGTCTACAAGCCTATCAACCGTGTACCTTTCGTTGATCGGTAGGAAGTGAGCTGACTTTGTTAGTCGGTCTATAATCACCCATATGGCATCATGATTCGCTTTGGTCCTTGGTAAACCTACTACGAAGTCTATAGCTATATGTTCCCATTTCCATTCGGGAATCTCTAAGGGGTGCAGAAGTCCACTGGGCCTCTGGTGCTCTGCTTTCACTTTCTGGCAAGTTAAGCATTTGCTTACCCATTCTACCACGTCCTTTTTCATGTTAGGCCACCAGTAGTACTCTTTCAAATCTCTATACATCTTGGTGCTACCGGGGTGCACTGAGTATCCTGAGTTGTGTGCCTCATATAGAATTTCTTCCTTGAGTTCCTGTTCGTTTGGGACCCATATCCTCCACATATATCTCATGATTCCTCCTTTATCTTTTTCACACTTGATTTCTTCCCCAGTCATTAATTCCTCTGTCGAGTTCTTTTCTGCTTCCATCATTTGTTCTTGGCATAACCTAATCTTTTCCAACAGTAGAGGCTGGATCCGAATTTCCATCAACTTTTCTTGACCTTCTTCAGGTATCTTAATCTCAATTTCCAGCCTCTCAAAGTCTTTTATCAATTCTTTCTCTGTAGTTATCATTTTGAGCTTCTCTTTCCTACTAAGGGCGTCAGCCACCACATTGGCTTTGCCCGGGTGATAACGAATCTCACAGTCGTAATCCTTGATTAGCTCTAGCCATCTTCTCTGGCGCATGTTAAGCTCTTTCTGCGTAAAAATGTACTTGAGGCTCTTATGGTCAGTGTAAATCTCACACTTCTCTCCATACAAGTAGTGCCTCCAAATTTTTAAGGCAAAAACAATTGCTGCTAATTCCAGATCATGGGTGGGGTATCGGATCTCGTAATCCTTCAATTGTCTTGACGCATATGCTATTACCTTGCCATGCTGCATAAGCACGCATCCCAATCCTTTATGCGAAGCATCACTGTAAATCACGAAATCTCCTTTTCCATCAGGCAACGCCAATACTGGGGCCGTTACCAACCTCTTCTTCAGTTCTTGAAAACTCTTCTCGCATTTTTCAGTCCATTCAAATTTCTCAGTTTTCCGGGTAAGTCGAGTTAACGGGGCTGCAATCTTTGCAAAATCTTGAACAAATCGTCTATAATATCCTGCTAACCCTATGAAACTCCTTACCTCTGTTGGAGTGGTTGGTCGCTCCCAATTTGAAACTGCCTCTATCTTGGAGGGGTCAACTAGCACTCCTTCTTTGTTGATTACGTGCCCTAAAAATTGTACTTCATTTTTCCAGAATTCACACTTTGAGAATTTGGCATATAATTGCTCTTTCCGGAGCGTCTCTAAGGTTATCCTCAAATGTTCAGCGTGTTCTTCCTCTGTCTTTGAGTAGATCAAAATATCATCAATAAAGACTATAACAAACTGGTCCAAATATTCCTTGAACACCCTATTCATTAAATCCATGAAAGCTTCTGGGGCGTTGGTCAATCCGAATGACATCACCAAGAACTCATAATGTCCATACCTAGTACGGAATGCAGTCTTTGGAATATCTTCAGGTTTAATCTTTAGTTGGTGATATCCGGTTCTCAAGTCAATCTTGGAGAAATACACAGCTCCTCTTAGCTGGTCAAACAAATCATCAATTCTGGGCAACGGGTACTTATTCTTTATTGTTAGCTTGTTCAACTCTCGATAGTCGATGCATAACCTCATACTCCCGTCCTTTTTCTTGACGAACAATACTGGTGCGCCCCAAGGCGACACACTGGGTCTTATCATACCCTTATCCAACAATTCCTGTAATTGCTTTGCTAGCTCTTTCATTTCCACTGGTGCTAATCGGTATGGGGCCTTTGAAACTGGCGCCGTCCCCGGGGCTAACTCGATAGCAAACTCAATCACTCTATCTGGTGGTAATCCAGGAAGATCTTCAGGAAACACATCTTCAAATTCGTTAACCACCGGGATGTCTTGTATCTTGGACGCCTCTTTCTGGGTGTCGATAACGTAAGCTAAATAAGCTTCGTTTCCTTTTCGTAGCAGTCTCTTGGTCTGTGCCATGGTTAGAATAGTCTGGGTCTGTCATAACCCTTTAAACACTATTTCCTTATTTCCTGGGGTTTTCAACTTAACCTTTTTCCCTTTACAATCTATTTGCGCATTATTACGAGACAACCAGTCCATCCCCAAAATAACATCGAATTCCCCTAGCTTAAAAGGGATCAAATCAACACAGAAGGATCGTCCTCCTATTTCTATTTTGCAATCGGAGTGAATCTGATTAACTGGAACGACTTCCTGATTAGCTATCTCTACTTGCAAAGACTCCCTTAGTGGTTGAGTTTTAAGTTTCAATTTATGTGCAAAATCTCTAGATATAAAAGACTTAGTTGCCCCAGAATCAAATAAAACATTTGCACTGACTGAATTGAGGGAAAATGTACCTGCTATCACATCCGTGTTCCTCACGGCATCTTGTACTGTCATGTTAAAAGTTCTAGCAGTTGGTGGCCGGTTGGAGGCAGCTTTGCTTGCCCCTGAGGCTGCTGGTTTGTTCATTGGGCAATTCCTCCTCATGTGACCTGGACGACCACACTGAAAACAAGTAGTGCCTTTGCTGGCAGTAGGAGCAATCACGGTACACTGGTGGGCATAGTGGCCTGCTCGCCCACACTTATAACAGACCGTCTGTTTCTGAGTACACACCCCGGAACGTCTCTTCCCACAAGTGGCACATACTGGTAGTGGAGGTCTGGAATGATGGGAACGGGACACTCCAGCTTGTTGGCCGCCCTGGCTCACAGTTGCACTCCCAGATGGTTTAAACCCAACATTCCTCCCAGGTAGGGAAACTGCTCCTCGGTTGAACCTATTCGGGGGCCTTCCCCCTGCGGAACCTCCGCCCATGCTGGCATGCTTTCTTTTTAATCCCCCCTTCTCTCTCTCTCTTTGCATCTGATCGCTCCCTGCTTCCACAATGGTTGCCTTTTGCACCAAGGTGGCATAATCAGTAATCTCTAAAACGGCCACTCTGTTCTGAATCCACTGCTTCAGCCCTTGCTGAAACCTGTTAGCTTTCTTTTCTTCAGTGTCCACAAACTCTGGTACAAATCGTGATAACTCAGTAAACTTGGCTTCATAATCAGCCACTGTCATATTGTTCTGCTTCAGTTCCAAAAACTTAAGTTCCATCTGGGTTTTCATAAACTTTGGGAAATACTTCTCTAGAAACAATTGTTTAAACCTATCCCAGGTTACAATAGCATCGGTCTCCATATTCTTCTTAGCTTCCCACCAATAGTTGGCCTCTCCTTTTAGCAAGTAGGTAGCAAAGACAGTCTTTTGGGCTTCCCCAATACTCAGAATCTCGAAAGATTTCTCCATTTCCTTGACCCAGGCTCTTGCCTCTACGGGGTCAGCCGATCCGTGAAACTCTGGGGGTTTGAGGGACTTGAAGGCTCTAAAGGAATTGGCCACAGTGGTGTTGTTTCCTTGGGGTGGTTGGGGATGTTGGTTCAAATTCTGCCTGAGCAGATCCATAAATTGTCCCATGGGGTTTCCGCCCTGGTTCTCCCCCTGATGTTCGACTTCAGTTTCCCCTTCTTCTATTTCCTCTTCAAACTCTGCAGTATAGAAAGTTTCATCCCCCATCCCATAATGGGAATCCTCCTGCTCATTATAGTCCTGATCCTGTTCTTCATTATACTCAAAATTTTCCTCATGTTGATTGTGACTTTCTTGGTCAGTAGATTCGTGAGGGTTAGCCCTAGTACCCATTCTTCTCGGAGGCATTTTACTGAAAATTTGGACAATATACATTAGGTTTATTTACCTATTTCAGAGGGTTTTCCTCACAATATCGATGCATAAATGGATTTAGGATCCCACAGTTCTATATATCATGGCAGTTTTAGCCGAAAGCAGTACGGACAGATATAATATAATAAACTAGTGATCGCGTCATAAGAAAACTGAAATGACTGAAAAGGGAAATAAATATATACCAAGTACCAAACGGTACAATATCTGACATACAACAACAGTTTTAAAAGAAATACAACCATCCGAATAATAACTAGTCAAAAGTGAAATAAGCTGTCTATCTGTCTAGTCTGCAACAGGGAACTACAAGCTGAAACTATCCCTACCAAAAATCGGCACTACTATGACCGTACAAGACTAGACAACTAGACCAATACATCACTATCCCTGCAGTCAGCCACGACGGTGGGCCAAATCTAGAACCCTCCTCATAGCAAGGCGGAAAATCTCCTCTGCATCAGCCCTGGATACCATGCCATGCCCATCACTGGGTAACTGTCGTACCCTCACACGGGCCCTCAGCTCTATGCCGGTCACCTGCCTATACATATCTCTAGCTCTGGCACGCCTACCACCCAGGTGCCTCAACCGGGCCTCTCTCTCTGCGGCTAGCTCTCTGCGGGACTCTGCCAGCCTGGCCTCAGCCACGGCTACCTCAGAAGTAAGTCTGCCCACAACATAGTGATGAAAACATGCTGGGACGTCCCCTGTCGGACCATGGGGTGGAGGGGCTGGATCTGCTGGAAGGGCAGCCTCTGCCTGCTGTGGCTCTGGGGTCAATGCCTCAAACTCATCTGACAATGGGCTCATAGGTAATGGTGGCGGGGTAGGGGCTCTCTCATCAGAGAGGGGTGGCACATGAAGTCCGGAACTCCCTACAACATCAGCCACGGGCTCATCAACATCTCCCTCGGCACCCTCATCTACATCCTGGCCTAAAACATCCGCCATCACCTGCTCTGTGGTCATGTCAGTATCCTCCTCCAAAGTCCTAATCTGAGTCACAACCCAAAAGTCCTCCCCAATCTCTCTACCCTCTGGTATAAGCTGGTCCTCCTCAGGGTCCTCATCATCAACATCCTCAGCAACTAACTCAGCATCCTCTACGGCCTGGACCTCCTCCTCTGACTCAACAACATTAGTATCAGCATCAACCTGGACCTCCTCAGGGTCCTCCTCCTCTGACTCCATGACATCAGTATCAACATCCACCTGGACCTCAGGGTCCTCCTCCTCTGACTCAACAACATCAGTATCAGCATCTGAATCTACCATCGCCGAGCCCTCGGCGGCCTGGATCGCATCATCGTGCTGTCTCTCATACTCCCCCGGATCCGAGATGTCGCTCGCCTACACAATGACGAATTATATTACTATCATGATACTTAAAAGTTCCCATAAGGGTTTTAAGTGAACTTGGCAAGAGTTCTTATTATCTTAGTGAATTTATTATTGTATAGCGTCGCATCATCTCTTGGGATTTATAACTCTCTCTCTGATACCATTTCTGTAACACCCCCAGATCTGGGGTCCGGGATCGGGTCGTTACGGTCTTATTTTCCCTGATTAATACTTTACTTGAGTCCACAATAAATAAATCACCTGCTGTGACCCCACAATAATAACCACTCACACACACACAGTTATAGTCCCAGAGATGAAATTGAAATAAGTCTTGCTTTACTGGTTTACGAATAAAAGTTATTACAAGCCAAAAGGATAACATCATAAGTTTAAAAGTTTTGCCGTTGATTAATCATTATTGATACATATAATTAGACTGGTAATCAAAGGCTGCTGATCTATGCTACCTCAGCAATGGCAGCGATGATATCAACGGGGAGCCCTGCGGGGCGGGTAACCTGCTTGCGCCGAGTGCGCCTGACGCGGGCCATGTGACCTAGCTGTTGTTGTGACATAATAAATAAGCAAGGGTGAGCAACAGCCCACCAACAATATATAACTGTGCAGTAATATATAAGACAGTTCAAAGATATGTTTTGAAATCATATGCCATGCATTAGAGAAAATATTGCCAGTTTAATATAAAGGATGAAGTTACAAGGTAACTCAATAGATGTATATTTTGTGGAAACATATGCTATGCCAAAATAAGCAAGATAGCATCATTTTCATAAAAATAGGAACTTGCAGAATGATATTGCAATTCCCGTTTGAAATACTTTTCAACTCTGCCAACTATGATGATGTTGCAGAAAATTTTCCAACATTGAGTGATGAACTAATACGGGAGCATTGCCGCGCCAGATGCCCTGACATTTACGGGGATCAGTCGTATGTCATGCATCTCATCAGTCGTTCTCTACATGTAGAAGGTAGCTCCGACGGATTTACTTGTCTACCGCCTTCTAGAACTCCTAAGCCAACGGGTGGGCTATTGCTGGACCGGCGCCACTCGGCCACTTACGCGTCTCCTAGTTCATTCCACATCCATAACTTTGAAACGTAAAGTTCGTCCCCCTTTCCCCAAGTATAATACTTGTTGATAAAACTCCACAAGGTAGTCATATCTAAATGGAAAGGAAAATTTACCAATATTTCCCAAGCTGTTGCTTGTTAATGGATAATGACTTGTTCCAACATTCTTACCCCTCGAATAATGAGTGGGTACACGTAATACCATGAATAACAGCAACCAAGTTGCGAGTGAACGAATAATTTATGACCGGGCAGTCACAAGATAAATAACATTCCTCAAGTAGGGTTCCCTTATAATAGAATCGAAGGGAGAATGGAATCACTGAGAACCTTCCTTGATAATATAATAATAATAATAGGACTCTGAAATAATTTATATAATTTTTGAGGGTTGATGATACTATGTGAATGAAACCAAGTATCTTTGAAACGAGTTAGAAGAATTAAATAAATATTCCAAGAATATTTATCAAGTCATAGATATTGAAAAAGGGTTGCTCGGAATAATCTTTGAATAAATATTCAGAATAATATTCATTGAACAAATAATGAATATTCAAATCCATAACAATGTTTATTGATGGAGTAACCGTCAGATGGACATTGGAGATAATATTTATTGAATCAATAGAGAATATTCAACTCAAGAAGGATACATATTGATGGAATAATTATCGACTTAATATTTGGGACAATATTCATTAAATAATGAATATTCCACTTAATAATATTTATCGAAGAAATGATTATCGAAGGAATATTTGAAATTATGTTCAATAATTGAATCGAATTTAAATAAAGGTCGAAGGTAATATTCCTTATCTCAAGGGAATATTCAAAGTAATATTTATCGAATAACTGGAGTTTGAATCAATGTTCAACTGATATTTATAAAATAAATAGAGATTGAATGAATATTCGAATTAATATTCATTTAAATAAATAAGGCTTGAATGAATATTAAAATAATATTCATTAAATAAATAAACTCGAATGAATATTCAAAATAATATTTATCGAGTAAATAAGAATGAATATTCTATAATTAAATAACTTAACTGAGGGTTCGAAATAATATTCGAATATTTAATCGACTATAGATGAATATTAAACATATAATATTCCTCGAATAAATAAACATCTGATGAATAATCCGAATAATATTTATCAAATAATCTCAAGGAATATCCCGACAATATTCGCCAGATATCAAATGGAAAATATTTACTTAAATATTTTCCTCTGAAAATAAAATCAATATATCAAGGAATATCGACTCCCGGTCTATAATCAAAGAATGAGATTCTCCGCCCTTCGATTAAGGGTCTAAATAATTTCCGGCTTATAACTGATATATATCAATCTAGCTTATAAGCCAACAATAAATCAGGGAACAAGTATCACAATATGACTTTAAAAGTAGGCATGCATGCTATGGCATATGTACTGTAACAGAAACATATATATATATTCACAACAACAGCCTTAAAGGAGGATTTGAAACTTGCCTGGAAATCGAGTACGAGTAGGGGTAGTAGTAGCGTGTCCCGGGTCAGCCTGATGATCTATAATTAGCCAAGGCATTCGGGATTAATCACTTAACACCTTTCAAAAGGTTACGTATAAACTTAACTTAAATCGAAACACGTTTTCAAGTCGTTTCGTTATACCCCTCTAATTCACTCTTACTATTGCTTTTATTACCCGATACTTGTTTGGTACTAAAGCATGACATTACACTTACATATGGTAAGTATTTAAATCGCATAAGTTTTAAAGTCGAAAGATTAGACCTCGATATTTATCGATCGTTTTCTAAGTGGTTTACCGAAGTTATAACCAAGTATACCTCTTAGGGGTACTTTCGTACTTAACCATGATTCGAACATTTTTATAAAATCGGAAAACGATCCATTTGACATGCGGTCGTCTCCCACACCTTCCTTTTTGTCTCTATTATTTAATTATTACGATTCGCCACTGATTAAACAACCTTAAAGGGAATCAATTTCAATTACGAACTTTTGATTACGGTTCCGAACCACTTTTACGAATTTAATCATAATTCCTAAACCGTAAGTCCGTTTCATGCGATCTTTATATCAAAACGAAGCTCATAACATAATCTAGCTAATCATGGCAAAAGTCGAAGCTAATCAGTGAGTTATACCTTCTGTTAAATTCGTGTTCTTAATGTTAACGAAATTTCGGCATTACGACGGCTATAAATCGAATATTTCTAAATTCCAAACCTTCCAATAATCAAGGTATCCATCCCAAACAACATATACATGATATATCACCATGAACTGAGGCCAAGCAATGCCTTTCCGTTCAACTAAACTATTTTTAACATTTATCAAATCTAAATCACAATCATGCTTATTATCATGCTAATATCACATCTTATACTAAAACCCATCAAGAGCATGCAAAATCTCAAGGTAAAGCCTAGGGTTTCAAGTTGTTATACCTTCCTTGGAGTATGATCTAGCCTCACTATGCTTGGTATGGTCCTTAGAAGTGCTTAAGCTTGCTAAATCAACCATGAAAAACAAGAAAAAACAAGATTAGTTCATAGAATCACTATTCACCCTCCTCTTGGATGAATTCTTTGAAAATGGAAACAAAGGTGTTTGGCTTTGAAATTTTTAGGAGATCACTTTTATGAATTATGGAACTCACCATAAAAATTACAAGGTCAAGTGATGGTTGGAAGCTTGATTTGTGTTTTGGAATTAAAGGAATGCCGAATGGAGTGTAAATGGGGGGGGGGGGGAGAGTTGCTTGGCTTGTCTCTTGGTTGATTTGTGATGAAATGAATTATTGTTGATGCTAGAATAATATCTTGGCATAAAGCCACTTTATTAAAGTGATTATGCAATGGATGATGCAATTAGGAGGACATGTGTTGATTTTGTGTGGTTGGATGAGAAAGGATGCTAAGTACTTAGTTTAATCTCTAAACATGCTAGTTACTTGCTAACTAGTTTGGTCCCTAGATATTTTCCTTTCTTGCACATGCATGCATCTTGCTCTCTGCTTGCTCTTTTGTCCGGTTATTGCTCGATTCGATTGATCGTTCGTAGGAATAACTCATTCGTTTCTAGTTAGGGTTTTACCGAAAACCTTCTTAATATTTATAATACTATTCCTCATCTTTCTTAATACTTCTCGAATTTAAATTCCTTAATTCCCTTTTATAAATCCTTAAGTCTTGCAGTGTCCAGGGAAATCTCGGAGAAAATAAAAGTGCTCTTTTTCTGAATCCGACAGCTTTTACATACACTTATTTTCTTCCTGGATCACTAATACGGACTCAGAAATCCGTTCCGAATACCGGGTATATCATTATTATAATAATATTCCAAATTCCACCAAAATCACTATTCATCACTTATTTTTATTTAATTCCTATAATTAGGAAAATGAACCTGGTTCACTCTCGAGTGCTTCTTAACCTTTTTACGGAACCGCTGGACTTATAATAGCTATTGATTTGGATGACATAAGAATAATCTTACTTGAAGTAATATACTTATATTCTTAGGAGATAGATCATTCTTATCTATGCCGTCAACCAAAAGTATTCTGTATGACATATAAATAATTGAATTCAAATCCGTTCCATTCATTTAATAGATCTTCGTTACATCGCAGTCATAACCACTATTCATTCCCACATTATTACATAATAAAAGTTTTAATTCTACCAAAAATCTGGGTTCTTACACCCTTTGTATACATGTATGTGAAATTTTAGGCCTAATCATTGAAACGATTCTTTATAAAATCTTTTGAATGAGAAAAATACAAGATAAACTTTATTTGCAGTGAATTATATGATTTGTATCTTTTTTCTTCTTTTTATTTCTATCTCAAAATAATTAAATATGACTATTTTAAGGATTAAATTTAAACAATCTTGCCTACTTGCTCACACACAAAGGGCATGTGAGCTCAATCCGTTGAGTAGCAATTTGCAAGAAACTTATTGTTCAAGCCGTCACACACCTGCATACTTGCTCACACACACAGGGGCGTAGCCAGGATTTTGATTCACTGGGGTCAAAATCTCCGGTCGTCATCTCCGACGACTAGTCATCTTTTTCGACGATCCCGCAGGGAAAATTTTTTTACCGAAAATTATCAATGTGTAGATTTTTCCTAATTTAATACATATAAATATGCATCAGTTATACATCTTGGAGCAACAATTACAGGGTTTCACTGTCAAAATTAAAAGTTAGTGGGGTCAAAAATGAAACTAGTTACAATAATTATGTTTTTCAGTGGGGTGAAAATTCAAATTTACTACTATAAATACTTTTTCTAAAAAAATATATACATAAAAATTTTGTTTTTTAAAATTTCAGTGGGGTCAGATGACTAGTTACAATAATTATGTTTTTCAGTGACACACATATATGTTGGTACTTGACAACTCACTGGCAATTTTAAAAAATAGTACTACTAAGTAAATATTCATATAACGAATAGTTAATAATGAATTTTTTCTATTTTAGTACTTACTTTTTATTATTGCTTACGGTTAGTCTTTTTATCTATGTATATTCTCTGTCAAAACTGTGCGTATATATAATTATTACAATGGGTGGTGGTCCAAGCGAATGTCACACAAATCGATCTTTTTTTAAAAGAAATGAGAATTTAAATTTGTAAAGAATACCTATAATTAAAAATTCTCTTTATGAAATTACATAGAAAGATATTTCGAATTAATAAAAAAACATTTATTTATATGTATTTATTACAACGGGTGTCGGCCAAAGAAAAACGTGACACAAAATCAACATAAAAAATGAGTATACAGTTTATTTAGTTGTCTATATATATTAAAATTTACAAAATTGTGTTAATTAATTTAGTTATAGATATTTTCTTTTTGATTTCTTACTTAAATTTATATTTTGAAATTTTTTTTTTAGTTTTTTTGTTCTTTCTTATTTTTTCTTTGGTTTTTAAGGTTTGAATGTAGATTTAACATTTGCTTACTTCGTTTTAATTTTAATTTTATTATTTGTAATGATTTTAGTTAGCACTATGGATTATTAATAAACATTGGTTGTTCTTTACTTTGGATTGTAATGATCTTGGTATAGAAATATCTGATCGTTTGAAAAAGAATTATCAGATCTTTCTCTCTTCGAGAAGTAGAGCACTTGAGAAACTTGGCATAAAAGGTTTGAACTTTTATTATTTCCTCTTTATTTATATATTGTTAATTATTATTTTGTCGTTATTATCTTCTCATTGTTCTTGATCATAATATTCCACGTCTTCTTTTAATTAATTTAATCAAATCTATTTTTTTATCTATATGTATTTATTACAACGGGTGTCGGCCTAAGAAAATGTGACACAAAATCAACTTAAAAAATAAGTATATGGTTTATTTTGTTGTATATATATGTATTTATATATATATAAATATATTATATATATATATATATATATATATATATACATATTAAAATTTATACAATATTGTGTTCACTAATTAATTTATAGATTTTTTTATTTCTTTCTTAAATAGTCTATATTTTGAAAAATTTTAACAAATATTACAAGGCCACCGAGAATCGTGTCTTATATGTATTTATTACAACGATATCAACCTAAGAAAACGTGATACAAAATCAACATAAAAAATAAGTATATAGTTTATTTAGTTGTCTATATATATTAAAATTTGTAAAACATTATGTTCATTAATTTATTTATGGATATTGTTTTTCGATTTCTTTCTTAAATTTATATTTTGATTTTTTTTTAAAAAATATTAAAGGCCTCCGCGAAGCGCGAAATTTATATTTTGATTTATTTTTTAAAAAAAAGTTTACAAGGCCGCCGCTAGTATATATATAAAGGAGGATACGCGAGAGTTTAGGTGGCGTTCTTAGATGTTCTCAATCTATTTTTTTAAAATTTTTATGAATTTTGGGATTTGAAATACTAATAAATATAAAAATATCTTTTAACATATTAGTAGAATAGATGTTCGAATTTATAGATGAGAAAAGTTCGAATTTATAGGAAAGACATATAATTATAAGTTCTATTGGAAGTAGAACATGTATTTATAAGGCATATGATTAAAAGTTCTACTGGAAGTAGAATAGGTGTTTGAATATATAGAGGAGACATATAATTAAATATTTTATTGGTACTAATAAATATAAAAACATCTTTTAATATAGAAGTAGAATAGATCTTCGAATTTATAGATGACAAGATCGAGTTCGAATTTATAGAAAAACATATAATTAGAAGTTCTATTGGAAGTAGAATATGTATTTATAAAGCATAGGATTAAAAGCTCTATTGGAAGTAGAATAGGAATTCGAATTTTTATAGAGAATAAGAGTTCGAATTTATAGAAAAAACATATAATTATAAGTTCTATTTGAAGTTGAATAGGTGTTTGAATTGACGTTGGTGACATTTTTTACGATACTCTAAAATTATATATTTTATATATAAGTTAATTATATTTCTATTAGGAATTTTTTTTCATAAACCCAATACTAATCTCATAAAAAAAAGTCTTCATATTTAAAAAGAAAATAATTGATGTGTTAACATAATAAAAGAACAATCTCATGCGGGAACCCTAAATAAATACATGAGTATCTATAATATATAAAGAAAATTAGATGTTTTTTTAAAAATTCCATAATTTTCAAGAAAGCTTAGGAAAATAAAAATTGGAATTCACGCTATTTTTAGGTTTTGATTTTAAGGAAAAAAGTTGTATAAGATAATTATCATTAATAATATGTAATGAAGTTGGAATTTCAATCCCAAACGAAAGCGTCTCGAAACGTGTTTAAAGGGAAGACGACTTACTATAAAAGATTGTATTAGCTATTAAAATATCATATTGATGTTATAAATTTTATTTCAGTTTTAGGATTCGAATTTTATGAATAAACATTGTTATACAAGTAACATATGTAAAAGTTAGGGTTCTTATCTTAACGAGAGAGCGGCTCATTAGAAATAATCGTATTTAACGAGGAAGCGGTTCATTAAAGAAACCGTGTTGAATATTAAAATTTAATAGTGATGATATAATTGAAAATAACTATATTTAATTTTTTTAGGATTTTAAATATTCATAACTAAAAAACTATCTTTTAACATATTAGAAGCATAATAGGTGTTCAAATCTATATAAAAAAGCTTTTGAATTTATAGGGAAGACATATAATTAAAAGTTCTATTGGAAGTAGAATAGGTGTTTGTAAGACATATAATTAAGAGTTTTATTGTAAGTAAATTAGAAATTCTAATTTATAGATAAGAAGAGTTTGAATTTATAGAAAATATATATAATTAAAAAAATTAGAGGTAGAAAAGATGTTTATATATATAAAGAATACATATAATAAAATGTTTTATTAAAAGAAGAATGCGAGGACGGTGGAGACGTCTTATATGATTTTTTAAATTTTATAGATTTTTTTTCTAGAAATCCTTTATTTCAACTTTTTTTATACAAGTTAATTATACCTGCATTAGAAAAATATATCCATTAATTCAATATTATTCCCGTAACGAAAAGTCTTCAGATTTTTTAAAAAATTGATGTGTTAACACAACAGAAAAACATTTCCATGCGGAAGCTATAAATAAATACAGGAATGTCTATAATATGCACAGAAAATATAAGATGTATTTTCATCTTTTGAACTCCATAAATATTAGAAAGTTAAAAAAAAGGGTTAAATATCAAATTGGCCACTGAATAACTTGACATATCTCAGATTGGACACTGATAAATTCGGGGTCTCATTTAAAACACTTTTAAAGACATAAATATCAAAAGGATACCTTTAAAATGTACTCGGGAACTAAAAATAATTGTTCATTGAGTTCTACACATTTTTCTTGAATGCCAACATAACCAAATGAAAGGTTAATAATTCTAGTATTTTGATAATATATTTAGATTTTAAGAAAATTTTATACTATTTATTTTTAATTTTATGGTTATTTTCTTTGATATAATTAAAATTAAATAGTAAATAAATTTCTAAAAATCTAAATATATTATCAAAAATACTAAAATTCATAATCTTTCATTTGGTTAAAGTAACATCTAAGAAAAATGCATAGAACTCGATTAAAAATTACTTTTACTTTCCGAGTACATTTTAAAAGTATCCGCTTGATATTTATGTCTTTAAAAGTGTTTTAAAAAAAGTGTTTTAAATGAGATCCCGAATTTATCAGTGTGCAATCTGAGATATGTCAAGTTATTCAGTGGCCAATTTGATATTTAACCCTTAAAAAAATGTAAAAATTGGAATTTACTCTCTTTTAAGGTTTTAATTTTAAAGAATTTTTTTTTTTTATTAGATAAGTGTCATCGATAATATGTAATGAAGTTAGAATTTCGGTTCCAAATTAGAATGGCTCAAAACGTGTTTTAACGGAAAAATGGATCACTAGAAAACATTGTATTAGCTATTTAGAATTTGCTACTGATGTCATAATTTTTTTTTATTTTTTGGGTTCGATTTTTATGGATAATTATGTAACTATTAAAATTTAATATTGATAATATAATATAACTTAAATATGTATTGAATTTTTTTAAAAAAATTGTAATGCCGCCGTGAAGCGCGGATTTATTGCCTAGTTTTAAGACTAAAAAAAGACCATAAAGTCATGACTTTGTCACTTTATAACTATACTAGCTTATAGCCCGTGCAAAAGCACGGGTTACTTTTAATTTTTTATGATTAGCTTATAATGTAATATAATATTATAAATATAAATTTTAATATGTTGTTGGGAGGATTCGAAACTTGCATCTTTGTATATAATAATTTTTAGTATTAGATATAAATTAATATGTTGTTGACGGGAATCAAACCTTAGACCTCTGTATATAATAACTTTTAGTATTGTTGTATCCAACGGTCATGATCTATTTGAGTTGAAAATCTAAAGGTTGTGAATGAGGGATAACCAAAACCAAAAATGAGGGGATAATCAAACTACAAATTATATCCCATTTCGCTTATTATAATATTGTATTGTATAGATAGTATAGATAAGGAACACACTAATATTGTGAATATCAAAAGAGCAATTAGTGTGTCAAAAAATAGGAATCATCCAATCAGTAAAGATTCAAACTTAAGTCAGCCCACATGGATAAATTACAATATAACAAGAAGGAATTGAGATATCAAAGTCAACACTACTTGCAAGATTACCAAAATCATAGTCATTCAGCAAAATTCACCAAACAAACCGATTGAACAATTTAACAGCTATTTGTTGGGTTTCAACCCAATATGATGTTATGGGCTTTGGTGGTATAAGATATATATGGGTAAGATAATAATTGTATATCTAGACAATTATTCTATATGCTATGTCTTGATCACTAAGTTGGGTAATTAGGTGCCAAGAATTGGAAGGCTTGTATAACAAGTATGGCAAGACTTGTAGAACAAGTATGGTAAGTCTTTGTGGCTAAGTTTTGGATGACTATATATACATAGTCATATTGTATTTGTTTGACGGGTGAATACTTAAGAGATGTAGTCTTAGGTATTGTTTGGGAGATGCTTGAGCATTATTGGCTCAAGTATCAGGTTTGGGACACCATTGACTCGTTGAGGTGTTATTGGTTTGATGTATTATTGAAAACTGTTTTGATTAATAATACGTGTTATAGGGAGAATATTGTATAATAATATTTTGGAGGTTGCTGGATTTACGGAGCAAAATACGGATATTCTGCTAAGAACACGAAGAACACAGAGGAGATTTGTAACTGTTTGTGGCTGATCTTGTCTATTGATATTCAGTGGTGAACTGTTTCTCAAGTCTTTACAAGATGCCTACGTACCCTATTTATAGGGATCAAGCCATACGTAGTTCTCTTAGAGAAGAAGTTATCTAGACGAGCTAGGGTTTCTATGGGCTCGGCTTGGCCCAAATCCACTAGTCGTCTCCTTGGGTTATATTTTACCCATTTATACTGCTCATGACCCATGGCCCATTAAAGGGAACTCACGGCTAGCATGATGCTATAATTATCATTGGCGAAACTGTCTAGATGGCCTCGTGCGACCTCACTGGGCCTAACCATGCGAAGCGATCCACGCTATATGGAGATAACCGTACTCACGCGACCTCGCTGGGCCTGACCGTAAGCCTTCGTAGTAGATATGCTCTAGGCCACGCTGGACCTCTAGGGCTCGCTAGATCTCGTGAACTGCGACCCCATCCCTTAAGGCTCGCTGGCGATCCCGCTTCACAGAATAATGTGATGAACCTCCCTTTGATGACGGACTTTAATGACCCATTCTTCACTCCTAGGCCCATTATGTGTGATGTACTAATATTCTAGCCCATTAGGCCTGCTTAGGACTTATGCCAAATTTGGGCATAACAACTACCCCCCGAGTCCATATTGCCATTAAAAATGCGATGTGGACTCAAAGAATATCTTCCCAGAAATTTTAATGCGAGGCCAAGGCCCATTTCGTCTTACTCCTTTGGGCTCTCATCACTGGCCCAATAAACTCGAACAGTTGCTAACAGCTGTCGCATCTCGAGATCTGCTCATGGCTGTTGAGATGATGACACGTGTCACGTATCTTTCTCTCTCCTAACCACTATATAATCTTTAGATTTCAAATAATTTGTCACTTTCCTTATTAACATCATACCGAAGTGCTGCCAACTTGCTCTCGGATCAAACAGAGACCCAGCTCGCCTTCAATCAAGAACGACCCCAAGTTTTCTCATGATCTTCAACTGTTCTTCATCAAAAAGTAAGTTTCTCTCTCTTGTTCTTCATTTAAATAAGTGTGTAGCTTATAATTTCATATATATTTGCTGATAAGTGCATGCAATGCGAGCCTAATTATCTGCGACCCCACACACTTAATTTCACGCTGCGAGCCTTGCCTCGCTAGTCTAGAGAATGCGAACCCTTTAGTAAGTAGATATACGTCCCCAGGAATAGAATAGTTGCGCGACCCCCTTTATTCCTTGTGCGTAGATTGGGAACACTTAGAGCCTTCTATTCATTGAATCTTTTCTTCTTTTATCCCCTTTGATATTCTGTAAGTGCACACACTAATAATTCACCATCTTTTCAGATGTCTAACAGCGATAGCTCGAGGACTCCTTCACCTCTTCCAAACATATCTATCAGCGAACAAGCTGCTGCGAATATTTCCAAGGCTGCAAGTGCGAGTGATGGCTCGTTCAAGTTATACCTAGACCCTCTATGGTCACAGGAAGAATATACTAGGGATACCCCATTAGATTCTTGGAGAACGAGGCGACCCTCCGTCTCGCAACATCAGTCCGTTGACATTCCTTCCAATTCACAAAACCATCCATCCACCAACGTACCTTCCTCTGTTCAGGGTGAAGTTGATAGATTACTGAAGAAGGGATAAGAACTTTTTTCCAGCGTCCCAAAACTCCTATCTCCCTTAGATAAACATCTCCTCCCTACGAGCCCTATACTTCTTTCCAGTAGCTCTTCAACAAACTCACTTGGCCATGCATACTACGAGGCCGAAGGTAGAGCCGACAACGAGGTGGACTCCAATGATTCAGATTATGAAGAACCTTCCTCTGATGATGGTGGCCTTGACGAGGTGACTAGGGTCATCAATTTTGAGGATTATAACTATGTACCTGAGGCCTCGCCTCAACCCTACATACCAACTCCTCAACCTGAGCTAGAGGGAGTGATATATGTTGGGGGGCCGCGCCCCGAGGATATTGAACCAGGCTCCAAAGTGAAACCAGGCCAGCCTCGTACCTTAGCTTGTAAAGATCTGTCAACGACCCTGAATCTGGAGTCTTTGACAAAGGTTGTTAACACATTCAGACCTGAAGGCAAAATCATTCTCCCCAAACGAGCAATGCGATGCTATCGCTTCAATCATGAAGAAAATGGCGGCAGGGTGCCCCGAATGGTCTTGACATCGGCCATGATGAAAATAGGCGTCTCTTCGCCTCTTCACCCTTTCATTAGGGATGTTTGCGAGACATATCACTTAGCTCCAATTCAAATCAACCCTAATGGCTACAGGGCCATGATTCTTTGTATATTCTCTACACAAGATTGGATACCCTAAACTAGACGCGAGGACAATGGGTTATTTTTTGCAACTGAAGCGATGTGGGCCATCAGACTTTGGATATGTTTATTTCTCTGTCTAGCCTGAGTTTAATAAGAAGGACCTATACCATAACGCCCCGAGCAATGCAGGTTCGTGGAATGGACCTTATCTTTATATTCACGAGGTGCCTCGAATCAAGACTTCCTTTAACTACTTCCCAGGTATAAAGCTGTCCATACAATTCCACTTCACTTCCTCTTTTCTTTTTTATACTCTGACTCATCACGTTATGAGATCGCAGTTGGTCAAGTATGAACCGTCCTGAAGGGCGAGGAGAAGACACATGCCGACGATGTCTTAAAAACTTCACGTGAGGATAGGAACATTCGAACCCTCCTTACTTTAGAAAATTTAGTTGCCTACGAATTCTTGAAAGAAGGGATCGTGCTTCCCTTTGAAGCGGGGCCTTCCGGTGCGAAGAAGGCTTCGTGAAAAAGAAAATTGCGAGAGGAAGCCTCGTCCTCCAGAGTGGTGGTCGGAGAGAGTGAGAATACGTTACTATCATAGCCAACTAACTTATTTACATTAACTGTCTTTATTGTCTTCGCATTTTCACCTTTCTTAATTATTATTTCTAACTGCTTTCTACTCCCATTTTGTAGGCATGTCGAGCAAAGGTCGCAGGCCTCCATTCCTGTAAAACAAGGACATCCCAACTGAAAATCCAACTGCCACTCTTCCTTCAAAGAAAAACAACGAACTCCTGCCTCCTCCACCTCCATCAACTAACACCGGGATCCCACCTCAACCTTCCAAGGGCAATCCCGAGCAGCATATCTCCAAGAAACACAAGATGGTCCACTACCTCAGGTAACGAAGCCTGCAGTAACTACAGCTGTTCACCATCTGTATGCAAAGCATGGGTACACTCATGCTACTGAAGATGAATGTACTAAGTGGGTAGGTGCAGAGCTGATTGAAAACTCTGAGTCAGTCTCCAAATGCCTGGCTGAAGCGTTTATCCTCCAAGCCTCGCATCTGAGAGAGCTGAAGTGCGTCGTCTCTGCTAATGATAAGCTGGAAAAGGAGATGAAGTCCCTTAAGCTCAAGGCTGAAGAAGAAATGAGGTCATTGATGGACACCCATAAGCGAGCCCTGGAAACTGAGACAGCCAGCCTCCGTTCCGAGCTAAAAAAGGTTAATAACGAAAAGATAGCGCTTTACAAATCTTTGACAGAGGCGGAGCATCATGAGGAAGAGCTCAAGAAGAAGCTCGAGGAGGAGTTGAACAAGCTGGAAGTGGAGCTCGTTGATGCAAGGTCTGATCGCGAAGCCGTGGAGGAGGCCGCTTAGATCGAGTTTATGAAGGGTTTTATAAGGAAAGTTCATGACTTTGACTGGTCACAGCTCGGACCTGGCAATGCCGAATTCGCTGCCGATCTCCGCAAGGAAATCGAAGAATAAAATGCCAAGGAGGCTGTCAGGTTCGTTAATGAGACTACCAAAGCAAATGAGGCCAATCCAGACAAACCCAATGAGACTGCTACATGATTTATCCTGATATTTTGAACTGGGGATGTGGACACCCCTTGAATGTCTCGCACGTTGTAATATTGTTTTGATAACTATTTTTGATAACTCTGAAGTACATTGGGCTCGCATGATGACCCAGAATTAATTGATAACTCTGACGACGACATGATCATAATTTCTTGTCTTCATTTCTTCATATAATATCTTGTGTTTTACTTTAACCTCATAAAATGCTTCCATTCTTTATGTATCTGAAATACTAGCTAGTAGATTGACCTCGCAGCTGCGAAGCTTCCCTTGTTGAATTTGTAGCTAGTAATTCGAATTTGTAACTTCAAGGTGTACCCCATCTCTTTGGAATCAAGACATGCGATGCCTTCCTTGCGAGGTCGCACCTTGACTTCTTTTTACTTTAAACTTTGAGCTTCTTTAAGTAGAGATACTTTTTAACTAAACTTTAAAGATATTCCCTCAGGTCGCAGTAAGTGCACGCTTGCGACCTCATTGACCTGAGGGGTGTTCGGCCTCGCATACGCTGTGCTGGCCTAGTCCTGAAAATTTTAAAATACTGACAAAAGAACAAAATTGCACAACTTCTTGGAGAACAAACTTCATATATAAATACTAGGGACGAAGCCCAACTTTCAATACATCATAACGAGGAGGTGTCTATATGATCACTACCCCCCAAGTACTTTGTATGAATTTATTCATGCTAAGTAGTAGTAGATAGAAACTACCAGGGGCAAGGCCTCTACTGATAGTATTTCCTCAGATGTTCTGCATTCCAAGCTCTTGGCATGACCTTATCATCCATATCAGTTAGATAATAGGTCCCTTCGTTGATGACACCATAGACCTTATAGGGCCCTTCCCAATTTTCTCCAAAGACCCCATGAGACGAAATCTTAGTGTTAGGCATCACTCTCCTAAGCACCAAGTCCCCCATGCGAAGATGTGGCACACGAACCTTTCCATTATAGTACCTCGCAGCTCATCTTTGATAAGCTGCGAGCCTTAACTGAGCCTCTTCCCTTGACTCTTGTATCATGTCCAAATACAACCTGTGATTGACCTCGTTTGCCTCAGGGTCGTAATGTTCTCTTCTGAACGAGCCCGAGCCTACCTCAACGGGTACCATAGCCTCGCACCCATAAGTTAAAGAAAACGGAGTCTCACCTGTAGTTGACCTTGGGATCGTGTTGTATGACCACAAGACCTTTGGCAACTCCTCGGGCCAACTACCCTTACTTTCCTCCAATTTAGCTTTTAGAGTATGCTTGATTATCTTATTGATGGCCTCGGTTTGTCCATTTGTCTGAGGGTGGCTCACAGCAGAAAAACTTTTCTTAATTCCCAAACTCTCACAGAATTCTTTCATCTCCTTGCTATCAAATTGCTTCCCATTATCTGAGATGAGCTGATATGGGATCCCATAGCGACACACTATCGCCCTGTACACGAAGTCCTTTAATTTTTTGGCCGTGATGGTAGCAAGGGGCTCGGCCTCGGCCCACTTGGTGAAATAGTCCACGGCTATGACTGCATACTTCACTCCTCCCTTGGGGAGTTCGCCAATAAGATCTATTCCCCACATGGCAAAGGGCCAAGGGCTCATAAGCGAGGTGAGGTGGGAAACTGGAGCATTACTGAAATTTGCATTTCTCTGGCATTTGTCACATCTCCTTGCGGACTCAAAGGCATCTCTTTTTAATGTGGGCCAGAAATACCCTTGTCGCAGAATTTTTTGAGCTAGGGAACTACCCCCGAGTGATTGCCACATATTCCTTCATGGACCTCCCTCAAAATGTAGTTGCACTCTTCACCATCTACACACCTCAAGAGTGGGGTGTTAAATCCTCTTCGGTATAGCACCTCGTCATAGATCACATAGCGAGCTGCCTGATACTTGATCTTCCTCGCTTTTTTTTTTATCTTGAGGCAGAGCCCCATTCTTGACATACTCCCATATGGGGGTCATCCATGTCGACCCCTGGCTGACTATTTCCATAACACTTTCCTCTGGAACACTAGGCTTTCTTTGAATTTCCAAGGGAGTTATCCCAAGTAAAGTGGCCTCGCGTCGCGAGCCCATTTTTGCGAGGGCATCCGCTCCTTGATTTTTTGCCCTCCTGATAAACTCTACCTTTACTTGCTTGAATGACTTCATAAGCCTTTGAACACACTTTAAGTATAGCTCTATCTACGGTCCCCTAGCTTGCCATCCACATCCGACATGACCCGTGACTAACATAGAATCGCTGTATGCATTGAGATTCTCCACCTTCATTTCTATTGCGAGCTTGAGGCCGATGATGAGAGCCTCGTACTCAGCTGCATTATTAGAGGCCTCAAAAGCGAAGTGCACGACACTGCTCAATTTGTGACCCTCAGGTGTAACGAGCTCGATCCCGGATTTGGCTCCTTCCTTGTTAGATGCCCCGTCAACATATAATTCCCACCACGAGGCTGAATTTTCATTTTTGATTTTGGGGTCAACCACCTCTGGGATCGCTACGAGAGCCCAGGCATCTTCCTCAGATTAGGAAGGAAATTCCAGTATGAAATCTGCTAACGCTTGCCCCTTTATTGCACCTCGAGGCTTGTACTCGATATCAAACTGGCTCAGCTCTTTAGTCCACTTTAAAAATCTGCCCGAGGCCTCGGGCTTGTGCATTACTTGCCTCAGGGGATATGTAGTGCGAACCTGAATGCTATGAGCCTGAAAGTAAGGCCTTAACTTTCACGAAGCCAAAACCAAAGCATAGGCGAGCTTCTCCATACTGGTATAACGAGTCTCAGCATCTAGCAGCCTCTTATTGACATAATAAACAGGAAACTGAACTTTTTCTTCCTCGTGAACGAGGACAGCTGTGACACCCCCCAAATCCGGGGTCAGAAGATTTGGTTGCCACGCAAAAATCCTCAAAATAAAACATCTGATTAATAATAATCATCCATTTGTGATTGTCCAACACTGGAAATATAACATCTGTGACCCCAAACATACCAAGATCTTTTAAGGTTATAGGGCTAGAAACAAGAATCCAAATTCCATTAGATAAAAAGCATTCATTCTCAACATTCTCTTTGATCAAATCTTAAACCACTGGTGTAACTTCGATAAGAAGTACGCCAGGCTAACTAAACCATTACATAATAATAATAAATAATATAACTCCAATATATAAAATAGATCTTACTCTAAATCCAGACATCCTGAGCCAAGTCATCTTCGAAATAGCATCACGCCTCTTCTATTTCTGAACTGTGCGGATACATCTTGCCAAACTACCTTACTGAAATGTTAGAATTTACAACAGCAAGTATGAGCGAAAGAAATGCTCAGCAAGCGTATAAAAATTTTGATATAAAATCAGGATAAGTGGGGCATAAAATCAACTGAAATGTAAAGCAGTTTATAGAGAAACTGAATCAACAACTGTGATATAATTCAAATCATAACTGAAATCATTTGGCATGTCATAAAAATGAATCATCTGCCAATTCACAATATATAATAGCCATTCTGGCGATATGGATTGGATATATAAAAAAACAAAACCCATTGCCCCCTGATCAGGTTCAAAAGCAATGGGACCCTTTATACTACCACCGGTACATTTCTATACCCGTGTGTATAACCCGGATTTCAAATAAGGGTACCAAAATAGGCAAGTAATGTTAGCCTATAGGAAGATGGTATGGTTACCATATCCTCCTTAAATATTGCTGGACCATAGTAGCAACCATGGCCTCCTACGCTTTACCATCTTCCAATCCAATAGAGCAATTTCCGAATTCAACAGGAAATGCTTAGTTTCACATACAGTTCACATCCCTATTATTTACTACGATAATAAGGATATGAAGAGTTTATCTTAAACAATTTCCCCACATCAGGATACCAATATCAAGCAACTGAGTTCGCACAAAAATATTTAAGAATCACAAATAGCTCTGAACAATAGCTATTCGTCATGATATGAATCAATGAAATATAAAATAAACAGTGTTTAAGATGAAAAAGAAAATACTTGCCTCTGGTCTTCAGCTATTGCACAATGCCGAAGTAATACGATTCTCTTCTTCTTCTTCTATCTTACGGCATCACAATCTTCTCTTTCAATCATTCGTTGGTTTGACGCTCTTGCGATTGCCACGAGTCTGATCCGCCGACATCGAGCCTGCGCGTCTACTTCTATAGTCACGCCCCAGACAATACTTCAGCCTCTAGACGAGATTCTGATATTTTATAAACGCTTACAAACTCAAGTTAAACGTATTAACCATGCTTACCAATATCTCTGTCCGAAGAAAATAATTGGAAATGTCCCCTTTGAACATAGACGTTTTCCCGGTGTTAAAACACCTCACAAGTAAACCAGCAATTCCACAAACAATACTTTCATCTCCAACCTTCTTTATTACAATCCACACAATACTGCATCCATCTCCAACTTTCTTCGTCTCATACCAACTTAACTCCGCTGACATTCCTAAGTCAATATTTACCAATTAATCCTCGAATTAAACATTTATGCATTCAACTTAGTCCAACTCAATCTATAAATAATCCTCAATAAAGAAACATGAAAATCAATTAATCCTCAAGACACGATTAATCCTCGAGATAACAATTAATCCTCGAAATAAGTCATTAATCCTCAAGACAATAATTAACCCTAGAGATAATCATTAATCCTCGAATTAAATACATATATACCTGTCACATAACCAATTAACACATAGCATATACGGCTCACAAATAAAAGAGCACTCAAATTATTCATTGAATATTTACAAATCACTAATAGATAATCAAAGAATAATAACACGCAATTCACATAGTCACATAGCACGTTTGATTTGATCATGAAAAGATTTTATCTATTATTTTTAAAACAGAAAATGGGTCAAAACCCTAATTATCGGATATAACCGACTCAATAAAAAGGTTTGGTAAAAAGTCGATCCAAATTTAAAAGTTGAATTTTAACTTAAAACTATTTTTATAAGAACCGGGTCATTTTTCTAATTCCAGAAATACTTTTCTCGTTGAAAACGGATAAACGGTTTAATTAATACGCAATTAATAAGAATAATTCAATTAATAATTAAATTAATTGATTATTCAAATTAATTATTGATTAATCAACTCATAAAAATAATAAATCTTTTATAATAAAAAGATTTAAATTCAATGAAGTCAATTATATATTTAAATAATAATTAATTAATATAATTAATCAATTAAAATGAATTAATCAATTAAAATGAATTAATCAATTAAATTATTATTTAAAAATAATTAACTAATTAAATTTAATTTTTAGAAGTTAAAATAATAATAATTAAAAGAAATCTGAATTTTAGAAAAATTTTATAAAAATTTGACCCAAAAACATTTTTCAGAAAATGTTTTCAGATTTTTAAGATCAAACGGTTACTATTCATCACCATCTTCACTGTTCTTCGTATGAATGCTTCGAAGAACACCACCTCCAACAATGGAGGTTTACCA
This sequence comes from Kitagawia praeruptora, assembly GCA_037693485.1. NCBI lineage: Eukaryota > Viridiplantae > Streptophyta > Magnoliopsida > Apiales > Apiaceae > Kitagawia > Kitagawia praeruptora. Next base: position 98,441,749 of record CM075354.1, on the reverse strand, counting down.
GATTCCGGCGACCGGAATATTTTCCGGCGAACCCCAAAAACGTACCATTTGCTACGTTTTCAGTCCCAGAGTCACTCCAAATCACATTCTAAACACAACCATACCATTCAATCAAACCCACCACTGACCAAAACAAGAATCCGGCCAAAAAATCAAAATAACTCCGGCCAAAAATTCGGAATCGTCCAAAGCTCAACCAAACTTCAAGATTCTTATGGAAAAACGAAGCTTAAGACTCGTAAAATCATTCCCCCATAACCACTAACGCAAACAATTAACACACACAACGGACTATTGATTTGAAATACGAACATAAACTTACAAACTTGAATATCACAATCCGGCATTATAATGATGCAATTGACCACATAAATCGACTCCAAATGATCATATAAAGCTATTGGAATCATCAAAACAACCGGAAAATCACTCAATCAAAAAGCCCCAAAATAGGCTCAAGAACCCTAATTATCGAATTGAACAAACTATGGATTCAATGATGAAATTGATCATGTATATGAACTCCTGGCATCCATATGAAGCTATGAACATCATCAAAACATCTGGAAAATCTCAGAAATGAAAAACCCTAATTCTAACATGAACCCTAATTTCTGCAGATTAAAGAAAAAATCATATAAAATCAGAAAATTACCCTCTGTTGAAATTGATTGCAGATACAGAAACTAGAGGTCAAGAGCTTTGATTCGAGTATAAGAACAACAAAATCCGATATCAATAACACCTTCAATTTCAGCTTTGATCCTCAAGAACAGGAGAGAGAAAATATTTTTATTTATTTATAAAAACTGATTTTTATGATTTATTAATAAAAAAAATTAAATCTGATTTCTATTTATATTAATCAAAAATTAATACCCCAAAAATATTTTTAGCCCCCAATTAAAATTATTAAGCCTTAAAAATAATTTTTATGGGATAAAAATGTAAAATTTATATTTGTAAACAAATATAATATAAATGTCAAAATTCCCCAAAAATTATGAATTTTACAAAAATTACAACATAATACATTTTTGAACATCCCATTATTATATAAAAATAATTTTATGAAAAACAGGGCCTCGAATTCAATACAGGGGCTGGGTCCGAAAATTAAAATGCGAAATAACTGTATTCTAAAAATATAAAAATTACAGAAAAATAGAATAAAATATTCTATGATACACGGAAGTCACATAACATGTATGGGATAATTTTCCTATTTTATAAAAATCATAACGCGTTTAAATGCATTAAAAATAAACTAACACACATTAAAATCAACTAAAAATATATTTTAATATAATAAATGACACGAAATTTCCGGGTCGTTACAGACTTCCCCCCTTATAAGGATTCCGTCCTCGGAATCAACTAAGGCAACTAGTGAGGTTCCTTAACTCCTTCATCATCAATACTTGCTTTACAAAACTGGGGATAATGTTCCTTCGTAAACAACTTCTCCAAAATCTCAATTCACTTTAGGGTCTCTATCTGATACAGTTATCACGGGAGTCTTACAACCCATCATTATTCGTTTCAAATATGGCTCGACCAACTTTCCATTAACATAATATCCTTGAAAGAGAGAGAGTGAACTGATTCCATTGACATGTTACGGATATTCTAATCATTTCAGGACTCGGTCTTACTCTTGGCGATTCCGTTGCGAATCTAACTTCTATCTGCGAATTTCGCTTATCCTGACCTGATTGGCATACCCTTGAAATTCAATAGAGATAACAAAAATCATGAAATTTTGAAGAGAACAGATTCCATATCATAGCAAATGTCTCACAATTGTGGTTATGAATTTACGAATTTTTAAAGCAACCTGATTTGAAATAAGAGAATAACTGAGAGATCAATATGATCACATGAACCCGACGTTGTGTGTCTTAGCTCCGACATTTACAATTAAAGGTGATCAGCCTTCTTGTAATACACAACACACCAGTGATGGCGTCCCATCCAACTTCTATCACACAGACAAATATACCTGGTGTCCCCTATAAATAGGGTTGTTCGTCTCAGTAGGATTAGAGAAATATGAAAGGAATTCCAAATTTGTTATTTTCCGAAAAGAAGAACCAGGAAGAAAGTACCGAACAAGTGGTACTATATTGCAAATAAGGTTATTAATCATTGGAGAAAACAAAAAGTTGAAAGTCTCAGAAATTTGAAAGTAGGTTTCATAATAACCACTGAAGCAATTGAGATTCAAAATGGAGATTGAACACAAGTGTCAAAATGTCACTGTTTAGAAGAAGAGATATATCTTTTAACGAATACCTCTTTAGGAGGGATATCAAAATAATCCATAGAAAGAAAAGGTATTGCCAAGGTCACTACTTATGCCTTCTTTGTCAGTTCCTTCGATAGCTCGTCATTCGATTTTAAGCTTTATCCTTTCCACGTTTTAAGAATATCGATATCGTATGCCATCGTCAACTCGTAATAGTCTCTGAAGATTCCACAGTAGACATCTCCATTAGCAAGGCGGTCAATCCAGTTCAGCACAACTATCTTAAACGAGTACTCCAATCTTAACTTACTAATTGGTACTATATCCAATAGTCCAACAGGAACTCTACATGAGCTCTGACGTTCCTTACTTAGCTATACACACTCCTGCACACTCTCGTTTCTAGTTTACTATAACCTCAGCTCTGATACCAACTGTGACACCCCCCAAATCCGGGGTCAGAAGATTTGGTTGCCACGCAAAAATCCTCAAAATAAAACATCTGATTAATAATAATCATCCATTTGTGATTGTCCAACACTGGAAATATAACATCTGTGACCCCAAACATACCAAGATCTTTTAAGGTTATAGGGCTAGAAACAAGAATCCAAATTCCATTAGATAAAAAGCATTCATTCTCAACATTCTCTTTGATCAAATCTTAAACCACTGGTGTAACTTCGATAAGAAGTACGCCAGGCTAACTAAACCATTACATAATAATAATAAATAATATAACTCCAATATATAAAATAGATCTTACTCTAAATCCAGACATCCTGAGCCAAGTCATCTTCGAAATAGCATCACGCCTCTTCTATTTCTGAACTGTGCGGATACATCTTGCCAAACTACCTTACTGAAATGTTAGAATTTACAACAGCAAGTATGAGCGAAAGAAATGCTCAGCAAGCGTATAAAAATTTTGATATAAAATCAGGATAAGTGGGGCATAAAATCAACTGAAATGTAAAGCAGTTTATAGAGAAACTGAATCAACAACTGTGATATAATTCAAATCATAACTGAAATCATTTGGCATGTCATAAAAATGAATCATCTGCCAATTCACAATATATAATAGCCATTCTGGCGATATGGATTGGATATATAAAAAAACAAAACCCATTGCCCCCTGATCAGGTTCAAAAGCAATGGGACCCTTTATACTACCACCGGTACATTTCTATACCCGTGTGTATAACCCGGATTTCAAATAAGGGTACCAAAATAGGCAAGTAATGTTAGCCTATAGGAAGATGGTATGGTTACCATATCCTCCTTAAATATTGCTGGACCATAGTAGCAACCATGGCCTCCTACGCTTTACCATCTTCCAATCCAATAGAGCAATTTCCGAATTCAACAGGAAATGCTTAGTTTCACATACAGTTCACATCCCTATTATTTACTACGATAATAAGGATATGAAGAGTTTATCTTAAACAATTTCCCCACATCAGGATACCAATATCAAGCAACTGAGTTCGCACAAAAATATTTAAGAATCACAAATAGCTCTGAACAATAGCTATTCGTCATGATATGAATCAATGAAATATAAAATAAACAGTGTTTAAGATGAAAAAGAAAATACTTGCCTCTGGTCTTCAGCTATTGCACAATGCCGAAGTAATACGATTCTCTTCTTCTTCTTCTATCTTACGGCATCACAATCTTCTCTTTCAATCATTCGTTGGTTTGACGCTCTTGCGATTGCCACGAGTCTGATCCGCCGACATCGAGCCTGCGCGTCTACTTCTATAGTCACGCCCCAGACAATACTTCAGCCTCTAGACGAGATTCTGATATTTTATAAACGCTTACAAACTCAAGTTAAACGTATTAACCATGCTTACCAATATCTCTGTCCGAAGAAAATAATTGGAAATGTCCCCTTTGAACATAGACGTTTTCCCGGTGTTAAAACACCTCACAAGTAAACCAGCAATTCCACAAACAATACTTTCATCTCCAACCTTCTTTATTACAATCCACACAATACTGCATCCATCTCCAACTTTCTTCGTCTCATACCAACTTAACTCCGCTGACATTCCTAAGTCAATATTTACCAATTAATCCTCGAATTAAACATTTATGCATTCAACTTAGTCCAACTCAATCTATAAATAATCCTCAATAAAGAAACATGAAAATCAATTAATCCTCAAGACACGATTAATCCTCGAGATAACAATTAATCCTCGAAATAAGTCATTAATCCTCAAGACAATAATTAACCCTAGAGATAATCATTAATCCTCGAATTAAATACATATATACCTGTCACATAACCAATTAACACATAGCATATACGGCTCACAAATAAAAGAGCACTCAAATTATTCATTGAATATTTACAAATCACTAATAGATAATCAAAGAATAATAACACGCAATTCACATAGTCACATAGCACGTTTGATTTGATCATGAAAAGATTTTATCTATTATTTTTAAAACAGAAAATGGGTCAAAACCCTAATTATCGGATATAACCGACTCAATAAAAAGGTTTGGTAAAAAGTCGATCCAAATTTAAAAGTTGAATTTTAACTTAAAACTATTTTTATAAGAACCGGGTCATTTTTCTAATTCCAGAAATACTTTTCTCGTTGAAAACGGATAAACGGTTTAATTAATACGCAATTAATAAGAATAATTCAATTAATAATTAAATTAATTGATTATTCAAATTAATTATTGATTAATCAACTCATAAAAATAATAAATCTTTTATAATAAAAAGATTTAAATTCAATGAAGTCAATTATATATTTAAATAATAATTAATTAATATAATTAATCAATTAAAATGAATTAATCAATTAAAATGAATTAATCAATTAAATTATTATTTAAAAATAATTAACTAATTAAATTTAATTTTTAGAAGTTAAAATAATAATAATTAAAAGAAATCTGAATTTTAGAAAAATTTTATAAAAATTTGACCCAAAAACATTTTTCAGAAAATGTTTTCAGATTTTTAAGATCAAACGGTTACTATTCATCACCATCTTCACTGTTCTTCGTATGAATGCTTCGAAGAACACCACCTCCAACAATGGAGGTTTACCAGATTCCGGCGACCGGAATATTTTCCGGCGAACCCCAAAAACGTACCATTTGCTACGTTTTCAGTCCCAGAGTCACTCCAAATCACATTCTAAACACAACCATACCATTCAATCAAACCCACCACTGACCAAAACAAGAATCCGGCCAAAAAATCAAAATAACTCCGGCCAAAAATTCGGAATCGTCCAAAGCTCAACCAAACTTCAAGATTCTTATGGAAAAACGAAGCTTAAGACTCGTAAAATCATTCCCCCATAACCACTAACGCAAACAATTAACACACACAACGGACTATTGATTTGAAATACGAACATAAACTTACAAACTTGAATATCACAATCCGGCATTATAATGATGCAATTGACCACATAAATCGACTCCAAATGATCATATAAAGCTATTGGAATCATCAAAACAACCGGAAAATCACTCAATCAAAAAGCCCCAAAATAGGCTCAAGAACCCTAATTATCGAATTGAACAAACTATGGATTCAATGATGAAATTGATCATGTATATGAACTCCTGGCATCCATATGAAGCTATGAACATCATCAAAACATCTGGAAAATCTCAGAAATGAAAAACCCTAATTCTAACATGAACCCTAATTTCTGCAGATTAAAGAAAAAATCATATAAAATCAGAAAATTACCCTCTGTTGAAATTGATTGCAGATACAGAAACTAGAGGTCAAGAGCTTTGATTCGAGTATAAGAACAACAAAATCCGATATCAATAACACCTTCAATTTCAGCTTTGATCCTCAAGAACAGGAGAGAGAAAATATTTTTATTTATTTATAAAAACTGATTTTTATGATTTATTAATAAAAAAAATTAAATCTGATTTCTATTTATATTAATCAAAAATTAATACCCCAAAAATATTTTTAGCCCCCAATTAAAATTATTAAGCCTTAAAAATAATTTTTATGGGATAAAAATGTAAAATTTATATTTGTAAACAAATATAATATAAATGTCAAAATTCCCCAAAAATTATGAATTTTACAAAAATTACAACATAATACATTTTTGAACATCCCATTATTATATAAAAATAATTTTATGAAAAACAGGGCCTCGAATTCAATACAGGGGCTGGGTCCGAAAATTAAAATGCGAAATAACTGTATTCTAAAAATATAAAAATTACAGAAAAATAGAATAAAATATTCTATGATACACGGAAGTCACATAACATGTATGGGATAATTTTCCTATTTTATAAAAATCATAACGCGTTTAAATGCATTAAAAATAAACTAACACACATTAAAATCAACTAAAAATATATTTTAATATAATAAATGACACGAAATTTCCGGGTCGTTACAACAGCTGTAAGAACCCAGATTTTTGGGTAGAATTAAAACTTTTTATTATGCATTGATGTAAGAGTGAACAGTGGTTACAACTACAATATAACACTGGTTCTAATGAATGAATAGTGAAAGGATAAAAGATTCCAAGGTTATATGTCCTGAAGGATGCTATTGGGTGATAACTTAGATTAGAATAATCTATCTCCTAGAAAGTTAAGATAAGATTCCCTAGAAAGAAATAGATACCCTCATGTCATCTAGATCGATATCGGTTACAAGTAAGGAGGTTCCATGAAATAGTTAAGGAACGCTCGAGGAAGCACAAAGATATTTTCGAAGTACCAGGGCTAAAAAGGGAATAAAGAATGAATAGTGTTTTTGGTGGAAATAAGAATATTATTAGACAACGCTATATAGAAGTATTCAGAGCGGATTTCTGAGTTCGTATTCATGATCCAGGGGCGAAATAAGTGTATGTAAACGACATTGGATTCAGAAAAATAGCACTTTTATTTTCTCCGACATTTCCCTGGACACTGCAAGACTTGAGGATTTATTAAAAAGGATTTAATGAATTTAAATTCGAGAAGTGTTAAGAAAGATGGAGGATGGTATTATAATTATTAAGAAGGTTTTCGGTAAAACCCTAACTAGAAACGATTGAGTTATTCCTCCAAACGATCAACGAATTGAGCAATAACCGGACAAAGAATCAAACAGAGAACCAAGAGGCAACCATGTGCAAGTGGATGAGATCACCACCATGGCATCATCACTTTATTAAGGTAGATTTATGAAGATATTATCTAAGCTGAGTAAGCTTCTTTAAGAAGCTTGTTTTTCTACCAAACTAGAGGGGGCAACTTGCATTTGTGCCAAACAAATATCTTCCTAAATAATTCACTCATTCTTATCCCTTCTTCATCACAATAATGCAAGGAACCAAGCAAGTTTAATATATACAAGTACCATTGGAAACAAACTAAACTAGTTGGCATGAGGATGCAACATAAGGCACCAATACTTGCTCACATGCTGTCAAACCCTTAACCAAGCCTTAACCCATCAACTAGACTATGGTTAGCCAAACAAATATCTTGCATTATTGATCACTTTATGCAAATCAACCAAGCAACCAAGATCAAAAACATCAAACTCTCCCTTTTATGCTCCATTCGGCTATTACCAAAATTCAAGATCCAAAGTCAAGCTTCCACCCCTTGTTTGATCTTGTAATTTTTATTGTGAGTCCTATAATTCATAAAAATGATCTCCTAGAAATCTTATCTTCAATCTCCATGTTTTCCATTTTCAATAAAATCATCAAAGTCTAGGGTGAATAGTAACTTCAAGAACAAATCTTGGTTTTCTTGATTTCTTGGATGATCCAAGCTTGGTTAAGGATAGACATGGACTATACAAGGCTTATCAAGGGCTTTAACACTCTCCAAGGAAGGTATAAACCTCATGAACCCTAGATCTTACTTTGAGGTTATGCTTGTTCTTGATGATTTTAGAGTTATATGTTCTTAATGATGTTATAAGCATGATTAGTTAAGTGGTTTAGTGATTTAAGTAGCATGATGTTTATTATAGTGAAGTATGATATTCTTGGACTTGTTGAGATGAGAATCATGTATAAATGATGTATGGATGCCCGGTGTGGCTTGGTTTGATTGTTGTGATTTTTAGAACGTTCGATTTATAGCCGTCGTAATGCCTGATTTTCGTTAAACCTTGAAAACCGTGAATCACGGTAGGCTTAACTCACTGCATAGCTTAGTAATCTGCCATTTTAAGATAGATTATGTTATAAGCTTCGTTTTTATATAAAGTTCGTATGAAATGGACTTACGGTTTAGGAGTTATGATTAAATTCGTAAAAGTGGTTCGAAACCGTACACGGAAGTTCGTAACTGAAATTGGAATCCCTTAACATGACTAAGTCAATGATGAATCATGGTAATTAAATATTAGAGGTCATAAGGAAGGCGTGAGAGAAAACCACAAGTAAAATGGATCGTTTTCCGATTTTATAAAATGTTCGAATCGAGGTTAAGTGCGAAGAAACCACTTTTCAGAGATAACACTATGCATTCGAATGCTCCTGCCCTGTTTTAGTAAAATCTGGAAACTTTTATCTTCTGAACAAAGTCAGATTTTGAGCTAGTCACCTTCTAGACATTCTCTAGAGTATGTACGCGAAAACGGTGTGTCATTTGAGTTAACGGTTACCGAGTTATGAACGTTTTAGTAAAAGAGGTGTGAATATTGAAAATCCGCCGTTGACTGAACTTCGAAAATACATTTCACCTATCTAGACCCGTGTTTTCGGATTGGAAATTTTATGATAAATATTACAAATACCAAAGATGATTTTGGAAGTGGTTTCATAATTAAATACATTTTCGGTGATTTATTAAAAGTGTTTGGGTGTGAGTCACGGAATAGTAATTCTCAGGGAAGTCAACTCTAGAGGTACTATTTTGACCACCCATTTTGGCTAGATTAAAAGAGAAATTTTGGGTCGACTAAAACACGAAACTTGTTAAGAATTATCAAGACCACATATTGGTGCAAAGAACGAGGTTATAAATGATTAAGTAAGATATACGAAAGATCCGACATTAAAGATGGGTTCGAGGTGTGTTTTGGACTAAACTTACATGACTTAAGTTAAGTTATACTTAACCTTCGAAATGTTAAGTGATTGACCTCGGTTATTGTGACTATTTATAGATCACTGGATTGACACGAGGCACACTACCCCTACAGGATTACCAGGCAAGTTTCCAATACCTTGGAACTGTTGTTGTGATAATATATATGATTGTTGTTATACATATGTCATAGCATGCATGCCTACTTTCAAGTTAATATTGAATTACTTGTTCCCTGAATTGATATCGGCTTATAGACTATATATGAAATATCAGTTATAAGCCGGATTGATTGGTTAAGACCCTTAGCGAAGGGTGTATGATATTCATACTTCAAATATAGACCGGGAGTCGATATTTTGTAATATATAAATAGTCGTGGAAACCCGGAGGGATCCCAGTGACAAATTTATTATTTCAAGGATTTTTATTCGATTACGAATCTTTTGAGGAACGTTATTTGAGTATTACCTCAGTGAAGGAATATTTAATGAATATTATTTTAATATTCATTTAGAATGTCATTTATTTAATGAATATTGTTTTGATCATTCATTGGAATTATTTATTTAATGAATATTATTTTGAATATTCATTAGAGTTATTTGGTTGACGAATATCATTCCCAAATATTCATTTGGCTTACTTATTATTATTTGGAATATTCACTTGATCTTTATTTATTTAATGAATATTACTTTCGAATATTCATTTAAGGTTTGATTTACTTAATGAATATTATTTTAAAATATTCATTGGAAGTTCTATTTACTCAAGGTGTATTACTTCGAACATTCCTTTAAAGTTTTGATTACTAAAAGAATATTATTTGGATATTCATTTAGAATATTATTTATTTAATGAATATTATTTTCAAATATTCATTTAAGGTTTGATTTACTTAGTGAATATTATATTAAATAATTGTTTGGGTTTAATTATTTAAATGAATATTATTTGAATATTCATTCAAGAAGAGAATTACTTAGTAAATAATTCTACATACTCATTCGAGGATTACCTAAGAGCAATATTATGATTTAATAATATTCCTTAATTATTATTGATTTAATAAATATTCTCAGAATATTTATTTAAATTCTTTTGAATTCTTTTATAATAATTTATATTATTCAAAGATTATCTTTCACCTTCAGATATGGTGTAAAATATTTCGGGGTATTTTATGGCTATTTTATCAAGGGGAGGTTCCCAAAACTTTATTTCCATTTAAATCTATCTTATAAGAAGATTTAAATACTCGCTCAACTTCCAAAAATATATAAGGGGACCTCACTTGAGAGATGTTATTTATTGGACTGCCCGGTCATATTTTTGCTAAACTATCTTGTCACTCACATCTTGATTCTTTCAAACATCGATATGAATCTTTTTGGTTACCTCCTCAATGCTCGAGGGGTAAGATTGACGGAACAAGTTTATATCCATTAACAAGCATCGGCTTGGGAAATATTGGTGATATTTTCCTTTCCAATTAGATACGACTACTTTGTGGAGTCCTATCAACAAGTACTATACTTGGGGAAAGGGGGACGAACTTTATGTTTCAAAGTTATGGATGTTAATTGAACTAGGAGACGCGTAAGTGGCCGAGTGGCGCCGGTCCAGCAATAGCCCAACCGTTGGCTGAGGAGTTCCAGAGGGCGGTGGACAAGTAAATCCGTCGGAGATACCTTCTACATGTAGAGAACGACTGATGAGATGCATGACATACGACTGATCATCGTAAACGTCAGGGCATCTGGCGCGGCAATGCTCCCGTATTAGTTCATCCTCCAAATTGAGAAATTTTCTGCAACATTATCATTGTTGGCAGGTTTGAAAAGTGTTTGAACAGGAATTGCAATATTCTTCCTGCAAGTTCCTCTATTACGAAAATTTGATAATATCTTGCTTATCTTTGACATAGCAGATATTTCTTCGGAACAATTATATTTTAAGTTACCTTGTAACTTCATCTCATACCTTATATTGGTAATACGTTCGTTAATGCATGGCATATGGTTTCAAAGATATTTTGGACTGTTATACATTATCACTGTTCAATTATATTTTGGTGGGCTATTGCTCACCCTTGCTTTATTTATTTATATCACAACAACAGCTAGATCAGATGGCCGCGCAAGGCGTACCTAACATAGGCAGGTGTCAGCCGTCAGAGGATTAATCGCTGAGGTCATAGCTACCATTGCTGAGAATGCAGCTTCTGGTAGGCTAGTTGTTAGCATTTGATCATCAAATGTATTTATTATAAGGCACATACCAATGGATGGCAAAGAATATGTAATGGTAAAATTGTAATTCATTGGGTTGTAAGAACTCAAACTTATGATTAATAATATTGATGGTTACTCTGATTTCATCTCTGGGACAATAACGGGTGTGTTTTATGTTGTTGTTTTGGGTCACAAGGTTGTAATTTAATTATGTTGGTTTTGTGGATGGATATTAAGACCGTAACGACCAGATCCCTGACCCCGGATCTGGGGGTGTTACAGAAATGGTATCAGAGAGAGCGTTATAAATCCCAGAGATGACGCGACGTTAAAACAATAAATTCATTAAGATAATAAGAACTCTTGCCAAGTTCATAGTCGGACTACATGATGTAGTATTGACATATAAAACCCTTATAGGAACCTTAAAGTATCATGATAGTAACTTAGCTCGTTCTTGTATCGACTTGTAAGGCGACAGACCTTGGGGATTACGAGCAGTAACACAATGATGCTTGTTTTGATGCTGAAGATCGGATGGTGGATTCGATAGAGTACCCTACTGAGGACCCGGAAGAGGTTCCCGTAGAGGAGGAGAATATTGATAAGTATAAGGAGTGTACTCTTAAGGAAATGAGGGCTACGGCCAGAGAGATTGTAATAGTTAAAGGTATAGTGCTCAGAAAAGTGAGCGTAAAGAACTGAGATATTATTAAGAGAACTAAAGATGCATACTGGATTCATAGCTGGACTGCCGGATGAAGTACCAGCAATTAAGACGAATTGGAAAGATTACTTAAGGTCTTATATGGGGATAGATAAAGATCCTTAGAGACCTTCAGATTAACGAGCAAAGAGTTTGAGTGGTACATGATTATCAAAGACAAAGACAGAGGACAGAGAGCAGAGTCTCCAGGAGCAGTTGAGATAGAGGCATCAAGTGCCATATCATGTGATAAATGGATTAGTGTGAATATTGTTAATGGTAATTCGCCACGAGAAGGCAGATTTCATAGGTTATAATTTATAAAGTCAAACTGGGATTGATGAGGTGGTTTGGTTCAGGGAAATGTTCATTTTACGAATGGATCAACTTAGAAAATAAAGACATTGGAAGGTGATGGTATGATTGGATAAAGTATATAAGGAAGTAGTAAGCGAGATAATGATCTCAGAACATACAAGAGGAGAAGACCAGTGAGTCTGTGATAAACTAGTAATAAGGCTATCGTCAGGAACCAAGTATAAGTCTAGTTCAATTCAGTGAAATGATGAACCAGAAACATTAGATGCATGTGATTCAAAGGAATATTAAATTCTTTCTTTTCCTTGAATGGATTATGGTAGTTACCTTAAGTTTATTCTTACACTGAATCATAATTGGCGAGTAGTGGTTGAGATGTAATTGAGAATGCTTTTAGATGAAACCTGAGAGAACAGGTGTAGGCCAAGTTCTCGAAGTAAGAGTTTTGGCAAAATGAAGTCCAGTTAATAGGACATATGATCAATAGGAGTAGTGTTGGTCGGCCCCACCAAGTTAAAGACAATTTCAAATGAAGATTGGCCAACCACACTGGAAGAAGAGGAGAAATTTCATAAGATTCACAAAGTATTACCAGAGAATTGCTCAGGACTTTACAAAGAGTGCAGTCCCGTAACCCGACTTAATTGTAAGACTAAAAGTTTGAATGTACAAGATAAATGGGGAGAAATCTCCATAGGAGCTAAAGATAAAAATGGGTGACGACCCAGCATTGGCATTATCTAATGAAGGAAGGAAAAATTTTTTTGGAAATTTATTAGGATACACCTCGTGCAGGTTTTGGTGCTGTGCTTGTGCAACACGGTAGGGTGATTGCGGATGTATTCGGACAGCACGGTTCACCAGATTCGGATAGCCTTGGTAATGCCAATTTTGTGTAATGACTAAATTCGATGGGAGTGTTCCTTCTGAGACTAGTTGTTAGGTAGACTGGCATTTAGAAGCATCGACAATTAGGACGAATATGTACCCGGAAAACGTGGCATGTTTCAGTTTGGGAACTTTGATTTCCCTTCTAGGGGAGGTATATATATGTTTGGTTTCTTTTCAATGATTAAACTCCCAAATTAATGTCAATCATTTCGTTAATATAACTTTTTATGGTTCCACCTGCTTGGATGTTCCTAGAAATATTCTTCGGGTATCGAAATGGATCTTCTTAGTATCACCAGTGGGTGGATAGATTGCCTGAAATTTCCTTAATCCTGGAAAGGAATTTGACAAAATTTGGCAAACCTTGCCTTTCTGATTATCTGAATACGTCACCGAAGAGAATGGAAGCTGGGGCGAACCCTATGGATTGGGTAAGGTAGCCGCTATACGGGATGGTGGACAGACCCCAATTACTACGATTGATTATAGAGACAAAATTATGAAGTTGAGATTGGACGGAAAAAGGGAAATGTAATTAAGAAACAAGCCGGACTAAGAAATTTCAGGATTGAATTAAATGAAAAGGTTGTTATGCCAGAAGTGTTAAGCTTTTGTGGCACGTGGAATTAATAAGAATAGTTGAAAGAATAAAAGTAAAGGAAAGGTGACCGGAGACTGTACCGAGAAGTCGATTGAGATTTATATGGAGTAAAGTTTTGAAAAGATCAAAAGGTATCCAAGAAGAAGGCACTATGCCGGAAATTACTAGAAAAGTAATGCTATTAGCTAACCCCTAAACTCACATATTTTAGTGTGGCCAGTTGAGGCCAAGTCACAAAGGATTATCAAGAGACTGGACCAGTAATGAAAGGACAAAGCGGGGTTGCTTCTAACCAAGCGCCAACCGTAAGAGCTTTTGATGTAAAAAGAATAGAGATACATGATGATGGATTTTATAAATACCATGAATGTATTAGCACTGAGGATGGTGACCAATAAAAGTTATGAGGATTGTCAGAGATAGTGCAGTGTGATGCAGAAATGTTATCTGAAACTTAGTGTCCTCAAGAAAAGCAATAAATGCTAAGAGATTCACGTTGAACACGACCAATATCTTCCAGAACATCCTTGCTACCATTACCAAGTTCTGTAAGAAAGACAGATAGACATATGTTGTCTTTTGGAAGGTTATATAGACTGACATTCGTTTGAAAGAAGAGGTTAGCATTAGGCTACCTATAGGTTATCAAGATGAGAATGATTGAAAAGAGACCCTTATTAAGGATATATGATTAAATTGCCAAGTACAGGATGTATGTATTCCTTGAAAAAAAAGAATTGAGGATAAAATGTCCAAAGATTAAGACGAACCCTGGGGGATGCACAAAGGATAGCATCAACCCTAATAAAGACATTGTGAAATCAGACGATATAAGTTGAATCGAAAAGGTATCAATAACCTATAAGGATTTGTGAAAAGGAGTCTCGAAAAGTACATAGACAGAATTGTTATAGAGTTGATTAATGATGTTTGATGTACCCTGTACCCAGAAGATACAGGAGGAATGATGAGGATGACCTAAGAAACCTTATAAGGGAAGAGATAATATTCCGAACTTCAAAAGGGAAGTTTGGTAAGGAATGCATGACATAGTAACAATAAGGCCAGATGAAACATGTGTGAAACCATGAGAAAGTATGGATTGAACCAATAAGGTTGAGATTTTCCTAAAATAAGAAAGGACTGAGATAAGAAATATCATAGATATGATTGGGAGTAACCGTGATAAAGTTCCCACAGAAAGGTGGAAGCAATGATTTTTGGAAAAAGACTGGAATATGTTTTCTCTCATCTAGCAGAGTTCAAGGGAGGATGCTCCTACCCTGAGTTGGAATAGATCCAGAAAATATTAATTTCAAGAAAATATTATATTCATGAAAGGCCAATGAGGTGGCCGACACTTTAAGTATAAGGGAGTAAGTATATATGCTCATACTAAAGAGATAGAATGATAGTGTAAAGGACCTTGATGGTCATAATGTGGTAGAGGAAGTTACATTCCATCTGATGATTGTGTCAGGATCAACTATAAGAATAGTTTAAGTAAAGATTCGAATCCTGATGTTGCCAGTAGCACATTACCGACATTAGGAGGCTCTACGACAGGCCAGACCAAATTCCCCAAGAGACTCGCCTTTTCTTTGGAAAGAGAGAGGGGAGGTTAAGTAACAATGAATTGGTAGTAAATGACCAGAAACAGAGATGGTACAAATACTGATAAGCTAAATGGCATGATGATGAATGACAAGAAATTATTGTTGGTGTATTTCTGTGCAAACAAGATAGAGTACATGAAGTTAAAGATTCGTGATGCTGAAAGGTATCCCTGTATTAAGGATTAACGAGATTTGGAAAGTGATTAAGTAAAACACTGAGCTTCTAGTCTTCAACTAGAGATATACGATTAATAATGTCCTCAACCTATCCTAGCTGCAATGCTTGAAGCTCTTCTGTAATTCTATCTTCTTCATGTGATATCTGTATCAAGTTCAGGAAGTATTCCTTATGGGTAAGGAATAGTGATTATTTTGTCTTCCTAAGAGAGTGGTAATTTGACAAATCATTAAACCCGTATGTCTAGCTATTAAAGCCCTACGTAAATGATAAACAATGACGATTTATCCATGGACCACATTAATGTAGTGGTGATTTTCTGCGAAATTAGATGATAACGACTGTGGAAGGGTCGAAATTGAATCTAAGTTAGAGAAATCATCCAGGTTTGTTTCGGATGGTTTAAATTTTGGAATGACATGATATTTGAAATACTGATTAGGTTATAATGGTCCATAGTAAGATGGATAGAACATCGAGAATGCGTTGACACACGAGATTACGATAAAATAGTATTTATTACGATTACAACTATTTTCTTCTTTGACAAACCTCTATAGTTCACGGGTAAATTCCAAGTATGATATTTTGCAATCAAGAAAAATTTTCTACAAATCCTTGAAATTCTTTTCTTTTCTTCTCACTTATTCATATTCTTCTAAATTGAGGAGAACAACCCTTTAAGGAGGGGAGGTACTATTACGTGACGATCTGTCTGTGTGATAGAAGTCTAAGTGGAATGCCATTAATTGTTTAATTGCTTGTCAAGTACTAAAGGCTGGCCCCCTTCTGTACTAACTATGCAATATAACAAATGTTCATTGATCATAGTGATCTCTCAATAAATTTTTCCACTTCAATATATATAGATCCAGATTGCGAAGGTAAAAGCGATCAGGAACGAAGTACGAGTAAGGTTATCTCCGAATTCATAGCGCGATAGTGATACCGAAGTCACTGCACGTACCAATAAGGAAAATAGTATATGACTGGGTAAGCATATAACCCGGATAAGGTGTTGTACGAAAGTATCCAAGAATTGGTAGAACGGATAAAGGGTGTATTGTAACACTAGTACGATGTGCTTTGAAAAGATTGGAATGTGTAAGGATCGACCAGAGAATTGGAAAGCGAAATAAACAACAAGTACCCAATTGTCTTCTACTTGATTCCAGGACGGAATCCTTTTAAGGAGGGGAGACTGTAAGAACCCAGATTTTTAGGTAGAATTAAAACTTTTTATTATGCATTGATGTAAGAGTGAACAATGATTACAACTACAATATAACACTGGTTCTAATGAATGAATAGTGAAAGGATAAAAGATTCCAAGGTTATATGTCCTGAAGGATCCTATTGGGTGATAACTTAGATTAGAATAATCTATCTCCTAGAAAGTCAAGATAAGATTCCCTAGAAAGAAATAGATACCCTCATGTCATCTAGATCGATATCGGTTACAAGTAAGGAGGTTCCATGAAAGAGTTAAGGAACGCTCGAGGAAGCACAAAGATATTTTCTAAGTACCAGGGCTAAAAAGGGAATAAAGAATGAATAGTGTTTTTGGTGGAAATAAGAATATTATTAGACAATGCTATATAGAAGTATTCAGAGCGGATTTCTGAGTTCGTATTCATGATCCAGGGGCGAAATAAGTGTATGTAAACGACATCGGATTCAGAAAAATAGCACTTTTATTTTCTCCGACATTTCCCTGGACACTGCAAGACTTGAGGATTTATTAAAAAGGATTTAAGGAATTTAAATTCGAGAAGTGTTAAGAAAGATGGAGGATGGTATTATAATTATTAAGAAGGTTTTCGGTAAAACCCTAACTAGAAACGATTGAGTTATTCCTCCAAACGATCAACGAATTGAGCAATAACCAGACAAAGAATCAAACAGAGAACCAAGAGGCAACCATGTGCAAGTGGATGAGATCACCACCATTGCATCATCACTTTATTAAGGTAGCTTTATGAAGATATTATCTAAGCTGAGTAAGCTTCTTTAAGAAGCTTGTTTTTCTACCAAACTAGAGGGGGCAACTTGCATTTGTGCCAAACAAATATCTTCCTAAATAATTCACTCATTCTTATCCCTTCTTCATCACAATAATGCAAGGAACCAAGCAAGTTTCATATATACAAGTACCATTGGAAACAAACTAAACTAGTTGTCATGAGGATGCAACATAAGGCACCAATACTTGCTCACATGCTATCAAACCCTTAACCGAGCCTTAACCCATCAACTAGACTATGGTTAGACAAACAAATATCTTGAATTATTGATCACTTTATGCAAATCAACCAAGCAACCAAGATCAAAAACATCAAACTCTCCCTTTTATGCTCCATTCGGCTATTACCAAAATTCAAGATCCAAAGTCAAGCTTCCACCCCTTGTTTGATCTTTTAATTTTTATTGTGAGTCCTATAATTCATAAAATTGATCTCCTAGAAATCTTAGCTTCAATCTCCAAGTTTTCCATTTTCAATAAAATCATCAAAGTCTAGGGTGAATAGTAACTTCAAGAACAAATCTTGGTTTTCTTGATTTCTTGGATGATCCAAGCTTGGTTAAGGATAGACATGGACTATACAAGGCTTATCAAGGGCTTTAACACTCTCCAAGGAAGGTATAAACCTCATGAACCCTAGATCTTACTTTGAGGTTATGCTTGTTCTTGATGATTTTAGAGTTATATGTTCTTAATGATGTTATAAGCATGATTAGTTAAGTGGTTTAGTGATTTAAGTAGCATGATGTTTATTATAGTAAAGTATGATATTCTTCGACTTGTTGATATGAGAATCATGTAAAAATGATGTATGGATGCCCGGTGTGGCTTGGTTTGATTGTTGTGATTTTTAGAACGTTCGATTTATAGCCGTCGTAATGCCCGATTTTTGTTAAACCTTGAAAACCATGAATCACAGTAGGCTTAACTCACTGCATAGCTTAATAATCTACCATTTTAAGATATATTATGTTATAAGCTTCGTTTTGATATAAAGTTCGTATGAAATGAACTTACGGTTTAGGAGTTATGATTAAATTCGTAAAAGTGGTTCGAAACCGTACACGGAAGTTCGTAACTGGAATTGGAATCCCTTAACATGACTAAGTCAGTGACTAATCATGGTAATTAAATATTAGAGGTCACAAGGAAGGTGTGAGAGAAAACCACAAGTAAAATGGATCGTTTTCCAATTTTATAAAAATGTTTGAATCGAGGTTAAGTGCGAAGAAACCACTTTTCAGAGATAACACTATGCATTCGAATGCTCCTGCCCTGTTTTAGTAAAATCTGGAAAATTTAATCTTCTGAACAAAGTCAGATTTTGAGCTAGTCATCTTATAGACATTCACTAGAGTATGTACGCGAAAACGGTGTGTCATTTGAGTTAACGGTTACCGAGTTATGAACGTTTTAGTAAAAGAGGTGTGAATAGTGAAAATCCGCCGTTTGAACTTCGAAAATACATTTCACCTATCTAGACCCGTGTTTTCGGATTGGAAATTTTATGATAAATATTACAAATACCAAAGATGATTTTGGAAGTGGTTTCATAATAAATACATTTCCGGTGATTTATTAAAAGTGTTGGGGTTTGAGTCACGGAATAGTAATTCTCAGGGAAGTCAACTCTAGAGGTACTATTTTGACCACCCATTTTGGCTAGATTAAAAGAGAAATTTTGAGTCGACTAAAACACGAAACTTGTTAAGAATTATCAAGACCATATATTGGTGCAAAGAACGAGGTTATAAATGATTAAGTAAGATATACGAAAGATCCGACATTAAGGATGGGTTCGAGGTGTGTTTTGGACTAAACTTACACGACTTAAGTTAAGTTATACTTAACCTTCGAAATGTTATGTGATTGACCTCGGTTATTGTGATTATTTATAGTTCACTGGATTGACACGAGGCACACTACCCCTACAGGATTACAAGGCAAGTTTCCAATACCTTGGAACTGTTGTTGTGATAATATATATGATTGTTGTTATACATATGTCATAGCATGCATGCCTACTTTCAAGTTAATATTGAATTATTTGTTCCCTGAATTGATATCGGCTTATAGACTATATATGAAATATCAGTTATAAGCCGGATTGTTTGGTTAAGACCCTTAGCGAAGGGCGTATGATATTCATACTTCAAATATAGACCGGGAGTCGATATTTTGTAATATATAAATAGTCGTGGAAACCCGGAGGGATCCCAGTGACAAATTTATTATTTCAAGGATTTTTATTCGATTACGAATCTTTCGAGGAACGTTATTTGAGTATTACCTCAGTGAAGGAATATTTAATGAATATTATTTTAATATTCATTTAGAATGTCATTTATTTAATGAGTATTGTTTTGATCATTCATTGGAATTATTTAGTTAATGAATATTATTTTGAATATTCATTAGAGTTATTTGGTTGACGAATATCATTCCCAAATATTCATTTGGCTTACTTATTATTATTTGGAATATTCATTTGATCTTTATTTATTTAATGAATATTACTTTCGAATATTCATTTAAGGTTTGATTTACTTAATGAATATTATTTTAAAATATTCTTTGGAAGTTCTATTTATTCAAGGAGTATTACTTCGAACATTCCTTTAAAGTTTTGATTACTAAAAGAATATTATTTGGATATTCATTTAGAATATTATTTATTTAATGAATATTATTTTCAAATATTCATTTAAGGTTTGATTTACTTAGTGAATATTATATTAAATAATTGTTTGGGTTTAATTATTTAAATGAATATTATTTGAATATTCATTCAAGAAGAGAATTACTTAGTAAATAATTCTACATACTCATTCGAGGATTACCTAAGAGCAATATTATGATTTAATAATATTCCTTAATTATTATTGATTTAATAAATATTCTCAGAATATTTATTTAAATTCTTTTGAATTCTTTTATAATAATTTATATTATTCAAAGATTATCTTTCACCTTCAGATATGGTGTAAAATATTTCGGGGTATTTTATGGCTATTTTATTAAGGGGAGGTTCCCAAAACTTTATTTCCATTTAAATCTATCTTATAAGAAGATTTAAATACTCGCTCAACTTCCAAAAATATATAAGGGGACCTCACTTGAGAGATGTTATTTATTGGACTGCCCGGTCATATTCTTGCTAAACTATCTTGTCACTCACATCTTGATTCTTTCAAATATCGATATGAATCTTTTTGGTTACCTCCTCAATGCTCGAGGGGTAAGATTGACGGAACAAGTTTATATCCATTAACAAGCATCGGCTTGGGAAATATTGGTGATATTTTCCTTTCCAATTAGATACGACTACTTTGTGGAGTCCTATCAACAAGTACTATACTTGGGGAAAGGGGGACGAACTTTATGTTTCAAAGTTATGGATGTTAATTGAACTTGGAGACGCGTAAGTGGCCGAGTGGCGCCGGTCCAGCAATAGCCCAACCGTTGGCTGAGGAGTTCCAGAGGGCGGTGGACAAGTAAATCCGTCGGAGCTACCTTCTACATATAGAGAATGACTGATGAGATGCATGACATACGACTGATCATCATAAACGTCAGGGCATCTTGCGCGGTAATGCTCCCGTATTAGTTCATCCTCCAAATTGAGAAATTTTCTGCAACATTATCATTGTTGGCAGGTTTGAAAAGTGTTTGAACTGGAATTGCAATATTCTTCCTGCAAGTTCCTCTATTACGAAAATTTGATAATATCTTGCTTATCTTTGACATAGCATATATTTCTTCGGAACAATTATATTTTAAGTTACCTTGTAACTTCATCTCATACCTTATATTGGTAATACGTTCGTTAATGCATGGCATATGGTTTCAAAGATATTTTGGACTGTTATACATTATCACTGTTCAATTATATTTTGGTGGGCTATTGCTCACCCTTGCTTTATTTATTTATATCACAACAACAGCTAGATCAGATGGCCGCGCAAGGCGTACCTAACATAGGCAGGTGTCATCCGTTAGAGGATTAACCGCTGAGGTCATAGCTACCATTGCTGAGGATGCAGCTTCTGGTAGGCTAGTTGTTAGCATTTGATCATCAAATGTATTTATTATAAGGCACATACCAATGGATGGCAAAGAATATGTAATGGTAAAATTGTAATTCATTGGGTTGTAAGAACTCAAACTTATGATTAATTATATTGATGGTTACTCTGATTTCATCTCTGGGACTATAACGGGTGTGTTTTATGTTGTTGTTTTGGGTCACAAGGTTGTAATTTAAATATGTTGGTTTTGTGGATGGATATTGAGACCGTAACGACCAGATCCCTGACCCCGGATCGGGGGGTGTTACAACAGCACTGATGGCATATTCTGAAACTGCCAAGTAAACAACAAGAATTTCCTTTTCCTTAGGCTTAGAGAGTAGTGTTGAGTATTGAACACGGTAAAAGAATACAGAGGGGGGGGGGTGAATGGATTCTTGAACTTTTCTTGGATTGAGTCTGTGTAGCAGATAAGTGCCTGTGTGTGCAGAAATTAAGGTGCGGATAAATAAACAACACAAGACACAATATCACTTTAATCTAATGTATATTAGATAAAGGTTGCTACAATCTGTGAATACAAATGGTAGTATTCTCAGCTTCGTTTTTCTCAGAGAGATATAGCTTACAGTGTATGAAAAACTTGACTCACAAAAGTTACTAAGTTATGAAGTGAGGCTGTGTCCTTATAGAACATGGATACAGCCTGCTTACTACAAATAAGGTAGCTAAAACACATTACTTTCTAGTCTGTCTATCCTTTTTGAGTAAGTGTCCAAACGGTTACAGATTTGACTTTGCAAAGCCTGTTTAGATCCACTTCTTTAGCTCCTTGTCTCTTCTATATCTCTCCAAGCTTCCTTGTAGGCTTTCCAGAGCACGTTACAGGTTGTGGTCCATAAAGTGCATTGGCTTGTTGCAGGTTTCTGACTTGTACAATTTCTTCAGTATTTTGTCTCCAAGAATGTATTCGAGAAGTGACTAAGTAAGTGATTCGAGAACTAGAATTGACTTGATCGATACCTCTGAGTTCTCGAATACTGTTATAGTGACATATCTAACCACTTCTCGAATAGCTCTTTTCCATCAGGATTCCTTGAGTTGTCGAATAGAGCATTTGACTTATCGAATCCTCGAGTTGTCGAATAGCTTTCTGAGTCTTTGAGATATCGAATGGAGCTTTGACTTGTTGACTCTTTGAGAACTCGAATACCATCTTGACTTGTTGACTTCTTGAGTTCTCGAATAGAGTAGTAGACATATCGAATCCCTGAGATATCGAATGAGATATCGAACAGTGTATTCAGAGATATCGAATAGTGTCTTGAGATATCGAATCTCTGACTTCTCGAATGCTGGACTTCTCGAATAGACAAATATACTTCTTGAATTGGTACTTAGGCAAATTCTTCATTTCTTCAAATCCCAACTGTGATTATTTGGCAGTCTTTAACTCCTTGCTTGAGGCATGAACCATGGAACTTCTTTCAAGCATTATTCTAGACTCTATTTGTACAGTTACACAACTAGGATTTGATGCCTATTACAAGTACAATACAAACAGAAACTCTACAACTAGAGGTTCCCTCAGTTAAGAGGTCATGTAAGTAATGCAAAGCATTACAAACAATTAGGCTTGTTATTAGATGTATACAGGCATGCCTCTGTAACTAACAATCTCCCCCAAATTGTGAGTGAGACCCTTAGTCACAATTTCATGTCTGATAACAAGCCTAACATACATTAAAGATAAAACTTTTAAAAGTACAGGTATGTGATTTGATTGAACACATAAATGAAATTACAAGATAAATACTTCTTACAGTATGATGAGGTACTAGCCGTTTTCTTTTGATTGCATCTCCATTGCCTTGGCTTGTAGATCATCATATGCTTTCTGTTTCCTTTCTTTCTCCTTTCTTGCAATCTCATCTACTGCTCTCATGATTTCTTTTCATCCTTGTCCCCCTTTTTCTTCTTATCTTCATCACCCTTATCTCTCCTGTGATGTCTTCTCCTCCCATCACCTTTGTCTTCAGAATCATCATCCTTATTTCTCCTAGGTTGAGCCATCTCTGGAATTTCACCAGTTGCAATATAGGTTCTGAGGATATGCAGTGCCTCAATTTCTTCAGCATTTCTGGCTCCAACCTTCTTCTGTAATTGATCAATGATAGCAATGATCAGTCTGTGATTTCTGGAGGTGAGATCATGAGGAATGACCAATTGCTTGATATCTTCAATTCTGGTACCAGACTGATAAATAATTGTCCATGGCTTCTTGATCACTTCTGGTAGCCTTGTAGGTTGACCCTTCCTCAAATCATCAAACAGACTCTTGCTGTTCTCATTTTTCTTCTCAATGATCTCAAGTATGGCATCTATCTCTGAGTGCTTTAGGTCTTGTAGAGTCTGGTATGTTAGATGCCATATCTTTAGTTTGGAAACCATCACTATCTCCTTGACCCATATATTGTTGACTTTCTTGGGGATGACAGTGTTGTAGTCTATCTGCTTCTTCACCTCCCTCAGATAAAACTGAGTGTCACCAACCTGTTCCCTTATGGCTTTCAGAAACTCCAAGAAGGCTTTATCATGATAGTCATTGGAGTTAGCAACTTCTTGTAGCTTGGCCTCAGTAACAACTTTGACTTCTACAGGCTTGGCACTCTCAGATATAGAGATTGGAGGTTTGTCAGATGGCATACTCCCTGCAACCACTGTGGTAGTTATGGATTGCTTTTGTCCTCCAGGAGTAGTGATGTGCACAGTTGGTAAGGTGACAACTGGCAAGATAGATGGAGGCTCATCTACTTTGGCTTTTCCCTTGCCAGGCACATTTGCTAGAGACTTAGAAGCCCTTTGTTGACCACCCTCTTTGATTATTATGCCTTTCTCTCCCTCTTTCTCTCCCTTTGAATTTGAGTTCCTAGCCTTCTTCTCCCCCTTAGGCTTGTTGTCAGGCACAGAGGCTGTAGAAATGTCCTTTGGGAGTGAAGATTCATCAGGTAGAGGGAGACCCATATGCCTCATCATTGCAGCTAACATGGATTGTTGATGCAGAAGGACATCAGCTGTGGTGGATGCTTGAGTGTCCAACTGATCATTTAGCAATGCAACCTTTTCTGTGAGATGAGCATTGGTCTTGGTGAGAGTAGCTACCTCCTGCTCAAGAGTGTTGACCTTAGTGAATAACTCATTGGCCTTGAAGCCAGATAAAGATTGATCCTGCAGTCTCTTCACTTCATATTTAGACAATTCATGCACAGGGACATCAGTCACTAGTCTATCTCCATAAAGATTTTTGAACATTACCCTCGGCATGGCATTGGCATATGTAGTCTGGTCAGATAGATTCTGAAATTGACGCCCCAGACCTGTGACAACATCCTTTAGCACAGCCAGTCCATTGTCCACCTGAGTACAGGTAGAGTTGCAGTGTTTGATGTCCTTGAACACACTGTCCAACTGAGGAAATTTAGCATCAAAGGCCCTCTTGACTTCTGCTACTGAAGTGGCTGTCTTATCACACACCCTGTTGACTTCAGTTTTGACTCCCTTGCCAAGATAGTGTGCAGCCTTGAGGAAACCCTTGTAGGAGTCATTTACAGCTTCATACACTTCACCAGGTGACAGGGATTTTGCATTGGAGCCCAGTGAAGTGATGTATTCCTCCCTGAGATACTGAAGTGCTTCATCGAGAGTAATATCATATTTTCCTTGCAACCAGGCATCTATGTTGCCATCTCTCTCAGCATCATCAATGATCTTTGACTTCTGCACTTCCACATCATCCCTATGGCATAACAGAATAGCCTCATAGTCTGGATTGGGCATGTCTGCAGTGAGAAGGTGCTGAGCAATCTTTGTGAACTCAGGAATCTGATCCACAATTAAGCTTTGAAGTGCTTCAACCGTCAATTATTGTGGAACAGACCCTGATCCTGAAGCACTGTCATGTTGCACAGGCTTCAGCCATGTTGACATGAAGTCAGAGCTAGAGCTAGGCAAGCTAGTCTCCTCAGTTACAGATGCAACTTCTGTAACCGGATGGATTGACTCTACTACTGGTGTCACCACTGAAGTGGGATGAATTACACCAGCAGTTGACACAGGCACAGAGTCTCTAGTAAAAACTAGGGGAACCTCTGTGTTTGTGATGGTGTCATTAGGATATGCCTCAGCATGCATTCCCTCACCATCTAAATGTGGGTTCTGAGTGGTGAACAAAGTGTCATGCACTAAGTCACTTGAAATTATTGGCTCATCAAGCGAAAAGGATTCTTGATGATCAATACCTTGCATCTCAGTTGTCTGAGTTGCAGGCTCCAAAGAAATTTCAGAGTTAGATTCTGGAAGAGAAGTGTGTTTTAGAGTAGATTTTGGCAACTCCCCCTGAGAGATAGAGGGAGTTTCAAAAGTGATGTGCTCTCCACTCAGTGTTGTGCCAGCCTTATCACTCCCATGTGCTGACTCTATACAAGAGGGTGCATTGGGGAGAATGCTTGATTCTATAGGTGCACCCTGTTGAGAGGATACACCTAGTGAGCTGTGTGCCCCTGATCTTACAACTTCAGCCATTTGTGTGACTGAAGAGGTGGTCTTAGTTTTCTTCTTCTTTGTTCTGTGTAAGGGTAACTCAGATTCCTCACTTCCTAGACCTAATTCAACAGCTAATGCTGCTTCAGATAAGATATTTAAAGGTGCAGACATTACTTCCTTTCTCTTCTTTTTACTAACATCACCCTTTTGAGAGGATGATGCAGTTGGCTCAGTAAGAGGTAGAGTGTTTGGTTGAGAGGGTTGGTTAGCAGGCCCTGGGTTAGCATTTTGTTCTACTTGCTTGGGCTGTGCTAACTTAGATTTTGCATCAAATGTTGGCATGTTGTGGGGGTAAGTCCTAAACAAACTCTCCATATGGGGAGTTATGTTCAGTCTTACATCCACATCATTCCTAGTTTCCAAGTTACCAAAAATGAGTTTGGTCATGGACTTAGGATAGCCTATTTTATTTTTATCAATCCCAGGCAATTCAATCAATGAAGCATTTTTATAATTAAGTACAGATTGAATGAAGCGAGGGAAGAAAATATCAGTACCTCTCTTGGTTGTGTTCTTACCAAGTCTCCCATATAATTCTTGAAGTATGATTTGGCCAACATCTATCTTCTTTCCATAGGCCAAAGCATATCCAATTTGCTGCACAGGTGCACTGATTTGATCAAAGCTTGATTTCCTGGCAGTGAAGACTTGGAGAAGAGTTGCAAACACATAGCTCCACTCCTTTCTCAGATTCTTTCTGTTTAGCTTTCCAAGGTTAATCCCATCTGAGTAGTTTATGAACTCAAAGAATTCCTCCAACTCTGCGTTAGTGGCCATTCTGTCAAATGACTCTTGTTGTAGTCCTAGTGCTTGGTTCATGTCTGCAGTAGTGATAGTGATTTCCTTATCTTGAACCTTGCAGTAGATGACATAGGAAGTGATTGCGTTTTCCAGGGCTACAACCTCCACAATAGCAGTACTCCAGAATTGTTCCAGAATATCGAGATACAGAGTTGGGTTGGCAGAGAGTGCATCCTTGATATATGACTCAGCCATCCATTTCACAAAGCACTTGAAATTTGCATTGGGTGCTTCAACATCACTAGTGAGAGCGATGAAGTTGGTGTTGAACTTTACTGTTGCCATTTGTGTAGAAGAGAGAAAAGAAATTGAAGGTTGAAGAAGAAATTTGGCTTTTCGTAGCTAGGGTTTCAGGGGTTTAGAGAGTGTAGATGCTTGAGAAATCGAATGAAATGAATCGAATAGATGTGAGATTGTATAAGTATGAAGTACTTGAATTGTCGATTAGCAGACTGTTTTGTATCGACAAGTCAGGCATTCGAGAAGTAGAAAACAACTATTTGAGAAGTCAAGAATGGCTTAATCGATAACTCAAGCAGATAGAAACTCACAGCTGGCAGTTATCTAACTTAGAAATAATTCTAAATTAAATAAAATGTGTTTTTATGAGTGAATTAAATTTTTAGATAAAAATCCAAAATCGGTTAAAATTCAGCGAGAATTAAGCCTTTTCAAATGATTCGAGAACTCAAATATAGTGTTCGAGAACTCAATCATTCGAGAACTCAGTTACTATATTCGAGAAGTCTAGAATTCCTCTATTCGATATCTCAGAAAGACTCTATTCGAGAACTCAAGAGTACTCTAATGAGACTTATTAGAGATGTCGAATAGTGAATCATTCGAGAAGTCTGACTTATCGAACTATACCCATCACTCATAAAAATTTGATTTTCACTATCTTGTAAAAATTTACCAGACATATTCATTGAAAAATATCCTAGCAAATCAAATAGTGATTTTCTCAAAATTTCATAGAAATTTTAAGTTAATAAAAATATGATTTTCAACATATGCAACAGATTTGAAATATTTATAAATCATATTTCAGCCAACACTTACTTCAAAAATATTGAGGATTTAGATAAAGTAAGTGTTTACTGTTGCAACAATCTAGATGATGTATTCACTTAGCCAGAATCTGAAGAATTCAGCATTCCAATCTCACTTACCAACCTTGTGAAGGTGGCTTCATCTAATGGCTTAGTGAATATATCAGCTAGTTGTTTATCTGTAGAGACATAATGCAACTCAATGGTTCCATTAGTTGCATGTTCTCTTATGAAATGATATCTGATGTCAATGTGCTTTGTTCTAGAATGATTGACAGGATTGGCAACTATAGAGATTGCACTTGTGTTGTCACACATGATTGGAATTCTTTCCAACACAAGTCCATAATCTCTAAGTTGATTTCTAATCCAAAGCACTTGAGCACAACAACTTCCAGCAGCTATGTATTCAGCCTCAGCTGTAGAAGTTGACACAGATTGTTGCTTCTTGCTATACCAAGAAACTAACCTTTGTCCAAGAAACTGGCAGCTTCCTGAGGTGCTTTTCCTATCCACTCTGCATCCAGCATAATCAGCATCAGAGTAGCCAACCAGATTGAACCCTGTGTCCTTAGGGTACCATAATCCCAAGTTAGGAGTGCCCTTCAGATATCTAAAGATCCTTTTTATTGCAATCAAATGTGATTCCTTTGGATTTGATTGAAACCTTGCACACAAGCATGTAGCAAACATGATGTCTGGCCTACTTGCAGTGAGGTAGAGTAGAGAACCAACCATGCCTCTGTAGACTGAGATATCTACTCTCTTGCCTTTAGCATCTTCATCCAATTTAGTGGCAGTGGCCATGGGTGTCTTGGCAGGTGAACAATCTTCCAAGTCAAATTTCTTCAATAAATCCTTGATGTACTTGGTTTGACTGATAAAGATACCATCCTTCCTTTGACTGACTTGCAACCCTAGAAAGAATGTCAACTCTCCCATCATACTCATCTCATATCTGCTCTGCATGAGTTTAGAGAATTTCTCACACAGTTTCTCATTTGTAGAACCAAAAATGATATCATCCACATAGATTTGAACTAGGATCATATCATCACCATGCTTCTTGTAAAACAGTGTCTTGTCCAATGTGCCTCGAGTGAATTGATTTTCAAGAAGAAATTGTGATAGAGTATCATACCATGCTCTTGGAGCTTGCTTAAGTCCATACAGTGCCTTAAGCAATCTGTAGACAAATTCTGGGAAATGTGGATCCTCAAAGCCAGGTGGTTGTTGCACATAAACCTCTTCTTCCAACTCTCCATTTAGAAATGCACTCTTGACATCCATTTGATAAACTTTAAAGTTTGAATGAGCAGCAAATGCCAAGAATATTCTAATGGCTTCCAATCTAGCAACAGGGGCAAATGTCTCATCATAATCAATGCCTTCCTGTTGAGAGTATCCTTTTGCAACCAGCCTTGCTTTGTTTCTTATTATTACACCATCTTCATCCATCTTATTCTTCAGAACCCATTTTGTTCCAACAATGGTTCTATTCTTTGGTGCAGGCACAAGTTCCCATACTTTGTTCCTTTCAAATTGATTCAGCTCCTCTTGCATGGCAATAATCCAATCAGGATCCAACAATGCATCATCAAGTTTCTTAGGCTCAACTTGTGATAGAAAACATCCATAGAGGCACTCATTTTGAGTTGCTCTCCTAGTCCTTACTCCTGCATTAGGATCTCCAATGATTTGCTCTGCAGTGTGTGATCTATCCCATTTCCTTGAGTGTTCAGCCTGATTTCTCATCCTTGATGTTGCTTCATCATCCTCATCATGATCATCCTCATTTCCTCCCCCTGTGAAGTTGCCATTACTCACAGGTGTGTCTTGGATGCTTGTTTCTTCACTATTGATTGGCACAAATTCTTCTCTTGTATCATTATTCACTTGAGTTTGTTGAACTTGAGTTTCAACTCCAGTTTCAGTCTCTTCATCAGAATCATCTAGATTATCAAACTTCAATGGATCTTTGTCTTCATCATTGGCTTCTTCTAGTCCAGGTAGTTTGCTGTCATCAAATGTTACATCTGTGCTTTCCATAACTTTCTTTTGACTGATGACATAAACCTTGTATGCAATTCTTTCCATAGAATAGCCAAGAAAAATTCCTTCAAATGCTTTTGCATCAAACTTTCCAACATATTCAGAATTGTCCTTGAGTACAAAGCATTTGCTTCCAAAAGTATGAATATACTTCAGTGTAGGCTTCTTTCCAGTCATCAAGTTGTAAGGAGTCTTTCCAGTGTTTTTGTTGATGAGGGTTCTGTTCTGAATATAGCATGCAGTGCTCACAGCCTCAGCCCAAAAACATGTGGGCATTTTTGCATCAAGTAACATTGTTCTAGCAGCCTCAATTAGAGTTCTATTCTTTCTCTCAACAACTCCATTTTGTTGTGGAGTCCTTGGAGCTGAGAATTGCTGAGAAATGCCATTCTCTTTGTAGAATGCTTCAAGTGTGGCATTTCTGAACTCTGTTCCATTATCACTCCTCAATGCAATCACACTTGCATCGTTTGCCTTTGCTTCCTTGTCAACTTTCTTTATATGCTCAATGATTACTTGTGGAGCCTCATCTTTTGATGCCAGAAATTCTACCCATGTATACCTTGAAAAATCATCAACCATTACCAGGGCATACTTCTTTCTTCCAAGTGACATTATGTTAACAGGCCCAAACAAATCCATATGGATAAGTTGTAGTGGCTTGGTTACAGATGTCTCTGTCTTTGACTTGTGGCTTGATCTCTTCATTTTTCCTTTCTGACAAGCCTCACACACTCCTTCTTGGCAGAATTCAAGTGTGGGCATGCCTCTCACTAACTCTCTTTTGACTAGAGAATTAATGGCCTTAAAGTTCAGGTGTGATAGTTTCTTGTGCCACAGCCAACAATCTTCATTTGATGCTTTTGAGTAAAAGCAACAAATTTTGTCCTTGTTTGCAGAGTCCATATTGGCTACAAACAGGCTTCCCTTCCTTACTCCAGATAGAGCAAAATCACCAGTCTTCTTGTGGGTGATCAAACATTCATCTTTGTCAAAATTCACTTTGAATCCTCTATCAGTAAACTGACCAATACTTAACAGATTATGCTTGAGCCCCTTGACTAGTGCTACATCTTCAATGATGACATTTCCAACTTTCAGCTTGCCATATCCCAATGTGTTACCCATGCTGTCATCTCCAAAAGCAACCATTGGGCCAGCCTTTTCCTCATACTATGATAGCAGGGCCATATCACCAGTCATATGATTTGAGCATCCACTGTCCAAAATCCACATGACCTTCTTCTCACTTTCTTTGCCCTGCAAACACAAAGGTATTACTTTTCCTTTGGTACCCAAACAAGTTTGGGTCCATGTGACTTAGAGACAGTTTTATCATAAACAACATGCTTGTTAACTTTCTTAGTGTCAGTCTTCTTGTCACTGTTGGAAGTCTTAGAACCTGAGGTTTCAGACTTAGGTGACAAAGGTACCTTCCTAGCTTTAGGAGGACTTGAAGACTTTGACCTTGTGTAGTGTGTGTGAGAATTGTGACTGATACAACCATCAATGAACTGTCTTCTTAAATTAAAACAACTAGTCATAACATTCATATTGCATGGCATACAGTCAAATTTATCACAGAAGGGTGCATCTCTATGTCTTAGAGGCACAGAACAATCATAGAAAGGTTTAGACACACTACCAACAGGTTTCTTGCATGCATGAGTTAGATGATTGGTACTGAAACAGTTCTGACAAGTTTTCCTAGGGGCATTAGGCATATAAGCATAGTTGTTATCCTTGTTAATCCCTAACTTGCCATTTCTGTTCTGCTTCTTTTTAGTCACTTCCTTTTCTGATTCACTCTTCCCAGCTGATACAAACTTAACAAACTTCTTAGGTCTTGGCCTATCAACTACTGGCTTCTTGGTCTTTGACTTGGCACTCTCACCCTTAGAGGATGCTTGCTGTTCACTAGATTGTGCCTCATCCTCATCATTCAACATTTGCTTGATGAGTAAGGCATCCTCATCAATTTCAAATGTTGATTCCTTAAAAATTGGATTTTCAGTTTTTCTCAAAATGTGAGGAACTTTCTCATGAACAGCTGTGTCCTCTTCGATGACAGCATAGCCTTTCCTTTGTTTGAGAGAGTCATAGTCAAGTCCAATAGCTGCTTTAGGTTTAGCTTCAATTTTCTCACAGTAGGATTGCACTAAACCAGATGATTTCTTGAAAGTTTTAAGTTTGAATTCATTCTCAGCTAATTCATCCCTAAGAGCCTTCTCTACTTGACTAGCACATAGAACCTCGTTCTCCAAATATTCAACTTCTTTCTTAAGGTTTTCTACTTGCATAGCAGTTAGCTCAAGTTCCTCATTCTTTTTGGTTAATACTTCATTTCTAGTAGACAGTTTAGCAATCTCCTCATTAGCAGCAGTCATACTAGTATGAATATTAAACATTTCAACAGATAATTGTTCAATCATGGATTTGTATTCAGAAACAGACATGTCTATAGTAGTGAGAGATGGTACCTGAGAATCAGATGAAGATGAGTCATCCTTGGAGTTGGCCATCAAGGCATAATTGCAGAATTCTTGTTCCTCTTCATCACTCTCAGAATCATCCCAACACTTCCCTTCAGCTATGTAGGCCTTACCATGTGTCTGCTTTTTCAGAAGGGCCTCATACTTAGCTTCTAGCTCAAGATAATCTCTATCCTTCTTTTTAGGCTTCTTGCATTCACTGGCAAAATGCCCTAGGTCATTGCATCTATAACACCTTACAGATGACCTATCCACATAACCGGTTTTGAACTTATTTCTGTTTGGTTTCACAGGTGCCTTGTTCTTGTTGGCTGAATGGTTTTGAGTTTTGGGTTTGAAGGGTTGATTTCTTTTAAATCTGATGTTTGGAAATTTTCTGGCCATGAAAGCATATGAAGTATTTTCCATCCCATCAAGTTCTTCCAGAGTGTAAAACTCCTCTTCTTCTTCCTCCTTTTCCTCAACAGGTTCACTCACCCCAGCTTCAGTTTCTTCATCATCTGCCACCTCCTCTATCCTTAGTTGGCTTGTAGATGCTTCTAGGTCCAGGATGGATTTGTTGACAATCAAGGCACATGATGTGTTTATCATCCTACCTTGGTTTGCTTGGATAGCCCTCTTCTGAAGCAACTCAAGTTCATGAGTCTTTAGGACTCCATAGAGTACATCATAGGTGACTTTGTTCAAATCTCTCTCTCTTAGGGAAATGACTCTTTGCTCCAGATGATTTGGTGAAGACAACAGAAATTTCATATTTAACTCCTTGGTGCTGTAAACCTTTCCATTCATCTGCAACTCAGTAACTAGCTTGTGAAACCTTTCAAACATCTCAGTGATGCTTTCCTTGGGCTGTGCCATGAAAGCTTCATACTGTGTGACCAGTATCTGTTTCCTGTTTTCTTTAACCTCATCAGTCCCTTCACACAACACCTCAATGTGATCCCACATCTCTTTAGCAGACGTGCATGATGCAATGTTTGCAAACATTGACATATCCATGGAATCAATGATGAGCAACATGAGGTGGCTGTCAAGAGCAACCTTCTCCCTTTCTGACTCTGTCCACTTTGATGGATCCTTGGCCTCATAAGCTCTAGGGATTGTTATGGTTCCAACAGTCTTCTCTGGTATCTCTTGTTGTGGAACAAAAGGACCATTCTTGAGAATCTCAGGATACAAGGGATGAGAGGCTTTGATGAACAACATCATCTTTATCTTCCAGAGGTTGAAGTTTTCTTTATCAAACTTAGGGACCTTCACCGTTCCTGTAGTCTTTGGTGTATTCGAACTCATGATCGTTTCTCTGTTTTTGAATAAACAGCCCGCTCTGATACCACTTGTTGAGTATTGAACACGGTAAAAGAATACAGAGGGGGGGGTGAATGGATTCTTGAACTTTTCTTGGATTGAGTCTGTGTAGCAGATAAGTGCCTGTGTGTGCAGAAATTAAGGTGCGGATAAATAAACAACACAAGACACAATATCACTTTAATCTAATGTATATTAGATAAAGGTTGCTACAATCTGTGAATACAAATGGTAGTATTCTCAGCTTCGTTTTTCTCAGAGAGATATAGCTTACAGTGTATGAAAAACTTGACTCACAAAAGTTACTAAGTTATGAAGTGAGGCTGTGTCCTTATAGAACATGGATACAGCCTGCTTACTACAAATAAGGTAGCTAAAACACATTACTTTCTAGTCTGTCTATCCTTTTTGAGTAAGTGTCCAAACGGTTACAGATTTGACTTTGCAAAGCCTGTTTAGATCCACTTCTTTAGCTCCTTGTCTCTTCTATATCTCTCCAAGCTTCCTTGTAGGCTTTCCAGAGCACGTTACAGGTTGTGGTCCATAAAGTGCATTGGCTTGTTGCAGGTTTCTGACTTGTACAATTTCTTCAGTATTTTGTCTCCAAGAATGTATTCGAGAAGTGACTAAGTAAGTGATTCGAGAACTAGAATTGACTTGATCGATACCTCTGAGTTCTCGAATACTGTTATAGTGACATATCTAACCACTTCTCGAATAGCTCTTTTCCATCAGGATTCCTTGAGTTGTCGAATAGAGCATTTGACTTATCGAATCCTCGAGTTGTCGAATAGCTTTCTGAGTCTTTGAGATATCGAATGGAGCTTTGACTTGTTGACTCTTTGAGAACTCGAATACCATCTTGACTTGTTGACTTCTTGAGTTCTCGAATAGAGTAGTAGACATATCGAATCCCTGAGATATCGAATGAGATATCGAACAGTGTATTCAGAGATATCGAATAGTGTCTTGAGATATCGAATCTCTGACTTCTCGAATGCTGGACTTCTCGAATAGACAAATATACTTCTTGAATTGGTACTTAGGCAAATTCTTCATTTCTTCAAATCCCAACTGTGATTATTTGGCAGTCTTTAACTCCTTGCTTGAGGCATGAACCATGGAACTTCTTTCAAGCATTATTCTAGACTCTATTTGTACAGTTACACAACTAGGATTTGATGCCTATTACAAGTACAATACAAACAGAAACTCTACAACTAGAGGTTCCCTCAGTTAAGAGGTCATGTAAGTAATGCAAAGCATTACAAACAATTAGGCTTGTTATTAGATGTATACAGGCATGCCTCTGTAACTAACAAGTAGTGGGGGCGAGCCCAGATGCTCCTTTATTCTCTGAAAAGCTTCCTCGCATTCAGGGGTCCATTCAAAGTTTTTGCCCACCTTCTTGATTGCTTTAAAGAACTCATGACACTTGTCTGATGACTTGGAAACAAACCGATTAAGTGCTGCGATCCTTCTAGTCAGACTTTGTACCTCCTTGACAATTCTAGGCGACCTCATCTCTATCAAAGCTTTTATCTTGGCTGGATTAGCCTCAATACCTCTGTGATTAACAATGAACCCCAAGAATTTTCCAGACTCGACCCCAAAAACACACTTCTGGGGGTTGAGCTTCATTCTGTACTTCCTCAGTATATCAAACATTTCTGCAAGGTGGGCTACATGATCCCCAGCTTCCTTAGACTTCACAAGCATGTCGTCCACATAGACCTCCATTGTCTTCCAAATTTGCTTCTCAAACATCATATTGACGAGCCTCTGATAAGTGGCACCTGCATTGAGGAGGCCAATGGGCATCCCAATATAGCAGTAGAGACATCTGTCTATGATAAACGAAGTGTGCTCCCGATCGAGGCCATACATGGGTATCTGATTATACCCAGAGTAAGCATCCATGAAACTTAGGAGTGGATGTCCCGCTGTTGCATCTACCAACTGATCAATCATTGGAAGTGGGAAACTATCTTTCGGGCAATGCTTGTTGAGGTCAGTAAAATCCACGCACGTCCTCCACTTGCCATTTGGTTTCTTCACGAGGACAGGATTAGCGAGCCAATCAGGGTAGAATGATTCCCTAACGAGCCCGACCTCGAGCAACCTATCCACCTCCTCCTTGAGGGCCTCGGCTCGCTCTCCACTTATTGGTCTTCTTTTCTGCCTTACACCCTTTTTGTTAGGATCAAGATTGAGTCTATGACACATCACATTGGGATCAATCCCAATCATGTCTTTGTGAGACCATGCAAATACATCTAAATTAGCTTTAAGAAACTTCACGAGCCTCTCTCTAAGATCAGGGCTCAGCTGCGACCCGACCTTCAACACCTTGATTGGATCCTCTGCATCAACAAGAACGGAGATCGTATCTTATGCGGCTCCGGCCCGCTCCACATGTTCAGGAATGCGAGGGTCTAGATCAATTTCAAAATCACGAGCCCTACTAGACTCTGCTTCATACTACCTCGTAACTTCTGCCGCCGAGGTCGGGGTCCAACATGTCCATACTCAGTCATAACTGTTGTTTCCCATGTAATCCCATTAGGTAGATCTACCAGTGTTGATGTCTCCTTGCGAACCCATTTCCCTTTTCGGGCTCGCACAGCGGCCTGTTCTGGACTCTCCTCGTCATCACTGGCCTCCTCGACAATTCCTTCTTGTAGAACCAACACAGGCTGCGAGGCCTCCATCATAATAGCCCCTGCACTGGCTCTACTTGTATACCCAAGCTGTCAAAATAATCATCAGGCAACTCCTCGATGGATATTATATTGCAACCAACTAAGGGTTGCGAGGCCGACTTGCGAGCCCTTTCTTCCTCTTCGCATTCCATATGATTTCTTCCTTTTTCTGCTGACTTAAGGGCCTGATTATAGCATTCTCGAGACTCATGCTGAATTCCTCTAACACACCCTACACCCTGTGGGGTAGGGAACTTCATCGAGAGGTGGTAGATAGAAGTCACTACCCTCATTTCTTTCAAGATGGGCCTCCGTACAATAGCATTATAAGCAGATGGCTGATCCACGACCATGAAATCAGTGAACTGTGTAGTGTTGCAGGGCTTGTCCCCCAAAGTAATGGGGAGCCTGATAAGGCCTTTCACACTAACAGAAGCTCCAGTGAACCCATAGAGGTGACTCACTGTAGGAATGAGGTCTTTGTCTACATATCCCATTTTCTTGTAGACATCATACATCAAAACATTCACAGCACTTCCATTATCCACCAGCACTCTGTAGATATTCTGTGAGCCAATGCGAACTCGAACTACTAGAGCATCGGAGTGAGGATGGTGTCTTCCCCCTTGAAAAGCTTTGGGGGTCTTTCCTGCAAATGATGCACATTGGTGAGGGGCCGCTCTATAGCCTCGCAAGCATACCTTTCTCTTGCCTTGTTGATGTCTCCTCCAATATGTGGCCCTCCAATAATTACATGGATGCTATTGCCTCATTCTTCCCTTTCCTTGCGAGGCTCTGTATTCGGACCCGTATGAGGTACAGCATTATATCCCAGCCCTGACTTGCCAGAGTTCCCTTGATGTTTTTTTACCTCACGAACTGCCCACTCAGTTAACTTCCCTTCTCGAATTAACCGATCAATTTGTTCTTTAAGGTGCCAACAGTCCGCTGTATCATGCCCCTTCTGTTCATGAAAATCGCAATACTTTATACTGTTCCAAGTTCCCTGTGCACCCATTACAGGAGGTTTTGTGAACATCTCTTTGTTAGCATTGACAACATAAATATGATCAACTGATGCCACTAAGGGAACGAACTTGTCTTCATCTCTAGCCGGATGGGACCGAGGTGGGGACCGTCTTGGGGGGTCACGATCCCTTCTCTTCGGGCTCGGGCTACGATCCTGTCTTTCCCTGGGGCTCCTAGAATCCTTTCTCTTTACCCCTTTGCCTTTACCTCCATTACTGCCAGACCCAGTATTCTTCTTGAGGCCCTCAATTGACTTCTCTACCCACTTGAAAGGATCAGCCTCCTTATAGAATTTTGCAAGGGTATTAGGTGTGTGGGCCTGTAGATTCTTCCAGAACTTTGTGCCTTCTCTCAACCCAGCGGTTAGGAAGTTCTTAACGGCCTCGTCGTTTGCGCCTCGCACTCTAGGGACCTCAGTATTGAACCTCTTGAAGTAATCCTGTAAACTCTCCCCCTCCTTTTGCTTTATGTTGGCTAGAGTAGACACAGAAGGTGCATAGAGCATCGAGGATTGAAATTGCTTAATGAAGATGTCTACAAATTGCTCCCAAGAATCAATGGTGACCAATGCTCCCAGCTTCGAAAACCATTGCTGAGCGCTCCCTCTCAGCGAGGCTACAAACAACCTGCACCTCGCTAGCTGCGAGACCTGATAAACATCCATCTCATTATTGAACCGGACAACAAACTCTGCGGGGTCAGTATCTCCATTGTAAGTCATATCTGAATGATGGCCACGAAACACTGCAGGAAGTGGTGCAGTTCGAATTTCATGGGTGAAGGGAGAGGACGAGCCCATAGTACTGAAAATCCCCTTCTCATTATTCATCACATCCAAGGCCTTTTTCAGCTCTTCCAGCTTATAATCACTGATCTTAGCTTCCTTTTCTTCCTTTTTATTCTCTCCAGTACTCTCATGATGAGATTGAGTCTTTTTTTGGGCACTAAACTCCTCTTGATCATTTCTACGATCCTTCTTTTTGTGTTGTTCCTCGCGATAGTGGGATCGCTCACGCTCTCGATTGAAAGGGGGTCTGTTATCGCGATGATGGGACCGCTCACGCTCTCTACGAGGAGAGGGGGGTCTGTCATTGCGATGATGTGACCGCTCACGATCTTTTCGAGGGGATAAAGGCTGAGGAGAGCCCTTGCTTTTGATTTTTGACCTTCCATCCTTACTAGCTTTAAGTTTCTCTAACTTAAGGCGGAGATCATGCTTGGTAAGTTTCTTTCCAACTCGGTCAAAGACACTAATGGACCTTCCTTCAGATGAGACAGGCTTCTCCTTCGACCCCACCTTCTCCATGGTAGTCGCCTCCTCGCTCCAATCAGGGTTCGTTTGGTCTGTTACCACATCATCAAAGTCCCCTATTAATTGCTTGGTGGGGCCATTACTACCCCCCGTCCTCGCATTCCTCTTAAAACCTCTAGAGCTGTGTCGTTTCTCCATCTTAGCGACCCTACCCTGTACCTCTATCATTTGATCACCGAGGCCTTTTAGAAATGACATGACTTCTCCAGGCAAGGCCACTTGTTGGACAACAGGGGGTGTTTTCTCCTTCTCAAACCCTTCCTTGGTCCCATCTTCCACCGCATCGCTCTCTGGTCGATCCTTCCTCTGGGGGTCGTCTCTGTCTCTCTTATGCGACCCCGGGGTTTCCCCTCACTCAGTTTTTCTTCTTGTTCGATTTAGACATTGTTCTCCCAACTCAACGACTAGCCCTCCTTCTAGCGCCAAATGTTATAGGGAGAATATTGTATAACAATATTTTGGAGGTTGCTGGATTTACGGAGCAAAATACGGATATTCTGCTAAGAACACGAAGAACACGGAGGAGATTTGTAACTGTTTGTGGCTGATCTTGTCTATTGATATTCAGTGGTGAACTGTTTCTCAAGTCTTTACAAGATGCCTACGTACCCTATTTATAGGGATCAAGCCATACGTAGTTCTCTTAGAGAAGAAGATATCTAGACGGGCTAGGGTTTCTATGGGCTCGGCTTGGCCCAAATCCACTAGTCGTCTTCTTGGGTTATATTTTACCCATTTATACTGCTCAAGACCCATGGCCCATTAAATGGAACTCACGGCTAGCATGATGCTATAATTATCATTGGCGAAACTGTCTAGATGGCATCGCATGCGACCTCGCTGGGCCTAACCATGCGAAGCGATCCACGCTTTATGGAGATAACTGTACTCACGCGACCTCGCTGGGCCTGACCGTAAGCCTTCGTAGTAGATATGCTCTAGGCCACGCTGGACCTCTAGGCCTCGCTAGATCTCGTGAACTGCGACCCCATCCCTTAGGGCTCGCTGGCGATCCCGCTTAATA
The DNA here is from genome assembly GCA_037693485.1 of Kitagawia praeruptora. Taxonomy (NCBI): domain Eukaryota; kingdom Viridiplantae; phylum Streptophyta; class Magnoliopsida; order Apiales; family Apiaceae; genus Kitagawia; species Kitagawia praeruptora. The sequence continues at coordinate 98,401,455 of CM075354.1, read as the reverse complement.
GAATAATGTGATGAACTTCCCTTTGATGACGGACTTTAATGACCCATTCTTCACTCCTAGGCCCATTATGTGTGATGTATTGATATTCTAGCCCATTAGTCTTAGGTATTGTTTGGGAGATGCTTGAGCATTGTTGGCTCAAGTATCAGGTTTGGGACACCGTTGACTCTTTGAGGTGTTATTGGTTTGATGTATTATTGAAAACTGTTTTGATTAATAATACGAGTTTGGACGTAGGTCTTTCCACGTCAAATATTTATGTGTTGTTTTGCTTTTACTTATTGATTTGATAGAAGTAGATTTAATACTTGAATAATGCGTGAATCTCGATTGGTTGTGTGTGCTCTGTATTGGTGTGTGTGAATCTCGGATTGTATAGTCCCCTAACCTAACACTATTTACATTTTTAGTTGCAGTGGGCTAGCAATAATCGAAAATTTGCCGGATTCCATGAAGAATAAAAATGGAAATTAGAATAGGCGACGATGATGAAAATGGAGGTCTTAGTGGCTGACTTCCATGACCTAAAATTTTAATTTGGGGCTGTTTTTTTTCTTTTTCATTGTTTTGCTAAATCTATTATTTCTATTCAAGATTGGAGAGCAGGCCAGCAACGTTTTTACCTTTCGATTTGGGTTGATTTGCAAAAGGCAATATGCAAGTAAAATGAGCTGGGCAATTTTGGTCATATGATATCTTACCAATTTGTAACATGGTTGGACTCAGGCTTTATATAAACAGGGTCTAAATTGTTTCTATTCGGGTTGAATCCATTTTCAAATTAAATGTCATATAGGTTCGTAAAATCTGACCTGGGCCAGAGCCAACCATATCCCAGCCCAAGGTCCGCCCGTAGGTACTTTACCATTAATATTAAGGGAGAGGGAGAGGGGGGGTTTTGAAATCGTTAAACAACATACAAAAATACACAATCCTCTATCCGAATGCAAACCATATAATGCATTTAAATGATAAATATGACAAGAAATAAATACATAAAGATACTGACATGAGCTATATATCAATGTGCTTTGAATTGACTAAAAACATCAAAATGTGGTTTAGGGTGTGCGTGTGCAGGAATGGACCATAACACAAGGTACAGAGCATGTAATATAAACCAAACCAAACCAAACCAAACATACCCAGTATATCCCGCACAGAGTAGGGTCTGGGGGGGTGAAGTGTACGCAGACCATGCCCCTACTTTTAACGGTAGGGAGGCTGTTTCCGTGAAGACCCCCGGCTAAGTGCACAAACAGGAATAGGTGAGTGATATTCAGAAGGGTTGTCTAGGGTATAAAAGATGTTCAACATTATACCTGAGCCCATGGCTTTGAACACATGGGGCTTACCTACCAGAGTCTTGACTACTCCGCTCTGCCAGCCACTCCGAACCAAGATGCCACCGCGCCAAGCTCCCTGCAACTATAGAACAAGAAAACAGAAGATAACAATACAAAAACAAAAAAGGAAAACGAAAAAGTCGAACACCTACGATAAAGCTAACCGAGACAACCCAACTCTGAGGCTCTCAACAATAGAGCCGCTCCCTAAAAGAGAATCCACCACCCTGATCTGGCGCCTCCAAGAACACCTATCCGCGATCATAGACTCATTTAAGTTTAAGGCCTTCAAGTCCATCTTAAGCTGCTCCTCCCACGACCTCCTCGGTCTACCTCTCCTCCTCACCCCCCCTACCGAAAGACTCTCGACCCTCCTCGCTGGGGCTTCAGCCGGCCTCCTACGGACTTGACGAACCATCTCAACCTCCCTTCCCTAACTTTTGCAGAAAAAGGTGCCACCTCAAGCTCGCTCATAAAAACTGCATTCGGGATTCTATCCAACATCGTGCGCCCACAAGACCACCGCAACATCCTCATTTCAGCCGCTTCCAACTTGCTCTCGAGGGCCTTCTTCGCTGGCCAACACTCTGAACCATATAACATCGCAGGACGGATTGCCGCTCTATAGAATTTCCATTTCAACTTTAAAGGGACTTTCTTGTCGCACATCACCTCTGACGCTGCCCTCCACCTTAACCACCCAGCTCTGATACGCTGTGTAACATTATCTACAATCTCACCTTCCTTTTGGATAATCGAACCCAAATACTTGAACTTATCCGTTCGAGGGACGATCTGATCTTCGATCCGAACCTCCACCCCTTCCTCGTTATCCTCACCGCTGAAGTTACACCAGAGATACTCGGTTTTAGACCGGCTCATACGCAAGCCTTGGGACTCCAAAGTAGACCTCCATAACTCCAACTTCTCGTTCACCTCTCCCCTCGACTCCGCTATCAACACGATATCATCAGCGAAGAGCATGCACCATGGGACGTCATCTTGGATCCCTCTCGACATGACATCTATTATAAGGGCGAAAAGAAGAGGACTTAGGGCCGATCCCTGGTGGAGCCCAATCTCAACAGGGAAAAAATGAGAGTCACCCACTGGGGTTCTGACGCAAGAACTAGCTTCGGAGTACATGTCTTGAATCACCCTAACATAAGACGACGCAACTCTCCGCTCCTCAAGACTCTTCCAAATAGCTTCCCGGGGGATGCTATCATAAGCCTTCTCAAGATCAATGAACACCATGTGGAGGTCTTTGCGACATTCCCTGAACTTCTCCATTAGGCGTCTGACGAGGTGAATGGCCTCGGTCATCGATCTCCCAGGCATAAAGCCAAACTGATTCTCTGAGATTTCAACTTCTCTTCTAATCCGACATTCAACCACTCTCTCCCAAAGTTTCATAGTATGACTGAGTAATTTAATACCCCGATAGTTACCACAACTCTGAGCGTCGCCTTTGTTCTTGAAAAAAGGAACCACGATACTACGTCTCCACTCGGCTGGCATCTCATCGCCCATAAGGAGAGCATTGAACAGATTTGTTAGCCATTGGATGCCAACCTCACCAAGACAAAGCCACACCTCGATTGGGATCTGATCCGGACCAACAGCCTTCCCTCTAGCCATTTTTTGAAGGGCACCCTTGACTTCATCCTTGCTGATACGCTCACAGGAACCGAAAGAAAACACAGACGAACGAGAGACCTCTTCCTCCACTTTGGCACCACTCCTCCTAGCCTCATTGAAAAGATTACGAAAATACGAACTCAACCTCTCCTTAATAGCATCTTCATTCACCAAAACTTGGCCTGCCTCATCCTTAACAAACTTAACAGCACCCAGATCGCGCCGCCCTCTTTCCCTAGCTTTAGCTAGTTTAAAGATAGCATTCGCTCCTTCTTTGGTATCTAGGCGCTTGTAAAGCCCCTCATAAGCTTCACATTTGGCTTTCGCCACAGCTTTTTTCGCCTCTCGTCTTGCCACCTTGTACGCTTCCATCTTCAGAATCCTCTCCGCCACTGCACTAATCGACAAAAGCTCTTTAAAGAGCACAAGTTTAGCCTTTACTTTCTTTTGAACCTCCTCGTTCCACCACCACGACTCCTTCTGACCACTGAACCTTCCTGAGGAGGCCCCCACTACCTTCTCACCCACGCACCTAATAGCCTTCGCCACGTAGGTCCACCTACTGTTAGCATCTCCACCACGTGAAAAACAACCTTCGTTGGATAGAGAATCCCTGAATTCGGCCGCCTTCTCGCCCTTCAAATCCTTCCAAAGGATTCTAGGTCTGAACTCTCTCGACCTGCGCACCACTCGACCCCCCATGACTATATCCATGGCCAGCAGCCGGTGCTGAGATGCACACGCCTCGCTCCGGAACACCTTGCAATCCACGAACGCCCTAGCATCCCGACTGCGCAAAAGTATGTAATCGATCTGAGTGTTGTGCCCCCCACTACTAAAGGTGATGAGGTGTTCAGCCCTCTTCTGAAAGACAGAATTCACGATTACCAACTCCTGGGCAGTAGCAAACTCTAACAACGCGGACCCACCGACGTTCCTGACCCCGAAGCCAAAACCCCTGTGAGCGCTGGGGTAGCCATCTGACCTCTCCTCAATGTGACCATTGAAATCGCCAACCAATACTAAAAATTGGTCGTCCAGAATGCTTCCGACTAACTCATCTAAACAAACCCAGAAAGCCTCCTTCTCTGAATCGCCCAAACCGGCTTGAGGGGCATACGCACACACCACATTCACCACCTTCTCCCCAACCACGACCCTGACGGACATGATCCTGTCACTGCATCTCTTCACTTCCACGACGTTGTCTTTGAGATCCTTCGCCAACATAATACCCACTCCGTTCCTGGAGTTGGCAAGACCTGAGTACCACAATTTATACCCGTTCGCTTCTCTGGAGTGGGCCCCCTTCCACTTAGTCTCTTGAATACACGCCACATCCACTTTCCGCTTCTTCAACACGTCCACTAGCTCCAAAAATTTGCCCGTTAAGGTACCTAAATTCAAACTGCCAACACGTAAACTACGTGACATCATTAAAAATAGAAATACAAATGAAATATAAAATACAAAAAATAAAATAAAATACAAAAATAGAAATTAAAATAACAATATAAATATAACCGAAGTCAGAAAACAGAGTACAATAGGATGGGGTGGTCGTCTACAGGACCAAAACAAAACACGAAACCACAGCGAAGACAAGGGGGCTGTGATGGGGGGGGTGAACGATGGGGCTGAGGCCGGTGAACTGGAGGTTGAGAAAGCAGTTGCTAGTTGGTTGGAGAGTGTCGATGGAGGAAATATAAGGTGGGTACCGGAATTGAGGCCAACGTCTAGTGATGGTGCGGTGTTTAGTTGTGGCGAAAGCGGTTGTAAGCGATTTTGTGGATAGTGGGTTTAGTGAAGGTTGGGTGGCTGATGGAGCGAAATGGGGGATTGAGGAGGAACGAGGGGGGTGATTGGTGAGATCGAAATTTGTGGTATAGGTGGATTGTGGTTAGGGATGGTAAAGATGGCGGATTGGAGGGGAAGGACGAGAGCGATTGTAACACCCCCAGATCCGGGGTCCGGGATTGGGTCGTTACGGTCTTACTTTCCATGATTAATACTTTACTTGAGTCCATAATAAATAAATCACATGCTGTGACCCCACAATAATAACCACTCACACACACACAGTTATAGTCCCAGAGATGAAATTGAAATAAGTCTCACCTTACGGGTTTACGAATAAAAGTTATTACAAGCCAAAAGGATAACATCGTAAGTTTAAAGTTCTTGCCGTTGATTAACATTATTGATACATATAATTAAACTGGAAGCAAAAGCTGACTATCTGTGCTACCTCAGCAATGGCAGCAACAATATCAGCGGGGAGTCCTGTGGGACGGGTAACCTGCTTGCGCCGAGTGCGCCTTACACGAGCCATGAGACCTAGCTGTTTTTGTGACATAATAATAAGCAAGGGTGAGCAATAGCCCACCAACAATAATATAACTGCATAGGTATATATATATATATATATATATATATATATATATATATATATATATATATATATATATATATATATATATATATATATGACAGTTCAAAAATATAGTTTGAAACCATATGCCATGCATTAACGAAAATAGTGCCAGATCAATATAAAGGATGAAGTTACAAGGTAACTCAAAACATATTCATATTTTGTGGGGATATCTGCACTGTCAAATATAAGCCAGATCATCAATTTTCATGATAAGGGAACATGCAGGAAGAATGCTGCAATCCCAGTTCAAACATTTTCAGCATTACCCACAATGGTAATGTTATAGAATATTCTTCAAATTTGGGTGATGAACTAATACGGGAGCTTGCCGCGCCAGGAGCCACAACATCTACGATGATCAGTCGCATGTCATGCTCCCCATCATTTGTTCTCTACATGTAGAAGGAATTACCGACGGATCGCCCGCCCTCTGGAACCCCCCGGCCAACGGTTGGGCCATTGCTGGACCGGCGCCACTCGGCCACTTACGCGTCTCCTAGTTTAATTAACATCCATAACTTTGAAATGTAAAGTTCGTCCCCCTTTCCCCAAGTATAGCACTTGTTGATAGGACTCCATAAGGTAGTCATATCTAGTTGGAAAGGAAAATTCACCAATATTTTCCAAGCCGAGGCTTGTTAATGGATACCAACTTGTTCCAACATTCTACCCCTCGAATGATGAGAGGGTACACAGGATTCCATGAATAATAGCAACCAAGTTGCGAGTGAAACGAATAATTTATGACCGGGCAGTCACAAGATAAATAACATTTCCCAAGTAAGGTTCTCTTATTATTTGAAAGGCAGGATTGAACGAAGAGTAGATTTGGAGAACCTTCCTTGATAATATAATAATAGTATTAAGCCTCTGAAATAATTTATAAAATATTCGAAGGTCAATTATACTATGTGAATGAAGTAATTCGTTTTCGAAATGAGTTAGAAGAATTAAATAAATATTCCAAGAATATTTATTAAATCATAGATATTTGAAAAGTGTTGCTCGGAATAATCTTTGAATAAATATTCAGGATAATATTCATTGAACGAATAATGAATATTCAAATTGATAATAATGGTATTTATTGATGAAATAATCGTCAAATGAATATCCGAAATAATATTCATTGAATAAATAATGAATATTCAACTTAAGAATGATACTTGTTGATGAAATAGTTATCGACTGAATATTTGAGACAATATTCATCAAACAAATGATGAATATTCGACTTAATAATATTTATCGAATAACTGGAGTTCGAATCAATGCTCAACTAATATTTATAAAATAAACAGAGCTGAACGAATATTCGAAATAATATTCATTTAAATAAATAAGGCTCGAATGAATATTAAAATAATATTCATTAAATAAATAAATAAACTCGAATGAGTATTCAAGATAATATTTATCAAATGATCTCCAAGGAATATCTCAATAATATTCACCAGATAATAAATGGGAAATATTTACTTAATTATTTTCCTCTGAAAGTAATATCTATATATATCAAGAATTATCGACTCCCGGTCTACAATCGAAGAATGAGATTCACTGCCCTTCGATTAAGGGTCTAAATAATTTCCGGCTTATAACTGATATATATCTATCTAGCTTATAAGCCAACAATAAATCAGGGAACAAGTATCACAATATAACTTGAAATTAGGCATGCATGCTATGGCATATGTATAACAGAAATCATATATATATATATTCACAACAACAGTCTTTAAAAAGGTTTGAAAACTTGCCTGGTGGTAGAGTAGGGGTAGCGTGTCCGGGGTCTGCTCGGCGATCTATAAATAATCAAAGTATCCGAGATTAACCACTTAACACATTTTAAAAAGCTAAGTATAAACTTAACTTAAATCGAAACACGATCTCAAGTTATCTCGTTATACCCCTTTCATTGTAACTCTTTTTATCACCGATACGATTCGATATTTGTTCGCTACTACGACATGTCATTATGCTTACACTTGGTGTATACTTAAGTCGTATAAGTTCTAAGGTCGAAGAATTATACTTCGAGTCTTATCGAGTATTTTCTAAGTGGTTTTCTTAAAGTTATAATCGAATGTCCGTTTTAGGGGTTCGTTCGTACTTAACCTCGATTCGAACATTTTTATAAAATCGGAAAACGATCCTTTTGACATGCGGTCTTCTCCCACACCTTCCTTTTTATCTCTATTATTAAATTATCAAAATATACCACTGATTTCGCAATATTACAGGGATCCAATTTCAGTTACGAACTTTTGTTTACGGTTTCGAACCACTTTTACGAATTAAATCATAACTCCTAAACCGTAAGTCCATTTCATACGAACTTTATATCAAAACGAAGCTTGTAACATGATCTAGCTAATCATGGCATAAGTTGAAGCTATGCAGTGAGTTTTATCTACTGTCAAGTTCGGATTTCAAGGTTAAACGAAAATCGGGCATTACGACGGCTATAAATCGAGCGTTCTACTAATCGTAACACTAAAACCAAGCCACACCGGGCACCAATACAACTTATACATATGATTCTCATCTCAACAAGCTCAAGAACACAATATTGTACCAACATAATCATCATCTCTTAAATCCATTAGATCTACCACATAATCATGATTATAACATCACTAACATGCTCCTAACACTTAAATCCATCAAGAACATGCAAAAACTCAAAGTAGACCTAGGGTTTCAAGATCATTATACCTTCTTGAGAGTGTGATATGGACTTACAAAGCTTGGTATGGTCCTTGTCTAGCTTTAACAAACCTAAGATCAACCAAAGAATCATGAAAATCAAAGTTAGTTCTTGAAGAACACTATTCATCCTCCTCTTTAATGATTTTTTTGAAAATGGAAAAAGAAGAGATTGAAGCTAGGATTTTGAGGAGATCATTTTTATGAAATGTAAGACTCACCATAAAAATTACAAGATCAAATGATAGTTGGAAGTAGGGTTTTGGTTTTTGAATTTAAGGTGAGGCCGAATGGAATGAAAAATGGAGGGGGGGAGAGTTGTTTGCTTTTCTCTTGCTTTTGCTCTCATCAAATCTTGAATTATTGATGAGATGATAAGATAATATCTTGATAAAGTTGCTTTATTAAAGTGATGATGTATAGCATGATGTAATGGCAAGACAAGTGTTGGATTTGTGGTGGTTTTAAGGCTAACTAAGTAGTTGTCTTGCTAAACACTTAGTTTCATCTCTAAGGTGCTAGTTCCTTGGTTTCTAGTTTAGTTACTAGATATTTTCTAGTGGCTTGCACAAGACTCTTGCTCCCTCTGCTTGTTTCTTTGTCCGTTTATTGCTTAATTCTTTGATCATTCGAGGGAATAACTCATTCGTTTCTAGTTAGGGTTTTACCGAAAACCTTCTTAATAATTATAATACCATCCTCCATCTTACTTAATACTTCTCGAATTTAAATTCCTTAATTCCCTTTTATAAATCCTTAAGTCTTGCAGTGTCCAGGGAAATCTCGGAGAAAATAAAAGTGCTCTTTTTCTGAATCCGACAGCTTTTACATACACTTATTTTTCCTCCTGGATCACTAATACGAACTCAGAAATCCGTTCCGAATACCGGGTATAACATTATTATAATAATATTCCAAATTCCACCAAAATCACTATTCATCACTTATTTTTATTTAATTCCTATAATTAGGAAAATGAACCTGGTTCACCCTCGAGTGTTCCTTAACCTTTTTACGGAACCGCTGGACTTATAATAGATATTGATTTGGATGACACAAGAATAATCTTACTTGAAGTAATGTACTTATATCCTTAGGAGATAGATCATTCTTATCTATGCTGTCAACCAAAAGTATTCTGCATGACATATAAATAATTGAATTCAAATCCATTCCATTCATTTAATAGACATTCGTTACATCGCAGTCATAACCACTATTCATTCCCATATTATTACATAATCAAAAGTTTTAATTCTATCAAAAATCCGGGTTCTTATAGTCTCCCCTCCTTAAAAGGATTCCGTCCCGGAATCAGCTTGAAAACAAATGGGGGTACTTTTCCATCATTGCACTTTCTAGCTCCCAGGTTGATTCTTCTATGTTGTGGTTCTGCCATAAAACCCTTACAAGCTTGATGACCTTGTTTTGGAGCACTTGATCTTTTCTGTCTATGATTTCCACCGGTTGCTCTACATAGGTCAAATCTGGTTGCATGTCCACGTGCTCATATTCCACTATGTGCTTGGCATCTGGGTTATATTTCCTCAGCATTGAGACATGGAACACATTGTGCACTTGCTGCAGGTTCGGGGGTAATGCTAGTTCATAAGCTAGCTCTCCAATACGTCTTAAGATCTCAAATGGTCCAATATATCTAGGGCTCAGCTTCCCTTTCTTTCCAAACCTCATTAAACCCTTCCAAGGAGACACTTTCAGGAACACTAGGTCCCCCACTTCATATTCTTTTCCTTTCCGAGCTAAGTCGGCATATTTCTTTTGTCGATCCTGTGCTGCTACCAGTCGACCTCTGATTAAATCTACTGCATCTTTTGTTCGTTGGACCATCTCAGGTCCGAGCATCTTTCGCTCTCCGACTTCATCCCAATATAGGGGAGATCGGCATTTTCTTCCATAAAGGGCCTCGTAAGGCGGCATTCCTATGCTTGAATGAAAACTATTGTTGTAGGAGAACTCAATCAATGGCAAGTGATCATCCCAATTTCCTTTAAAGTCTATAGCACAGACTCTCAACATATCTTCTAGTGTCTGGATGGTCCTTTCACTTTGCCCGTCTGTCTGGGGATGGTAAGCTGTACTCATGTTTAGCCTGGTTCCCACACAGTCCTGAAAGCTCCTCCAAAACCTAGAGTTAAATCTGGGATCTCTGTCGGATACTATGGCGACTGGGACTCCATGTCGCGCCACTATCTCTTTGAGGTAGATGTCTACAAGCCTATCAACCGTGTACCTTTCGTTGATCGGTAGGAAGTGAGCTGACTTTGTTAGTCGGTCTATAATCACCCATATGGCATCATGATTTGCTTTGGTCCTTGGCAAACCTACTACGAAGTCCATAGCTATATGTTCCCATTTCCATTCGGGAATCTCTAAGGGGTGCAGAAGTCCACTGGGCCTCTGGTGCTCTGCTTTCACTTTCTGGCAGGTCAAGCATTTGCTTACCCACTCTACCACGTCCTTTTTCATGTTGGGCCACCAATAGTACTCTTTCAAATCTCTATACATCTTGGTGCTACCGGGGTGCACTGAGTATCCTGAGTTGTGTGCCTCATAAAGAATTTCTTCCTTGAGTTCCTGATCGTTTGGGACCTATATCCTCCACATATATCTCATGATCCCTCCTTTATCTTTTTCACACTTGATTTCTTCCCCAGTCATTAACTCCTTAGTCGAGTTCTTTTCTGCTTCCATCATTTGCTCCTGGCATAGTCTAATCTTTTCCAACAATGGAGGCTGGATTCGAATTTCCATCAACTTTTCTTGACCTTCTCCAGGTGTCTTAATCTCAATTTCCAGTTTCTCAAAGTCTTTTATCAATTCTTTCTCCGTAGTTATCATTTTGAGCTTCTCTTTCCTACTAAGGGCGTCAGCCACCACATTGGCTTTGCCCGGGTGGTAACGAATCTCACAGTCATAATCCTTGATTAGCTCTAGCCATCTTCTCTGGCGCATGTTAAGCTCTTTCTGCGTAAAAATGTACTTGAGGCTCTTATGGTCAGTGTAAATCTCACACTTCTCTCCATACAAGTAGTGCCTCCAAATTTTTAAGGCAAAAACAATTGTTGCTAATTCCAGATCATGGGTGGGGTATCGGATCTCATAATCCTTCAATTGTCTTGACGCATATGCTATTACCTTGTCGTGCTGCATAAGCACACATCCCAATCCTTTATGCGAAGCATCACTGTAAATTACGAAATCTCCTTTTCCATCAGGCAACGCCAACACTGGGGCCGTTACCAACCTCTTCTTCAGCTCTTGAAAACTCTTCTCGTATTTTTCAGTCCATTCAAATTTCTCAGTTTTACTGGTAAGCCGAGTTAGCGGAGCTGCGATCTTCGCAAAATCTTGCACAAATCGTCTATAATATCCGGCCAGTCCGATGAAACTCCTTACCTCTGTTGGAGTGGTTGGTCGTTCCCAATTTGAAACTGCCTCTATCTTGGAGGGGTCAACTAGCACCCCTTCTCTGTTGATTACGTGCCCTAAAAATTGCACCTCATTTTTACAGAACTCACACTTTGAGAATTTGGCATATAATTGCTCCTTCCGGAGCGTCTCTAAGGTTATCCTCAAATGTTCAGAGTGTTCTTCCTCTGTCTTTGAGTAAATCAAAATATCATCAATAAAGACTATAACAAACTGGTCCAAATATTCCTTGAACACTCTATTCATTAAATCCATGAAAGCTGCTGGGGCGTTGGTCAATCCGAATGACATCACCAAGAACTCATAATGTCCATACCTAGTACGGAATGCAGTCTTTGGAATATCTTCAGGTTTAATCTTTAGTTGGTGATATCCGGTTCTCAGGTCAATCTTAGAGAAATACACAGCTCCTCTTAGCTGGTCAAACAAATCGTCAATCCTGGGTAACGGGTACTTATTCTTTATGGTCAGCTTGTTCAACTCTCGATAGTCGATGCATAACCTCATACTCCCGTCCTTTTTCTTGACAAACAACACTGGTGCGCCCCAAGGCGACACACTGGGTCTTATCATACCCTTATCTAACAATTCCTGCAATTGCTTGGCTAGCTCTTTCATCTCCACTGGCGCCAATCGGTACGGGGCCTTGGAAACTGGCACCGTCCCCGGGGCTAATTCGATAGCAAACTCAATTACTCTATCTGGTGGTAGTCCGGGAAGATCTTGAGGAAACACGTCTTCAAATTCGTTAACTACCGGAATATCTTGTATCTTGGGCGCCTCTTTCTGGGTGTCTATAACGTAAGCTAAATAAGCTTCGTTCCCTTTTCGTAGTAGTCTCTTGGTCTGCGCCATGGTTAGAATAGTCTGGGTCTGTCGTATCCCTTTAAACACTATTTCCTTCTTTCCTGGGGTTTTCAACTTAACCTTTTTCCCTTTACAATCTATTTGCGCATTATTACGAGACAACCAGTCCATTCCCAAAATAACATCGAATTCCCCTAGCTTAAAAGGAATCAAATCCTCACAGAAGGATTGTCCTCCTATTTCTATTTTGCAATTGGGGTGAATCTGATTAACTGGAACGACTTCCTGATTAGCTATCTCTACTTGCCAAGACTCCCTTAGCGGTTGAGTTTTAAGTTTCAATTTATGCGCAAAATCTCTAGATATAAAAGACTTAGTTGCTCCAGAATCAAACAAAACATTTGCACTGACTGAATTGAGGGAAAATGTACCTGCTATCACCTCTGCGTCCTTTACGGCATCTTGCACTGTCATGTTAAAAGTTCTAGCAGTTGGTGGCCTGTTGGAGGCAGCTCTGCTTGCCCCCGATGCTGCTGGCTTATTCATTGGGCAATCCCTCCTCATGTGACCCTGACGACCACACTGGAAACAAGTAGTGCCCCTACTGGTAGCAGGAGTAACCGGGGTACACTGGTGGGCGTAGTGGCCTATTCGTCCGCACTTATAACAGGTTATCAATTTCTGGTTACACTCTCCTGGGTGTTTCTTCCCACAAGTGGCACATACTGGCAGTGGGGGTCTGGAAAGGTTGGAACGGGACACCCCTGCCTGCTTGCCGCCCTGGCTCACAGTTGCACTCACAGATGGTTTAAACCCTACACCCTTCCCAGGTAGGGAAACTGCTCCTCGGTTGAACCTATTTGGGGGTCTTCCTCCTGCGAAACCTCCGTCCATGCTGGCATGCTTTCTCTTTAATCCCCCTTTTTCTCTTTCTCTTTGCATCTGATCACTCCCTGCTTCCACAATGGTTGCCTTTTGTACCAAGGTGGCATAATCTGTAATCTCTAGAACCGCCACTCGATTCTGAATCCATTGTTTCAACCCCTGCTGAAACCTGTTAGCCTTCTTCTCCTCAGTATCTACAAATTCCGGTACAAACCTTGATAACTCAGTAAACTTGGCTTCATAATCGGCCATCGACAAGTTATTCTGCTTTAGCTCTAGAAACTTAAGCTCCATCTGGGTTTTCATAAACTTTGGGAAATACTTTTCTAGAAACAATTGTTTAAACCTATCCCAGGTTACAATAGCATCGGTCTCCATATTCTTCTTAGCTTCCCACCAATAATTGGCCTCTCCTTTTAGCAAGTAGGTAGCAAAGACAGTCTTTTGGGCTTCCTCAATACTCAGAATCTCGAAAGATTTCTCCATTTCCTTGACCCAGGCCCTTGCCTCTACGGGGTCAGCCGATCCGTGAAACTCTGGGGGTTTGAGGGACTTGAAGGCCCTAAAGGAATTGGCCACAGTGGTATTGTTTCCTTGGGGTGGTTGGGGATATTGGTTCAAATTTTGCCTTAGTAGATCCATAAATTGTCCCATGGGGTTTCCGCCCTGGTTCTCCCCCTGATGCTCGACTTCAGTTTCCCCTTCTTCTATTTCCTCTTCAAACTCTGCAGTATAGAAAGTTTCATCCCCCATCCCATAATGGGAATCCTCCTGCTCATTATAGTCCTGATCCTGTTCTTCATTATACTCAAAATTTTCCTCATGTTAATTGTGACTTTCTTGGTCAGTAGATTCGTGAGGGTTAGCCCTAGTACCCATTCTTCTCGGAGGCATTTTACTGAAAATTTGGACAATATACATTAGGTTTATTCACCTATTTTAGAGGGTTTTCATCACAATATCGATGCATAAATGGATTTAGGATCCCACAGTTCTATATATCATGGTAGTTTTAGTCGAAAGCAATACGGGCAGATATAATATAATAAACTAGTGATCGCGTCATAAGAAAACTGAAATGACTGAAAAGGGAAATAAATATATACCAAGTACCAAACGGTACAATATCCGACATACAACAACAGTTTTAAAAGAAATACAACCGTCCGAATAATAACTAGTCAAAAGTGAGATAAGCTGTCTATCTGTCTAGTCTTCAACAGGGAACTACAAGCTGAAACTATCCCTACCAAAAGTTGGCACTACTATGCCGTACAATACTAGACAACTAGACCAATACATCACTAACACTGCAGTCAGCCACGACGGTGGGCCAAATCTCGAACCCTCCTCATAGCAAGGCGGAAAATCTCCTCTGCATCAGCCCTGGATACCATGCCATGCCCATCACTGGGTAACTGTCGCACCCTCACACGGGCCCTCAGCTCTATTCCGGTCACCTGCTAAACACTTAGTTTCATCTCTAAGGTGCTAGTTCCTTGGTTTCTAGTTTAGTTACTAGATATTTTCTAGTGGCTTGCACAAGACTCTTGCTCCCTCTGCTTGTTTCTTTGTCCGTTTATTGCTTAATTCGTTGATCGTTCGAGGGAATAACTCATTCGTTTCTAGTTAGGGTTTTACCGAAAACCTTCTTAATAATTATAATACCATCCTCCATCTTACTTAATACTTCTCGAATTTAAATTCCTTAATTCCCTTTTATAAATCCTTAAGTCTTGCAGTGTCCAGGGAAATCTCGGAGAAAATAAAAGTGCTCTTTTTTCTGAATCCGACAGCTTTTACATACACTTATTTTTCCTCCTAGATCACTAATACGAACTCAGAAATCCGTTCCGAATACCGGGTATAACATTATTATAATAATATTCCAAATTCCACCAAAATCACTATTCATCACTTATTTTTATTTAATTCCTATAATTAGAAAAATGAACCTGGTTCACCCTCGAGTGTTCCTTAACCTTTTTACGAAACCGCTGGACTTATAATAGATATTGATTTGGATGACACAAGAATAATCTTACTTGAAGTAATATACTTATATCCTTAGGAGATAGATCATTCTTATCTATGCTGTCAACCAAAAGTATTCTGCATGACATATAAATAATTGAATTCAAATCCATTCCATTCATTTAATAGACATTCGTTACATCGCAGTCATAACCACTATTCATTCCCATATTATTACATAATCAAAAGTTTTAATTCTATAAAAAATCTGGGTTCTTACAGCGATGTCGAGGAGGTGGTTGAATGGTGATAAAGATGAATGTGCAGAGGTAGTAGCGGAAAAGAAAGGCCGGAGTTGGTGTAGCTGCGGATGGCTGCAGCTGGATTCGACGAGGAGAAAAGAAAACGAGGCGTGAAGAGGCGCAGGTGATGATGGTTGCGGACGATTGTGAATGCGAACGGAAAACTAAAAGTGTTATAGAAGTTACACTAGGGAATAAAAACAATAGATACCGGAAGCAAAAGCGAAAGTGAAAGTGCAGATTATGGACATGAGTGAAATGGTACACCCTACAGAGGCTTCTCAAACCCATTATCTGAATATAATTTTTACACAAGCCTGGGCTCTTGATTCTTATAGGTGTACACATACACATCATAGCAATTAAAATTCACACACACAAATGAAATAGGAGGCTCCAACAAGATTTGAATTTTAAATACTCTCAACTTCACTTCCTTCTTGGTCTTTGACTTTGAGTATGGCCTCTGACTCTCTCAGTCCTCCAGAACAAACAAACATACTCAAAGTCAAAGATCAAGAAGCCTATAAATGCTTCAAGGAATGCCGAGCAAACCAATCCTTTTTTTACACTAGCATGTCAACATGTAAGCTAAAAAGAAAACTAATCTGCTCGGCATGTCGAGCTATCTAGTCAGTGCAAGTTGTTCAATATAGCAACTCGAGTTTGTCTCTTCCAATTGGATGAGTTAGGTTCAATAAGCTTACATCCACAAACCACAATCAAATTCAGATTCAGATTACAAGACAGAAAAGTGAAAACACAAACTCAAACCATTTGAGTCATTTCACTAGTACAAACTTATCATGTTGAAATTAATACACTACGCCATAAACAGCCTACGGTAACACCACGACTGTGTTACCTTAGACCCTAAAAAACGTTACCAAAGGCCAAAAAAAGGCTAAGGTAACACCTTAGCTGGGATAGTTTTGTTCTATGTAACCTTTGGGGTCTAAGGTAACACCTCGACACACATAAGCTAACATAGGCAAATTCGTTACCATAGACCTATAAGGTAACACACTAAGCAATTCTATAGCAACACCAAATCTATGTTACCTCAGATGTTATAATTTTGCAAAATTATTAATTAATTATGTGGGTCCCACATGTGGGCCCCACTAACATTGTCTATTTTAAAATTAATAATTCAAATTTAATCATTTTTCTACCATTTCCTTCCTCTAATATTCATTAAAAAAATGCATGGATACAACAAAAAAAATAAAAAACAGACAAATGTCATTAATTTAAAGAAAAATTTATAAATCGTACAACGGATTACATTTACTTAAACATCCCAACAAAAACTAATCTATCCCCACATAAGGGACTAACATCAAAACTTGACTAGATAAGTTGCAGCATATCAATTCATAATAAATATGAATGACCAAAACAGTGTCACAAGAGAGACCACTAAACCGCTTTCTTGCAACTGCATTGTGAAGTAGCTGCTGCTGGAAAAAGATAAGTTCCCCTTCTACTTCGTTACTCTGAACAACTTCAGATGGCCTGCATAGTAAACCAGAGAACATCAATTCTCCTGTAATTAATTTTATAATACTAAAACATACCAGCTTTGTAATTAATTATACAAAGTCAAGCTTACATATAACTTATTAAATCTCACACACTTGAATATATAATTAAAATGTCACTGTATCTTGGTATCCGACAAGAGCAAGCAGCACACATCTTGATTGAATACTTTAGCAAGTGATTTTCTATCTAATAAGACCTTACAGAAAGTTAATAATTTTATTGAACCACCAAATACTATATAGTTTCTAACATACCGCAGATAATACCGCAGATATGGTTAGAATTGATACTTCTCTGACTTCACATTGCCAAGTTAAGATTGCACACCATATATTATACAGAGACACAATACCCTATACCTTTTCACCATCTCACTGAACTAGTTAATTAAGGAAAATATATAGATTAGCACGACAATATTACTTCGTGCTTAGATGCTTAGTAATAGTAAAGTCTCCAAGCGTACTCACTATGTTTCTAAAGCAAGAAGTTCTCCAGCCAGACAAAAGTAAATGCTGTGTAACTACTGTGTTAATAAAATATATATCCCCTGTGTCCATCTCTTTTACTATATTTACTTCGTAACTCAATCACATACAATCAACAATAAATTTCATCTTTGTACTTTTACTCTCTAGCAAGGCACAAGGCAAGTCTCAAGCTTCCAAAAATACAAGTCTACCACAATTATTAAGTACCATGGAGCATAGTAATAAGTTTATAACTGTAAATTCCACAGATGTCAAAAATCTTAGAAAAAAGTATACTTGACGAAATCAGTATATACCTTAAGTTTTGCTCTCTCACGAATTAGAGTGAGGGACGCATCTATAACACGTTTTTCACTTTATATAAACTAATGCAGAAAACTTTTGTAATGCACTTTTAACAAATTTGTTATCCACTGGATATATCCAACTAAAGAACTCAATAGTATTTACAAGTCAGATAACAATATAAGGAACTTACAATGTGTCCTATATTTTAATGACCGGAAGAGGGAAGATATGGAAATCCAGAATTTTAGGTGAGAAAATTCAGGTGCCAGTTAAATGGACTCGAAGTATAAAATCCAGAATATTCGTAGAAAAGATTCAGACAACTATTTTGACTGTCATTCACTAGCCTCTTAATTTTTTACACATCACATATTGAGGAGTGCGTTATCTATTTATTTAAGCAACATCTAAGTAAAAAAATAACAGATAAAAAATTATATAACCTGTATTTCAGAGTATACATCCATGCAATGCCAACTTTGACATAGTTTTTCCAGGAGTATTTAAGTGTTTTGTAAGGACCATGAGGTGGCTCCCAAATAGCAAAACCCAACTGCAAATATGAATGAGATTTTAGAAGAAAGATATAAATTGTACAAGTTTAGGTTAAAGTAGAATCCATGACAAAGGTTATTGCAGGCACTGAGTTTTGCAAATACTATATTATAGATAAGAAAAAATAGCTCAGCTACTACGTACATATATTCCTACTGCCTACCTCAATTATTTTCCAATTTTAAGGGATATTAAAAAAACATAAAAAAAAAACATGCTTGATCACCGATGGACCGGATTCGTATAACATATAAGCATACCAATAACTGATGGACAGGGATTATAAGCTTACCTTTTAAAGGCCACTGGTTCAGATGGCTTTTGTCATCTTCAAGAGGGCCAATACAGAATGTCTCTTTCAGATCACCTGCATGTAAGATGGTTGATGGAGTCAACACAGAAAATGTGAACCGACAAGGTCAAAAAATGGCTGAGCTTTTAAAAATAGAACTTTGGAAATATATTAATATTTATAGGCTTCAATGATCCACAAATGTAATATCTGAATATGTGATAAGTCCTCTGTCCAATATGAACCAGTAAGGAGAAAGTAAGAGGTGGCCTTTGATCCCTGAAAACTCAAAAAACACAAAATAAGGACATGTAAATTTATCCCTGAAGAATAACATTTATCTTTTTCTTCGAGCATTTGGGTACCATGTGTCAGGTCGTCTAAAATCAACAAGAAAAAGTTTCATTTCGAAATAGCATACAGATTAACACACATAATAAATCAGGATAATGGAAATTGAACGTATATCAAGTAGGCACGGTACAAAATTCTTACGTGAGGTCAGTGAAATCAAACTTTGTTGAAGAACTTGAACTGTTGTGCCTTAACCAAGTGGAAAGACTGAGATTTAATCCATTGTAGAGCCAACACGGTTCAATTGTTTCTATAAATGTGGGAGAGCATCAAACAAAGAGATCACTATGTGTTTGCATTATCAGGAACAAGTGACCGTAACATACAAAATAGCATTCATAAATAAAGTTTCCTAAACCAAAATAATAGTTTCAATATACAGTATATAAAAATCCCAATTTTCAATTAATATTTATAAGAAAGGCCAACTGCAAAACTAACAAGTTGACTTGTTTTTATATAAACAGAAAACCGCAATAAATATTGTTCACTTACTTTTTTAAAAAAAAACCAAAATTGCAAGACGGATAGTGTGACAGATTATTCAAGAACAAAGAACACAACAATAAAAACAAAAATGACTAAAAAAAATATCATACATCAACCAATTCAAGGAAACCCATTGATTGACTGTGTATGGAAATCTTGGTCTTCCTCCCCAATCAACCTGAAGTGTACACGAATGGCACGCTTGCAAACAGCCATAAATTGAAGGAGAGCGGCAATGAGTTGCTGTAGCTCCTGTGACCTCAACCTTGTAGCTGGCTCACATGACAAGAAAGTTGTGCATACACTGAGGACACCATATAATGCTACACAATTCCAGATCGATAAAACAACACAAAAAGGCGAAGAACAAAAAGAATACCTAACACCGACATCACCAATAATCCTAATAGCCATACCAGGAGAAAAGCCAGCAAGACCAGACGAAAGATTCACATAACCCAGTACTAATACATACACGAGGGAGTCAGAGAGAGGGGTAGAGACCACCTAACCTAAGCACGAAGATAATACAAAAATTGCAGGCATATACCCTAAATTAAAAACCTAAAGTGATGTTAGAGATGGTTATACCTGAGATTAAAGCCAAATGAAGCAACCAAAATTATTGAATCTAAATGAAGCTTGAACCCGAATATGTTGCAACCCGAGCAAAGATTGAACCCCGATTGCCTTAATTGAACCCATCTCAAATTTTAAAGAAAGAATTTTAATATAACCCCAAATTGTACTCTTGTTCGTAATCCGTCCAAACCCTAATTAGATTTAGAGAGAGATAAGGGTGAGGCAAGAGAGATAAGACTAAGGTCCAAGGCGGCAGAATGAATTAGTGAAAAAAATGCGGTTGTTATGCCGCTCATATAATTCATCTACTCCCTTTATCGTTTTCAATTATTAACGTAACATTTTGATTGTTCGACACATATTTAAAGGTATATTTTTAAAATAGTCATATAATTTATTTTTGATTGCTTTCACATTAAATAATAATTTAAATTTATTATACCTTGTTATTTTTTTCAATAATTTTATTGATGAATTTAATTAAATTTTAAATATTACTTTATTTTAAGATATTTTAAATAAAATTATTAAAAAATATATTGATATTGTAAAAATATAAATAATTCAAGTATATGATAGAATATTATTTTTATAATAATAAATTCAATGACTTGATTAAAATTATTGAATTTTAAATTTTAATAATTATTAAATCGTTAATTATAAATAAAATTCAAAAATATGTTAATTATATTCTAAGGTAACACAACCCATGGTGTTACTAAGTTTAACACCTTCCACGGCTATGGTAACATACCTTTAAAGATATGGTAACACCAAAACTAGACTGTTGTAGTAGGTCCAAAAATTCATAACTAAGATAACACCCGAAATTGTAATACCCCCTAAATGTTGTAGTAAGCTGTTTATGACGTAGTGATAGCAAAGCACAACTTTGCTTGTTTTAAATTTCTGTTTCTGGTTAAACTTGTTTGAAACAAAATAGTAAGTCAATAAAAACATCCATAGATACTAGCAAAGTAACACTTATGTTTAATAAGGTCAGTTACTCCAGTTTCATATTTACCTTTGGGGTGGTCAACCAAGATAATATAACATGTAAAGAACAGTAGTCACAGAACCATAACAAAAGTTCATCTCTTTAGCATATTCTTTTAAAATGATAAAATGAGAAGGATTGCTGCACAAACGAAGTCTACAGTACAATTTCAAAAACAACACACATAAAAATTTCAAAAACAACCTACAAAAAGACCTAATTCTTCTACACATTTCACAAACTTCATCATACGTGATAAATGGGCCATTTAGCTTACTGAGCGCTGACGTTCTGCGGACAATAACGACTCCATGGTTTTCAAAAGGGCATTCTTCTCTGCCAACTCAGCTTTTAACCTTGCAATTTCATCTGTAGCTGCAACTGATAAGTGATTTTATTCAGTTCACGTAGGAATACAAGTTCTAGTCATCCAGATTGATCATGTGACAAAGTCAATTTTACCTGCTAAAGCCCCTTGTCCCTTACTCCCACTACTATGAGCATGCTGGATCTGCTCATCTTTGACAATCTTTCTCTCTTTTGGCACCTGCTTTTTTTTCAGAGGTTCCTTAACCCATGCTGTGTTACAAAGGTGAAAGTAATCTGGATTTAATACATCAAAAAAAAAAAAAAAGAACTTCTGACAAGTATTATGACAGTAATCTGGCTTTCACTAGAAACTTCTCATTTTTATATCTCTTAGTTGAAATATATGACAAAGTTGCGTTACATGCTGATAACACGCGATCTGCCTTTAAACAAGAAACTTCGGTTTTTTAATCTCTTATTTGTAATCTCTCAAAGTTGTTTTACATGCTGAACACCAGCGCTACGTGCCATTCAGAGTAGCACGAATGCACAAAACACCTTGAGGGTAGCGCATAAAACACATCATGGTTTTTTTATATATAATGAGGACTCGGGTAAGAGAGAGGGAGGGAGGGAGACTATTCCCATTTATGATAAAAGTTCAAACCCAACAGAATTAAAAGTAACCCATAGCCGTAGTAACTGTGTGAAATAACGATAGTAATTTAGTAAACCAGGGAGTACCACTAAAGCGCCAACAGCATTTGGCAACAAACATCACTTCAGAAGTAAATAACTAAACTGAAACAATCACATAAGGTTGATTACATACACCGATTTGCCACAAGGCCCACAAATGTGATATGATTAACATCAAAAGAGAGATGGATTATATGGTGACAGGTGACTCACTGTCAAGACCCCAGGAGATTACTCAAGAGTCTATTAGAAAGATAATTATAGTAAGTACAAGAGTAGTTCAGCAGCACTAGTAGAGAACTAGCCACAGTTTGGTATTTACACAGTTACTTAGTTGGAAAATATACACCGTTGTACATTAATAGATTGAGAATCAATGGCAAATAGTGATATAACACTAACAGTTCTTAATCAATTATATAAAATAAGCATCTAAAGGCAAATAGGAACAGGAAACCAATAAAAAATATGGAATGAAGAAAAGAAACTACAGAGAGCAAAGAGGGAAATGGAGGACATACAGTCTGGAACGGAGCCAAAAGCACAGCACCGGATGAAATAGCCAGTATTGTAGAAGGGAGTGCGAATTCTGAAGGAGAAAGACGCTAAAGTCCGGAAATGAGTAGATTTAGAAGCAGGTAACTCCACCTCCTCGAAAACATATATCCAAACACCACGGCAATAAGGTTGATGATGGGTGCGGTTGTAAGTACTGATAAGCGGGGAAGTGAGCACAGAGCAAAAGAAGCGTCCCCCCAAGTGGAAAAGTTCTCTCCATTCACAGGCATCCAGCTCAAGTAACAAAGGGATGTGGTCCAATCTAGTCATAACCTGCCTATTTTCGGGGGAGAAACAAGGGCTATCGAGCAACCTAGAGGGGTCATCTAAAAAGAGAGGACCTCTTTTAACAATTTGTACGAAATCTTCTTCTTGTTCGTCAAGGCGGTTGGCGTTTGCTTCATACTCAGTTCCATACTTCCAGGTTCCAAAACCAGTGAGATAGTAAAGGGAGTCATGGACACAGAGGGAACCATAGGGGAAGCAGGATGAAAGGCTGGATTGTGGGAGGGAAGACACCCACTTATGGGTGTAGAGGTCGAAGATGAAATTGAGCTGGGTAAGATAATTCCCCACCAAAACGTACCTATCCCTTAACAGGGTTGCAGTATCACACCAAACTGCGTCTGGCGTTTCGCCGAATGGCAGGGGCGGGTCAGGCAGGACATACCACTTATCGGCTATAGGGTCATACTTCTCAAAGATACCGCTGCTACCCGCAAGAGAATTAGAATCACAACCTTGAAGAGAGGATCCTAGAGCATAAATCATGCCATGAGCGGAGAAGACGCAAGGGGTCTCCTTGGGAGCGTTGAGAGAAGCTGCAGTGCGGAGGCCTAATTTGGGGTGATTAATGTCGAAAAAGTAAACAGAAAGCTTGAATTCATCAGAGATAGGGGGTTGGGCTCCAACTGACTCACCCCCAAAAAAGTAAATCAGCGAACCCAACCTTACCATGGCACATTCTAGGAGTAATTTGTCGACGACGGTTAAAACGGGAGATATGATGGGATCAATCATCAATCCATCGGAATCTAACTCTTTCTCCTCGTAATCTGCCACATCAGTAGGGGGTTCTATCATGTATAACGAGTTATTCACCTCCAAACCATTGTGTTCCACAAACAAGCATATCTTTATCCCCTCCCTTTTCCCACTTTCCATCATCCTCTCCCCACAAAAACCCTAATCTTTCTTCTTTCTGACGGCGTCTTTTAGCTAAATAGATATATAACCTATATGATAAAATTGCATTTTTAGTCCCCTAACTATAATTGTCATGTCCTTCCAGTTATCAATCATTTACTTTCTACCCTCAGTTTTGCTGGTCACAGAATATTGCTATGTGCTCATACCCATGCATGAACGTACTTATTCGTGCCATAGCAAACATGCAATATCAATACAAACACCCCGTAAATCGGCTTTATTTTTCTCCACAAACTTTTCAGTATATGGTGGATATAAGAACCGTGAATTACTTCTAACAGGCTTGGCAGCTCTACGAAGAAGGTCCAGTCTTAGAGATGGTGAATCCTGAACCGGAAGGATTCCCTAAGGAGGAAGTCATTAGGTATATTAAAATCGCATTTTTCTGCACACAGGGAACAGCAAGTAGGAGGCCAACAATGAGCCAAGTTGTTGACATGCTATCAAGAAACACGCGGCTGAATGAGAAGGAATTGTTGCCCCCAGGTTCTTCACAAGATACAGGTGGGCGTTCATCTTCAAGGAACAAGTCATCTGATACAGGTGAGCACATAGTAAGATATTGAGCAAGTACAAACCCCAGTAAGATATTGTCCACTGTAATTAGGTTATGTTGGAGGTGTAATTACTAGACTATTACTGTAAAAGTAAAGCAAGTAAAATGTAGATCATTTTCTGGAAACTGTAACATTTTTTTTTTGATCACTTTGTATGATAGCACCTGTATTCAGAGATATATTACAAATCAAGCGTAGGTGTAGGAATCACCCCGGTTTGATGCTAATTAGAATTTGTCAATGGACGGGGTAAAAATTTGGAGATTTTTGCATCACCCCCTTTTAGGACGGACGCATCAAAACTTGTGTAAAGAAGCAAAAGAAGAGTCACTGGTAACCAAATTTGCAGAACTACTATAGAAAAGATTGTGAAACACATAGCAATCGCTTCGTCATACTCAAGACAAACAGTGCGAAAATCCAAAGTCTATATAATCAACGTAGAGCATTTGTCTTGTCATACTGAAAAGAGTCCGATAAACAACTGCAATTGCTTGGCCTTCAGAGACTTTGGATGGGTTCATGAGCTTTGTCTTTTCTTTTTCGGCACTATAATATCTATAAAGACTTGGGAAACAGCAAATGGTAGGAAAAAGCATTGATTCTAAGACATGCAACACGTTATTTCTTCTCCGATAAAAAAGTAGAACAAGCATAGTTGCTGACAACTTAGAGACCGGACAGGCAACAATAGCTGCAGCTCTAGTAGTACACAAAAAACATCCAGATCTAATAAAGATTAGTAATGAAATTGTTACGCATAAAGATTAGTAATGTAATTGTTATGCCACCCATGGTCCAACAGCGATCAACTACCACTAGCATAACGATCACTACAAATGCAGCCTGAAAACAGTACAAACGATAGTAAGGCTGCTGACATACCAGATAAAAAAACAGTACAAACAAATTACAAATTAAAATCACTTTATTCATGTAGATTGTGAGGAAAAGCAATATAGAACTGAATCTAAAATCATGAAAAACACAAAAGTGGAAAAGACCGCGTTGTACTGAAATTACATCGGGATAAAAAGTCCACATGTTTAATACTCAATGTTGTGAAATCAATATTGATTGGAAGTGACTAAACCAAAGAATAAACCGTAATGACACCTTACATGACAATTAAGTAAATAGATGAGAGACCATCAATTGAAAACAACTTCTTTTACAAATTGTAGAAACCAAATAAAAAGTAGAATTAAAAACGTGCATCTATTGACGAAGGACCGCCAAATGGATATCTCAGTAACACTCGAAACCAGTTGGAACTTCCTTGCCGCAGTTATTGAGAACTATGCTGAGTGAAATAGGAACGTTCAAGTCAATTCCCAGAATGTTGGCTCTAATGGCAGTACATAGACAAACTGCAGCTTCAAGATCGACAAGGCCTTCGATGAGACTGCAGCATGGCAGCGTTGGAGGGGATCCGACGACCACATCAACCAAGTTAAGCACATTGGCACATACTCCTAAGTTCAATGGATTGCATTTACCTTCCGAGTAATAAGTCGAAGTCAGGGAACCGGGTATATTAGGGGTAGGCCTAGTGGCACTGACCAGGCTGAAGAAGAGAAGGTTGAGTGAGAGAAGGAGGGCAAAGGAAGCAGTGTTCTTGGTTTCCATGCCGAAAAACCTTGCAGGTATATGTGTTAGCTTCTGGTTATTATATAGTTGTGAGAGATAAGTGTATGTTTTTTGCTGATGGTCTTTGTGATTAACTTGAAACACATATTTATAGGGTTCCTACAGTGCAAGATCTTGTACATTATTGTTTGTAGATGCTGGAAAATACAATAAATATATGGGATTAGCAATGTATGCAATCTGCAAAAGGGCAAGGTCAGCACGTCTTATGCATAGCAAGAATAACGTAGTACTAAAAATATATGATCAAATCCTAGAATAATATTTTATGAATCAGGAGAAACATGTGCAAGTCAGTGAACATTGCATTATAGATGACTAAATCACTACAATGAACATGCTATGTCATTGAGTGAGTTGTTTTCTAGAACCATGAAAATAATACACTTCTCCAGTTCTTGGGATGAGGTGGCTATTATAATCATCCTAGCACCGTAGCACGTCTTAGCATGTCAGGACCGAGTCGTCAAAAGAGATTAAACAATGTTGGATCAGTACTGTCTGAAATTTGCAAGTATTAAAATTAATCACAGGTGTGCTACTTCATGGTGGTGTCCTACATATGGCCTCTCAAGACTCACACAAAAAATGTAATACTTTTATTCAAAAAAAAATTCTAAAAATAGGTTATGAAATTATACTTTATATGCATCTTAAAATGCATGTCAACCATTAAAAAGACTGTAAATGTAACACCCCTATTTTTTTAAAAAAAAATTAATAATAATAATTATTATATTGACCATAATTGAAAATATTATCTTGTTATAATCTATTTTGTTGGAGTTTATTGCATAAGTTTAGATATTTTTTTTATTTTTTATTTTTAGAATTTGAAAAGTGTGTAACTGATGGAGGTTATTATGTTAATTAATGCTTTAAGTGATGATTGATTATATGAAATCAATAGCTATTCAGGGGGTTTAAAATAAGAATCAGGTTGTCAATTTTCTATATTAACAAGAGGATACAGAGAGTTAAAAAAAATAGAGAAAGAAAGAGGCTTGGAGAAAGAAAAAGGGGGAGAACTTGGGAGGAAGTTTTGAGTAAAGAACCCAATCACCATTTGTATAGGTAATAATACTTGTGTGCATGATATGTTGATATATGTGTTCGAATACCCTGGTTATATAATTGATTTGTTACATGCTTATAGACGATATCATGTTATTTATGTTTTGATGTCAAGTATGAGTATCATTTGTTCATGTCCCTAATTGTTTTACTGAAATTCGTATATGATAAAATCTGCAACTGAGATTTGTTGTAAAATGTGTAACTTATTCGTTTGTGATTGGAATTTGTTGATTCTTGACATTCTAGAAAGCTTGTTTCGATATCTACAACTTTCGTCTAATGCATATTTTCCAAAATCGGAGTCGAACTATGTGCAAAATTGCATTCTTTGTGACCCTTCAGATTTATGACGTGAACAGTTTTTCGAACATTCTAAAATTCACTATAAATTGATCTTATGTCGGAAAATTTCTCATGATATCAATCTGGAAAGCTTGTGATGTAATCTTTCGTTCTCAGTTGTACCCATTAGATATTTTAATTGTTTTAGTTGTCTAAACTGACTTACAAATATTCAGGACTGTTTTTACTTATCAGCAGAGTTGCGTCTTATTTAAAAATTCATATCTCCTTCGTTATATGTCATATAATTGTTGTTTTTATCAAGTATGAAACCTCTGAGAGTTCTCTTTAATTTTCTAGTTATAGTAAAATTGAGATAAAATTGTTTTCATTGTCTAAATTTGCCTTTTATGTAATCCGGTCCTGTATATTTTCTGCTGTGTTACTGGAACTTCAAAAATTCATATCAAATTCGTTATTTGTGCGTTTCTTGTGAATCTTAACATTCTGAAATCCTTGTTTAATATACTTTTATTCTCTAGTTGGACCATTGTTTCAAAAGCCCAACCTATCTGCTGTTAAATATGAATTAGTATAAGTTGTGCACCTCGTTTCTCTTTCAGCAATTAGGTTTGTTTGTTCATTAGTATTTGATTCTTCGTTTTTCGTTCTTATATCTTGGAAACTTATTGGTTATCATATTGTAATTCGATATTCAATATTTGTTCAATTGCTAATAGTTATTAAATAATAAGTCAATCAAGTAAGTATTGTAGTAGTATACTTTGTGTAAATAAATATTTCTAAGTGGTTAAGTTCTAAATTTCTAATTACGGACCTTGTGTGTTTATGTATAAGTGCATTAGTATAGTTAAGGTGTTTGCCTGTGTTGTTTCGATTTAGTTATTGTTTAAGTTCTGGTTATATTATTATTTTCAGGTTAGGATTACGATCTCGAGGTAAGTAACTTTTCGTTACTCATTGGATTAAATTGTTTACTTTATTGATTTGAAATATTTGTTTTATTTTGATTATAGAAATTGTGATATCGAAAAATAGATTTTTAGAAAAGACTTTTAGAAATCCTCAATTTTAGTTGTGTATCGAATTATAGAATCCGGTCACTGGATAGTGTGACATATAGAACTAGTTTACGCACGTTCCGGAACACATAGATACCTTGTTGAGTTTTACTTAACGAGGGACGTAAACTAGCCCCCATCGAATTATAGAAGCCGTGTCACTGGCATAATGTGATCGTATATAGAACTGTGGGATAAAAATTCAAGTGCATTGTTGAAACCCTATCGATTTAAGTTCTAAATATTGATATCGAAAATATTATTGTGAGTCATTAGACGATAGTTACTTGCTGGGCTTCGTAGCTCATTATTGTGTAACATTTCAGGTTTTGGCTATCAAAAGGATAAGGAAGTTTGGGCATGCTACTTGCGTTTTATTTATTTTGCATTGGACTTTTTATTATTGATTAAATATGGGAGCTGCG
The DNA here is from genome assembly GCA_037693485.1 of Kitagawia praeruptora. NCBI lineage: Eukaryota > Viridiplantae > Streptophyta > Magnoliopsida > Apiales > Apiaceae > Kitagawia > Kitagawia praeruptora. The sequence continues at coordinate 98,372,457 of CM075354.1, read as the reverse complement.
TCTCCAATTTTAGTACTTTAGACTTTGGGTTGATTTTTCGATGTCTTGATTCGGAGGATTTTCATAATTTTGATTTAAAAATTGGATTGTTATATTTAAGTGTTTATTTTAATATTCTGAAAAAGGTCGGGATGTTACAGATGGTATTCAGAGCTTAGGTTATGATTCCTTAGTAGCCTTTTGGCTAGACGTGTGGGTTGTGGATTTTGTGTTGACGTAAGGGATTTAATGAATTTATGATCATTATTTTTCGAACCTTGTGAATGACAGTTATTATAATGTGTTGGATTTCATGGGAGGCGGACTTCGAGCATGTTGAGGAAACATTGGTGGCTGATGACCCTAACTCGGAGGAGGATCCTAGCTCCGAGGAAGATCCAAGTGAGGAAGAAGATCCCAGTGAAGAAAGCTTTAGTGAGGAGGATGATGAAGATGACGACAATGAGATAGAGGAATCCTTGGAAAGTGAGGGCCAAGTGGAGGTTTTGGCCGATGGTGAGATCATGATTACTGATGAGCGGTCCGTCATTCCTTTTGAGGACTCGCAGTTAGGGGAGTGGGATAGGGGGTCTGTTAACCGGATTGGAGTGCCAAATCGGGAACAACAGATATACATGCGAAACCGTCGTAGAGAGATTTTTTTGGGTGAAGTAGATTCGGCTTCTAGTAAATTGGAACGTAAGGATGAAGAGATTCGTGAGCTAAAGGAGAAAATACTTGAACTAGAGGAGGAGCTTAAAGTTGCTAGGGAGCTTTTAACTAAAAAGTGTTAGATTTTATGTGATTTTTATGTTTAATTTGCATTTAGAGACATGAAGTTTGAGACCTAATATTGTAATTTGCTTGATATTAATAAATATTGTTTTCTGCTTGAGTATTGTTCAATTGTCATTTAAATATTTTGCATAAGTTTTGAATATACTTTTGTTATGACGTGAAGGAAAATGGGAGACGACAATAACAATGGTGGTAACAACAACAACAATGATGGAGGGGCTGGAATCATGAATCAATTGGCACAAACTTTAGTTAATCTGGTAGGAAACCAACAACCAAGGCAACCAAGCATTGTTTCGGAGTTCAAAAGACTTAACCCGCCAACCTTTGATGGAGCGACCGACCCATCGATAGTGGAAAAATGGACACAAGAAATGGAAAAGACATTTGAGCTACTTGGCAGCGACGACGAGCAGAAAGTCACACTTGCGGTTTACCAACTCCAATGTAGTGCCTATGACTGGTGGCTTATGGAAAAAAGGAAAAATGAACAAACTGAAGCAAATGTGGAGGCAAACCCAGAGCCATACACGTGGGAAAAGTTTAAGAAAGCTTTAGAGGGTAAGTACTTTCCAAGGACCGTACGCTTACAAAAAGAAAGGGACTTTATCCGGCTTGAGCAAGGTGGGAGGTCAGTTACCGAGTATGAAGCAGAGTTCGCGAAACTTGCTAAATATGCACCGACATTGGTAGCGAATGAGGCAAGTCGAGCAAGAAGGTTGGAAGAAGGATTGAGAAGTGATATTCGACATGGAGTGGCGTCCTTTGAACTTCAGACTTATGAGGCGGTTCTCAACAAAGCTCTAGTGATTGAGAGGGGTTTGGCGGAATCCGAAAAGACAACAGAAAACTGGAGCAAGAAGAGGTTTGCTCCCACTGGTGGACAATCATTCCAAGGAGGGCCGCTCAAGAAACCACATGCATACGATCGAATGAGCAATCAAGGAAATCAAAATAAGTGCGGTAGGTGTGGTGGAAATCACGTGGATAAAGAGTGTCGTTGGAACCTGGTTGCGTGTTTTCATTGCGGGGAAGTGGGACATAAGATCTCTCAATGTCCTAACAATCCACCACCAAAAAAAAGAAGCAGACAACAAGAAAGGGAATGGTCATGTGTTTCAGCTTACGCGTAACTAAGGTACAAATTATTTTTAGAATTATATATTTTACATGTCTTTATTTGGTTAGAAATTTGGAGGACCAAATTTTTTTTTAGTTGGGTAGATTGTAACACCCCTATTTTTTTAAAAAAAAATTAATAATAATAATAATTATTATATTGACCTTAATTGAAAATATTATCTTGTTATAATCTATTTTGTTGGAGTTTATTGCATAAGTTTAGATATTTTTTTTATTTTTTATTTTTAGAATTTGAAAAGTGTGTAACTGATGGAGGTTATTATGTTAATTAATGCTTTAAGTGATATGATTGATTATATGAAATCAATAGCTATTCAGGGGGTTTAAATTAAGAATCAGGTTGTCAATTTTCTATATTAACAAGAGGATACAGAGAGTTAAAAAAAATAGAGAAAGAAAGAGGCTTGGAGAAAGAAAAAGGGGGAGAACTTGGGAGGAAGTTTTGAGTAAAGAACCCAATCACCATTTGTATAGGTAATAATACTTGTGTGCATGATATGTTGATATATGTGTTCGAATACCCTGGTTATATAATTGATTTGTTACATGCTTATAGACGATATCATGTTATTTATGTTTTGATGTCAAGTATGAGTATCATTTGTTCATGTCCCTAATTGTTTTACTGAAATTCGTATATGATAAAATCTGCAACTGAGATTTGTTGTAAAATGTGTAACCTATTCGTTTGTGATTGGAATTTGTTGATTCTTGACATTCTAGAAAGCTTGTTTCGATATCTACAACTTTCGTCTAATGCATATTTTCCAAAATCGGAGTCGAACTATGTGCAAAATTGCATTCTTTGTGACCCTTCAGATTTATGACGTGAACAGTTTTTCGAACATTCTAAAATTCACTATAAATTGATCTTATGTCGGAAAATTTCTCATGATATCAATCTGGAAAGCTTGTGATGTAATCTTTCGTTCTCAGTTGTACCCATTAGATATTTTAATTGTTTTAGTTGTCTAAACTGACTTACAAATATTCAGGACTGTTTTTACTTATCAGCAGAGTTGCGTCTTATTTAAAAATTCATATCTCCTTCGTTATATGTCATATAATTGTTGTTTTTATCAAGTATGAAACCTCTGAGAGTTCTCTTTAATTTTCTAGTTATAGTAAAATTGAGATAAAATTGTTTTCATTGTCTAAATTTGCCTTTTATGTAATCCGGTCCTGTATATTTTCTGCTGTGTTACTGGAACTTCAAAAATTCATATCAAATTCGTTATTTGTGCGTTTCTTGTGAATCTTAACATTCTGAAATCCTTGTTTAATATAATTTTATTCTCTAGTTGACCATTGTTTCAAAAGCCCAACCTATCTGCTGTTAAATATGAATTAGTATAAGTTGTGCACCTCGTTTCTCTCTCAGCAATTAGGTTTGTTTGTTCATTAGTATTTGATTCTTCGTTTTTCGTTCTTATATCTTGGAAACTTATTGGTTATCATATTGTAATTCGATATTCAATATTTGTTCAATTGCTAATAGTTATTAAATAATAAGTCAATCAAGTAAGTATTGTAGTAGTATACTTTGTGTAAATAAATATTTCTAAGTGGTTAAGTTCTAAATTTCTAATTACGGACCTTGTGTGTTTATGTATAAGTGCATTAGTATAGTTAAGGTGTTTGCCTGTGTTGTTTCGATTTAGTTATTGTTTAAGTTCTGGTTATATTATTATTTTCAGGTTAGGATTACGATCTCGAGGTAAGTAACTTTTCGTTACTCATTGGATTAAATTGTTTACTTTATTGATTTGAAATATTTGTTTTATTTTGATTATCGAAATTGTGATATCGAAAAATAGATTTTTAGAAAAGAATTTTAGAAATCCTCAATTTTAGTTGTGTATCGAATTATAGAATCCGGTCACTGGATAGTGTGACATATAGAACTAATTTACGCACGTTCCGGAACACATAGATACCTTGTTGAGTTTTACTTAACGAGGGACGTAAACTAGCCCCCATCGAATTATAGAAGTCGTGTCACTGGCATAATGTGACCGTATATAGAAATGTGGGATAAAAATTCAAGTGCATTGTTGAAACTCTATCGATTTAAGTTCTAAATATTGATATCGAAAATATTATTGTGAGTCATTAGACAATAGTTACTTGCTGGGCTTCGTAGCTCATTATTGTGTAACATTTCAGGTTTTGGCTATCAAAAGGATAAGGAAGTTTGGGCATGCTACTTGCGTTTTATTTATTTTGCATTGGACTTTTTATTATTGATTAAATATGGGAGCTGCGTCTCCAATTTTAGTACTTTAGACTTTGGGTTGATTTTTCGATGTCTTGATTCGGAGGATTTTCATAATTTTGATTTAAAAATTGGATTGTTATATTTAAGTGTTTATTTTAATATTCCGAAAAAGGTCGGGATGTTACAGTAAATAAATGAGAGGGGCGGAGGGAATAAGTTATAACCCGTTCAATGTAGAGAAAATGACCAAAATGACACAAAAACATATCTCAACTGCCCAAAATAACCAATCGCGCGAACAGTGTCCAAAATAACCGGGGGTTATGCAATTGTGGTCTGCGTAGTCTGAGATACGCATTTGACTTGCGTATCATAAGTCACGCATCACGCAAATGCGTGATGACGTCATTTTTACAATCGCGGCTCCGGTCGTCTCTCTCGCTCAAAATCGCCTCTATGACTGCCTCACTTTGTTCACCATAATCCGGCAATTTCCACTGCTTCTGAGGACATCAAAAGGAAGCCCACAGCTCCCTCTCCATTTTAATCCATTAATTTATTGATTTTGGCCCCGCAGGGGTGTGTATGAACCCACCGGAAAGCAAATCGGAAAAGGAGGTCATGTTTTGGGTCTTTTTAATTCGGCGAAACAAATGAAAAACGAATGGTATAGACATATCGAGGCTGAAAAGGCGATCAATTTGATATATAGTATGGTAGTGAAAGATTGCTGGAAAGGGGTGTAAAATGTGGTCGAATTTTTGGACGGAAAACGAGTCCAGCGACGACTCGAAGGAGACGATGAGCAGTGTCTAATACGCATATTCTACATGCGTATCACGTCCCACACATTCTGAATATGCGTATCCCATCTCTGTTTCACAAATGCCGTACCTCAGTTTTACAAACTTCACGCATTCATAAAATGCGTACAGGGCTTAAACCTGTACGAACAGCGCAAATGCGTATTCAAAGTGAGATTTTGGGCACCTTTTGCGCCAAGTGATATTTTGGGCAAAATATTATAAAAAAGTGTTATTTTGGATTTTCACCCTTCAATGTACGAGTTTCTTTTGTTATGTTATGAAATTTTATGTAATATTACAATTATGTTATTATATTATCGATCATTATTTTCAATAAATTCTTAATTAATTTAATAAAATTTGATATACTCATTTTATCGGATTATATTCATGTTTCCTTATTATAAATAACACATACAGATTTTTATATAATAAATTTTAGTAATGATTGGAAAATATGATTTGATATTTGTTGGCATTTACTAATAATTGCGGAGGTCGGGAATATAAAAGATGTCTAAAATTCTTGGCTCCATTCAGCAAAAAAAAAAAAATCACTGTTCACTGCTGACGTGGTAGTGACGTCAGCAGAGAACAGTTTTTTGTTTTTTCTGAAAGGAGCCAAGAATTTTAGACACTTTTTGTAAAGGTGCCCCTGGCGGGGCCATTAGAATGAATGAAATATAAAATTTTTATGTTAGTTTGTAGTTTATATTTAAGGATTGGTTTGTATTTGAGCAAAAGCCTATATATATATATGAAATATAGATGGCTGTGTAAAAGTAAAACACACTACTCATAATGAGATATAACGGGAGACATGTTTATAATCGAATAATATGTATTTAGATATGTAATAAATAATAATTTGTAATCTATATTCTTTATTAAAAGCAGAAACCCCTTTAAATGATATGTCATGTATATCGCGGTATGCACGGTATGTCAATTAATTAATTAATTAATTAATAACTTATTTTATTATTTGATCTTATTTTAAAAACTGTTTTTTAAGTGTATAGAAGGCCAATAAGAATAAGAACTACTAATGAAACAAGTCCTCTTTGAACTAAAATACGGTATGCCAATTAATTAATTAATTAATTAATGTATACTGCGCTATGCCATGTATACAACAGTATGCCACTAAATATTAATTAATTTAATTAATTAAAATCATAATATTAAATATTAATTTAATTTAAACTAAAAATTGAAATAAAAGTACAGAATATAGGACTTAGGGCTCCATTAATTAATATTTAAAATATATCTATAATAGACTAATAATAAATACAATTAATAATATAACTATTCTTATATTACCATAGATAAGTTATATGAATTTAATTAATTAAAATAATAAAATTAAATATTAAATTAATTTATTATTGAAGTTATATACTAGGAGTCTATTAACTAATAATCGAAATAAAAGTCGAGAATATAGTATTATATACAACTTGGTGATTCAAGATTTTATTCATTTAAAAAAGTTAAAAATTAGAAATTTAAGATAATTTATTACAATCCGTGCTTCGCACGGATTATCGGCTAGTATATATAAATAACCAATTAGGCATTGCAGCATTCATGATGTCACTGTGGAAGGTGGTGGTGTAATAACCATTAACCATGAAGATGTAGTTGCAAATTTCAAGGAATGGATAATTTATTAACACAAATTTTTCTATTTTACTTTCAAACTAAATCAAGTCGAGTAAAAAAGATACCAAATTAACAAGGTGATTTAAGGTTATCTATCACGTAAAGACCAAAGGAGGTTGTACATATTATATGTGATCTAAATCTCTTTTTTATATATAATAGAGCAACACATGTATAATTTTAGGGGTATTGAGCCAATTAACCCCCTATAAAATTACAGTTATACCCTTACAAGTTATAAAATTACATGAAATGCCATTCACTGACCATTACACTAATCTCTTTCTATATATAATTGAGCAACACATGTATAATTTTAGGTGTATTGAGCCAATTAACACCCTATGAAATTACAGTTATACCCTTACAAGTTATAAAATTACATGAAATGCCACTCTTTTATTTAAATGGAAAAAATGAGTTTGTTTTCGTGGTGAATCGAACCTAGAACCTCCACTACACAAGTTATCCTACTAACCATTGTGCTACATGGACTTTGTTTAGAGTTAAAAAAACCTTTTACATAAACCCGACTTCTCCATTATCTTATTTTTACTATTATTTTAATTTTTGAGTAAAGGTGATTCACATTATTTTAAAAATATTATATTTTAGGTTTCACAATATGGTACATATAGGGGCATTTTGAGCCAATAAACCCCCTATGAAATTACGAGTTTGCCCTTATATATTACAAAATTACATTGATTTGCCACTCCATTATTTATTTGAAGAGAAAAAATAAGTTATTTTGTGTTTGTCGGGAATTGAACCCACAACCTTCTCTATATATTTCTTCCTCCAAATCATTATGCTACATTACATTTTTTGGTATGGAGTTAAAACTCTTATTACGTAAGTTCGATCTCTACATTATCCTGTTTTTACTATTATTTTAATTTATGAGTAAAAATAGTAATGACAAATATTAGTTTCAAAATTTGAAATTTTACTTTTCAAAATATGGTACGTAATTATATACACTAATTTCAAAATTTTATTCCACGCTCTTATTTTAAATGAGTTAGTTTATTTTTGTTGTGAATTGAATCATTAACATCGTCCAAACAATTCATCCTTCCGATCATTGTACTACATATATTTTTGGTTTTTAGTTAATTTTTTTTAGATAAATTCGACCTCATATTTATTCTATTTTTAGTGCTACTTTAATTTTTGAGCAAAAGATAATGGTGATTCATATTACTTTTAAAATATTGTATTTTAGTTTACAAAACATGGTACATGATTATATATACAACTAATTTAAAATTTTGATAATAATATCACGCAATGTAAATTGGTTTATTTTCAATTAATTAAACATTTCTTACATATAATATAACTATAATATATTTTATATTTGTACATAACAATATATAATCAAAAGATGAGATCCTTACAAATGTCAGATAGTACAAAAGTTTTAAAAAAAATGAACCTTATAAATAAGTTGAGAAAGATAAACTTCCTTGAAAAAAGATCATATAATATATAATAATACAAAATATAGGAATCAGTTCATATCATATATACATCGATTAAAAGTCGTATAATACACATAGAGAAATTTTGGTTGGAAAGAATATTAAAAAATTCAAAATAAATTGTAAAAAGGATTAAAAATACAGTCAAGTTAACAAAAATCTTAAAAATTAGTATATTGCATAGCATGCACATACACAAAATAGTATGATTGATCAATCACATTATATACTATGAGGTAGTTAAAATTATTTGCCTAAAAAGATAAAATTTTAAATTATGCAATTAGTTTTTTATATACTGATTGGACAACATCTTTATTGTGAAACATTAATTACGTGGGTAAATAACAGGTTTTTTGAGTTGTCAATATTATAACTAGAATATGAATAAATATGTCATTCGTGTACGACTCATTTATTTTATGATTGTATTCTTAAATGAGAAAACTGGGTCTGAGGACAACCTCATGTATCTCTCCAAAGGTTATAACAAAATATACCTATAAAGTAAGGGGTCCCGCAGGGACATTTTTACAAATATTAAAATTTTTCAGTAATTTACAAAAATACCTTCAAATTTGTCTTAAAATTTATCCTAACCTCAGGTAGAACCTTGAGGTCAACCTCAGGCACATGAAACCATTCTTAAATATACCTTGAAAGAGAAAGACATCAAAAGAACTTTATTTATCCCTCTTATGTATTGACTAGATTCTTTATGAAAGAATGGCAAAAAATGTGGATAAAATATTAAAAAATATCACTCCAAAAATTGATTTATAGTGATAAAAACACTAAGGAGAATTAAACAGAAAACCCCCTTATTATTTAAATTTTATGTTCTCTTACCCAAATTTATTATAATAACAAATTACTAGATGTTTTCTACTTGTGACATAAATTTGTACAAATTGGTGTAAATGTGTTATTCTATATCCAACACATTTATATGCCACGAAATATTTTAATTACCAACCAACTGTACGGGTTTAAGGTTACAAGCGAGCTGCCCAATTTAAAAAAAATACTCTTGTATACATTAAATTACAGGGTTTTATATCAAATAGGTCACCCGTACATTAATTTAATGTATACGTATTGGAGTATTTATCAATAATGGACTACTTGTATACACTACTACAATACGTATACATTAAATACTCCAATACGTATACATTAAATTACAGGGTTTAATGTATACTCTTGTATACATTAAATTACAGGGTTTACGCTTTAAATACCTCAGGACCAACTATCCAATAATAAATCGGTATACCTAACACACTAAATGGTGCATACTCCCTTGTAGCTTCAAAATGATAATTCTACATGAAACCAAAAAAAAATATAGATTTAAACAATGTTGTAAATAAATGAATGCAGATAGTCATGATCGACAAGGGAAATTTTATACAACAATGCAATTAAAAAGTATTCTAAAGTTAAAGTGCAATTAAATATGGGTAAGAATAGAAGTTGATAATGAAAACAATAGTATACATAAATGGTTAAAAAACATACAAATAAAAATGAATAAAACTAAAATTCTATTTTTTTTTTTGATAATTAGATTCTTTCAATAGCAAAAGACGAGAACAACTCGCCACTGTGATACACGGGAACCAACTATGTTACAGCAATCTAACCACTACCAGATTGTTACACTGGGAAGGAACTAAGAAACTGAACAACAAAAACTACCCTAAAGGGTGTTACATAAACCTGTAGTACATAACCTACGCGAAAATTAAAACCCTGAGGACTTCAGAAATATAGAGAAACATCTCTTTAGGATTAGATAGCATCTGAAGCCTTATATAGATGCCTTAACCTGCTGCTGCGACCTGGTCACCCATGAACATAAACCCGCGTGACCACTAGATGGGCTATGATACTTTGCTGAAAGAGTTCCCATGGTTTATATTTGGACATGACTTAGATGATCCATGCTGCAATCATCTTGGACCTGTTCATACCTTCCTTTGCTAAGCGGTCCGCTTCTGAATTTAACATTCTATCAATGTGAACTACGGTTACCAAATGTAGCATCGATGAGACTGTTGTTGGGGTTGTCATCTGGCTTCTGAGTTTGTGTAAGTTATTCACTAGGTTTCGAGAGCCTGAGAAGATTGTGATTCTTTCGTTGTTGATATTCCTATCTACTATACTCCCGAGGAGAAAGAATAGTGCTTCTAATTCTGAGACATAGGGAGATGTACAATCTAATGGTCCTGAGAAAATATAAGATAATGAATGATGCCTCGTGAAAAGAAAACCACCTATACCTGCTTTGATTAGTCCTTGATCGTTCTTATTCCAAGCCCCATCCACAAAGCCCACCATAGTTGAGATTGAAGTCCAGTGTGTTACCAAATTTCGCTTTGCAATTCTTGTATTTATACTCAGCAAATGCTTAGGGTTCCGAATCCACACATTAAGTTGGTTAGGCCATATAATCTTATAGGCCATACCCCATGAATAAGAGTTATTGATGATAAGCTCTTGTAGTTTTACTGAAGTCATTCTCTGATTCTTGAAAACCAGCTCGTTTCTGGCTAACCAAACAGCCCATAACAAAGCTGCTAGACATAAACCTCCACCAATTCTAAATTTATTACTGGCTATGGTCGAAAAAGAGTTATCCAGATTGAAATTTTCAAATCCATTTATCTCGATTTCTAACCATTGAGAGATGAAGTTCCAAGCCTCTTTGGCTAGAGAGCACTGCTAGAATAAATGGGTTAGGCTTTCTTCACCCTTACCACACCATTTGCACCCTGCATTCTGAACTATGTTTCTTTGACGCAGAAATGTTAAAGTAGGAAGGCTATTATGCGCAAGTTGCCATAGGAATAGCTTGACTTTATTGGGAGTTTTCAATTTCCAAATTGTCTTCCATGGACCTCTGAAAGCATTATTATTAAGTAATCCTCTATAGCATACTGAAGCTTTGTATTTACCTTTCATAGGTCCCCAAGTTAGAATGTCATTCTCGTTTCCTAGATTAACCGTATCCAGTAAATCTTTTAATCTCAATGCTTCATGAACCTCATGTGTTGTGAGTGGTCTGTTCCACAGGTGAGATCCAGGACCCGGGGTCAACTCCCATTTATGTTTCATTGTCTTTAATGTACATTGTTGATCCCTTGCTAAAATGTAAAGATTATGGAAGGCTAGTTTCAGAGGACCTGCTGAATGCCAATTATCTTGCCAGAAATAAATAGAAGATCCATCCCTCGCACTCCACTTGAAAGGTTCCGAAAATAGGTTGCTGAATGATTGATTGTTTTTCAGTTGGAGGATACTTATCATGATTGGAGAGAATTTCTTCGTTGATAGGATGCTAGAGGCTCCGATTGAATAGATGTCACTGCCATATTACCCCATAATTATTTTGAACCAGAAATTGTTTCTGTCGTGGTTCAGTTTCCACCACCACTTTGACAATAAAGCAATGTTTTTTGAGTTTAAGTCCAATAATCCTAGTCCCCCCATGTCTTTAGGAAGGATTATCTTATTCCATCCAATGCTATGAAGTTTCCTCCCTGTATTACTTGATTCATCAATCTCGTTCCAAAAGAAATCTCTTCTTGTTCGATCAATCTGATTAACCACTGCCTTAGGTGCGTAAAAAAGTTGAAACCAATAAGCGGGGATGTTATTCAAAGTAGAAGAGATGAGGATTGTCCTACCAGCCTTGTTAAGTGACCTACACTTCCATTTCGGGAGTTGTAATCTTACTTTCTTCACTAGTGGGATCCAAAATTTGCGTTTTTTTGGAGACGATCCTAAATTTGCACCCAAGTACGGCATAGGCCAGGCGCCTAGCGCACAACCTAAAATCGAAGCTCCTTCCTCAGCTATTCTTTGATGTTTCAATGCGAAATATAAGGAGCTTTTTCTGAAGTTGATTGTAAGACCTGAAAGTACTTCAAAGAGTTTCAATACTATTCTGATCCCTCTACAAGAATGAATCGTACTTTCTATAAAAATGACTGTGTCGTCTGCAAATTGAAGATGCGAGAAAACAGGACCTTCACCTAAACTAATCCCTTTGATGATGCCTATTTGTTCAGCTTTAACTAGTAATATATGCAAGACCTCTGCCATTATGTTAAAAAGAAGGGGAGATAGGGGGTCCCCTTGTCTGAGCCCCCTCTTGATTGTAAATTCAACTGAAGGGCTACCATTGACAAGCACCGACATTTTTATTGAGTTGAAGATTGATTTGATCCATGCCAGCCATTTATCAGAGAAACCCATGTGTTCCATTATATGGAAGAGAAAGTCCCAATTGACCGAATCAAAAGCTTTCGCAAAGTCCAGCTTAAGAATCAATCCATTAACCTTGTTAGATTTGATACTGTGAACCACCTCATTGGCAATGAACAAGCTGTCTGAAATGTTCCAATTTTTCATGAATCCTGATTGCACTTCCGACACAATAGAGTGTAAAACATTGCTCAATCTATTCGATAGAATCTTTAGGAGTATCTTGATTGAGCAATTTATCAAACTAATAGGTCTATAATCAACCACTGATTCTGAATTATCTTTCTTCGGAATTAGCACTATAAAGGAGGAGTTTACCCCTTGAGGTATTGAGTTATTGTTGTGAAATGTGTTGAACATTGTTAGCAAATCTCCATGTATAACATTCCATAACCTTTTGTAGTAATCAATGTTAATTCCGTCTGGTCCTGGCGCTTTATTAGAGTTCATGAGCATCAAAGTTGCATGAATCTCTTGCAGAGAGAACTTTCTCTCCAGGAAGTTGCTTTCAGTGGAGGATAATTTGTTGGATATAATAGACCTAATGTCTAATATGAGCCCGCCCTGATCTTTATTGAAGAAGCTCCTAAAGTGCTCTTTAAAGATGTTTTTAACATGAGATGGCTCAGAGATCCACACATTATCACTGTTGATACCTTGAATGCAATTTCTTTTAAGTCTGTGCTTGACCATGATGTGGAAGAATCTTGAATTTGACTCCCCCTCTGCCTCCCATTGAGATCTTGATTTTTGCTTTAAGAATGCTTCTCTTTCGTCGTAGGCTTCCCTTAAAGCTAATTCTATTTCTTTCCTGTTTGTTCGACCCATTGGATCTTTATCTCCCTCATCTAGTAAAATTTCTAGTTGTTTAACCTTCAAGAAACAGTCACCATTGATGTTTTTGTTCCAATCTTTAATACAGCTTCTGGTGGATCTAAGCTTCTCATGCAGAGTCATACTACTGCATACTAGGGATTTCCAGTGATTCACTACTTTGTCCAGAAAGGAGTCATTTTTTAGCCAGTGGTTGAACACTTTGAAAGGCCTTGGACCCCAGTTATATGCTTTAGAGCCGAATAGGAGTGCTATATGATCTGAAGATTTTCTTCCCACTCCTTTGAGCCACCACATTGTGTCCGGATGCGACCATTCCTCATTTATCAGAGCCCTGTCTAGCCTACTACATTTATCTTGTGGCCCAAACCAAGAGAATTTATAATTCATTAGAGGCACATCCCAAAGTCCATTTGAGGATAGAAAGGAGTTAAAAGCAACTGAATCTTTTCTCTTGTATCTGCAATTTATGCTCTCTTGATCATTGATTATGCAATTGAAGTCTCCCATAATGCAAAAGGGTTCTTCACTGTGAGATTTTAGCAGATCAGATATGTCTTGCCACGGTTTTCTTTTCTCTCTCAGGCTGTTAGGACTATAAACATTGACAAAATTACATGTTTGATGAGAATTCATTATGATCCCTCTTATCCATATCCAACTATCCATTATGAGTGATGACTCCAAAGAGAAATAAGAATTGTTCCATGATGTTAATAGACCTCCTGATAACCCCCTTGAAGGAGAAAATAACCATGAGTGGTCTTGAGACGACCAAAAATATTCTTGACTATTTGGATCTAAATTTGAACACTTAGTTTCTTGCAGAAACACTAACATTGGGTTATTATCACTGATTAGGTCTCTCAGATTGCGTTTAGCTGTTGCATTGTTAATACCTCTGATGTTCCAACATAGAATTGATAATGTATCCATAAATAACTTGGAATAATCTGAAAAGTTACCTAATGATATGTGAAGACCTAAGTATCAGACGAGATACGTTTTCTGATATCTTGTAATGCCACCCCTTTTTCCTTTAGTGGTATGAGCCCCATTAACATCCCTGTTTCAAGAATTTCCGTGGCCAAGTCCCTATTTAGCTGAAAAAGTTAATTGGTTAATTAATAATATTATAATATTATTAGTTTATTTTATTAAATAGAACCGCCAGTGATATATTTGGAAAAAGAAAGATTTAGTTAGAGAAAATAGAAAGGTAACGCGAAATGACATAATTTATGTGAAAAATGTAATTGATTAGTTTATAGTAATTATAATTTAATTATGTTATTTTGCTAAATAAAATTGCTCAAAATTTTTAGAAAATGAGAAATTAATGTTGCCCGTTATATTTCTAGAAAAGAAAAGGAATTTAATTAGAAAAAATAGAAAGATGAGTTAATTATTAGTATTATAATCATTATTTTATTTTTATTAAATAGAAATTCCCGTGATATAATGGGAAAAAAGGATGTTTTAGTAAGAGAAAAGAAAAAAGGTAACGTGTTTTGATTGAAAAAGGTAACCGTCCATGATATAATTGGAAAAAAAAAGATATTTTAGTTAGAGAAAAAAGAAAAGGCAACGTGTTTTGACTGAAAAAGGTAATTGATTAGTTAACGGTAATTATAGTATAATTATGTTATTGGGTAATTGATTAATTAATAGTAATTATAATATAATTATGTTATTTTATTAAACAAAATTGCTAGTAGAGTTTTTTTTTAAAGGAGAAATTTTAGTTAGATAAAATGTATTTTACCTGAAAAAGGAAATTATTTAGTTATTGGAAAATAGAAAAGGTAATATATTAACCTGAAAAAAGAAATTGATTAATCAAGGAGAAATTTTATTTTGATAAAATATAAAAGATAAAATGTAAAAGATATTCTATTTTACCTAAGAAAGGAAATTATTTAGTTATTGGAAAATAGAAAAGGTAGTATGTTTAACCTGAAAAAGGAAATTGATTAATAAAGGAGAAATTTTAGTTTGATAAAATATAAAAGATATTGTATTTTAAAAAGGAAATTGATTAGTTAATAGATCTGTAATTGAGTAAGGGTAAATAAGTAAAATCAACAGGTACCGAACCGACCAACCGACCGACCAACTCGCCAACAAGGCAATGTGTTGGTAATAAAAAGTTAGCGATGTAATCTATAATTTAGGGGGGTTAATTACCAACCAACTGTACGGGTTTAAGGTTACAAGCGAGCTGCCCAATTTAAAAAAAATACTCTTGTATACATTAAATTACAGGGTTTTATATCAAATAGGTCACCCATTTCACTCAAAACTATCAATTAGACCACCCATTCTAAAACTATATCATTTGAACAATTAAATTCATAATAAATATCAAATGGATACCTTTAAATTGTACTCGAGAAGTAAAAATAATTTTTAATTGAGTTCTACACATTTTTCTTTAATGCTTCCATAACCAAACGAAAGGTTAATAATTCTAGTATAACTGATAATATTTTTAGATTTTTAAAAATTCATTTACTATTTATTTTTGATTTTATTGTCATTTTCCTCGTTTTAATTAAAAATAAATAGTAAATAAATTTTTTAAAATTCTAAATATATTATCAAAAATACTAGAATTCATAACCTTTCATCTGATTACAATAGTATTTAGGAAAAATATGTAGAACTCGATGAAAAATTATTTTTACTTCTCGGGTACATTTTAAAGGTATCCATTTGATATTTATTATGAATTTAATGGTTCAAATGATATAGTTTTAGATTGAATGGTCTAATTGATAGTTTTGAGTGAAACGGGTGGTCTGTTTGATATAAAATCCTTATATTACATCACATTAAGTATATTATTATTAAGTAAGTTAAAGAGGTTTGGTTGTTAGGGATAAACTTGTCATTTTATAAATATGGTTAATAATTATAATTTTAAATAGAAATAACAAATGTTATTAAATTGTACAACATATTGTAAAATTATGAATGTGGTTTGTAGATATTATTTTGTAAATTTTCCAAAGGGAAAAATTGAAAGTAATTATATTTAGCATAATCAACTTTTCTGTGTTAAAAAATAGAAAAAAAATGAAATTAGTTGATTTTGAAATTAGGGGGAAAAAGTGAAATATCGTTCAAGAAAATACAATAACAACTAAATATTGAAAGTTATCATTAAGCATAATTTATTTAATAAAATATGTATATTATTTTGTAATTTTTCAAAGTAATAAAAATAATTTAATTAAATATGCTAATAAATAATATTTATAAAATATCTCGTGTATTGCTCGAGTATAAAATTAGTAACATAAATTTAAATGTATATGTCATCTTATTTTGATATAAATAATTTTCTTTTGAAAAAATTGTCTTTAAAAAAAAATCTTTTTCTTTATATTATATAAAGGGGGATTACCAGGTGGTCTTAAATCGTCTAAAAATACATTTCTTTCCCTAGGGCTCCTCTAATATGAAAATATTAATATTTTAAAGCTCCTCTAATTTAACTAGTCGACTAAATCGGGATTCGTAGCAGCCTTATAACAACTTTCAAAAAATTCAAATCAAAATTGTTTTTAAAAAAATGATAAAATATCCTTAATATTATAAAAATTAGTGAACACAATATTGTACAAATTAAATATACATGGGAAATAAAATGAACTATTTAAATACTTGTTTACACTCATTTTGATCAAATTTTTTAGACCGACATCCATTATAATATATATATAGGGTCTTATTCTAATAGAAACTAAATTAGAATAGAAACTAGAAACTAAACCTAAATTAAATATTTCAAGCTAATATAATGACCAAATTAGGGGTATCCCAATACAAAAAATGTTTAAAATTATTGGCTCTATTCAACAAAAAAAATTAAAAAATTAAAAAAAAAAGTTACTGTTCACGTGATGACGTGGCACGTGAACAGTAACTTTTTTTATTTTTTTATTTTTTTTTATTATTTTTGTTGAACAGAGCCAAGAATTTTATAAGTTTTTTGTGAAGGTGCCCCTAGCGGGGCCATTAAAATAAATGAAATATAATTTATTTAGTGTAGGTTTCTAATTTCTATTCTAAGGTTGGTTTCTATTTGAACGCTAGCCTATATATATATATATATATTGGGAGGTGCTCAAATGAGACCCCTCTTATAATGAGACCCTCTCTTATAATGAGTCCCCCTCATATTTCATCTATTTTAAAGGGCCCCGCCATGGGCACCTAATACAAAAAAGTCTTATAATTCTACTCTATATTCATTCATCAAAAAAAAATTAAAATTTTTTTTTTTAAAAAAAATGATGACATGGCACCCAGTTTTTTTATTTTTTTAAATTTTTTTTGATGAATGGATAGAGGATATAATTATAAACATTTTTCGTATTGGGTGCCCCTGGCGGGGCCTTTTAAAATAAAAGAAATATGAGGGGGACTCATTATAAGCGAGGGTCTCATTATAAGAGGGGTCTCATTTGAGCAGCCCCATATATATATATATATATATATATATATATATATATATATATATGGGTTAGGCTCCAGAGAGAACACCCTTAAAAAGAGAACGAGAGAACACATCATCTAACCATTGAATCTATTAGATCTAATGGTCCCGCTAACAACACCCAATACAAAAAAGTCTTATAATTTTACCCTCTATCCATTCATTAAAAAAAATATAAAAAAAAATTTTAAAAAAAAATAATAATGATGATGATGTCACTGTGACGTCATAACAGGTTTTTAAATTTTTTTTTAAATTTTTTTTTAATTTTTTTTTTAATTATTTTTTTTTATGAATGGATAGAGACTAGAATTATAAGACTTTTTTGTATTGGGTGCCCCTGGCGGGGCCATTAGATTTATAGATTCAATGGTTAGATGATGTGTTCTCTCGTTCTCTTTTTAAGGGTGTTCTCTCTAGAACCTTGGCCTATATATATATATATATATATATATATATATATATATATATGGGGATATTCCTATGCAAACCTCCTTAGAATACAAACCTAAAAACCAAATTTCAAGCTAATTTAATGACCAAACTAGGGGAACCCCAATACAAAAAATGTATAATAATATACCCTCTATTCAGTAAAAAAAATCACTGTTCACTGTGCTGACGTGGCAATGATGTCAGCGTGAATAGTGAATTTTTTGTTTTTTGCTGGACGTTGGTGAGTTAATTTAGGACATTTTTTGTGAAGGTGCCCCAGACGGGACCTTAGAATAGATGAAATATAATACATTTAGTGTTGGTTTATAGTTCTCATTTTAAGTTTAAGAGTCATTTGTATTTGAGCAGAAGCATATATATATATATATATATATATATATATATATATATTATAATACTAAAAATATGTAATTATATATTAAGTACCTAATCACCAGGCAAACTCCATTCATTAATATTATCATAAAATTACTAATTTTTTGAATATTCTCAAATTTAATAATAATAAATTTAAATACATACATATATATATATATATATATATATATATATATATATATATACATCATTGATAACATAAAAAATTTATCTCATAAATCTTATTAAGTGGTGGTTATAATTTCATAAACTTTTTATACCTCAAACATATTGAAAGAATCTTTAATTATATGTTTTTTTTTCATAAATTCAAATTACTCTCTAAACAAATTTGAATATGTTAATTTTTTATTAATTATATATATTTCTTATTAATTCATATCTTCCTTAAATCCAAATGTTTATTCTAGTGTTGTGGAATAAAAATTAGGATTGAGATTGCGGTAGGTTTGTTTGTATTTAATGTTAGGGTTGAGTTTCAAACTTTAATGGTTGCGATTGTGTTTCGTGACTTGAATCGTGTCCTTACAAGATGACTATTTTCTTTTTCCCCGAATGTCGTCATGTGATGCCTAGTTTCGCCCGAAACCAATCAGCACTCCGTTTCGCCCGATCATCGCCCTGCGTAAAGGTTAGATCTACTATGGACAGAATATAATTATCTACAGATTATTGAATTTAAACAACACACACAAAAGTTTAGGAATAATCTCTATCTTTTATTGCCTCGACTACAATCGAAAGTTCTCAAGCCTCGCATCATGTGAGCTCCGCCTCAAATATAACAACCCTTAGGCTTTGCCTTCTTTTTGTCTTTCACCCTCTTGTTTTTACCACCGGCCTTTTGTTTATCCGACTCAGTAGAACCAGTGAACTTATAGTCAACCAAGCTATCCACTGCAGCTATCGCCATCATCAAATCCTTCACATTATGTCGAAGTAGCTCAGATTGAGCCCATGGTTTCAGACTAGACACAAAGTTGAACAATTTATCCTTATCCGATATGTTCTTCATGTCCAATAATGGAGAACTGAACTGCTTCACATAATCCCGCACGGTTCTCGTCTACTTCAACTGCTTCATGCTTTCCCTTGCTAACCAAGCAGCATTATTAGGCAAAAATTGATCTTTAAGCTCATTCTTCAAGGACTCCCAAGTTTCAATTCTCAGTCTACCTGCGTCTTTATCATCATCTACACGTGTCCGCCACCACAACTTAGCATCCCCCGCTAGATACATGCTAGTGATCGTTACCTGTTCACTAGATTGAACACAAGCAGCCTTAAAGTACTGCTCCATATCCCACAAAAAGTTCTCCAACTCCTTAGCACACCGGCTCTGTAACACCCCCAGATCCGGGGTCAGGGATCTGGTCGTTACGGTCTCAATATCCAACCACAAATTCAACATAATTTAAATTACAACCTTGTGACCCAAAACAACAACATAAAACACACCCGTCATAGTCCCAGAGATGAAATCAGAGTAACCAACAGTATTATTAATCACGAGTTTGAGTTCTTACAACCCAAAGAATTACAATTGTACAATTACATACTCTTTGCCATCCATTAATAGATACCATAATATAAATACATTTGAGGATCAATAGCTAACAACTAGCTTACCAGTAGTTGCATCCTCAACAAGGGTAGCCAAGACCTTAGCGGTAAACCTCTGACGGTTGACACCTGCTTACGCTGTGTGCGCCTTGCGCGGCCATCTGATCTAGCTGTTGTTGTAATATAAATAAATAAAGCAAGGGTGAGCAATAGCCCACCGAAAATATAATTGAACGACAATAATATATGACAGTTCAACATATCTTTGAAACCATATGCCATGCATTAACGATGTAGTACCAATATAAGGTATGAGATGAAGTTACAAGGTAACTCAAAAATATATTTGTTTTGAATAAATATCTGCTATGCAAAAGATAAGCAAGATATTCTCAATTATCATAAAAGAGGAACTTGCAGGAAAATATTGCAATTCCGGTTTCAACACTTTTTCACCTTGCCAACACCAACAGTGTTGCAGAAATTTCTCACTTTTAGAAGATGAACTAATACGGGAGCATTGCCGCGCCAGATGCCCTGACGTTTACGATGATCAGTCGTACGTCATGCATCTCATCAGTCGTTCTCTACATGTAGAAGGTAGCTCCGACGGAATTACTTATCTACCGCCCTCTGGAACTCCTCAGCCAACGGTTGGGCTATTGCTGGACCGGCGCCACTCGGCCACTTACGCGTCTCCTAGTTCGAATATCATCCATGACTCTGAAACGTAAAGTTCGTTCCCCTTTTCCCCAAGTGTAACACTTGTTGATAGGACTCCACAAAGTAGTCGTATCTAATTGGAAAGGAAAATTCACCAATATTTCCCAAGCTGATGCTTGTTAATGGATATAAACTTGTTACATCAATCATACCCCTCGAGCGTTGAGGAGGTAACCAAAAGACTCATATCGATGCTTGAAAGAATCAAGATGTGAGTGACAAGATAGTTTTAGCAAGTATAGGACCGGGCAGTCCAATAAATAACATCGCTCAAGTGAGGTCCCCTTATATACGTTTGGAAGTTGAGCGAGTATTTAAATCTTCTTTAAGATAGATTTAAATGAAATTAAAGTTTTGGGAACCTCCCCCTTGATAAAATAGTCATAAAAGACTCCGAAATATTTTACATAATATCTGAAGGTGAAGGATAACCTTTGAATAATATAAATCATTATAAAAAGAATTCAAAAGAATTTTATTAAACATTCCAAGAATATTCATTAATTCAATAATAATTACGGAATACTATTAAATCATAATATTGCTCGTAAGTAATCCTCGAATGAATATATAGAATTATTTATTAAATAAATCTCTTCTTAAATGAATATTTAAAATAATATTCATTGAATAAATAAACTTAAATAAATATTTAATATAATATTTACTGAATAAATCAAACCTTAAATGAATATTTGAAAATAATATTCATTTAACAATTAACATTCCAAATGAATATCCAAATAATATTCATTAAACAAATAATATTCTAAATAAATATCCCAAAATAATATTCATTTAGTAATCAAAACTTTAAAGGAATATTCGAAGTAATATTCCTTGAGTAAATAGAACTTCCAATGAATATTTTAAAATAATATTCATTAAGTAAATCAAACCTTAAATGAATATTCGAAAGTAATATTCATTAAATAAATAAAGATCAAATGAATATTCCAAATAATAATAAGTAAGCCAAATGAATATTTGGGAATGATATTTGTCAACCAAATAACTCTAATGAATATTCAAAATAATATTCATTAACTAAATAACTCCAATGAATGATCAAAATAATATTCATTAAATAAATGACATTCTAAATGAATATTAAAATAATATTCATTAAATATTCCTTCACTGAGGTAATACTCAAATAACGTTCCTCGAAGGATTCGTAATCGAATAAAAATCCTCGAAGTAATAAATTTGTCGCTGGGATCCCTCCGGGTTTCCACGACTATTTATATATTACAAAATATCGACTCCCGGTCTATATTTGAAGTATGAATATCATACGCCCTTCGCTAAGGGTCTTAACCAAACAATCCGGCTTATAACTGATATTTCATATATAGTCTATAAGCCGATATCGATTCAGGGAACAAGTAATTCAATATTAACTTGAAAGTAGGCATGCATGCTATGGCATATGTATAAAACAATCATCATATATATTATCACAACAACAGTTCCAAGTATTGGAAACTTGCCTGAGAATCGAGTGCGGGTAGGGGTAATGTGTCCCGGGTCAGCTCGACAATCTATAAACAATCAGAATATTTAAGATTAACCACTTAACGCTTATAAAAAGGCTAAGTATAAACTCCACTTAAATCGAAACATGTTTTCGAGTTATCTCGTTACGTCTCTTTTAGTGTAACTCTTTTTATCACCGATACGATCCGACATTCGTTCGTTATCAAGACATGTCATCATGCTTATACTTGGTATATACTTAAGTCGTATAAGTTCTAAGGTTGGTCGTTTACGAATCAAGATTATACCTCGAGTGTTATCGCCCGTTTTCTAAGTTATAACAAAAGTCATACCTTTAAGGGGTTCGTTCGCGTTTAACCTCGATTCAAACATTTTTATAAAATCGGAAAACGATCCATTCGACATGTGGTTTTCTCCCACACCTTCCTTTTTACCTCTAATATTTAATTAATAAGATTCGCCACTGATTAAACGACATTTAAGGGAATCAATTTCAATTACGAACTTTCATTTACGGTTTCGAACCACTTTTACGAATTTAATCATAACTCCTAAACCGTAAATTGAAATGCTTCGATTCTTTCGCCAAAGTGATCTATGTTCAAAAATCTAGCAGTAGGGTTCATTATCTTGCCAAGAACAGAGAGCTATGGCTACTGTCCAGTTCGGGTTCTTAGTGTTAATGAAAATCGGGCATTACGACGGCTACAAATCGAGCGTTCTAAAATTCGTTACGCAACAACCAAGCCACACCGGGCATCTACACAACTTATACACATGATTCACATCTCAACAAGTTCAAGAACACAATATTATACCAACATAATCATCATCTCTTAAATTCATTAGATCTTCTACAAAATCATGTTTATAACATCACTAACATCACCACTAAGCTAGATCAACCAAGAACATGCTTATAACTCAAGACAAGAGCTAGGGTTTCAAGTGGTTTACCTTCTTGAGAGCAAGTACTATCCTTAATAAGCCTTGATCTATCCTTGTCTAGCCTTAACACACTTAGATCAACCAAGAAATCAAGAGAAAACAAGTTAGTTCTTGAAAAAACACTATTCACCCTCACCTTGGAGGATTTATTTGAAAATGGAAACAAAGGATTTTGAAGCTAGGATTTTGAGGAGATTATTTTTATGAAATTTAAGACTCAACATAATTATTTCAAGATCAACAAATGGTTGGAAATTGAATTTGGATCTTGGAATTTCCAAGAAAGCCGAATGTTGCTTGTAAGGAGAGAATAAAGTTTTTGCTTGGTCTCTTGCTTGGCTCATGTGGTGAAAATGAATTATTGTGATGTTAGACAAATATCTTTGGTCATAAAGTAGCTTTATTAAAGCTAATGGTCATGCATGATGTGTTTTGAATGGACAAATGTCATTGCTTTGTGGTGAGATGATCAAGTGGTGTTAAGTACTAGTTTAAATCTCTAAGTATTGGTTACTTATGTAATCATATGGTTACTAGATATTTTCTAGTAGCTTGCACAAGACTCTTGCTCCCTCTGCTTGTTTCTTTGTCCGTTTATTGCTTAATTCGTTGATCGTTCGAGGGAATAACTCATTCGTTTCTAGTTAGGGTTTTACCGAAAACCTTCTTAATAATTCTAATACTATTCTTCATCTTTCTTAATACTTCTCGAATTTAAATTCCTTAATTCCCTTTTATAAATCCTTAAGTCTTGCAGTGTCTAGGGAAATCTCGGAGAAAATAAAAGTGCTCTTTTTCTGAATCCGACAGCTTTTACATACACTTATTTTCCTCCTGGATCACTAATACGAACTCAGAAATCCGTTCCGAATACCGGGTATAACATTATTATAATAATATTCCAAATTCCACCAAAATCACTATTCATCACTTATTTTTATTTAATTCCTATAATTAGGAAAATGAACCTGGTTCACCCTCGAGTGTTCCTTAACCTTCTTACGGAATCGCTGAACTTATATAGATATTGATTTGGATGACACGAGGGTATCTATTTCTCTCTAGGGAATCTTATCTAAACTTTCTAGGAGATAGATTATTCTAATCTAAGTTGTCAACCAAAGGTATTCTGCATGACATATAATAATTGAATCCAAATCCATTCCATTCATTAAATAGACAGTCGTTACATCGCAGTCATAACCACTATTCATTCCCATATTATTACATAATAAAAAGTTTTAGTTCTACCCAAAAATCTGGGTTCTTACAGGCTCCCCTCAAACTTCTTGGGTTCTTGAACCTTTAACTTCATCTGAACCTCCCCAGGAGTCAAGGAGGAACTAGTAGCCACAACCCGCCTCAAAATTACCGCCTCGTTCTCAAGATTCTCAACACATGTCTTCATCCTTTGAGACAACTCATCCATCTTCATAAAACCTTCGGTCAATTTTAAGTCGATCGCCTCCATATGGGACTCAAGCATCCTCCGTAACGCAATCATCTCATCAATCATGGATTGACTACGTTGTTCCAGCGTCGCCCCATCAGCTACCAGTGGTTCACCAACCTGTCCTTCCAATCTGGCAATACGCTCACTAAAACCGGTGTCACCTGACCTCGTACCTACATTCATCTTAACCTCAAGCTCTGATACCAATTGTTACATGGCTAAGGACCTTTTTCACCTTCTTCTCAAACTGTGTCCTTATCATCGGAGGTGCCCTTTTCTTTTGCTTCCTCCCTTCAAGCAACAAGTCTGGTTGGAACAGCTTCAAGAAACTAACATGGAACGTCGGGTGCACATTCAACCGATTCGACAAGCGTATCTCAGAAGTTGAGAAGAAACCAAAAACATAGTTTTGAGAATGAGGGTCAGACCCTTTATATAGGCGTCAAGAGCCTTAGATTTAGAGGAGGGTTAGGAGACTTGGGCTAAATCTCCTCCTAGATTGGTAGTTCTAAATCTTTCCAATCAAGATTCAATTTCCTTGTTAATTTCAGTTTCTTAAATTGTGGATTCTAGCAGCGGGTCTTGTATTAGGCATTATTGTTTCGTCATACTAATGAAAAAGAGTTTGATAAACAACATATTCACCTCATTCAAGATTAGACTGCAAATGCATGGACTTTGGATGGGTTCATGAGCTTTGTCTTTTCTTCTTCAACACTATTATAACTAAATGGACTTTGGGAAAAGCAAATGGTAAGAAAAAGCGACAATCCTAAGACGTGCACAACGTAATATCTCCTCCCATAATAAGTAGAACAAGTGTAGTTGTAGACAACTTAGAGACGGAACAGACGACAACAGTTGCAGCTCTAGGAGTAGTATACAAGAACATCCAGATACAGTAAATGTTAGGAATTCCCGTTTCCTGTCTTTGCGTAAATTAAATACGGAGATTATAACAGTCAATAATAATAACAGATATTGACAGATGAACACCAAGATTTATACGTGGAAAACCCCCTTAAGCCAAAGAGGTAAAAACCACGGGACCTGCTCCGAATGTTTCCACTATATTGATAATAATGGTTACAATATTCTCTCTCAAGTTTACGAAGTAACACTTGAGGCACAACTGAATAGAAATACAGCGATTCACTACTCCTTCGATACTGGACCGGATAACCTGGACAGAACTATCCCTTCGATACTTGACCGGAAAACCTGGAGGACTCCCCTTGTTGCGACTGCAATAGCTGGACGAACTCCTAATGCTGTAAACCCAGATGGCTACAGCCCGACCAAACTCTCACACTAACTCACCTGAAACGAAAGAATAGAGTAGCACGAGGGCCCCCTATCCTGACTTGCCTGAAACTACCGCAAGGTAAGTTTCCTACTAGACGGACTATCTAGCAGCTATAAACTAAGAATTGAGGGAGAGAAGAGAGTAAGATGTTTTGGTGTAATTTTACTAATGAAGGCGAGGGGGTATTTATAGGATGGGGTTGTAGTAGGTGGGGGGTTGTTGAAGTTTGGCAAGAAAGAAAAAAACAGCCGGTAGGCTGCCTAACAATCTCCCCCTCTTTCCAAACTCACAGCTCTTCACTTGCACTCCATACCTGCGCCCTGTTTGCACAGCTCCAACTTTTCTCGCGGAACCACCTTTGTCATCATATCAGCCGGATTCTTATCCGTGTGTATCTTCTCTATCTGTATCACCCCATCTTCAACTTGTTCCCGTAGCCAATGGTAACGTACATTAATATGCTTAGTACGACTGTGACAAGTAGCATTCTTGCTCAAGTCAATAGCACTTTGGCTATCACAATACAACTCAAAGTTGTCTTGCTTCTGACCCAATTCTTGGAGAAACCGCTTTAACCAAACTAGCTCCTTGCCTGCTTCACAAGCAGCAATATACTCTGATTCGGTTGTTGACAACGCAACACACTTTTGCAACTTGGACTGCCATGCTACAGCTCCCCCCGCAAAAGTGAAAAGCATCCCTGACGTGGACTTCATCCCATCTGGATGTCCTGCCATGTCAGCATCTGTAAAACCATCCAAGACTGGTTCACCGTGTCCATACTTCAAGCATAACCCGGAAGTGCCCTTGAGATATCTGAGAATCCACTTAACTGCTTCCCAATGCTTTCTTCCTGGATTTGACAGATATCTACTCACAACTCCAACAGCATGAGCAATATCTGGTCTTGTACAAACCAATGCATACATAAGACTTCCCACTGCGGATGAGTAGGGAACTTCCTCCATATCCTCCTTCTCCTTGTCTGTTGACGGACACATTTTCTTATCCAGTTTAAAATGTCCCGCCAATGGTATGCTAACAGGTTTAGCATCATCCATATTGAACCTTTTCAATACCCGTTCAATATATCCCTGTTGTGAAAGCCACAACCTCTGAGTTGTTCTGTCACGAACAATCTTCATCCCTAGGATTTGTTTTGCTGGACCCAAGTCTTTCATATCAAAGAACTTTGACAAATCTTCTTTCAGCTTGCGGATCATGTTAGCATCTTGACCGACCACTAACATATCATCAACATAAAGTAGCAGGATAATGAAGTTACCGTTAGGAAACCTTTGCACATAAGCACAGTGATCGGATGCAGTTCTCTTGAACTTATGATTCCTCACGAATGAATCAAACTTTTTGTACCACTGTCTTGGCGCTTGCTTAAGCCCGTATAAACTCTTCTTGAGTTTACAAACCATGTGCTCCTTCCCTTTCACTTCAAATCCTTCTGGCTGGTGCATGTAGATCTCTTCCTTCAAATCTCCATGAAGGAATGCAGTTTTCACATCTAACTGCTCAAGCTCAAGATCCATGCTAGCCGCTAAACCGAGAACTGTTCGAATTGATGTCATCTTTACAACCGGAGAAAAAATTTCATCGAAATCAATGCCTTCCTTCTGTGCAAAGCCTTTACCCACCAAGCATGCTTTATACTTTACAAGCTTTTCATCATCCCTTTTTACTTTGAAGACCCATTTGTTCCTCAAAGCCTTCCGTCCTCTCGGAAGTGTAGTCAACTCATAAGTTTCATTCTTGTTTAAAGAATCCATCTCCTCTTGCATTGCTTTCAACCAGCAAGTGCTTTCTTTATGAGTCTTGACTTCCTCAAAGGTCTTGGGCTCCCCCTCATCAGCAATTAAGATATACTCGGATGAAAGATATCTTCCTGATGGTCTCCGTTCTCTCGTAGAACGTCGTGGCTGAGTTTCTTCAGCTTCAGGCTGAGGCGGTAGCTCCCCCTGCTCAGCAGCCTCATCATCTACCATATCATCTCTATCATCTTCTAATGTATCTGGATTTCTAGCTTGCCTTGGTTGTTGAGTGCTCCCAAAATTCTCATAATTTTGAGACTCATGGAAAACCACATCTCTGCTCCTGAATATCTTCTTCGATTCAGGATTCCACAACCGATACCCGAACTCTGGATCCCCGTAGCCAACGAGAATACACGGAGTTGATTTATCTTCAAGCTTTGTTCTATGCTCCTTTGGGATGTGTGCAAAAGCCTTGCATCCAAACACCCGCAAGTAGGAATAGGAAACATCCTTTTCTAACCAGATCTTCTCTGGAATCTCAAAATTCAGAGGTGCCGATGGAGATCGATTGATCAAGTAGCAAGCTGTTCTTACAGCTTCTCCCCAAAATGACTTCGGCAATTTAGACATTTTTAACATGCATCTGACTCGTTCAGCAATGGTGCGGTTCATTTCTTTCCGCAACACCATTCTGTTGTGGGGTGCCAGGAACTGTTCTTTCATGCCGGATACCATGCTTTGTAAGGTACTCTTGAAACTCTTTTGAAGTGTACTCCCCCCCGTTGTCACTACGAAGGCACTTCAGTTGTTTCCCTGTTGATATTTCAACCATGGCATGAAACTTCTGGAAGTACTCAAACACTTGATCTTTGGATTTGAGTATCTCAACCCATACCTTTCGAGATGCTTCATCAATGAAGGTAACAAAGTACCTATTTCCGCCTAAGGACTCCACCTCAAACGGACCACATACATCAGAATAAACTCTTTCTAACAGCTCCGACTTTTTCTTCAATGGATTGCTAAAAGATACTCTATGTTGTTTCCCGAATAAACAATATTCGTACGGTTGCAATGCAGTTCCTTTAGCAAATGGAATGAGGGATTTCTTTGCTAGAATCTGTAGCCCTTTCTCGCTCATGTGACCAAGCCTCTTGTGCCACAAACTTGCTGAAGCTTCATCTTCAACTGTATTCAACTCATTTGAACACATCGTCACTTGTGTCTTGTACAAAGAACCACAAGTGGATCCTCTTGCAACCACCAACGAACTCGTAGTAAGCTTCCACCTTCCACCACTGAAGGTATTTACGTACCCCTGCTTGTCTAGCGCCATGCCGGAAATCAAGTTGAGCCGTAAGTCCGGAACATGCCTGACATCTTTCAAAGTCATTGAACAACCCGTGTTTGTCTCAATACAGATGTCACCAATGCCTGTGATCTTTGACTGATCTGAGTTACCCATTCTTACAGTACCAAAGTCCCCTGACTTGTACGTCGTAAAGAATTCCTGAGTGGGTGTTGCATGATACGTTGCTCCAGTATCTATCACCCATTCGACCTTCTAATTATCAATATGTAAGCATTCTTCTTCCCCAAAAGAAAGGATCACAACATCTTCTGTCATAGCAGCTGTTGTACTTTTCTCGGCATGTTTCCCTTGTTGACCATTGTTTTGTTGCTTGAGCCAGGCCCTACAATCCTTTTTGTAATGACCCTTCTTCTTACAATAGTAGCATTCAACATTGGCATTTGATTTGCCACCGGAATTCCTAAAATTCCTGCTTTTACTACGCCCTCGGTTTGTCTCCCTGTAGTTGCTTCTACCCCTGTTCTCAGTAACAAGAGCCTGGGAATCTTGGCTGACTCCTTGTACCTTTCTTCTCATGGATTCACTAAGGATACTCTGTTTAATTGATCGCAAAGTTAGTTGCTCAGTTGGTACAGCATTAGTTACTGTCACCACTAGCGTATCCCAACCGGATGGTAAAGTATTGAGAAGAAATATTGCTTGGAATTTTTGCTCAAACTCCATCTTCATATTTGATAGTTGATTTAACAACCCTTGAAATTCGCTCATATGCTCTGACATGTTGTTCCCATCCTGGTACCTCATGTTCACCAGCTGACGAACTAGAAAAGTTACATTTTGTGAACTTTTCTCTTGGAACGTAGACTCTAATGTCGTCCAAAGCGTATAAGCGTCTTCTTCAGAGACATGATGATACTCCGAATTATCAATCCATCGACGAATGAGACTGATAGTTTTCATGTTCATCTTCTTCCAGTCAGCATCAGACTTTGCTGTAGGTTTGACTCCTTTCAGCTCCACCGGATCAAACAAGTCCTTACTATAAAGTAGATCCTTTATTCTGCTTTTCCACATCGGATAATTTGAAGCTGTTAAGCTTACCATTATACTGGAAGAATCATCCATTTTAATTTACCAAAGACTATGGGAATCTCACTTAGAACCACACAAGTTGGCCAGGAAAGTGGATGTGTTTAGGGAGCCTTCCGTATTAGTACGGCGCTTTATCGAATAACCACTGC
This sequence comes from Kitagawia praeruptora, assembly GCA_037693485.1. Classification (NCBI taxonomy): domain Eukaryota; kingdom Viridiplantae; phylum Streptophyta; class Magnoliopsida; order Apiales; family Apiaceae; genus Kitagawia; species Kitagawia praeruptora. The sequence goes on along the minus strand of CM075354.1, from coordinate 98,342,102 downwards.
GCACAAAGCACTTTTCTAGACACCAACAACGTGGGCCCCAGCTCTGATACCAACTGTTAGGAATTCCCGTTTCCTGTCTTTGCGTAAATTAAATATGGAGATTATAACAGTCAATAATAATAACAGATATTGACAGATGAACACCAAGATTTATACGTGGAAAACCCCCTTAAGCCAAAGAGGTAAAAACCACGGGACCTGCTCCGAATGTTTCCATTATAGTGATAATAATGGTTACAATATTCTCTCTCAAGTTTACGAAGTAACACTTGAGGCACAACTGAATAGAAATACAGCGATTCACTACTCCTTCGATACTGGACCGGATAACCTGGACAGAACTATCCCTTCGATACTTGACCGGATAACCTGGAGGACTCCCTTTGTTGCGGCTGCAATAGCTGGACGAACTCCTAATGCTGTAAACCCAGATGGCTACAGCCCGACCAAACTCTCACACTAACTCACCCGAAACGAAAGAATAGAGTAGCACGAGGGCCCCCTATCCTGACTTGCCTGAAACTACCGCAAGGTAAGTTTCCTACTAGACGGACTATCTAGCAGCTATAAACTAAGAAATGAGGGAGAGAAGAGAGTAAGATGTTTTGGTGTAATTTTACTAATGAAGGGGAGGGGGTATTTATAGGATGGGATTGTAGTAGGTGGGGGGTTGTTGAAGTTTGGCAAAGAAGAAAAAAACAGCAGGTAGGCTGCCTAACAGTAAAGATGAGTAATGAAATTGTTACGCCACACATGGTCCAACAGCGGTCAACCATCAGTAGCATACAAATCACTACAAAATACAACCCGAAAACAATACAAACAATCGTAAGGCTGTTGATGGTATATATTTTAGTTGTTTACCATATGTGTTTATATAATTTCACTATTATTTGTTAAAAGGGTTTTGGTCCATGACAAATGATTGTCATGGACCTGTTAAATAACAATCAGTTTCTAAATCGTTGGATCGTTGATCCAACGGCCCCCCTGGATTACAAAATTTTTTTACTGTCCGCTATAATTTTCCGCGGATAGGCAGATTGCCTGTCCGCGGAAATTTTCCGCGGATAGGCAATCTGCCTATCCGCGGAAAATTATAGCGGACAGTAAAATTTTTTTTTTTTAATCTCAGCCGTTGGATCAACGATCCAACGGCTATGGAACCGATTGTTAAATAACCGGTCCCTGACAATCATTTGTCAGGGACCAGGACCCTTGTTAAAAACACTTTAACAATTTACACTGTAACTTTCTGGTTCTTAATTTATTCAAGTAGATTATTAGGAAAAGCAATGTAGAATTGACTTTAAAAACATGAAAAACACAAAAGCGGATAGCATTGAAATTTCATCGAGATAAAAAGTGCATGTTTAATACTTCAGTATTGTGAAATCAATATTGATTGGAAGTGAATAAACCAAAGAATAAACTGTAATGACACCTTACAAGAAAATGAAATGAATAGATGAGAGACCATCAATAGAAAACAAACAGGACAGTTCTTTTACAAATTTTTGAAAATTTATAAGAACATGCATCTAGTGACGAAGGACCGCCAAATGGATACCTCAGTAACACTCGAAACCAGTTGGGACTTCCTTGCCACAGTTATTAAGAACTAAGCTGAGAGAAATAGGAACATTCAAGTTAATTCCCAGAATGTTGGCTCTAATGGCGGTACAGAGACAAACTGCAGCTTCAAGATCGACAAGACCTTCGATGAGACTGCAGCATGGCAGCGTTGGAGGTGATCCGACAACGACATCAACCAAGTTGAGCACATTGGCACATACTCCTAAGTTCAGTGGATTGCATTTACCTACAGAGTAATAAGTCGAAGTTGTGGAACCAGGTATATTAGGGGTAGGCCTAGTGGCAAGGCTGAAGAAGAGAAGGTTGAGTGAGAGAAGGAGGGCAAAGGAAGCAGTGTTCTTGGTTTCCATTCCGAAAAACCTTGCAGGTATTTGTCTGATTAGCTTCTGGTTATTATACAGCTGTGAGAGATAAGTGTATGTTTTTTGCTGATGGACTTTGTGATTAACTTGAAACACATATTTATAGGATTCCTGAAGTGCAATCTACAAAAGGGCAAGGTTAGCACGTCTTATGCATATCAAGAATAACATTATTGTAATGTAATCAAATCCTAGTAATAATAGTTTAAGAATCAGGAGGAACATGTGCATTTCAGTTAACATTGCAATATATTATATCTTCCTATAGACACTTTTCCTAATAAATAAATTATTTAACAGAATGACTACATCACTATAAAGAACAGGCTATGTAATTGTAAAAAAGGAGAGTATGTGCATTGAGTTGTTTCCTAGAACCATGAAAAACATTAATATTATGATTATACTCAAATCTTTTGCATTGAAATAATTGTCTTTCTGTGAGTGATATTTGTTTTTTGGTAAATCCAGCAACTCGAGGATTCTGACCATGTAGTTTCGTAGGAGTATATTTTCTTAATTTTTTTTCTCTTAAAAATCGGAAATGCTGATGCTTGCGAGTTGATATCTTCCTGGTTGTCAAATAACCTTGGGTAAGAGTTATTAATCACATTTTTAACCAAAAGGACATGGTTTATCATTTTTTTTTCCAGAACTGAAATGACACACTTTAATACTTGTTGTGTCGATATGTATTGATGTTGGTTAGTTTTATGAGTTAAATGAAAGTGTAATACCGAACTCAAGAAAATTCTTGGAAGTCTCAGTTGCATACTAACTCTGAAAACAATCCCTGAGGCTGGCATCCAAAGCAAGCATATGACGTGGAACCTTTGGCTTATGGCACATTCATTGATTTTCTTAAATTTTTAGTATTTGAGAATCTTCGAGGAGATAATTCTGACATTATATTGGTGATCAGTTCTTATTTCTTAACTGTTCTAGCATAGCTATTTATGAAATTCATGCCAATGCACTGACCCCTCCTGTTTCATAAGATGTGATTATTTTGCTATGCCAAAACGTGCCAACATTTCTCTTTTTTTGCCAGCTAGTCTATCATTTGTAAAAGAAGTGTACTTTCTGTTTTTATATACAAAATATATTTACTATCAGACATCTTTTGAACTATAGGTGATAGTTCATCGAATTTATATATTTCATGGATTCCATGATTTTCAGTATGTACTATAAATTCATCAGATTTCATGCATTCAAACCTATGGTGAGATTTTTTTGCCAATTCTTCTTACTCTACGGTCGTTGTGTGATTTAATCTGAGGATAAGTTGTGTTTAAGTAAGTAACCAGCTCTACATAAATCTTAAGGTTGTAGGAAAGGCCTATTAAAATTTTATGGGGGTATGCAGGGACTCAGCCCCTGAGGAATCCTGAAACCTACTGCAAAATTTTCCTGTAGCCCCTCAAAAAAAATTGTTTGCTGCAGAAAGGCCTTACCAAAGCCTCATGCATGTCCTGTTAATTCAGCTTACATGTATCCATGTTTCTCTTTGAGCAACTATGTTTTAAATTACATTTAGGAGAACCAAGTGTTAAACTGCATCTTAAAAGTAATAAAACAATTTAGGAGTACTGTCTGAAATTTGCCAGTATTACATTAATCAGAAGTGTCCTACTTCATGGTGGTGTTCTGAATATTGCCTCTGAAGATTCACTGCAACAATTTGGCAAAATATAGTAAATAGTATGCATCTACAGGCAAGGGAGGTACTCAAGCACCAAAAGGTGCTTCGGACTACCCTTAAAATCTAGAGCATCTACTTCATATGTAGTATAATACTGGTTTAAGGCATTGCTTCTCCATCATTTTGGATACTTTGATTTTGTATACATACATCATTCATATCACTAGTAGCAATATGCAAGACGTTGGAAACAGAAACAAATCCTAAGACAGCATCATCACTCCTCCATTAAACAGAAGGATTAAGTGTAGTTACGAAGATATAAGTGAGGAGACTAGCAACGATAGCTACAGCTCAAGGAGTAGTCTACAAAGAACATCCAGATACTATAAACATGAGTAATGAAATTGTTACACCATCCATGATCCAACAGCGATCAACTATCACTAGCATACCGATCACTACAAATGCAACCTGAAACAATACGAACAATAGTACGAGGGCCGTCGATTTTATTGAAGTTTGCTGCTGATATGGCATCTGCTTCTTCTTTTTTAAAACTGTATTTTAGGTTTTAGCATATTGTGCTCCTTATTTTGTTGCTATTATTTTTAAAATTTTATGCACAACTATTCGAGGGCCGTCGATTTTATTGGAGTTTAGACAAACTTTCTGACTTGTTAAGGGTTACTAAAATGTAAGAAAATTTAAATATCTACACCCCACAAAGTTAACTCCAATTCCGTTGGATGAACAAAGAGGTTAAATCGTATGAATAAAGCGGTATGTAGCGTATCTTTTAATTGTTTTCCTTATGTGTTTGATATTATTTCACTGTTATTGTAAAACCAATAGTGATCAGAAGGGACTAAACCAAAGAACTGTTACTGTAAAATCAATATTGATTGGAAGTGACTAAACCAAAGAATAAACCGTAATGACACCTTACAAGAAAATGAAATGAATAGATGAGAGACCATCAATAGAAAACAAGCAGGACAGTTCTTTTACAAATTGTAGAAACCAAATAATAAGTTGAACTGAAAATTTATAAGAACATGCATCTAGTGACGAAGGACCGCCAAATGGATACCTCAGTAACACTCGAAACCAGTTGGGACTTCCTTGCCACAGTTATTAAGAACTAAGCTGAGAGAAATAGGAACATTCAAGTTAATTCCCAGAATGTTGGCTCTAATAGCGGTACAGAGACAAACTGCAGCTTCAAGATCAACAAGGCCTTCGATGAGACTGCAGCATGGCAGCGTTGGAGGTGATCCGACGATCACATCAACCAAGTTAAGCACATTGGCACACACTCCTAAGTTCAATGGATTGCATTTACCTTCAGAGTAATAAGTCGAAGTCAGGGAACCGGGTATATTAGGGGTAGGACTAGTGGCAGTCACCAGGCTAAAGAAGAGAAGGTTGAGTGAGAGAAGAAGGGCAAAGGAAGCAGTGTTCTTGGTTTCCATTCCGAAAAACCTTGCAGGTATTTGTCTGATTAGCTTCTGGTTATTATATTGCTGTGCGAGATGAGTGTATGTTTTTTGCTGATGGTCTTTGTGATTAACTTGAAACACATATTTATAGGGTTCCTAAAATGCAAAATTTTTTATATTGTTGTTTGTAGATGCTGGAAAATACTCTAAGCATATTTACGGGTTAGCACGTCTTATGCAGTTATGCATAACAAAAATAACGTAGTACTAAAAATATATGATCAAATCCTAGAATTATATATATTTTAAGAATCAGGAGGAACATGTGCATTTCAGTAAACATTGCTTTATATTATACTCCCTCCGTCCTAATGGATTCTTTACACTTACTATTTTGGGTCGTCCCATTCATTTCTTTACATTCCCAAAATAGTAAGTTTTAACACTATTACACCCACTACTTCACTTATTTTAACAATACTTTACATTATTACACCCACTACTTCACTTATTTTAACAATAAAATCACTATTACACCCACTAATTCACTTATTTTAACAATAAAATCACTATTATATCCACTACTTCATTTATTTTAACAATATTACACTCACTTTATACCCACTTGTCTTGTCCTCCGTGCCCACCAGGACCAGTGGGACGGAGGGAGTATATATTAGATGACTAAATTACGTACTACAATGAACAGGCTACGTAATTATGTTGAGGGAGAATCTGTGCAGTGAGTTGTTTTCTAGAACCATGTAAATAATACACTCTTCCAGTTCTAGGAACGAGGTGGCTATTACAATCATCCTAGCACCGTAGCACGTCTTAGCATGTCAGGACCGAGTCGTCAAAAGAGATTAAACAATGTTGAAGCACTGTCTGAAATTTGCAAGTATTAAAATTAATCACAGGTGTCCTACATCATGGTGGTGTCCTGCATATGGCCTCTGAAGATTCACGCCAAAAAATTGGCATTGTATAGTACATGTTATGTATCTTTAGGCAGGGGAGCTACTACAGCACCATTCATCATTCATATCTTTAGTAGCAATATGCAAGACGATACGATAGACTTCTAAGCAACCAGCTCTGCTCATGAAGTTTAATGACCTTGCTTTTACATCTCCAAATGACAGAGAAATCACTACATTGGACGAAAAGACTTTGGATTAGTAACAATAGCTGCAACTCTAGGAGTAGTAAACAAAGAACATTCATATATAAGAAAGATGGGGAATGAAAATGTTACGCCACCCACTGTCTAAAAATCACTACCATTGCAAATTGCAATCCATAGAAAGGTATCCTTAATGACAGAGAATGATTTCGGATGCCTCTCGAGATTTTCATGCATCACAATGATGCAGTCAGAAAGTTTGAGAATTTGATCATCGCATATATCATAGGGCCAAGATATATCGGATCTCAAACGAAAAAGAAACAAAAATAGAAAAATTCAGATACCTAAATCTCAAGCTTCAACATATAACATATTTATATAGAAAAAAAAAAACAAAAAGAGATGTATAGAGTGCTTAAAGACTTGAAAATTAAATTCGAAGAACATACAATGACTAAAAAATTCAGGTATTAAATAAAATTATATGTGAACATAATTTATGAATTATTAGAAAGTACAATTGTGTTTTACTTTTAATAAAAAAAAATATTGGTTCATATATACAGATATTGATTCAATAACAAATAAAGTATAATTTGCAATGAAAAATAGACGTACTTAAAAAAAAAAAACAGGCAAGAAATGCTTTAAAGATGCACTCACACGTTATGAAGATCCTGTTATTAAGAAGACCATAAAGAAGCAAAAGAAGAGTAATAGTAATTTAATGGAACCAAATTTGCAAAACTACTATGAAACAAACTTTGATAAATCCTGATAAATTACAGCAACTGTTTTGTCATAGTAGTGATAAACAGTGCTATAATCAAAAGTCGATATAATCAACCTAGAGCAATTGTTTTGACATACTAATATAAAACAGTGCGACAAATAACAAATTATCCTTGTTCGGTATTAGACTGCAAAAGCTTGGCCTTTAAAGACTCTAGACGGGTTCCTCCAACAAGCTTTGTCTGCTCTTTCTTTTCCTCTATGCCACTATCAAGACTTCTGAAACAGCAAATGGCGAGAAGAAGCAACAAACCCAAGACAACCTTATTACTCCTCCCAAACATAACGGGAGCAAGAGTAAACACGGGGACATTAGTGACTTGACGAGCAACAATGGCTGCAGCTCTAGGAGTAGTATACAAAGAACATCCAGACATAACAAAGGTGAACAATGAAGCTGTTACCGCACCCATGGTCCATGGGCGATCAACTATCATTAGAAAACCAATCACTCCAGGGGCACTGTATGCAAGAAATGAAACAATAGGGTGCCTTTGGAGCTTTTCATGCATCATACTGATGAACTCAGAAAGTCCGACAATTTGATCACCATTCGTATTTAGATGACGCTCAACCAAATACACCATAACCAAGGTACATAAGACAGATACAAAAACTTCATATAGTACTTTGAGGTGTTCATGTGAACTTGTGAGAATTAAGGGTAAACCTTGTACCAAGAGAAAAAGTGTCAAGCAGAAAGAGGAGTAACAGGTAACGAAAAGTGCGAAATCAGAAAAACTTTTCATCTTCATCTGCAAATATCATAGAGCAAACATAATAAATAAAGTTAATTTCAAACAATTATATATTAGAAAACAGAAACATAACATATATATGGGACTGAAACTAGGTTAACAACAACACGTTTTAGTATAACATTAGCATATCTATTATTTAAATGAGCTAGTTCATTTTCTCCTCTGAACTAAGTACTTAATTATGTACTTGTGTACGTCTGTACATTTGCAATTGAATATATCCCTTGTTTTAATTATCATTAAGAGGAAAAAACCGAAACAAGAACAGAAGATTGCTAGCTAATTCCTCATTTTTTTCCCTTTTTTTTTTTGCTAATTTACCTCATTTTCAGTTCAAAATTTTAAAATAGAAATCTTGTATTAACTTTAGGAGTATTGATGAATCACCTAATACTACACTAAGACTAATAAATATAGCTTCTGGCCAAAATTTAAAAAAAAATCAAAAAATTGACTCTTGCCTCTACCTGACCCTATAAATAAAGGACCATCAGAACTCCATATACAGCAATAACAGTATGATTAAAAAAAAATAGAACCAAGAAAATTACCAGTAAAAAGAAAAACGAAAGCAAACAGTACATGTAATAGTCAAGTCAAGCCTCGCTCTCGATTTTCTCATGTTCAATCCTGTTGTATAGGCACTCCATTCTCCGACGTTTTTAAATTAGTTAAAAGAGAAAACTAAGAAAGTCATAATTTCACTAGTGAATATATGCTTCTTTTCCCTTTGTAGAACTATGTTATCCTCATCTGTTCAAAGGTGCTCACAACACTTTTAGCAAATTTTCGAAGCTATCGGTAATTATAAAAACTATGACAAACAGAAAAGCAATTTAGAGGGGTGTGCATCAGTTCTTAGGCTAAGAATTTGAACCAAAAACCCATGTAAGTGATTAGGGTCGGTCCTGAAATTCACGGGACTAAGTCAAATTCAGCTCTACTAAGCCCTAATTCATATATAGGCTACATATTCTTTGAATTTATATATAACAATTGATTCTAAAATTTTGGGGCCTATAAGTATCTTGTCCGCCTATAATCGAGACTGACCCTGAAGTTAATGAAAACACAAGAATATACACATTCAATTGCATATTATACACAGTAACAAAAAAGACAAAAACAGAGGTATAAGTCACTATTAACCTAAACAAGAAGATATAATAGAGTCCAAGATTCAGAACAACGGAGCAGCAAGTCAGTTGATACATACCTTAAACGAAAAACAAACAGAAACCCAGATGAAATAACAAAGATTCGAGGAACATACCGTGAAAATAATTTGATTTTAGGGCCTAAGAGCAACTCCAAGAGCTCTTAGTGTGTTCCTTAAAAATATTACAAGAAAGTGGTTGTTAGTGATTTAGGACATTATAAGGCATCTCAATTTCAACAATAATGAAACGGAAAGTGACTGGAAAAGTGGGTTGGATGGCCTTAAAATTGGATATGAGTAAGGCTTATGATCGTGTGGAATGGGAGTTTTTGAGGGCCATGCTTAGCAAACTGGGTTTTGACGACAAGTTGGTAAATCTGATGCTAGAGTGTGTTACATCAGCTCGCTATAAAATAACTCACTCGGGGAAGGAGTTTGGTTCAATTGTTCCAAGTCGGGGTATTAGGCAGGGAGATCCACTCTCATCGTATCTGTTTTTAGTGTGTATGGAGGGTCTTTCAGCATTGTTACAAGGAAATGAGAGGAGGAAGTTTTTATCTGGCATTAAGGTTGCAAGGGGAGCTCCGAGTTTGTCACATATGCTCTTTGCAGACGATTCTTACATTTACAGCAAAGCGGATGGCGATTCTGCAGATCAAATAAATCAGGTGCTTTTGTTATATGAACAAGCATCAGGGCAGAAAATTAACAAAGCGAAGTCGTCAGTGTGCTTTAGCAGCAACACAAATCAGGAGATAAAAGAAGCAGTCTGTAGGATTCTAGATTTGCAAGAAGCAAATGAAGAAACGACTTATCTGGGTCTTCCGAATTCTGTTGGAAGAAATAAAACAAAAATGTTTGGGTATCTTAAAAGTCGTATGCAGAATAGAATTGAAGGTTGGGATAAAAAGTATTTATCAAAGGGAGGGAAGGAATTACTGCTAAAAACGGTCTCACAAGCTCTCCCAACTTATGCAATGAGCATATTTTTGTTACCCAAGCAGATTTGCAATGAGTTAGAGAGTCAGATGTGTAATTTTTGGTGGCGATCTTCAGCAAAGAAGTCAAAAGGCATTCACTGGATGTCATGGGATCGGTTATGCATGAAAAAATCAGAGGGAGGTTTAGGATTCAGAAAGTTACATGAGTTCAATATAGCATTGCTGGGAAAACAAGCTTGGAGACTCATTACGAGACCAGATAGTTTGGTGAGCAGAGTTTATAAGGCAAGATATTATCCTACGGGTAATTTCTTGACAGCAAATCTGGGATCTAACCCAAGTTATGTCTGGAGAAGTATATTGGAATCACAAGAGCTGTTGAAGAACGGGATAGTCAGAAGAGTTGGAAATGGTTGTACAGTAGATATTTTGAAGGATCCGTGGCTTCCTTGTGATGAGGATCCTTATGTTCGTACAAACCATGAAGCTTTAAAAGGGAATACGGTGTCATCTCTCATGTCAATGGATCAAGATACATGGGATACGGACTTAGTGAAGGACATTTTTGAAAGTAGGGATGTTAATTTGATCCTTTCTATTTCAATAAAGCGTACAGAAAATGACTCGTGGTTTTGGAAGCATGACAAGTTGGGTCGGTATACAGTCAGAAGTGCATACGACGTGGTCAGAGAGAGAGCAAGTATTAACTTGACAAGTAGCAGCTCTGGGTTCTGGAATAAAATCTGGAATTTAAAAATCCCATTAAAGGTCAAACACTTTGCTTGGAGGGCGATTCGTAATTGTTTGCCTACAAAGGATTGTTTGCTTGCAAGGAGGGTGGAAGTTAACAGATGGTGTCCAGTGTGTAACTAGGCTGAGGAAACTGCATTTCATGCTCTAGTAAAATGTCCAATAGCACAACTGTGCTGGCAAAAATTGGAATACACCTTCAATGACTGCATGTATTTGGATGAGTGGATAGAAGAAGTACTCCAGCACAGCAGGCGTAATCTAATCAATAAAGTATTCATGGTGGCATGGGCAGTTTGGAATAACAGAAATGATATCGTATGGAATCAAAAGGGGAAAGAGTATGAAGACATTGTCATATCAGCATTGCAAGTCCTTAACAACTGGGAGAGTGCGCAAGATAAATCATTCGACAGCACTGTTGGGTTTATAACTCAAACGGATGGAGCTGCGTACTGGGAACAACCACCGGAAGGTATAGTTAAGGTAAACACTGATGCGGCTTTGTTTACAGACTCGGACTGTTATAGTTATGCGATAGTGGCACGAGATCATTCAGGAACTTTGTTGGAAGCCATATCGAGTTGCAGAGCAGGCTGTTTGAATCCAGAACTTGCTGAAGCTGTGGGAATAAGGGAGGCGCTGAGCTGGGTTAAGAGCAAGGACTGGCCATCAACCATTGTTGAGTCTGATTGCCTAGGAGCAATTCAGGCTATTAGATGTTCGTCGATCAACCTCTCCTATTTTGGGCGTGTAGTCGATGAATGTAAGAAGTTGCTTAGTGAATTAGAGGCACGAAACGTGTCTTTAAAGTTTGTTAGACGGTCCGCGAACATGGTTGCTCACTACATAGCGAGAAAATCAAGTTCAATAGCTGATCGTAGATGGGATATGGGAGACACCCACCCGGATTTAATTCATGTACTCTTGAAAGATTTGAAAGTTTAATAAAATCTTCCTTTAATCTGGCAAAAAAAAAAAAAAAAAATACTCCTTATATTTGCTCCTTATTAATATTATAGTAATATTTCAAACTCTAATTATGATTCTCTAATTGAAAAAAAAGAAGAGGGAAATGAATATTTTATTAATATAAATGAAATAAGGGATATCTTTTGGCTCCATAAAAATAAGGAGTGAGAGGCACCTTCTAACTTTTTAAGGAACCACTAAGAGGCTCTTGGAACACTATTTTCTACCAAATCCCTTAAATTCTAATTTAGAAGCTCATATAAGAATTGTCTTGGAGATGCTCTAACAAGATGATTAGCTCTGTGCTGGGCAGGTGTGTATATAGTGGCTTATAAATCCGGGTCTTCGATAATAATACTCCCACATTATCATAATATGTTTCTTGTTTAAAAATACGTTTGCCAATGCACACTTTTGAACGATACTCCCTCTGTCCCAGTGGGTTCTTCCCACTGGGTTTGGGCACGGAGACTAAGAAATTGTATGAAAAATGAGTAAAATTAGATGAAAAGTGGATAAAGTGGTGGGACCTATGAATTTTTAATAATAGATTTGAGATAGTGGAGGAAAGTAGTGGGTGTAATAGTGTTTTATATTATAAATTTGAGATAGTGGAGGAAAGTTAGTGGGTGTAATAGTGTTTTTTATAATTAAAACTTTACTAATTTTGGAATGGGTAGAAATGATGGGACACCCCAAAATAGTAAGTGGGTAGAAATGAATGGGACAGAGGGAGTAATATCTTGAATTTTGTATTAGTATTAAATATAAAAACTTCACTGTATTAAATTACTCATAAATACGAATCCAACAAGATCACTCATGACTCATGACTATATTTTATCTTATAAATTATGCGTAAATTAGTAGTCAATTGCTTAAAATGAATAGTGTAAAAAGTCAAAACAGGAAACACATTCCAGCACGGAGGGAGTAACAGTTATTGTTACGGGTCGGGCTGCACAAAAGATCCAAAATAAGACTGGACCAATCTAGACCGGACCGAAAATCAGATTTTTCCAATTTTTTGGATTGGGGACCGGATCTGTTATAATCGGTTTTGGGATTCGACCGCACCGAAAAAACTCGGATCGGATCGGACCGGAACCGGATGGTATGGTCCGTATGGACCGGTTAGTTAGTTTCTGTATAAAATTAATTTTTTATAATTTTATATTTAATTTTTTAAAAATTTAATTACATAAAATAAAAAAATTACTTTGCAAGTTACCATAAGTTTAAAAATGAAATTCATTTCTTATTTTTTGTGAAATAATCGTAATTTCTAAACATTTAAGTGTTAAGTATTTATCATAAATAATATAACATTTAATCATTTAGATTGTAATGTTGATCGCTACTATTTTATCAATTCATTTTCTACTAATTTGGCTTGTCAAATTATGATGTATTTAAATATTTAATTTCTATATTATATATTTTACAAAGCAAAGTAATATAAAAATAGTTATATAAATAAATTCTGGTCCGTTCCGGGTTTTTGTAGGGTTTACACCGGATTGGACCGAAAACCAATTTTTTTTTTTAATTTTATGGATTGGATACCGGACCGGCTACATACGATTCGGTCCAGATCGTGGATCGATAAACTCAATTCGATCTAATTTACTGATCCAGACCGAAATATTGTGCATCCCTAATTATCCCTAGTCATGGGAGGATTTGAGTAAGAATAAAACTTGTACTCCCACTGTCTCAGAAAGCATTTCTGCTTTGGTTCAAAACACAGATTTTAAGAAAAAGGTGAGACAAGACAGCAGCGTTGTAGGCAAAGGTAAAAGAAGGATGGCTATTGGCTTGGCTGGCGCACTACGCACCATTTGTTTATGCCGTGCGTGTGTACTCGACATTTTTGGGTTAAAAAGCCTGTGGTAAGATTTGTTTATACATAAAAGGGCACAACTTTTAAGATAAAGTGGGTATTGGATATTGTTTGTATATGGCTTAAAATAGAAATAAGAAAAGTATTTTGAATGATCCAAAATAGAAAACATGAAATGTTTTCTGAGACGGGGGAGTAATTGATTTCAGTTTTTACAAACTAGAAAAAGAAGGATTTCAACTTCAAACCAGCATCAACAATTTAAGTAAATAATCGTCTCTACGACTGTGCCTTTTGATGTCCCATTTGAATAATCTATCTCTGTCATTTATAATTACTTTTATTTAATTTAATATTTAATATTCTATATATTTTTGTTTCATTAAAAAAACTATTGAATTAATGGGTAAAATCCCAAAATACCCACTTTTTTAAACCAAAAAACCAAAATGCCCGTCAGCGCTGAACACCACCCAGAATGTCCACTGAATACGCATTACTATCATGCGTAGACTGTTATACGCATATCTAACATGCGTGGTTTTTATATTTTTTTTATAAGTTGGTCACGCATTGAAAGAATGCGCATAGCTCACACTAATGTCCATACAACACGGATGTTCAACATGCGTGTTTCTTTTTTTCTTTTTTAAAATTAGACCATACTGTACAACTCTACACAAAATGTTGTATGCTATACGCATTGCAGCTTTGTGTATAGTAATTGATTACATGATTGAACAGTTGAATGAACACACAGCTAGTAAATATATATAAGGAACACGCATTATTTAAATGCGTAATGGGGGTACGATGTCAAACATGCGTTTTCGGTGGGCAGAAAAGGCGGTTCATTCCGTCGGTGGGTATTTTGGGTAATGAATTCCTAAAAGTAGTGTAATTTGGTTATTCTTTCTGAATTAATTTACAATTGCGAATAATTTGTTAATTACATATTTTTTATATTAAGTTTGTATTATGTGTATTGTATTTAATAACACAAAATGAGTTATATTTTATATTTATTTATATAAAATAACTAAGAAGAGTGATAATTAATTCTAAATAATTATAAATACTAATATCAATAAAAAGCATGTATGCACACCTTTTTTAAAATTAAAAAATTAATTTTACTAATAACTTTAATATGCTAGCTTAAAACTCGTGTACTACACGGCTATTTTTTAATATAATATAATATAATTTTTTTATTCGAATTAAAAATTATAAAACATGAATTTTGTAGGCTTAAAATTTTAAATGATATAATCTGATAGTAATTATTTATTTGATGTCCATGATATTTATAGAAAATAATTGATTTTAGTTTGAAAATATAAAAAATATGATATGTTTTAGCTAAAAAACGTAATCGATTAATTTTACGTTAAAAATGAAATTGATTAGTTATTGAAAAATAGAAAAACTAACATGTTTTACATAAAAAAAGGAAGTTTATTAATTGTTAATAACTATGAATTATTAAGTAAGGATAATTAAATAAAAATAACATGTATCATTCATCATTAAAAATAACTACAAAGCTCAGATCATTCGTCATTTGCTAAAGGTTGTTAATCGTGCTCCTACTCTATGGGCCTCTGGGGTTAACAGAACAGTCCTAAAGCACAAGCATTTTTGGATTGTGCCTATTCCAACTGATTGTTCTTGGATCTGGAAAAAAGTGTTGAAGCTTCGTGATCTTGCACTTCACTTTATCTCATATTAAATTGGTGATGGTTCTACTATTTCTATCTGGTTTTATCCCTGGTGGAATAAATCATGTCTTGCTAGTTCAGGGACTGTTCCTATTATCTCGCAATGTGGTATGCATAAAAATGTTATGGTACATGATATTATTCGTTCAGGTTCTTGGTCTTTACCTCAACCTAACCTCAGACACCATCATTTGGATCCTGCTTTATCCAACTGGTTACTCTTATTTGACAATCCAATATTTAATTTGAGCTCTCGTGATGTTATTTTATGGGATGGTTTAGATAGTAGAAAGGTCAAAATCTGGCATGTTTGGG
This sequence comes from Kitagawia praeruptora, assembly GCA_037693485.1. Taxonomy (NCBI): domain Eukaryota; kingdom Viridiplantae; phylum Streptophyta; class Magnoliopsida; order Apiales; family Apiaceae; genus Kitagawia; species Kitagawia praeruptora. Next base: position 98,326,674 of record CM075354.1, on the reverse strand, counting down.
AAAGCACCAGGCATCGGAGTCTTCAAGTTCAATGGTTTCATGCAGTCTGGCATCAACTTAAAGTTGAAAGGTATGCACATCATCAGTGGTTGCTAAATCTGGCATGTTTAGGAAAGCATCAGGCATCGGAGTCTTCAAGTTCAATGGTTTCATGCAGTCTGGCATCAACTTAAAGTTGAAAGGTATGCACATCATCAGTGGTTGCTAAATCACGGGAGGCTAAGCACTCTAGCTCGTCTTGCTAGGTTCGGTATTGTGCTGGATCAACAATGCTATCTCTGTGTGGGAGGCCGTGAGACTGACACCCATCTCTTCTTGCACTGTTCTTACAGTTCTTACAGCAGACATGTCCTCTCTTCGATCCTTTTGTTGTTTAACATGGGAATTCTCGGGAACACATGGCCTGAGTTTCAGCAACACATTTTAGAGATTCAAGATGTTGCTAAGAGACGAGTCGTTTTGCTCATGGTGCAGATCTTTTACTTACTTCATCTGGCGAGAAAGAAACGCTCGAAGGCATAATAGAGAAATTTTTGGTCCAAGAAAGCTTATTGAGGGTATTATTGTTGACACTAGAGCTAGGCTTGCCTCTTCTTTATGGTTTTCAAAAGTAGTTAGTAGAAGGCCTGATTTAATTATCTAATGTTGGGGTTTTTTGCGGTTTGCTTTCTATGTTCAATCTGTCCTCTCAGATTGCATATAGATAGTCCTGTCTATGGCCTGTCATCGAGCATGGGTTAATCCCTCTGTATATTCTTTCTTTCTAATATATAATTAATTTAGCAAATAAAAAAAAATTAAATAAATAAATTCAAATCGTACCGACCGATCAACTAAATTTTTAATATTTTGACTATTATATAATAGGAGTCTTACTCCATTGAGAACCCTCTTAGAGAACTATGAGAACCCACGTCATGATGATGTCATAAATATAATTTAAATATATATATATATAAAATTTTAAAAAAAATTCAAAAAAAAATTTGAAAAAAAGATCTAGGAAAAAATTATGACGTCATGCTGACGTCATACTGGTGATTTTTCAAAATTTGGTGATTTTTTTACAAAATTTGGTGATTTTTTACGAGATCTGGTGATTTTCCAGACTTTGTAAAAAATCACCAGAATTCAACAAAATCACCAGATTTTGTAAAAAATCACCAGGATGACGTCAGCATGACCTCAGAAATTTTTTTCCCCGGATTTTTTTCAAAAAAAAAAAATTCCAAATTTTTTTAAAAAAAATTATATTTCTGACATCATGATTACATCATCAGGGGTGGAGTTAGTGTGTGTGAAGGTGTAGGTTATTAATGTGGATGCTCCTAATGGGACCGTTAAATTAAATTAAAATGAAAGAATGAGATTAGATCTCATATCTCACCAAAATAAGAGGTTCCCGCTTGAGCAAAAATCTATATAATAGTATGTATTTAAATTAAAAAAGAACATACAACACCGAACCAAACGATATCCCAACTCAACAACACATGATTCCCAAATCATACCAAAACCAAAAGACCCCTCCTGATGCTATATTATACGTAACTAGTTTCAATACCCGTGCAAGGCACGGGAAGATTCTAGTTTCGTTGAAGGTACAAAATTTTTTTTTAATAATCGAAGCTTTCAGTTACCGTACATGGTGGGTTATTACTTGGTGCGAAGGTTGTTGCCCTTGTTATGAGTTAGTATGAAATATTTTTTAGATTTCTTGAGTAGGTAAGTCATAGCTTGTGAAAACCAAAGAAGCAATAGAAGAACTAAAGTATCTGACACTTAAGGCGAATAATGTAAATTTGAAGTGTGTGGAAATTGGATAATACATTAGTGAAGTGAAATTTGAAAAACAGACTTTAAAGCTAAGCAAGTAAAGAACGTAATGTAAACCATTTTTTTGGTTGTAGAGGCTGTATTTCCATAGCGCCACCGTGGTGTACCATTCTTTTTTTTGCAGATTTGGTTTGCATCCATTGGGGTGGAGATGTTGCTGGTTGATGAAGCTCTCAGGGCAGAGATTGGTTTGTCCTTAGGTGTGTGTATTGTAGGACTCGTTTTATAAGGAGGTCACCAATTGAATTTGAATAAGTAGAAGGTGCTAACTCCAGCTCAAAAGTGCATGTACTCCCCATAATTTTTCTTAGACAGCAGTGTGTTCTATAGTTGGCCTTAACCTGACAGGTGCAAGCGTAACAGTTACGCACGGTTATAAATAGGTTTTTGTAGAAGGTAAATTTTGAGAGCATGCTTACATCTCGGTAATATGCGAGGAAGTCATTGACGTGGTAACCCGTCAACTGTTTTAATTCCCGACCGCGAATAATGAATAGCGTACAGTTTCCGTCCTTGACAAGCATTGGTATGCCCATGCTGCATTATGTTATGAGGGCTAACACATTACCCGTGTATTTGAAATCGCGTTTTTTGTTGTAAGGTGTGATAGTAGATCAGGGGTACTGTTCTTACCTCCCTAGTTGTGCCACATAGTTTCAACCGCAGCAAGGACAATAATAGTTTTCCTTATCCATTCCCATATGGTGCTTGCAAGACTTGCAACAGATAGTCTGGGGTTGTTCAAAGAGTATGACATTGATGATGGTCACGCTGCAACAATACTGCAAGGAAATATAGTTTGTGTTAGAGCATTAGTGGTCATGAAGCAATGACGGCAGAGGCTGCCACAACACAAGATTGGACGAATTTGTGTAGGTGTTTACCTTTTGATGCACCCATAGTGGAGTTGCTAGGATCTCACTTAATGTTGAGGTGGGTGGATCGTTGCTTGGGTGAAGCAGAGTTCCGAACACAGTTTCTTGGGGTAGGGGGCATATAAATTCACCATACTCTTCTGCGATCCGCCGGGCAAGTTTGTTTGCCTCCTCATATTTAGGTTGAAAGGAAATGGTTGTTGACTCAGTTGACGATAAGTACACAGTTCCTGCAACGAAATCAGATTTAGTAGATTAGATTTAGTAAGACAGTGGAATAATTAAAACATGGGTTCGATTTAAAACAATTGTTGGCATTTAAGTTTTAAGCCCTTAGTATGTTTATGTTGGCAGTAGGTGGCTGTACCCATATGTTGCTTTGCTGACAGGCGGGTAATGATGACCACCACATTCTTATGTCGGTGGCAACTAAAATTCATTTCAAACAATGCCGATTTGAGTCCCCAAAGAGAGACCTTCACTTCTTCTAGGCTACATTGAGCATAGGTTATTTAATTAATCGCAGGGGAAGTTTTGGTTTTTTTTTTTTGGTCAAATAAATGATGAGAGTAGGCTTGTAATGTAAATGTGTACCTGCTCATGATCAAAGTTAAGTCCAGCCGTTCAATGTCATTTGCTCGATAGTCAATACTTCCCACACTTTTTATGACGCCACAAGCATCTGGAATAATCAAAGAAATAGATTTTATTATTATTTCTTATGAATTATAAGTCCATTATAAATATTGACAAGCATTGAGGTCTCCATTAAATAAATACACTAATTTGACTTGGTGTTTTTTTTGTGCATTTAGAAAATGTACGTAGTACTCGTGAAGAAATCACAAATTGTTAGGCCAGTTCCTTTGTCTAGCTACGGTAACTTGGTTGTGCTGTGATGAAATTTGGGTATGTAAATAGCGTAGTAAAGTGGTGGCATGATGGACAAACGTTATTACCCTATGTTTTGCACTGAGTGTCGAGAATATTTTTTGGTCAACAGCTTAGTAAACGTGTAGTTCTAAAGTACAGCAAGCAGATTGTAGATACCAGTAAGTTTTGTTGCGTCCCCAAGCCGTGAGAGAAATGTATTCCATGAGCCTAAGTTGAATTTGAAGCGGTTGATTCCACATGTGTACATTAAATCAACAATCGTCGTTTTCTTGGAGAGAATGACAATCATGTCTGTGTCGATGGGTTTGATTGCGGCAGTGGTCGGAGCTATCCGAAAGTCGGACATAGAGTACAGCAAACCAACACACAATAGTGGACGGATACGTGCTCGCTCTGCAAAGTCTATGACAGCCCAATATTGGTTATCCTGGACAGTGCAAAGGTGGTTATTAGGTGGTTTCATGTAGGCAATAGAATTCAGAAATATGTAAGTGTATATAAGATTTAATGGTTACCCGTGCGTCGAGAATGATATAATTCATAGTCACTTCATAATAGCTTTCCAAGGAGCAGCTGTCCCATTCTGCTAGGATGCGTATTGGAACCTTTTCGCTGTGAAAGCCGAAGCTGAGGGCCCCAAGACTATGGTATGACGGTATGAACACGCGGTTTTGCGAGGCAAGTAACCTGCTTTGGGGCATTTTTGAGAGAGGTGGAGTATGTTGTGAGGTGTGTTGGTGGTGGGGATGAATCTTTTCTAGGGTGCTGATTATTTATGGTGTCATATGAGGAGGCTGGTTTTACGTTTTTTGCATTAATCAGATGCCAGGTGTGATAACGGCCTGAAGGTGGAAAGGCTGGGCTAATGGGAGGTTGAAAGAAAGTGAACAGTGTGCGTTTTGAAATACTGAATGGAAGGTATCCTTTCTTACATATTTACATCTATAAATGTTCATAATAAATATTAAATTTTGGCAAGAATAAATATTTTTTATTAGTCCAGAAATAAAAGTGTTACTCTACTTTAAGGGACCACGTAAGATATGTGTGTAGTTGCTGGTAAGTTATTGAATTGCAGATGAGTAATATGTTTTAAGTGATTTATATCTTTAATTTTGTTACCTTAATTTTTTATTTATTTTTCTTACAATTACAGCACCCTCCTTGTTAGCTTCCTGTTAGGAGTGACAACTGATTATCCTTTTTGGAGAATATTGGCTGTTCTATTTTCCAATTTTGTTGGCACATGGGGCATTGTTAACTTTTTATAACCATGTAAACGCAATCTATTTTTAATTATTAGAGCAATCAGAAGATTAACTTTTCTAAAAAATGTGATGCTTTTATTTTTGTTGTAGAATTATAGTTTTTTTAAATAAAATTAGAAATTTTAAATTTTCCTGTTCCAGAGCATGAATGTAAACATTCGCATAGAGTGCATGGATTACAGGATATATGTCTTTATAATAAGGCTCGAATACCTCTAGAATGTGTGGGTTTGTTTTTTAATATTCGAGCACATGGAGATATGATAATATTCAGTTGGAGCGTTTTTTATGATTTTCCTATTCAATTTGAATAAAAGTGGTGAAAGGTATTTATTTTTTCCCTGTCTTATGGGCCTTGTACTATATTACATGCTAAGTATTCGGACATCACCGATAAGTCCATTTATATGCAAAAATTGTAAAGTGCGTTGGTGAATTTTTGCACGGCCTTTTTTATGTTATTTTCATAAGAGGTGTGGCTTCAATATGGCTCCAGTACCCCAAGAATGCCTTTTTTGTGTTTGTGTTTTAAATTGGTGAATGGAATGGTATTGAATTTTTTCTGTCTGTATTCGAACATCATCGCTTGATCCATTTATATGTAATAATGGTAAATTGCGTTGCTCATTTTTTGTACGCTCCTTTTATACATTTTAAATAAGAGGCTTTAAATTGGGAGTAAATTTTTTTTTCTCGGGAAAAGTAAAGACATTGGTGAGTTTGATTGTTTGAGGAATTAAGGGGTGAAAGATGTTACGCAGCTAAGCCTAAAGTGAGAAACCAAAAATAGCAATGAAGAAGTGTAGTAATGTAGTAAAATGAAATTTTTGCGAGATAACTATTGAAGATTCTGTTGTCACACAAGAGATAGCAGTGTCATGCAAAATGCCATTTTGGTTCATAATATAAGGGTGACGGTAGTATGGTAGACAGGGTTAGCAAATTCAGAGGTGCATGAGCATATATTATTAGTTGAGCAAAATGCATGCATCTTTTGGCTTGGGGCCATTATGCGGTTCGTTGCTTCTTGGAAGTGCCTGCATCATCAGTGTGTGGTGTTTTTTGGGGGGTTTCAGATAGCCTCGAAACTGTGAATCCGTCCTTTCCAGGCTCGTTGTATGCAGTGGCCTTGACTTCAAAGAGGCATTGTCGGCCAACCATGTTCCTGAGGACCGGTGGGATTTGGTCGGTGATTTTATCCTGTAGTGCAAAATAATTTTTTGGCCGGTCAGAGTAATTAGTAATGCATAGTGGTCAACATATGGGGAATGGTATTTGTGTTAGAAATCAAAACCAAACTCTCTTCTTCATGCATCAAGGTCAAATAACACAGCTGGGTTGTCAAGTTTGATTCCACAAAATATGGTAGGTTGCATGCTAGTCAAATATGTAGGCTTGAAATTAAAAATAGGTGATGTAAGGCATGATGTATATTTTAGTTTTTCTAGCCTATAAATAAGACACCCAGCAAGTTTGTAAATTATACACACCAACTGAAGAGAGAAAGAGCTGAAGCTCTTGTGTGAGTTGTGTAAGAAGAAAAAAGAAATTGTAATTTCTTCTTATATATATTATATATTTGGTGTAGAAGCCTATACACGTTTTCAACAAGTGGCATCAGAGCTAAGGTTTCGTTCGGGAAATTTCTGGAAAAAAAAATTTTCCGGTCGTCGGAAAACACTGTTCACGCCGTAGAAGACGAAGTACTGTTCATACGGTTCTGTTCATACGGTACTGTTCATACAACATTGTTCATACGACACTGTTCATACGACACTGTTCATACGGCACTGTTCATACGTCACTGTTCATACGTCACTGTTCATACGGTACTGTTCACTTATACTGTACAAAGATAATTTTTTGAAAAAAAATGGCGAATATGGTGCAACAAAATATTCCAAAGTTGACGGCTACAAATTATGGAAACTGGAGTATCCAGATGAAGGTGTTACTCGGTTCATACGATAATTGGGATATCGTTGAAAGCGGCTATAGCAAGCCCGAAGATGCTACCGCTGAAGCAGCACTTCATAATGCCGAGAAGATTGCGTTAAAGGAATCCCGGAAAAAAAGACAACAAGGCGTTATACACAATTTTTCAAGGTGTCGACGAATCCACCTTCGAAAAAATTTCAAATGCAAAGAGAGCAAAAGAGGCGTGGGAGATTTTGCAAAAATCATTCCAAGGTGTGGAAAAAGTGAAAAAGGTGCGGCTCCAAGTACTACGTGGCGAGTTTGAGAATTTAAAAATGAAGAGCTCGGAAAATATCAATGATTATGTTACGCGTTTGAAAACGGTAACAAATGAGATGAAAAGAAATGGAGAAAGCCTCGATGATGTTCGGGTGATGGAAAAATTGCTCCGTTCGTTGATTAGAAAATTTGATTATGTTGTTATGTCTATCGAGGAGTCAAAAGATCTGTCCACAATTTCAATTGACGAGCTAGTTGGTTCACTTCAAGCGCATGAGCAGCGAATGAATCAATATGATGATGAAAGTCATTTGGAGAAGGCGTTGCAAAGTAAAGTATCCATCGGTGACAGTTCTAGCAGTAGCAGTTTTGTTCGTGGCAGAGGTGGCTATAGAGGTAGCTACAGAGGTGGACAAGGACGTGGAAGACAGACGTTCAGTAGAGGCTAGAATAATGAAGGTTATCAACCATCTGGTCGTAGTCAAAATTTTAGAGGCCAAGGAAGAGGCGGATTCCAACAACGAGGTGACAAGTCTCAATTACAATGTTATAATTACAACAAATATGGTCACTTCAGTTACGAGTGTAGATCACCGAAGGTGGAAGAAAGGAGTCATTTTGCAGCAGCAAGAGAAGATAAAGATGTGGGGTCTGCTATGTTCCTCACTTACAAAGGAGATGATGAAGGCAAGAAAAATACATGGTATCTTGATTCGGGCGCCAGCAACCACATGTGTGGCCACAAGGATTTATTTACGGAGATAGACGACACCATCAGTGGAGAAGTTACTTTTGGTGACTCATCGAAGATTCCAGTCAAAGGAAAAGGTACTGTTACGATTGTGTCAAAGAAAGGTGATAAAAAGTATATAAATGATGTTTATTATATACCTGCTTTGAAAAGTAATATAATCAGTCTTGGCCAACTTGTGGAGAAGGGATACAATATTCAGATGCAGGATAATTCTCTGATCATCAGAAATCAGATTCGAGAATTAATTGCAAACGTGGAGATGTTAAAGAATCGTCTCTTCACTCTTGATATGCAGACGGAGGTGCAGAAGTGTTTGAAGTCAGTCATCAAAAATGACTCGTGGTTATGGCATTTAAGGTTTGGTCATCTTGGATTTTCTGGTTTGAAGTTATTGTCAAGGACAAAGATGGTGGACGGTTTGCCAGCAATCAACGAACCAAATCAGTTGTGTGAAGCTTGTGTTAAAGGAAAGCAACATCGACAAAGCTTTCCAGTTGGAAAATCATGGCGAGCTAGATGGCCGTTGGAGATTGTTCATACGGATATAGCTGGTCCATTTGATATTCCATCATTTGGAGGTAACAGGTATTACCTAACATTTATTGATGATTTTAGCAGGAAAAGTTGGGTGTACATTCTGAAAGAAAAGTCGGAGGCTCTTGATAAATTCAAGGAGTTCAAAGCATTGGCAGAAAAGCAAAGTGGTCAATATTTGAAGGTACTCAGGTCAGACAGAGGAGGCGAGTATAATTCAAATCTGTTTAGAAGCTTTTGCAGAGCACATGGAATAAATCATCAGTTGACAACGGCATATACTCCACAACAGAATGGTGTTGCAGAGAGGAAGAATCGCACCATTCTGGACATGGCAAGGAGTATGGTGAAAGCAAAACACATGCCAAGAACTTTCTGGGCTGAAGCCGTATTATGTGCAGTTTATTTGTTGAATCGCTGTCCAACAAAAAGCGTCAGGAACAAAACTCCAAATGAAGCATGGAGTGGAAGCAAACCATCAGTGGGACATCTCAGAATTTTTGGGTGCATTGCATATGCACATGTTCCTGATCAGAAAAGAAAGAAGCTGGATGATAAATGAGAAAAGTGCATTTTTTCCGGATATGACAAAAGGAGCAAGGCGTACAGACTCTATAATCCCCTCACGAAGAAATTAATCATTTCTCGAGATGTTGAGTTCGATGAATCTGATTACTGGAGATGGAGCGAGGATGAAAGAAAAGTTGCAGGCTTGTTCTTTAATGATGATGATGATGATGGTGATGTCCCCAACATAGAAGAGGGCGGAGGTGATGATCCAACTCCTCCACAAAGTCCGAATCAACAAACTCCTACTTCAACACCATCAAGTTCAGGAAGCAGAAGTAGCAGCAATAGTTCAGGGGGAGCACCGAGAAAAATGCGGAGTCTGGAAGACATTTATGATGCAACAAGTCTGGTACAAACAACCTTTGATTACTCTTTATTCTGTTTAATGGCTGAATGTGATCCAGTTACATTTGAAGAAGCTTCTGAAGAAAGCAAATGGAACAAGGCCATGGATGAAGAAATTGGTGCTATTAAGAAGAATGATACTTGGGAGATCACAGACCTTCCAGAAGGACACAAAGCTATAGGTGTCAAATGGGTCTACAAGACAAAAACCAATCAAGATGGAGAAGTGGAATAATACAAGGCAAGGCTAGTGGCTAAAGGCTACAAGCAGAGATACAGGATTGACTACGATGAGGTATTTGCTCCGGTTGCAAGAGTTGATACTATCAGACTTCTTACAGCAATTGCATCACAGAATCAGTGGAAGATCTACCAGATGGATGTGAAGTCAGCATTCTTGAATGGTTATTTGGAAGAAGAAGTCTACATCGAGCAACCTCCCGGATATGTTCAGAAAGGCCAAGAAAATAAAGTCTACCGACTGAAGAAAGCTCTGTACGGGTTGAAACAAGCCCCGAGAGCATGGAACATGAGGGTTGATGAATATTTCCAGAAAAATGGTTTTGTGAAAAGTCCATACGAGCATGCACTCTACACAAAAACAGATTCAGGGGGAGATATTATGATCGTGTGCTTATATGTGGATGACATGATCTTCACAGGCAACAACCCTGGTATGTTTGATGATTTTAAGAAAGTGATGACTAACGAATTTGAGATGACAGATATTGGTCAAATGTCGTACTTTCTTGGAGTCGAAGTCAAGCAAAACAAAGATGGGATTTTTATGTCTCAGAAAAAATATGCCGAGCAGATTTTAAGCAAGTTCAGAATGGAAGAATGCAGGCCAGTGAGCACGCCAGCAGAAACGAGCATAAAGCTCAGAACTGATTCAACAAGAGAGTCGGTAAATCTGACACTGTTCAAAAGTTTGGTTGGAAGTCTGAGGTACCTAACTTTCACTCGTCCCGATATCATGTATGCAGTTGGACTAGTTAGTAGGTACATGGAGAAGCCGAAGCAAGATCACTTCATGGCAGCTAAAAGAATTTTGAGGTACATAAAAGGTACACTTAATCATGGTCTGTTCTATACGCATTCTCAAAATTCAAAATTAGTTGGCTACTCAGACAGCGATTATGGTGGTGATTTGGATGACGGGAAAAGCACTTCAGGATATGCTTTTCATATCGGTTCAGCGATATTTTCGTGGTCATGAAAGAAGCAACAGACAGTTGCTCTCTCAACATGTGAGGCTGAATATATGGCAGCAGCAGCATGCGCATGTCAAGCTATGTGGTTAGGCTACATACTGAGCGAGTTAAATCTCGCAAAGGAGGATCCGGTTACTATATACGTGGATAACAAATCTTCTATCTCACTTGCAAAGAATCCAGTGTCACATAGTCGAAGCAAGCACATCAACATCAAATATCATTTCATACGAGAGCAGGTGAATGACAAAATTGTGGAGCTAGTACACTGCAAGACCGAAGACAACTTAGCAGATATATTTACGAAGTCATTGAAGCCGGAGGTGTTCCATAAAATGAAAGAGAAGCTTGGAATGAAAAGTCGAGTTTGAGGGGGAGTGTTAGAAATCAAAACCAAACTCTCTTCTTCATGCATCAAGGTCAAATAACACAGCTGGGTTGTCAAGTTTGATTCCACAAAATATGGTAGGTTGCATGCTAGTCAAATATGTAGGCTTGAAATTAAAAATAGGTGATGTAAGGCATGATGTATATTTTAGTTTTTCTAGCCTATAAATAAGACACCCAGCAAGTTTGTAAATTATACACACCAACTGAAGAGAGAAAGAGCTGAAGCTCTTGTGTGAGTTGTGTAAGAAGAAAAAAGAAATTGTAATTTCTTCTTATATATATTATATATTTGGTGTAGAAGCCTATACACGTTTTCAACAATGTGAAATGGAGAATGTATTTACCTGTCCAATTTCACTAATGACCTTTATAATGGGCACACCAATGAGTCGTTCAACCTCTTTGTTAAAGAGGGTGAAAGTTGTTTTTCTAGAGGTGTCTTGCACAACTGCATTGACCCTATACCTGCAATTGGTTGTAATTATTTATTTTTAGTATGTTGTGTGTGAGTGTGGGGGGCGATTGGAACACAGAGTTTTTTTGTGACCAGGTTGAATATATAACAAATACTTGAACCATTACCTCTGTGTGTAGGTGTCTACATTGGCCACGCAGCGACCACAGTAAAATTTTGTGTCTCTAAATTCTATGTGGTGGGGGCAGTTTGGGCAAGAGTTATAGAACCAGCCTTCATGCTTCGACAGGTCTACAATTTTTGCTTCACACAGATAGCGAATAACCTGTATATGTTTGTAAATTGGAAATTGTCATTGGTATTGGGCGATATATTTCTGAGTAATATACCATGCTGGGGAGATGAAAGGAATTGTGTGTGTTCACCTCCTTTTCTCCGGGTGCTTCAGCATCCAGTATGTGTTGGATTGAGACTTCTTCGAGCGGGGTAGTAGCGCCTGTTATCAACCGAGCTTTTGTTGGTGGCGGTAGAGTCTGAATTGTATGGCCCGTTGCCGCTAAGATCGCTGGCTTAAGTTCCTCAAGGGGTGTGTAGTTAATGTTGCAGTAGGTCTTTGTTCCGTCCGAGCTCGAAAGGACTTCCTTAGCTGCACAGGAAGCGGTACCAGCTTATGAAGTAGATTTCGAAAATGTAAAGGGCAAACCATTTATGTATAGGTAGTTTTAGCAATTGAGATACAGAGCCAAAATAAATGTGGAAGGGGTTTAAGAAACCTCCTACGCGTCTTTGGTAGTAACAAATAGCGATTCTTTATAACTTTGGTTAAGAAATGATATAGTTTTTTTGTTTTTTTTGAAAACAAAGGATATAAGGTTAATCAGTTGGAAATTGACCTGAGAATTTTTTGCAGAGCAGATTGGTGATGACCACGAAGGCCGCGGAGCCATTGCTAGCCGTCACTGCCTCTAGGAATTGGTTTGCCCTCGCTTCCCATAAGGTCACCATCATGCGGTATTTTCTGAGAAATTTCGTAATCCGTGTTAAGCAGTATATTAGAAGTGTGGATGTGCATCATTTTGGTTAGCGATGGATTTGATAATAAATAGTTCATATTGGGTTGTGCAAACCTCTGGTTGATTAGGCAGACTTCCAATTTCATACCTCCATTTGATGCAGCCTCCATGGTGCCATAAGAGTCGACGAGCCCAATAACATCTGTACAGGCAAGTAGAGTTGAATAATACTGGGCTAATACTAATGAATGCATTCAGCTGCGTCAATTTGTTTACCTAAAAAGTTTTCCACTTTCCACAGGAGTGCCGGCACACTTTCCAGTTCCGTGAGCTCAAATTTGTATTGTGGTATTTCTCCCCTGTCTTCAGTTGGCTCCAGTTTTGTCCTGTGGTAGAAGTTGAGGCACAAATCTCTGTCGACTGATATGTATTCATTTTGAATAGGTTTGACTACAAATTCGGAGATGGTGTAGACAGACCCTTCTTTAATCTTGGGAAAGTAAGTATCCGTCTGGTTTTTCCACACCATTGCTAATATATGGGAATCCTGTCACATTTTTCAGATCCCGGGTTATTTGCAAAGCAATAATATTAGATTGCATAGTAATCACTGTTAACATCTGGGAAGAAAACTGAGCTTACCTCTCTGTCAAGAAAGATTACATTTGTGTACATGAACTTCTTGGTTTTGCTATTGAATGATTCCCAAATACGTGTTGCCCGGACAATGATCGTTGCCTTCTTTGTCTGAGATGTTAGCGAAGCTATTGTTGTAACAGGTGGTGCCATGTTTGTTTTACTGAAGTTAAGGGATGAACTTGGTCATATATATACATAATGCGGGAGTGAGTGGCTGATAAGTTATTGCCCTTTATTACACAAGCGTTTTTTTGGTGATTCAATAGCATGCAGTGAAAGAGTCTTTCAGAGTTTATTGTCGGAACGATAACGTGTTCGACCTTTTGGTTGTCCATGAGGCTGTTGATATTTTTTGGGTTACCAATCATTTGAAGCATGGACGCATGAATGGCAAATTTTATATATATTACAAACGGTAATGAGCATCAATGGTATTTAATTTGAGTAGTGCTAGGGACCCCAAATTTAGTCCCCCCAAATGACATGGCATGAGTGATTTGGCAAATTGTAGTGTTTTAATTGGATGGCCCTGGCGGGCCCATTATAATTATAACCAATCACATTCATTTGGTAACAATTTTTGGTACCCAATTTGGTACCTTTAGCATTTTTCATTTAATTTTGGTTACATATATTTATTTACGGTGTATCTTAATCTAACAGCACTCTAGTCACCAGTCTGCTAGCACTGAATTAAACTTTATACAAAAATTGTGTAAGCATTTACCTTATTTATTTATTTACCCTATGTATTTATTTATCAATACTTATGTTGTTTGAGTTTTGGTTATTTTTTTGGGCAAGGTAAATTCCTTATTATCAATAATTTTAAAAGCATTAAGTGTTTTTAATTACTTATCTGTTCATTCATTGTTTACCTAAATTTAAATTTTATAAATTTTAATGTTAATATTTGTTAGTGTTAGATGAGATTACCTTTTGATGTCTTTTTGCAAACGCATGAAATTTTTTATTAGGGTTTGTTTTTATGTCTATTTATAAGATTGTTTTAATTTAATTTATTCACTTATTTGTTCACTTACTTTTTGGTGCACGATTTTGTATGGCATTGACTCAATATTTTTAAAGTATTCATAAATTTGTTCGAAAAAAAAAGGATTCATAAATGTATAAACCTTTTTGTTTGTTAGGAAATGTATACACTCTGTTTTTTGCTTTCTATACCTTTGGAATTCATGTTATTTTTTAAATCATTAAATTTATAATTTTTATTATTAATAAGCGAAACATCCTTTTAACGGTACCACTTTTGGTTTCACCTCTATTTTGGTTTCACCCCAATTTTGATTTCACCCCTATACTCTTATTTCTATTATAATTCTATAATGTTTTTTAAAAGAATAGAAATTCCATTATAATTATAATTCTTTTATTACAACTTTAAATTAAAAAATAGTTTCATCCCTAGAATCATATTCCCTTATAATTCTATGTTAATAATCCTAGTATAATTATAACACAATTTTTGTTTATCATAATTTAGAATCAAAAAATAATACGATCAATTTTTCAAAAAAAAATTCAAGGAATTAACACTTCTTTAACGGTACCACTTTTGGTTCGCACCATATTTTGATTTCACCTTTATAATCCTATTTTTACTATAATTCTACGTTGTTTTTCATAAAATAGAAATCATATTGTAATTATAATTATTTTATTACAACTTTAAATTTAAAAAATAGGTTAATCCCTAGAATCATATCCCCTTACAATTCTATGTTATTTTTTAAAGAAAATAATAAAATCGAAATTCTATTATAATTTTAACACAATTTTTTTTATCATAATTTAGAATAAAAAAATAATACGACCAATCATCTAAAAGATTTTTCAAGGAGAACAACTATAACATGTTTCTATACACTACTCTATTCCTTGCGATTATATGTTATTGTTTATAAAAAATATAATAAAACTGAAATGTTATTATTATTATTATTATTATTATTATTATAATTCTTACATTGTATTAGCAAATTTTTCTATTATAACTTATAATAAAAAACGATTACGATCAATTATCTTGAATATTTTTCAATGAAAACAACCTAAACGTGTTTCATGCACTTGGCGAGGTGATAAATTTCGGAGGCGGGTTTGCCAACTGTCAAAGTTCATGTATGGTTGATGAAAGATATATTCGGTGTGAACCTAAGCCTGGTATAACAGTCATGGAGTTCTCTCCACCTCTAGCGGCAGAAGGGTTTGATAGATGTTAGGTCCCTGTTAGCGGACGTCATTGAAGATTTCATGGAAGACAACATTTTTGGTATAACCAGTATGTGTCTCATCTGTGTCGATGCATACAATTTTTAAACCCAGTGGAGAAGTTACTCTTGATATAGCAACGTACAGTTGTCCATGACTGAAGACAGGATCTGGCAAATATAAGCCCACGTTCTTCACAGTCTGGCCTTAGCTTTTATTTATAGTCATTGCATAGCACACTGAAACTGGGAATTGTTTTCTCTTTAGGACATATGGCATTGTTTTATCGGCTGGTGACATAGTAATTCTGGGTATAAATGCTTTCTCCCCAATTTTGTTGCCAGTTATTATAAGGCCCTCTATGAGAAATGGATAGCACCGTGTGACGATAAGGCGAGTTCCATTGCAGAGACCCTTCTTTGGGTTGAGGTTGCGCAACAACATGATGGGCGCTCCCTCTTTTATCTCCAGTTCATGGTTGGGCATCCCACTAAATTTGAGTGTGTGAAGATAATCTGGAGGGTAAAGGAGGTCAGCAGCCCCATATGTAGAAGAACTTTTGCAAATAGTATCACAACTCTTATAAAGCTTTGAATTGCCAGGTAACCTGTCCAGAACTTCGCGATTAATTTTATCCACGCATGCATTTAGTGGTGTCAGTATAGCTCGGTCCCGGAGGTATTCAATACTTCCATGTCTGCCATGCAGGTCACCATAAATTTCATCGACAATAGCTTTTATTGGTTCCCCTGAGTACCTGACCTGGACCTGAATGAAGAAACTCAGTTATTGCGAGTATACATATGCCATACAGGTATTCCACGTATTTGTAAGCTAGAGCAGAGGAAAACGTAAAGTGGGGCCATGAATTCTGTTCACTTTGTAATACCATTGAACCCTATATGGGTAGCCTATACGAGAAATTAAGATTATGGTTGATTCCTGATGAAAGCATAACCTATATAATGCAACCAAAATTGTTTTGCCAGGCCTAATTTGTATCTTGTAGACAACATTAGTCTTAAAGGTTCAGAAGAGACAAGTAAGAGGCAGTAGAGTAGTAGACAACAGAGAATATTAAGATGTTGGGTCGATTCATGAAAATTTGATTAGTCAGTGGGTGGTGATTCATTTTTTTTTTTACTGGGACATCAAGCAGTGAGGTTAGTTTGATTATGTTGTATGCTGCTTTGAACATAATTTACCTCATCGGGAATTTATTATCATGTATACGTATGAGCCTACATTCCAAAGAAGATAGGTGGGGCATGTTATTTAGTGTTTGTACAATATGACAGAATTAACCAACCTCTGGCGGGATTCTAATCCATGCAGGTTCAATGTCGTCATCGTCCAGTGCATATGTCTGTGCTACCCCATCACCGATGGCCAACACCCAATCCTTGAAAGGAATCACCTTGTCAGCTACTGTGACCGGTGGTACATTGGTCTCAACGCGCATATTCTCTAGTAGCGGTAGAATTTTGCATTCCCGCCAGAGATAGGATTTGCTTACACTTACGCCTACAATTGTTTCACGGCCCACTTTGGGTATGACGGGCAAAACCTGCCTGAAATCCCCACCTAGGAGCATTGTTAATCCTCCAAAGGGCAATGATTCTGCTGCTGGATTCGCGGCATGCCTAACATCACGGAAAGTTCGATCAACTGCCTCAAAAATATAGCGTTGAGTCATGGGGGCCTCATCCCACACCACCAGTGTTGCCTTGCATATTAATTCGGCAAGATGGGTACCTCTTTTAATTTGACATGTGCTGGACTCATTTATATCAATTGGTATTTTGAAGCGAGAATGTGCTGTCCTTCCCCCTCGACGAGAAGGGAAGCTATGCCTGATGATGCGACTGCCAGCACAATCTGGCCCTCACTCCGGAGCTTAGAAATAATGGTTGACCATAGGAAGGTCTTTCCAGTACCACCATGGCCATAGAAAATACATACCTCCCATTCGATCACCAACGGATTGCATAACTTGGTCAAATATTAGGCGCTGCATTTCGTTTAGGCATTGAAAGCGTTGCTGAGCATGTATGCGGAGTGCCTGGCAATCATAGAGCATCTCTTCAAGCAATAATTGATTTTTGAACTTATATGTTGAGCTTGAATTTAGCTCTGGAAGGCCAGGGTAGTCGGATAATGATTTCCCATGTTGGCTAAGTAACTTGTCGATTTCTTCGAGTGTAAGAATTTTTTTATCAGTTTGACTGAGGGTAAGGGTGGGGATACATAACAGTCTCCTCTGTATATACTCCATATCATCTGACAGGTCAACCCAATGATCTTCCCACAGCCTAGATGGGGTACTAACTCCGCAAATAACCAACATAGTCACAAATAGTTCTCGAAGTTGTGGCGCAGTGGCGTAGCTTGAGGCATCAGTGAGGGCAAGATGCCATTCTTTGTCAGAATCTAGGAGGCCCCGTTGGAAGCAGGCATCTCTATAGGTTGGGTAAACAATTCCATCTACAGTGCGGATATCTTCAAAAATTTTTGCTCCAGTCACAAGGTTGAGGAGCATACGCATATAAAACCGCTCACCACTTGAAGGGTGAGCGTAGACCAGGCGGCCGACGACGTTGACATTCTGGCGCCTACGAGCCCAACACTTTTCACTACTATCCCACCTGTATTTTGTGGGATATTTCACGAATGTTAGATGGCATCCAGATTCATCTCTGGCATTACTGATCAACCATTGGACAAACATAGTGTCATCTCTATTCACCCTGTGGACAATTTCAGGCAGGGTTTCGTCATCACGAAAGCGCACTTCCTGTTCGCCTTCTAAATGAAAGAACAAACGTTGAACAAATGGTTGTCTACGATGTATAGGGAACCCAAATAGCCGCCAACAAGATTCGGCTGCAGATACATATCTACATGACAGGTAATTTTTTACCTCATCAGTCTCAGATTTTCTGAGTGGGGCCGCAGCGGTGCTTGTGGAGGCCATTTCCCCTGCGGCTGCTGATTCCATTACTGTTGTTACTGTGTTCGGGCCCTTACCTATGTATTTAAAGAGATATTTGATTGACTGTGAGCGGTTGCACCGCTCTACATTGATGTGAGCCTGGTATTTGACGAGTAAGCCACGGTTATATGGGACGACATGCCTGCCAAATATCTTTATGTCATTTAGGATTTTGTGCAATGAGAACTTAGAGAGAAATAATCAACAGAGATGAAACATGGTAAGATCCAGAGATATTTTACAGACATGAACCATGAAGCATGTATGCATAACAAATATAGGAATGGTGCGTATAAATAAATAAAGATACTGGAGGGAAATGAAGTCCAGAACCCATCAATTGCAGAACCTAATTCCTGCAATCCTTGACTCCAAAATACACTACACTTATCATGGATAGGATTGAAAAGTAAATAAGTAATAGTTGGATGAATATAATAATGTTAAAAATATACCATTAGAAGTCTTTGGTTGGATTATTTTTTATTACAAATTAAAAGGAATATAGTTTAATCCCTAGAAGCATGTTTCCACCAGAATTCTATGTCATTTTGTTTAAAAAAGACTATGAAATAGGAATTGTATTATAATAAAAAAAACTCATTTGAGTTTTTTTGTATAATAACCTTAATGGCGAAATATTACAATATATTACGGACACAATTTATGATCTTTTAATGCAACATAAGAAATTATGCTCCGGGTATAAGGTTTGGTAAACGACATGTAAAATCTTAAAATTTAACCAACGGTTAGCTCAAAAATGAAGGGGGGTTAGAGTCATATTGCAAGCAATAATCATTCACAAAAAAAATCATTGAAAAAATATGGGCCATATATCATAATACAATATAGCATAAAATTTTATTGCTAAGGAATTTAAATTAAATATATTATCTAAATTCCATGTGGTTCATCTCTTATCATTAAGGTGTTTTAACATATGACTTAGCAAGCAAATGAGCATAAATGACCTGTTGTCTAGGTGTATTTGGTTGACCTTCACCGTCCTTCCTGTATTCCGTCTGCGGTAAAGAGCATACCCATTCTTATCCATGGTAGTAGTGTTGGAGTATTGTTTGGGGTATTGCTTTGCGCATTGTCCATTAACCATACATGCGCATTTAGGGTTTGCCTCGCCGCATGGTCCGTGGAGCATGAACTGTGACACAATCTCATAGCCGGAGGGGTCAGTCTCCTTATCAGGAATCTCAGCACTGATAACGGAATCTATCTCCTCCGGGGTTGTTAATTTGTCACCCTCTGCCAGCCACAACACTATATGAGCATGAGGGAGGCCGCGTTTTTGGAATTCAATTGTGTATACAGCTGCATATTGGTCTCCATATTGTTAGATTATGGGGTATGCGGTTCCTAGGCATAAAAGTGTAGAACTACGCAACATCTATATTCAGGACATAAAACTAAAAGCTTTCTTAGATCAAAAAATAATATGATGAACAATTTTTTTATAAATATAAATTAATATAGAAATACGATATACAAACCCCACCACAAACAACTATTGATATGTTAATTCGGCAGCAACTTGGTATGTATGTCCTACCCAACATCCTCATCCAACTTCCATCACCAAATTAACTACTATCCTCAGCAATGACATTAGGTGCTGTTTGGAAGCTTGTATAATTCTAATATTCCAAAGTAATGACAGCTAATGAATACAAATACCCAATCAAAACCCTAACCAAGAAAACATAAAAGATCAAATTTTTATTTAAAAAATAAAAAACCACCGCAGGGCTCAACATAATCACAGGAGATTCAACTTACCTTAATCTTTACATGGTCAAACTTGGCAGAAAATAAAAGACACAGGCTCACCCTACCAGAGGCTCAGGCCCCCCTTTGAGTCCTTGACAAAAACATGCTCCAGTTGAAAGAAAAAAAGACAAGAAGATTGAAGAGGTGGGTAGTTATTGAAAGAACCTTAAAAATGACATAGTAACTTCTTACTTATTTACAAGACTAAAAAGAGAGAGTTAGGGATTGAGATCAGGAGAATCAGAGTTAGAGATCCATTTCTTTAGAAGACATTACCTGCTACTACACGGCCAAGGACATTGTTCTTTGTGAGATCTGCCATCAAAGCATCAAGTTTAATTTTGAAAACCCTCGCAACAAGGTCTGGACGGACGGATGCATCTTGACAGCCTTGGCTTGCGACTGCCCGTTGTATCTCCATCCATTTTGGATTACATGTGAATGTTATAAATAAATCAGGGTGCCCATATTCCTTGCAGACTGCTATCGAATCCTGGAAATTTTGCTGCATGTACCTAAACCCTCATGTGAAGCTTGATGGTAAGATTATGCGCTAGCCTACATCTGTTGTTGACACATCACCACGAGCAAAACTATCCACAATGTTGTTATATAAATCTGATCGAATTGTTGACTGATGGAGCTGCACCCATTTTAATCTATCACGCTCTACACAACACCATGCATCGACCACATATTGCAGAAACAGTCTGCCTCCCAGCAATAAGGTGTGGCCCTCACCGTCACGATACTGAAGTCTGAATGCCTGGTACTCTCTACCACTTACATTGTTTCTTTCACTTGTATCTGACTCTGGAATATTTCGGTGTTTAATACCTAAACGGTACCTATCCTCTCCGTGTGTGAATAGCAATGGGTATTGCAATGACATAAAACACGGATGAATCTCAGTAATGTTCTTTAATCCCCCCGCTTGTATTCTACAACTATGTCTCTTTCATCCACAAAGTTGTTATCCAATGCTAAGCCTGCAAATTCATAATCATTTAGACCCGGTATGTTGACAAAGCGACCGTCGGCAGACCTCCTTTCAAGCAGCCTGAGGCGGACTGGTATTTGGTTGGATGTAGGGAACCGTTCCCACACTTGCTTAAAGATGTGCACAAGCGCATTGACCCTGGTCAGCATTTGTAAGAGGGCAGCAACAATCTCAGCATCCAAGGCACCGGTGGTGCGCGGGAAGTTTAAGCGAAAATCAACTGCCTCTTGTCCATCATACATGTAGAATTGAGCATATTTTGGTGTACACCCATCGGGCGGAGCCAATGATCCCATGCTATGATAGGTGAGATCACATACGCGGAATACATATGGTCCCGACCCTCTATTAACAGAGTCATCCACATTTCCTCCGAATGAGCAGAGAGCAAAGATATTGTTGTACATCCTGAGGTTTGTTTGGAATTTTCGCTCCCTGGTGCCATTCCCAGTCAGCAAGGAGGCCAACTCAGGGGGTGTCTCCTGCAATAATGGCAACTGCACCTTACCCTTACCACAACAGATGGAGTATGCCTTTGGGGCCTGGCCAACGTGTCTTCCAGTGAATTCCGCCTTCCACACATGTGCCCCACAGAAATGGCAGACCTGATCCGGGTTCCCAAGATCAAGTTTTGCATTGGCGGAAGCTGTGAGGAAAAGGCACATGACTTTTGTTAGAGACTTAACCATAAACAGAAGCATGGATGCAAAGGCTCACCAAATGTTGCTCTCCTGAGGTCAATGTTTCGACGACAGCGTGGTGTTTCCGAGGCTACACCTGAAAACATAAAAACATGTGATGCACAGCTCTGTTAATTTATTAGAAAGAAAATGGAGAACGAAGGAGCGTACTGTGGCTCAACAAAAAAAACTACGTAAATAGAGTAGAGGTCTAAATTTTTTATCATCAGCTCCGCCCCTATGTACCCAGAACCTAAACGAAACCATCAAGAAACTATAGGCTGCCTTCAGAAACTATAGGCTGCCTTCATTCTTTTGGTGAAGAGGGATCAAGGCACCAGTTTTGGTGATCTGGCCTTTATGCTATATGAAGGAAAAATGATAAACATAAACAGGGTACCTCTGCGGCGGTTAAGAGCACGCTGGCGTGCAGCCTGACGACGTGCCTCAGCGACGGCCTGAGTGACGACAACTCGAGGTCGTCCTCGCTTCCTTGTTGCCTGTTCCATTCGCACACAGGTGGGCATGGCGGGGAGTAACTGCCAGAGGAGGGAGGGCGTTTACTGTGGGATGAAAACGAAAAGGTAGCAACATAAGGCAGATTAAAATGAGGGTAAATATGGGTATTATGGTAATATATGCCTGATTAAAATGTTACTTGTTGTGCCTTTATAGATAGATAATAGATAGATAATAGATTATTTGATTCATTAAAGAACCGAAAGATAATTTTGTTGAAAATTAGAAGCCCACTACTGCACCAGAACCCTTTTACCTAAAGAAGAATTATTATTACTAGCTTATAGCCGTGCAAAGCACGGGTTACTTTTAATATTTAATAATTTATTTATAATATAATATAATATTATAAATATTGATTTTAATATGTTATTGAAAGAATTCAAACCTTACATATTTGTATATAATAATTTTTAGTATTAAATATAAATTAATATGTTGTTGGCGGTAATCGAACCTTGGACCTTCTGCATATAACAACTTTTAGTATTTTAGTATTGTTAAATCTAACAGTTATGATCTATTTGAGTTGCTGATCTAATGGTGATAAGGGAGGGATAACCAAAAATGGGGATAACCAAAAATGGAGGTAACCAGCTACAAATTATAGCCCTTTTGCTTATTATAATATAGTATAGATTCCAAATAGAACAAATTGAATAAAAGAGGGTAATCTGATTTGGCTTTGGACCAATGATTTACAGAGAATAACGCACCATCACAAAATAAATGGAATAATTATTAAATGAATCACTTATTTCATTTTAATGTATCAAGGACGTCATTGAGAAATTTTTGATCTCAATTGATTCATTTAAATGAATGATTGTACTTTAAGTTATACTAGCTTATAACCCGTGCGATGCACGGATTTCTTTTGATATATAATAAATTTTATTTTATGTCAAAAATTATATTTTTATATATTAATTATTTTTAATAACTTATTTTAATTTAAATTTAAATAATTTAATAAAAAATTAATTAATATGCATGGTTTAGAACTTATATTTTAAAATTATAAAATATATATGTCCTTGATAGAATTCGAACATTAAAATTTTAGTAAATAAATTTAGTCATATAATATATCTAATCATTAGATCTAACAGTTTTGATTTTTTTACTAAAAATCTAATGGTCATTATTCGTTGTATAGGGATTTATATTTCTCTTTTATAATGTTAAAATAAATTTTATTTAATATTATAATTATGTTTTTATATTATCATTTTTTTAATATTTTTTTAAATTTTAATTTAATTTAATATACTCATGTTTAAATATTATACTAATGTTTTCTTATTATAAAAAAACGTATACAGATTTTTAATATAATTTATTAATATTTGAAAAATATGTTGTGATATTTTCGGGTATATATTAATGATTATTAAATTAATTTTAAATGAAAAAGGTAAGTTGTTTTAATTAGAAAGGAAATAGTAATGGTAATGATTGTTAGATTAATTTTAATTGAAAAAGGTAAGGTGTTTTTAATTAGAAAGGAAATAATAGTGGTTGGAAGATATGATAAGATTAGTTCTAAATAAAAAGGTAAGATGCTTTAATTTAAAAGAAAATATTAATGATGGGAAGATAGGATACAATTTGAAATTTTTAGATATTTATAAAAAAATAATATTTTCAATTAAAAGTAAATGTGAAAAAGACAATTGGGTAATTACCCTTAATTGTATAATGTTATTATTTATTTTAATAAATAGGATAATCAAACCAAAAACTAACTTTTAATGTTTATGCTTTAATATAAAATAGATACATAGTATAGATAGTTAGATACGATAGTATAGATCGATGGGATATAATTTCTTTCCCCTTCTTTCCTTTTCTTCTCCTGTTTCTTGAATTGTCCTCTCATCTTTTCTATTTCTTTGCTGGTTTTTTCTTTCGGCATACCTCCAATTTCAGTTTCACATAGATTGTTCTCCAGTGCTGTAACCAGATTTGCAAAGTAATCTCTAGTCACATTTGTAAGTTTCACCAGCTTCACCCGAAAAATCTCAAATTGATCAACTGTAGCAACATCCTTGAAAAGCATAAAGAGTTCCTTCTCCGCGCATTGATGAAGCCTCTCTAATCCAGCCTCGGCTTCACCTTGCAAGTACTCGAACAATCTTGCCTTTGCAGGTTCATCCTCCGGAATAAAATACCCATATGCATAGCTCCATTTCAACGTGCGCCTACATTCAATTATCTGTTTCCAGGCTTCTACAACACATGTTAATTGGAGCTTGGTTGCTACAAATTTTTTACAAAATTTATCAAGTTCTTTTGTTTCCATTTTCTTTAGATCAGATTGTGCTTTGATTCTTGACTTATGATTTGCATCCCACCTTTCGTAATAATGAGTATATCTCTCCAAGGATGCTTTAGCATTCTTCATCCGCTTTACACATCTTATTACATGTCATGTGCATACAACCGGGGCCTTTCTGGATTGGTCGTCTGCATTTAGGACAAGGCTTGGTATATGCAAGTATCCATTCCACATTCGACGCCTCAGATTTGTTCTTCTTGATCCATTCAGCAACCGTGTCACAGTCAGCTGGCCGATGACCATCCTCAATACACCTCCAACAAAACTTATACGAACAACCACAAACAACTTCATAGCTTCCACATTCACCATCACCATTATATTCAATAGCACCATCACAATCCGGGGCAGGACACCATTTGACTTTACTATTTCCTTCAACGTAAGATCTAACAAAAAAATCCTGAAACTTTTCCCTATATTTATGAGAAACCAACAAATTTACCATATCTACCCCAATTGCAGCAGTACACGATGGATCTGGACACCTCAACGACAGGCACCCAGGTCCATCATCAATCGCAGTGCTGATATAAGTACCCAAACATGTTCTACAATACTTATGGTCACAGTAACCGATCATGATCCGATCACAAGCACGAAACACATCAAAGCAAATTGCACAAGTAAAGCTTACAGAACTACCAATGGAAGTATTTAAATCTATTAACCCAACTTTTTTTCTGACCCTTTCTTCTTCAGCAAACCATGCCTCCATCAAAGACTCTACGTTCCACTTGTAATGGTACAAAAGAATGCATGCAGAAGTTGTAGGCACTGAAAGCAAAGAACGTACACTTGCTAAATCTTTTTTTTTGAATTTTTCGAATATCAACTTCACTCAAGACCTTGTAGTTTTTCATCTTCTAATCCTCATCACAAATTGAGTCGTCATGAAAGTGAACATCATTGTCTGAAACCAAGTCATCATGCGACACAACATCGTCATCTGAAACTGAGTGATCATAAGATTCAACATCATTCATGTCTGAAACCTAGTCATGGTAAAAGCTAACATCACTGTCTGAATCCATATGCATGAAAACAAATTTCCACAAAAGAAAAAACAGTAATCGAATTACTTTAAATTAATGAGATCAAGAAGGAGTGAAAAATAATTAGTGAAGATCGTGAATACCAGAGAGAACTACAAAGAGCCAAAATTTTGTTTAGCGGATACAGAGGAAGCTGAATATTATATCCTCAAATATAAGCATACTAGCTTATAGCCCAAAGCACGGGTTACTTTTAATATTTTATAATTTATTTATAATATAATATTATAAATATTGATTTTAATATGTTATTGAAAGAATTCAAACCTTACATATTTGTATATAATAATTTTTAGTATTAAATGTAAATTAATATGTTGTTGGCGGGAATCGAATCTTGGACCTTCTGCATATAACAACTTTTAGTATTTTACTATTGTTAAATCTAACGGTCATGATCTATTTGAGTTGCTGATCTAACGGTGATAAGTGAGGGATAACCAAAAATGGGATAACCAAAAAGAGGGGGTAACCAACTACAAAATATACCCCCTTTTGCTTATTATAATATAGTATAGATAGTATAGATAGTATAGATTAGAGGATCCTATCTAAAATTGGTAATTGCCAAACTAATAATAACCGTGAATCTTTAAATTATATCCATATAAATCTTTATTTTATTATCTTTTATATAAAAAAGGAAATTTCCCGGGCGTGATGCTTTGTATGTTAAGTTACCAAGTATACTACACGTGCGAAGCACACGGGTCGAGATAATTAATTAAAATTGATCATTTTTTTATTAAATTTTTATAAGAATTATTTTATTTATCATTAAAACATACTTTAAAAAATGAACAAAAAAAATTATGTTATTTATGCAACTCAGTAGTTTATAATAAAATAATTGTAATTATATCAGAATTCCAATAATTTTAGAAGACACGAATCTGGAAGCAAGTAGCATTAAAACGGGATTTCACTTATTAATAAGATACTAGATTAAAACCCGTGCGATGCGCGGATTTCTTTTAATATTATATAATTTTTTTATTAATTTTAATTACTTTTTTTAAAATATTAATTTTGGAGGCTTAAATTTTTAAATGAGATGATTCGATAATAATAATATAAATGTTATCCGTGATATTTCTAGGAGAAGAGGGATGTTAGTTAGAAAATATTGAAAAGGTGACATTTAAGTTGAAAAAGGTAATCAGTTAATTATAAATACTTATAAAAATATTATTTTATTTTATTAAATAGAATGTCGTGATTTAACTGGAAAAAGAAATGACCTAGTTAGAGAAAATTAAAAAGGAAACAGGTTTTAGGTGAAAAAGGTAATTGATTAGTTTATAATATTTCTAATTTAATTATGTTATTTTACTAAATTAAATTGCTCGTAATGTTTTAAGAAAATGAAAAATTAATGTTGCCCGTGATTTTTTTAGATTAAGAGTGATTTTAGTTAGAAAATATAGAAAATATGATATATTTTAGATGAAAAACTTAATCGATTAATAATTAATATTATGATATTGTTATTTTATTTTATTGAATAGAACCGCCCATGATATAATTGAAAAAAAATAGACTTTAGTTAAAGAAAATAGAAAAGGTAATGTGAAAATTAAAAAGTTGTTATGTTTTAGGTGAAAAAGGTAATTGATTAGTTTATATAAATTATAATTTAATTTATGTTATTTTACTAAATTAAATTGCTCATAGTGTCTTTAGATAGTGAGAAATTAATGTTGCCTGTGATATTTCTAGAAAATAGTAATTTTTATTATGAGATATGGAAAAGATGATATTAGCTGAAAAATGTATTCGGTAATTATTAATACTATAATATTATTATTTTATTAAATAGAATCACCTGTGATATAATTTGAAAAAGAGATATTTTAGTTATAGAGTAGAGAAAAGGTAACATGTCTTGGGTGAAAAAGGTAATTGATTAGTTAATAGTAATTATAGAATGTCGTGATTTAACTGGAAAAAGAGAGATCTTATTCAGAGAAAATTAAAAAAAATGTGTTTTAGGTGAAAAAGGTAATTGATTAATTTATAGTCATTATAATTCAGTTATGTCATTTAACTAAATAAATTAAATTGTTTGTAATTTTTTAAGAAAAGGAAAAATTAATGTTGTCCGTGATATTTTTAGAAAAAGGGTTTTAATTAGAAACAATATAAAAGATATTGTGTTTTACCTGAAAAGGGAAATTAATTAGTTAGTGAAAAATAGAAAAGTTAATATGTTTGATCAGGAAAAGGAAATTATGAAATATGGAAAAGATGATTAATTTTAGCTGAACATGGTAATCGATAATTATTAGTATTATAATATTATTATTTTATTTTATTAAATAGAATCACCCGTGATATAATTGGAAAATAAGATATTTTAGTTACAAAATAGCGAAAAGGTAACATGTTAATAGTAATTATAGAATGCCGTGATTTAAAAAAAAGAGGTTTTAGTTAGAGAAAATTAAAAAGTAAACATGTTTGATGAAAAAGGTAATTGATTAGTTTATAGTAATTATAATTCAATTATATTATTTTACTAAATTAAATTGTTTATAATGTTTTAAGAAAAGGAAAAATTAAGGACATGTTTACTTCAACTGTTTTCTAGAAAAAATTTCTAAGAAAATCGAAAATTTTGGAAACATGTTCAAACTGAAAATTTTGTAAACATAAAACTGGAAAAATGAAAAAGAGAAAATGACCAAAATACACCATTTTTGTACTCCCCTTGCCCAAAATGCCGTTATGCGGGAACGTCCGCCCTTTTTGACCACTGACTGCGCATACTGTTCATGTGTGGCCTATGTTATGTATGTTCTAAATGCGTATCAACTGTCACGCATTTCCCGTATGCGTAATGACGTCGGATGACGTCATTATTTCACAGACCATTCCGGCGTTCTGGCGGCCACAAAATCACATCGTCGTTCGCCCACCTTCGTTCTCCATCCTCTAGCTGCCTCCACCATTTCTGAGAACATCTAAATGAAGCCCAGACCTGCCTCACCATTTCTCCCCGTTGGTTTGGTGATTTTCGGCCCCGCAGGGGCCTGTACAAACAAATCGGAAAGCATATCGGAAAATGGAGGTTCGAATTGGGGTTTTTAAATCCGGCAAACCAAATGAAAAATGAATGGTACATACTTGTAGAGAGATAGAAGGAGGTCATTTTGATATATAATATGGTAGTCAAAAATGACTGTAAAGTGGTGAACGATTAGCTCGAAGCTTTGGACGGAAAAAAGGATGCTGGCGTTGTTGAGAGAGACAGTGAACAGTGCCCCATACGCATGTTGAACATGCGTATTAGCCACCACGCATGTCTGACATGCGTAACTGAGACACTGTTCACCAAGTACAACAGCTCAGTTTTACAAACACCACGCAACATACACATGCGTGTACGGTGCCAACGCATTTCTAGAATGCGTATACCCTATACGCATTCTGAGAATGCGTGGCCCGTGGGTAAAAATGGCGGACCTTTCCGTCGTTGGGTATTTTGGACATGTGAAATTAAATGATGGGTATTTTGGTTTTTCACCCAATGAAAAACACGGTTTTCCAAAATTTTCCAAATTATAATTATAATTATGAAAACTCTAGAAAACAACTTTGTGATGTTTTCTGAATCTAGAAAATAGAAAACACGGTAGAAA
The DNA here is from genome assembly GCA_037693485.1 of Kitagawia praeruptora. Lineage (NCBI taxonomy): Eukaryota > Viridiplantae > Streptophyta > Magnoliopsida > Apiales > Apiaceae > Kitagawia > Kitagawia praeruptora. The sequence goes on along the minus strand of CM075354.1, from coordinate 98,297,486 downwards.
GATGCAATGTCACCCGGTATCGAATCCCTGCATATATAAAATATTCAATTCACAGGAACAGATCCTATAAAATCTAAAATATAAACTACATAATATAAGTAAACTATCATTGTCTTACGTCCTATAAAGAAAGTTCATTGCACCTACGTAGTAAATATATTAAACTTATAAATGAACATACACTAACTTAAAACCCGTGCGATGTACGGAATTTTTTTAATATTATATTAAATTTTTTATTAATTTTTTTTAAATACAAATTTTGGAGGCTTAAATATTTTAATGAGATGATAATCATAATTATATAAATGTTATCTGTGATATTTCTAGAAAAGGAATGATTTTAGTTAAAAAATATAGAAAATGTGATAGGTTTTAGTTGAAAATATAATAAGTTATTTATTAGTAATTATAAATTATTATTTTGTTTTATTAAATAGAATGCCCGTGATATAATTGGAAAAATAGAGGATTTACTTAGAAAAAATTAAAAAGGTAATATGTTTTAGGTGAAAAGGGTAATTGATTAGTTTATAGTAATTATAATTTAATTATGTTATTTTACAAAATAAAATTGCTCGTGATGTTTTTAGAAAAAGAGAAATTAATGTTGCCCGTTGTTGTGGATTAAAATCTAGGTCACGAATTTGTAATTAATGCTAGGGTTCGGGAGCTTCTTGCTTTAATGGCTGTTTCCGTGTTCGAGACTGATCGGTCCTCACATAGTGCCTACGTATCTCGTTATTGAGAACCAAGCCAAGACGTAGTTCTGAGAATGAGGGGTCAGACCCTTTATATAGGCTGAGAAGCCTTAGAATCGTAGTAGGGTTAGGTGACTTGGTGGGCAAGTCACCGCCTTGAGGAAGGTTCTAGACTCCTTCCTTGTATGAGTCTGTTTCCTTGTATGACAGCGTGCCTTGGAGGCTACTCTTTGTAGTGATAATATCCTTATTTGGCTCTTAATTGTTGAGCTGTTTATTATCCCTTATATTAATTACGAAATTAATATTATAAATAGGGTTTGGGCCTATCTGATGGGCCCCACGTTTGGACCGTTCTAGGTCTAATTAATGCCACATTAAATGTGTCTTTAGGGCTTATTTTTAGCCCATATCATTTGCCCCCCAACTTCTAGGAAAACTGATCAGGTTTTCCTTGAAGTTTTAACGGCCTTTTCCGAGACTCGGGTCAGGGTTCATCTTTATACACTAGTGTTTCACGAGTGTTGTCTTTATGCAAAGCGTGGAGCGACCGACGCGTTTACGACAATGTTAATTCGATGCTAATCGGCACTAATCAGCCTTAACGACGTTTAAACAATGTTTAAATGACGTTGAACGACATAAAGCGGCACTAATCGGTACTAACTAGCCTTAAACGACACTTAAACAACGTTTAAGTGACGCCAACCGGCATTAAACGACACTGAACGGTGCTAGAAGACACTATCGGTGCTAACGACATTACTGGTGCTATCAGCACTAACGGTGCTATCGGCACTAACGGTGCTAATCGGCACTTAATCGGTGCTTATCGGCACTAACGGTGCTACCGACACTAACGGTGCTATCGGCACTAACGGTGCTATCGGCACTAACGGTGCTGTAGGCACTAACGGTGCTATCGACACTAACGGTGCTATAGGCACTAACGGTGCTGTAGGCACTAACGGTGCTATCGACACTAACGGTGCTATAGGCACTAACGGTGCTATCGGCACTAACGGTGCTGTAGGCACTAACGGTGCTATCGACACTAACGGTGCTATAGGCACTAACGGTGCTATCGGCACTAACGGTGCTATCGGCACTAACGGTGCTATTGGCACTAACGGTGCTGTAGGCACTAACGGTGCTAATCGGTACTTAATCGGTGCTTATCGGCACTAACGGTGCTATCGAAGGAGAATCTGGACAATTGTAGCCTCTTTCGGGCAGCTGGTCGGCTGACAGGAGGTCCTGGTCGGCTGCCAGGTGCTCCTGGTCGGCTGCCAGGTGCTCCTGGTCGGCCAGACCTCCTCCATGGCACCTGGTCGGCTGTCAGGTGCTCCTGGTTGCCTGCCAGGTGCTCCTGGTCGGCTGTCGGGTGCTCTTGGTCGGCTGCCAGGTGATCCTGGTCGGCCAGGGCTCTTCAGTGGCACCTGGTCGGCTGCCAGGTGCTCCTGGTTGCCTGCCAGGTGCTCCTGGTTGGCCGGCAGGTTGACGGGAGATCCATGTTGACTCCAGCGACCCTAAACGATGCTTAAACGACGTTTCAATCTATATTAAACGACGTTGAATGACATAAGACAGCACTACACGGTGCTAATCGACGCTAGACGGTGCTAAGTTGAAGGTCGATGTTCGTTCCAGAAAGTAAGAAACCTTCAACAGAACCATCAAACGATCCAACCAACTGACGAGAGGTGCCAAGATATGTGCCAAGATAGGTGCCAGGAGGTCGGCTGGAGCCCCTCCATGGCACCTGGTCGGCTGGGGGATGCTCCTGGTCAGCCAGGGGGTGCTCCTGGTCGGCTGGAACCCTCCAAGGTTGTAGAAAACTCCGTGACCTTCGCGTGGACTATAAGATCGTCCAAATCTGATACCCGGAGCTCAAGATATGGTCCAAACAGTGTGAGGGCCTCTTGGGTGCTCATGGTCGGCTGCCAGGTGCTCCTGGTCGGCTACCAGGTGCTCCTGGTCAGCCAGACCTCCTCCATGGCACCTGGTCGGCTGCCAGGTGCTCCTGGTTGCCTGCCAGGTGCTCCTGTTCGGATGCCAGGTGCTCCTAGTTGCCTTGTCGTGCCTCTCAGAGCTTTTTCGCAATGTCTGGAGTCTCGTTCTTGAATCATGACCTTGATTTTTGGTTGTTAAGTACCTCCTTTCAAAGCATAGTTAGTCTTTTCATTTAGCAAAGCTAATCTCTTGCAATCCATCTTCCTTAAACGTAATTAACTCTTAATGCTCAGTTAAACGCTCAAGCGCAGCCTGGCGCAATTTACTCGCTTGTTGAATCCTTAGTCTTGAACCTTGAGTTCATTCATGGTTGTTGGTTATCATTAACCCTTAACTCTCATTCTAAGATGTAAAAATGATGAAGTCCCTTAGTTCTTGCCCCCCTTGCCACATATGGTAGAAATCTTGATTCTCGGTTGATCGTTCAAGAAGTTCCCTTGCCACTCGGCCCTTGACTTCAAGTTTGGTGTGCCTTGGCTGGTTGTCAACCATTTATCTTGATTCTAGGTTTCCAACCTTCTTCTTATGCTCACAGGACCTTACTTTGGTTTGAATTCGATTGACGGCTCTTGATCCGAGTCCTTAAACTCAAACGACAAACTCGATTGGAGGCAAACGGCCTTTTTGGCCATCAAGGCTAAAATTTTGTGTCAGGATTTGAGATTCAAGATTTTAAGTATGGAATGACAAAGGACCTCTTATCTCAACATTCTCACTAATAGTTTCTATGCCTTCAAGGCATTATTAGGGAGCCAACCAGTCTCAGGATGAGCTTTTAAGAGGGTCTATCCTTCAGCTTACATCAACTGGTGCTACCAATTTCGAAATAATAGACGGGGCCTTCAAGACCTGAAAGTAAACACTTCCGGCGTAGTTCTCTATCTCAGAAGAAGTAAACTTAGATTGGGCATCAGCCTTAACGTTCTGTTCTCTCGGAATGTGCTTCTCATACCATTCATCAAACTGAGTCATCACGGCCTTCACGACTCTCAAGTACTTTGTCGTAGTTTGAGATTCTTGATTCTCATGATTCTAGCCAAGCCCAATCCGGCTATCAAGGCTTCATACTCAGCTTCGTTGCTGGTTGTTGGGAAGTCCAACTTCAAAACATACTCAACTGTGAACCCATCGGGGCTTTGCAAGACCAAAACTGCACCACTAAATTTTGTTTTTGATGCTCCATCAAAATAGAGCACCCAATATTCCTTTTAATCAGGTATAAGCTCCTCATCTTTATCCTTTCTTCCAGGGGTGGTTACTGTCTCCTGCCCCCCGACTTCTTGGTTGCGAATGGCACATTCAACCATGAAGTCCGCCAATGCCTGAGCCTTGATGGCTGTTCGAGGCTTATACATGATGTCAAATTCTCCAAGCTTAATTGCCCACTTGATCAGCCTTCCACTGGCCTTCGGGCTATGCAATATGTTCCTCAATTGCTGGTCCATCAGGACTTCAATCTTGTGTGCCTAGAAGTACGGTCGTAGCTTTCTCGAGGCGGTTACCAATGCCAAAGCAAACTTCTCAATGGTAGAGTGATTCAACTCAGCTCCATGCAAGACCTTGCTCACATAGTAGATAGGTCCTTGAACCTTATTCTCTTCTCGAATGAGAACATCACTCAATGCTTGTGCAGATACCGCCAGGTATAGATAAAGAGTCTCTTCAAGACTAGGTTTGGCCAACAACGGGGCTTCAGTCATGAATTTCTTTAGTTGTTCAAAGGCCTCTTGGCTTCCAGGTGTCCACTTAAAATTCTTCACCTTCTTCAATGCTTGAAAGAAGGGTAAGCATTTGTCACCAGATTTGGAGATGAATCTTCCTAGGGCTGCAACTCGGCCCGTCAACTTTTGTACATCTCGTATAAAGCGGGGTGGTTCTATGTCCAAGATCGCTTTGATCTTATCATGATTGGCCTCAATGCATCTCTTTGAAACCATCAAACCCAGAAACTTTTCTGATCCAATGCCAAAAGCATACTTGGCTGGATTCAACATCATCTTATGGTGCCTCAGCACTTCGAATGCCTCTCTGAGGTGCTTAACGTGGCCTGCCGTGAATAGGCTCTGACTAACATGTCATCAACATAGACCTCCATGGTTTTTCCAATCAGATGGGCGAATATCTTATTCACCAATCGTTGTTAAGTAGCTCATGCATTCTTTAGACCAAAAACCATAACAAGATAGCAGAAAACACCAAAGTCAGTTATGAAAGATACCTTTGGGATGTCATCCTTGTGCCTCTTAATCTGATTGTAGCCGCTGAACCGATCCATGAAGCTCAACATCTCATGTCTAGCTGTGGCATCTATCAATGTATCTATCCTTGTTAGAGGAAAGCAATCCTTCGGACCTGCGTCATTCCGCTCAGTGAAATCTATACACATCCTCCATTTCCCATTTGCCTTTTTGACCACCACAGGGTTAGTCAACCATTCGGGGAACTGAATTTCCTCAATAAAACCTGCTTATAAGAGTTTGTCAACCTCTTGCTTGATGGCCTCTTGCCTTTCAGGAGGAAAATTCCTCCTCTTCTATTTTATTGTCTTTCGCTCAAGATCGAGATTCAACTTATGAGTTATAAGTTGGGGATCTATCCCTGGCATATCAGCTGCTGTACCGAGCAAACACATTACTATTCTCTTGCAAGAATGCTATCAACTTGCCCTTCAAGGGTTCCTTCAGAGAAGCTCCTATATAAGTAACTTTCTCAGCTCGCTTGGCCGTCATGGCTTCAATGTTTGTCTTGGTCTTGGACTTCTCTGGCGGCCTCTCGGCTAGCATGCGTTCAGCCTTGAGTGTTGAACGTCAATGTTTGAAATCAAGGGTTTTCAATCTCAAGGGTGTTTTAAATCACTGAAATATCTATCAGAGCTTCCGGTCCAAGGCCATGGGGTCTTTGATCAGCCCCACGAGGTCTTGAACCTTCCCTAGGAGGTTTTCAATCTTCATTTTAGGGTTAATATTCAAGTGTTGAACGCTGGTGTTCTGATATTTAACGTCGGCGTTCTGGATCGAGAATTCAAAATTACATGTTGGTTTTCAAGTTTCAACCTTTGGATCTTAATTGGAGGTTCATGACCCCCTCAATTTTGGCCTTCATAACTAATCTTGGCCTTCATGGCTAATCTTGGCCTTCATGGCTAATAACCTGTGTTTCTCAACCTAGGATTCGGGGTTGATTCCTCGATTTAGATTTTGATAAATGCAATCCCATGGGCTTCTTGCCTTTTAAACTTCTAAGACGAGAACTTGCTTGAACTTCTTAATCCCTGTTCAAGGACCCTTAATAATGCATGTTCTCTGTTAGTCTTAATCCTTGGATTCTCAACCCAAGTACTTAAGAAATATTGAAGAGTAGTCAGTCCTTAACATCCTCGGCCTTCCATGGCATTGATTGTTGCATGTGGCTTTTATCTGCTTGTCTTTTATCCAGGGTCCTTCACGGACTTAAACTTTTACTTGGTCTTGCTGTAACCTAACTCTTGACCCTTCGGGGTATGCATTTGTTTGTTTTCCATCCGTGTATTTTTTATCTTCGGTACTCGGTCATCCTTGACTTGCACTCATCAGGTGCTTGGCACATAAATAAAATCACACCATCAATGAATGCAAATCAAACTTGCATTAATGACTTGAAATGGGTTCAACCCTTACATAGAGTACTACTATCCTACTCGGAGCAACATGCTCTGCAATAGTTTCAATGAACCTTATTTCTACTTCTACTAGATAAATATGAAGCTAAGTCCTATGAAGCTAAGTCCTACTAGGATAACTTGAGCCCATCGGGGCTTTACAAGACTAGGCCTGCACCAGATTTTGTTTTAGATGCTCCATCAAAATAGAGCACCCACCACTCCTTATGGTCTCCACCTTCTTATTCTGAAGTTCACTTCCTGCTTGGGGTACTACCTCCTGCCCCCCGACTTCTTGGTTGTCAATGGTACATTCAACCACGAAGTCAGTTAACGTCTTAGCCTCAATGGCCGTCCGAGGCTTCTGTGTGACGTCCTCTGCTAGCCCTTCTCGGTGTTCCTTATTACTGCGGACATCCATGTCTTCAATCGGAAGGACCTGCCCCCCGACTCCGTCAGGCCTTAACGCGGCTACATAACAGCTTCGTGCCATCTTTTGATCGCCTTTATGTTCTCCAACACCATTCCTGGTTGGGAACTTGATCTTCATATGATAAGTTGAGGCAACGGCCTTGAATGCATGAAGTCCAGTCCTTCCGAGGATAGCGTTGTACGTTGAAACCGCCTTGATTACCAGGAAGTTCAACATCTGAGTGGCCTTCTTGGGCTCCTGTCCAATAGTCACAGGCAATTGAATAGTCCCTTCAACTTTGGATCCTACTCCATTAAATCCATATATAGGCATGTTATTGGGGGTCAACTGAGAATCATTGTACCCCATCTTCACAAATGCATCATGAAACAGAACGTCAACGGAAGCTCCATTATCTATCAAGACTCGTTTCACCTCTGAGTTTCCAATCACAGGAGTTATGACCAACGGGTCATCATGGGGGAACTTCATCCCTTCAAGGTCTGAGTCATCAAAACCAATTGTGATTTCAATCCTAGCCCGCTTCGGGGCCTCTCCCACGATGTGTATCACTTCTCTGGCATAAGCCTTCCGAGAATTCCTTGTTGTGCCGGCCGCAGTCGGGCCTCCTGAGATCATGTTGATTACTGGCCCTCGGGGTTGTGGGTTGCGATCGTGAACGTCATCCCTTCTATTATAATCTCTAATTTGATTAACACGATCTTTACCCTTAGTGAAGTGGCTCAATTTCCCTCTACCGATTAAAAACTCGATCTCATCTTTGAGTTGCTTGTAATCATCAGTTTCATGCCCCACATCTCTATGGAATCTGCAATACTGATTCTTGTTTCTCTTTGCGGGATCACCCCTGAGTGGCTTCGGCCATCAGAAATCCTTATTATTCTCAATGTCCAACAAGATTCGACTTCTAGGTGTATTCAACCTTGCATACTCAGTGAACCTCGGTCCTTGGTTCTTCTTAGGGGCATAGTCGGAGTCCTCGCTAGTTCGGGGATACTTGTCCCTAGCATCATTCTCGTGGTCATCATACTCATGGTCTTGTTTTCGCTTCTTGGAGTCGTTACCTCCTCCTCCACTTATTGTGGCTTCTTTCTTCATGTTATCCTCAGCCTTGATATACTTATCGGCCCTTCGTTGGAGTTCGGCCATATTCTCAGGAGGATGCTTCGCCAACGATCTTTTAAAGAATAGGTCAGTGGTTCCGTGTTCAAGGGCCACCATGGCCACCTTATTCTCCAAATCAGTGATATTTAGTGTCTCCTTAGTAAATCGTTTGAGGTAATCCCTCAGACTTTCGTTCTTCCCTTGTACTACGTACATGAGAGACGCTGAGCTCTTTTCATGAACTCTTCCACTAATGAATTGGCTGACGAAAGCAGCGCTCAACTCCTTGAAAGAGCCAATTGAGTTTACAGAAAAGCGGCTATACCATCTTTGTGCCATGCCCGACAAGGTTTGAGGGAACGCCCTACACTTTAAGGCGTCACTTGCAGGCTGTAGTAGCAGTGCATTTGAGAATGTCCTAACGTGGTTTGCAGGATCACCCGTTCCATCATAAGCCTTAATTGTTGGCATCTTAAAATTTTTTGAGATACGAGCATTCATCACCTCCTCAGTAAACGGGGGTGTGGGATCATCAGGATCCCCAAGTGGCATCAGATCCTTGGGGTTGCTCTTGGGGGTTTCCACCCTTGTTGTTCTTCCAGTTGGGGCGTCGGCCCTTCTCTACCTTCTTGAGGACCTCTCTAAGTCTATAATGGGAATCAGTCCTGATGTTGGAGGAGGTTGAGTCTGATTTAACCTAGCTTGTTCTCTCACAATATCGTCCTTCAACCTTAAGATCTCGGCCTCATGAGCCTTGATCCTCTCAGCGGCTGTCAAAGGAGGTCCATCATGGATGGTTTGTGTTCTTCTTCTTGGTTCTCTGCTAGCACGTCGCCTCCTCGGGGCTTCATCACTATCATCATCAGACGATGAATCATCAGTATAGGGGCCAGAGTAGTCAACATACTCTCGATCTCGGATCTGCAAGGCGTGGCCACTAGGTCCAGGACCTTGAGTAATTGGAGGGTAGTTAGGAAGACCGTACATCGGGTTGGTATTCATGGGGAGATCCGTAGTATGGATCTGTACCCCTGGCGGTAACGGGCGATTGGGATCAACTAGAGGAGAAACCACCATCTGAAGAGGGCTGGTTTCTTGACTTGGATGGACGACCACAGGTAACGTTCTCTCAGCATGGGGATTCGTCCCTGGAGGTTGAGAAACTTGAGTTTGAATGATTGCCCCTGTTGTTGGGGGTACCTGCTCAGTAGCAGGCGAAGCAGAGCTTAGAGGCAAGGCCTCAGTAGAGGTTGGTGGTGTTCTTCGTGTGATCATCATGGTTGATGTTGTCTTCCCACAGACGGCACCAAATGTTGTGGATTAAAATCTAGGTCACGAATTTGTAATTAATTCTAGGGTTCGGGAGCTTCTTGCTTTAATGGATGTTTCCGTGTTCGAGACTGATCGGTCCTCACAGAGTGCCTACGTATCTCGTTATTGAGAATCAAGCCAAGACGTAGTTCTGAGAATGAGGGGTCAGACTCTTTATATAGGCTGAGAAGCCTTAGAATCGTAGTAGGGTTAGGTGACTTGGTGGGCAAGTCACCGCCTTGAGGAAGGTTCTAGACTCCTTCCTTGTATGAGTCTGTTTCCTTGTAGGACAGCGTGCCTTGGAGGCTACTCTTTGTAGTGATAATATCCTTATTTGGCTCTTATTTGCTGAGCTGTTTATTACCCCTTATATTAATTACGAAATTAATATTATAAATAGGGTTTGGGCCTATCTGATGGGCCCCACGTTTGGACCGTTCTAGGTCTAATTAATGCTACATTAAATGTGTCTTTAGGCCTTATTTTTTGCCCATATCACCCGTGATATTTTTAAAGAGGAATTTTAGTTAGATAATATAGGAAAAAGAAGTTACGTTTTAGCTAAAAAGGATAATCGGTTAATATTAGTATTATAATATTATTATTTACTTTTATTAAATAGAACCTTCCGTGATATAATTGAAAAAAGAGAGATTTTAGTTTGAAAAAAAAAGAAAAAGATAACGTGAAAATTAAAAGGTGACATACTTTAGGTGAAAAAGGTAATTGATTAGTTTGTAGTAATTATAATTTAATTGTTATTTTACTAAATAAAATTGTTTAGTATTTTAGAAAATGAGAAATTAATGTTACCCATGATATTTCTAAAAAAAGTAATTTAATTAGAAAAAATAAAAAAGAAAATACGTTTTTAGCTGAAAAGGTAATCGGTTAATTAATAGCATTATAATATTATGATTTTATTTTTATTAAATAGAATCGTTCGTGATATAATTTGAAAAAGAGAGCTTTTATTAGAGAAAATAAAAAAGGTAACTTGTTTTGGCTGAAAAAGTTAACCCGTGATATAATGGGTGAGTGCCCTAAATACCCATTTTTTATTGTTTGATGTCCAAAATGTTCAAATCTCGCACTGTCTGCCCAAAATACCCATCGGATACGCCAATGGCAGAGGAGTATCCCCGGATACGCCTCTGTTAGAGGAGTAAATTGTAGGATACGCCCATAACAAAAGAGTAAACAGTGGGTTACGCCCATGGAGGAGCAGTATATAGCTGAGATATGCATTCCTGTAAAGCGTATCAGGTGTTACGCATTTTCGACTTGCGTGATGACGTCAGCTGACGTCATCATCACTTTTATCAGAAAAATCGCGAGCTTTGGGGATTTTGGGCGATTTCAGGCAACTTTCCGGCGACTCTCGTTCGACAACATCACTCAGTTTCCGTTCAAGTCATATATATCATTAGATTCGTCTTTCAAAGCTCTACAATATAATGTCAAAATTAAACGAGTTATATTCCCGGATTGTGAACCCCCAATTCGAACCTAAAACGCTATTTTCCGACGAACAAAAACTCCCTCCGTTCGACCATCTCCGTTAACCTCCGTTGATGTTTTATTGCCCATTAGATTCGTATCTCAATTATCTACAATCCTATACCAGTATTGTAAAGTGTTATTGCCGAAATCACAAACCCCCAGTCGGAGAAAGACGTCGGAAAAGAGAGAGAGACGGGGAGAGGAAGAGAGTTTGGGCTGCTACAGTAAACACATGATGCGCCGTTTCCAAAGGCGTGTCAGGTGGGTATTTTGGATAGTGTATTGAAAATTGGGTATTTTGGGTAGTGGGTACTAAAAAAGTGGTTATTTTGGGCAATTTTTCTGATATAATTGGAAAAAAAATATTTTAGTTAGAGAAAAGATAAAAAATTAATTTATTAGTTAACAATAATTATAATTTTTTTTTAATTATAAAAAATATAAAAGATATTATATTTTACCTGAAAAAGGAAACAACTTAGTGATTAAAAAAAGGTAACATGTTTAACCTGAAAAATGAGACTGATTAGTAAAGTAAAATTTTTAATAAATAAAATATAAAAGAAGATTTTTAAAAGGTAATCCGTGATATAATTGGAAAAAGAAATATTTAAGTTAGAGGAAAAAGAAAAGATAATTTGAATAAAAAATTAATTAATTAGTTAATAGTAATTGTAATATGTTTTTTAGTTAGATAAAATATAAAAAATATTATATTTTACCTGAAAAAGGAAACTGCTTAGTTATTAAAAAAAGAAAGGTAACACCTGAAAAGGGAAATTGATTAGTATAGCAAAAATTTTAGTTAGATAAAATATAAAAAAAGATTTTATCTATAATTAAGTAAGAGTAAATAAGTAAAATCAACCTGCACCGTTTTTAGTTAGATAAAATATAAAAGATATTATATTTAACGTGAAAAATGAAACTGCTTAGTTATTAAAAAGAAAAGAAAAGGTAAGATGTTTAACCTGAAAAAGGAAATTGATTAGTAAAGCAAAAATTTTAGTTAGATAAAATATAAAAAAAGATTTTATATGTAATTAAGTAAGGATAAATAAGTAAAATCAACAGGTACCGACCAACCAAACTTTTAATGTTTCGGCTTTTATATAATAGTACTAGCTTATAACCCGTGCAATGCACGGGTTTCTTTTAATATGTTATTTAAATTTTATTTTATGCTATAATTATATTTTTATATAATCATTATTTTATAAAAATTATCTTAATATTATTTTAATATAATTTAATATAAATTTAGTTAATCATGATTTAAAATTTACAATATTATAGGATTTTAAGTTAAATATGTCGTTGACGGGATTCGAAACTTGTATTTTTAGTAAAATACTTTAATCATAAAATATATCTTATAATTACATCTAATGGTTCTTATTAATTACTAAAAATCTAACAGTAAAATGGTTTAATATTTTTCGGTATACATTAATGATTGCAAATTATTGGTTTAAAATTTATATTATAATTTTTTTAAAAAAAATATGTCGGACAGAATTCGAACCTTGAAATTTTAGTAAATTAATTTAAACATATAATATATCTAATCATTAGATCTAATGGTTCTGATTTTTTATTAAAAATATAACGGTCATTATTCGTTGTATATATATGTCTATTATCTTTTGTTAGTGATTAGACAATATAGTGTTATTTTTTTGGGTATATATTAATTATTGTAAGATTATATTTTAAAATAAAAGTTAACGTGTTTTATTTAGAAAGAAATATTATTGATTGGAAGATATGATATCTTAGGTGTTTATAAAAGGTAATATCATCAATCAATTAAAAGTAAACCTCTTTTAATTAAAAAAGGTAATCGACTAATTATCACTAATTATATTATTTTACTATTTATTTTAATAGTTAGGATGACCGTGCTGAATATCGAACGGACAAACTTTCAATGCCCGTGTGATGCACAGGTTTCTTTTATTATATTATATAAATTTTATTTAATATTACAATTATGTTTTTATATAATCATTATTTTTATTTTTTTTTTAATTTTAATTTAATATAATTTAATATTATCATGTTTACGGATTATACTAATGTTTCCTTATTATAAACAATGTATACGGATTTTTAATATATTTTATTAAATAGTGATATAATTGGGAAAAAACATTTTAGTTAGAGAAAAGATAAAAGATAAAAAAATTAATTTATTAGTTAACAGTAATTATAATTTGTTTTTTAATTAGAAAAAATATAAAAGATATTATATTTTACTTGAAAAAGGAAACTGTTTAGTTATTAAAAAAAAGGTAACATGTTTAACCTGAAAAAGTAGATTGATTAGTAAAGTAAAAATTTTAGTTAAATAAAATATAAAAGAAGATTTTTTAAAAGGCAACCCGTGATATAATTGGAAAAAGAGATATTTTAGTTAGAGAAAAGAGAAAAGATAATTTGAATGAAAAAATTAATTAATTAGTTAATAGTAATTATAATATGCTTTTTAGTTAGATAAAATATAAAAGATATTATATTTTACCTGAAAAAGGAAACTGCTTAGTTATTAAAAAGAAAAGAAAAGGTAACATGTTTAACCTGAAAAAGGAAATTGATTAGTAAAGCAAAAATTTTAGTTAGATAAAATATAAAAAAAATATTATCTATAATTAAGTAAGGGTAAATTAGTAAAATCAATAGGTACCAACCAACCAAACTTTTAATGTTTCGGTTTTAATATAATAGAATAGATAGATAGATAGATATATTATGTTATTATTTATTTTAAAAGTTTTAATAGTATAGATATCATATATATATTTTTTATAATGAAGGGTAAATAAGTAAATTCACTTAGTACCAAAAAACATGTACCAAAACTTTCAATGTTTCGGAATTTATATAATAGTATAGATTTGATTTATCATTAAAATTAACGTATTCTGTTAAAGAGAAAAATGGACCTGAGGTTGTCCCCAGGGTCCTCTCCTAAGGTTATAACAATTTATACTTATAAAGTAAGGGCCCCGCAGGGGCATTTTTGTAATTACAAATTTTTTTTCCCAGTGATTTACATAAATATCCTCCCATTTGTATTTTAACTGTTTTAACCTCAGGGTCCTTTCCTGAGGTCATCCTCAGGCACTTGAAGCCCTTGACTTGGAAGGAAGTGCTCATCAACATAGAAAAAAAAAATAATAGAATTTCAATCAATTACAATTGAAAAAGAATATTACTCCCTCCGTCTCATAATATGTTTCCCGTTTGTAAAAACACGTTTGCCAATGCACACTTTCAATCGTTAATATCTTGAATTTTGTATTAGTACTAAATATAAAAACTTCACTGTATTAAAGTGCTCATAAATACGAATCCAACAAGATCATTCATGACTATATTTTATCTTATAAATTATGCGTAAATTAGTAGTCAACCATTTATAATGAACAGTGTGCAAAGTCAAAAGGGGAAACACAGTGTGAGACAGAGGGAGTATAAAACTTTAAAATCCAATTTATACTCATATATATAAATGTAACGAGTCTCTTTCATGGAATGCCAATAATGCAAAACTAACATTTAAAATGTCAGATCAATTTTTCTCATCTATCAACGGAGTGTTATATGTCATTTATCAAGTGATTTAATTGAAACCAAAAATTTTATGACCCGGTTGATGTATTGGAATGGAATAAGAGATCAATTTGATAATTAATCCAAAAAAGAAACCAAAAAAAGGAAGCAGTATTGTCACTCTCAAGCACTTGAGATCTTTTATTTCTCAAGATAATAGCCTGATCCTTCAAGAGTAGATTAGGAAGAAAAAGCACGCCAATATTGGCAACAAGTGAAAATATAAAGAGACACCAAAAATTATGCAGTACAAACACGAAAAAACAGCGTTGAACATATATATCAGATCAATGTAAATGTAAAACAAGTACTGTACGAATATTACTCCAGAATCATATTTGAAATTCAAGTAGTTGGGCAGATTACACCTAATCCTCGTCTTCAAATAATTGGAAGTAAGCAACTGAAGCAAGTTCAACCTTGGCATAGTAATCAAGCAGTTAAAGATTTGACCAGAGTACCATGCGGGTTCGGTAATCTAGCTAGCGGGATGTTCGACAGCCACAGCAGGAGTTTCTTGGTCAGACACATTTGATTCCGTGGAGGCAACATCTTTCACTGGTGCAGCAGGTTCAACTCCAGCAGCAGCGTCTTTTGCATTTTTCACACCATCTCCATCTTTACCAGTTGTTCCATCCTTCATATCTTTGGCATCCTTGGCAGGAGCTGGTGGAGGTGGTACCATGTGAGGCGGTGGAGTATGCTTCAACTTCAATAGCAAGTGACGCATTCTTGAAAGATCAGTAGGTTTCCCAGGTTTGGGGCCCTGTATAACTGTAATAGAAGGCTTCTTGTCTTTATCCTTCTTGCCTCTCTTCTTCTCAATACTTGGAACCTCACGGGGAATGATTTCTCCAATTGTTTTCCAGTATTCTTTGTCAGCCTCTTTATGGAACTTCTCCTGATTAGCCAAGTACATCTGCACCAGAAAAGTAAGTGTCATGTGACTTTAGCAAAGGAAGACAAAGTAAAGAATATATCAAGCAGCATACTGGTATAAAAGCACTATAACTTTTACCTTTTCCTTCTCTCTGTTACTCTCTCGCTTACCATCAATGTAAAGCTTTCTTTTCTCATAAAATTCATTCTTAAAGTCTATAGCTTCTTCAATAATTTTGTTGCGTAATTCCTTCTCCCTCTTCTCATTTTCCTCAAGACGAATTGCATTCTCCCTATAAAATAAAATTAGATGTATGTTAGCTTAAACTTCCACAAACAAATAGGTTATTCTGTTCAATGCTATAAAAAACTAATTTGCAACTTGCGAAGCCGCATCACACAAAGCTATAGACATCCAAAAGATAATATAAAAGTGCATCCTAAAGTAATGATCAACTTATAGGTAAGGGTTAGTAGATTTACAAAACATAGTTTAGAATTTCTACAGAAGCAGTCATCAGAAGTGCAAATTAGATGTAAGCTTAGACAAACAGTGTCTATATAAATTACTTGTAAGCTTAGACAAACAGCGTTGACGTAAATATTGAATGTACCAATAACTTCAACTTATTATAAACATCGTACAAGTCAAAACTAGTAGGCACCCTGTTGTAAAATTGACTGGAATGGATTAAACTTAAAATAACAATAACTGATCTAGCACCTGCGTTGGTAACCTTCAGGTATCTATCACTGGTTGCGCGAGTAGTGCAAAATTTGACCGGAACCAAAACAACTATCTTCCAAGCCCATTTGAAGTTAACCAGTTCAATCTAATTGAAAACCTACATCTAATTATTTTAAAACTGACTACTAGGCACCTTGTTGTACAATTGACTGGAATGGATTAAACTTAAAATAACAATAACTGATCTAGCACCTGCAATAGTCACTCTGAACTCTGAAGAATACCTTCAAGTATTAATCTATCACTGGTTGCGCGAGTAGTGCAAAATTTGACCGGAACCAAAACAACTATCTTCCAAGTCCATGTGAAGCTAACTCGTTCAATCTAATTGAAAACCTACATCTAATTATTTTTTAAAGTGATCAAGAAGAAAGTAATAGAAATCAGAAACAGGAGGTGAACATAGAATATTTAATAGTCATTGCTCTTTTCAATGACTAGGCAGTAGGTAGAACGAATTATCTTAATTCAATAGATAATACATTAATTCTCGATAGGGAACCAGTTTTCTGTGATCACCTGGACTCAACTCGGTGCAACAGCCAGTGGGGATCCATAAAATTTATCCATGAGGGAAATACATACAAAAACGGAGTTAAGGCATGATGTAGGGTCGACTGCCTTCAATTTTGATATATTGGTAAAGTTTACCCGTACTCCAATAGATATTTGGACTTCAGTTCAAATAAAATTACTAATATAATATTAATACAATCCATTAGATAAAAAGATAATATTCATCTGATGTGTTTTTTATTGGCTACAATAGTTTGTATTTAAACATAATGTCGTACGATAATATGGGGGCACTAAATAAACACACGTGTATATAATTATATATACGATAAAATAATACTATAATATTACTACTAATTTTTATTACGAGGAAAACAGTCCCTTAGTGCATCCGCCTATGCCCACACCAACTTTCATTATAATTACATTTTTATATTTGTCTTATGCTTACAAAGCTACATGATGCATATGAGTTAGTTGTAAAACAAGCATATTCTCATTGCTTTCAGCCTTTCACTGCATATTTTAACATCATTTCACTGAATCAAAATTTGATGCAACAGTGAACTATTTCAGTATGGTAGGTTACTTGTACAATGCCCCAAGTACAGTAGGGTATAAATAATTAGCATTTAATGATAGTTTGATACATATACCTGAAAGATTAAGGACAAAAAAATGTCCTTATAACTAATCCACACATCAATTAATAAGCAGTGTACACCATATTTCCAGATAAGCTAGTCTCGATAAACCGCTATTGCT
Organism: Kitagawia praeruptora; assembly: GCA_037693485.1. NCBI lineage: Eukaryota > Viridiplantae > Streptophyta > Magnoliopsida > Apiales > Apiaceae > Kitagawia > Kitagawia praeruptora. The sequence goes on along the minus strand of CM075354.1, from coordinate 98,280,261 downwards.
TCTTATTTAAACATGCATGCATTGTAGTGAGTAAACTGCGTAGAGACAATATACTTTCTATCTGATAAGCACCGGAATATATTGTTATAATTAGTATTAACTTGACTAAGGGTTTAGTAGTAAGAAAGAGAAACACGGTGACCTCACGTGCACAGGTAACAATTGCCAAACCGACCAAACCCCATAAACCGAAAGTTCTAAGATGGTTTTGGTTATTATAGTGATTGGTTGGCATCGGTTCGGGGGAGTTTGTACTGACCACTTTGGTTTGGTTTGGACGGCTGAACCGCCAGCCCGAACAGTGATCACCCCCCTCACGGAAACAACTAGAAAGTCGCCAGACTATTCAAGCTGTATATGATGCCTAGGACCTTTTCTCAATCTTTCACAAAAAGTCACTAGAGTTTTTTTCTTATGTAATGTTAACACAGGTAGTACAAAGAGCTTACATTGTGCCAAGCCCAGTTTCTTCAGAAATATTACTAACAAATCTGAAAGTTTATATGTAGGAAAATAAGCTAAAACCTAGGGATACAAGGGTACAACTAGAATGGTGTTAATAAATTGTAGAGAGGTGGTACATACATTCTTATCCCAATTTACAACATTCTGTAAAATATACATAAGAATTTCTTGGTATCTAGACAACTATATCAATTCAACAATGCAATTACCAACTAGTGAATGGAAGTCCTTTAAAAGTATTACAACATGATTCTCACTCTTTTCAAGTTCTACATATTAATAGATTTTTTTTAGGAGTTCACGTATAATATATTTAAATATGAGAAAAGAGTACATAAAGCACAAAATAGAAAAATTCTCTACATTTATATATATTCAGGTATAAAGTGAAGGAAAAGTGAAGATTAGAACCCGTGACAACTGACAAGGGGAATGGGTGGAATTTAGAAAATCATTTGTAGGATCAAAGAAACTATTTACTGAGAATTTTTTCTTACAGTCTAGTGTGGATCCTGCACAAGGCACACCATACATCGGCATACAGACATGCATATTTCATTATTCGAGGTTTTCTAGCATTTAACTAATTCACAAAAGTGATGTTATAAATGAGTAATATATGCTATCATAATATTAAAGGTAGGTAAGTGTCATCTCTTGGCTAACTGATCAATTAGTTGGTTATAATCAATATACCATGCCTGGTGCAAGAAAGAAATGTCAATCTCCTGATTTAAATTTTTTGACTCAAAATACAATAAGATCACAAAATCAATTTAACCATCAGTAGAAGAGATCGTTGATCGCTGAAAGTTAAAAAAAAACCTTGCCGATCATAATTAATTTGCTACAATTTTATTTGCTTGCAATGAATTCCTATACAGTATATGATATTCTCAGCTACATAAAATTATAAATAAGCAAATGCTTCATTCAGTAGCCAAATTACTTCAACAAGTGTAATTAACACCTTGTCCCCCCGAACGTCACCACGCTATAATAACCTCACACGAAACATCCAACTTAACAAACAACACAATTATCAACTCCAATCGTTCCTCAAAATTAATAAAAACACTTTCATAATTCAAAGAGAATTCAACCAAATACAAACACAAGCCACTACTACATACAAATCCATATGCAAACTCAACAACACACACACACACACAATGTAACTTAACCATACTACTATCAATATCGAAAGAAACAGTTAATTCAACTATCAACACCGATCACTTAACAGAACTAAACAAAAACAAAAAAACTCAACAAATCTACATACACAACATATAGAGGGTGTTTGGCTGCAACTCCTTTAAGGAGTTTTCGGCTTTAAGTAAAAAATGCACCGTTTGGTAACATGGGCTTTAAGCCCGCTTTAAGTTAAAAAAAACTACTTTAAGTCATAAATTCCATTTAGGTACTTTTAACTTATGACTTATGACTTATGGAGTTTTTTTTTTCTTTCACAATTCTTGTAAAGTTTAAATAATATGAATTTGATATTTTTTTTAAATCAAATTTCATTTTAAGTCAAAATTATTAAAACTCCATTTAAGTAAAATTACCCAAACTCATCATTCAACTTAAAATAAACAACTTTACTTTCTCCCCCATTAAGAGTAACTTATTTTAAGCAATGTCAAACACCCTCATAATCTAACTTGACCGGTATTATCATAAAGAACACAATCAAACAAAACAGATCTACAGAATCAACACAATTAAAATCAACGATAAACAGATCTACAGAAACATATACACACAAATACACATATATAAAATGAAAATTCTAACTGACCTACGCCACTGGCGAAGCGCCGCTCCTTCCTCAACCATATCGCCGGGCGGCGGGAGCACCGGTCCATCGCTACTAAAAACTCCATCAACATCCTCTCCTAAATCATATCCGTTACCATTTCCGTTCGCATTTCCGTTAGAAACCGGCACCGACGACTCAAACGCTGTCGTTTCAGAGTATTCAGCGTTCGGATCGGATCCGAAGCCGAACGGATCGGGACTGGAGACGTGATCGACGGTGACCTCATCGGAAAATGCGGCGGAAGTGAAAGGCGGTGGAGGTGCGGCGGCGGAGTAGGAGTAATCGTCGTCGTCGAGAGAGTATGTGTCGAAGGAGGATGACATTGTTACTCTCTCTCTCTCTCTAGATATTCTTGTTGTTTGTTTGTTATGCTTCTCTCTCTAGATTTGGCGGATGTGTGTGTGTGTTTTCTCTCTCTAGATTTTTGGGGGGTGGAACAGTGGTGTGTGTTTTTCGGTGTGGGAATTAAACGGAAAGAGTAATCAAGCTTTCTAGTTTCAACTTTCAACTGCTTTTTAATTTTCGGAACTTCCATTTTAAGCAACGAAAATAAAATGGTATAATTTTTTGTTAAAATGATAAATTATATTTTTAATTAATTATATTTAGGAGTTTTATATAAATATTCAAATCCAGAAACTTTCTTATAAAAATATTTATTTATTTTTTTTTTGAACAAAAAAATATTTATTTTTTAAAACTATTTTACAAAAGGGAAAAATATCAAACTCATCACCAATTTCATTAAATATACTCTTTCCGTCCCATTTTACATGTCCCTTTTCTAAAAAACGCACATATTAAGATAAAAGTTAGTTGAATAATATTTTTCAACTAACACCCTTAATTAATATATTGGAAAATGAGAATAGTGTTAAGTTTGAAAAAAGTCAAATTTTATATATAATAAATTTTAGAATAATACAAGACAATACATATACACAGTAGAAGTATAACTTGTGTCTTAAGAGCGGGAAGAAAAGGGAGGAGGTGAACATAAAATCCTAATCGAACGACATCTACTGAATGCATTATTGGTCAAATTTTGGAAGCAATCGAAGGATAATGGCATCTAGTGATCATATCATCATCTTATCATCAACGTTTAAGATATGTATTTAACTTATCTTTAGGAATTTTGGTACAGAACATTTAGGATTTGTCTTTATGATCAATTTTTTGAAATTTTTTGAGTAGAATCATGTGAGTTATGTTATGAATTTGATTCTTTTCAATTGTATGTTGTAATCGATGGTATTTTCACTTTCTATAACAAAATTTCAAACTGGCTTTCGATTCATTTGCATCATCATGGGGATTTTATTTTAAATTCTTTTAATGGTAATCTTGGGTATGTTGGGGTAATCGTTGAAATCACTGATAATGCTGACACAGACAAGATAACTATATTTGATTTTGAAGATTATGCTTTGAATATGGCTATAGTAAGACAGATTTTTACTACTTTCTTTCGGACGGTCATACCTTTAAGAAGGGAGTGAGGTTATTTTATGATGATGATTTTATTAGGGATATGGTCTATTGTCTTTGCTGTATAAAAAATTAAAATATATGTAGACCATCCGAAAAGGTCTAGTGCATGGGGTACTGATCTCCCTCCAACAAAAGATATTCAAATAGAAGCTGATGATGATCTTGACGGTAGTGTGTCAAATTCAGACAAGTGTATAGAGGATGAGGATGATTGGAGCTTAAATGGTGATGATTATGAGGGGGATATTGAGAGTTTTGACAGTGAGGATAGTGAATATCCTAACTATGAGGCTGAGTACAAGAATGAAAGTGATAGTGATGAAGAGCTTGTTGTTGCTAGAATAGAAAGAAACTACTAGAATAGAAAGAAAAAAGAGGAAGAAGATAGATACATTTTATAATGAGAAATATAGTGATCGTAAAAAATGGGAGGTTCGACTTAAATTTTTAAGTATGGAAGAGTTCAGAAAAGCAGTGAAAGACTATGGTATTAGGAGGGAAGGGCCATTCATTTTATAACAAATGATAAACAGAGGGTGCATGTTCGATGTGAGAAAGGTTGTAGGTTTTATCTCTGGTGTAGCAAGCTACCTTGTGATGAAGTTGTTCAAATTAAAACATGTCTTGATGATCATTTATGAATCAAGCCATACCAAAATAAATTGGTTAGTGTCAAATATTTGGAATCATTGTATGGTGAGAAGATTAGGTCTAATAACCAATGGAAAGTTAAAGATATGATTAATACAATCAGGGAAAACTTAGAAATTGAAGTCCCTAGCTAGGATTAAATGTTCAAGGGTTAGGAAGGCTGCTCTGGAAGGGATTTTGAAAAGCTTAAAGGAATATTATTCTAGAGTATGGGATTTTGGTTTTGAAATACTTAAAAACAGTCCAAAGAACACAGTTGAGAACATGACCAGTAGAGTAACTGATGATTCTTTGAATAAATTCAAAAGAAATCTACATTTGTTATTATGCTTTAAAGGAGGGTTGGAAGTCTGGTTGTAGGTCTATTTTATGTCTAGATGGTTGTTTCTTAAAAATTGTTAGTTGTGGCCAGTTGTTGAGTGCCATTGGGAGGGATGGGAATAATATGATGTTCCCAGTTACATATGATGTAGTAAAGTCTGATAATACAGACAGCTAGAGGTGGTTTCTTGACCTAATCAAAGAGGATCTTGAGCTTGGAGATGGATTTGGATTTACTATGACTAGTGACCAGCAAAAGGTATTTTCTAGTTTTCTTTAGCCATTTTCAATTTCTTTAACGTATTCTATTATTTTTAATGTCCTTGTTTATGAATTTAGTTCATGGCTTAGATAATGCCATGAAAGAATTACTGCCAAGGGTTAAACAGAGTCTATGCACAAAACATATATTTGTCAACTTCAGAAAAAGTAAGATATTATCTGCATTATTTGACATGAGAGGGTTGTTAATTTTGTTGAGTATTTTTTAAATTATTTTGAATTTTTTGAATTCAAATTAGGTATAATCAAGGCCCAGTGAAGAAGACATTTTGGGTAGCAGCTTGTGCAACTATCTAGCACAACACTGTAGGGCAATGAAAATAATTGTGAGGTATTTAAAGCCTGCATTTGAGAAATTGAGTAAGTTCGAACCAGCAAGCTGGTCTAAAGTTTTTTTTTTTAGATACATTGTTTTGCTAACAATGTGGAAAACAACATGTTTGAGGGTTTTAATTCCTGGATTTTGAATGAAAGGTGTGATCTTTAAATCTTATCCAAAGCATCAGCCTAAGGCATCTACTTTAATGATCTCTCTTAAATGATTTGCAGGTTCATGCCTTTATTGACTATGTTATAAGAGATCCACTTCAAACAAATGAGAAGGATGAGGGTGAATAGAGAGTCTACGCTAACAAGTAATAGTCCAATACGCCCTAAAACAAGGATCAAACTTAACATTTCAGTTAGGAATTCCAGAAAATGGTAGGCCTCATGGGATGGATTGACAAAGTACATGGTAAAAAGTGGGACAAAATCAAGCACTGTGAATTTGGACCAAATAAAGCATGATTGTAGGGCATGTGACTTAAAAGGGATTCTGTGTGAACATGTTGTTGCTACAATTCATGACAAGAAAGGGAAAAAAATCTCATATGTCTCTGAATATTACTCAAAAGAAAAGTACTTGAAGGCCTATGATTTGTCATTGAAGGCTGTAAGAGGTGATGAGTTCTGGGATATCCATTACACAGCTGAAATGTTACCTCCTGATGTACCAAAGAAATTGAGGGGTAGACCCAAAAGACTAAGCAGAAGAGAAGATTGGGAGGGAAAGAACCAAACCAAGAAGCCATGTCAAACAGCTGTACCAGGTATGCAAAGGATTACAAAGGAAAAAAGCAATGCATTGTAGTAACTATAGAAATACTGGGCACAGGAGGCTAATGTGTCCACAATTGCAACCAGGTTATGATGGAGTAGAACAAGAACAAGGATAAAATGAAGTAGAACAATAAGAAGGAGAAAATGAAGCAGAACAAGGACAAAATGAAGCTCCAACTCCACAATCACAGGAAAAACCGACCCACCACCACAGAAAAAACCAACTCCACCACAACCAAAGTCTACAACAGTTAGGAGTAAGGAAAAGTTTCAAGTTAGGAGGCCTTCTTTACCAGGTTTCAAGATCAGGGAACCAAATGTTAAATCTACAAAAGTTCAAGCATCTCAACCAACATAGGGATTTACAACAAGCAAATCAAATAGAAGATTGTTCTACAACAAAGGTAAAGAGAAGATGGTATTCACTGAAAAGCAAGAAAGGCCTTATTGGATGGTAAATCAAAGGACTAAGAGCATAGGACTATCAAGAATTAGCAAGGATGGAGAAAACACTGGAAAAAACAAAGCTAATGATGAAAAGTATAAGGGTAAACCTGGATAGACCAAGGAGCTAAAGTTTTTTTAAGTAAAACCTCATTGGATTGAGGCTAAGGGATTTATTTATGCCAACTCCTGGATTTAAAACTAAAGCTCATCAACCAAATGGAACCCCTAGCATTGACACTCCTCCAGTTCAGAAACAGAAAGAAGAAGAAAAGCTAGCTGGTGACAAAGAAGAAGATGCTGATCAAGTTGAAATGGAGAAAGATGGTGATGATTTTGAAACAAAAGATAAAGAAGAAGAATCTGAAGGTGGGAATGAGCCACAACCAAGGAGGAGTAACAGATTATGGCTTAAAACCAAGTTCAAGTTCAGTAATACACCTTGGAATCCGATAGATCTAGATGAAGATTACTGTCATTACCAGAAGAAGGTTGTTTTTTGGGGGACTATGTATTTTTGGCTACAAAATAGTTGGTTGCATACATTATAGTTGGATACGTTAACTTTTTTGTCATGTATTATTGGGTAGCTTTTATCATTCATGTCATGTATGGTTGGAGAAATTAAACTTCTTGTACCTCAACCTTCTTCTTCTTAATGCTTTGTTTTGGTAGTTCTTAATGATTGGGTGTATTAAATCTTATTTATTCAATCTTTTGCAAGTGACAATTAAGTAAAATTTATGAAGTGTTGCCATCTGCAAATTTTTGTCACCTTAATCATTGGATTATATTCAACAAAAGCTTACATATTACAATCATCTTACTACATAGTCTTACCACATAACTTACATTAGCTAATATTAGCTTTGTTTCAACATAATATTTCCATCCATTACATTACTAACATTCTACTTCTTAAATGCCAATATACCAACATTGCCAAGAAAACAATAATCACAAGATCAAGAGCTTCATAAGCTTGGCATTCTTTTTCTTAAACATTCTCTTCTTTTCCTTTTTTTCCCCAAGTTCTCCATCAAGCACCATAATCTTTTCTTCTAGTAAATTATTTTTTCTTCAAGAAAAATACGCCTATTGTTCTGAGTGATAACAACCCCGGTTCTTCCAGAAATCTCAACATCATACCACTCAAAGTAATCACATCGAATGTCCTACAATTTTAAACACAAAGAAACAATAATTTTAGGTTTGGAGTTAATATTGCAAACTGACATCTTAACACAAAACTCACATATCGTTGACAACAAGTATTAAATCTCCTTTCCGGGTTCTTAAGTGACCAAGATGTGTACATTTTAGCTCCCTTTCAACATTCACAGATGTATCTTGCAGAGGATTGAATAGATGGTATAGAGAGTGTAGCCATGGGAGTTCTTGATTTCACTATGTTTACAAGCTACTACTTTAATGAATTCAACTATTATTGGTCCCGGAGTATTGCAGAAGGGGGGGGGGGTTGAATGCAATACTGATAAAATTCAATCTTTAAAACAACAACGATAATAAAGATTACAAGTTATCAGTAGATGTATGCAAGCAATAAGTGAAACAAGATTTCTCACAAAATAAATGTTTTTTTTGCTAAGTTTTGTATTATATATCAAAAAACCGGGATTGACCCATGGTCTAGTACAAGCTAGAAAGAGCTATCTATGCCTAATCTAAGAAAAATTAGATTAGAGATAGAAAGAACAAAAAAGGGCAGAACAACCCAAGTCAAATCGCAATCCAACTATACAACTATACAAGATTGCTACAACCTAGAGAAAATGTTCTCCAGCTTCGTTGTCTCTTGAGATTACAAGATTGCTTTGTGTGCGTACATGTTCATAGAAAAGAATCTGAGATGTGTATCTAAGTAGACTAAGATACTCTATTGTCTCTATCGCATGGGGTGTTGAGCTACTGTCATTTTCAAGTGGCAGCTCATTACAATTTGCACACCCATGTGACTTTCCTAAATTGCTATACAGACATGATAAACCTTGCAAGTAAAGCAACCTAGATTCTTTCTATTTATAGCTAATACAATTCTAGTAGATGTGGATTTTACACACACCTCGAATTGACCAGCCTTGTCTTGTGAATCTCTTAAGCTTCTGTCGTAGTCTTTGCAGGTCTGCTACAAACGATAGAGTGTTGCAGCAAATCTGTTTCTTGAACATGTAACCTGTCACGGGCTTTTACTGAGAAAAATACCCAAATCAAATAATTCAATGTGACAGTAACCTTAACCGCAGAGTCTGCTATCAAAGGAATATTCGGTAGTTGACAGTACGAGGTCCCGCCAATGTTGATGTCGGAACTCCAGACTTGATGTCAAGTGTGAGAATGTTACTATCCCATGCTTCATCCAATGTTACTGTCAGGTGTAGCTTTGTCGTGACTTTGCAACATTTGTCTTCTTGTAACCTTACTGTCAAGAACATGACAGTAACGTTTATTCTTGCTGTCTTCTGGATGTATTCCTTGAGGCTTGAACAAATGTATGAACTTCTCCCAAATCATACAATTATTACATGACAACAATTATTCGATTACAAAGACATACTCTGGCTGTGACAGTATGTTCAACTTAGTAATAACTAAGTACAGGGAAATATAGTTAAGTTGTCTCTATGCTATCACCCATAAATCCCAACAATCTCCCCCAATTTGTTTTTATAGACAATAACAACAAATTTACAATCAAAACGTGCTGACAACTTAACTAACATAGATCAGACTAGTTGAAATACCATATCTGAAAATTGTTAAGAAAAATCTAGAACATGAAGCTTATGAATTAACTGCAAATCAATTGCTCCTATTGAATGAGCAAATCAGAGATTAACTTAACTTGATTTTAGCAGTCTCCAGTTGTTCAGATTTTTCCCTCTCTTCTGAGAGCTTCATTTCTTGCCTTCTTGAGGTCTTCAACTAAAGCTTTTTCTTCTGGTGATCTGGCATCATCTTCAATGTCTTCAATGTACCCTTGAATCACTCGAGAAGGAAATACTTCAGCATCTTTTAGATCAAACCAAGTTTCAAAATCATAAGTGTATGTTCTGAACTTCAGAAGTCCTTGGATGATCTTGAATCTCCTTCCAGGAAAAGCATTCAGAGATTCTCTTCTCTTTCTGTCTAGCTTTGGATCTTCATCTCTCATTTGATCAAATATAACCTCTAGTTCCCAAGCAACTAGCATTTCGAGCTTATGAACTGATCCAACAACTTTCCAGTAGAGATCCTTCAGTATACTGGTCCTCAGTTTGTGAAAACTATCAACATAGATTTCTTGCTTATCATCCTTGATTCTCAGAGGATTATCCAGTACACAGGGCTGATAACCTGTTTCCTCACTGAATAGCTTGTTGATTTTCTTGTGGCTTTTCTTCAGTAGAGCTTCTAGGTCTTCAGCACTTTGTTTGGCAGGTTTGGTAGGTTGGGTAGGTTGGGATGATTTAGCTCTAGCAGCCTGAAAAGCTTGTTCTGCTTCATATTCAGCCATGCCAGCCTTTGTAAAAGGACGATGTGCTTCTGTAAGGCTCACATCAGGCATTGGTTCCCCATCAGAACTAACTTCCAGGTCTACATCATCATGGGCTCTCCAATCACCATATTTCTCATAAAATTCAGCATATCTTTTAGCATAGTATTCTTTGACATGCTCTAAGATACTGCTGGAAACATCTTGGTCTATTTCTATGAGAGTGATCATCCTTTCCAGAACGAAGAAATCAATTGTTCTCCTTACCTTTACCGTTTTGCATGAAAGATCACGATGCCTACCACATGTGAAACTATCTCCATAGTGAAATCTGGTTCTACAGTTATGCATGTAGTTGCACAGTCTTTGAGATCATACTTGCGTACATTGTTGTTGATTGGGTCCAGTTCCACTGAGACAAATGTAATGCTCCCATCTATTGAGTTTTTCAATAGTTCAAAACTATTTACTTTTCTCTTGTCATTGGGATTCTCTGTCAAAACTATTCCATGCTTCTTTTTCCTTGCTGCTGCAACTGTCTTCCCTTTTATCTTGGTTGTACGATAGGCTTGTGCTCTTGTCTTTCTTCTGTTAGATGTGAAATTCTTAACAAGCTTTCGTACTTTGACAGTTTCTTCAAGTTGACTCTTGACAGTATCTTTCATGGCAGCATCTTTGACAGCTTCTTTTGTTTGGCTTTTGACAGCATCTTTCACTTGGGTGTCTTCAGCCATTTTGACAGTATCCTTGTTGACAATATCTTTTTCAGCATCAAAACATTCAACTACTAATCTCAAGATACTTGCCTCCAATGCTTCAAGAATTTCTAACTCCCCTTCATCATTGACAACATCTTTCTTTTCAGTACTAGGAGTTTCTTGCTCTTCTTGGGTAGCATCCATCTGAGTTTGTGTTCCAACATTCTTAGAGGCTTCTCTTCTAGAACTCCTGATTTCTCCAGATCCACCACTTCCTCCAATGTCATCCTCATCATCATCCAAAGCATCATCATAGGTGCAGCTTCCTCCTATCTTGGCATTAACATCAGAGATCGTCTTCTTTATGATTGAGCTAATTTCCTCATCTCTTTTTGCCAATAGCCTGTGAATATCCTTGACGGCTTTAACCTTGTCACTGGTGATACTGGATTTGAGAATTTTCTTCAGCACTGTCATGATTGTTTCAGTGCTTAGTCCTGAGACCTTATCCAATGGTAAGAAATCCAACCTTCTTGCTCCTGTCTTTGTGACCCTTCTGAAACACACACCATAAGGATTTTGAATCACTTCAGGGAGTTTGTCTTCAACCATCCTTTTAATTTGTGCTGTCAGACTATCATTGAAGGTTGTTGAATTTCTGACTACCAATGTTCCAAGGACTTGGAGTACTCTAGCATGTAGACTTTGTAAAAGTTGCATTGTGATGAATATGGTCAAACGGTTTTTCAGATAAACTTGAACAGCCCACCTTCTTTCCAAGTTGATTCTCACTGAGATACTTATTACTTTGCTTTTCAGTGTTGATGCCAATTTTATAAAAGCTCCCCCTGCTTCACTAATTGATTCATCCACCAACTTACTGAAATCTTCATCTTTGTTGTTCAAAGTACTCTCCATGTGGTCAACCATCATCAATTCTGCATCTTCAAGGGCATATTCACTTCCATCTGACCAAGTAGTTCCAGTAGATATATTCACATACTCAGGCATTTTGCCTTTGCCTTTACCCAGAGCATTTTGAATTTCTTTTTCTCTCCATTCCTTCTACAACTTCTAGAATGGAGCTTCGACTTCTTCAGGATTTGGCTCATTGATTTTCAGTGGTGGCAGTACTGTTCTCTCAGACTTTTGAGTCCTCTTTAATTGCTCCAATACTTCTTTAGATAACAACACTGCCTCACCATCTATTTCTCCTTCAATCAACTCACCATCTCCAGCTACCTTTAGTTCTTCACCAACGTTTCTTTCTTCTTCCTCTTGCTCCCCCTCACTTTCATCTCTATCTTCTTCCAAAACTTGCTCCCCCTCACTTCATGGCTCCCCCTCACCTGTAGCTCTACCTTGTTTCTCCTTCTCTACCAGGGTTACGCCAGCGCACGTGGTCACAAGTAATATAGAATAAAGTTGAGTTCGTTCCCATAGAGATCTGGTTTAAGTTTTAATTCAGTTATTGTACCTATGCAACAATGTATGGTTTTTATTCACTGCTAAGACAATTAACAAGATTGGGATTTGATTAACTAAAATTAACTAAAAAGCAAATTAACAAACTAAGAATTACTTCACTAAATCGAATTACTTATGAGAATAAAAATATGGGATCCTAACTTCATTAAATACTTCACTTAGATCTAACGTCTTTAATCACTATATGCAATGGTTATGATATCTGATCAGACAACACGGAACAAGTACACGCTACTTCTCAGTATACGAATACCAAACTAAACATACATCCACAAAAGAGATAGAAGATGAATAGACACCAATCATGCTTAAACCCTATATCTTTATAAGATTTGAAAACATAACGGTTGAAGAACAAGTTGTCTATTAAGATCACATAGGGTAGCATAATATCTCTATTTACGCTACAAATCATGATGTTAAAACATCAACCTATCCTATGCTAGCATGGCAAGTTCTAAATCTCAAGATCCACTCTCATTTCGCAAGAGATTAACAAATTAGATGTTAGCTACGCATCTAAATTCATAAAGCACAACCATACGAGGATATCAAGAATTCACCACACGTAATCTTTAAAGCAATCAAACTACTAAGCTACATAAATAAATCCGTTAGAACCCCATGACAACGATTAGCTCATAATTGAACCGTTCATCATCATGGGATTTGATGAAACATGATATTAAACAAGATATGAAAGAAAGAAGCAATAATATTAATAAAACAAAGAGTTAAGAAAACAAATCTATAATCCAAAGTATTCAAAAGATGAAGTAGATCTAGATCTGTGCTTGTCACCGAGCTTTGAATCTTTCTCCACTTTTATCCCTTGCAATTCTATGTTACAATAATAAAACGATGTAATGATATGATATTACAATGATACAATGAGTTTAAATAGACCCTAGAAGTCTTGTCCAACAAGAAAAGTCCAAAAATACCAAACAGGTTCAAAACAGGAAAGTTAAGGAGGACTTTTAGCACAAAATTCGAAGTGGGCAGCAGGGGTACTAGGCCGCAGCCTACCCTGCTAGGCCGCAGCCTAGTAGCAAATCTGTTGGCAGTAGGCCACAGCCTACCCTGCTAGGCCGCAGCCTAGCAGCAATTCTGTTGGAAATTTTTCAGCATGCTAGTTCCTTTGTTTTTTCTTCGTTTTGCCTCCGTTTCCTTCCGTTCTTCTTTTCAAAGCTTTCATACTTCATTTCCTTGACTCCAAATCTCCCCAAAGAATATGTGGAAGTCCTCATTCTTCATTAAGACTTCAAAACCACACCAAAATCAATTGAAATCTCCAACCATTCCCAATTATTTAGAACCCTGCACAACTACACGAAACACATAAAAAATACAACAAACTTGAGGCCAGGTAAATCAATTTAAGCCGATATGGAACGCTCCAAGTGGATATAAAATCCACTTATCACAACTTAAACCGATGTTTGTCCTCAAGCATAAACAACTAACACTAACTAATTAGTACCACTTCAGTAGGTGATCACGGGTGCATTTGGCATATGCAACAAGCCCTTTAAACCCCTAGGCAGCCCTAGTGGACGAGTAAGGTCTCGTGAGGGCCTATAGCGAATGTACCCACAAAATTCAAATGCAATGCAATGCATGAATGCAACTATTATGAAAATGCAAATGATTAAATACTAATACATCACCACACCTTCAAATCCTCTCATGCCATATTAACTTAAGACTCAAAGTAATAATGCGATGTCTTGGTGTCGAAAGTGGAAGTATTCACATAGCCTACTCAATGAACATGGATAAGCTCTCAAAAGTCCATGTCAAGTGTAAGAATAAGTTAGTAATCATGTTAAGCCTACAAGAGTACATCTTTGAGACAAAACTCGGGATCTCATACGCAAAAAGAAGCAAACACTCACAATCCACTCACAAAAGAATATTTACTCAAGAACAAGGGTAAGTGTATCACTCAATTCCAACAAAATCAAAAGCATAATTGATATTTGGCATCAATCTAACTCTTAACAAAATATACATCAATGATGATAATCAAAAGATCTTTATTTGGGTTGTAACGGGGCTAGGGACAAGGTATGTCCAATAAGCCAAAACAGGTGAAGTGTCAAAAGCTAGTAGACACCATAATAAATCATACACAACACCCTATTTCCCCCCACACATAATATTACTATTTTTCTTCCAACAAAAATACTCGACTAGTCAACTAAAGTAGGATCACAACAAACACAAATATGCTCTCATAATATATATATTTTTTTTTCTTTTTTTTTCTTTTTTTTTCCCCGAGAGCTAAATAAGACAATAATATAAACAATAACAATGATCCCACGATTTTTATTACACATGCCGACTATCAAGTAAACAATTTGCACAAATTTTCAATATTTCCCCCAAAAGTATGACCAACAATAACCCTTCTTTGCACACCTTATTACTTCCTTAAGCACTCTACTAGCCTTTGACAACGTGGGTTCAAAATAATGTAAGGCAAATACAAGAAAAAGGTCTAGGCAAGTAATGTGGTATGTCACCGAAAAAAAAACAGGATTAAGCTCAACGGGTTAACTAATTGATCCTGTAAATATGGCGTGGTAATATGGGAAAATAAGTGGTTATTCCTAAATGCCTTTATCATTTTAATCGTCAAATAATGTCATGCGTTTCAAGAAAGACCTCAAACAACTGCTAGCAATGCAAACAATCCGTGGACACTCAAGCAAACGAATAAATTGCAACAAATATGCCATAAGGCTCAAAAGCTCACTTGGTGGAAAAACATACTCAATCCCAAGCAAAAATCTCTCTAATGCACCAGCTTGTATTCAAAGCATGCAAACTAAATCAACTTGCACATATTCATGTCCTTTTAATTACTCACAACATTAAATAAGTCTACTAGCTTCACTTACTAGTGTATGTGTGTGCACAAGAACAAAGCATATCACTTCTCAATCAAAAGCGTCAACAACACAAAATTCCTATCAAGCATGGGTGCAATTGCAAACTATTATGAACTCACATGATATACGAACATAAAAACAGAATGTCCTGTATAAAACAAACGTAGATAACACGAACATAAATGCATAATTTACTACTACTAATATGCAAAGCATGAAATCCTACATGAACACATAAACAACAACTACTAATCCCCCAAACCACCCCCAAACTTAAAATATTTAATGTCCGCATTGAATGGAAGTAAATACAAGGGATAGTAGGAAACATACCTAAAAATACCGAAACACGTGGGTTGCCTCGCACGAAGCGCTGTCGTTAACGTCATTTAGCCGGACAAATATGATTCAAATCATGGTGGCTCGAGGATCGTATTCGACTTGTCCTTAGCAGAAGGACCATTCACCCATTGTTTGACAACCTTCTTGCTATCTTCCCACATCTTTTTTAAATCAAACTTCACTTTGACTCTTCCTCCAATCGATTTTTTCTTTTTCTTCTTCACACCTCTAAGGTGTTTATGCTTCACAGTTGATTGATAAGAACACTCTTCTACCTCATCATCCATGATCCACCTTCTTAATACATTATCTTGACACACTTTAAATATAACCAACTCATTATTCAGTAAGACATACTTCAAATGGGATGGAAGTTTTCCGAGCTTGACATTCAAGAGATCTCGAACTGAAGAACTATCAATGGAATCACTGATGTGATGTTTTATCATGTGTGTGTCCGACTTTTCGCTCAACAACTGATCAAACTTCTTTCTCTGACCCTTATCAACCATTTCCACACTGAAACACTCTTCATCCTCTGTCGGAAATTTCATGGCCTTAAACACATTAAAGGTGACATTCTGATCTTGCACCCTCATTGTAAGCTCTCCTTTTTGCATATCGATCAAAGTATGACCCGTAGCTAGAAAAGGCCTTCCCAAGATTATGGGAATCTTCTTGTCTTCTTCAAAATCTAGAATCACAAAATCGGAAGGAAATATGAGCTTATCAACCTTCACCAAGACATCCTCTATTATACCCCTCGAATAAGTGATCGACCTATCAGCCAACTACAAGGAGATGTTGGTTGGCTTCGGCTCCAGTAGACCAAGTTGCTTGACAACAAACAAGGGCATGAGATTAATACTAGCTCCCAAATCACATAAGCATTTGTCAAAAGATAACTTCCCAATGGTGCATGGAATTGTAAAACTTCCTGGATCCTTAAGTTTAGGAGGCAATTTCTGTTGCAACACCGCACTGCACTCCTCTGTCAATGCCACTGTTTCAAATTCTTCCAACCTTCACTTCCGTGACAAAATATCCTTCATGAACTTTGCATATCTTGGCATCTGCTCCAATGCTTCAACAAAAGGAATGTTAATGGACAGTTTCTTGAAGACATCCATAAACTTTTGAAACTGTTTTTCTTGATCTTGTTTCTGCAAACGTTGAGGATATGGAGGAGGAGGATAGATTTGGTTCACCCACTTCTTCGGAGGAGAGTTTTCAGCAGAATTTTGCTTTTGAAGTCTTTTTGGGAATGGAGGGGGTGGATAGATCTGATTGCTCTCTGTAGACTGCTTTGGAATAGATTTTTCAGCAAAGATTTTGCCTTTTTCCGCTTCCCCGTCCAACTGATCAGCTACCAATTCAGAATTTGCCTTTTCTTTATCTGCAGATGCCTCCACCTGCTGTTTCTTGATTTCTTCGTCTTCCTCAGCTGCTGATTTTTGATCCCTCGTGACTTTTCCAGATCTCAAAGTAACTGCATTGACCTGCTCCTTACCATCCCTCCTGCCTGGATTAGCCTCCGTATCGCTAGGAAGAGTTCTTTGTTGCATATTTAGTAAGGCATGATAAGTGGATTTTATATCCACTTGGAGCGTTCCATATCGGCTTAAATAGATTGTCTTGGACTCAAGTTTGTTGTAGTTTTGATGTGTTTTATGTAGTGGTGCAGGGTTGTAAGAATGTCGATTATGGATGGTGCTTCTGTCATTTTTGGAGGTTAAATTGATTAAAATTCGGATTTCCGAGAGGGTTGCGCAGTCTACACTGTTTTGGCCATATTTGGAGTTCTAGAAGTCCGTTTTCAGCTATCTTACTGTCCACGCGAAGCTTGGGAGATTTTCTACAACATTGGATAGGTCTTCCACGTGCAAGCTGCGCGTGGTGGGCGCAGGAAGCGTGACAAGTAGACTGATAGGAGCAGGGAAATTACTGTTTTGCCCTTTTCAAGTTCTAATTGTATTTTGGGCAATTCTTAGTACCTTAATCGAATTCTAATTGTAATAGAAGGTAATTTCTTGCTGTGCAAGACTTCTAGAGCCTATTTAAACACATCTTAGCATTGTAATTTTTATCGTTTATTTATTGTAACATCGAATTGCAAGGGAGAAAAGTGGAGAAAGGTTCAACGCTCGGTGACAAGCACGGATCTAGATCTACTTCATCTTTTGAATACTTTGGATTATAGATTTGTTTTCTTACCTCTTCATTTTAATAGTATTATTGTTTCTTTCTTTCATATCTTGTCCAATATCATGTTTTCATCAAATCCCATGACGATGAACGGTTCAATTATGAGCTAATCGTTGTCATGGGATTCTAACGGAGTTATTTATGTAGCTTAGTAGTTTGATTGCTTTAAAGATTATGTGTGGTGAATTCTTGATATCCTCGTATGGTTATGTTTCATGTATTTAGATGCGTCGCGAACATCTAATTTGTTAATCTCTTGCGAAATGAGAGTGGATCTTGAGATTTATAACTTGCCATGCTAGCATAGGATAGGTTGATGTTTTAACATCATGATTTGTGGCAACTCATCCTATGCTAGCATAGGGCAAGTTCTAAATCTAAAGATGTTAAAACATCAACCTATCCTATGCTAGCATGGCAAGTTCTAAATCTAAAGATCCACTCTCGTTTCGCAAGAGATTAACAGATTAGATGTTAGCTACGCATCTAAATACATGAAATGCAACCATACCAGGATATCAAGAATTCACCACACGTAATATTTAAGGCAATCAAACTACTAAGCTACATAGATAACTCCGTTAGAATCCCATGACAACGATTAGCTCATAATTGAACCGTTCATCGTCATGGGATTTGATGAAAACATGATAGTAAACAAGTTATGGAAGAAAGAATCAATAATATTATTAAAATAAAGAGTTGAGAAAACAAATCTATAATCCAAAGTATTCAAAAGATGAAGTAGATCTAGATCCGTGCTTGTCACCGAGCATTGAACCTTTCTCCACTTTTCTCCCTTGCAATTCTATGTTATAATAATAAAACGATACAAATTACAATGCTAAGATGTGTTTAAATAGGCTCTAGAAGTCTTGCCCAGCAAGAAATTACCTTCTATTACAATTAGAATTCGATTAAGGTACTAAGAACTGCCCAAAATACAATTAGAACTTGAAAAGGGCAAAATAGTAATTTCCCTGCTCCCATCAGTCTGCTTGTCACGCTGCCTGCGCCAACCACGCGCAACCTGTGCATGGAAGACCTGTTCCATGTTGTAGAAAATATCCCAAGCTTCACGTGGACAGTAAGATCGCTGAAAACGGACTTCTAGAACTCCAGATATGGCCAAAACAGTGTAGACTTTGCAACCTTCCCGGAAATCCGAATTTTAATCAATTTAACCTCCAAAAATGACAGAAGCATCAACCATAATCGATATTCTTGCAACCCTGCACAACTACACAAAACACATCAAAATTACAACAAACTTGATTCCAAGACAATCAATTTAAGCCGATATGGAACGCTTCAAGTGGATATAAAATCCACTTATCACACACCAAGTGAGTTTTTAGCCTTATTGCATATTTTTTTGCAATTTATTCGTTTGCTTGAGTGTCCACGGATTGTTTGCATTGCTAGCAGTTGTTTGAGGTCTTTCTTTAAACGCATGACATTATTTGATGATTAAAATGATAAAGGCATTTAGGAATAACCACATATTTTCCCATATTACCACACCATATTTACATGATCAATTAGTTAACCCGTTGAGCTTAATCCTATTTTCGGTGACATACCACATTACTTGCCTAGACCTTTTCTTGTATTGGCCTTACATTAATTTGAACCCACATTGTCAAAGGCTAGTATAGTGTTTAAGGGAGTAATGAGTTGTGTAAGGAGGGGTTTATTGTTGGTCTTACTTTTGGGGGAAGTATTGAAAATTGGGTTTGTTTACTTGATAGTCGGCATGTGTAATAAAATTGTGCGATCATTGTTATTGTTTATATTATTGTTTGTGTTATATTTAGCTCTCGGAAAAAAAAAGATTGCATGAAAAAAAAACAAAAAAAAGAAAAAAAATATTATGAGAGCATGTTTGTGTTTGTGATGATCCTACTTAAGTCGACTAGTCGAGCATTTTTGTTGGAAGAAAAATAGTAAAGTTATGTGTTGGGGGGGGGAAATAGGGTGTTGTGTATGATTTATTATGGTACTTACTAGCTTTTGACACTTCACCTGTTTTGGCTTATTTGACATACCTTGTCCCTAGCCCCGGTACAACCCAAATAAAGACCTTTTGATTATCGTCATTGATGTATGTTGTGTTAAGATTTAGATTGATACCAAATGTCAAGCATGCTTATGATTTTGTTGGAATTGAGTGATACACTTACCCTTGTTCTTGAGAGAGTATTCTTTTGTGAGTGGATTGTGAGTGTTTACTTGTTTTTGAGTATGAGATCCCGAGTTTTGTCTCAAAGATGTACTCTTGTAGGCTTAACATGTTTACTAACTTATTCTTACATTTGACATGGGCTTTTGAGAACTTATGTATGTTCATTGAGTAGACTATGTGAATACTTGCACTTTCAACACCAAGACATTGCGTTATTACTTTGATTCTTAAGTTGATATGGCATGAGAGGATTTGAAGGTATGGTAGGATATTAGTAGTAAATCATTTGCATTTTTCATATTAGTTGCATTCATGCATTGCATTGCATTGGATTTTGTGGGTACATTCGCTATAGGCCCTCACAAGACCTTACTCGTCCACTAGGACTGCCTAGGGGTTTAAAGGGCTTGTTGCATATGCCAAATGCGACCGTGATCACCTACGGAAGTGGTACTAGTTAGTTAGTTGTAATTGTTTATGCTTGAGGACAAGCATCGGTTTAAGTTTGGGGGTGTGATAAGTTGATTTTATATCCACTTGGAGCGTTCCATATCGGCTTAAATTGATTGTCTTGGACTCAAATTTGTTGTAGTTCTGATGTGTTTTGTGTAGTGGTGCAGGGTTGTAAGAATGTCGATTATGGTTGGTGCTTCTGTCGTTTTTGGAGGTTAAATTGATTAAAATACGGATTTCCGGGAAGGTTGCGCAGTCTACACTGTTTTGGCCATATTTGGAGTTCTAGAAGTCCGTTTTAAGCGATCTTACTGTCCACGCGAAGCTTGGGAGATTTTTTACAATATTGGACAGGTCTTCCACGCGCATGATGCGCGTGGTGGGCGCAGGCAGCGTGACAAGCAGACTGATGGGAGAAGGGAAATTACTATTTTGCCCTTTTCAAGTTCTAATTGTATTTTGGGCAATTCTTAGTACCTTAATCGAATTCTAATTGTAATAGAAGGTAATTTCTTGCTGGGCAAGACTTCTAGAGCCTATTTAAACACATCTTAGCATTGTAATTTTTATCGTTTATTTATTGTAACATAGAATTGCAAGGGAGAAAAGTGGAGAAAGGTTCAACGCTCGGTGACAAGCACTGATCTAGATCTGCTTCATCTTTTGAATACTTTGGATTATAGATTTGTTTTCTGAACTCTTCGTTTTAATAATATTATTGTTTCTTTCTTTCATATCTTGTCCAATATCATGTTTTCATCAAATCCCATGACGATGAACGGTTCAATTATGAGCTAATCGTTGTCATGGGATTCTAACGGAGTTATTTATGTAGCTTAGTAGTTTGATTGCTTTAAAGATTACGTGTGGTGAATTCTTGATATCCTCGTATGGTTGTGTTTCATGTATTTAGATGTGTCGTGAACATCTAATTTGTTAATCTCTTGCGAAATGAGAGTGGATCTTGAGATTTAGAACTTGCCATGCTAGCATAGGATAGGTTGATGTTTTAACATCATGATTTGTGGCGTAAATAGAGATATTATACTGCCCTATGTGATCTTAATAGACAACTTGTTCTTCAACCATTATGTTTTCAAATCTTATAGAGATATAGGGTCTAAGCATGATTGGTGTCTATTCATCTTCTATCTCTTCTGTGAATGTATGTTTAGTTTGGTATTCGTATACTGAGAAGTAGCGTTTACTTGTTTCGTGTTGTCTGATCAGATATCAAAATCATCACGTGCATTGATTAAAGGCATCAACTCT
This sequence comes from Kitagawia praeruptora, assembly GCA_037693485.1. Taxonomy (NCBI): domain Eukaryota; kingdom Viridiplantae; phylum Streptophyta; class Magnoliopsida; order Apiales; family Apiaceae; genus Kitagawia; species Kitagawia praeruptora. The sequence continues at coordinate 98,258,642 of CM075354.1, read as the reverse complement.
AAGTGAAGTAGATAATGAAGTAGAGTCCCATGTTTATTCTCCTATAAGTAATACAATTTTAAATCTCAGTCGTTAATTAATTCTTAGTTTGTTAATTTGCATCTTAGTTTAATTTAGATAGTTAAAACCCATATTTGTTTATTGTCTTAGCAGTGAATTATAGCCATACATTGTTGAATAGGTGCATTAACTGAATAGAACCATAACCAGATCTCTGTGGAACGAACTTGATTTATATTACTTGTGACCACGTATACTTGCGTGATATTGTGTTAACAAGGCACTTGCAAGCTGCCCCATCTGGTTCTTCAAGGTCTTGAGAGAAACTGCCTGGCTTTTAACCATCCACCTCAACTCATCCAATTCTAATTTTTCATTAGAAGATTGTCCTGCATTAGCCTGAGGTTGTTGCTGAAAACCTGGAGGTTGGAATGGTTGCCTTGGATTATACTGCTGATGATATTGTTGTCATTGCTGTTGAAAACCTGAAGAATTGTATGGCTGAGCTCCATATTGCTGACCTTGAAACTGTTGATAAGACTGTAGTTGTTGTGCACTTTGATTGCTGCCCCAGCTGAAATTAGGATGGTTCCGATTGTTAGGATGATAGGTGGTTGGAGCTGGTACATAAGGTCTCTGAAAGTTACTAACAAACTGTGCTGACTCGGAAGAGATAGTACACTGACTTGTCTCATGTGCGCCCGCACATAGCTCACAAACACTAGCCACCTGCTGAACTCCATAATTTGCGAGAGAATCCACCTTCATAGTCAAAGCCTTCAACTGAGTTGCAATAGCTGAAGCTGTATCCACTTCAAAAATACCTGCTACGTTGCCTTGAGATAGTCTCTGGGTTGGATTCTGATATTCATTGGCAGCCATCGTCTCAATAAGATCATAAGCTTCATCATAGCTCTTAGCCCATAGAGCTCCACCTGATGCTGCATCTAGCATAGGTCTAGACTATGCTCCCAACCCATTGTAGAAACCATTAATTACCATCCAATCAGGCATGCCATGATGAGGACACTTCTAAAGCATCTCCTTGTAACGTTCCCAAGCCTCACACAAAGATTCTCCAAGTTGCTGTGCAAATTGAGTTAAAGCGTTCCTTATTGCTGCAGTTTTTGCCATAGGGAAGAATTTCGTAAGAAACTTCTCAGCAAGATCCTCCCATGTAGTAATGGAACCAGCTGGTATAGAGAGTGTAACCAGCCCTTAGCCTTATCCCTCAAAGAGAATGGGAAAAGTCTCAATTTGATAGCATCATCCGACACACCATTTAACTTGAAAGTGTCACAGATCTCGATAAAGTCCTGAATATGCATGTTAGGATCCTCCATAGGAGCACCCCCAAACTGAACCGAATTCTGTACCATCTGAATAGTGCCCGGCTTGATTTCAAAGTTATTAGCGGTAATGGCCGGCCTGATAATACTAGACTGGATGTCATTGATCTTCGGCTGAGAGTAGTCCTTCAAAGCCTTAATTGCTGCTGCATCACCCATCTCGACTGTAGTTGCAGATTCCTCTTCCTAATTCTCCTTATTTCCGACAAGATCGTCTTCCGCCAGTTCTTCCTTACGAGCTTGCAAACGTGTTCGTATACAAACTCAAGTACCTGAAACACCACGAAACAAACAAACTAAGTAAGAAATCCGAGTCAGTGAACGCTAACGACCACTATTGACAAGCACATAAACCAAAACTAAAACAGCGATGATCCGCGGCAGCGGCGCCAAAAAATTGTTAACACAAAATCACGCAAGCGTACGTGATCATAAGTAATATAGAATAAAGTTGAGTTCGTTCCCACAGAGATCTGGTTTAAGTTTTAATTCAGTTATTGTACCTATGCAACAATGTATGGTTTTTATTCACTGCTAAGACAATTAACAAGATTGGGATTTGATTAACTAAAATTAACTAAAAAGCAAATTAACAAACTAAGAATTACTTCACTAAATCGAATTACTTGTGAGAATAAAAACATGGGATCCTAACTTCATTAAATGCTTCACTTAGATCTGACGCCTTTAATCACTATATGCAATGGTTATGATATCTGATCAGACAACACAGAACAAGTACACACTACTTCTCAGTATACGAATACCAAACTAAACATACATCCACAAAAGATATAGAAGATGAATAGACACCAATCATGCTTAGACCCTATATCTCTATAAGATTTGAAAACATAATGGTTGAAGAACAAGTTGTCTATTAAGATCACATAGGGCAGCATAATATCTCTATTTACGCTACAAATCATAATGTTAAAACATCAACATATCCTATGCTAGCATGACAAGTTCTAAATCTCAAGATCCACTCTCATTTCGCAAGAGATTAACAAATTAGATGTTAGCTACGCATCTAAATTCATAAAGCACAACCATACGAGGATATCAAGAATTCACCACACGTGATCTTTAAAACAATCAAACTACTAAGCTACATAAATAAATCCGTTAGAATCCCATGACAACGATTAGCTCATAATTGAACCGTTCATCATCATTGGATTTGATGAAACATGATATTAAACAAGATATGAAAGAAAGAAGCAATAATATTAATAAAACAAAGAGTTAAGAAAACAAATCTATAATCCAAAGTATTCAAAAGATGAAGTAGATCTAGATCCGTGCTTGTCACCGAGCGTTGAATCTTTCTCCACTTTTCTCCCTTGCAATTCTATGTTACAATAATAAAACGATGTAATGATATGATATAACAATGATACAATGAGTTTAAATAGACCCTAGAAGTCTTGTCCGACAAGAAAAGTCCAAAAATACCAAACAGATTCAAAACAGGAAAGTTATGGAGGACTTTTAGAACAAAATTCGAAGTGGGCAGCAGGGGTACTAGGCCGCAGCCTACCCTGCTAGGCCGCAGCCTAGTAGCAAATCTGTTGGCAGTAGGCCGCAGCCTAGCAGCAATTCTGTTGGAAATTTTTCAGCATGCTAGTTCCTTCATTTTTTCTTCGTTTTGCCTCCGTTTCCTTCCGTTCTTCTTCTCAAAGCTTTCATACTTTATTTCCTTGACTCCAAATCTCCCCAAAGATTATGTGGAAGTCCTCATTATTCATTAAGACTTCAAAACCACACCAAAATCAATTGAAATCTCCAACCATTCCCAATTATTTAGAACCCTGCACAACTACACGAAACACATCAAAAATACAACAAACTTGAGGCCAAGTAAATCAATTTAAGCCGATATGGAACGCTTCAAGTGGATATAAAATCCACTTATCAGTTGCTTCATTCTGATCTACCACTTTCTCTCCACCCTTATTCTGATCTACCACTTTCTCCCTCTTAGTTGAGTTGTCAACACTAAGGATAGCAGAGAATGATAGAAGAGTCTGTTGAATCTCAGCAAAACCAGTAGCTACCATAGTGGACAGAGCATCAAGTTTAGCTTCCATGGATACACATCTGCCCTCAAGGGATTCTAACCTTGACTCAGCTTGTTTAGAAGGACCACCAGTTCTCAATCTTTTTGATGGCAAAGAAAGAGACTGGGGCAAGGAGGCTATAGGGTTTCTCACACTCTCATTGTTGTTCTGAGTGATCTCATCACTCCTTACAGAATGACTCTCAAGGCTTAGTGCCTTTGTGTGTGGGGTTCCCTCAATTTCACTCTGTACATGCTCAAGTCCCTCACCTTTTGCCAGCTCGTTTGGTTGTCTCTCATTTTTATGCTCACCTCTCTTTTCTTTTATCTCTCTTTTTCTTTTCACTCCCTCACTCATCCTAGATGTATGGGTATGAGCAGTACTTGCATGCATTTTAGTTGAAGAAGTAGAAAGTTTAGATTGTACCTTCAAAGCAAAGATAGTCATTTGATCATCATCTGAAGCATCTTCAACAATTACTGTATCATGATCAAGCTGTGTAGAGGTGACAACATCTTTACCCAAAATGTTACTGTCCACTAGGGATGGGCATTCATCCCGGCCCGCCCGATCCCGATCAGATCCCCGCACCGAACGGGGCGGGGATTCGGGGATTTTTTCGGGTACGGGCCGGGGAGCGGGGACAGTTTTCAAAAAAAATCAGGGAGCGGGCCGGGGCCGGGTTTTTATGTGTCCCCGGTCCGATCCCCGACCCCCGCCCCGATTTTCTCTACCCGACCCTATTTTCAATCCCGATTCGATTCCACCACACTTTAATACATACATACATATATATATATATATATATATATATATATATATTAATAATCATATATTAATATAAACTAATTTCCAAAACTCCATATTGGAAACAAAATGATATTTTAATTTTAAATGTTTGTCTAGTTAAATAACTTCATTTCCATATTATTTATAATTGTTTCTTTAAGTAATATTTTTTTATCTTAATTTAGTGCATTTGAGCTCACTAGCTAGTGTTTCAAATATTTAATATTATTTTTTGTTTTAAATAAAATTCCCCGATTCCCCGCGGGGATCCCCGTTACCCGTTTGGGCCAGGGACGGGGAATGAAAAATAGTCCCCGACGGGGATCGGGGATCGGGTTTGAATTCGAGGATGGGGGCGGGGATAGCACTCCCCGGCCCCGAAGTGCCCCGACGCCCATCCCTACTGTCCACAGATGGGTTGACAACAACTTTTGTGGTGTCTTTAACAGCAGCTGAGGCTGTGACAGCAACTTCCTGAAGGTCAGTTGCTCTTTGGAGTTCGACCAATATGTTGGTTGTTTCATTTTCTGGCAGAGTACCATCTTGATCTAGCTCAGTGTTTGAGGGAGTGGTATCCATTTCACTTTGAGAAATGGGTTCTTGTGGACCACTTGATGGGGGCTCATCCATGACTTGAGATGGATGATCAAAACCTGAAGGGTTTGGACTGTCCCCTTCTCTAGGTTGTTGAAAAGAAACAATTGATGGATTAGAGAATAAAGAAGATGATGGTATAGAAGAGATTTTTTACTGTTCCACAGGGGTAACTTGTGGAACATCAAGAGTAGAAGTTTCATGACCCTCACTATGCCCTAACTCTGTGTGCATTTCTGCAAGTGTAGGCTCCTCATGAGTGAGTACATGAGGTTGTGCTGACTCTTTACAGGATGCCTTGGGAGACAGGCCAGTTTCAATAGATACTTCTTGTTGAGAAGAAGCACCTAGGGATGTGTTTAATTCCTTTTTATCCTCCACAGCCTTTTGCGAGACTGTGGGGTGGCTGACAGTGGCTTTGCCCCTCTTAGCTCTCTTCTTCTTAGGCTCAAGAGGAACCACTGTGGGTTCACTTTCACTAACATCCTTATTTGCTGCATCATGTGTAGTTTCTCCCTCAACATTCTTAGAACTACTACCAACACCAGTTTCCAAGGGTCTTTCTTGGATTCTTGCAGAGTTGTTTTTGTGGTTTTTGGTTGTCTAGATGATCTGATAGGAATGTATTGAGTAGAATGTGGGTTAACTGAATTTGGGTCTAATTCAGCTTCATTCTCAAGGGAAAAGACAACATACCCAGAGGGTAGTGCTACATCAAGATTAGGCTCTTGATCAGCCATGTGCTTGGTGAAACAGAGTGGAATATGTGCATTTAAATCTTGTGAATTGAGTGATGTGTGTGTATTTCTTTTTAAAACATTGCATTCTATAGAGAGAGATGCATTATCATCAATACCACATAATGAATTCAAACACATTGTAAGAAAGCGAGGATAGACATGTACCTTCCTGCTCAGAGCTGACTTGAGTTGGCTCATAAGCAACTTTCTTACATCCACTTTGTATCCATGGATAAGAGAGTGAGTAAGCTTCTTGATATATGAGGGAATTCCATTCCAGCCAGTGGTTTTGGTTGAGAAAACCTTTACCATGACATCAAAAACCATGCTCTATTCTTTCCTCAAATGCTTTCTGTCCATTTCACCAGTCGAGTACCATTTTGTTGTACCCTCTTTAAGAACAGGACCAGAATACCCAATTTTCAAGAAACACTTCTTTAGGGTTTCATCACTTGCAAGTTCCTTGTATGATTCTTTAGCTTGGAGTCCAGTTCCTAAAGCTTCGTTAATGCCTTTAATTGTGAGAGTGCGGGTAACTCCTTTGATTGAGCAATTTATAGTGTCATTACCTGTACCTCCTGGAACAAGGGCAGTGTTCCAGAATTCTTCAAGTCTTTCTAGGTTTAAAGATGGTGTAGATGTTATAGCATGACCCAGATAGGACTTGTTGATAAAGGATACGAGTCCTTTAAAACCTTCACCAACATCTCCAGCAGTGAGAATACCAGCAAAGTTTGTTTGAGAAGAGGATTGTTTGGGTGCCATTTCTTGCTTTGAGCTTTGGAGAGAGATTTTTGCTTTTGAGAGAGAGAGGTTCTGTTGAGAGTTAAGTGTTTGTGTGTTTGATAGTTGCTTACATGAAAATAGCAAATGTTTTACTGAAAAAAGGGAAAGTAGCAATGTCTTAGCCCATTAATCAGTCACGTGGTGTCGTGAGTAGTTACTTTTTAGTGGCTGTAAATCGTGGAGGTAGAATCCCAATTAATTCGGTCCACTAATCTTGACAGTAACCTGTGCGCTGTAACAAATTCATTAGTAATTTTGAGAGGATGACAGCAGGTTTTGCTTGATAGTAACATCGTCGCAAGAACATACTTTCATCATTAAGCAATTTACTCCCTCCGTCCCATTCATTTCTTTACATAAAAAATTACGTATCTGACACGCATTTTAAGGTGCATTTTAAGGATAGTTCTATAATTTATTTTTGATATTTTCTTTTTTTGTATAAAAATAGGATTGTTCTATTTTTATACAAAAAAAGAAAATATCATAAATAATTATAGAACCATCCTTAAAATACACCTTAAAATCCGTGCTAAAAATTGGTCCGCAAATGTAAATAATTACATGGGACAGAGGGAGTATACAATTTCCTTTAAATTTCATGACAGAGACTTTTTCCATTGTGTCGTCTAAGAAACTTGCTGTCAAGGTACATCGTGACAGCATCTTCACTTATTGACAGCAACTTAAGCGGAAATAATTTGTGTCATGAATTTTAATCGACTTTGCCTATTGCTTAAGCGAAAATTACCAATTAGCATTTAATTAATCGATTTAAGCATGTATTTTTTAGTTTAGCACACATCCACAATCATCCATACACACAAACAAGCACTCAAGTAACCATTCACAGATAGCTATGAGTATAAAAAGAAGAACAGCATGCAAAACACTGGGAAGGTGAAACGATGAACTTTTATTAAAAAACTTAAAAACAATACATAATAGTTCTTAAGAACTAAACATCATTTCTTATTAAGCTCATCAAGAGCTTCTACCAGCAGCTGTTCGACAACTTTCTCGATCTCCTTCTCCTCCGTGATCCCTTTTGCATCTAGATAAGCTTGAAGCTTATCAAAGAACGGATCAAGGGGATGCTCACCAGCAGCCTCATTCTGTGGTTTCGACACTTCGGATGAAGACATTTCCTCAGCCTTCCTCTTACTCATTGTCTCTAGAGTTCTTAGTGTGTTAAGTGAGAACTAAGGGTTTGGCCTCGGTCTTATTTATAACACATTAAGTGACTCTACAACTTCCAACTGCCACTTTTTAATGAAGTAATTAAACTTTTAAATTAAAAAGACTGACAAATACCCGGGGTCATTTCAAATAATGCGAATACTTATCACTAACACGCGTATGAAATAAGTTAATGTCACGTGACTACTCACTGCATAAATTAAAACAAGCATGTGATTTGAATTTAGCATAGTCATAGCAAACATGCTGTCAAATAAACAAGTAGCACATAAGACAGTAACTTCTCATGACAGTAACATTGAAATCTACGGTCACAAGCTGCAATTTAACCACATTGAAAATGTAAAAACTAGTAAGTTAACATACCAGATTTAGCATTCCCAATTCACTTACTAACCTGTTGAAGGTTGCTTCATCTAGTGGCTTCGTGAAAATGTTTGCAAGTTGCTTTTCTGTTGGAACATAAATCAGCTTCACAGTTCCCTTTTCAACATGCTCTCTTAGGAAATGATGTCTGATATCAATGTGCTTTGTCCTGGAGTGTTGAACCAGATTGTCTGAGATGGCTATGGCACTAGTGTTATCATAATAAATAGGAATATTGGACAACTCTAAACCATAATCCATTAACTGATTTTTCATCCAAAGAATTTGAGCACAGCAACTTCCAGCTGCAATGTATTCAGCTTCTGCAGTTGAAGTAGAAACAGAATGCTGCTTCTTGCTAAACCATGACACTAATCTTCCACCAAGGAATTGACAGCTTCCTGTTGTGCTTTTTCTGTCAATCTTGCATCCAGCATAGTTTGAATCCGAATACCCAATCAAGTCAAATCCAGTATCTTTAGGATACCAAAGGCCTAGGTTTGGAGTGCCTTTGAGATATCTAAAGATTCTCTTGATTGCTACTAAGTGTGATTCTTTTGGATCAGCTTGAAACCTTGCACAGAGACATGTAGCAAACATAATGTCTGGTCTGCTAGCAGTTAGGTACATCAACAATCCCACCATGCCTCTGTAGGTACTAGAATCCACTTTCTTTCTTTTAGGATCCAAATCCAGTTTGGTTGCAGTAGAGATAGGTGTCTTGGCAGGTGATGCATCTTCCATGTTGAACTTTTTGAAAAGTTCTTTGACATATTTCGATTAGCTTATGAAGATGCCATCATCCTTTTGATGAATTTGTAGACCAAGGAAAAATGACAGTTCTCCCATCATGTTCATCTCATATTTGCTCTTCATAATAGATGAAAACTTTTCATACAGCTTCTCATTTGTAGAACCAAAGGTTATGTCATCAACATAAATCTGAACCAGGATGATGTCCTTGCCATGGTGCTTGTAGAACAGTGTCTTGTCCACCACACCTCTTGTAAAATGATTCTCAATGAGAAAAGTAGAAAGAGTTTCATACCAAGCTCTGGGGGCTTGCTTCAATCCATAGAGTGCTTTGAACAGCTTGTAGACAAAGTCATACAACTCAGCATCCTCAAAACCAGGTGGCTGTTCAACATACACTTCCTCTTCCAATTCTCCATTAAGAAAGGCACTTTTGACATCCATTTGGAACACCTTGAAGTTACAGTGTGCAGCATAGGCTAAGAATATCCGAATGGCTTCAAGTCTGGCAACAAGTGCAAATGTTTCATCATAATCGATCCCTTCCTGTTGACAGTAATCTTTAGCTACTAGCCTTGCCTTGTTTCTTGTCACATTTCCACTTTCATCCAACTTGTTTTTGAAAACCCACTTTGTGTCAACGACTGACTTCCCTTTAGGTCTAGAGACCAGCTTCCAAACATTGTTTCTCTCAAATTGGTTGAGCTCTTCTTGCATGGCTATCACCCAATCTGAATCCAACAATGCTTCATCAATTGACTTTGGCTCAGTTTGAGATAGAAAACATGAGAACATGCTGTCAGCAGAAATATTTCTCCTTTTCCTTATACCAGTAGTGGGATCACCAATGATTAGATTGCTAGTGTAATCTCTGTTACACTTAGTAGACAAGCTTCTTTCTTGATCTGCTTGATCATTTCCTCTTTGAGGGGTTGATTCTCCACCATTGATGTTCTCTCCTTCATGTTCTTCAACATCTCCAGAATCATTCTCATTCTGATGATTAGCTGATATAGTTTGAGATTGAGGTGGAGTCTGAGTAGCATCATTGGTGTTGACAACATTTCTCCTAAACTCAATGTCCTGAGTACAAGTAGGTTCATCAGCAACAATTTCTTCTTCTTCCAAATACCCTTGATTTTCAAATCTAAGAGGCTCCATTTGACCATCCTCTTGTAATCCTGGGAACTTGGTTTCATCAAATGTGACATTTACACTTTCTTAAATGATTTTGTGATCAATGACATAGACTCTGTAGGCAGTCCTTTCCAATCCATATCCCATGAAAATGCCTTCATAAGCTTTAGCATCAAACTTTCCTTTCCTTTCATGGTTGTCAATCATCATGAAACACTTACTCCCAAATACATGAAAATATTTGACAATAGGTTTCTTTCCTGTTAACAGATAGTAAGGAGTGTTTCCATGAGTCTTGTTGATCAAGGTTCTGTTATGTGTGTAGCAAGCTGTGTTAATAGCTTCTGCCCAGAAATATGTTGGTAATTTAGAATCATTCAACATAGTTCTCGTAGCTTCAATGAGAGTTATGTTTTTCCTTTCTACAACTCCATTTTGTTGTGGTGTCCTGGCAGTGGAGAATTGTTGGACAATGCCCTCTTCCTTGTAGAAGTTTCCTAATGTGGCATTTCTGAACTCAGTACCATTGTCACTTCTCAGATATTGAACTTGAGCATTAGGGGTTCTTTCAAGAACTCTTATGTGATCAATGATTTCTTGAGCAGCTTCATCCTTTGTCTCTAAAAACTTCACCCAAGTGTACCTTTAGTAGTCATCCACCATTACCAGGGCATATCTCTTTCTTGCAAGAGATTAAACATTTACTGGACCAAGCAAATCCATATGAATTAATTTGAATGGCTCAGTGTTGGTATTCACTTGCTTTGACTTGTCCATAGATCTTTTCAATTTACCCATTTGACAATCCTCACGTAGTCCTTCATGATAGAATTCCTGTTGAGGTGGTCCTCTCACCAAATCCTTCTTCATCAAAATATTCATATTCTTGAAATTGAGATGTGAGAGATTCTTGTGCCAAAGCATGCTTTCACCAACTGATGCTTTACTGTAAAAACAGTAACCCTTGTCTTTCTTGACAGAATTTAAATCTGCAACAAACAAGCTTCCTTTCCTGACTCCTTTCAAAGAGAGGCTTCCATTCTTCTTGTGATAGATATTACAAACCATCATATCAAAATCAACCTTAAATCCCCTGTCACTGAACTGGTTGACACTGAGTAGGTTGTGCTTCAATCCATCAACAAGAGCAATATCTTCAATGACAACATTTCCAATTTTCAAACAGCCATATCCCACAGTGTAACCTTTGCTGTTGTCTCCAAAAGTTATGATTGGGTCGGCTTTCTCCACAAAATGTGATAGCATGGCTATATCACCAGTCATGTGCCTGGAGCATCCACTGTCGATGATCCACATGACCTGCTTCTGCTTCTTGCCCTGCAAAATAGATGATTTTAATTTGCATCTGGTACCCAAACTCTGTTGGGTCCTGCAGTTACAGCATCATTGTTCATATCATTCTGCTTCACATTTAAATCAACACTAGAATCATCCTGTCTGACTTCTTTTGCTGTCCACTTAGTTCTAGAGTTAGACTTGGTCTTTCTCTTAGTGGAAGCAGCCTTTTTACCAACATAGGCAGGCATAAAAGTCTCAACAATTTCTAAATAGGAGCATCTTTCAGTAGACAGAATAGGAAAATTGAAACAAGTACTCATAACAACAATTTTGCATGGCATACAGTCAATGTTATTACAGACATCCATATTTCTTTGCATAATGAGGGTCCTATGTAAGTTACCACTAACATTGGACGCATTAATCTTATCCTTCTTGGGTTTCTTACAAACAAATGTTAAATGTTGAGATGATCCACAATTATTGCAAAGCTTCCTAGGGGCATCCTTAACATAACTATATCCATTCTTCTTATCAATCCCTAACTTGCCATTCCTATTCTTAGGCTTGTAGACATTTACCTTGACAGTATGTTTTGAAATTGCTATCGAGCTACCTTTGACAGTACCTTTCTTTGCCTCTGTCTTGACAACAGGTTTGAAAGTTGTTGTCTTGGTTTCTCTCTTGACAGTATCTTTTGAAGTTTCTGTCTCATCCTTGTTGTCAGCTACTTTAGAACATTCTGTCTGATTGCTTGGTAGAGTTTCCATCACGGGAGACTTGACATTATCTTTTCCTTTGCTCAGTGTGCTGTCAATGAACTCATCTTCATCAAGTAGCTCTTATTTGATGAACAAGGAGGTTTCATCAAAATCAGCTTGAAGATTTTTGAAAATCGGTTTGTAAACTCTTTTGAGAATATGAGGTTTGACAACATCACTATCATCAAGAGCAATTGCTTTTCCATGCCTTCTACCATACTCAAAACCTATTCCTACCTTCTGATTCTCATGATATTCCTGGACTAACTTAGAAGAGTTTCTAAATGCCTTGAGTTTAAACTCATTTTCTGCAATTTGATTCCTGAGAAATTCTTCTATTTCCTTATCACAGACGATATCATTTTTCAATCTAGCATTCTCTTGAGCTAATGAATCTAGGGGCTAGTTCTAAGCAGTAACATTTTATTTTTAGATTTGAGAGTTTCATTCTATTTAGTTAACTTAGCAATTTCTTCGTGAGCAGCAGATAAACTAACCTGAATGTTAAACATCTCAGCAATTAAATCTTCAATGGTATGCTTATACTCAGTTTTAGACATATCAAGTAAAACGAGAGATGGTACCTGATTAGATGAACTTGAAGCTTCTTCATCAGATTTGGCCATGAGGGCTAAGTTCACAAACTCCTCTTCTTTTTCATCTTCAGAATCATCCAAGCATTTTCCTTCAGCCACATAGGCTCTTCCTTGATTCCTCTTAAACTGATTTCCAGATCCTTTTCCCTGATTCTGTCTTGGTCTTCTGCATCAGTAGCAAAATGACCTAGCTCGTTGCAGTTGTAACATCTGAACTTTGACCTATCCACCATCCCGGTCTTGTATCCTCCTCTTGTGGCACCACCAGTGGCTTTTGAAAAACTTCCCTTGTTGAACTTAGATGATTGACCCTGTGTCTTGTATGACTTGTCCCTTCTGAACTTGATATTCTTGAATCTTTTAGCCATATAAGCCATGGTTGGATTATCCATGCTTTCAATCTCTTCTACTGTGTAGAAGTCTTCATCTTCAACATCTTTCAGCTGTAGAACCACCTTCTCCTCGTCATCCAACACCTCTTCTATCTTCAAAGATGGTATCTGTGTTGGTTGTGAACTTTGTGATGATTCATTTGGACAAGCTACTTGTGGTTCATGAGCTACAAGGGCTCCTGACATGTTTGCTACTTTTCCTTTGGTTCCAGTTTGAATAGCTCTCTATTTAAAAAGCTCGAGTTCATATGATTTGAGCACACCATAGAGAGTTTCAAGAGAGACATCATTCAAGTGTCTTCCCTCTCTTATGGCTGTGACCTTGTGCTCAAGATGCTCAGGGAGAGTGAGCTGAAATTCGATGTTAATCTCCTTTCTATCATAGAACTTTCCATGAATTTGTAACTCAGCTATTAGCTTACTGAACCTCTCAAACATGTGTGTAAGTTCTTCGCTTGGTTTAGCCACAAAGGCTTCATATTGTGATACAAGAATTTGCCTTTGATTTTCACGAACCTCTTCACTTCCTTCACACAGTAACTCTATCTTACTCCACATCTCTTTTGCAGATGTACATCCCATGACATTACCACACAAGGCTTTGTCCAATGTAAGAGAGTTGTTGAGTATTGAATACGGTAAAAGAATACAGAGGGGGGGGGTGAATGGATTCTTGAACTTTTCTTGATTGAGTCTATGTAGCAGATAAGTGCCTGTGTGTGTAGAAGTGAAGGTGCGGATAAATAAACAACACAAGACACAATATCACTTTAATCTAATGTATTATTAGATAAAGGTTGCTACAATCTGTGAATACAAATGGTAGTATTCTCAGCTTCGTTTTTCTCAGAGAGATATAGCTTACAGTGTATGAAAAACTAGACTCACAAAAGTTACTAAGTTATGAAGTGAGGCTGTGTCCTTATAGAACATGGATACAGCCCACTTACTGCAAATAAGGTAGCTAAACAAATTACTTTCTAGTCTGTCTATCCTTTTTGAGTAAGTGTCCAAACGGTTACAGATTTGACTTTGCAAAGCCTGTTTAAATCCACTTCTTTAGCTCCTTGTCTCTTCTATATCTCTCCAAGCTTCCTTGTAGGCTTTCCAGAGCACGTTACAGATTGTGGTCCATAAAGTGCATTGGCTTGTTGCAGGTTTCTGACTTGTACAATTTCTTCAGTATTTTGTTTCCAAGAATGTATTCGAGAAGTGACTAAGTAAGTGATTCGAGAACTAGAATTGACTTGATCGATAACTCTGAGTTCTCGAATACTGTTATAATGACATATCGAACCACTTCTCGAATAGCTCTTTTCCATCGGGATTCCTTGAGTTGTCGAATAGAACATTTGACTTATCGAATCCTCGAGTTGTCGAATAGCTTTCTGAGTCCTTGAGATATCGAATGGAACTTTGACTTGTTGACTCTTTGAGAACTCGAATACCATCTTGACTTGTTGACTTCTTGAGTTCTCGAATAGAGTAGTAGACATATCGAATCCCTGAGATATCGAATGAGATATCGAACAGTGTATTCAGAGATATCGAATAGTGTCTTGAGATATCGAATCCTTGACTTCTCGAATGCTGGACTTCTCGAATAGACAAATATACTTCTCGAATTGGTACTTAGGCAAATTTCTTCATTTCTTCAAATCCCAACTGTGATTATTTGACAGTCTTTAACTCCTTTCTTGAGGCATGAACCTTGGAACTTCTTTCAAGCATTATTCTAGACTCTATTTGTACAATTACACAACTAGGATTTGATGCCTACTACAAGTACAATACAAACAGAAACTCTACAACTAGAGGTTCCCTCAGTTAAGAGGTCATGTAAGTACTGCAAAGCATTACAAACAATTAGGCTTGTTATTAGATGTGTACAGGCATGCCTCTGTAACTAACAATCTCCCCCAAATTGTGAGTGAGACCCTTAGTCACAATTTCATGTCTGATAACAAGCCTAACATACATAAAGATAAAACTTTAAAAGTACAGGTATGTATTTTGATTGAACACATAAATGAAATTACAAGATAAATACTCTTACAGTATGATGAGGTACTAGCCATTTTCTTTTGATTGCATCTCCATTGCTTTGGCTTGTAGATCATCATATGCTTTCTGTTTCCTTTCTTTCTCCTTTCTTGCAATCTCATCTACTGCTCTCATGATTACTGTCATAGCATCCAATTCTTCAATCATAATAGAGTTTTTGAAATCTTCAAGCACTGGCTTCAGAATGTTGGCAGGATAGTGACTGAGTAGGTCCATTCTTATATTGACATTGGCTCCATTTCTTCTCCTATACTTCACCACATAGGGATCAAACTGAACTCTACACAATCCCTTTGCCCTTAGCTTTTCTGCTTCAATCTCCAGTCTATCAATTTCTTTCTGCCTTTCTAACCATTTCTCATAGCAGCCCTTTCTTATCTTCTCAGCATAATCTTTCTTCATTTTCACAAAGTCAATCAATTCCAGCTTCCATACTTTCTCCACCTTGTCTTTAGAATCCAGCAATGCAATGATTCTTTCTATCTCATACAATTTACCCCAATGTTGACAACCCCCTTATTTGAATTTCATTTCTTTCCCATCAGTGTACTTGATTTCAAGGTGGTCATCCACAATTGCAGCATAGCATATCTTTTGAGCTCTTAGAAATTGCAGTTGCTCTTCATCAAAGTCTTCATCAAGTGGCTGGAGTTTCAATCCTGGAATGATTGTTAGGGCTCTAGATTTGGATAGCTTCACTCTCCTTGCAGCATGTTTAAATTTCATCCTCTTGACATGATTGCTTGGCAGAAATCTTTGACCTTTATTGGTAGACCATAGTAGTATTCCATTAGCAGATTGCTTTCTGAAACATACACATGGTTTCTTGACTTGAATCTTCTTCTCTTCTTGAGGTGGTAAGACAGTTGCAGAAGCCATAGATGTAGATTTTGGTAGGTCACTACTAACAGTATTCACCCTAGACCTAGAGTCTTGTGTTGTGGTGAGGTTACTGCTAGCAGTGCCTAAGGCTTGCTGTCTTCCACTCTTTCTCTCATATGTTTTACCTTGGTCATCATCATCCTTTTTATCCTTGTCTCCCTTTTTCTTCTTGTCTTCATCACCCTTATCTCTCCTGTGATGTCTTCTCCTCCCATCACCTTTGTCTTCAGAATCATCATCCTTATTTCTCCTAGGTTGAGCCATCTCTGGAATTTCACCAGTTGCAATATAGGTTCTGAGGATGTGCAGTGCCTCAGTTTCTTCAGCATTTCTGGCTCCAACCTTCTTCTGTAATTGATCAATGATAGCAATGATCAGTCTGTGATTTCTGGTGGTGAGATCATGGGGAATGACCAATTGCTTGATATCTTCAATTCTGGTGCCAGACTGATAAATGATTGTCCATGGCTTCTTGATCACTTCTGGTAGCCTTGAAGGTTGGTCATTCCTCAAGTCATCAAACAGACTTTTGTTGTTCTCATTCTTCTTTTCTATAAGCTCGAGTATGGCATCTATCTCTGAGTGTTTCAGTTCTTGTAGAGTCTTGTATGTTAGATGCCATATCTTCAATTTAGATATCATCACTATCTCCTTGATCCACAGATTATTGACTTTCTTAGGAATGGCAGTGATGCAATCAATCTGCTTCTTCAACTCCCTCAAATAGAACTGAGTGTCACCAACCTGTTCCCTTGTGGCTTTCAGAAACTCCAAGAAGGCTTTATCATGATAAACATTGGAGTTAGCAACCTCTTGTAGCTTGGCCTCAGTAACAACTTTAACTTCTACAGGCTTGGCACTCTCAGATATAGAGGTTGGAGGTTTGTCAGATGGCATACTTCCTGCAACCACTGTGGTGGTTATGGATTGCTTCTGTCCTCCTGGAGTAGTGATGTGCATAGTTGGTAGAGTGACAACTGGCAAGATAGATGGAGGCTCATCCACTTTGGATTTTCCTTTGCCAGGCACATTTGGTAGAGACATTGAAGCCCTTTGTTGACCACCCTCTTTTATTATTATACCTTTCTCCCCCTTTGCATTTGAGTTCCTTGTCTTCTTCTCCCCCTTAGGCTTGTTGTCAGGCACAGAGGCTGTAGAAATGTCCTTTGGGATTGAAGATTCATCATGTAGAGGGAGACCCATATGCTTCATCATTGCAGCTAACATGGATTGTTGATGCAGAAGGACATCAGCTGTGGTGGATGCTTGAGTGTCCAACTGATCATTTAGCAGAGCAACCTTTTCTGTAAGATGAGCATTGGTTTTGGTGAGAGTAGCTACCTCCTGTTCAAGAGTGTCCACCTTAGTGAATAACTTATTGGCCTTGAAACCAGATAAAGATTGATCTTGCAGCCTCTTCACTTCATATTTAGACAGTTCATGCACAGGGACATCAGTCACTAGCCTATCTCCATAAAGATTCCTGAACATTATCCTCAGCATGGCATTGGCATCTGTAGTCTGGTCAGATAGATTTTGAAATTGATGCCCCAGCCCTGTGACAGTATCCTTTAGCAGAGCTAGCCCATTGTCCATCTTGGTGCAGGTAGAGTTGCAGTGTTTGATGTCCTTGAACACACTGTCCAATTGAGGAAATTTAGCATCAAAGGCCCTCTTGACTTCTGCTACTGAAGTGGCTGTCTTGTCACACACCTTGTTGACTTCAGTTTTGACTCCCTTGCCAAGATAGTGTGCAGCCTTGAGGAAACCCTTGTAGGAATCATTTACAGCTTCATACACTTCACCAGGTGACAGGGATTTGGCATTGGAGCCCAGTGAAGTGATGTATTCCTCCCTGAGATACTGAAGTGCTTCATCGAGAGTAATATCATATTTTCCTTGCAACCAGGCATCTATGTTGCCATCTCTCTCAGCATCATCAATGATCTTTGACTTCTGCACTTCCACATCATCCCTATGGCATAACAGAATAGCCTCATAGTCTGGATTAGGCATGTCTGCAGTGAGAAGGTTCTGAGCAATCTTTGTGAACTCAGGAATCTGATCCACAATTAAGCTTTGAAGTGCTTCAACCGTCAATTGTTGTGGAACAGACCTTGATCCTGAAGCACTGTCATGTTGCACAGGCTTCAGCCATTTTGACATGAAGTCAGAGCTAGAGCTAGGCAGGCTAGACTCCTCAGTTACAGATGCAACTTCTGTAACCGGATGGATTGACTCTACTACTGGTGTCACCACAGAAGTGGGATGAATTACACCAGCAGTTGACACAGGCACAGAGTCTCTAGTAAAAACTAGTGAAGCCTCTGTGTTTGTGATGGTGTCATTAGGAGATGCCTCAGCATGCATTCCCTCACCATCTAAATGTGGGTTCTGAGTGGTGAACAAAGTGTCATACACTAAGTCACTTGAAATTATTGGCTCATCAAGAGAAAAGAATTCTTGATGATCAATACCTTGCATCTCAGTTGCCTGAGTTGCAGGTTCCAAAGAAATTTCAGAGTTAGATTCTGGAAGAGAAGTGTGTTTAAGAGTAGATTTTGGCAACTCCCCCTGAGAGATAGAGGGAGTTTCAAATGTGATGTGCTCTCCACTCAGTATTGTGCCAGCCTTATCACTCCCATGTGCTGACTCTATACAAGAAGGTGCATTGGGGAGGATGCTTGATTCTATAGGTGCACCCTGTTGAGAGGATACCCCTAGTGAGCTGTGTGCCCCTGATTTTACAACTTCAGCCATTTGTGTGACTGAAGAGGTGGTCTTAGTTTTCTTCTTCTTTGTCCTGTATAAGGGTAACTCAGGTTCCTCACTTCCTAGACCTAATTCAACAGCTAATGCTGCTTCAGACAAGATATTCAATGGTGCAGACATTACTTCCTTTCTCTTCTTTTTACTAACATCACCCTTTTGAGAGGATGATGCAGTTGGCTCAGTATGTGGTAGAGTGTTTAGTTGAGAGGGTTGGTTAGCAGGCCCTGGGTTAGCATTTTGTTCTACTTGCTTGGGCTGTGCTAACTTGGATTTTGCATCAAATGTTGGCATGTTGTGGGGATAAGTCTTAAACAAACTCTCCATGTGGAGAGTTATGCTCAGTCTTACATCCACATCATTCCTAGTCTCCAAATTACCAAAAATGAGTTTGGTCATGGACTTAGGATAGCCTATTTTATTTTTATCAATCCCAGGCAATTCAATCAATGAAGCATTTTTATAATTAAGTACAGATTGAATAAAGCGAGGGAAGAAAATATCAGTACCTCTCTTGGTTGTGTTCTTACCAAGTCTCCCATATAATTCTTGAAGTATGATTTGGCCAACATCAATTTTCTTTCCATAGGACAAAGCATATCCAATTTGCTGCACAGGTGCACTGATTTGGTCAAAGCTTGATTTCCTGGCAGTGAAGACTTGGAGAAGAGTTGCAAACACATAACTCCACTCCTTTCTCAGATTCTTTCTGTTTAGCTTTCCAAGGTTAATCCCATCTGAGTAGTTTATGAACTCAAAGAATTCCTCCAACTCTGCATTAGTGGCCATTCTGTCAAATGACTCTTGTTGAAGGCCTAGTGCTTGGTTCATGTCTGTAGTAGTGATAGTGATTTCCTCATTTTGAACCTTGCAGTAGATGACATATGAAGTAATTGCGTTTTCCAGGGCTACAACCTCCACAGTAGCAGTACTCCAGAATTGTTCCAGAATATCTAGATATAGAGTTGGGTTGGCAGAGAGTGCATCCTTGATATACGACTCAGCCATCCATTTCACAAAGCACTTGAAATTGGCATTGGGTGCTTCAACATCACTAGTGAGTGCGATGAAGTTGGTGTTAAACTTTACTGTTGCCATTTGTGTAGAAGAGAGGAAAGAAATTGAAGGTTGAAGAAGAAATTTGGCTTTTCGTAGCTAGGGTTTCAGGGGTTTAGAGAGTGTAGATGCTTGAGAAATCGAATGAAATGAATCGAATAGATGTGAAATTGTATAAGTATGAAGTACTTGAATTGTCGATTAGCAGAAAGTTTTGTATCGACAAGTCAGGCATTCGAGAAGTAGAAAACAACTATTCGAGAAGTCAAGAATGGCTTAATCGATAACTCAAGCAGATAGAAACTCACAGCTGGCAGTTATCTAACTTAGAAATAATTCTAAATTAAATAATATGTGTTTTTATGAGTGAATTAAACTTTTAGACAAAAAGTCCAAAATCGGTTAAAATTCAGCGAGAATTCAGCCTTTTCAAATGATTCGAGAACTCAAATATAGTGTTCGAGAACTCAGTCATTCGAGAACTCAGTTGCTATATTCGAGAAGTCAAGAATTCCTCTATTCGATATCTCAGAAAGACTCTATTCGAGAACTCAAGAGTACTCTAATGAGACTTATTAGAGATGTCGAATAGTGAATCATTCGAGAAGTCTGACTTATCGAACTATACCCATCACTCATAAAAATTTGATTTTCACTATTTTTTAAAATTTACCAGACATATTCATTGAAAAATATCCTAGCAAATTAAATAGTGATTTTCTCAAAATTTCATAGAAATTTTAAGTTAATAGGAATATGATTTTTAACATATACAACAGATTTGAAATATTTATAAATCATATTTCAGCCAACACTTACTCCAAAAATATTGAGAATTTAGATAAAGTAAGTGTTTACTGCTGCAACAATCTAGATGATGTGTTCACTTAGCCAGAATCTGAAGAATTCAGCATTCCAATCTCACTTACCAACCTTGTGAAGGTGGCTTCATCTAATGGCTTAGTGAATATATCAGCTAGTTGTTTATCTGTAGAGACATAATGCAACTCAATGGTTCCATTAGTTGCATGTTCTCTTATGAAATGATATCTGATGTCAATGTGCTTTGTTCTAGAATGATTGACAGGATTGGCAACTATAGAGATTACACTTGTGTTGTCACACATGATTGGAATTCTTTCCAACACAAGTCCATAATCTCTAAGTTGATTTCTAATCCAAAGCACTTGAGCACAGCAACTTCCAGCAGCTATGTATTCAGCCTCAGCTGTAGAAGTTGACACAGATTGTTGCTTCTTGCTATACCAAGAAACTAACCTTTGTCCAAGAAACTGGCAGCTTCCTGAGGTGCTTTTCCTATCCACTCTGCATCCAGCATAATCAGCATCAGAATAACCAACCAGATTGAACCCTGTGTCCTTAGGATACCATAATCCCAAGTTAGGAGTGCCCTTCAGATATCTAAAGATCCTTTTTATTGCAATCAAATGTGATTCCTTTGGATTTGATTGAAACCTTGCACATAAGCATGTAGCAAACATGATGTCTGGCCTACTTGCAGTGAGGTAGAGTAGAGAACCAACCATGCCTCTGTAGACTGAGATATCTACTCTCTTGCCTTTAGCATCTTCATCCAATTTAGTGGCAGTGGCCATGGGTGTCTTGGCAGGTGAACAATCTTCCAAGTCAAACTTCTTCAATAAATCCTTGATGTACTTGGTTTGACTGATAAAGATACCATCCTTCCTTTGACTGACTTGCAACCCTAGAAAGAATGTCAACTCTCCCATCATACTCATCTCATATCTGCTCTGCATGAGTTTAGAGAATTTCTCACACAGTTTCTCATTTATAGAACCAAAAATGATATCATCCACATAGATTTGAACTAGGATCATATCATCACCATGCTTCTTGTAAAACAGTGTCTTGTCCAATGTGCCTCGAGTGAATTGATTTTCAAGAAGGAATTGTGATAAAGTATCATACCATGCTCTTGGAGCTTGCTTAAGTCCATACAATGCCTTAAGCAATCTGTAGACAAATTCTGGGAAATGTGGATCCTCAAAGCCAGGTGGTTGTTGCACATAAACCTCTTCTTCCAACTCTCCATTTAGAAATGCACTCTTGACATCCATTTGATAAACTTTAAAGTTTGAATGAGCAGCAAATGCCAAGAATATTCTAATGGCTTCCAATCTAGCAACAGGGGCAAATGTCTCATCATAATCAATGCCTTCCTGTTGAGAGTATCCTTTTGCAACCAGCCTTGCTTTGTTTCTTATTATTACACCATCTTCATCCATCTTATTCTTCAGAACCCATTTTGTTCCAACAATGGTTCTGTTCTTTGGTGCAGGCACAAGTTCCCATACTTTGTTCCTTTCAAATTGATTCAGCTCCTCTTGCATGGCGATAATCCAATCTGGATCCAACAATGCATCATCAAGTTTCTTAGGCTCAACTTGTGATAGAAAACATCCATAGAGGCACTCATTTTGAGTTGCTCTCCTAGTCCTTACTCCTGCATTAGGATCTCCAATGATTTGCTCTGCAGTGTGTGATCTATCCCATTTCCTCGAGTGTTCAGCCTGATTTCTCATTCTTGATGTTGCTTCATCATCCACATCATGGTCATCCTCATTTCCTCCCCCTGTGAAGTTGCCATTACTCACAGGTGTGTCTTGGATGCTTGTTTCTCCACTATCGATTTGCACAAATTCTTCTCTTGTATCATCAATCACTTGAGTTTGTTGAACTTGAGTTTCAACTCCAGTTTCAATCTCTTCATCAGAATCATCTAGATTATCAAACTTCAATGGATCTTTGTCTTCATCATTGGCTTCTTCTAGTCCAGGTAGTTTGCTGTCATCAAATGTTACATCTGTGCTTTCCATAACTTTCTTTTGACTGATGACATAAACCTTGTATGCAATTCTTTCCATAGAATAGCCAAGAAAAATTCCTTCAAATGCTTTTGCATCAAACTTTCCAACATATTCAGAATTATCCTTGAGTACAAAGCATTTGCTTCCAAAAGTATGAACATACTTTAGTGTAGGCTTCTTTACAGTCATCAAGTTGTAAGGTGTCTTTCCAGTGTTTTTGTTGATGAGGGTCCTGTTCTGAATATAGCATGCAGTGCTCACAGCCTCAGCCCAAAAACATGTAGGCATTTTTGCATCAAGTAACATTGTTCTAGCAGCCTCAATTAGAGTTCTATTCTTTCTCTCAACAACTCCATTTTGTTGTGGAGTCCTTGGAGCTGAGAATTGCTGAGAAATGCCATTCTCTTTGCAGAATGCTTCAAGTGTGGCATTTCTGAACTCTGTTCCATTATCACTCCTCAATGCAATCACACTTGCATCGTTTGCCTTTGCTTCCTTGTCAACTTTCTTTATATGCTCAATAATTACTTGTGGAGCCTCATCTTTTGATGCCAGAAATTCCACCCATGTATACCTTGAAAAATCATCAACCATTACCAGGGCATACTTCTTTCTTCCAAGTGACATTATGTTGACAGGCCCAAACAAATCCATATGGATAAGTTGTAGTGGCTTGGTTACAGATGTCACTGTCTTTGACTTGTGGCTTGATCTCTTCATTTTTCCTTTTTGACAAGCCTCACACACTCCTTCTTGGCAGAATTCAAGTGTGGGCATGCCTCTCACTAACTCTCTTTTGACTAGAGAATTAATGGCCTTGAAGTTCAGGTGTGATAGTTTCTTGTGCCACAGCCAACAATCTTCATTTGATGCTTTTGAGTAAAAGCAACAAATTTTGTCCTTGTTTGCAGAGTCCATATTGGCTACAAACAGGCTTCCCTTCCTTACTCCAGATAGAGCAAAATCACCAGTCTTCTTGTGGGTGATCAAACATTCATCTTTGTCAAAATTCACTTTGAATCCTCTATCAGTAAACTGACCAACACTTAACAGATTATGCTTGAGCCCCTTGACTAGTGCTACATCTTCAATGATGACATTTCCAACTTTCAGCTTGCCATATCCCAATGTGTTACCCATGCTGTCATCTCCAAAAGCAACCATTGGGCCAGCCTTTTCCTCATACTGTGATAGCAGGGCCATATCACCAGTCATATGATTTGAGCATCCACTGTCCAAAATCCACATGACCTTCTTTTCACTTTCTTTGCCCTGCAACCACAAAGGTATTACTTTTTCTTTGGTACCCAAACAAGTTTGGGTCCATGTGACTTAGAGACAGTTTTATCAAAAACAACATGCTTGTCAACTTTCTTAGTGTTAGTCTTCTTGTCATTGTTGGAAGTCTTAGAACCTGAGGTTTCAGACTTAGGTGACAAAGGTACCTTCCTAGCTTTAGGAGGACTTGAAGACTTTGACCTTGTATAGTGTGTGTGAGAATTGTGACTGATACAACCATCAATGAACTGCCTTCTTAAATTAAAACAACTAGTCATAACATTCATATTGCATGGCATACAGTCAAATTTATCACAGAAAGGTGCATCTCTATGACTTAGAGGCACAGAACAATCATAGAAAGGTTTAGACACACTACCAACAGGTTTCTTGCATGCATGAGTTAGATGATTGGTACTGAAACAGTTCTGACAAGTTTTCCTAGGGGCATTAGGCATGTAAGCATAGTTGTTATCCTTGTTAATCCCTAACTTGCCATTTCTGTTCTGTTTCCTTTTAGTCACTTCCTTTTCTGATTCACTCTTCCCAGCTGAGACAAACTTAACAAACTTCTTAGGTCATGGCCTATCAACTACTGGCTTCTTGGTCTTTGACTTGACACTCTCACCCTTAGAGGATGCTTGCTGTTCACTAGATTGTGCCTCATCCTCATCATTCAACATTTGCTTGATGAGTAAGGCATCCTCATCAATTTCAAATGTTGATTCCTTAAAAATTAGATTTTCAGTTTTTCTCAAAATGTGAGGCACTTTCTCATGAACAGCTGTGTCCTCTTCAATGACAGCATAGCCTTTCCTTTGTTTGAGAGAGTCATAGTCAAGTCCAATAGCTGCTTTGGGTTTAGCTTCAATTTTCTCACAGTAGGATTGCACTAAACCAGATGATTTCTTGAAAGTTTTAAGTTTGAATTCATTCTCAGCTAATTCATCCCTAAGAGCCTTCTCTACTTGACTAGCACATAAAACCTTGTTCTTCAAATATTCAACTTCTTTCTTAAGGTTTTCTACTTGCATAGTAGTTAGCTCAAGTTCCTCATTCTTTTTGGTTAATATTTCATTTCTAGTAGACAGTTTAGCAATCTCCTCATTAGCAGCAGTCATACTAGTATGAATATTAAACATTTCAACAGATAATTGTTCAATCATGCATTTGTATTCAGAAACAGACATGTCTATAGTAGTGAGAGATGGTACCTGAGAATCAGATGAAGATGAGTCATCCTTGGAGTTGGCCATCAAGGCATAGTTGCAGAATTCTTGTTCCTCTTCATCACTCTCAGAATCATCCCAACACTTCCCTTCAGCTATGTAGGCCTTACCATGTGTCTGCTTTTTCAGAAGGGCCTCATACTTAGCTTCTAGCTCAAGATAATCTCTATCCTTCTTTTTAGGCTTCTTGCATTCACTGGCAAAATGCCCTAGGTCATTGCATCTATAACACCTTACAGATGACCTATCCACATAACCGGTTTTGAACTTATTTCTGTTTGGTTTCACAGGTGCCTTGTTCTTGTTGGCTGAATGGTTTTGAGTTTTGGGTTTGAAGGGTTGATTTCTTTTAAATCTGATGTTTGGAAATTTTCTGGCCATGAAGGCATATGAGGTATTTTCCATCCCATCAAGTTCTTCCAGAGTGTAAAACTCTTCTTCTTCTTCCTCCTTTTCCTCAACAGGTTCACTCACCCCAGCTTCAGTTTCTTCATCATCTGCCACCTCCTCTATCCTTAGTTGGCTTGTAGATGCTTCTAGGTCCAGAATGGATTTGTTGACAATCAAGGCACATGATGTGTTTATCATCCTACCTTGGTTGGCTTGGATAGCCCTTTTCTGAAGCAACTCAAGTTCATGAGTCTTTAGGACTCCATAGAGCACATCATAGGTGACTTTGTTCAAATCTCTCTCTCTTAGAGAAATGACTCTTTGCTCCAGATGATTTGGTGAAGACAACAGAAATTTCATATTTAACTCCTTGGTGCTGTAAACCTTTCCATTCATCTGCAACTCAGTAACTAGCTTGTGAAACCTTTCAAACATTTCAGTGATGCTTTCCTTGGGCTGTGCCATGAAAGCTTCATACTGTGTGACCAGTATCTGTTTCCTGTTTTCCTTAACCTCATCAGTCCCTTCACATAACACCTCAATGTGATCCCACATCTCTTTAGCAGACGTGCATGATGCAATGTTTGCAAACATTGACATGTCCATGGAATCAATGATGAGCAACATGAGGTGGCTGTCAAGAGCAACCTTCTCCCTTTCTGACTCTGTCCACTTTGATGGATCCTTGGCCTCATAAGTTCTTGGGATAGTTATGGTTCCAACAGTCTTCTCTGGTATCTCTTGTTGTGGAACAAAAGGACCATTCTTGAGAATCTCAGGATACAAGGGATGAGAGGCTTTAATGAACAACATCATCTTTATCTTCCAGAGGTTGAAGTTTTCTTTATCAAACTTAGGGACCTTCACCGTTCCTGTAGTCTTTGGTGTATTCGAACTCATGATCGTTTCTCGGTTTTTGAATAAACAGCCCTCTCTGATACCACTTGTTGAGTATTGAATACGGTAAAAGAATACAGAGGGGGGGGGTGAATGGATTCTTGAACTTTTCTTGATTGAGTCTATGTAGCAGATAAGTGCCTGTGTGTGTAGAAGTGAAGGTGCGGATAAATAAACAACACAAGACACAATATCTATAACGCCTTAGAAAAATTCGTAAATATCAATATTATTATTTAATATTAGATGTGTGGAGTATATGGTGTGAAATTTTTTTAGGTTAAATGTATGTGGCATCATGTTTACATGCTTATATGATGATGTATATGTAAAATGTGAGTCCATGTATTTTTATGATTTAAAATCTATTTAAATGCATTATCGATATTCTGAGGATTTTATATAATTGTCGGAGTGATAAAAAATTCACGAAATCTTTTGCAATATCATCTTTGTATATTTAATTAGTTTTTAAAATTATTGGGTGTATTAATTTGAGTGTTTTGGTATTTTAAAATGATTTTAGAGTTTTATTGTATTTAAAGGGTCAAAACTTGTAAAATTCATATTTAGTTCGTTTTTTTTTTATCCTATTAATATTTTAAAAATATGGGAGTGCTTGTAATTTCATGTTATATATTTTAAAAATTTTAAATTCAATTCTCGATCTATTTTATATTTAATATAGAATTTAGAAATGATTTAAATCAATTAAATATTATTTTTAAGCATTTGGAAAATACTATTTTTTTTTGTGTTTATCTTTTTATCACAAGAACCCAGCCTTTTTATTTTCATTTTTTCTTCTTCAGTACTACCCGGTTGATTTTCTAGAACTCTCTTTATCTCTCGAATCCTCTCGGCATCTTTCAATCTCTCTTTCTCTCTCTACAATCGCTCACCTCTTCCTCTACTCTATCCTTTCCCCGGTCCTTGTTCGCGGCTGTGCTTATAAACAGTTGGTGGTCTTTCAATTACATGGTTTGAAGTGTGTTGTGTTTGTGTACAGCGTTTGTGGATGTTAACTGATGGTGTATGTATCTGTGTGCGTGTATAACGTGTGCCTAGCTCTCTCCTTCCTACAAACCTGTTAGCTGGTTTTAATTGCAAAATCCGCCTCTCCCCTATTCTTGCTAACAGAGTTGCTGGGTTTGTGTGTAAAGGAATCAAGATGTGTGTGTGTATTGAGTCGTGTGTGTGTATAGAGTGATGGATGTGTGTGAGGTTAGCTGTGTATATATTTGTTGGTTGTGGCTGAGCTAGGTGCAAGTTGGGTTCAAATTGTTATTGTGTTTGTTGTGTACGCAGTTGGTTAATTAATGGAGTTAATGTTCAAGTGGTAGCATAGGTTGCTGTTCTTGTTGGGTTTGATGTTGTTGACCTGGTTAAGGGGTTTGGTGGGGATGTGTTGATGTTCTAAGGAAGATGGAAGAGTTGTGGGGGAGGTAAGGTTGTAGTATTAAGGTGATGGAGAGGCGAGGTAGGGAGGAGATAGGAGAGTAAGGTGATGGTTAGAACTGTATGAAGTGTAGATAGGGCGAGTGGTAGTCGATTGGGGCAGCAGTGACATCGGAAAGGGTCTCGGATAAATATAAAACCGAGAGCTCTGTTTCTTGAGGGCGTATTTTGGTTTCCGGTTGAGAGAAATGTTAAGTCAGGGGAGAGGGAGCAGAGGGGAGGAGCGTGGACAGTAAGGGAAGGAATAAATATGGGGAGTGTGTGTTGTCCAGGAATATGTGGAGGTGTGCGTCTGTTGGTGGAATATGGGTGTATTTTTGCTAGTGTGCTGGGAGATTATATATATTGGGGTGGTGTTAATGTAGTCCCGTGAATGTTTAAGGCAGTAAGCTGAAGAATAAAAAGGGGCCGCTGGTAGGAGTTATATTGGAATGCGTATGAGTGGGAGGTGGGGGTGGCAGCAAGAGAGGTAAGTGTGTGTGCAGGTTTAGATTGCTGAGAATTCTGTGGTCCAAACCTATTAATAAATTTGAGTTATAGTGACATTGGTGAAGTGTTTTATTATTGAACTACCAAGGAATGGGGTATAGATGTGTTGCTAGATTATATGGCTATATTGGTTAATAAAATACAAGTATCTAATTATCGATACAATTGATTTTTCTATCATCTCTGTTTTCCTAGCAAATGCCTTTTGTTAACATACCGAAGCACTGTTCTGACATGGTCGTGGGTAACAGATTATTATTTCCATTAATGTTATCTGTATGTGATTCATATAGACCTCAATGTGTGTTCCTTTTTGTTTTGTTTCTATGACAAATGATTTAAATCATATTTATGTGAAATTTTAGAACAGTAAAATAGATGTTATAAGTCCATGAGATATCATAAACATTTGTACTAACTTTCCTTACTTTAGATGTACTGTAAGAAACGATCTGCATTGTCATTTATATGATCTTTAAAAGTGGGATGGTGAATGGTGAAATATATATTTGTGTTTTGTGTTAAGGGTATAAATTATCAGGGATGTGCAAATGAGGTACATTAGCATAGTTTGCGAAGGCAGTGAACTGTATGGAGGAAAATGATTGCTTAATTGCTTGTTTGCTGG
Organism: Kitagawia praeruptora; assembly: GCA_037693485.1. NCBI lineage: Eukaryota > Viridiplantae > Streptophyta > Magnoliopsida > Apiales > Apiaceae > Kitagawia > Kitagawia praeruptora. The sequence goes on along the minus strand of CM075354.1, from coordinate 98,229,828 downwards.
CTGTATTCCGACAGGATTAGGTCATATTTTTAAAGGAGATGCGGAGGTGCTGTCCAAATTTTGTTAGAATTATTTTGTAATTCTTTTAGTAAATTGATAAATAGTACTTGTAAATAGATATGAAATACGTGATAATAGATACAATTGTAAGTGGATAATCTGTGCTAAAGGTTATGTGAATTATGTGTGTATATATATTATTATTTTGAGAATATGATCTGTATGAGATATATGTGATAAGTTGTAAAGTGTATAGGACACGTTGGGTAGAGCAGAGTTAGATGATTAAGGTTATAAGGGTACTGAAGCAGTACTTTACCTTTCTATAGGTACGCATAGGAGGCCAGCTAAGAGCCAATGCATGTGTAGATGGAATGTAGAGGAAGGAGATAATTATCGGGACTGACAAGTGATAAAGGAAAGACTGATGTGTGATTGAAGAAAGGCCAGTGTATAAAGGAATAGAGACTGATGTACAGTGAATAACGAGTTGATATGTTGGAATCGGAAACTATGTGTAGTGAGGCAAGTATACTATCCCTCACTTATCGTTCAAGTGATGTGAATTCTCCTATGTTATTTATATAAGTTCTTTCAAATCCTTTCTTGCAAGTGTTTATTCCCTTCATATTTATTTTAAATAATGTGAACCTGTTCTGCTATTTATATGATGTTCCTTTCAAATCATTTTGCTAGTGTCTATACCCTTCATTTTATTTCCAGTGACATTCTTCTTCTATTAATTTGCAAACACTCATTCTCAAATTATTCTGTCATTGTATATTTTCCCCACCTATCGTTCAGGTGTTGATTTATTTTAAAATTTATTTATTTCAATATTCCTCATCTTTATTAATATTTTTCAAAGAGCAATTTTCTTCAAATTATTGTAAACTAATTCGAGGTTTATACTGTTGTTGAGGCATGTGTTGCTCAGTGATGGTTAAAAACCGAGAATGAATTGAGATCTTCTTATTTATTCAAACTCATTATTGTCAGGCCGGTTCTGGCAGCTAAAGCATATTAATGCTTAGCCGACAAGAGTGAGACTTTGAGTAATTGAGGATTTCTTAAATTTTCGCTTTAAACTATTCAAATCTTTTATGTAACTTCGAATTTTGTCATGAAAATTTTATCAATTGATAATCTTTGAAATAAGTGGTTAGCCAGTACAATAACTTAAATCTTCGATTGAACTTTTAATTTTCTTTATTCCCTGCTTTCTTTATATTTGTTGTTCCATTTGTAGATTCTAAATAATTGCTCTGTTTCTTATTGATTAATGTTTCCTTGTTGATATATGATTCTGTTTTGCTGAACCCTACCATGTTTAGATAAAATCCCATTGCTTTGTTGTTATGATTCCTTATATCTAATGCTTCCCTGAATCTTAATCTTATTGATGTGTTGTTCATAATTTTTTATATCGAATGCTTCCTGACCCTCAATCTTTTATATTTTCAAATGGAAATTGATTAATTATTGAAAGATGATTTTAAAATTCCTTATACTGGGCTGATCTGTTATCAGTGAGTATAAAGGACTTAAAATTGAAATGTTTTAAAGGTTTGAAAGATTTGATGTGGGGGAATTCCGTTAAAAATGTTTTCCACGAATTCCTTCAGATTGGAGGCGTAAGAGGCCGGGTGACGCCGGTCCAGCATGTTTTATTTTTGTGCTGTAGTTCTGGTGGGACCAGTCCAGCACCTTTAAAGGTCAATGTGTTGCCTAATTGGGAACCCAATTTTATGTCCAGACGGATTGAGTGTCCGGGCTGGGGACTTTACGTGGCTGATCACCCGTATTGTCCGTAGTCGTGAAAAAAACTCCAATCAGCTTAAAAATGTTTTTTTTAAAAGGTTTTGCGAAAAGAATATTTCAAAGATGAAAGAGTTTTAAAGAAAAGAATGTTTTAGTGAAAAGTGATGAAAGAAAGGAACGTTTTTTATAAGATATATATGTTTCAAGGTAAATGCTCATTAGTTTCAAAATTGTGAATATCAGAGTTAGTTGTTTTCTACTTGATAAAATTTGGAACTCAGTAAAATAATGGGATTAAGGATGGATAGAGGTTCTCAGTTATTCCCTTCGCGAGTAACATTGTACGTGAAAGTGGAGTAAGAATGATTGGGGAATTTCTTGATATTCTTTTTCTCAAAGTTTTATCTGAGGCAATTAGTTGAAGAAAATGGAAAAGTTTTACTCTATGATTGAAATTGAATGATCTCTTGAGACAAAGTATTCATTGATATTGTTCATCAATGAATTATCGTAATATCGTTGTTTCACTATATTATTAACTTGCTGAGCGTTCTTTGGCTCACTCTTGCTTTGTTTTACCTAACCCTTTGCAGTTAGGTTTAAGGATGACCTACCTATATTTTCAAATGCGAATGAGCGAGGAGGATACTATTCGGAATAGATTTCAGAGCTAACGCGGGCGAGCACAGTTTTGGATTACACTACAGATTAGACGGTATAACGATTTGTTTTTAGAGCTGAGATAGAAGTTGTAATATTTTTTTATTAGTTAGATTCTTGTTTCATACCATAACCTAGAATCGATCCTCGGGGAGGAATCGTTGGTGTATTAAGTTTTATTTATAGTTGTTAATTGGAATTTGGTTTGGGTTGGAAATACAGGTGGATAGTCCGATTTACGAATACTTCATGCCGAAATTTTCTAAAATTCCCCTATATCCAAGTCTATTTTATTAAAAAAAGTATATTTTCAATATTAATAAGTCGGGGCGTTACAGGTTGGTATCAGGGCGACAGGTTGGTATGGTCACTAAAACAAGTTAGGATAATTAGGTGTACGTATTTAGGTTAGACGGTAGATTGAACGATTTAGGATAAGGTTCGCCATACGTTAGTACGACGAGTGCTGCTACGCTATTTGGTATTTCGACATATCGCGCGAGCAGAAATTCTATTCGTGTGGAAACTCAATTTAGGATGAGGCAGATAATTCGGAACATCATACACTAAATAGTTGATCGGAGCTATCAGCTTGGAAGACGCTACGTGCAGACCATCGTGTACCTTCTAGAGTTTCTTTTACGACGTTAGTTACCCCCTCGAGTGATATAGAAAGTGTGAAAGGATTGTAAACAAGATGTGAAATGCGATTACTACTAGGTTGGAGGAATGACATGGTTATTCATTACTAGTCGTTAATTTCATTAATTTATTGATTAAGAAGATTTAACCTTTCTTTCTGTTTCTTCTTATTTTGATAATACCCCATCACCTTTGATAATCAACTATACTTCAATTGATGACAAATTTTTCAGGTTCATTTAAACATATTCCCATTTTTCAGAGATACCTCTATTTTCCAGGGGATCACTTGATTCAACATGATGCATATAAATTATTGAGATCCTCGTATTCTTTCTATTTTCCCCGAATATTTGTTATTCCTTATTCAACATTGTATATATATAAACTTTTAAAACTTTTGAATTTTTTTTGTTTCTCTCTGAATACTTGACCTTATTTATTTTGACTGGGATGAAGAACCCTATGTATATAGGGGATTCAGGGACATCTTATCAATGTGATAGAAGTCTGGTGGGACGCCACTGATTGTATTTGTCATGAAAGTATAGAAGGCTGGCCCCCTTCTTGTGCTATGATAGTTGACCTAAGTGACAAATGCAACCTGAAATTAGTTCAATGATCATATTGATCTCTCAGTTAAATTCTTTTATAAAAATTTTATCAAACAAAACTCAACTTATATTCATACCGGTTAACATCTGTCCATTGTATTGATTTCTATTTGTTATAAACCTTTATGATTCCTAAAGTTACCAGTGATGGAAAGGAGTAAAGATGGAGACAATGACATTCTAAGTGGTCCGAGTTACAATTACATCGACGAAGAATCGGTTAATCAAGTTGGCGGAACTGATGTTAAAACATGAATTGAAGTTTTGGATAAAGGAGTGAAGTGATTGTGTCAGAGTTAACAACTTATGTGGACATAGTTCGAAGAACCATGAATATTAAGAGTAAAATAGATTTGACCAAGACGGATTGAGACGGTAGGAAAAGGAAGACAAAGAACCAGGAAATTTTCAGAATTGGATAACAGAAAACATGAAGTTCAGAAATAACAAAACAGGACCTAGGAGACTTAAAATCAGGAACGCGGAACAAGATCGCCACCGACAGAATACGAATTAGCAGCGATGGTAAGACCTCCATTGTTAGAAGGAAGGAATTCAAGAGGAAGCATACTGGAGATTGTACTACGCTAATATGGAAAGCTAAGAAAGTAAGCGGAAAGAATGGTGTGGTAATGAACGATAGAGTTAGAAGCCAGAAGTGGTACTCCATAAGCGCGAGAAGATAAGACGTTTTGTTGAGGATTGCATCATGTCAGTCCCAATGAATACTACGATGAAAGCCACAAGACCCTCCCTTGTGAATCGCTCAGGAGCTAGAGGTTTCGAGACGGCTATAAATGACACTATTTAGTATGGTTATAAGTAGGAGCGTGAAATTTATATCAATTGTTTTTGTCGCGAGAATTTGGTTTTAAAGATTTAATTATTTTACTATTTACTACCGGTTAAGGCAGTCTATTATACGAATAGGTCATGTTCGATTTCGGTAGATCAGGATCGTCACGTACGAGTGATAAGTATCTAGATTAACGAGACATATAAACTAAAGGTTTAATTTCATGTCGAAATCTGCGAGCTTACAGGACGAGCCTAGCGGGATATGAAGTGATATAAAGGAATTCTAGAATGAAAGAATGACTTGGAAATTGAAAGAGAAATGTTTGAGAATACCGTCATGTGTTTTCTTACGGTCGATTCTGAGGACAGAATCCTATTAAGGGGGGAAGGATATAACGCCTTAGAAAAATTCGTAAATATCAATATTATTATTTAATATTAGATGTGTGGAGTATATGGTGTGAAATTTTTTTAGGTTAAATGTATGTGGCATCATGTTTACATGCTTATATGATGATGTATATGTAAAATGTGAGTCCATGTATTTTTATGATTTAAAATCTATTTAAATGCATTATCGATATTCTGAGGATTTTATATAATTGTCGGAGTGATAAAAAATCACGAAATCTTTTGCAATATCATCTTTGTATATTTAATTAGTTTTTAAAATTATTGGGTGTATTAATTTGAGTGTTTTGGTATTTTAAAATGATTTTAGAGTTTTACTGTATTTAAAGGGTCAAAACTTGTAAAATTCATATTTAGTTCGTTTTTTTTATCCTATTAATATTTTAAAAATATGGGAGTGCTTGTAATTTCATGTTATATATTTTAAAAATTTTAAATTCAATTCTCGATCTATTTTATATTTAATATAGAATTTAGAAATGATTTAAATCAATTAAATATTATTTTTAAGCATTTGGAAAATACTATTTTTTTTGTGTTTATCTTTTTATCACAAGAACCCAGCCTTTTTATTTTCATTTTTTCTTCTTCAGTACTACCCGGTTGATTTTCTAGAACTCTCTTTATCTCTCGAATCCTCTCGGCATCTTTCAATCTCTCTCAATCTCTCTTTCTCTCTCTACAATCGCTCACCTCTTCCTCTACTCTATCCTTTCCCCGGTCCTTGTTCGCGGCTGTGCTTATAAACAGTTGGTGGTCTTTCAATTACATGGTTTGAAGTGTGTTGTGTTTGTGTACAGCGTTTGTGGATGTTAACTGATGGTGTATGTATCTGTGTGCGTGTATAACGTGTGCCTAGCTCTCTCCTTCCTACAAACCTGTTAGCTGGTTTTAATTGCAAAATCCGCCTCTCCCCTGTTCTTGCTAACAGAGTTGCTGGGTTTGTGTGTAAAGGAATCAAGATGTGTGTGTGTATTGAGTCGTGTGTGTGTATAGAGTGATGGATGTGTGTGAGGTTAGCTGTGTATATATTTGTTGGTTGTGGCTGAGCTAGGTGCAAGTTGGGTTCAAATTGTTATTGTGTTTGTTGTGTACGCAGTTGGTTAATTAGTGGAGTTAATGTTCAAGTGGTAGCATAGGTTGCTGTTCTTGTTGGGTTTGATGTTGTTGACCTGGTTAAGGGGTTTGGTGGGGATGTGTTGATGTTCTAAGGAAGATGGAAGAGATGTGGGGGAGGTAAGGTTGTAGTATTAAGGTGATGGAGAGGCGAGGTAGGGAGGAGATAGGAGAGTAAGGTGATGGTTAGAACTGTATGAAGTGTAGATAGGGCGAGTGGTAGTCGATTGGGGCAGCAGTGACATCGGAAAGGGTCTCGGATAAATATAAAACCGAGAGCTCTGTTTCTTGAGGGCGTATTTTGGTTTCCGGTTGAGAGAAATGTTAAGTCAGGGGAGAGGGAGCAGAGGGGAGGAGCGTGGACAGTAAGGGAAGGAATAAATATGGGGAGTGTGTGTTGTCCAGGAATATGTGGAGGTGTGCGTCTGTTGGTGGAATATGGGTGTATTTTTGCTAGTGTGCTGGGAGATTATATATATTGGGGTGGTGTTAATGTAGTCCCGTGAATGTTTAAGGCAGTAAGCTGAAGAATAAAAAGGGGCCGCTGGTAGGAGTTATATTGGAATGCGTATGAGTGGGAGGTGGGGGTGGCAGCAAGAGAGGTAAGTGTGTGTGCAGGTTTAGATTGCTGAGAATTCTGTGGTCCAAACCTATTAATAAATTTGAGTTATAGTGACATTGGTGAAGTGTTTTATTATTGAACTACCAAGGAATGGGGTATAGATGTGTTGCTAGATTATATGGCTATATTGGTTAATAAAATACAAGTATCTAATTATCGATACAATTGATTTTTCTATCATCTCTGTTTTCCTAGCAAATGCCTTTTGTTAACATACCGAAGCACTGTTCTGACATGGTCGTGGGTAACAGATTATTATTTCCATTAATGTTATCTGTATGTGATTCATATAGACCTCAATGTGTGTTCCTTTTTGTTTTGTTTCTATGACAAATGATTTAAATCATATTTATGTGAAATTTTAGAACAGTAAAATAGATGTTATAAGTCCATGAGATATCATAAACATTTGTACTAACTTTCCTTACTTTAGATGTACTGTAAGAAACGATCTGCATTGTCATTTATATGATCTTTAAAAGTGGGATGGTGAATGGTGAAATATATATTTGTGTTTTGTGTTAAGGGTATAAATTATCAGGGATGTGCAAATGAGGTACATTAGCATAGTTTGCGAAGGCAGTGAACTGTATGGAGGAAAATGATTGCTTAATTGCTTGTTTGTTGGCTGTATTCCGACAGGATTAGGTCATATTTTTAAAGGAGATGCGGAGGTGCTGTCCAAATTTTGTTAGAATTATTTTGTAATTCTTTTAGTAAATTGATAAAGAGTACTTGTAAATAGATATGAAATACGTGATAATAGATACAAGTGTAAGTGGATAATCTGTGCTAAAGGTTATGTGAATTATGTGTGTATATATATTATTATTTTGAGAATATGATCTGTATGAGATATATGTGATAAGTTGTAAAGTGTATAGGACACGTTGGGTAGAGCAGAGTTAGATGATTAAGGTTATAAGGGTACTGAAGCAGTACTTTACCTTTCTATAGGTACGCATAGGAGGCCAGCTAAGAGCCAATGCATGTGTAGATGGAATGTAGAGGAAGGAGATAATTATCGGGACTGACAAGTGATAAAGGAAAGACTGATGTGTGATTGAAGAAATGCCAGTGTATAAAGGAATAGAGACTGATGTACAGTGAATAACGAGTTGATATGTTGGAATCGGAAACTATGTGTAGTGAGGCAAGTATACTATCCCTCACTTATCGTTCAAGTGATGTGAATTCTCCTATGTTATTTATATATGTTCTTTCAAATCCTTTCTTGCAAGTGTTTATTCCCTTCATATTTATTTTAAATAATGTGAACCTGTTCTGCTATTTATATGATGTTCCTTTCAAATCATTTTGCTAGTGTCTATACCCTTCATTTTATTTCCAGTGACATTCTTCTTCTATTAATTTGCAAACACTCATTCTCAAATTATTCTGTCATTGTATATTTTCCCCACCTATCGTTCAGGTGTTGATTTATTTTAAAATTTATTTATTTCAATATTCCTCATCTTTATTAATATTTTTCAAAGAGCAATTTTCTTCAAATTATTGTAAACTAATTCGAGGTTTATACTGTTGTTGAGGCATGTGTTGCTCAGTGATGGTTAAAAACCGAGAATGAATTGAGATCTTCTTATTTATTCAAACTCATTATTGTCAGGCCGGTTCTGGCAGCTAAAGCATATTAATGCTTAGCCGACAAGAGTGAGACTTTGAGTAATTGAGGATTTCTTAAATTTTCGCTTTAAACTATTCAAATCTTTTATGTAACTTCGAATTTTGTCATGAAAATTTTATCAATTGATAATCTTTGAAATAAGTGGTTAGCCAGTACAATAACTTAAATCTTCGATTGAACTTTTAATTTTCTTTATTCCCTGCTTTCTTTATATTTGTTGTTCCATTTGTAGATTCTAAATAATTGCTCTGTTTCTTATTGATTAATGTTTCCTTGTTGATATATGATTCTGTTTTGCTGAACCCTACCATGTTTAGATAAAATCCCATTGCTTTGTTGTTATGATTCCTTATATCGAATGCTTCCCTGAATCTTAATCTTATTGATGTGTTGTTCATAATTTTTTATATCGAATGCTTCCTGACCCTCAATCTTTTATATTTTCAAATGGAAATGGATTAATTATTGAAAGATGATTTTAAAATTCCTTATACTGGGCTGATCTGTTATCAGTGAGTATAAAGGACTTAAAAGTGAAATGTTTTAAAGGTTTGAAAGATTTGATGTGGGGGAATTCCGTTAAAAATGTTTTCCACGAATTCCTTCAGATTGGAGGCGTAAGAGGCCGGGTGACGCCGGTCCAGCATGTTTTATTTTTGTGCTGTAGTTCTGGTGGGACCAGTCCAGCACCTTTAAAGGCCAATGTGTTGCCTAATTGGGAACCCAATTTTATGTCCAGACGGATTGAGTGTCCGGGCTGGGGACTTTACGTGGCTGATCACCCGTATTGTCCGTAGTCGTGAAAAAAACTCCAATCAGCTTAAAAATGTTTTTTTTAAAAGGTTTTGCGAAAAGAATATTTCAAAGATGAAAGAGTTTTAAAGAAAAGAATGTTTTAGTGAAAAGTGATGAAAGAAAGGAACGTTTTTGATAAGATATATATGTTTCAAGGTAAATGCTCATTAGTTTCAAAATTGTGAATATCAGAGTTAGTTGTTTTCTACTTGATAAAATTTGGAACTCAGTAAAATAATGGGATTAAGGATGGATAGAGGTTCTCAGTTATTCCCTTCGCGAGTAACATTGTACGTGAAAGTGGAGTAAGAATGATTGGGGAATTTCTTGATATTCTTTTTCTCAAAGTTTTATCTGAGGCAATTAGTTGAAGAAAATGGAAAAGTTTTACTCTATGATTGAAATTGAATGATCTCTTGAGACAAAGTATTCATTGATATTGTTCATCAATGAATTATCGTAATATCGTTGTTTCACTATATTATTAACTTGCTGAGCGTTCTTTGGCTCACTCTTGCTTTGTTTTACCTAACCCTTTGCAGTTAGGTTTAAGGATGACCTACCTATATTTTCAAATGCGAATGAGCGAGGAGGATACTATTCGGAATAGATTTCAGAGCTAACGCGGGCGAGCACAGTTTTGGATTACACTACAGATTAGACGGTATAACGATTTGTTTTTAGAGCTGAGATAGAAGTTGTAATATTTTTTTATTAGTTAGATTCTTGTTTCATACCATAACCTAGAATCGATCCTCGGGGAGGAATCGTTGGTGTATTAAGTTTTATTTATAGTTGTTAATTGGAATTTGGTTTGGGTTGGAAATACAGGTGGATAGTCCGATTTACGAATACTTCATGCCGAAATTTTCTAAAATTCCCCTATATCCAAGTCTATTTTATTAAAAAAAGTATATTTTCAATATTAATAAGTCGGGGCGTTACAGGTTGGTATCAGAGCGACAGGTTGGTATGGTCACTAAAACAAGTTAGGATAATTAGGTGTACGTATTTAGGTTAGACGGTAGATTGAACGATTTAGGATAAGGTTCGCCATACGTTAGTACGACGAGTGCTGCTACGCTATTTGGTATTTCGACATATCGCGCGAGCAGAAATTCTATTCGTGTGGAAACTCAATTTAGGATGAGGCAGATAATTCGGAACATCATACACTAAATAGTTGATCGGAGCTATCAGCTTGGAAGACGCTACGTGCAGACCATCGTGTACCTTCTAGAGTTTCTTTTACGACGTTAGTTACCCCCTCGAGTGATATAGAAAGTGTGAAAGGATTGTAAACAAGATGTGAAATGCGATTACTACTAGGTTGGAGGAATGACATGGTTATTCATTACTAGTCGTTAATTTCATTAATTTATTGATTAAGAAGATTTAACCTTTCTTTCTGTTTCTTCTTATTTTGATAATACCCCATCACCTTTGATAATCAACTATACTTCAATTGATGACAAATTTTTCAGGTTCATTTAAACATATTCCCATTTTTCAGAGATACCTCTATTTTCCAGGGGATCACTTGATTCAACATGATGCATATAAATTATTGAGATCCTCGTATTCTTTCTATTTTCCCCGAATATTTGTTATTCCTTATTCAACATTGTATATATATAAACTTTTAAAACTTTTGAATTTTTTTTGTTTCTCTCTGAATACTTGACCTTATTTATTTTGACTGGGATGAAGAACCCTATGTATATAGGGGATTCAGGGACATCTTATCAATGTGATAGAAGTCTGGTGGGACGCCACTGATTGTATTTGTCATGAAAGTATAGAAGGCTGGCCCCCTTCTTGTGCTATGATAGTTGACCTAAGTGACAAATGCAACCTGAAATTAGTTCAATGATCATATTGATCTCTCAGTTAAATTCTTTTATAAAAATTTTATCAAACAAAACTCAACTTATATTCATACCGGTTAACATCTGTCCATTGTATTGATTTCTATTTGTTATAAACCTTTATGATTCCTAAAGTTACCAGTGATGGAAAGGAGTAAAGATGGAGACAATGACATTCTAAGTGGTCCGAGTTACAATTACATCGACGAAGAATCGGTTAATCAAGTTGGCGGAACTGATGTTAAAACATGAATTGAAGTTTTGGATAAAGGAGTGAAGTGATTGTGTCAGAGTTAACAACTTATGTGGACATAGTTCGAAGAACCATGAATATTAAGAGTAAAATAGATTTGACCAAGACGGATTGAGACGGTAGGAAAAGGAAGACAGAGAACCAGGAAATTTTCAGAATTGGATAACAGAAAACATGAAGTTCAGAAATAACAAAACAGGACCTAGGAGACTTAAAATCAGGAACGCGGAACAAGATCGCCACCGACAGAATACGAATTAGCAGCGATGGTAAGACCTCCATTGTTAGAAGGAAGGAATTCAAGAGGAAGCATACTGGAGATTGTACTACGCTAATATGGAAAGCTAAGAAAGTAAGCGAAAAGAATGGTGTGGTAATGAACGATAGAGTTAGAAGCCAGAAGTGGTACTCCATAAGCGCGAGAAGATAAGACGTTTTGTTGAGGATTGCATCATGTCAGTCCCAATGAATACTACGATGAAAGCCACAAGACCCTCCCTTGTGAATCGCTTAGGAGCTAGAGGTTTCGAGACGGCTATAAATGACACTATTTAGTATGGTTATAAGTAGGAGCGTGAAATTTATATCAATTGTTTTTGTCGCGAGAATTTGGTTTTAAAGATTTAATTATTTTACTATTTACTACCGGTTAAGGCAGTATATTATACGAATAGGTCATGTCCGATTTCGGTAGATCAGGATCGTCACGTACGAGTGATAAGTATCTAGATTAACGAGACATATAAACTAAAGGTTTAATTTCATGTCGAAATCTGCGAGCTTACAGGACGAGCCTAGCGGGATATGAAGTGATATAAAGGAATTCTAGAATGAAAGAATGACTTGGAAATTGAAAGAGAAATGTTTGAGAATACCGTCATGTGTTTTCTTACGGTCGATTCTGAGGACAGAATCCTATTAAGGGGGGAAGGATATAACGCCTTAGAAAAATTCGTAAATATCAATATTATTATTTAATATTAGATGTGTGGAGTATATGGTGTGAAATTTTTTTAGGTTAAATGTATGTGGCATCATGTTTACATGCTTATATGATGATGTATATGTAAAATGTGAGTCCATGTATTTTTATGATTTAAAATCTATTTAAATGCATTATCGATATTCTGAGGATTTTATATAATTGTCGGAGTGATAAAAAATCACGAAATCTTTTGCAATATCATCTTTGTATATTTAATTAGTTTTTAAAATTATTGGGTGTATTAATTTGAGTGTTTTGGTATTTTAAAATGATTTTAGAGTTTTACTGTATTTAAAGGGTCAAAACTTGTAAAATTCATATTTAGTTCGTTTTTTTTTATCCTATTAATATTTTAAAAATATGGGAGTGCTTGTAATTTCATGTTATATATTTTAAAAATTTTAAATTCAATTCTCGATCTATTTTATATTTAATATAGAATTTAGAAATGATTTAAATCAATTAAATATTATTTTTAAGCATTTGGAAAATACTATTTTTTTTGTGTTTATCTTTTTATCACAAGAACCCAGCCTTTTTATTTTCATTTTTTCTTCTTCAGTACTACCCGGTTGATTTTCTAGAACTCTCTTTATCTCTCGAATCCTCTCGGCATCTTTCAATCTCTCTCAATCTCTCTTTCTCTCTCTACAATCGCTCACCTCTTCCTCTACTCTATCCTTTCCCCGGTCCTTGTTCGCGGCTGTGCTTATAAACAGTTGGTGGTCTTTCAATTACATGGTTTGAAGTGTGTTGTGTTTGTGTACAGCGTTTGTGGATGTTAACTGATGGTGTATGTATCTGTGTGCGTGTATAACGTGTGCCTAGCTCTCTCCTTCCTACAAACCTGTTAGCTGGTTTTAATTGCAAAATCCGCCTCTCCCCTGTTCTTGCTAACAGAGTTGCTGGGTTTGTGTGTAAAGGAATCAAGATGTGTGTGTGTATTGAGTCGTGTGTGTGTATAGAGTGATGGATGTGTGTGAGGTTAGCTGTGTATATATTTGGTTGTTGTGGCTGAGCTAGGTGCAAGTTGGGTTCAAATTGTTATTGTGTTTGTTGTGTACGCAGTTGGTTAATTAGTGGAGTTAATGTTCAAGTGGTAGCATAGGTTGCTGTTCTTGTTGGGTTTGATGTTGTTGACCTGGTTAAGGGGTTTGGTGGGGATGTGTTGATGTTCTAAGGAAGATGGAAGAGTTGTGGGGGAGGTAAGGTTGTAGTATTAAGGTGATGGAGAGGCGAGGTAGGGAGGAGATAGGAGAGTAAGGTGATGGTTAGAACTGTATGAAGTGTAGATAGGGCGAGTGGTAGTCGATTGGGGCAGCAGTGACATCGGAAAGGGTCTCGGATAAATATAAAACCGAGAGCTCTGTTTCTTGAGGGAGTATTTTGGTTTCCGGTTGAGAGAAATGTTAAGTCAGGGGAGAGGGAGCAGAGGGGAGGAGCGTGGACAGTAAGGGAAGGAATAAATATGGGGAGTGTGTGTTGTCCAGGAATATGTGGAGGTGTGCGTCTGTTGGTGGAATATGGGTGTATTTTTGCTAGTGTGCTGGGAGATTATATATATTGGGGTGGTGTTAATGTAGTCCCGTGAATGTTTAAGGCAGTAAGCTGAAGAATAAAAAGGGGCCGCTGGTAGGAGTTATATTGGAATGCGTATGAGTGGGAGGTGGGGGTGGCAGCAAGAGAGGTAAGTGTGTGTGCAGGTTTAGATTGCTGAGAATTCTGTGGTCCAAACCTATTAATAAATTTGAGTTATAGTGACATTGGTGAAGTGTTTTATTATTGAACTACCAAGGAATGGGGGTATAGATGTGTTGCTAGATTATATGGCTATATTGGTTAATAAAATACAAGTATCTAATTATCGATACAATTGATTTTTCTATCATCTCTGTTTTCCTAGCAAATGCCTTTTGTTAACATACCGAAGCACTGTTCTGACATGGTCGTGGGTAACAGATTATTATTTCCATTAATGTTATCTGTATGTGATTCATATAGACCTCAATGTGTGTTCCTTTTTGTTTTGTTTCTATGACAAATGATTTAAATCATATTTATGTGAAATTTTAGAACAGTAAAATAGATGTTATAAGTCCATGAGATATCATAAACATTTGTACTAACTTTCCTTACTTTAGATGTACTGTAAGAAACGATCTGCATTGTCATTTATATGATCTTTAAAAGTGGGATGGTGAATGGTGAAATATATATTTGTGTTTTGTGTTAAGGGTATAAATTATCAGGGATGTGCAAATGAGGTACATTAGCATAGTTTGCGAAGGCAGTGAACTGTATGGAGGAAAATGATTGCTTAATTGCTTGTTTGTTGGCTGTATTCCGACAGGATTAGGTCATATTTTTAAAGGAGATGCGGAGGTGCTGTCCAAATTTTGTTAGAATTATTTTGTAATTCTTTTAGTAAATTGATAAAGAGTACTTGTAAATAGATATGAAATACGTGATAATAGATACAAGTGTAAGTGGATAATCTGTGCTAAAGGTTATGTGAATTATGTGTGTATATATATTATTATTTTGAGAATATGATCTGTATGAGATATATGTGATAAGTTGTAAAGTGTATAGGACACGTTGGGTAGAGCAGAGTTAGATGATTAAGGTTATAAGGGTACTGAAGCAGTACTTTACCTTTCTATAGGTACGCATAGGAGGCCAGCTAAGAGCCAATGCATGTGTAGATGGAATGTAGAGGAAGGAGATAATTATCGGGACTGACAAGTGATAAAGGAAAGACTGATGTGTGATTGAAGAAAGGCCAGTGTATAAAGGAATAGAGACTGATGTACAGTGAATAATGAGTTGATATGTTGGAATCGGAAACTATGTGTAGTGAGGCAAGTATACTATCCCTCACTTATCGTTCAAGTGATGTGAATTCTCCTATGTTATTTATATATGTTCTTTCAAATCCTTTCTTGCAAGTGTTTATTCCCTTCATATTTATTTTAAATAATGTGAACCTGTTCTGCTATTTATATGATGTTCCTTTCAAATCATTTTGCTAGTGTCTATACCCTTCATTTTATTTCCAGTGACATTCTTCTTCTATTAATTTGCAAACACTCATTCTCAAATTATTCTGTCATTGTATATTTTCCCCACCTATCGTTCAGGTGTTGATTTATTTTAAAATTTATTTATTTCAATATTCCTCATCTTTATTAATATTTTTCAAAGAGCAATTTTCTTCAAATTATTGTAAACTAATTCGAGGTTTATACTGTTGTTGAGGCATGTGTTGCTCAGTGATGGTTAAAAATCGAGAATGAATTGAGATCTTCTTATTTATTCAAACTCATTATTGTCAGGCCGGTTCTGGCAGCTAAAGCATATTAATGCTTAGCCGACAAGAGTGAGACTTTGAGTAATTGAGGATTTCTTAAATTTTCGCTTTAAACTATTCAAATCTTTTATGTAACTTCGAATTTTGTCATGAAAATTTTATCAATTGATAATCTTTGAAATAAGTGGTTAGCCAGTACAATAACTTAAATCTTCGATTGAACTTTTAATTTTCTTTATTCCCTGCTTTCTTTATATTTGTTGTTCCATTTGTAGATTCTAAATAATTGCTCTGTTTCTTATTGATTAATGTTTCCTTGTTGATATATGATTCTGTTTTGCTGAACCCTACCATGTTTAGATAAAATCCCATTGCTTTGTTGTTATGATTCCTTATATCGAATGCTTCCCTGAATCTTAATCTTATTGATGTGTTGTTCATAATTTTTTATATCGAATGCTTCCTGACCCTCAATCTTTTATATTTTCAAATGGAAATGGATTAATTATTGAAAGATGAATTTAAAATTCCTTATACTGGGCTGATCTGTTATCAGTGAGTATAAAGGACTTAAAAGTGAAATGTTTTAAAGGTTTGAAAGATTTGATGTGGGGGAATTCCGTTAAAAATGTTTTCCACGAATTCCTTCAGATTGGAGGCGTAAGAGGCCGGGTGACGCCGGTCCAGCATGTTTTATTTTTGTGCTGTAGTTCTGGTGGGACCAGTCCAGCACCTTTAAAGGCCAATGTGTTGCCTAATTGGGAACCCAATTTTATGTCCAGACGGATTGAGTGTCCGGGCTGGGGACTTTACGTGGCTGATCACCCGTATTGTCCGTAGTCATGAAAAAAACTCCAATCAGCTTAAAAATGTTTTTTTAAAAGGTTTTGCGAAAAGAATATTTCAAAGATGAAAGAGTTTTAAAGAAAAGAATGTTTTAGTGAAAAGTGATGAAAGAAAGGAACGTTTTTTATAAGATATATATGTTTCAAGGTAAATGCTCATTAGTTTCAAAATTGTGAATATCAGAGTTAGTTGTTTTCTACTTGATAAAATTTGGAACTCAGTAAAATAATGGGATTAAGGATGGATAGAGGTTCTCAGTTATTCCCTTCGCGAGTAACATTGTACGTGAAAGTGGAGTAAGAATGATTGGGGAATTTCTTGATATTCTTTTTCTCAAAGTTTTATCTGAGGCAATTAGTTGAAGAAAATGGAAAAGTTTTACTCTATGATTGAAATTGAATGATCTCTTGAGACAAAGTATTCATTGATATTGTTCATCAATGAATTATCGTAATATCGTTGTTTCACTATATTATTAACTTGCTGAGCGTTCTTTGGCTCACTCTTGCTTTGTTTTACCTAACCCTTTGCAGTTAGGTTTAAGGATGACCTACCTATATTTTCAAATGCGAATGAGCGAGGAGGATACTATTCGGAATAGATTTCAGAGCTAACGCGGGCGAGCACAGTTTTGGATTACACTACAGATTAGACGGTATAACGATTTGTTTTTAGAGCTGAGATAGAAGTTGTAATATTTTTTTATTAGTTAGATTCTTGTTTCATACCATAACCTAGAATCGATCCTCGGGGAGGAATCGTTGGTGTATTAAGTTTTATTTATAGTTGTTAATTGGAATTTGGTTTGGGTTGGAAATACAGGTGGATAGTCCGATTTACGAATACTTCATGCCGAAATTTTCTAAAATTCCCCTATATCCAAGTCTATTTTATTAAAAAAAGTATATTTTCAATATTAATAAGTCGGGGCGTTACAATATCACTTTAATCTAATGTATTATTAGATAAAGGTTGCTACAATCTGTGAATACAAATGGTAGTATTCTCAGCTTCGTTTTTCTCAGAGAGATATAGCTTACGGTGTATGAAAAACTAGACTCACAAAAGTTACTAAGTTATGAAGTGAGGCTGTGTCCTTATAGAACATGGATACAGCCCACTTACTGCAAATAAGGTAGCTAAACAAATTACTTTCTAGTCTGTCTATCCTTTTTGAGTAAGTGTCCAAACGGTTACAGATTTGACTTTGCAAAGCCTGTTTAGATCCACTTCTTTAGCTCCTTGTCTCTTCTATATCTCTCCAAGCTTCCTTGTAGGCTTTCCAGAGC
Source organism: Kitagawia praeruptora (assembly GCA_037693485.1). NCBI lineage: Eukaryota > Viridiplantae > Streptophyta > Magnoliopsida > Apiales > Apiaceae > Kitagawia > Kitagawia praeruptora. The sequence goes on along the minus strand of CM075354.1, from coordinate 98,212,213 downwards.
ACGTTACAGATTGTGGTCCATAAAGTGCATTGGCTTGTTGCAGGTTTCTGACTTGTACAATTTCTTCAGTATTTTGTCTCCAAGAATGTATTCGAGAAGTGACTAAGTAAGTGATTCGAGAACTAGAATTGACTTGATCGATAACTCTGAGTTCTCGAATACTGTTATAATGACATATCAAACCACTTCTCGAATAGCTCTTTTCCATCAGGATTCCTTGAGTTGTCGAATAGAACATTTGACTTATCGAATCCTCGAGTTGTCGAATAGCTTTCTGAGTCCTTGAGATATCGAATGGAACTTTGACTTGTTGACTCTTTGAGAACTCGAATACCATCTTGACTTGTTGACTTCTTGAGTTCTCGAATAGAGTAGTAGACATATCGAATCCCTGAGATATCGAATGAGATATCGAACAGTGTATTCAGAGATATCTTCAGAGATATCGAATAGTGTCTTGAGATATCGAATCCTTGACTTCTCGAATGCTGGACTTCTCGAATAGACAAATATACTTCTCGAATTGGTACTTAGGCAAATTTCTTCATTTCTTCAAATCCCAACTGTGATTATTTGACAGTCTTTAACTCCTTGCTTGAGGCATGAACCTTGGAACTTCTTTCAAGCATTATTCTAGACTCTATTTGTACAATTACACAACTAGGATTTGATGCCTACTACAAGTACAATACAAACAGAAACTCTACAACTAGAGGTTCCCTCAGTTAAGAGGTCATGTAAGTAATGCAAAGCATTACAAACAATTAGGCTTGTTATTAGATGTGTACAGGCATGCCTCTGTAACTAACAAGAGTCGAGCAAGATAAGTTGTAAGTAGTTGTCCAAAACTACTTTCTCCTTTTCGGTCTCTGTGTACTCTGAAAGCTTCTTAGCAACCCAGTGGGCTGGAATGAGTTCATCATTCACAGTAGCATCAGCTACTTCCCTCTGAGGTATGAATGGGTCGTTCTCAATGTGACACCCCCCAAATCCGGGGTCAGAAGATTTGGTTGCCACGCAAAAATTCTCAAAATAAAACACTTGTTTAATAATAATCATCACTTGTGATTGACCAACACTGGAAATATAACATCTGTGACCCCAAACACACCAAGATCTTTTAAGGTTATAGGGCTAGAAACAAGAATCCAAATTCCATTAGATAAAAAAAACATTTCTTCTCAACATTCTTTTGGATCAAATCTTAAACCACTGATGTAACTTCGATAAGAAGTACGCCAGGCTAACCAGACCAGTACATAATAATAATAAATATTAGAACTCAATTATATAAAATAGATCTTACTCTAAATCCAGACATCCTGAGCCAAGTCATCTTCGAAATAGCATCACGCCTCTTCTCTTTCTGAACTGTGCGGATAAGTCTCGCCAAACCACCTTACTGAAATGTTAGGATTTACAACAGCAAGTATGAGCGAAAGAAATGCTCAGCAAGCGTATAAAAATTTTGATATAAAATCAGGATAAGTGGGGCATAAAATCAACTGAAATGTAAAACAGTTTATAGCGAAAACTGAATCAACAACTGTGATATAATTCAAACCATAACTGAAATCATTTGGCATGTCTTAAAAATGAATCATCTGCCAATTCACAATATATAATAGCCATTCTGGCGATATGGATTGGATATATATAAAAAAACAAAACCCATTGCCCCCTGATCAGGTTCAAAAGCAATGGGACCCTTTATACTACCACCGGTACATTTCTATACCCGTGTGTATAACCCGGATTTCAAATAAGGGTACCAAAATAGGCAAGTAATGTTAGCCTATAGGAAGATGGTATGGTTACCATATCCTCCTTAAATATTGCTGGACCATGGTAGCAACCATGGCCTCCTACGCTTTCCAATAAATATTGCTGGACCATGAAATCATCGATGGCCTCCTACGCTTTACCATCTTCCAATCCAATAGAGCAATTTCCGAATTCAAAAGGAAATGCTTAGTTTCACATACAGTTCACATCCCTATTATTTACTACGATAATAAGGATATGAAGAGTTTATCTTAAACAATTCCCCACATCAAGGATACCAATATCAAGCAACTATTTTCGCACAAAAATATTTAAGAACCACAAATAGCTCTGAACAATAACTATTTGTCATGATATGAATAAATGAAACAGAAAATAAAAAGTGTTTAGGATGATAAAGAAAATACTTGCCTCTGGTCCTTAACTATTGCGCAATGCCGAAGTAATACAACTATCTTCTTTTATCTCACGTCATCACATCCTCTGTTGATCACTCGTTGGTTAGATGCTCTTGCGATTGCCACGAATCTGATCCGTCGATATCGAGCCAGCGCGTCAACTTCTATAGTCAAACATAAGCTAGTACCTCAGCCTCCGGACGACAATTCTGACATTTTGTAAACGCTTATAAACTCAATTCGAACGTATTAACCATGCTTACCAATATCTCTGCCAGAAGAAAATAATTGGAAATGTCCCCTTTGAACATAGGCGTTTTCCCGGTGTTAAAACACCTCGCAAGTAAACCAGCAATTCCACAAACAATACTTTCATCTCCAACCTTCTTTATTACAATCCACACAATACTGCATCCATCTCCAACTTTCTTCGTCTCATACCAACTTAACTCCGTTGACATTCCTAAGTCAATATTCAACAATTAATCCTTGAAAGATTTATTCTAATCCTCGATAAAGAAATAGAAATATAAATATAACACTTAACCCTCGAAACAAACACTTCGTCCTCAAAAAGAAATATAACTCTGACAATCCTAGTCAGTAATTCAAAGAAAACATCATCTACTCTTAGCGACATCTTTTTAATATAAATCATATACACAATTAAGCACATATTAAATATATATCGGCCAAAACTCAATTTATAACCTAACCCTTGATACTTAATATTTTGACAATTTACATCGCACGTATAAGGACTCCATAAGTAGATCACATACTCACATAGCACGTAATTCACATAGCAGATACGACTCACAAATAAAAGAGCACTCAAAATATTTTTAGAATATTTAAAAATATTTTTAAAGCACTAAAAGAATTTTAAAAGATTTAATTAACCATTTTTGAATCAAAAAGGATCGCTAATAAACCCTCCGGGTAATTATTGAATCCCCAAAATATTTTTATAATTATCAAATCCGGGTTTATAAATAATTTTAGAATTTAAAAACTATTTTTATCGCTCCCGGATTATTTTTAGAATTTTAAAACAATTTTATTACATTTTAAACAAGTAAAGAAATAAATATTAAAGGTAAAATAATATTTAGAAAATAAATAAATCATTTTATTTTCCAAAATAATTAAATCTGATTATTTTCAATTATATTTAAATAATATTTAATTAATTAAATTAATTGATTAATATTAATTAACCAATCAATTTAAATTAATTAAGATATTAGCTAAATAAATTTAAAATAATCAAATAAAATAGATTTTCGAATAAAAATAATTTATTAAAAATTTAAAAGTATTTTTCGAAATTAAAAATATTTTTTCGAAATTTAAAAATGATTTTTCGAATTTCTGAAAATAAAATTCGAATTTATAATAAAATTTGGAAAATAATTTTCCAAAATCATTTTCAGAATTTGGTTTTCAGATTTTGAAGATCAAATGGGCACTGTTCATCACCACCTTCACTGTTCTTCGTATGAATGCTTCGAAGAACACCACCTCCAACAATGGAGGTTTACCCAGAAACCGGTGACCGGAAATTTTTCCGGCAACCTCCGGCGACCACAAAAACGTACCAATCGTTACGTTTTAAAGCACCAACACACTCCAAATCACCTCCTAAACACAGATATACCATTCAAACAAACCCAGAATCCCCCGAACCCAGATTCCGAGCAAAACCGAAGCAAAATCCGGTCACCTCACCGGTGAACTCCGATTTTTCTCATTTCTCAACCAAATCAAACGTTTTATACACCAAAACGAAGCTTATTACTCATACAATCTATATCAATCATCAAGAACAGCAACAAATCACTCATAAATCCAGAAAAATCAATCTTTAAATCTCACCCCCACTAAAACTCGACTTTCATAATTAAGCTACGAAAAATCAAGTAAAAATCATGATAAATCTCCTGGAAGCATAAGCAATCTGTAGGTACTAACCATATCAACAACAAATCATCCTACAATCCATACCAAATTTAATTCATACGAAAATTAAATAAAAAATAAAAATTTTCGATCGAGACATACACACATATCAACACCTACATAAACATATAGTACAGATCATGAGATTCAGTTTGGTTACTCACATGATTGATTTGGACTCCGGTAACACTGTCAAAAAGTGGTTTGATTCTCAAGAACACCAAGAACACAATTTCCAGAATTTTCAGAAAATAAAATCAAAAATCTGATTTTTGATTAATTTTAACAATTAATAATAAAATTCTGCTATTTATATAAATCTGAAAATTAATACCCCAAAAATATTTTTAACCCCTAATTAAAATTATTAAGCCCTAAAAATAATTTTTATGGGATAAAAATGTAAAATTTTTATTTTTAAACAAATACAATATATATGTCAAAATTCCCCAAAAATTATGAATTTTACAAAAATTACAACATAATACATTTTTGAACATCCCATTATTATATGAAAATAATTTTATGAAAAACAGGGCCTCGAATCCAGTACAGGGGCTGGGTCCGGAAATTAAAATGCGAAATAACTGTATTCTAAAAATATAAAAATTACAGAAAAATAGAATAAAATATTCTATGATACACAGAACTCACATAACACGTATGAGATAATTTTCCTATTTAATAAAAATCATAACGCGTTTAAATGCATTAAAAATAAACTAACACACATTAAAATCAATTAAAAATATATTTTAATATAATAAATTACACGTAATTTTTCGGGTCGTTACACTCAAGGATTCCCAAGTACAGTGGATGGGTAGCTTTGATAAATAACAAAATCTTTCTTTTCTAAAAATTGTAGTTCTCTTTATCAAAGATTGGAATCTTGATTCCACTTGACTTCTGAACAATCGTCATGATCTTCAGATTTGTATATCAATCTGGATGCTCTGATACCAGTTGTTGGTCCCGGAGTATTACAGAAGGGGGGGTTAAATGCAATACTGATAAAATTCAATCTTTAAAACAAGAACGATAATAAAGATTACAAGTTATCAGTAGATGTATGCAAGCAATAAGTGAAACAAGATTTCTCACAAAATAAATGTTTTATTTATCTTGTGTGAAGTGTTGCTACAACCTAGATAAAATGTTCTCCAGCTTCGTTGTCTCTTGAGATTACAAGATTGCTTCGTGTGTGTACATGTTCATAGAAAAGAATCTGAGATGTGTATCTAAATAGACTAAGATACTCTGTTGTCTCTATCGCATGGGGTGTTGAGCTATTGTCGTTTTCAAGTGGCAGCTCATTACAATTTGCACACCCATATGACTTTCCTAAATTGCTATACAGACAGGATAAACCTTACAAGTAAAGCAACCTAGATTCTTTCTATTTCTAGCTAATACAATTCTAGTAGATGTGGATATTACATACACCTCGAATTGACCAGCCTTGTCATGTGAATCTCTTAAGCTTCTGTCGTAGTCTTTGCAGGTCTGCTACAAACGATAGAGTGTTGCAGCAAATCTGTTTCTTGAACATGTAACCTGTCACGGGCTTTGACTGAGAAAAATACCCAAATCAAATAATTCAATGTGACAGTAACCTTAACCGCAGAGTCTGTTGTCAAAGGAATATTCAGTAGTTGATAGTACGAGGTCCCGCCAATGTTGTTGTCGGAACTCTAGACTTGCTGTCAAGTGTGAGAATGTTACTGTCCCATGCTTCAGCCAATGTTGCTGTCAGATGTAGCTTTGTCATGACTTTGCAACATTTGTCTTCTTGTAACCTTACTGTCAAGAACATGACAGTAACTTTTATTCTTGCTGTCTTCTGGATGTATTCCTTGAAGCTTGAACAAATGTATGAACTTCTCCCAAATCATACAATTATTACATGACAGCAATTATTCGATTACAAAGACATACTCTGGCTGTGACAGTATGTTCAACTTAGTAAAAACTAAGTACAGGGAAATATTGTTAAGTTGTCTCTATGCTATCACCCATAAATCCCAACAACTCTTACATACACACAAGTGTGTATGTCCTGGTTATATATATAAGCAATGAAGAAAGCCGTTGATAGGCCACATATATAATAGGTCATCCAATCAATCTCACTATCTCAGCCTTTCCATGTCACATATTGATTGTTACTTTTTTGAGTTGACTTTAACGGCTAGAACAAAAGTACAAAAACATGACAAACTTGAGTCAAATTGGAAACTAATGACTTACTTGATATATTTTAATTAGGCCTGACAATCGTGTCGTTTCGTGTACTTTCATGTCGTGTACTTTCGTGCTTTCATGTACTCATAGCTAAAACTGGAAACAACACGAAATCATTTCGTGTACTTGCCTACCCAATCCAAGCATGAAATGAAATGTTTCGAACCAACACGGAAGTATACGAAATTTTCGTGTACTTTTCATTTACGTGAAATGATCTGAAATAACACGAAATGATTAGACCTGAATACACGAAATTATACTAAATATGTAAAATGAGTGATTAAAAATACACGAAATACTAATGAATACTTAAAGTAAAATACGTATATAATATATATTATGATATATAAAAAAATATAAATTATATATAATATTTCGTATACTTTCGTGTACCGAAAATGAAAACCCATATCTGACACTAAATATTTCGTGTAATTTCGTGTTCATGTACTTTCGTGTTTCACGTACTTTCGTGTTTCGTGTACCAAAAAATCAAAACCCAAAACCGTATTTTTCGTGTCGTTTCGTGTTCACGTGTAATGTGTCAAATTGCCATGCCTAATTTTAATGGAATTGGTGATGAGTTTGATATTTTTCCTTTTTACAAAAATGCAAACTTTTTAAATATTTGCAAAAATACGTTGTGCAACTTCTACAACCAAATTTGCAATCACATCAACCATGAATGCAATTTTAAATTTACTAATTGAAATCATTTTTGATTGTATAATAGATTAATTAACAAGTCGCATCGGTTAAAACAAATGCAACTTCGAATGCAACCATAATCGATCTCAAATTCAATCAAAATTAACTTCAATTTATTTTTAGAAAAATGTAAAAACATGTTGGATTTGGTTGTTTGGATTTCTAGAAGACATTTTGGCAAATATTTTCAAAAGATGGTAAAATCATTAAAAAAAGAGTTTAAAAAAAATGTTATTTTTGATAAATACAAATTATCTTCTATAAATACACCTATGAATACCAATATGTTCTATCTTTCAGTATTTAATATGCACCCAAAAATACCGTACACTATAATTTATATTATATTAAAACAGAAACTTTACAAAAATGTCAACTATATTATATATTCCAATATTTAATATGCACTCACACATACCACTAGGGGTGAGCAATGGTCGGGTTGGTCGGATTGAAAGGGCTAAACCACCCAACCCATATTTTACGATTTTGGAATTTAACAACCCGTTACCGTAACTGTTACCGTTAGTACTAAAAAAAACCGTCCAAATTATAACGTTTATTGTATGGACTATAAACTGAAAGAATGCCCAAAATATTATATAGTGTGGTATGATACCACACTATATTTTTCAATTTTTTGTAAAATATATTAAAAACCCCTTTTATTGTATGGACTATAAACTGAAAGAATGCCCAAAATACCTACTTTTTCCCTACCCACTGCCCAAAATACCCAGATTTCAATGTAGCGCCCAAAATACCCCTCGGATACGTCGTTTGGAACGGCGCATCCCCCTTCTACTGTTCACTCCCCGTATCTCTCTCTCTTTCTCTCCCCGTATCTCTCTCGCTCCACATCTCTTCAAATCAATTTTTGGGCATTTCAAATCAAGCGAACGATATGATTTTAAACTGGTATGGCTGTGTAGATGGTAGAAATGCGATTCCATTGATGTATCATACATGAACGGAGGTTTAACGGAGAGGGTGAACGAAGCTCATCGGAAAACTATGAATAAATCGGGAAAAAACAAACTAAGGTCGTGGGTGTTGAAAATCGGCAAACCAAATGGATTGATATGCGTATGAATGTGTAGAGCATCGAAAGATGATTCAATTGGTATATTACACGATATGGGAAGATGTCTGTAACGGATCATCGCTGATCTTGTTGTGTTTTCCGGCGAAATCGCCAAAATCGCCATTTAACGAGAGCTCGCGTAAAATCTGAGGAAAACTGATGATACCGTTAGCTGACGTCATCGCGCATGTCAGAGATGCATGTCAGCTGATGCGCCGGATCAAAATGCGTATCCCATAGACATACGGTTTTTTCATAGGCGTAACTGGCTCTTCACTCTTCTACATTAGGCGTATCCTACCCTTTACTCCTCTCACATAGGCGTATCCAAGGATACTCCTCTTGCATAAACGTATCCAATGGGTATTTTAGACGCGCAACGTGAATTTTGAGTATTTTGATGAGAGAAACTTAAAAAGTAAAAAGGGCAATCACCCCTATAAACTAGTCATCATCAATTAACTCGTTCAATAAAAAAAACCTCACATGACAAATTAATAAGTATAAATTTAAGCCTACATTCCTTTTGAAAATATTAAGCTTACGTGAGGCAAGTTGGTCCTTATTCTAGACCAAACTTGTAAAAGTTTTTTTGTTTGGGCCGACTCACTATGAACTGGTGTAAATATAAATTAGTCACGGTCGGATTATCTTGTTTCTTTAGAATTCAATTTATAAATACTAGCTTATAACCCGTGCGAAGCACGGATTTCTTTTGATAGGTTATAAAATTTATTTAACATTATAATTATGTTTTTATATAATCCTTATTTTTAATAATTTTTAATTTTTATTTAATAAAAATTTATATAATGATATGCATGATTTAAAATTTATTTTGTAAAATTCTAAATTAAAAATGTCGTTGACGGGTTCGAACTTTGAATTGTTAGTAAATTAATTTAATCGTATAATATATCTTATTATTATATTTAACGATTCTTATTTATTACTAAAAATAATGATTTGAATATATGGTGAGATATTTTTGGGTGTATGTTGGAGCAGAAAAAAGAGTCCAAGTAGAAGCTCAATGTGGATGAAGGAATTTTAATCTGAATATAATTATGTTAACATTAGTAATTAGCTTTTTGAGTTGTTTTTGTAATTTAATTATTTATTTTAATAATTAGGATAACCAAATAGAAAACCAAAACTTTCAAAACTTTCAATGTTTCGGCTTTAATATAATACTAGCTTAAAACCCGTGCGATGCACGGATGTTCTTTAATATAATGAATTTTTTTAATTTGAATTAAAAATTTTAAGATTTGAATTTTTAAACTTAAAATTTTAAATAATATGATCTGATAATAATTATATGTATGTTGTCCGTGATATTTATAGAGAAGGATGGATTTAACTTTAAAAATATTGAAAACAATGGTATGTGTTTAGCTAAAAAACGTAATCGATTAGTTATTATAATATTATTATTTTATTTTACTTAAATAAAGCCGGATAAAATATAAAGAGAAAAATGTTCCTACAGTTAACTATAGGAAAATTACTAAAAAATAATTGTATTTTATATACAAAAGTTCGATGGCATTTTTGTAATAATAGAATTCACCCCCCCTATATTTACAAAAACACCTTTACTTTTGTATTGAAAAATGAATTAACTATAGGATATTACCTATAGTTAACTATAGGAACATTAACCCCAAATATGAAATATATTGTATTCTACGTGAAAAAAGAAATTGATTAGTTAGTGAAAAAATAAAAAAGGTAAAATATTTTACCTGAAAAAAGAAATTTATTAGTTATTAATAATTACATAAGTAATTATGTAAGGATAATCCTTTAAAAATAACATGTACCGTTAAGTAAGGGTAAATATGTAAAATCAACTGGTACCGTACCGGCCAACCAAACTTTTAATATTTCGACTTTTATATATGCACGGATGTCCTTTAACATAATTTAATTTATGTTATTTTACTAAATTAAATTGCTCGTGCCTTTAGATAGTGAGAAATTAATGTTGCCTGTAATATTTCAAGAAAAAAGGAATTTTAATTATGAAATATGAAAAAGATGATACGTTTTAGTTGAAAAAAGTAATCAGTAATATTAGTATTGTAATATTATTATTTTATTAAATAGAACCACCCGCGATATAATTGGAAAAAATATATTTTAGTTATAGAATAAAGAAAATGTAACATGTTTTGGTTGAAAAAGGTAATTGATTAGTTAATTGTAATTATAGAAAAATTAAAAAAGAAACATGTTTAGCTGAAAAAGGTAATTGATTAGTTTATAGTAATTATAATTCAATTATGTTATTTTAGTAAATAAAATTGTTCTTAATGTTTTAAAAAAGGAAAAATTAATGTTGCCCGTGATATTTTTAGAAAAAGGATCATTTTAGTTAGAAAATAGAGAAAACATGATAAATTTTAGCTAGAAAACTTAATCGATTAATTATTAATTTTATAATATTGTTATTTTATTTTATTAAACAGAATCGTCCGTGATATAATTGAAAAAAGAAAGATTTTAATTAAAGAAAATAGGAAAAAAATGTGAAAAATTAAAAAGGTGCATGTTTAGGTGAAAAAGGTAATTGATTAGTTTATAGTAATTATAATTTAATTTATGTTATTTTACTAAATTAAATTGCTCATAATGTCTTTAGATAGTGAGAAATTAATGTTGCCGTGATATTTATAGAAAAAAGAAATTTTAATTATGAAATATGAAAAAGATGATATTGAAAAAAGACCGATTTTAGTTTGAGAAAATAGAAAAGGTAATGTAAAAATTAAAATGGTGACATGTTTTAGGTGAAAAAGGTAGTTGATTAGTTTATATTTAATTATTTTACTAAATTAAATTTTTCGTTGTGTCTTTAGATAGTGAGAAATTAATGTTGCCCGTGATATTTGTAGAAAAAAAATTTTTTATTATGAAATATGTCTAGAAAAAAGGAATTTTAATTATGAAATATGGAAAAGATGATATTGAAAAAAGACAAATTTTAGTTAGAGAAAATAGAAAAGTTAATGTGAAAATTAAAAAGGTGACATGTTTTAGGTGAAAAAGGTAATTGATTAGTTTATAGTAATTATAATTTAATTTATGTTATTTTACCAAATTAAATTGCTCGTAGTATCTATAAATATTGAGAAATTAATGTTGTCCGTGATATTTCTAAAAAGGGGAATTTTAATTATGAAATATGGAAAAGATGATACGTTTTAGCTGAAAAGAGTAATCGATAATTATTAGTATTATAATATTATTATTTTATTTTATTAAATAGAACCACCAGTGATATCATTGGAAAAAAGATATTTTAGTTACAGAATAGGAAAAAGATAACATGTTTTGGGTGAAAAAGGTAATTGATTAGTTAATAGTAACTATAATATAATTATGTTATTTTATTAAACAAAATTGCTCGTAATGTTATAAGAAATGAGAAATTTTAATTAGATAAAATATGAATATTCTAAAAAGGGAAATTAATTAGTTAGTGCAAAATAGAAAAGATAATATGTTTAATCTGAAAAAGGAAATTAATTAGTTAGTATGATGAATTTTATCTGTAATTAAGTAAGGGTAATTAGGTAAATTCAATAGGTACCAACCAACCAACCAACCAAACTTTTAATGTTTCGGCTTTTATATAATAGTATAGACTAGTGCAAAGGTTACTTTTAAATATTTTTAAAATTATGTGATTAAACAAAAAAGAGTTTTATAATTTATTATGAAATTAATTTAACTTTTTAAAATTATTTAATAAATCACATGTATTGTGTTGTGCCCAAAATATCCATGGGCTAGATTTAGGCCCATTAGGCTTAAGGATCCAATCCGTATGAGTAATATGGGTTATGATTGAGGTCCCTTAAGTTAAATGGGGCTAAATAGCATGTGAAATGGATCTAAACAGGTTCAGGTTCCCGAAGAGACAGGTTCCCGAAAGACAGCTTCCTGTAGACAGCTTCCCGAGAAACAGGTTCCTGCAGACAGGTTCCTGAGAGACAGCTTCCTGTACGAGAACAGATTTATTCCAGCAGAATTCTAGTATGATTAAGCCTCCTATTCTTTAGGAGCAAGTCATGAACATCAACTCCTTATTGGAATGTATTCCTTGGGCGCAGATGATCCTTGAATACATCTAATAGGACGAGAACTTGTAAACATACTCCTAGTCGGACTAGAACTTGAGTTCTATTCGACTTAGGTCGCCTATTCGTGGCTGAAATCTGGAGAAAAGGAGTTCCCCACGAATTAGGAACCTAGTTTATTGCCGCCTAACCAGACTTCTAGTCTAAAAAGAACTACGTGAACTTGATCCCTATATATACAAGGGTACGTAGGCACCTTGAGAACATGTTTTTTACAAGCCTCGCAATACACCTACGAGATTCTTGAGAACACACGACACAAGCCTCAAGGGAACTCGCGAGATTCTTGTAAACGCTCTCGAGCTCAGTTCAACCCCCACAAAAAACCTCCATTCTCCATAGATTAGTTGATCGTTAGCCTTTACAACTCACCATAAACCTCTCAAAAGTTGTTACGAAATCCACTCATCAACATATTGTTTAGAACTAATAATATAAAATTTTAATGTAAATTTATTGTTGACGGGATTCGAACCGGGATTTAAATATAGAATATTCCTTATTATTAGATCTAACGGTTATCATCTATCTACTAAATATCTAACGATCACTATTGTTTTAAATTGTTGAACCAAACAACCAAATTATATCTCTGTTTGCTTATTATATATTAGTATAGATGTATATAGATTTTTATTATATTTTGATTAATGATTGTAAGATGCGGTGTGATATTTTTGGGTTTATATTAGTGATTGCAAGATTAGTTTTAAATTTAAAGGTAACATGTTTTAGTTAGAAAATAAGTATTAGCGTTTGTAAGATATTGTATAAATTTAAGTGTTTATAAAGGATAATTTCTTCAATTAAAAGTAAATGTTAAAAAGTCAATCGGCTAATAACTATTTATTATATTATTATAAATAATAATTAAGCAAGAATAATTAAGTAAAATAACATGTTTTATTAGTTAAGGGTAAATAAGTAAAATAAAGAGCTACCTTTCTTTTGATATGTTATAAATTTTAATTAATAATATAATTAGGTTTTATATAATCATTATTTTCAATAATTTTTTTACTTTTAATATAATTTAATATACTCTTTTTCAAGGATTATCCTCATGTTTTCTTATTATTAGCAATGTATATAGATTTTTATTATATTTTATTAATGATTGTAAGATGCGGTGTGATATTTTTGGGTTTATATTAGTTATTGCAAGATTAGTTTTAAATTTAAAGGTAACATGTTTTAGTTATAAAACAAATATTAGCATTTGTAAGATATGGTACAATTTTAGGTGTTTATAAAAGGTAATTTCTTCAATTAAAAATAATTGTTAAAAAGGCAATCGGCTAATAACTATTTATTATATTATTGTAATTAATAATTATGTAAAATAACATGTTTTATTAGTTAAGGGCAAATAAGTAAAATCAACATGTATCAACCAACCAAACTTTTAATGTTTCGTCTTCTATATAATAGTATAGATTTTGATTAATGATTGTAAGATACGGTGTGATATTTTTGGGTTTATATTAGTGATTTCAAGATTAGTTTTAAATTTAAAGGTAACATGTTTTAGTTAGAAAATAAATATCAGCGTTTGTAATATATGGTTCAATTTTAGGTGTTTATAAAAGGTAATTTCTTCAATTAAAAGTAAATGTTAAAAAGGCAATCGTCTAATAACTATTTATTATATTATTATAAATAATAATTAAGTCAGGATAATTAAGTAAAATAACATGTTTTATTAGTTAAGGGTAAATAAGTAAAATCAACAGTTACCTTTCTTTTGATATGTAATAAATTTTATTTAATAATATAATTAGGTTTTATATAATCATTATTTTCAATAATACTTTTAATGTTTCGTCTTCTATATAATAGTATAGATTTTGATTAATGATTGTAAGATACGGTGTGATATTTTTGGGTTTATATTAGTGATTGCAAGATTAGTTTTAAATTTAAAGGTAACATGTTTTAGTTAGAAAATAAATATCAGCGTTTGTAATATATGGTTCAATTTTAGGTGTTTATAAAAGGTAATTTTTTAAATTAAAAGTAAATGTTAAAAAGGCAATCGGCTAATAACTATTTATTATATTATTATAAATAATAATTAAGTCAGGAAAATTAAGTAAAATAACATGTTTTATTAGTTAAGGGTAAATAAGTAAAATCAACAGGTACCTTTCTTTTGATATGTTATAAATTTTATTTAATAATATAATTAGGTTTTATATAATCATTATTTTCAATTACTTTTTTACTTTTAATATAATTTAATATACTCATGTTCAAGGATTATCCTCATGTTTTCTTATTATTAGCAATGTATATAGATTTTTATTATATTTTATTAATGATTGTAAGATGCAGTGTGATATTTTTTGGGTTTATATTAGTTATTGCAAGATTAGTTTTAAATTTAAAGGTAACATGTTTTAGTTAGAAAACAAATATTAGCGTTTGTAAGATATGGTACAATTATAGGTGTTTATAAAAGGTAATTTCTTCAATTAAAAGTAAATGTTAAAAAGGCAATCGGCTAATAACTATTTATTATATTATTATAAATAATAATTAATTTACAACATCTGTTAACACCGATAATCATATATTTATGGAGATATATGATGGATAATCATATATTTATGGAGATAATTATGGATTTATAAAGAAGTAACCACTGGATAATCAAATCAGCTGGGATAATTCATGAAATCAGTTCAGTTAAGGAGGATAAAGTTTATCAAATCGTGGCTCAATCATCAAGAACTACATTGGACTTGATCCCTTATAAATATGAGGGTATGTAGGCCATTTGCAAGGGTTAGACACAACTATACACACCTCTAACACAGTTCTGGGCATCTTCTTCGATTGAGTAGGATATACTCAGTCATAATTGCCCGTGCAAAGCACGGGTTGCTTTTAATTTTTTGTAATTTGTTTATAGTGTAATATAATATTATAAATATTAATTTTAATTTGTTATAGTGTAATTTGTTATTTGTTTAATATGGTTTTTAATATTAAAAAATAGGGTTGAACCAAACTAACAATTATCCCCTAGTTCAATACTATTATAAGCAAAATAGGATATTTGTGGATGTCGGTTTGGTACTCTTTTGTTGGTCACTCATTTTGGTCACTCTTTGTGTTACGACTGTATTTCGCCGGACCTTGGTTCGGTCGGACCTGCAAATGAGAAGAATGCGAGGGTTTGGCCCCCCGATTCACCTCCGGTGTGAGAATAAGTTAGTCGGTTTTTGGTAAGGTAATTTAGAACGTAGAGTGTTTGTGTTGTGTGTAATTGTCTGTGAAATGAAAGGAAGAACCTGACTAATATTCATCTCCTTCCGGGCGGTTATCCGAATAGTGGGCATCGTGTGCCGACGTGTCCCACGTTCTCGGGAGTTGGAACCATACGACCGTTATCGGCAACTGGACCAGACGAATATGGGCCTCTGTTCGGGCTTGAGGCATTGAAATATCGGTTCGGCCCATAAAGGAGATGGGCCTCTAACATGTCCCTGGGCTTCGTTCGGAGTTATCCTCAGGACGGAGGCCAAAGCCTAGGCCCATCTTCGGAGTTCACTCTTCGGACGTCTCATTTAGATAATAAGGACGATGGACAAGGTCGAAACGTTTCCTTGGAATCCGTGTCCCCTTGTGTTTAACAGCTGTCCAATCTCGAGATTCACGCTTCAATCCCCGCCGTTGAATACGAAACGGCTTTGTCCAAACGTCACACCTTTGTATACAATCCTTCTAAACCCATTCATTTTCACTTTTACGCTTACCAGTTTAAACAAAACCAGAACCAAAATCTTTATTTCTCAGAGCTTTTCGCTAACGACGATTGGAAACGTCAATTCGTCGCCGGTCGTCTTTTCTTCTCCAACTCCGGTTGACGTCTACATTCAAGCAATCTATCCTCAAGAACTCAGTCTTATCAAGAACCTTCAAACCAGTAAGTGACATTTTCCCTCTTGCTTCTTTATTATAATTGTTCTGCACTTCCATATATTCATGTATGTATCTAGATGTGTGTATGCGTAAAATCGCCTGTGCTTTTTAAATGAAATGCTCGCATGCCCCAGACGTTTAGGTTCTTCTTGATGCACGTTTTTAGTTTTGTATTAGCATTTCCCAAGATATTGAGATTGGTCCGAAAATGGTTTTGGCAAGAGCTTCCTTTGGGATCTTTGGATCTTGAGGACATTTTCGGACTGTCTTGATCTTTCCGAATCCCCTTCGGAAAGCCCTAGTTTTCATAGTTTTAAGTCTTCGACTCCCTTTGCCCTAGGTTGTAGGCGTCCCGACCGATCCTGGCTCACTGTACTCGGCCTTACTCTCCTTTTGAATCTTTTTTTATCCGAGTACAAGGCTAACGTCTCTTCATTTTCGAATGCAGGGACATGGATCGGTCGACCGAAGGTGCTGGTCCTTCGGAGGTTTCACCCTTCAGCGACGTCAATCAATTCCCGGCCGCAAACCTCCGATCGCAACTGACCGAAGAAAAAATCGAAGAATTCCACTCTAAGTATCTGGTCGAGAAGAATGTCTGGTACTTCTTTGCGCCGAGGAAGAAAGACCGTGTTTGGCATAATCCTGAGGTTCCCCCCCTTTATGGAGGAAGCGTAGCCACCGGCATATCCGAGATGGCGTTCAAATGCGGCTTTCGGCTGCCAATGTTGCCGATCCTGAAGAAGTTGCTGAAGCAACTGGGGATAGCTATAGGGCAGTTAGATCCGAACAGCTTCTTTCATATCAATGCCTTTCAGGCCCGATGCCTAGCCAAAAAGATGACGCCGAGGACGACCTTGTTCTGGCATCATTATGAACTCCGAAGGAATTCGAAGAGCCACGGCTATTACACTATATGCCGTCGGACTGGTAGGGCCGATTGGGACCAAACGAACTCCAACAACAAAGGGGCCCACGAGAAGTGGGCTTTCATTTCTGGCCCGAAAATGGAGAAGTACGGGCGATGGCGGGATCTCGATCCGTCGAGATTGCAGTATCCCGAACTCCTGCAGTCGGACAAACATGACTACCGTCTTCTCTGCGAACTTAACATGGATAGGGTTCCGCTATCGGACGGCAGGGATAACGACTGGTTGGTCGCCCTTTGGGGTAGTGGTAACATCTATTTTGCCTTGTTGATTTCCATTTAAGCACTGCCTATAAACATTGCATTTTATTTCCTGTTGTTCATATTTAACCCTGGTATTTTTGTGCAGTGTCTACTCTTCAGGATATCATCGAGCGCAAGCGCAGGAAGGCATCTCAGCTTTCAATAACCGCTACGGCCGAAGCCGATGCTGCTGCCCGATCAGCCGGCAAAGAGTTGGAATCTGTTCCCGATTCAGGGGAAAGGGTCGAAGCTCCATTGGTTTCTTCCCCTCCGCGAGATCAAGGGGATGGTATCGTCCAGACCCCCTCAGCCGACTCCCGAAAAAGGGGCCGGTCGGGAGATGCCGGGCTGAAAGTATACTCTCCTCCCTGGGGAGTTATTGAGACGGATCAAATCATCGTCCCTGCCCCCCAACTGTCTACCGTAGTAGGCCCTGATCTCTGCCGGGGTCTCATTCTGCCCGCCGACAGGCCCACGTTTGCTAAGGCAAACGACCTTGAGGCTTGTACTGAAATGCTGGCTCTGCTCTCCATGGTAGGCTTTTTCTCCTTCGGTGTTAGTTCCTTCACTTATATTCAGTGTTTAATTCTTTTCCCTTGTTTATTTCCAGGGGGTCTCTTGGTCGGCCGTTGTGACCGAACGGATGGAGGGTATACAGAAAAAGCTGGAGGCGGCCAACCAGACTGAAGTTCGGGCGGTCAAGGCTGAAGAGGACCTCCGGAATGCGACTTCTGACTTGGAGAGGGTCACCGGCCAATCTAACTCCTTGAAGGCTGAGAATGATGCCTTGAAGGCAAAGTTGCAGGAGATGGACGCCTTGAGGGCTAGGGTCGAGTGGAGAAACAAACAGCTCAAACTTACAAGGAAGAACGTTCGGAAGCTGAAGAAGACTCTGGAGCTGACCGAAGAAAGATGCTATCAGATGGGGTATGACGGCGCTGTGTTGAAGGCACATTCTCTAGGCCTTGATCATACTCAGCTGATCGATCTTTCACTCGGGATGACGGATCCAGTCGGTCGGGAGGACACTGATCAACCCTTGGAGGTTTCTTCGGGCGAAGATGAGTCTCTCTCCGACGATCCTTCAGCTGGTGACGCCTTGTAATTTTTGTAGATTTTTAATATTTTCGAATGTGTACTGTTTAACTTTGCCTTCGGGCTCTTTACTCGTGCCTTCGGGCTTGTAATATTTTACTTTGCCTTCGGGCTTGTTTTATTTAAGTTTGCCTTAGCATAATACCATTTTTTATGCGTCTTCGGCTTCGGCCTCAATTTGGCTCTTGTTTCTGTTCATGCGTCTTTGGCTTTGATTTGCCTTGACATGATTATTTTATTTTTGTTTTTATGCGTCTTCGGCATTATATTGCCTTGGCATAATTACTTGTATTTTTATGCTTCTTCGGCCATTTTTGCCTTAGCATAATTCTTGCCTTTTTGTGCATCTTTGGTCGTAACCTAGCTGTCCCCAAGTATTTAAGGGGTTTTGTAAATGATTAAGGTCTCGTTCGGTCGGCTGAAAAATATTTCCTCCCGGCCTTAATTAATGTCAAAGTAACTTAAATACTAAGACAATTTTGTAAGAGGCCAAATTTCATCCGGTCGGCCCCAAATTTGGATTCGTCAAGTATTTGTAGCTTAGAACACAATGCACTTGAACACTACCAATAAGTTAAAGGGCGCATGTTTTATACGGTCGGCCCCAAACATGGGTCCATTAAGCTTAATATTGCGTACTTAGCTTTTTGGCTATAAATGTACTTAGCTTAGCAATAACGGATAAAGAATGGAGCAAAACAATCTTTTCATTAATCATGCAATTCTTACATAGACTTGATTACAGATTGATGCTAGCTTATGGAATTCAGAATAAAGTTGCATAAGACAAAATACTGAAGTAAAAAATAATAAAAATTGAACCAGTGAGCTTACTGGTAGAAACGTCGAAGGCGAGCGGCATGCCAGGTGTTTTTGATTGGGCTACCGTCTGGATGAGCCAATTTGTAGGTGCCCGGTCGGACCACTTCAATTACCACGTATGGACCTTCCCAGTTGGGCATAAGCTTGCCTTTTTTGGTTGGCATGGAGGTGGCTAACTCCCGAAGCACTAAGTCCCCGGTTCGGAAGGATCTCTTCTTCACCCCCGAATCATAATACTGGGCTGCCTGCAATTGGTACCTTAAGTTTCTTTGGTGGGCAGCCTCTCTTTCTTCTTCCAGTAAGTCCACATTCGCTCGAAGTCCGAACTCATTCGTCTCCACGTTAAACACTTCTGTTCGGTAAGACTCCAGGCCAACTTCGACGGGTAGAAGGGCATCAGTTCCGAAGGCCAGTTTGAAAGGCGTTTCCCCGGTTGAAGATCTCGTAGTTGTTCGGTAAGCCCATAGGACCCATGGTAGTTCTTCAGCCCAAAGTCCTTTAGCTTCTCCTAGCCTTTTCTTGATTCCATCAAAGATGATTTTGTTGGCCGCCTCGATCGCCCCATTTCCCTGGGGATGCCCTACCGAACTGAACTTCTGTTGTATCCCGAACTGAGCCAGGAATTTTCTGAACTTGCTTCCAATAAACTGAGTACCGTTATCGGACACACAAACAATAGGTATGCCAAACCTCAAGATGACCTGTTCCAGCATGAATTTCTTCGCGGCTTCTTCGGTAATGGCCGAAAGGGGTTTTGCTTCTATCCACTTAGTCATATAGTCGATTGCCACAATACAGTATTTCGCTTGTTTAGTGCTGGTGGGTAGGATCCCCACAATATCGATCGCCCACATAGCAAATGGGATCGGGCTAAGGACTGAAGACATCTCTTCGGGAGGCTGCTTCGGGATTGTGCTGAATAGCTGGCATTGCTTGCATTTCTTTGCATACTCTGTTGCGTCTTCTTTCATTTTAGGCCAGAAAAATCCCTGCCTAAGGATCTTGAAGGCTAAGGATCGTCCTGCCAAATGTTCTCCACAAATCCCTTCATGAACCGTCTCCAAAGCAAGCTGTTGTTCATCTTTGTCTAAACACCTAAGTAGCGGCTGGCTTACCGATCGTCTGAACAAACGGCCCCCGACCAGAGTGTAATTTCTCGACCGATACTTCACCTTCTGTGCTTCCCTTCGGTCAAGTGGTAGGATGCCTTTTTCCAAGAAGGCCCTGATGGGAGTCATCCAATTGACCCCTTGATGAATTTCCATGCACTGCTTCTTGTCTATCGAAGGTGTCTTTACTTCGGTCAGATAGATGGACCCACTTAGGTTTTGGGTTTCTGCCGAAGCTAACCTCGAGAGGGCGTCTGCCCGACTGTTGTTTTCTCTAGCTACTTGAGTTAACTCGAAAGTTTCAAACAGCAAAGATTGTTCACGTACCTTAAGGGCGTATGCCTTGGTTCGGGGATCTTTTTGCCCATACTCTCCTGAGAACTGTTTTACCACCAACATTGAATCACTGAACGCCCTAATGTGCTTAACTTCCAAATTTCTTGCCAAATCTAGCCCTGCCAAGAGTGCTTCATATTCGGCTTCGTTGTTCGTCAACGGGAAAGTGAACCTGATAGCTTGACAAATCTCGAATCCTTCTGGGCTTGTAAGAATTAGCCCTGCCCCGCACTTTTCCTTGGCGACCGACCCATCGACAAACAACTTCCATTTTCCCGGTGCCTGAATCATTTGTTCTTCAGGAGCTAAGTCATTCGGCCCCGAAAAAGAGCATTCTACCATGAAATCCGCCAATGCTTGGGCTTTGATCGAAGTCCTTGGTGTATACTCCAAATCATGCTCCCCCAGTTCGATCGCCCAAGCAACCACTCTGCCCGATGCCTCTGGTCTTTGCAATATTTTCTTTAACGGCTGATCGGTTACAACTTTGATCGTCCTTCCCTGGAAATAGTGCCTTAGCTTTCTTGCGGCCACTACCAGTCCATAAGCGAACTTCTCTGCATTCGGATATCTTGTTTCTGCATCCTTGAGAATATGAGAAACATAGAACACCGGATGCTGGTTCCCTTCGTGATCTTTGACCAACACCGCTCCAAGTGTTCGGTCGTTCACAGCCAAGTATAGCTGCAATGTCTCCTTCGGGTCGGGTCTCATTAAGAGTGGGGCTTTCACTAAGTACTCTTTAACATCTTCGAATGCTTTCTGGCAGTTTGGCCCCCACTCGAAATTCTTGGACCCCCGAAGCACTTCAAAGAATGGTAGGGCCTTTTCGGCCGATCGGGAGATGAACCTCCTCAGGGCTGCTAGCCGTCCGGTCAGCTTTTGAATGTCCCTGATTGTCTTCGGTGCCTCCATATCAATGACTGCTTTAATCTTCTCCGGGTTGGCTTCAATTCCTCTGGCGCTAACCATGTATCCCAGAAATTTCCCACTATTTACTCCAAACGTACACTTGTTCGGATTGATCCTCATGTTGTTTCTTCTGAGCGTTTCAAAACATTCCCTCAGATCCTCGGCATGATCCCTGAAAAGGGACTTAACAATCATATCGTCCACATAGCACTCCATGTTCCAACTCGATGTTCAGCAGTTGGTGGCTGCCCCCAGCTTCGGTCTCATTTCTTTTCCTCTTTCCGGCTTCGGTCATCTCGATGTCTTTTTCTTTTTCCAAGTCCTCCAACATGATTATTCTGGCGGCTTTCTGATCGCCTCTCATTTCCCCAACTCCATGCTCTGTTGGGAACTTCAACTTCAGATGAGGGATAGAGGACACAGCCTGGAACAGAGATAAGGCTGGCCTTCCCAGAATTCCGTTGTACGGACTATCCACCCGAACGACATAGAACTTTGCTTCCTTCACCACAGTGTATGGCGCTTTTCCCATCATGACAGACAAGGTGATGGTCCCTTCTATCGGCACAGGCTGATTACCGAAGCCATACAAAGGTGCCTCGTGGCATGGTTCTAGCTGTTCGCCTCCCAAATTCATCTTGCAATACGTTCGGTGGTATAGAATGTTGACTGAGCTCCCTTCATCCACCAGCACTTTCCATACCTTGTTTTCCCCGATTACTGGGTTTATAACAAGTGGGTCTTCGTGCGGCCATATCACATCCTCGTAGTCATCTTCGGTGAAAGAGATAGGTAGCGGTTGCTTGGCTGAACTTGACTGGTATAGGTTATAGATCTGTCTGGCATACTTTTTCCTTGCTGTCTTACTGTCCCGATCAAGCACTGTTCCTCCGGAAATTGTTCTGACCTCCCCTCGGTACTTCTCGGAACTTTCCGCTTCCTTCCTTTTCTCCTTGGATTCGAGTTTGTCTCTTAAGTCGCCCACAAATTGGGTCAGTTCCCCATCCTTGATCATCCTTTCAATTAATTTCTTCAAATGATAGCACTCATTGGTGTTATGACCTTTGTCCCGATGGTAGTCACAATATTTGCTGTCGCTTCTTCTATTCTCAGGGGTCTTCAACTTGGGTGGTCTGACAAACCCAGGTTTACCCTTTATCTCATGGAGAATCTTCGAGATAGGTGTGTTTAATGGTGTGAACACAGTACTATCTCTATCTCTTCTTCGTTCGGCTCCTTTGTCGGGCCTCGTATCATTCAACCTGCTCTTAACATCTCCTCGACCCTTTCGGTCGTCTCTTCTGTCATCCCTTCGGTCGTCCCTCCTGTCATACCTATCATTTTTCTTGTACCCCCCAATTGATTCCAATTTTCTTCTAATGGCCTCTCCTCTCACATATATATCATTTAAAGATTTGGGAGGCATATCATAAAGAGAGGATCGAAGCTTCTTACCTTTAACAGGGTCGAGGCCTGCGGCGAGGAATCCAGCCGCCTTGACTTTGTCCAAGTTGGTGACCATACCGGCTTCCTCTTTGAACCTTGCTAAGTAATCACCCAAATCTTCGTTCGGTCCCTGCCTGCAGTGGATCAGGGCTTCTGTATCCTTCTCTCTTCGGCACAAATGTGAGTAGTGCCTCAAGAATTTTTTCTTCACTTGTTCGTACGAGCCTATCGACCTAGGTCTCAATGACCTGTACCACATGGATGCATTCCCCTTTAGGTAGGTCTTGAACATCTTGCAGAGCATCACATCACAGTGCCCCATCACAGTCATAAGTGATTCATATTTCTCACAGTGGTCTTCGGGGTCACCTTTTCCGTTGAATTCGTTCATCTTCGGGAACTGCCTTCCAGGAGGCGGTCGAAACTGTTCAATGTCCTCGGTCACCACTGGCTCGTGGCTGACCTTTCTCTCTCCGAACATGGCCTTCTCGATCCTTCGGATACGATCGTCCGTGTGGGGGCCCTCTTCCTCCTAGTCGGAGGAATAAACTACCTTTGACCGGGTCCTCCTCGAGTATGATTCAGAGTCCCCCGACTCATCTTCATCATTTCTGGTTCTTGGCCTCTTATCTCTTCTGTCGTCCACCTCCGTGTCTTCGGCTTCTAGAGCCTCGCGGAGGGTCCTTTCCTGTAGCTCGATCTCCTCCCTTTGGAGCTTTAGGGCTTCTAGCCTTAAACGGTCAGCCTCCCTCTTTTTGGCCAGACGTTCGGCCTCCTTGCTGCTCTTCTCCTTTTCTATTTCTTTCCGTTTCCCCTTGGCTTTTTGTTCCTCTCGCCACTTCATCAGAATTTCCCTTTGTTCTTCGGGAGACGGTATGTCTCCCTCTTCGTCGAAAATCAAAAGCCTTGGGGTGATGGGAGGAGTGGTGCGAGTATTTCCGGCTATAGTGCTATCGTCAGCTGTTGGTATCTCGGTTTCATTCGCCATTATTAACTGTATAATTCAACACAAACGCAACTCTACGTTCCCACAGACGGCGCCAAATGTTACGACTGTATTTCGCCGGACCTTGGTTCGGTCGGACCTGCAAATGAGAAGAATGCGAGGGTTTGGCCCCCCGATTCACCTCCGGTGTGAGAATAAGTTAGTCGGTTTTTGGTAAGGTAATTTAGAACGTAGAGTGTTTGTGTTGTGTGTAATTGTCTGTGAAATGAAAGGAAGAACCTGACTAATATTCATCTCCTTCCGGGCGGTTATCCGAATAGTGGGCATCGTGTGCCGACGTGTCCCACGTTCTCGGGAGTTGGAACCATACGACCGTTATCGGCAACTGGACCAGACGAATATGGGCCTCTGTTCGGGCTTGAGGCATTGAAATATCGGTTCGGCCCATAAAGGAGATGGGCCTCTAACACTTTGATTTGCTTAAATCTCTATTATAAATAACAAAGAAAATGTAAAAAAACACACAAAACACTCTCCTGTTAATAAAATTAAAAAAACACGCACATACACACCACTCCTCTCGATCAAAACTCTCGGATAAATCTTTGCTTACCCGAGAATGTTTTTAGGTAGATAAAATATTAATTAAATTTATTTTTAGTTGAACTAAAATTATGGCTAAAAAATAGGGTTGAACCAAACTACCAAACTACCAATTATTACCTAGTTTACATAGGATTAAAGACAATAACGGAATTTATTTGATTTGTTTTATATTATAAATAATTTAAAATTAAATAATTAGAGTGAAAACCAAAACTTAGGAGAAAACCAAAACTTTCAATGTTTCGGTTTTAATATAATAGTATAGATAGATAGTATAGATTATTTAGTATCCGATTATCAGGTTTGTTTAAATTCAACCTACAAATATTATATTTATTATGTCACTCATGAGTATCAAACTTATGACCAACGGGCAACGACTTATTATCTCTTCTATCCTTCTTAAATAACTGGATATAATATTATAAGTAAATTAAAAAAATTAAAAATAATTCATGCTTTTGCACGAGTTAAATTTTTTGAAAAGTAAAGTAATGCAAAACATATAACACGTCAAAATCGAAGAAAAAACAAAAAGGAACGAACTTGTTATTTTAATTAAATATTTTAATATAATTAAGATTATCCTAGAATTACACCTACTCGCACTATGCTACCACTGTCGCGCTGTACACCATAATCACCGATGTAGCCAAAGATGGAACTTATAAATTGCAACTCACGTTATCTAAAGCTTTTACGTCCTTTGGTGCCTTCTTTTTTTGTTTTACTTTTTCAGTTTTCAACACATTGACGGCTAAACTCATATATTTCTTTTTTTTTTTGCTAAACACATATATTTCATTTTTTACATGATTCGAACACTCGATCTTTCACGAAGGAAGATACAAAGGAGATACTTATTGTCCACATTTTGTTTTTAACATGATTTAAACACCTCTAGAAATAAATGGGATATGGAAGAAATACTTTTATATCACATAATTCGAGGAGCAAGGAGCAAGAAAGATACAGAGGAAATACTCTTTAGCATCTTTGGCATATAATTAAACCTCTTTAAAATAAAAATATTACTTTATCAAGTTTATAACTTTATCGAGAGTAAAAATATACTATCTTCATTCTGTCGGGACCGGAAAAAAGTATTACTATAACGAGATTATTACCAAAATCTGTTAAAGAAATTATGGTATCTATATGTACAAACATGACATATGACTAGGGCTGTCAATGGATCGGATCTGGATCGGATCAGGCATGATCCATATCCGGATCCATTTAATTTTACCGGATTCGGATTCGGATCGGATCATAGCCGGATTTTTTTCAACAAGATCCATATCCGGATCCGTTAGGATCACGGATTATCGGATCGGAGCTCTGGTTCGGTTGATTGGCACTCCTGTAAGCGCATCTTGCATACAAATTCTGGGGGTCCCAAGTCCTGCATCCAGATCCATTTATATGTAAAGAAAAAAAAATCTTTAATTTAATTCAACAATTTACGAATAATCATATCAATATTTTGAAATGTAAAGTACACAAATAAAATATTACAAGACTTTATAAATTCGAGAAACCTAGAACATTGCAATACATTTAAAAAATTACAAATATTTGTAATAATAAATTACATTTAGAAATTACACAAACAAATAAATCCAGATTATCCAGTGACAAAGATCTCAAACAGAGGACACTGGAGCTGGATAGCATGTGCATTCTGCACGACCAGGAGCATCCAACAAATTACGATAGCAGTTTAACAACATATATATAAAATCGGATTGGATTTTTTTTTAATTTTTATATATAAATATATATAAAATAAATTATATATATATATATATATAATCGGATCGGATTTTTAACGGATCGGATCGTATCAAATCCATATCCGCTCCATTAGCTTTCGGATTTTTTCCGTATCGGATTTTTTTTCGAATCGGATTTTTTTTAATATAATCCATATCCGCTCCATTAGCCTTTGGATCGGATCGGATCGGATATCCGATCCATTGACAGCCCTACATATGACTACCGAATACTCCTAAAAGCATAATGGTAGATTACTAATGAAAAATTAGTTACCTTCATAATTACTTGAGCTTACGGCCTGTCTTCCTATTTAAAAAATGAGGCTAGCACCTTGCACGCACTGCACTGCCTAAATTCAAGCACAACTACAGGTGTATATAATGTATTACATCACTCTATCTAATTTTCATAGCGGTAAAAAAAGATGTAACCATTATGAATCTCTCAGACGTGCAGGAAGAGCAGCTTCCCCGCTAAATTATGAACTTTGATGAACTTCTACGCATTTTGAAAGAACTATCTAAAGAATAAACATAAGTGGAAACTTAATATATGATAAACCTATGTTTCGAATAATGGACTTGTAAAGAACAATTTAGGTATGTATTCAGTTGCAGATTGTAACATACAAACTGAATCCATCAGCCAGGTACAAATTTCCTACTTTCCCAACAAGCATTTTTCTCTTTCTAATGCAAGGAAGAACTCAACTTACAAGGGTACAAAGAAGCTGCTCAACGGCTTTGCTGTTGAACCGTCATTGGTGAACATGTGCTCTGGAAATAGCCAGAAGCCACCTCGGATCAACATGAAGCTCAGTTGTTTTCTGCTTAAAATACATGCAAAACTTCAAGTGTACATTCATAGAAGGCAAGCTCTTGCCGAGCTCTGCTCGACTTGCAAAATGGTGTCGCATGTATTTGTATTGCTTTATGAGCCTGATCCTTGAGCTTTCGTAATACAATTACTGATAAAAGAGAAACCAGGTAATCCGAAAAACGACTGGTCTTAAAAGTTACTTGTAATCCATTTCCAATGCCTTTTTAAAACATGTGAAAATATCAGAAACTCTATGACTTTGTTGGTACAATGTTACAGTCTTGACAGCAGGCAGCGGTTAAAGCTGAAGCCAACCAGCAACAAGCACCAAAGTACAAGCGACTTCAATAAAACAGATCAGAGGACGTATTAAATTTCATTGCATGGGATACGCATTCTTCGGGAATCTCGAAGAAGGGACTCTTGGCGAAAATCTTGGAAACTCGGGCCTAAATCTTTTTGTAGGCATCCCTTGCAATAACCTGGTGATTAAGAAAGAACAAGACATTTAAAATTATTCCACAGTTTCCACGAATTTCTGTTCTATCTTAAAAGATAAGTATCTTAAATGTATTACTAATTACAAGATTTACTATTTTAAAATTTTCAAATAAACCATGTCAACTTTTATAATTATAAATTTCCTTAAGTTGAGTGATTTAAATTAGATGTACATCTAGTGACTTGAAGAAGAAATAAGAGATAAACGTTTTTTTAAGGAATTGCAATGTCAAACATGATATTGACCTAGTAATAGTTCCATCATTAATCAGATTTTCTTATCATGCAGGACGCTAAGAGTCTATACCAAACGACAACTATCCTTTTTTTTCCATATACCCCTATGGCCCTACCCCAAACATTTATGTGCACTGTTCTACACTACCAAATACACCACGGTTACATCTTTTTAGCATTTATTATAATGATAGAAGCCAGTGTTAGCACCAGGAAGAGCACTCACCTTGGAGAACCCTGACGTTTGTACGAAAATTGACCATTCATTGATCTCAAACTTCCAAGAGCTTTATCAGCAGCCTAAAGAAACATATTCATGTTCTCAGATACAAGAGTTTGATTTGCTATATCACAATTTTTATCAGGACAGGATAATATGGAGGTACCTGCAGCTTAGCCTCATCCCATGTTAACCCCGATCCCTTGCCTAGCACCTGTCCATCTACTTCAACCTAAAACATTAACAACCAAAAAGATCTTGAGAAACGGAAGACGAAACAAACTGACCAACAAGGTATTTAATTAAGGTTTGCTACTGAATGCTAATGTACTTCCTGAAATGCCAAAAGAAAGAGCAATCTGGTTTAAGTAGTCATCCTTGAAGTTCAGAGTCAAGAATGCTTCATAAAACAGTAATGGACTCTGCATGTCTAGCTACGATAACTGATTGATATCGAACTTGGGTGCCAAATTATCTTAAAGATGAAGGAGGACCTAAATAAACTAGGAGGAGTAGAAACAAACCAAGAACATGCAACTCCATCAGTACACACAAGTTATTTCAATTACATGGAGATAATACAAAAAAGCACTTAGGATAGAAAAGCAAGTCTCATAAAACATTTCATACACCCAGGATGTTAAATTATATAAAGCGGACTGAAATGGAAAGGTTGGATAGGGGGAAGGAGATGGCACCGACTTTAACTCAAAACTGAAAACATATTGTTCACAATAAAGGTTTCTTATTAGTGAACTGTGGACTAGGTATATATATAATCAAAACCAGATAAATCAAACATCCTATCTTGCTAACCTGTGCATGAACTTCATTATGTTGGCCCATATTAGTAGAAAATTGTGGCTGAGGATGAAACGAAAAAGCAAGACCTTCCATCATGCACTGAGAATCAAAAATACAAATCCATCACACCATAAGCAAATTTATATTTAATTGGCAACATATCACATAAAATACGAAAATCTGGATAAGATCGTACTAATTCTTTAAGCTCAGAGACTGAACCCATTAAATTCTTAGAGCCCTCCAACCTTGGATCCATCACCCTGGATGGTCCTAGCCCATATTGAAATGCCGGAGACTCCTCTTGCAATGGCTGATTTCCAAAAGAATTTACATCTCCGATAAAACCATTTCCATTGGCACTAGGGAATCTATTATTATCCTCATGCACAGGGCCACCGTTAGGGTTAAGATGTGATATATATTTATCTGCAAAAGCATAATATATGATAGTGAGAATAGAGCAGAGCAAGCCCAGAAACAAAAAACAAAACTGGGAAGCCAAAGAATTACGGCAGGTCACTATGAAGTTTCAATTCAATCTCAGATTGAATTTGGCTTGATCGAAATTTTGACTAGAAAGGAAAAGAATGGTCAAAGCACGTCACCGGTTTACAATCATTTTGTTCAATTTTTTCTTTATATACTAGCATTATTTATATTCTACCCAATCAACAGATAGATATATAAGTACAAACTCTTTGCCAGTAGATAACAGATACTTCCTTAGATTTATTAAGATTATTTCTTCAAGAGAACCGTAATTCAAATATTCTAGGCGCAATGCGCAATGCGCAAGCGAGTTGTTTAATGGGTGTGTGTGCGCAATTACACAGATTTAATTGGTAAATCAAGTTTTGATGTTTAAATGCAACTTATAAGAGGGATTTGCATCATAACTTTAACACTTAAACTTATTAATTTAGCAACTAACTAGCTTTTATTGGACAGGGCAGCAACGTCGTCAATATTTACTATTACACATACATACTGTATAGATTATAACAATTGATTAATGCAGCATATTTTAGCTTTTTTTGAAATTAAAAAATTTATGTATCTGACAATGAAAACCATTTATTCTGGGAGTAAATATATTGCCAAAAAAACTTAATATCCAGTAAATTCAAGATTAATAATCATCAGGTTTAATTCTTATGGTGAGGAAAGTGTATATTTAGAAAAAACAGAAATGTTATTCATAATAAGTATTCCAAGTTTCAAACCAATAATAACATAACAATTTCCCCCCTCCTGAACAATCGAAAGCACAGTTGGGGTTCAAATGCCTTGTTGGATACATCCTTAAACCCGTAGAGAAGATTAAAATTCTGTGTGGTCCCTTGTTCCTTACTTAAAAAAAAAAAAAAAAAAACTATTTAACATATCAACAAAACTTTTTATCTCCATATTACAACTGCTGTTTCTTCACTAGAAGACGATTCTTAATCCCAATTAGTTTGGTTATGCTTGCAAATATGAAGATCAAAGGGGAGGAACTTGACAGAGTATTACTAGTAGCATAAATGAACCGGATCAATTAAAACTAATCCACCAATTGATTAATGTGCAAGATCAAATATGCACCAACACGTGTCGGAAAAAATACAACAATAAAATCCTTACTAGCCAAATTGAGAAGTGATTCCTCAGCAGCTTGTCGTTGAGCTTCCTTTCTTGTTTTACCAATTGCCGTACCTACTTTCTCTCCTGCAAACCAGACCTGCAATATACAATATACTATCACGCCTTACCGTACAGCCATATATATGCAAACCAAAGTCATGCTGAAAACCTATTGAATACTAATACTCCAAAGTCCAAACATAAGGAGGGAAACATCTTTATGTCTGTCTCTGCATAGATTGTAGAGATGTGGAAAAGTAACATGTTCTTTTTTTATTTGTCATAATTGCTAAATTATTTACAGAAGTTAATAGCTGCAGAAAGAATGCAATCATTACCTCAACCTGGAACTGCAGTGCTATGCTTGGAACCAAAGCTGACCTAAACTCCACCTTTACACATAAGAAACAGGCAAGAAGCGCAATTAAAAGGAGAAGTAAATGGAATACAAAAAAACATAATTAATTACTTTCTACAACATTCAGTAATGGCATATAATCACGACATATAGAAATAAAGGGGACAATATAATCGTAATATACCTTGGTTCTGCACTTAGAAGCAATATCTTGTAATGCTTTCACTGGATTTCCTGCAGATTTTTCAATTCGTCCATGTTCAGAATCAAGATGCCTATTGCTGGAAGATGATCGAGCCAGGGAAACCTCTTCACCTTCACAATAAAATGCAAACAATATTGATGTATTATAGTAGATATTCACTAGGGGTTTAGTAGCATTACTTGAGAATCTTAATTACTTGCTATCTTGTATTTATAATGACTTGGTTTATATACTTAAATTTTGGGGTATATGCATGCTAATATATAGTACAAAACATCATGTTCATCTTCTAGTCAGAGGAAGTGCTTCCGTACATGGAAATAAGGATCAACTAGTACAGATAAAAAAGGAACAAAAAAAATATTTTTAACAGGATCAAGAAAAAATAATCAGTGTTTATACCAAATAATCTACAAGCACACAAACTTTCTTTCTACAAACATGTTATATATAGTTCACAATAATATTGAAATACCAACAACAGCTCGATATTACTACTAGACACATGCAAACGTACCTAAATTCATGTATGAGACAGGTCTTAGTTCTATTACAAGCATCTTATGTACAAGCAAAGTGATTTTGGTGGCGCTTGAGCAGAATTGAACTTGAAGTAAATATTTTTATTAAACTAACTTGTCATATATAAAATTAACATTACAAAATTCGAAAGCCTCCAAAACTGAAACCATTGAAATAAAATTAAAAGTACTCCTAAAGAATTATAAGCGTTCTATTACAGAGAATTTATGTTATCTTCATTGGCATAAAGTGACAAGTGTACCTGGAAATGAAGGGTAAGTGGACAATGTTGGACTTGGTCTCAAACGTTCATCTCTTAGAGCCTGCAATTCAACAAAAATTAACAAGGCCTAAATAACTTTTAAGTAGTTACTCAGCTGTAAAAGCGCATATATCAAAAAATTTATCACCTCTTTAGGCATCATCTGACCCTCATTATTAAATACCATATCAGATGGTGTTGAGCTGTCCATCTTATGGACAAAGGGAGGATGACGAGGCTGCTGCTTGTCAACAAGTGGCAGCTCTAGTTGTAAAGGAAATTCCTTGGGTTGTACTGGCAACGGTGGGTTCAGTTGTCTTGGGCTCATCTTTTCCTCAACTGGAAACCAATTTCCACGTCCTTGAACTGGTGGAACAGAAGCTTGCAATGAAGGTGGTCTGACAGGAAACTTAGGCTCAACAGGGGGATCTCGTATGTCTTGACCATGCTGCAATATAAGAAGTCTTCTCCTTGTATCAGGATCCAGCTCAGATTCTGGAACTTCACCCTCTTCTCTAGCAGGAGAATGTTGTAAGTTCATTTCTGAAAGCCCAACTTGGTTCACAGGTTTAAGTATTGAAGTCACTTGTGGCAACGATTTGGTGGGAACAGGCATAACTTGCCCTAGCATTGTTGGCGCAGGATTCATAACAGGATGATAAACCACATGAGGAACAAGCCTGGGATCTGCAGTAGTGGCTATTGGAAGGACTTCAGGGGAAGCTAAAGTTTCATCCTGGAGCCCCAATTAGAAAAAAAGTTGTTGGAAGTCGATTATTAATCTAGTACAGTTTCACCAAATTAAGACAAGTACAACTTACAAATCATAAGCAACTTAAAGCAAAAGAATAAACTTGTGCCACAGCAAGATTCAAAATGTTCCCAAATGTGACAATTTCGTTGCCTACTATTAACCCAGAAAATTTATGTAAAACATGTATCATTAGGTTAGACTACAACCACGTACATAATGAATAATCATATCAAGACATGGTACCTTTAATCTTCTTTCCACTTCAATATCTGCCATGCCATCAAAAGAAAGTGAATCTTTATTCCCATTCAAAGCCGAGGCATCATCCTGAAAAGCAAGCAGGTGTCCTCAATTGCAAAAGATTCTATGCTTATGTCCACAAAATAATGTACTGTTAATGTAATCATATGACAAACAACAATGCTTTATTTTGTAAGTTCATTAAAATATGAGAGCAGTTTGAAAGCACTGACCTCTGAGATCAAATAGTTGCTCACGTCAGGAGGTAAAGGGATATCTTTAACATCATCCTCAAACTTGACCTCTTGAATACTTTGTAATATACCCTCGTCGAAGTCTCTGAGTACAGTAAAACAAACAGTATTGGTCATGACAGACAACTATGTACATTAACATGTTCCATTCACAAAAGAACCCAATTTCACCCTTCGCTTCCACAAATGCCGATATTCGAAATAGAATAAAGTAACAGAAAGATGTGCACATATATATAAACAAATCCTTATTAATAAATTTTAAATTAATGGTGTGTTAGACTTTAAATATAAATCCTTTTGTATTCCTATATCCTTACTTGAAGAAGCCACCTCTAACATTGCAAGCAACATTTCTTGCAACACACAAGACAGGCACCGCATTGTTGGCCTACCAAAAAAAAAGGGTTGCATGAGGTGCATGACACAACTAAGGTATAGCAAAAAAATAGCCACATTATACAGGACAACAATTTTTTTACAGACAACAAATTTGCACAGCTATATGGATTGGAAAAAAAAAGTCCAATACACATGGCTAGTACCTCAGCTTGTGGAGCATAATATGGAGCAAAAGCAGGCACAACGTGGACACGAGGTTGATCTTTCTCATCCCACACTTTTAGACGATCATCAATAACCAATGCCAGGTTAGGGTTGCAGTTCCCATTTTGGAACACATTGAACAATGATTTTTTCAAACCTGTTAAGTGCAGAAAGTAAGTTGTAGGGAATCTGAATCTACTTCGCAAGAAAGCAATCACACATGATGTTGAATACTCACTAAAATCTACTTTGGGGACAACAGAAACAACTGTGGACGAATTGGAAGGATGAAACTAGGGGAATAAATAATATCAATTAAATAACATAAACAGCCAAGGTATGAGTTTATCTTTACTTACCAGGTTTGACACAGACAATGCGATCTAATATCTCCTTTGTGTTTATCAACTTTGACTCTGGGTCAAGAAGCCTCCACATTTCTAAAGCATAGTCCCTTTCAGCCATGGTGCAAACAAAAACTTCAAAACGCTTACGACCTCTTGCAATCAAGTAACTTCTAAGATCCTCCCACGCAGGTCTCAATCTCACAAGGACACTTGTATCACGTATCTATACAAAAGAAAATATATAGCATAAAGTAAAGGTATCTGGTATGACAAATACATTACTTCTATCAAAAGATGCAGGACATATTCTCATTATTGACCAGCAAGGAAATCATTATACAACATCCATAGCTCTCAATAAAGATAAGATAACAGGTAATAGGAGGTGGTAGTTTAAAATGTTAACAGAAAACAAGTTACTATTTGAGTCAATCACACTACTAATACGATATGACATACTCACCAGTGGATTGATACGAGTCAGGATAACATTTTTGTCTTGTAAACGTATAATTGGGCGAACAATCGGTGGATGACTCTCAGACAATGCCTGGATAACCTCGGGTTGAGTTTTGATCACCTTACCATTTTCGACTACCTGATCGTTCTCTGCATACTGCTTCAGTACAAATTTGTCCTCTTGATACCGCTTAATTTCTGCGAGCATACCAGACACCCGCTGTGGATCAGAATCAGAGTTTATCTTTCTCTGCAAAGCTTCAATCCGGTCCTCGAATGACCGCATCGTGTTAGCAACAATGAGCGTCTCATCAAGGTCAAATACGATGCCAAGACATCTAAGATTCAACATGACAACACAAGAGTCGTATAGTCCACTTGTGACCTTGAAGCCCCAGAAACAAGGGCATTGCTTGTCATTCTTCCGAGAAAGCATTGCAACCAGATGGAGCTCGGTATCACCGAGTGGCATCACAGCAGTCTGTGTCACAAAATTAAAACAAAAAACGGGTTAATGAAGGAGTTAACGCCCATGTGTTCATAAAAACATATAAATTTAATTGCAAGGAAAACAAATCTTCTGGCAAGCCCAAAAGAACAAACTTATCACAGATTCACAAAGACTGGTTCTTCAAACACTTTCTGGGTAGATCTAAAATTCTAAACCAGTTAATACAAAAAGACTTGCATAAAGATTAAAACCTGTTCTTATAACTTTCTGGGTGGATCTTAAATCATAAATGATCATACTTATTGTACTTTGGAACTCTCTGGGTAGATCTTAAATTATAATCCAATCCCCAGAAACTACTTACTACATATTCATTAAATCAATTCTTGTAATTTTCTTGATAGATCTTGAATTGTCAACTAATACAAACAAAGTAATTAACACAGATTTCATTAAATCAATTCTCCAAATTTTCTGGGAAGATCTTGAATGGTCAAGATCTTTGAATGGTCAACTAGCACAAACAAAACAATTTATACAGATTCATACAAATGGTTCTCGAAACTTTCCGGGCAGATCTTGAATTACAATCCAGTCCATAAAAAAAATCCAAGTTTTATTAATCCAAGTCCAGTGTTCATTTCTGTCCAAAAGTCCATCTGGGTAACTTGTAAATACAGTCCCAAAGTTCAAGATTCAAGTTTTAATGTTAAAAATGATGATTTTTCAATTTTAAAAATCTGGGTTTTAAGTATATATGATACCTTGTTCTCCCTGAGACATGTAGAGTGCATAAGATTGAGCTGTGAGTAAAGAAACTGCGACTTGCACTCCAATTTGAAGCAAACCCCATTGTTAGATATGCTATGAAGAACAGCAAGTGGTGTGCATCTTTCACTTTGATTTGATAAATGACTAATCTTTATCTCCTCCAAAACGACATCGTTCTGTCCCACATACACAGCATCTACTTCTCCAATAAGTTTATCTCCTTGATACACAACAACTGGTGATGATGAATTATACATGATTGATGATGAATCTATAGATATTCAGACACCCTTTTTCTTGATTTGTAAGTATATGTTTGTTTTCAGTCTAGAATCAAAGTCAAAATCACATAAAAATTCAATCTTGCCTTTAACTTTGTGTATGCATATATATCAATACACACACAGTTATGTATATGAGATGTGTGATTTTCTTGAATTAACAACCAAGATTAGGCTTTTGTGAGAAACCCTTTTTAGATCTGATGAAAAAAAGGTGATTTTAAGATTCAATTATAATATATATGTGTCTATATGTATGTATATGTGTATGTAAAAATCTAGGGTTTGTTCCGATCAAGGTACAGAGAACCCTAGATGCAGAAGGTGATGTCAAATTTGTTATCTCTCTCCTAAATCTCTCTGTTTCTCTCTCTTGAATTTGGTGGAGATGAGTACAATATAATAAAATAATAGTATCGTGGGAGTATTTTGATTGTAAAATGAGGTGGCTTTTTCGGTTTTGGTTGTGCAACGTATGGTTTTATGTACTCCCTCTGTCCCAGTGAATAATACTCCCTCTGTCCCAACCAATTGTTTACACTAATCTTTTTGGGATGTCCCAACCAATTCTTTACGTTTCCTAAAATAGTAAGTTTTAACACTATTATACTCACTACTTCACTTATTTTAACAATACTTTACACTATTACACCCACTACTTCACTTATCCTTTATTATCAAACCTGAGTCTACCACACCATCCAGTTAATTAATCACGTACCCAGTTAACCAATCAGAAAACTATGAATTATTTTAGAACCAATCATAGATCACTTCTAAATCATGGACCAATCAAATTAAAACAAATTTGTTTCCTTATATAATTTAACTTGCTATCTTTTAACCAAGGTTAAACCCATCAATCATTCTAAATATATTTAAAATTTAAATCATGGACCAATCAAATTAAAACAAATCTGTTTCCTTATATAATTTAACTTGCTATCTTCTAACCAAGGTTAAACCCATCAATCATTCTAAATATATTTAAAATTGAATTATAATCCTAAATAGAATTACAAATAGAATCATAATATTATTAAAATTATTAAAATAGAAATCAAACCTGAGTCTACCACACCTATAATATTATATTAAAATTTTTTCTTATTTACCATTCTCATTCTATTATACTAACTATGGTTAGTTAACAATTCTAATTTAAATAGAGTAACTTACTTGATTTAACATATCCATATATTTTATTTTGTTAATGTTAAAAAATAATTATAATAAATTAATATTATAAATCAAAATCAATCAGGATTATACAAATTTAAATATGCAAAACTTTGAATTATTTTAGTACCAATCAAAGGTCATTCCTAAATTTTAGACCAATCATATTATATTAAAAAAAAATTATTTACCATTCTCATTCCATTATACTAACTATGGTTAGTTAACAATTCAAATTTAAATAGAGTAACTTACTTGATTTAACATATCCGTATATTTTATTTTTTTAATATAAAAAAATAATTATAATAAATTAATATTTTAAATCAAAACCAATCAGGATTATATAAATATATAATATGAAGCAATTTTCGCAATATTAATTTTTCACACTTTGAATTATAGTTAATCGTAATAACATTATTATATATTACGGATTAATTTTCATAAATATATATAAGAGCCAGTCAAAATTAACCACTAAAATTAAATTAATCATAGCATTCTCATCCTAATTTACTTATCGTGGTTACTTAACCTTCAAAATTTAAGTTATATAAACTTTTAAATTAATCAATTATTAAAAAAGGCTAAATTCAACCAATTTAAATATTAAAAATGAAATTTAAACCAGTTATCATTAAAATTTTACTTATAGTTATTTTTCAAGAATTAATGGGACAAATAAATTGACTTGACGATATTTTTGAATTTTTCAAGATACTAAATATACTCTCAAATAGTATTAGACATTATATTTGGTGTATAAATTATCAATCCAAAAAAAAAAAATCATTAAAGAATCAATAAAAATATTGTTAGTGAATATTTATATAGCAAATTGGTTAATTGAGCGCAAAAATTCTAAAAAATCATTTTTTTTATTTCATAGCAAATTGGTCAATTCAGCGCAAAAATTCTAATAAATCATTATATTTGCTATGGTTAATTATTTATCAACAAAAGGGCATATATTATCATCCACACAAATAATCATTCAAATTTTCTTTTAAATCACTAATTTTTTTTAGGTAAATGATTTATCAATAAAATGTCATACATCTACAAAAATAATCAAGATTGGACAACACATATTAAAATAAAATAGATCGTATCAAGGTAACAAGGTTTCCTTAATCCAAACTACAATCGTTGATCAGATCTTAAATCAAGGTAACATATTCTCAAAATATAAAGAACAAAACCCAATATATTGATAGACAAAATCCACTAACGGGATACTAGACTCTCAATAAAGAGATATATTTATTGAAAAACGAAGTAAAATCAAGGAAAATAAACAGGATTTATCATTCACAAGGAGAAGGTGCAAAATCCAATATATCAGTTGATAAAACCCACCAACGTGGTAATAGACTCTCAATAAAGAGAGATATTTATTGAAAAACAAAGCAAAATCATAGAAAACAATAAAAATGGGCTTATCATCAACCAAAATGCAGATATCAACCCATAAACTTTGGGTTTACTATTTTTTAGGAGAGGATGAGATAGAATGACGGCTACAACAATCGTTTAAAAATCAATATTATTGATAACTAGATAGGTCGATACATATAAAATTATATATTATTTCTAATAAAAGGTGCTCATTTTAATTTTGTATTCTTCAATTCAAGTAATAATATTTAATTCTCATATCCTAATCTAAGAACAGACATATCGAATTTTGCTTGGTTGGTTAATAATATTTATTTTTAATATCAACAAAATCTTAAAAATAGGTAAAAAAAATTAATAACTTGGTAGATAGATTCTAATCAAACAGAGGTATTTATTAACAATAAACAAAATTAAAGAAAAGGGCTTCATTTTTATGTACTCCACTTTTAGTTTTATTTTGTAGTAATTCAATGTTATTTTCAATTATATAGTAACATATAACTTGGGCAGAGAGTAACATTACATGTAATTGTCATATTTTTTTCATTTTGCGAATTATTTTCGTTTCGTGTACAAAAATAAAAAATGCGTAGTTTAGTAGCATTTTTTGTTCAAATTATGGGTATACAAAATAATTTCATGTCATTTTCATGCAAAACCCAAAATACACAAGGTATAAATGTATATAACACGAACGATTTTCCAGATCTACGTAAACTCTTTCTTTTAATATATGTCAGTCAAATATACTCATTGTTAAATAAAAATTAATTTCATGTTTTTGAACTCGACAATTAAATTACAAGGACAAATATATAATAATGTGATTATGTGTTTATATATTACACATTTGATTTTAGTTTCATGTACAGTTTTCTATTTTAACATGTTAATCAAATAGAAAAAAGATAGGTGATACTCATTTTCAAATATTTTATTTTACGTGTTTGGATGACAACGGGTTGGGTTTGATCCGAATTTTGTAAAATTCAAACCCACATCCAAATATTTTTGGGTTTTAAAAATAAATCCAAATCCAAAATTCAATATCTAAAACCAAATTCGTCGGATTTCGGATTAGATTTGACTTTTTTGGGTATCCAAAATTAGTAATAATGTAGTCAAAATTAAAATAATTGTTACACGCAAACAATATTAAGTATATTTATACAAAAATTAAAAAGTAAAATGATTAACTTAAGTAGTCAAAATATAACATATTATACGAATTAATATACTAAGTAAAATTTAAAATACGTTAAAAAAATAATTCTTTTTATACATAGAAATGAAAAATTAATGTAAACAAAATTACATCTTGAATATATCAATAAAATTAGATATTGAGAAATATAAGTTCTAATTACTAAATTAGTATTGACTATTTCTAATGAAATATTTGAAAAAAAATAAACAAAATAATATGTCTTACATCTAAAATATTACATGAAATAATTTCAAATTAATGTATTATATTACATATGTATAGGATTTCGATAGTGTATTGGGTTTCAGATTTTGGATAGGCTATCGGTTCAGTACAACTTAAATCCAAATGCAAATCGAAACTATTTTGATTTTAAAATTTATATCCAAACCTGAATCCAAAAATTCGGGTTTGGGTTCGAATGGGGTACCATCATATCGAATTAATTTCCCTTCCTTATTAATGCGTAAAAGAAAACTAATATTTAATATACCATATTCTCATAGAAAAGAATAAAAAAATTCAACATACAAATTCCCAAACTAAATATGCACATTTAAAGTTGTCATTAAAAACAAACTGACCATAAACTCTAACAGATATATCTTACTCAAATAACGGGATGTATTGGATTTATTTGGTTAATTGATAATGTTTATTTTGCTATAGTACTAAATCAAATAACTAATAAAAGAACATAAAATTTGTAAAAAAGATATGGAACAAACACATAGGAAACTTAAAATATGGATAAAAAACTTATGAGCTTGGTTGAAATATTCTAAAAAATGAGAGAAATCAAATGTAAAATAAAATTAAGAAAAAACAATAAAGAGAGGTTTGGAATGTTTGAGGTGGGATGTGAATGGTATGATAATTGTTTGATAATATTGATATTAATGCAATTGGTATAAATTGACGATAATTTATACTTAAATTTTAATGAAATTATCTTTTTTTTTTTATAAATAATGAATAATATTATGTTTATATTAATTAATTAATAAATTTTATCATTCGGTGCGTAGCACGGGTAGAACACTAACCAATCAAAATATGATAACTAACTTTTTGAGATTTTTTTAGGGACCTCTAGAATTACTCCAGAAAATTGGTCATTTCCTATTTTATTTTCATTTATAGAATGAAAAATATGTATTTGATTTATTTTTTCTATTAGTACTAATTAAGTTTTTACTGTTTTCAACGCCTGATTCTCAAACATGATTATATTGAACCGAACTTTCCGTAAAAATAACATAATTTAAAGTTTTTATCATATATCAAATGAATGTGTTTTGATATTAATCGTTTTTTATATAAACAAATTTTCAATTTTTTTAACACGCATCCATACAATTATACATAATTTGAGAAAAGTTACTTAGAGATGCATATTGGGTTCGCTACACTCAAAACAAAATTTAACAAAATAATTTATTTTTTAATATACTATATATTTTTGTAACTATTTTAAAATTTTAAAATTGTGTTTTCGGTGCGTAGCACGGGTAAAATGCTAGTTTTAACAATACTTTACACTATTACACCCACTACTTCACTTATTTTAACCATAAAATTACTATTACACCCACTACTTCACTTATTTTAATTGGATACCTTGGTCTCCGTGCTAAAAGCAAACGTAAACAAACACTTGGGACGGAGGGAGTATACACTGGGTTTGAACACGGAGACCAAGAAAATGTATAAATAATGAGTAAAGTTGGGTGAAAAGTGGGTAAAGTGGTGGGACCTATCAATAGTTAATACTCCCTCCGTTTCAATTTGTGTGTCCTGTTTTGATTTTGGACACTGTTTATTATAAATGATTGACTACTAGTTTACCCATAATCTATAAGACCAAATATAGTCATGAGTGATCTTGTTGGATTCGTATTTATGAGTACTTTAATACAGTGAAATTTTTATATTTAATACTAATACGAAATTGAAGATATTAATGATTAAAAATGTGTGTTGACAAACGTGTCCAGAAGAAACAAGACACACAAATTGAAACGGAGGGAGTAATAAATTTGAGATAGTGGAGGAAAGTAGTGGGTGTAATAGTGTTTTATATTATAGATTTGAGATAATGGAGGAAAGTTAGTGGGTGTAATAGTGTTTTTTATTATTAAAACTTTACTATTTTTGGAATGTATAGAAATGATGGGACACCTCAAAATAGTAAGTGTATAGAAATGAATGGTACGGAGGGAGTATACCCTTTATCTTTTTGTCTTGTAACGTTTCATGTGATGTAAGAGATTGGAGAGCATGAAGGAGTAAATCTGGAAAATAATAAGATGAAGAAGAGGAATAATGGATAATGAAAATTGATTATAATATTTTTTATTGAGATTTGATTTCTTGGATTATTATTTTTATGTAAACAAATAACTTCTAGAAGAAAATAAGAATATTGGTAAAAATCGGTAATCGGTATGAATCGGTCGAGGTACCGATTTAAGATTAATCGGATAATTGGAACTGTTATAGGGAGAATATTGTATAACAATATTTTGGAGGTTGCTGGATTTATGGAGCAAAATACGGATATTCTGCTAAGAACGAAGAACACGGAGGAGATTTGTAACTGTTTATGGCTGATCTTGTCTATTGATATTCAGTGGTGAACTATTTCTCATCCTTTACAAGATGCATACGTACCCTATTTATAGGGATCAAGCCATACGTAGTTCTCTTAGAGAAGAAGTTATCTAGACGGTCTAGGGTTTCTATGGGCTCGACTTGGCCCAAATCCACTAGACGTCTCCTTCGGTTGATATATTTTACCCATTTATACTACACATGACCCATAGCTCATTTAAAGGTTGCCTATGGCTAGCACATGCTTAAATCAACTGGCCTCGCTAACGGGCGAATGGAGAATCTACATGGCCTCGCATGAGGCCTCGCTGGACTAGTCATGCGAGGTGGTCCACGCTGTATGGAGATAACTATACTCACGCGACCTCGCTGGGCCTGACCGTAAGTCTTCATAATAAATATGCTCTAGGCCACGCTGGACCTCGTGAACTGCGACCCCGTCCCTTGGGGCTCGCTAGCGATGTCACCTTACAGAATAATGTAATGAATTTTCCTGTGACGGTGGACTTTAGTGACCCATTTTTCATTCCTAGGCCCATTATGTGTGATGTGCCATTATTCTAGGCCATGTAGGCCTGCTTAGGACTTATGCCAAATTCGGGCATAACAACTACCCCCCGAGTCCATATTGACATTAAAAATGCGATGTGGACTCAAAGAATATCCTCCCAGAAATTCTGATGCGAGGCCAAGGCCCACTACCAATTATTCTTTTGGGCTCTCTTCGCAGGCCCAATGAATTCAAACGGTTTCTAACAGTTGGCTCATCGAGATCCGTTCCAAGTTGCTGAGATGATGACACGTGTAGCATGTCCTTCTCTCTCCTCACTACTATCTAAACTTCTGTTTTTCAAATCACTTGTCACTTTCCTTATTAACATCACAACGAATTGCTACCAATTTGCTCCCGGATCAAACAAAGACCCAGCTCGCTCTCGATCAAGAACGACCCCAAGTTTTCTCAAGATCTTCAATTTTTCTTCATCAAAAAGTAAGTTTCTCTCTCTTGTTCTTCATTCAATGCATGTATAGCTTATAATTTCATAAATATTTGCTTGCACTTGTATGCGATGCGAGCCTGACTAATTGCGACCCCATACCCTTAATATCACACTGCGATCCTTGCCTCGCTAGGATAGGAAATGTGATCCCCCTGTAGCGAATACGTATACGACCCCAAATTTAGAATAGGAGCGACACCCCCTGTTGCCCGTGTGTGAAGTGAGGACACTTAGAACCTTCTGTATACTCTTTCTTTTCCTTCTAAATTCCCTTGATATTCTGTAAGTGCACACACTAATATTTCACAATTTTTCAGATGTCTAACAGCGATAGCTCGAGGACTCCTTCGCCTCTTCCACACGTATCCATCACGAGCAAGCTGATGCAAATATCGCCAAAGCTGCAAGTGCGAGCGATAGCTCGTTCAAGTTATACCTAGACCCTCAATGGTCACAAGAGGAATTTACCAGAGATACCCCTCTGACTTCATGGAGGACAAAGCGACCCTCCAGCTCGAGGGCCAATCCGTTGATATTCCTTCAGGCTCCCTGAACCAACCCATCACCAGTATCCCCCCTTCTTCCGTTCAGAGCGAGGTTGACAGAATATTAAAAAGAGGGGAAGCATTCTTTTCCAGCGTCCCCAATCTTCTTTCTCCTTTGGAAAAACACCTTCTCCCTTCAAGCCCTATCTTGCTTTCTAGCAGCTCTTCAACTAACTCACTCGGCAATGCCTACTACGAACCTGAGGGTGGAGCTGACAACGAGGCAAACTCCGATGATTTCGATTATGAGGAGCCCTCCTCCGATGATGGTGGCCTAGATGAAGTGTCTAGAGTCGTTAATTTTAAAGATTATGACTATGTTCTTGAGGCTTCACCTCGCCCTTACATACCAACCCCTCAACCTGAGCTGGAAGGTGTTATTTATGT
Organism: Kitagawia praeruptora; assembly: GCA_037693485.1. Taxonomy (NCBI): domain Eukaryota; kingdom Viridiplantae; phylum Streptophyta; class Magnoliopsida; order Apiales; family Apiaceae; genus Kitagawia; species Kitagawia praeruptora. Next base: position 98,167,739 of record CM075354.1, on the reverse strand, counting down.
TGGGGGACCTCGCCCTGAAGACATTGAAGAGGGCTCTAAGGTGAAGCCAGGACAGCCTTGCATTTTGGCTTATAGAGACCTGTCCACGACCCTTGATACTGATTCTTTGGCCAAAGCTGTTGACATGTTTCGGCCAGAGGGTAAGATTATTCTTCCCAAACCTGTGATGCGGTGCTATCGCTTCAATTATAAAGAAAATGGAGGAAGAGTGCCTCGAATGGTGCTGTCGTCTACGATGATGAAAGTTGGCGTTTCTTCGCCCCTTCATCCCTTCATCAGGGACGTATGTGAAACCTACCACCTTGCTCCAATCCAGATAAATCCCAACGGGCATAGAGCAATGATTGCCCTGTACATTCTCTACCACAAACTAGGATACCCCAAACTCGATGCGAGGACCATGGGGTACTTTCTTCAATTGAAAAGATGCGGGCCTTCTGACTTTGGCTATGTTTACTTCTCAGTCTGGCCATAATTCAACAAAAAAGAACTCTACCATGGCGGTCCGAGCAATGCAGGCTCGTGGAAAGGACCTTATTTATATATCCACGAGGTTCCCCGAGTTAAGACCTCATTTAACTACATCCCAGGTATAAAGCTGTCCCCATTTTTCCATTCCACTTTTTCTCTTTTTTTTATTCAATCCATATTCTGACTCATCACTCATGAGATCGTAGTTGGTCAAGTGCGAACCGTCCTGAAGGGCGAGGAGAAGACGTGTGCTGACGATGTTTTGAAAACTTCACGCGAGGACAGGAATATCCGAACCCTCCTTACTTTAGAAAAACTAATTGAATATGGATTCTTGAAGGAATGAGTTAAGTTACCTTCTGAAGCGGGGCCTTCTAATACGAAGAAGGCTTCGCGAAAAAGAAAAACATGAGATGAGGCTCCATCCTCGAAAGTTGTAATTGCAGAAAATGAGAGTACTTTTTTTTTGTTGTAGTTCAACTTCTTTATGTTAGCTGCCTCTACTGTCTTTGCATTTACATTTCTTGTATCCTCTTTAATTTTATAATTTCTCATGATATTTTACTCACTCTGTAGGCATGTCAAGCAAGAATAGTCGCAAACCTCCATTCATGTCAAAGAGTGGGGCTGTCCCCGTGGTGAAGACAGCTTTCATTCCTCAGCAAAAGAAAAATGAACTCCTGCCTCCTCCACCACCATCAACACATACTGAGATCCCACACTAGCCATCCCAGGGCAATCCTGAAGAACATGTCTCGAAGAAATCCAAGAAGGATGGACCCTTGCCTCTGGTAACTAAACCTTCAGTAACGACACCAGTCCATCACCTTTATGCAAAGCATGCAGTGGCGGAACTAGAGGGGGGCTAGAGGGTGCTCAAGCACCCCCTGACTTCCAAAAAAATAATAAAAATAATTTTTTTATTAGTAGTATTAGATTATAGACCAACATCCCGTAAAAAATAAAGTTTATATAGAAATTTTTTTATTAAGAATACAAAATTCTAAATTAATGATAATGTTTTTAGAAATTAAATTAAATATTACATGATTAATTTTATAATTTTACTGAATCATTTGGTGATAGTGTAATATTCTTATTAGTATTCAAGATTTCAAGTAATATAACATATTTAACATATTTTGGTAATTTATACAATTCCTCAAATTAAATAAAACAAGTTCCGCTTGTCTAGCTATTAACTCTGTAAACCAAAAACACAAACACGTCCTAGTCCAAAACTTGTCTGTCTTGCCCTATTCTATCTGAAGATTTTTCTTTAGTAGACCTTGAGTTGTTGCCTGACCAATTGGACAATTTTATCTTTGATGTGAAAAATGATGAAGACATACTGTATATCCAGGGGCGGTCCTGAGATTCGAAAGGTCGTAGGCGAACTTAAATTTTGGGACCCTAAAATTTATCTAACTAAGTTGATAGTATCCTTTGGTATATCAACTTGTTCAGTTAGCTTTGATTTTACCGATTGCAACTGCTACTCTTGAACGAGTTTTTTCTATACTGAAAGCACTAAAGACTTACTAACGTAATGGGATTGGGGATGAATGGTTAAATGATAGTATGATGGTTTATATTGAAAAGGCTATTTTTGTAAAGGTGGATAATGTAGATGTTTCACGAAATTATCAGAATATGAAGAATCGTAGAATCCAATTGTCCTCCATTACTTCTTCCTGGAAAAACAATTCATCTTCATGTCATTAAAGGTTAATTTTCTAATTTTGTACATTTTTCTGTCTATCATAAATTGTTTATGCAAGCATAAGCCCCCCTAATATTTTGTTCTAGTTCCGCCACTGAAAGCATGGATACACTCATGCCACTGAAGAGGAATGCACAAAGTGGGTGGGTGCAGATCTGGTAGAAAACTCTGAGTCAGTCTCCAAATGTCTGGCCAAAGCGTTTATCCGCCAAGCCTCGCATCTAAGAGAGTTGAAAAGCGTTGTATCTGCTAACGTCAAGTTGGAAAAAGAGGTTACAGCTCTCAAGCTCAAAGCTGAAGAAGATAAGAAATCGCTGATTGAAACCCACAAACGAGCCTTGAAAACAGAAACAGCGACCCTCCAGTCTGAGCTCAAAAAAGTCAATAATGAAAAAATCACCCTGGACAAAGCGTTGAAGGAGTCGGAGCAGCACGAGGAGGAGTTAAAGAAGAAGCATGATGAGGAGATGGATAAACTCAAGAAGGAGCTCGCTGCTACCACGACTGATCGCGAGGCCATTGAAGAAGCCGCCCAGACCGAGTTCATGAAGGGGTTTATAAGGAAGATTCCAGACTTCGACTGGTCAAGGCTCGGGCCTAGCAATGCTGAATTTGCTACCGATCTTCGCAAGGAGATTGAAGAGGAGGAGGCTAAAGAGGCTGCCAGGCTCGCAAGCGAGGCCAGCAAAGCAAATGATGCTAATCAGGCCAACCCTAATGAGACCGTTGCATAACTTTTATAATTCTGATTTATTGAACTGGGGATGCGGACACCCCTTGAATGTCTCGCAAGTTGTAATATTATTTTGTTTAACTGTCCCGATAACTTTGCTGGGCTCGCATGGCGACCCCATAACTGTTGGAATTGCAATATCATCTTGCTTAATTACTTGTCTTCTTTTCTTCGCTTGACATCTCTTGCTTGTTTTAACTTCATAGAATTACTGCTTCCATCTTTTGTGCATTTATAATATTATCAAGTAGATTAGCCTCACAGCTGCGAAGCTTCCTTTGGTGAATTTGTAGCTTTTCCCTTTGGATTTTCTTAACTTCAAGGTGTACCCCATCTCTTTGGAATCAGGATGTGCGATGCCTTCCTTGCGAGGCCACAAACACGATCCGGAGATTGAAGTCGCACCTTGACTTCTTTTACTTTAAACTTTTTGAACTTCTTTAAAGATATATGCTTCTTTTTAACTAAACTTTGAAGACATTCCCTCAGGTCGCAGTAAGTGCACGCTCGCTACTTCATTGACCTGAGGGGTGTTCGGCCTCGAATACGCTGTGCTAGCCTAGTCCTGAAAATTTTAAAATACTGACAAAAGAATAAAATTGCACAACTTTTTGGAGAACAAACTTCATATATAAATACTAGGGACGAGGCCCAACTTTTCATTACATCATAAAGAGAAGGTGTCTATATGATCACTACCCCCCAATACTTTGTATGAATTTATTCATGCTAAGTAGTAATAGATAGAGACTACCAGGGGCGAGGCCTCTACTGATAGTATTTCCTTAAGTGCTCTGCATTCCAAGCTCGTGGCATGACCTTATCATCCATATCAGTTAGATAATAAGTCCCTTCGTTGATGACACCATAGACTTTATAGGGCCCTTCCCAATTAGCTCCAAAGACCCCATGAGACGAGACCTTAGTGTTAGGCATCACTCTCCTAAGCACCAGGTCCTCCACGCGAAGATGTGGCACACGAACCTTTCTATTATAGTACCTTGCGGCTCTTCTTTGATATGCTACGCGCCTTAACTGAGCCTCCTCCTTGACTCTTGTATCATGTCTAAGTATAGCCTATGATTGACCTCGTTTGCCTCGGGGTCGTAATGCTCTCTTCTGAATGAGCCCGAGCCTACCTCAACGGGCACCATGGCCTCGCACCCATAAGTCAAAGAAAATGCAGTCTCTCTTGTAGTAGACCTCGGGGTCGTGTTATATGACCACAAGACCTTTGGTAACTCCTCGGGCCAACTGCCCTTGCTCTCCTCCAATTTAGCTTTTAGAGTATGTTTGATTATCTTATTAATGGCCACGGTTTGACCATTTGTTTGTGGATGGCTCACAGCAGAGAAACTTTTCTTGATTTCCAAATTTTCACAAAACTCCTTCATCTCCTTGCTGTCAAATTGCTTCCCATTATCTGAAATGAGCTGATATGGAATCCCATAGCGACACACAATCGCCCTGTACACGAAGTCTTTTAATTTTTTTGGCCGTGATAGTAGCAAGGGGCTCAGCCTCGGCCCACTTAGTGAAATAGTCCACAACCACAACATCATACTTGACCCCACCTTTGGCTTTAGGGAGTTCGCCAATAAAATCTATCCCCCACATGGCGAAGGGCCATGGGCTCGTCAGCGAAGTAAGGTGTGCAACTGGGGGGTTATTGAAGTTAGCATTCCTCTGACACTTATCACATCTCCTAGCGAACTCAAATGCATCTCTTTTCAATGTAGGCCGGAAATACCCTTGCCGTAGAATCTTTTGTGCTAGGGAACTACCCCCCCCCGAGTGATTGCCATATATTCCTTCGTGGACCTCCCTTAAAATGTAGTTACACTCTTCACCATCTTCACACCTCAAAAGCGGGGTATTAAATCCTCTTCGATATAGCACATCGTCATAAATCACATAGCGAGCTGCCTGATATTTAATCTTCCTCGCTTCCTTCTTATCTTGAGGCAGAATTCCATTCTTGACATACTCCCATATCGGGGTCATCCATGTCGACCCCTGGCTCGCTATTTCCAGAATAAATTCTTCTGGGACACTAGGTTTGATTTGAGTTTCCAATGGAATTATTCCAAGTAGGGTAGCCTCGCGACGCGAGCCTAACTTTACGAGGGCATCTGCTCCCTGATTTTTTGCCCTCCTGATAAACTCTACCTTCACATGCTTGAATGACTTCATAAGCCTTTGAACACATTTTAAATATAGCTCGATCTGAGGTCCCCTGGCCTGCCATCCACATCCAATATGACCTGTAACTAACATAGAATCACTGTATGCATTGAGATTCTCCACCTTCATTTCTATTGCGAACTTGAGGCCAATGATGAGAGCCTCGTACTCAGCTGCATTATTAGAGGCCTCGAAAGCGAAGTGCACGGCACTGCTCAACTTGTGACCCTCAGGTGTAACGAGCTCGATCCCAGCCCCAACTCCTTCCTTGTTTGATGCCCCATCAACATATAACTCCCACCACGAGGCTGAATTCTCATTCTTTACCTCGGGGCCTACGACCTCTGGGATCGCCACCAAAGCCCAGGCATCTTCCTCAGATTGGGAAGGGAATTCCAATATGAAATCTACTAAAGCTTGTCCTTTTATTGCACCCCGAGGTTTGTACTCAATATCAAACTGGCTCAGCTCTATGGTCCATTTTAAAAGTCTTCCCGAGGCCTCAGGTTTGTGCATTACCTGCCTCAGGGGATAGGCAGTGCGAACTTGAATGCTATGAGCCTGAAAATAAGGCCTCAACTTTCGCGAAGCCAAAACCACAGCATAGGCGAGCACTACAAGAAAACAGTCAATAGACATCACACTTTAGACATCAGTCGCAAATGCTGCTGATGTTAAAAGTTGTAATAACATCATCCCACATTAAACTGATGTCTTTGTTATTCGTAGACATCACTGTTTTTAAAACTGATGTCTAAAGTCATCCTTTAAAAAATGAAAAAACGCGCCCTTCTTTTTGTTTCCCCCTTTAACTAAATTTTTCACCTCTAAATCAAAATTCCCCCCTCCTTCACCAAATATTTCCCCGCCTATACACAATTATTCCCCTTTAGACAAATTAAACACAAAAATTAAAAACTAAAACTAACTCTCTCGATACGCTCTCTCTCTCTCGATTCACTCTCATCTCTCTCTCGACTCTCACTCTCATCTCTCTCTCGTCTCTCACCACCGTGACTCACCTCCACCACTACCCACCTCTTCTCTATATCTTTCATGCTTGAACCCTCGAAGAGCTCTCTCTCTCTCTCTCTCTCTCTTTCTCTCTCATAGAACCCCCGAAACTCTCTCTCTCTCACTCAAATCGAAATTGATTTGTTCAAAGGTCAAAAGCTCGAAGGTTCAAAGCTCGAATTAGTTTGATTTGTCAGTGGGTAAGCCTAAGTTTGATATGTTCAAACTTACAAGTTTGATTATTTCGATTTTATTACAAATTGGGGGTTTAAAATTGAAACCCTAAGTTTTAATATAGGGTTAGTTTAATTTAAATGTAATTTATTTATATATGTATATGTTTAATTATGTTATCTGTAATTTATGTATATTTGTATGTGTATATAGTTGCTAAATGTTTGATTATTATTTCCACAGGCGACAAGTTCAGACACCCTCCAGACCTGCTAGATCCTTGAGCAGTATAACTCGAGACGAGGTCAATGTGTGCTATGGTTTTTGCAGACTTCATCTATGATTTTATTATTTGCTTACTTGTTCTTACAAAGTTTTTTAATTGTCTAATATATCAATTAGACTTTCCAGTATCAATGGATACAAATGACCTTTACAAACTAGCTAGCTTTGCCATCTTGACAACTCATTAGCTTTGTGTTTATTTTAGCAACTCAAAACTTTTTATGAATCTTGACACATACATTTAACAAGTATCTTATAATTGTTTTAGCTCTTGTATCCCTGATTGTGCACCATATAATTAGGCATTTGTGATATCTTCGTCTTATAATGTATCTAGTTCTAAGTTTTGATTATCATTGTTGGTCCAACAATTACACTTTAACTAACTGGTTAGCATTAGTGAATACCAGTGACCTTTACTAACTAGCTTTGCTATTAATGTTTATAGCTCGTATTTGTTCTTCTCTGTCATAATTTAGTTTGATTTATTAAGAAGGAACCTTATTCTGGTGAAGAAGATTAGGGCTGCAATTGAAGCTAGAGCGACAAGTTTCTCTTATGTTTTTCTACCTTGTATTACAGTAATTAATTTAATTTAGAGAATATCTTTGCTAAACCAATATGGTGATACACGTGCATTTTTCTGAAATCGTACAACTTCCATGGACATGTATGACAAAGCGTGACATTTTCTTTTACAAGTATCATGCCATAATGAGTGGTAATATCGAGGAGGTCTGGTTCGATTACTTAGTATGATATAATTTTAACTTGAAGGAGCAGTGTTATTTATAAATGTTACCCTGTTATCCCCTGTTTTGGATTCTAAAACTGAAACTGACTTTTTTGCAAACAAAACCCTGAAACGTATAACAGCCAAGGTTCTCAGGATGGCAAGTGTGTATCAATATTTCATTCATCTTCATACTTATTATAAGAACTCGTGGTAAAATTTTGAGTTGAACCTTAAGAGATTTGTTACTCAGACATAAAATGGTAGTGTTATTAATGTTTCTTAGATAGCTATATTTTTTATTAGTCGATTCTTTGGTTCACTGGACTGTGTCCTTTTAATAATTGTGATGTTTCCTTTTCAGTTGGTGTGTTTTGCAGAAGTGTTTTGCAGAAGATTAACTTCTGCATTTTAATCTTTCAGTAAAAATATCACATTTTAATCTTTTATATTTAACTTCTTTGTAGGTTTAAACCTGGTCACTTCAAGGAGCAGTCAAGTTAAAAAATTCAGTCATATTTAGTCAATTTTCTAGTAGTGATTCATATTGCTGGTGCCTTATTGTCGGGAATTGTTAAAGATCTACATACCTTTGTATCGGTGAATAGATTCACTTTTAACCTACTCGAATGCCAAACATATAACATTCTTATGATTCTCCAGTAATGGACAAACATTTATTCTTTCAGTTTACTTAAGAAAGTTCAGAGTAATTCATTTCTTTGGTTTTGTGCTGGTAGTATTCTTTTTGTTGAGCATTAGTTCCCTCATTCTCGCGTGTTATTTATTTTTGACCAGTTACTACAGAAGCATCAAGAAAGTGAGTAGAGTTGTGAGGAACGAGTCAAACATGCCATATATATTGTAGCTAGATAGCATGTCTATTGACCCTTTTCTTGTATTCGAAGCACATAATTTTTTTTATGTTCTATGCATTTAACAGGACATATGGCAAGGGATAGAGTTTTCTCAATCGAAACCACAAGCTCGTGTTGATGTGAGTTCTGTTTTTATATGATTCCAAAAAACTGACATGCTTCTCTTATTTTTTCATGCAAATGTTTTCTACATGTTTATCTCACCCAAATCTCATATTTATTTATCTTAGGGTTCAACTGGAGTTAAATTCAGTGACGTGGCAGGGATTGTTGAAGTACTAGTTGGTGTTGGTTCAGCTTGGATCAGAGATTCATTCAAGCATGCTAAGGTATAATAAAAACTTTGTTATTCTTTTCAATACCAAGCTTCTTAATGGTATTTGTAAAACTGTATTTCTAGAAGTCACTTTAACTATCTGCAATTTATGTGTCTATTTTCTGCTAATATATGGGTTACCATTCTTAAACATGTTTAACACTGCGGACTGTGTACTGGTCAGTATATAAATATGAACTACCCAATATTGGTAATAATAGAAGATGGTTTTAAAATTCCATATATGGTCTTACCTTTTATTTACTAGCGTATAGAACATGCTTTGTACATTTTAGATATGAATATTTTTTTCTCAGCACACTACAATTCAAATTTCAAGTGCATCTCCATCTCTCTCCATGTTCCGCATCACCAGACTTCATTTTATCATTTGTATTCTTAAATTGATCCTTTTTTGACCCACTGAATCTGGGAATGGCCCTTTTTAATATAAGTAGTCCTGGTAAAAACAAGTAATGTTTCTCCCTTCCTGTGATGACTGGTGATATATGTGGCTTTCCGCTTTTCTCCTTTACTATATGCTTGAAGAGGAAGTTTGCACATCATTTAGCTGTTTGTGTTGTGTATGGTATTATGAATCACATTGTTCAGCCTTATGACTTCTTATGACTGGGAGAACATGTTTGATACAAATGGCTAATGTAATAGTGTTTCTCGAAGTTTAACAAAGATTTGGCTTTATTCCTGTGTAGGTGAACAAACCTTATGTAATCTTTATTGATGAAATCTTGTATGATTCATTGTGGAATTTATTTTTCTTTCCAATTGGGTATGTCATGATCTCAACTGTCCAAAAGAGTAATCATTACCAAAAGCATTGACAAGGTTATTTGTATGATAAATTTAATTTAATGGTCTTTCCTGCATTGTAGTGGATGGCCAAGACGCGGAAGTATTACAATGTGGCTGAGCTTGATGAGGTGCGGATTGACACTCTACAATTCATCCAAGATCACATTTGATGACACAAGTCTTCTTTTGGCAAGGTTTAATTAATATATCGCATTTGCAGACATAGTTATTTGACTAGGACTAGTTAAGCAGGTTATGTACTTTGTTTTGTGGATGACTGGATGGGTACTTTTATGAGTTTAGTTCATTTTGTGGATATGTAGTCATGTTTACTTGCCTTGGATTTGGTACTTCAGATATGCAGTTTATGTAATTTGGATGTTGATGACATTGATTTTAATTTTTTCAATGACAATTGAGAAATTCTTATCTATTGGATGATTATATTTATTCAATGTAGCAGGTTATGTTTAAACAAGAAAAAGACAACAATTTAATAAATTAAGATATGACTATAACAATAAAAGAAAACAGTTAATATGAAGAAAGGTGATGTAAAATATCAAATACAACATCAGTTTAATTATTTGGCATAGATGTCGAAGAGCACAATATAAATCAGTTTTTTTCTGAAAAAACTGATGTTTATAAGGACATTAGACATCAGTATATGATGATGTCTAAGACTACTATGGACATCACTTTATCTGCTAAAATTATGATGTCTAATATCCAAATAGACATCTTTTCCAAAAAAATAAAGTGATGTGTATGTGAAAAATAACTTAGTTTATTATATGTTTTCTAGAATATAAGGCATGCAAGTTGTTTATAAAATTAATTATATCTAACCTATTTTGTAGAACAACTGATGTGTATTGAATGAAAAACTGATGTCTATGTTAGCATAGACATCAGTTTCTGACTGATGTCTAGAATAGACATCTCCCACCTAGACATCACATCCAAAATAACATAGACATCGGCCAGAAACTGATGTCTATTGACCCTTTTCTTGTAGTGGAGCTTCTCCATGCTGGTATAGCGAGTCTCAGCATCTAGCAACCTCTTACTGACATAACAAACGGGGAATTAAGCCTTTTCCTCCTCGCGAATGAGGACATCACTGATGGCATATTCTGAAACTGCCAGGTAAACAATAAGAATTTCTCCTTCCTTAGGCTTAGAGAGTAGTGGGGGTGAGCCCAAATGCTCCTTTATTCTCTGAAAAGCCTCCTCGCACTCAGGGGTCCATTCAAAATTTTTGCCCACCTTCTTGATCGCTTTAAAGAACTCATGACACTTGTCCGATGACTTAGAAACAAACCGGTTAAGTGCTGCGATCCTTCTAGTTAGACTTTGCACCTCCTTGACACTTTTAGGCGACCTCATCTCCATCAAAGCTTTTATCTTGGCCGGATTAGCCTCAATCCCTCTGTGGTTAACAATAAACCTGTAAGAACCCAGATTTTTGGGTAGAATTAAAACTTTTTATTATGCATTGATGTAAGAGTGAACAGTGGTTACAACTACAATATAACACTGGTTCTAATGAATGAATAGTGAAAGGATAAAAGATTCCAAGGTTATATGTCCTGAAGGATGCTATTGGGTGATAACTTAGATTAGAATAATCTATCTCCTAGAAAGTTTAGATAAGATTCCCTAGAGAGAAATAGATACCCTCATGTCATCCAGATCAATATCGGTTACAAGTACGGAGGTTCCATGAAAGAGTTAAGGAACGCTCGAGAAAGCACAAAGATATTTTCTAAGTTCCTGGACTAAAAAGAGAATAAGTGATGAATAGTGTTTTTGATGGAAATAAGAATATTATGAGACGACACTATATAGAAGTACCCGGAATGAATTTCTGAGTTCGTATTAGTGATCCGAGGGGAAAATAAGTGTATGTAAAGACTGTCGGATTCTGAAAAACAGCACTTTCATTTTCTCCGAGATTTTCCCTAGACACTGATAGATTAAGGATTTAATATTTAATATTTAAGGAATTTAAATGCGAGAATTATTGAGAAGATGGAGAATGGTATTATCAATATTAAGAAGATTTTCGGCAAAACCCTAACTAGAAATCATTGAGATATTCCTTCGAACGACCAAAGAAATGAGCAATAACCGGACAAAGAAACAAGCAGAGGATCAAGGTGCATGCATGTGCTAGTGGATAACATCAAGTAACTAAGTAGTTACAAAGGTAACTAGCATACTTAGAAATGAACCAAGCAACCAAGCTTACAACATACACCATTCCACAAAAACACAACATGTGTCCCTCAAAAAGACATCATCCATGACTCACCACTTTATTAAAGTGACTTTATACAAAGATATTATCAAGGCATACCAATAATTCACAAGCCAAGCAATCAACCAAGGCAAGAACTCATCCATTTCTCTCCCCCTTGCTCCATTCGAATTTCCTTGAAATTCCAAGGTCAAAATCCTACTTCCAACCTTTGTTTGATCTCCAAATTTTTATCATAGATCCTATATTTCATAAAAGTGATACCCTAGAAATCTTAGCCTCAAACACCACTTTTTCCATTTTCAAACAAATCATCAAAGTCTAGGATGAATAGTAACTTCAAGAACAAATCTTGGTTTTCTTGATTTCTTGGATGATCCAAGCTTGGTTAAGGATAGACATGGACTATACAAGGCTTAGCAAGGGCTTTAACACTCTCCAAGGAAGGTATAAACCTCATGAACCCTAGATCTTACTTTGAGGTTATGCTTGTTCTTGATGATTTTAGAGTTATATGTTCTTAATGATGTTATAAGCATGATTAGTTAAGTGGTTTAGTGATTTAAGTAGCATGATGTTTATTACAGTGAAGTATGATATTCTTGGACTTGTTGAGATGAGAATCATGTATAAATGATGTATGGATGCCCGGTGTGGCTTGGTTTGATTGTTGTGATTTTTAGAACGTTCGATTTATAGCCGTCGTAATGCCCGATTTTCGTTAAACCTTGAAAACCGTGAATCACAGTAGGCTTAACTCACTGCATAGCTTAGTAATCTGCCATTATAAGATAGATTATGTTATAAGCTTCGTTTTGATATAAAGTTCGTATGAAATGGACTTACGGTTTAGGAGTTATGATTAAATTCGTAAAAGTGGTTCGAAACCGTACACGGAAGTTCGTAACTGAAATTGGAATCCCTTAAAATGACTAAGTCAGTGACGAATCATGGTAATTAAATATTAGAGGTCATAAGGAAGGCGTGAGAGAAAACCACAAGTAAAATGGATCATTCTCCGATTTTATAAAAATGTTCGAATCGAGGTTAAGTGCGAAGAAACCACTTTTCAGAGATAGCACTATGCATTCGAATGCTCCTGCCCTGTTTTAGTAAAATCTGGAAAATTTTATCTTCTGAACAAAGTCAGATTTTGAGCTAGTCACCTTATATACATTCTCTAGAGTATGTACGTGAAAACGGTGCGTCATTTGAGTTAACGGTTACCGAGTTATGAACGTTTTAGTAAAAGAGGTGTGAATAGTGAAAATCCGCCGTTGACTGAACTTCGAAAATACATTTCACCTATCTAGACCCGTGTTTTCGGATTGGAAATTTTATGATAAATATTACAAATACCAAAGATGATTTTGGAAGTGGTTTCATAATTAATTACATTTCCGGGGATTTATTAAAAGTGTTGGGGTGTGAGTCACGAAATAGTAATTCTCAGGGAAGTCAACTCTAGAGGTACTATTTTGACCACCCATTTTGGCTAGATTAAAAGAGAAATTTTGAGTCGACTAAAACACGAAACTTGTTAAGAATTATCAAGACCACATATTGGTGCAAAGAACGAGGTTATAAATGATTAAGTAAGATATAGGAAAGATCCGACATTAAGGATGGGTTCGAGGTGTGTTTTGGACTAAACTTACATGACTTAAGTTAAGTTATACTTAACCTTCGAAATGTTAAGTGATTGACCTCGGTTATTGTGACTATTTATAGATCACTGGATTGACACGAGGCACACTACCCCTACAGGATTACCAGGCAAGTTTTCAACCTTCTTGAAGGCTGTTGTTGTGATGATATATATATGAATTGATTCTGTTATATATATGCCATAGCATGCATGCCTACTTTCAAGTTATATTGCAATACTTGTTCCCTGAATTGATATTGGCTTATAGACTAGATACGATATATCAGTATAAGCCGGATTTTTGGTCTTAACCCTTAGTGAAGGGCATGTGATATTCTTTTTTTTTTAAATGTAGACCGGGAGTCGGTATTTTGAGATATAGATGTAGTCTTGGAAACCCGGAGGGATTCCAACGACAGATTAGTATTCCTTTTGAGGAATGTTATTATTAAACATTAATTATATTTCCATAGAGTATTAATTACTTGGAAATCTTTCGAGAAATGTTATTTGAGTATTATCTCAGTCGAGAAATATTAAATGAATATTATTTCGAATATTCATTTAGAGTTTGATTATTTCATGAATATTATTTCAAGATTCATTTAGAATATTGTTTATTAAATGAATATTACTTTCGAATATTCATTTAAGGTTTTATCTATTCAATGAATATTACTTTAAGATATTCCGTTGAAATTCTAATTACTTAAGGAACATTATTTCAAATATTCCTTGAGAGTATTGATTACTAAATGAATATTATTTGGATATTCATTTAGAATAGTATTTATTAAATGAATATTATTTGGATATTCATTTAAGGTTTTATTTACTTAATGAATATTATTTTAAAATATTCAATTGAAGTTCTAATTACTTAAGGAATATTATTTTGAATATTTCTTTAAAGTTTTGATTACTAAATGAATATTAATTGGACATTCATTTAGAATACTATTCATTTAATGAATATTATTTTCAAATATTCATTTAAGGTTTGATTTACTTAGTGATCATTATTTTAAATATTTATTTGAGTTTAATAATTTAACGAATATCATCTTGAATATTCATTGGAAGTTTTATTTATTTAATGAATATTATTTTGAATATTCATTTAAGAAGAGATTTATTTAATAAATAATTTTATATATTCATTCAAGGATTACTTACGAGTAATATTATGATTTAAAAATAGTCCTTAATTATTATTGATTTAATAAATATTCTTGGAATATTTATGTAAATTCTTTTAAATACTCTTTATAATGATTTATATCATACAAAGATTATCTTTCATCTTCAGATATGGTGTAAAATATTTCGGAGTATTTTATGACTATTTTTATCAAGGGGAGGTTCCCAAAACTTTATTTCCATTTAAATCTATCTTATAAGAAGATTTAAATACTCGCTCAACTTCCAAAAATATATAAGGGGACCTCGCTTGAGAGATGTTATTTATTGGACTGCCCGGTCCTATACTTGCTAAACTATCTTGTCACTCACATCTTGATTCTTTCAACCATCGACATGAATCTTTTTGGTTATCTCCTCAACGCTCGAGGGGTAAGATTGATGGAACAAGTGTCTATCCATTAACAAGCATCAGCTTGGGAAATATTGGTGAAATTTTCCTTTCCAATTAGATACGACTACTTTGTGGAGTCCTATCAACAAGTACTATACCTGGGGAAAGGGGGACGAACTTTATGTTTCAGAGTTATGGATGTTATTCGAACTAGGAGACGCGTAAGTGGCCGAGTGGCGCTGGTCCAGCAATTAATGGCCCAACCGTTGGCCGGGGGGTTCCAGAGGGCGGGCGATCCGTCGGTGCTTCCTTCTACATGTAGAGAACAAATGATGGGGAGCACGATATGCGACTGATCATCGTAAATGTTGTGGCTCCTGGCGCGGCAAACTCCCGTATTAGTTCATCTTCCAAATTGGGAAATTTTCTGCAACATTATCATTGTTGGCAGGTTTGAAAAGTGTTCGAACTTGAATTGCAATATTCTTCCTGCAAGTTCCTCTATTATGAAAATTTGATAATATCTTGCTTATCTTTGACATAGCAGATATTTCTTCGGAACAATTATATTTTGAGTTACCTTGTAACGTCATCTCATACCTTATATTGGTACTACGTTCGTTAATGCATGGCATATGGTTTCAAAGATATTTTGGACTGTTATACATTATCACTGTTCAATTATATTTTTGGTGGGCTATTGCTCACCCTTGATTTATTTATTTATATCACAACAACAGCTAGATCAGATGTCCGCGCAAGGCGTACCTAACATAGGCAGGTGTCAGCCGTCAGAGGATTAACCGCTGAGGTCATAGCTACCATTGCTGAGGATGCAGCTTCTGGTAGGCTAGTTGTTAGCATTTGATCATCAAATGTATTTATTATAAGGCACATACCAATGGATGGCAAAGAATATGTAATGGTAAAATTGTAATTCATTGGGTTGTAAGAAACTCAAACTTATGATTAATAATATTGATGGTTACTCTGATTTCATCTCTGGGACTATAACGGGTGTTTTTATGTTGTTGTTTTGGGTCACAAGGTTGTAATTTAATTACGTTGGTTTTGTGGATGGATATTGAGACCGTAACGACCAGATCCCTGACCCCGGATCTGGGGGTGTTACAGAAATGGTATCAGAGAGAGCGTTATAAATCCCAGAGATGACGCGACGTTAAAACAATAAATTCATTAAGATAATAAGAACTCTTGCCAAGTTCATAGTCGGACTACATGATGTAGTATTGACATATAAAACCCTTATGGGAACCTTAAAGTATCATGATAGTAACTTAGCTCGTTCTTGTATCGACTAGTAAGGCGACAGACCTTGGGGATTACGAGAAGTAACTCAATGATGCTTGTTTTGATGCTGAAGATCGGATGGTGGATTCGATAGAGTTGATAAGTGGATTTTATATCCGCTTGGAACATTCTAAATCGGCTTAAATTGATTGCTTTGACCTCAAGATTGTGGTAGTTTTGATGTGTTTTGTTTAATTGTGCAGGGTTGGAATAATGTTGATTAAGATCGTTGTTTCCGTCACTTTTGGAGTTGAATTCGGGCTTAATAATGTAGAATGGAGTCTTGTTGTGGTTCACCATGAGGATTCCAAGCATAGAGGATTGAAAACGGAAGAGAACGCAAAAAGAACGGGAGCAAACGGAGCAAAAACGAAGGAAATAGAGCTGAAACACGAAGGACAGAAATTTCCATCAGATTGTGGCTGGGCAGACTGCGCCAAATCTGAGCAGTCTGCGCCAAAATTCGAACTGGCATGCAGAATGTTGCTGGGCAGACTGCTCCAATCCTGAGCAGTCTGCTCAAAATCGCGCTGAAAATTTACAGTTTTGCCCTTTTTACGATTTTGACCATATCTTGAGTTCTAGAAGTCAGTTTTGGGCGATCTTACTGTCCACGCGAAGATAACGAGATTCTCTATCATTCTAAAGTGGTCCAGAGGTCCAATTACAACTGGAACGGTCCAGAAATACTGAAGAAAAGTCAGCTACGAATTTTCCTTGAAAACAGAATCAGTTTAGGAAACGTATTTTACAGAAATTCTATTATAATTCTGTTTTGGTATTTTCTTGCTGGGCAAGACTTCTAGAGCCTATATAAACACATACAACCCTTGTAATTGGAGATACACATTATCATAGTTTTATTATTGTAACCTAGATTAGATCTGCAAGGGAGAAAAGGAGAGAAGGATTCAACGCTCGTGACAAGCAACGGATCTAGATCTACTTCATCTTTTGTGTTACTTTGGATTATAGATTTGTTTTCTCAACTCTTTAGTTTTATTAATATTATTGCTTCTTTTATTCATATCTTGTTATTTATCATGTTTTCATCAAATTCCACGATGATGAACGGTTCAATTATGGGCTAATCGTTGTCGTGGGATCCTAGTGGATTTATCTATGTAGCTTAGTAGTTTGCATGCCTTAAAGATTTATGTGTGGTGAATTCTTGATATCCTCGTATGGTTAATCTTAATGCTTTTGGATGCGTAGCTAACATCTAAACTGAATTGTTAATCTCTTGTGAAGCGAGAGTGGATCTTGAGATTTAGAACTTGCCATGCTAGCATAGGTTCATAATTGTTATCAATATGATTGTGGTGTTAGATGAAAATACTTATACTGCCCTATGTGATCTAAGTGGATAACTTGTGCTTCAACCTTTATGTTTTCAAATTCTATAGAGATATAGGGTCTAAACATAATAGGTGCCTATTCATCTTCTATCTCTTTTGTGGATGTATGTGTAGATTGGTACTAGTATACCGAGAGGTAACTTTTACTCTTTTCGTGTTATCCGATCAGATATCATAACCATCGCATGTTTTAATTAAAGGCTGCAACTCTAAGTGAAGTAGATGATGAAACTAGGGTTCCATGTTTTAATTCTCATAAGTAACTCGATTTTTATTCTTATTAGTTAATTTAATTCTTAGTTTTATAATTTTGCATCTTAGTTTAATTTAGTAGTTAGTAAAAATACAATTTGTTATTTGTCTTAGCAGTGGATAAAAACCATACATTGTTGCATAGGCATATTTACTGAATAGAACCATAACTTGATCCCTGTGGGAACGAATTTGGACTTAACCTTATATATTACTTGTGACCACGTGCGCTTGCGTGATTTTGCATAACAAGAGTACCCTACTGAGGACCCGGAAGAGGTTCCCGCAGAGGAGGATAATATTGATAAGTATAAGGAGTGTACACTTAAGGAAATGAGGGCTACGGCCAGAGAGATTGTAATAGGTAAGGTATAGTGCTCAGAAAAGTGAGCGTAAAGAACTGAGATATTATTAAGAGAACTAAAGATGCATACTGGATTCATAGCTGGACTGCCGGATGAAGTACCAGTAATTAAGACGAATTGGAAAGATTACTTAAGGTCTTATATGGGGATAGATAAAGATCCTTAGAGACCTTCAGATTAACGAGCAAAGAGTTAGAGTGGTACATGATTATCAAAGACAAAGATAGAGGACAGGGAGCAGAGTCTCCAGGAGCAGTTGAGATAGAGGCAGCAAGTGCCATATCATGTGATAAATGGATTAGTGTGAATATTGTTAATGGTAATTCGCCACGAGAAGGCAGATTTCATAGGTTATAATTTATAAAGTCAAACTGGGATTGATGAGGTGGTTTGGTTCAGGGAAATGTTCATTTTACGAATGGATCAACTTAGAAAATAAAGACATTGGAAGGTGATGGTATGATTGGATAAAGTATATAAGGAAGTAGTAAGCGAGACAATGATCTCAGAACATACAAGAGGAGAAGACCAGTGAGTCTGTGATAAACTAGTAATAAGGCTATCGTCAGGAACCAAGTATAAGTCTAGTTCAATTCAGTGAAATGATGAACCAGAAACATTAGATGCATGTGATTCAAAGGAATATTAAATTCTTTCTTTTCCTTGAATGGATTATGGTAGTTACCTTAAGTTTATTCTTACACTGAATCATAAATGGCGAGCAGTGGTTGAGATGTAATTGAGAATGCTTTTAGATGAAACCTGAGAGAACAGGTGTAGGCCAAGTTCTCGAAGTAAGAGTTTTGACAAAATGAAGTCCAGTTGATAGGACATATGATCAATAGGAGTAGTGTTGGTCGGCCCCACCAAGTTAAAGACAGTTTCAAATGAAGATTGGCCAACCACACTGGAAGAAGGGGAGAAATTTCATAAAATTCACAAAGTATTACCAGAGAATTGCTCAGGACTTTACAAAGAGTGCAGTTCCGTAACCCGACTTAATTGTAAGACTAAAAGTTTGAATGTACAAGATAAATGGGGAGAAATCTCCATAGGAGCTAAAGATAAAATGGGTGACGACCCAGCATTGGCGTTATCTAATGATTAGGATCCACCTCGTGTAGGTTTAGGTGCTGTGCTTGTGCAACACGGTAGGGTGATTGCGGATGTATTTGGACAGCACGGTTCACCAGATTCGGATAGCCTTGGTAATGCCAATTTTGTGTAATGACTAAATTCGATGGGAGTGTTCCTTCTGAGACTAGTTGTTAGGTAGACTGGCATTTAGAAGCATCGACAATTAGGACGAATATGTACCGGGAAAACGTGGCATGTTTCAGTTTGGGAACTTTGATTTCCCTTCTAGGGAAGGTATATATATGTTTGGTTTCTTTTAAATGATTATACTCCCAAGTTAATGTCAATCATTTCGTTAATATAACTTTTTATGGTTCCACCCACTTGGATGTTCCTAGAAATATTCTTCGGGTATCGAAATGGATCTTCTTAGTATCACCAGTGGGTGGATAGATTGCCTGAAATTTCCTTAATCCTGGAAAGGAATTTGACAAAATTTGGCAAACCTTGCCTTTCTGATTATCTGAATACGTCACCAAAGAGAATGGAAGCTGGGGCGAACCCTATGGATTGGGTAAGGTAGCCGCTATACAGGCTGGTGGACAGACCCCAATTACTACGATTGATTATAGAGACAAAATTATGAAGTTGAGATTGGACGGAAAAAAAAAAAGGAAATGTAATTAAGAAACGAGCCTGACTGAGAAATTCCGGGATTGACTTAAATAAAAAGGTTGTTATGCCAGAAGTGTTAAGCTTTTGTGGCACGTGAAATTGATAAGAACAGCTGAAAGAATAAAAGTAAAGGAAAGGTGACCGGAGGTGGTACCGAGAAGTCGATTGAGACTTATATGAAGTAAAATTTTGAAAAGATCAAAAGGGTATCAAAGTAGAAGGCACTATGCCAGCAATTGCTAGAAAAGTACTGCTATTAGCCAACCCTAAACTCACATATTTTAGCATGGCCAGTGGGGCCAAGTCACTAAGGATTATCAAGTGACTAAACCAGCAATGTAAGGACAAAGCGGGGTTTCTTCTAACCAAGTGCCAACCGCGAGGACTTTTGATATAAAATAAATTGAGATACATGATGATGGACTTTATAAATGCCATGGGTGTATTCGGATTAAGGATAATGACCAAGGAAGGTTATGTAGATTATCAGAGATAATGCAGCGTGATGCATAAATGTCATCTGAAACTTAGTGTCCTCAAGAAAAGCAATAAATGCTAAGAGATTCACGTTGAACACGACCAATATCTTCCAGAACATCCTTGCTACCATTACCAAGTTCTGTAAGAAAGACAGATAGACATATGTTGTCTTTTAGAAGGTTATATAGACTGACATTCGTTTGAAAGAAGAGGTTAGCATTAGGCTACCTATAGGTTATCAAGATGAGAATGATTGAAAAGAGACCCTTATTAAGGATATATGATTAAATTGCCAAGTACAGGATGTATGTATTCCTTAAAAAAAAAAAATTGAGGATAAAATGTCCAGAGATTAAGACGAACCCTGGGGGATGCACAAAGGATAGCATCAACCCTAACAAAGACATTGTGAAATCAGACGATATAAGTTGAATCGAAAAGGTATCAATAACATATAAGGATTTGTGGAAAGGAGTCTCGAAAAGTACATAGAAAGAATTGTTATAGAGTTGATTAATAATGTTTGATGTACCCTGTACCCAGAAGATACAGGAGGAATGATGAGGATGACCTAAGAAACCTTATAAGGGAAGAGGTAATATTCCGAACTTCAAAAGGGAAGTTTGGTAAGGAATGTATGACATAGTAACAATAAGACCAGATGAAGCATGTGTGAAACCATGAGAAAGTATGGATTGAACCAATAAGTATGAGATTTTCCTAAAATAAGAAAGGACTGAGATAAGAAATATCCTAGATATGATTGGGAGTAACCGTGATAAAGTTCCCACAGAAAGGTGGAAGCAATGATTTTTGGAAAAAGACTGGAATATGTGTTCTCTCATCTAGCAGAGTTCAAGGGAGGATGCTCCTATCCTGAGTTGGAATAGATCCAGAAAATATTGATTTCAAGAAAATGTTATATTCAGGAAAGGCCAATGAGGTGGCCGATACTTTAAGTATAAGGGAGTAAGTATGTATGCTCATACTAAAGAGATAGAATGATAGTGTAAAGGACCTTGATGGTCATAATGTGGTAGAGGAAGTTACATTCCGTCTGATGATTGTGCCAGGATCAACTATAAGAATAGTTTAAGTAAAGATTTGATTCCTGATGTTGCCGGTAGCACATTACCGACATTAGGAGGCTCTACGACAGGCCAGACCAAATTCCCCAAGAGACTCGCCTTTTCTTTGGAAAGAGAGATGGGAGGTTAAGTAACAATGAATTGGTAGTAGATGACCAGAAACAAAGATGGTACAAATAATGATAAGCTAAATGGCATGATGATGAATGACAAGAAAGTTATTGTTGGTGTATTTCTGTGCAAACAAGATAGAGTACATGAAGTTAAAGATTCGTGATGCTGAAAGGTATCCCTGTATTAAGGATTAACGAGATTTGGAAGTGATTAAGTAAAACGCTGAGCTTCCAGTCTTCAACTAGAGATATACGATTAACAATCTCCTCAACCTATCCTAACTGCAATGCTTGAAGCTCTTCTGCAATTCTATCTTCTTCATGTGATATCTGTATCAAGTTCAGGAAGTATTCCTTATGGGTAAGGAATAGGGATTATTCTGTCTTCCTAAGAGAGTGGTGATTAATTTGACAAATCATGAAACCCGTATGTCTAGCTATTAAAGCCCTACGTAAATGATAAACGATGATGATTTATCCATGGACCACATTAATGTAGTGGTGATTTTCTGCGAAATTAGATGATAACGACTGTGGAAGGGTCGGAATTGAATCTAAGTTAGAGAAATCATCCAGGTTTGTTTCGGATGGTTTAAATTTTGGAATGACATGATATATAAAATACTGATTAGGTTATAATGGTCCATAGTAAGATGGACAGAACATCGAGAATGCGTTGACACACGAGATTACGATAAAATAGTATTTATTACGATTACGACTATTTTCTTCTTTGACAAACCTCTATAGTTCAGGGGTAAATTCCAAGTATGATATTTTACAATCAAGAAAAATTTTCTACAAATCCTTGAAATTCTTTTCTTTTCTTCTCACTTATTCATATTCTTCTGAATTGAGGAGAACAACCCTTTAAGGAGGGGAGGTACTACTACGTGACGATCTGTCTGTGTGATAGAAGTCTAAGTGGAATGCCATTAATTATTTAATTGCTTGTCAAGTACTAAAGGCTGGCCCCCTTCTGTACTAACTATGCAATATAACAAATGTTCATTGATCATAGTGATCTCTCAATAAATTTTTCCACTTCAATATATATAGATCCAGATTGCGAAGGTAAAAGCGATCAGGAACGAAGTACGAGTAAGGTTATCTCCGAATTCATAGCGCGATAGTGATACCGAAGTCACTGCACGTACCAATAAGGAAAATAGTATATGACTGGGTAAGAGCATAACCCCAATAAGGTGTTGTAGGAAAGTATCCAAGAATTGGTAGAACGGATAAAGGGTGTATTGTAACACTAGTACGATGTGCTTTGAAAATATTGGAATGTGTAAGGATCGACCAGAGAATTGGAAAGCGAAATAAACAACAAGTACCCAATTGTCTTCTACTTGATTCCGGGACGGAATCCTTTTAAGGAGGGGAGACTGTAAGAACCCAGATTTTTGGGTAGAATTAAAACTTTTTATTATGCATTGATGTAAGAGTGAACAGTGGTTACAACTACAATATAACACTGGTTCTAATGAATGAATAGTGAAAGGATAAAAGATTCCAAGGTTATATGTCCTGAAGGATGCTATTGGGTGATAACTTAGATTAGAATAATCTATCTCCTAGAAAGTTTAGATAAGATTCCCTAGAGAGAAATAGATACCCTCATGTCATCCAGATCAATATCGGTTACAAGTACGGAGGTTCCATGAAAGAGTTAAGGAACGCTCGAGAAAGCACAAAGATATTTTCTAAGTTCCTGGACTAAAAAGAGAATAAGTGATGAATAGTGTTTTTTATGGAAATAAGAATATTATGAGACGACACTATATAGAAGTACCCGGAATGAATTTCTGAGTTCGTATTAGTGATCCGAGGGGAAAATAAGTGTATGTAAAGACTGTCGGATTCTGAAAAACAGCACTTTCATTTTCTCCGAGATTTTCCCTAGACACTGATAGATTAAGGATTTAATATTTAATATTTAAGGAATTTAAATGCGAGAATTATTGAGAAGATGGAGAATGGTATTATCAATATTAAGAAGATTTTCGGCAAAACCCTAACTAGAAATCATTGAGATATTCCTTCGAACGACCAAAGAAATGAGCAATAACCGGACAAAGAAACAAGCAGAGGATCAAGGTGCATGCATGTGCTAGTGGATAACATCAAGTAACTAAGTAGTTACAAAGGTAACTAGCATACTTAGAAATGAACCAAGCAACCAAGCTTACAACATACACCATTCCACAAAAACACAACATGTGTCCCTCAAAAAGACATCATCCATGACTCACCACTTTATTAAAGTGACTTTATACAAAGATATTATCAAGGCATACCAATAATTCACTAGCCAAGCAATCAACCAAGGCAAGAACTCATCCATTTCTCTCCCCCTTGCTCCATTCGAATTTCCTTGAAATTCCAAGGTCAAAATCCTACTTCCAACCTTTGTTTGATCTCCAAATTTTTATCATAGATCCTGTTGTGGGAGGATTTTAGCACAACTACGTGGAGGTCGTTGCTGGAATAGCGCCGTTAAATATGGAATCGTCCAACTCCCCAGAAAGGCTCGCAGTCAGAGATTTATGGTTAGCCGCCCGGGAAGGCTCACGACTAGGGGTTTCCGAAGAACACGGGAAGGTGTTTTGGTGATGATTGGGGCTGAATCTACGGGATAGAGCTCAAGGACCATCTGTTGGCCAGCCAAGAACCCTAATTTGACTGTGTCACACAAGAGTGCACGTGCTCTAGCTACTCAAGGAGTGTAAAGTGTCGAAGAAGATCCCGTAAACTGCCTACATACCACTATTTATAGTGGATCAAGCCCCGATGTAGTTCTTGATTGATAAGTTTGATTGTTTGTGATGAGTTATCTCGTATCTCATGAGATAATGGCTGATATTTACGTATATCAACTGATTGTCATATAGTTATCAGGTTTCCAAGTCATATCAGGACTGTTGGAAGCCTATCCATTGATGTTTATCTCAAGAATGAAGGATTTATCATGTATATATGATGTAAATCCTCGAATAACTGAATAATTATCCGTTTAGAGGTGTATTTCAGCTGTAGAGACGTGCTCCTAAAAAGTAGGAAGTGTGCCTTATCTGAATTGGCAGCCTAATCAGGCTTCCGGCGGAAGCTGGGGGTACCGTCCGGTAGCCTGGCTCCGGTACCCCCCGGTAACCTGAATCCGATAGCCCAAGTATGAAAGCCATACTGGAAGCCTTATCTGATGGCTGTCCTAGTCTGAATATGTGTTTCTGCCAGGCTTCCGGGGAAGCTGGGGGTTCCGGCGGTAGCCCCTCCGGTAACCCCTCCGGTAGCCCCTCTGGTAGGCTATTTTGGGAAGCCTGCTTTCCAGGAGCCTTGTCATCTGGGAGCCCTATTATCCGGGAGCCCTCTCACCAGTTTTCATGGGTTACCACGGGTACCCTGGAAGCCCTCTGAAACATCCTCTTTCCTTGTGGATTGGACCCAAAACTCATCATGGGCCTAAATCTGATCCATGCAAGATTTTGGTCACAACAATTACCCCCCGGTTCCTTGAAGCATAAGTGCAAGAGGAACCAGAACAAGGTAAGGTCCAATCCTTTCTTATTATTCTCTCAGAGAAGTACACATTTTCCACATCGTGTTCCCAAGCTTACATGAGCTAACTCGGCGTAAGAAACAGGAAACACTCTGCTTATGCATACTATTTCAATGTGAGTTCTCAAATCAAGGATATCTTCTTTTCACTTCATATCATTCGTGGTACTCCGGTTGGCACATATCATGGGGCTACCGGCTTCTGGAATTTCTTTTTTAGAATCATGACTTTATGCTCTGATATGCTTCCTTTATCTACCAAATTGGCCTCCATGTAAGAATCTCTTGATGTCCTGAAGCTCTTTCGGTTGTAGGATGCCTCAAGCGTCCGAAACCTGGGCTACCAAGACAACTAGAAAAAGAGATAAGTAACGAGGGCTAAGTAGCCCTTAAAGATAATACACAAGATCACACATATTTGATGCATACAGGAAAGTATGAATATGCTAGTGCAAATGATTTTGTAAAAAATGTATGTTGCCGCTTCCCCAATCAAGTAGGACCTTGGCGAACAAACTTTTTCAGGCATTGTGCCACAATTTTCAGATGTTTCCATTATTCCAACGCATTGGATCCCCAAAGAAAAATTGTTGAGTATTTTGAGGACTTCTCCTATAATGAGTATTTTGAGGACTTCTCCTTTAATGAGTATTTTGAGGACTTCTCCTATAAGTTGTAAGTGATTTGTACTCACATGAATTTTCAGGAGGCAACACATAATCTCATATGTGCGCTTATATCATTAATAATCTTGTATGCGTGTCTCAAGGGGAACCAATGGAAGGTCGTGGAGACACCTTTAATTGCTGCCATGTCTTTCCAAGTGGTAACATGTGGGGCATATAGCGTGCCTAGGTACCTACTCGACAGTTTCAGCTAGCAATTTCGAAAAAATGTTTATAAAAACACATGCATTTTGTAAATCATGATGATTTTCATGTATTGGTTCAGGTATAATTCAGATCATGTAGGCATATTCATATGTTTGTGAATTTATGCAAGGCAAAACAATGATCTTTTTGACAGAACATGCATCTCAGCAAAGCTTTCAGATGAATGTTGAAAAATCTTCTTTATAAGTGTGGACAACATGCATGATAGTGAAAATGCAAAGGCAATAGAGTAGAACTTATCTTTGTTCTTATCGTGTCGATCCGGATTCGGGTTTCCGTTGCTGAACGTTGAGGGTGGAAGCCCCTTGTTTCATGTGAACTTCTGATGGGAACCCCTTTTTCCTCTTTGTGGTAGGGTGTTGGGGAACCGAGTTACCCCCCGAGCCCTTAGATCTCTTTCTCATGTAATATGTCAGCCCATTCCAGCTTTAATCTTACTTTTGTGAAGTCTAGAAGTTGTTGGCTGTAGCTGATCATCAATGAACCTGCAAGCTGTTTGACAGAAGATGCAGAATGGAAGCTACAAGCTGGAAGCTATTAGTTGGAAGCTGTTAGCTATAAGTTTCAAGTAAGTATCAAGGAACCTGCATACCATTAGTTGTAGATGAATATCAAAGAAATCATTAGTCGTTAGCTATAAGTAAATAACAAGGAAACTTGTTAGCCATAGGTAAACATCATGGAACTCGGAAGCCATTTGCTTCAGGTGAATAGCAATCATCCTGCAAGCTATTAATTGCATATAAATAATATGTAAACAGTCAGCATTAGGTATATAGCACGAAACCTATTAGTAGTAGGTAAACAGCAAGGAACCTGCAAGCTGTTAGTTACAGGTGAATAACATTAACCTTGCATGCTATCCATTGCAGGTGAGCACTAAATATATAGGCTAGCCATTAGCTACATATAAACATTCAAGGAATTTATTAACCTCAAACATTACTTATCTCACAATATTTTCTAGTGCATGCCTGATGTTCATTTTATGTATCCTAAATGAGTGACAACATATGTATTGCTTAGGCAGTATCTAGACAGGTTAATAACATATTTGAATTTTAGTAGACAAGAGTCATTTAGCATCATGCAGATATTCATGTGGTAGAGTCACATAGGATGAATATTGAAAGATATCTCGTAGGTCTTGCTAATCATCTTGACTTAATACCCTTAGCATATCGAATTCTCCTATTCACGCAAGGATTTCAATGAATTCGGCATATCAAAAAGTTATAATCTTAAGCCTAAGGGATAATCATTTCACATACTTATCATAGAGTGCAATTTCATGCAATTAAAGAGGGTTTAGTTTCTCACATACCTGTGTAATTTGGTTATGACGTGTGTATTTAGATACATCATAAATATTACCTCGTCTCCCTCATAGGAGTAGCGAAGGAGCTTCCAACTTTGAAACCTTCAATTGTTTCAATGGTAACCCGTAATGACTATTCATATGCAATGTGGGTGACTGGAACCCTGCCCTTCGAGATTGCAGTATTCATCTAAGAGCTTCCACCGTGACATCTCGTCTTGGTAGCCCCGCCTTGGGATACCCATCCTGGATGCTTCATCTTGGAAACCCCATCCTGGATGCTCTAGGTTCAGCAGAACCTTCATCCTGGAAGCGCTTTTGGTTTAGGAACCTTGTCTGGTGTAGAAAGTATTAGAGCTTCCGTCTTGGAACCCCAATATTCAGGAACCATTTTTGGAGTAGGAATCTGCTCATCTTCTAAAATATGCTCAGCTTTGAAAGCTGATCCTGCAAAACTTTATGAACTCTACCAACAGGAACCTTAAAATTTAATCATTAGGTTGGTTGGTTTATAAACTAATTGTTATCTAGTTTTATGAATGTATGCATATTGCATCTGATAGGGTCATCTTATTATTATCCTTAGACATATGTTAATAGCATCTATATCCATCACTAGGTAACCTCTTTCTATCACTTAACGTTTAAAGTGCAAGGGTTCCTACCTAGCGCATGAGTAACTTAATAAAATTCTATTTAGGCATAGTGCTATTATCTAAATTATAGCGTCCTTGGGCAACTTTATTCAAACTAAGGCATTCTAGTTAAGCCTAAATCTGATTGCCTATGATTAGCTATCTACTTGGTAACGTGATGAACGGTTTCCTAACTAATCAAGGTGTTCGAAGTTTGATAGGATTGTGTAATATGAAGAGAATACTGCTCTATAAGTAAAAATGATAATCAAGTTAAGCTTCCATACAGGAGGTAACCTTTGCAAGTCATTAAAGGGGATCATAGATCTACTCCTAAATGCTTAATCGCTTTTATTTTATAATCATAAGGTACGCATATGAGTTCTTTAACTAAACATCAATGGATAAACTAACTCTTTTAATAGCAAGCTTGTAAGAGAAATAGAGTGTATGAGCATTACCATAATTCAAAGGAGTAAGTTTAGTCTTCACATACCCGTATAGGTTGCTCAAAAGCGTATGGGGTTGCATGTACCTTATCCCTTGAGGTTGCAACTTCCGTCTTAGGGGCTTCCGTTGCGGGAGCTTGTCACCCGGAAGCCTGACTTTGGGAGCCCCATCTGGGAGCCCTGCTTGTGGAAGCCTAGCACCGACAGCCCAACCTGGAAACGTTTGTTCTGGGGCCCTATCCTTAGTCCGCGTGGTTGCCACCCTGGGTGTGGGGGTACCGCCCGGTAACCCTATAGGTCCTGGAAGCCCGCAGTATGGAAACCTGGCTCTGGGAGCCTTACTGGCGGTAACCCATTACTGGTAGCCTGGGTGCCGGAAGCTCGACCTGGGAGCCTTCATTCCGGGAGCCCCAATTATTTTATGAAATCGAGTGTGATAATGCCATGTAAGCCATTCCTGCAAGGCTACATTAGTAAAATCTTTGATAATCCATACGAGTTAACTCTTGTAACCACGTAGGTTAGTGATTGAAAGATCGATGTATGCCAATCACGGTTCCATACATGATTAATAACAAAGGAAGCCATGTATGGCAATCAGGGTTCCATACATGACTAAAAAAGAAGGGATCCAGGTGTGCCGATCAGGGTACCACACAAGCCCGAAAAATTAAGGGATCCATGTATGCCGATCAGGGTTCCATACATGCCCAAATAACCAAGTATGCCATGTGAACCAGTCAAGGTTCCACACATGTCTGCTAATTAATAGAGGGATCCATGTGTGCCGATCAGGGTTCCACACAAGCCCAAATAATGAAGGGATCCATGTATGCCGATCAAGGTTCCATACATGCCCTAGTGACCAAGTAAGACATCTGAACCACTCAAGGTTCCGTACATGTCTGGTATTGGAGGGATCCAGGTGTGCCGATCAGGGTACCACACCAGCCCAAGTAATGAGGGGAACCATGTATGCCGAACAGGGTTCCATACATGCCCTGGTAACCAAGTAAGCCATGTGAACCACTCAAGGTTCCATACATGTCTGGTAATAAAGGGATTCATGTGTGCCGAACAGGGTACCACACAAGCCCAAGAAATGAAGGGAGTCATGTACGCCGATCAGGGTTCCATACATGCCCTAGTGACCAAGTAAGCCATGTGAACCACTCAAGGTTCCATACATGTCTGGTAATGAAGGGATCCATGTGTGCCGAACAGGGTACCACACAAGCCCAAAAAGTGAAGGGATTCATGTATGCCGAACAGGGTACCATACATGTCCCGGTAACCAAGTAAGCCATGTGAATCACTCAAGACTCTATACACGTCTGGTAATAAAGGGATTCATGTGTGCCGAACAGGGTACCACACAAGCCCAAAAAGTGAAGGGATTCATGTATGCCGAACAGGGTACCATACATGTCCCAGTAACCAAGTAAGCCATGTGAATCACTCAAGATTCTATACACGTCTGGTAATAAAGGGATTCATGTGTGCCGAACAGGGTACCACACAAGCCCAAAAAATGAAGGGGAACCATGTATGCCGAACAGGGTTCCATACATGCCCTGGTAACCAAGTAAGACATGTGAACCATTCAAAGTTCCATACATGTCTGGTATTGAAGGGATCCAGGTGTGTCGATCAGGGTACCACACCAGCCCAAGTAATGAGGGGAACCATGTATGCCGAACAGGGTTCCATACATGCCCTGGTAACCAAGTAAGCCATGTGAACCACTCAAGGTTCCGTACATGTCTGGTAATAAAGGGATTCATGTGTGCCGAACAGGGTACCACACAAGCCCAAGAAATGAAGGGAGTCATGTACGCCGATCAGGGTTCCATACATGCCCTAGTGACCAAGTAAGCCATGTGAACCACTCAAGGTTCCATACATGTCTGGTAATGAAGGGATCCACGTGTGCCGAACAGGGTACCACACAAGCCCAAAAAGTGAAGGGATTCATGTATGCCGAACAGGGTACCATACATGTCCCGGTAACCAAGTAAGCCATGTGAATCATTCAAGACTCTATACACGTCTGGTAATAAAGGGATTCATGTGTGCCGAACAGGGTACCACACAAGCCCAAAAAGTGAAGGGATTCATGTATGCCGAACAGGGTACCATACATGTCCCGGTAACCAAGTAAGCCATGTGAATCACTCAAGATTCTATACACGTCTGGTAATAAAGGGATTCATGTGTGCCGAACAGGGTACCACATAAGCCCAAAAAATGAAGGGATTCATGTATGCCGAACAGGGTACCATACATGTCCCGGTAACCAAGTAAGCCATGTGAATCACTCAAGATTCTATACATGTCTGGTAATGAGTATTCGGAGGACTTCTCCTAAAATGAGTATTTGGAGGACTTCTCCTACTAACCAAGTAAGCCATGTGAACCACTCAAGTTTCCGTACATGTCTGGTAATAATCATGAAGCCTTTAGAACTTGACATTTTCAAGATGCCACTTTGAGAAGTGTACTATCCGCTCCATTGCTTTAAAACTTGGCATTTTCAAGATGCCACTCTGAGAAGTATATTATCCACTACCCCCCAGTTCTTCATGACAGCTTGTCTGTGGTGGAGAACTAATTCATCTTATCACCAATCTAGTTGCTATCATCTCAATTCTCTTATCGCTCTGAGTATATTTCAGTGAAGCTCATCAAGTAAAGTATGGGGAAGCCTCCTATGTACCCTGACAATACAGGACCCAGAACTTTGAAGTTTGTGAAGCCCAATTCTCCAGTTGGCTATGGACATGAAACCTGGATTGATTATCCGGTCAATCCTCTGAAAGTTGAGCATTTTTTGTAATAAGTTTTGGTAGCATGATTGTTACTACCCCCCGAGCCTCTGGTTTAGCTCTATTTTTTATATCTTCACTTCTTTCCTTAGAAGGTTTGAATCTATACCCGGGAAGCTGGGTATTGTATCATAAGTTGTTGCAGCTTTTTGTCAGGTCCATAAATCTCAATTGGGAAGCCACATTTCTTTTCATAATTGGAAGTCCTATACCCATTTTCTTCTTGATAGGAAGCCTCCTTTCATTAATTTTGGATTTTCTCCATCTCTCATGTGGGAAGCTGCTAGCTATATTTCCCAAGGGGAAGCCATCCCTTTCTCGTAGCAACCTCTTCGAGAGGTTTTTCTTTGATTATGAGGCCTTTTTAATTGCCTCTGGTTTCCTTGCATACTCTCAGGATAACCTTCCATCCTATATTTGCCAGATAGTTGGTAGCCTTAATATGTGGCAACCCCGGTGGCATGCCATTCGTGGGCTTCATATCATTTCTTTTTCGGTAGAGTGATCATCAATATCCCGTTAATATTCTTGTGGTAGCTTTCCGGGATTTTGTTTGCTTTCATAATTCTTTTCCAATGATATCTCATGATTTGAGCTTCAGCTGTTGAAGTGGTTCTCATAGGAACATCTTGTGAGTGAATTTTCTGGTTCATAACTCTTTGGGAACCTGAGGCGGCCATGATATATAGGCCTTCTTTATCTGGTAGCCTCTAGCCCTTAGTCGTCCTCATCATTCTCATGAGGCTTCTGTCAGGCTGCCGTCTTGACGGTGCTGCCTGGAGATGTTGGGAACTTGGTTGCCCCTTTTCCAAGAGCTTCCTTTGTTTTCTTGGTATTGGCACCTCCATTAGTTAGCTCTTCTCAAGGGCTTATATGCCTTTTCCTTTTGGTGAGAGACTTGGTAGTACTCTTCAGAGTTGTGTTGGTAGCCCTTTAGGCAACCGTTCTTATTTTGGATGGGAAGCCTCATGGTCAAATGACAATTGAGGCTACCACTCACTTTTTCCTTTTTTAGCCGGTAACCCTTTAACAGGATTATAGGATATGCTTTAGTTCAGCTTCCTAAAGTAATACCTGAGGACCTTCTCATCATTTGAGTTGTTCTCTGTTAGCAGCATGGCTAGTAGTTTCCTCATCTTCTGCATGGCATTTGTTTTCCGAGATGCTGATTAGCTGCACCGGAAGCCCTGTCTTTGCTTCTACAACATCAAAGTGCTCATCGGGAAAAGTTTTCAATTCCATGATTTTCTTTACCAGCTTCCAACATTAATATTATCGGTGGTGCTACCCCCCGAACAAATTGGAAACCTTGACATGAGGTTTCCATGATGGAAGCCCCACACTATAAGTGCACATCTTCTTTCTATTGACTTTTTTAAAACATCATCATCATTTGTCAATTGTATCAGGCATTTTGCTTATGAAGACAGTGAATAGGAATATGTTTCTAGCTTTATAGATATTCAATTGGTAGAACATTTTGTTACTACCTCGGGTGGTGCACATGCGCTACCCCCCGAGTGTCTATGAATGACAAAGTTTGTAGTAACTGAGTTCAAAGTTACACAGCTACAACTAATAAGTTGTATATCATTGAGCCTATGCCCAACAGAGGCCTTCCGCTGGGGCTTCCTGATGGGTGGCAATTCAGGTTGCCTTCCTTGGGACCCCAATCTAATCGTGTTGCTAGTCAGTTTGGCTCCTTGGTGTTCTGCCTTCGGGGCTACCGGATCCAGGGCTTCCGAATTTTAGGGCTTCCGGATCTAGGGCTACCGGATTTTAGGGTTACCGGATCCAGGGCTACCGAATCCAGGGTTACCGGATTCAGGGCTTCCAGATCTAGGGCTTCCAGATCCAGGGCTACCGAATTTCAGGGTTACCGGATCCAGGGCTACCGAATCTAGGGCTACCGAATCCAGGGTTACCGGATTCAGGGCTTTCGGATCTAGGGCTACCGAATCTAGGGCTACCATCATATTCGAGGCTGCCACTCATTGCACAGAACCTGGGGAGTGGTGGCCCATCTGCCTCCCGGGCTTTGCTCAGCCTTTCAACAATAAATGGGTCCGGTTACCTGTTGGAGGGTATATATTCTTCATCCATATTGTCTGGATTCATTTCTCGGTTGCCTCCAAGGCCGCAAGTATGCCGGAAGCCTGACTTATGCTTTATCCATATTGCTACTGGGCTTCCAAAGGATAGGAACTTTCCTTCACTGATATGGCTATACGCTTGAGATTCGTTCTGGCCTTGGTATTGATGGGTTTCTAGCGGGAGTCCTTCATGCTGATGCCTTGGTACCCCTAGGCGGGATCCTTGGTGGAAGCCCCCTTGGCACCCTGATGGCACTCGTCCTCGAAGGCCCTTTTGATCCCCCATCTGAGATCTCTCCAGATTACTTCTTTTAGGGGAAATTTCGCCCACCTTTCATGATGATGCCATGGTACCCCTAGGCGGGATCCCAGGTGGAAGCCCCCTTGGCACCCTGATTGCACTGGTCCTCGAAGGTCCTTTTGAGCCTCCATATGAGATCTCTTCAGATTACTTCTTTCAGGGGAAATTTCGCCCATTCTTTGCAGTTTCTGGCCAATAATTAAGCCATCCAATCCCGTATTTGGCTCATTTTGTGCACCAATGATGCCACTATTGATCATCTCATATTTTAACGGAATTTCATACCCCTGCATATCATCTCGAAAAATATCTCCAGGCCCTTCTTCATGCGAGTTTCGTCCTGGAATCGTTTCTTGTTCATCTTGTTTTGACAATGGACTAAGCTCCATTTCGCACTTTTTCTTCAATTCAGAAGTTCTTTCAAGGGAGTCCAGTTTTTCTTCCATTCGTTTGATGCACTGATACATTTCATCGATGGTAACAATATGCTTTTTATCACCATTTTCTTTATCGACACCGTTAGACGGCGTTTTGTCATTGCCAGAGCGGTCAAACATCTTTTCCTCCAAAAGACGATAATAAAAGGCCCTTCCTTCTAGCGCCAATTGTTGTGGGAGGATTTTAGCACAACTACGTGGAGGTCGTTGCTGGAATAGCGCCGTTAAATATGGAATCGTCCAACTCCCCAGAAAGGCTCGCAGTCGGAGATTTATGGTTAGCCGCCCGGGAAGGCTCACGACTAGGGGTTTCCGAAGAACACGGGAAGGTGTTTTGGTGATGATTTGGGCTGAATCTACGGGATAGAGCTCAAGGACCATCTGTTGGCCAGCCAAGAACCCTAATTTGACTGTGTCACACAAGAGTGCACGTGCTCTAGCTACTCAAGGAGTGTAAAGTGTCGAAGAAGATCCCGTAAACTACCTACATACCACTATTTATAGTGGATCAAGCCCCGATGTAGTTCTTGATTGATAAGTTTGATTGTTTGTGATGAGTTATCTCGTATCTCATGAGATAATGGCTGATATTTACGTATATCAACTGATTGTCATATAGTTATCAGGTTTCCAAGTCATATCAGGACTGTTGGAAGCCTATCCATTGATGTTTATCTCAAGAATGAAGGATTTATCATGTATATATGATGTATATCCTCGAATAACTGAATAATTATCCGTTTAGAGGTGTATTTCAGCTGTAGAGACGTGCTCCTAAAAAGTAGGAAGTGTGCCTTATCTGAATTGGCAGCCTAATCAGGCTTCCGGCGGAAGCTGGGGGTACCGTCCGGTAGCCTGGCTCCGGTACCCCCCGGTAACCTGAATCCGATAGCCCAAGTATGAAAGCCATACTGGAAGCCTTATCTGATGGCTGTCCTAGTCTGAATATGTGTGTCTGCCAGGCTTCCGGGGAAGCTGGGGGTTCCGGCGGTAGCCCCTCTGGTAGGCTATTTTGGGAAGCCTGCTTTCCAGGAGCCTTGTCATCTGGGAGCCCTATTATCCGGGAGTCCTCTCACCAGTTTTCATGGGTTACCACGGGTACCCTGGAAGCCCTCTGAAACATCCTCTTTCCTTGTGGATTGGACCCAAAACTCATCATAGGCCTAAATCTGATCCATGCAAGATTTTGGTCACAACAGATCCTATATTTCATAAAAGTGATACCCTAGAAATCTTAGCCTCAAACACCACTTTTTCCATTTTCAAACAAATCATCAAAGTCTAGGGTGAATAGTAACTTCAAGAACAAATCTTGGTTTTCTTGATTTCTTGGATGATCCAAGCTTGGTTAAGGATAGACATGGACTATACAAGGCTTAGCAAGGGCTTTAACACTCTCCAAGGAAGGTATAAACCTCATGAACCCTAGATCTTACTTTGAGGTTATGCTTGTTCTTGATGATTTTAGAGTTATATGTTCTTAATGATGTTATAAGCATGATTAGTTAAGTGGTTTAGTGATTTAAGTAGCATGATGTTTATTACAGTGAAGTATGATATTCTTGGACTTGTTGAGATGAGAATCATGTATAAATGATGTATGGATGCCCGGTGTGGCTTGGTTTGATTGTTGTGATTTTTAGAACGTTCGATTTATAGCCGTCGTAATGCCCGATTTTCGTTAAACCTTGAAAACCGTGAATCACAGTAGGCTTAACTCACTGCATAGCTTAGTAATCTGCCATTATAAGATAGATTATGTTATAAGCTTCGTTTTGATATAAAGTTCGTATGAAATGGACTTACGGTTTAGGAGTTATGATTAAATTCGTAAAAGTGGTTCGAAACCGTACACGGAAGTTCGTAACTGAAATTGGAATCCCTTAACATGACTAAGTCAGTGACGAATCATGGTAATTAAATATTAGAGGTCATAAGGAAGGCGTGAGAGAAAACCACAAGTAAAATGGATCATTCTCCGATTTTATAAAAATGTTCGAATCGAGGTTAAGTGCGAAGAAACCACTTTTCAGAGATAGCACTATGCATTCGAATGCTCCTGCCCTGTTTTAGTAAAATCTGGAAAATTTTATCTTCTGAACAAAGTCAGATTTTGAGCTAGTCACCTTATATACATTCTCTAGAGTATGTACGTGAAAACGGTGCGTCATTTGAGTTAACGGTTACCGAGTTATGAACGTTTTAGTAAAAGAGGTGTGAATAGTGAAAATCCGCCGTTGACTTAACTTCGAAAATACATTTCACCTATCTAGACCCGTGTTTTCGGAATGGAAATTTTATGATAAATATTACAAATACCAAAGATGATTTTGGAAGTGGTTTCATAATTAAATACATTTCCGGGGATTTATTAAAAGTGTTGGGGTGTGAGTCACGGAATAGTAATTCTCAGGGAAGTCAACTCTAGAGGTACTATTTTGACCACCCATTTTGGCTAGATTAAAAGAGAAATTTTGAGTCGACTAAAACACGAAACTTGTTAAGAATTATCAAGACCACATATTGGTGCAAAGAACGAGGTTATAAATGATTAAGTAAGATATACGAAAGATCCGACATTAAGGATGGGTTCGAGGTGTGTTTTGGACTAAACTTACATGACTTAAGTTAAGTTATACTTAACCTTCGAAATGTTAAGTGATTGACCTCGGTTATTGTGACTATTTATAGGTCACTGGATTGACACGAGGCACACTACCCCTACAGGATTACCAGGCAAGTTTTCAACCTTCTTGAAGGCTGTTGTTGTGATGATATATATATGAATTGATTCTGTTATATATATGCCATAGCATGCATGCCTACTTTCAAGTTATATTGCAATACTTGTTCCCTGAATTGATATTGGCTTATAGACTAGATACGATATATCAGTATAAGCCGGATTTTTGGTTAAGACCCTTAGTGAAGGGCATGTGATATTCTTTTTTTTTTAAATGTAGACCGGGAGTCGGTATTTTGAGATATAGATGTAGTCTTGGAAACCCGGAGGGATTCCAACGACAGATTAGTATTCCTTTTGAGGAATGTTATTATTAAACATTAATTATATTTCCATAGAGTATTAATTACTTGGAAATCTTTCGAGAAATGTTATTTGAGTATTATCTCAGTCGAGAAATATTAAATGAATATTATTTCGAATATTCATTTAGAGTTTGATTATTTCATGAATATTATTTCAAGATTCATTTAGAATATTGTTTATTAAATGAATATTATTTTCGAATATTCATTTAAGGTTTTATCTATTCAATGAATATTACTTTAAGATATTCCGTTGAAATTCTAATTACTTAAGGAACATTATTTCAAATATTCCTTGAGAGTATTGATTACTAAATGAATATTATTTGGATATTCATTTAGAATAGTATTTATTAAATGAATATTATTTGGATATTCATTTAAGGTTTTATTTACTTAATGAATATTATTTTAAAATATTCAATTGAAGTTCTAATTACTTAAGGAATATTATTTTGAATATTTCTTTAAAGTTTTGATTACTAAATGAATATTAATTGGACATTCATTTAGAATACTATTCATTTAATGAATATTATTTTCAAATATTCATTTAAGGTTTGATTTACTTAGTGATCATTATTTTAAATATTTATTTGAGTTTAATAATTTAACGAATATCATCTTGAATATTCATTGGAAGTTTTATTTATTTAATGAATATTATTTTGAATATTCATTTAAGAAGAGATTTATTTAATAAATAATTTTATATATTCATTCAAGGATTACTTACGAGTAATATTATGATTTAAAAATAGTCCTTAATTATTATTGATTTAATAAATATTCTTGGAATATTTATGTAAATTCTTTTAAATACTCTTTATAATGATTT
Source organism: Kitagawia praeruptora (assembly GCA_037693485.1). Taxonomy (NCBI): domain Eukaryota; kingdom Viridiplantae; phylum Streptophyta; class Magnoliopsida; order Apiales; family Apiaceae; genus Kitagawia; species Kitagawia praeruptora. Next base: position 98,129,850 of record CM075354.1, on the reverse strand, counting down.
ATATCATACAAAGATTATCTTTCATCTTCAGATATGATGTAAAATATTTCGGAGTATTTTATGACTATTTTTATCAAGGGGAGGTTCCCAAAACTTTATTTCCATTTAAATCTATCTTATAAGAAGATTTAAATACTCGCTCAACTTCCAAAAATATATAAGGGGACCTCGCTTGAGAGATGTTATTTATTGGACTGCCCGGTCCTATACTTGCTAAACTATCTTGTCACTCACATCTTGATTCTTTCAACCATCGACATGAATCTTTTTGGTTATCTCCTCAACGCTCGAGGGGTAAGATTGATGGAACAAGTGTCTATCCATTAACAAGCATCAGCTTGGGAAATATTGGTGAAATTTTCCTTTCCAATTAGATACGACTACTTTGTGGAGTCCTATCAACAAGTACTATACTTGGGGAAAGGGGGACGAACTTTATGTTTCAGAGTTATGGATGTTATTCGAACTAGGAGACGCGTAAGTGGCCGAGTGGCGCCGGTCCAGCAATTAATGGCCCAACCGTTGGCCGGGGGGTTCCAGAGGGCGGGCGATCCGTCGGTGCTTCCTTCTACATGTAGAGAACAAATGATGGGGAGCATGACATGCGACTGATCATCGTAAATGTTGTGGCTCCTGGCGCGGCAAACTCCCGTATTAGTTCATCTTCCAAATTGGGAAATTTTCTGCAACATTATCATTGTTGGCAGGTTTGAAAAGTGTTCGAACTTGAATTGCAATATTCTTCCTGCAAGTTCCTCTATTATGAAAATTTGATAATATCTTGCTTATCTTTGACATAGCAGATATTTCTTCGGAACAATTATATTTTGAGTTACCTTGTAACGTCATCTCATACCTTATATTGGTACTACGTTCGTTAATGCATGGCATATGGTTTCAAAGATATTTTGGACTGTTATACATTATCACTGTTCAATTATATTTTTGGTGGGCTATTGCTCACCCTTGCTTTATTTATTTATATCACAACAACAGCTAGATCAGATGGCCGCGCAAGGCGTACCTAACATAGGCAGGTGTCAGCCGTCAGAGGATTAACCGCTGAGGTCATAGCTACCATTGCTGAGGATGCAGCTTCTGGTAGGCTAGTTGTTAGCATTTGATCATCAAATGTATTTATTATAAGGCACATACCAATGGATGGCAAAGAATATGCAATGGTAAAATTGTAATTCATTGGGTTGTAAGAAACTCAAACTTATGATTAATAATATTGATGGTTACTCTGATTTCATCTCTGGGACTATAACGGGTGTGTTTTATGTTGTTGTTTTGGGTCACAAGGTTGTAATTTAATTACGTTGGTTTTGTGGATGGATATTGAGACCGTAACGACCAGATCCCTGACCCCGGATCTGGGGGTGTTACAAAACCCCAAGAACTTCCCAGACTCGACCCCAAAAACACACTTCTGGGGGTTGAGCTTCATTCTGTACTTCCTCAGTATATCAAACATTTCTGCGAGGTGGGCTACGAACGTGTTTGGCCCCCATTATATTATTTTTTTTCACTTAAAGCTTCCGTCCGAGCTGTTTGGCTCCCCTTAAAGGGGAGTCACTTAAAGTGGAAAGTAGGCTAAAAAAAAAAGTAGCTTTGAGGTACTTTTTTTTCACTTATTTTTTTTCGTATATCAATTTTTATGTATTTGAGTCACCTTTTAACTTGTATTGTATTCTTTGCATATATTTGTATTTTATACTTTCAAAAAAATATAAATTTCTTTTTTTTTAATTAATTTTTTAAAAATAAATTTACTTTAAGTGGAATTAGCCAAACAGATACACCTAACTTTAAGTGAAAAATATCACTTTTCACTTAAAGTGAGTAAGTAGCACTTTAAGTGATAAGTAACAATTTTTAAGTTAAGCCAAACACCCTCTACATGATCCCCAGCTTCCTTAGATTTTACGAGCATGTCATCCACATAGACCTCCATTGTTTTCCCAATCTGCTTCTCAAACATCATATTGACGAGCCTTTGATAAGTGGCCCCGGCATTAAGGAGACCAAAGGGCATCCCAATATAGCAGTAAAGACCTCTATCTGTGATAAACGATGTGTGCTCTTGATCGGGGCCATATATGGGTATCTGATTGTACCCAGAATAAGCATCCATAAAACTTAGGAGAGCATGCCCCGCTGTTGCATCTACCAACTGATCAATCCTCGGAAGCGGGAAATTATCCTTTGGGTAATGCTTGTTGAGATCGGTAAAATCTACACATGTCCTCCATTTGCCATTTGGTTTCTTCACTAGGACAGGGTTCACGAGCCAATCAGGGTAGAATGATTCCCTGACGAGCCCGACCTCGAGCAACCTATCCACCTCCTCCTTGAGGGCCTCAGCTCGCTCTCCACTTATAGGCCTTCTTTTCTGTCTCACTCCTTTTTTGCTAGGATCAAGATTAAGTCTGTGACACATCACATTAGGATCAATCCCAATCATGTCATCATGAGACCATGCAAATACATCCAAATTAGCTTTAAGAAATTCCACCAGCCTTCCCCTAAGATCAGGGCTCAGCTGCGACCCGACCTTCAACACCTTAGTTGGATCCTTAGCATCGACAAGAACAGATATCGTGTCTTCTGCAGCTCCAGCTCGCTCCACATGTTCAGGAATGCGAGAATCTAGGTCAATTTCAACATCACGAGCCCTACTAGATTCTGCTTCATCCTGCCTCGTGACTCTTGCTATAGAGGTCGGGGTCGCACCAACATGGCCATACTCAATCATGACTGTTGTTTCTCGTGTTACTTCATTAGGCAAGTCTACCAATGTTGATGTCTCCTTGCGAACCCATTTCCCCTTACGGGCTCGCACAGCTGCCTGTTCTGGGCTCTCCTCGTCATCACTAGCCTCCTCGACAATTCCTTCTTGTAGAACCAACACGGGCTGCGAGGCCTCCATCATAATAGCCCCTGGCACTGGCTCTACCTGTATACCCAAGCTGTCAAAATAATCATCCGGTAACTCCTCGATAGATATTATATTGCAACCAACTGTGGGTTGCGAGGCCAATTTGCGAGCCCTTTCTTCCTCTTCGGATTCCATATAACTTCTCCCCCTTTCTGCTGACTTAAGGGCCTGATTATAGCATTCTCGAGACTCATGCTGAATTCCTCTAACACACCCTACACCTTGCGGGGTAGGGAACTTCATCGAGAGATGGTAGATAGAAGTCACCACCCTCATTTCCTTCAAGATGGGTCTCCCCACAATAGCATTATAAGCAGATGGTTGATCCACAACCATGAAATCAGCGACCTGAGTAGTATAACAATATTGTATTAATCGGATATTCGGGCATAACAGGAACGATTAATTGGAGTATTAATCGAATATTATAATAATATTTAATATATTAGTCTAATTTATAATTAAACATATCATTTTAAATAAATTCACAGGATTAATCGGATTTCAAAAATCAAATCGATTGATTATTTTACAGAAAATTAATCGGGGATTAATCGGCCAAATCGAGGATTTTTAGAACCATGTTCATGTGATGTAAAGAAATTGGAGAGCATGAAGGGGTGAATCTGAAAAATAATAAGATGAAGAAGAGGAATAATGGATAATGAAAATTGATTATAATAATTTTTTATTGAGATTTGATTTCTTGGATTATTATTTTTATGTAAACAAATAACTTCTAGAAGAAAATAAGAATATTGGTTAATGATTGTAATTTTTTTTATTGATATTGGATTTCTTAAATTATTATTTTTATTTAGGTAAGATAATAACTTGTATAAGAAGAATAAGAATAATGGATAACGATTATAATATTTTAATGATACTGGATTTCTTGTATGACATGTGATTGGTTTATTTATTTTTATTAAATTGAGTAATACTAGTTTATGCCTGCTAAAAATTGTCAAATCGATCTATGTAAGTAGAGCTTGCAATTTCGTACACGACACGATAATATCGTGTTTGTGTTTACTTCTTGGTATATGAACACAGACATGAAATTAAATGGATAAATTTAGTATCGATTTTGGTTTTACCCTTAAGTACATGACACGAAACGAAAATATACAAAAAAACAAAAATAATTAAATAAAAATTTTAAAATTATATAGATACATATTCTAAATAAATGTTGTATATGTTAATTTTACTCCCTCCGTCCCAATGGGATGTTAACATTTGCTTTTTGCACGGAAACCAAGATAGTGGGTGTAATATTATTAATATAAATGAAGTAATGGGTGTAATAGTGATTTTATTGTTAAAATAAGTTAAGTAGTGGGTGTAATAGTGATTTTATAGTTAAAATAAGTTAAGTAGTGGGTGTAATAGTGTAAAGTATTGTTAAAATAAGTGAAGTAGTGGGTATAATAGTGTTAAAACTTACTATTTTAGGAAATGTTAACAATCTATTGGGACATCCCAAAATAGAAAGCGGTAAACGGCTCTAAGCGGTAAACGGCTCTAAGCGGTAAGATAAAAAGCGGATTATATAATAGTGGTAAACGGCTCTAAGCGGTAAGATAACCTTCGAGCGCTTAAGCGGCTAGGCGGGCGCTTAAGCGGATTTCAATGCGGATCAATTAAGCGGATTATATAATATATATTTAATTATTTATATACATAAGTATATATATATATATATATATTTAATAATTATATAAAATCGGGGAATAAGCGGTTAGCATAAAATCGGGACGGTTGGGGGACCTTCAACGCTTAAGCGGACCGCTTAAACGGTTAAGCGGCCTTGTTTTAGAACAGAAGTTGTGTTTAGTGTTGTGTTTTGCTGCATAAAATTAGTTTTCTACTATTGTGTAAATTGTAAAGTGACTTTCAATTATATGCGTTAGACTAATTCATGCAAATTTCAAGGAAAATTTAAATTAAATATTAAGTACTTAACAGTTAGTATTAGAAATTATTTATGTGCATAGAATTGATATGTAACATTTTTTTCTGATTAATTATATATAGTAAGTGTACATAAGCTTGGACTAGGATGAACTAAATCTTTCTTTTTTGTGCATATACGTGATAAATATCATTTTATACTTGTTTCGAATTTATTGTACATATTAACATATTATTGTTCTTATATTTGTAATCGTTATTGCAAAAATTAATATTAAAATTTTCGTAATCTCAAATTATACTCAAATTTTCAAGAAAAATTAACGAAATATTAAAACACATTTATGTCTTTACGGTTAGTTTTTCTTTACCCGTCTAATTTACAAATTTTTAAAATAATTAGCTTTAAATTTAATTTAATTTTTTTATATGAGGGCTCATATTTCAGTTCTCGCACTGGGCTTACCGAACCTCAGGATCGGCCGTGGGTACCCCTCTGGTTTGGGCTGTTATGGATAGTACCCCTACATGAACAGTAAAATGGTGTACCATACATAATTTCCCTCGTAATAAGTCAAAAGTTTTTGGGACACAATTCATAAAAAAAGGTATTATTCATAAAAGTCAAAACCGAGAGGCACCATTCATAATTTCCCTAAAAATTTTATCGAAAATTCGGGTCAATCTCGGATTGATCCAAAATATTCATACTCGGTCCGAAAATTTATTATATACATATAAAATTATATAAAAAATATAAATATATATACATATTCGATATCTATTTATTACTATATATTAAACTTCAACATATATATGGGCAAAGATTGTCATTTTAATAGCTGTGAAGTTACAATTTTACCCTTATATTTTTCAAAAATTATAAAAATGTCATCCTTTAATAATTATGTAAAAAGTAATGAAATTATGTTAGTGTTAAGATGCTCTATAATTCTCTTTTGCCAATTTAGATAATTGATATAAAAATAAAATTTTAGAATATAGATAATGTAACCGAGTACACAAAAAAAAAGATTTATTTACATGCGTCTTCACGTAGATCTTAAATTCTTGAAATTAAAAATAAGATTTGGTTTTAAGAAATATGTAAAATTTAGCTATCAAATCATACATAATTAATAATTGCATCACGCTAGTTTTAAGTATATAAAAATTAAAATATGTGAGTTACATTAGAGAGTTTTGTTCGACCAACTATTTAGACTTTCAATGATTTAAATATATGATTGGTCTGAAACATAAATATCTAAACATACAAAAAAAAATTATGTTAAAAAGATGACAACTCTAAAAATATGATTTATGTTATATATAAAAAATAAAATAATTAACAATCAAATTAAATCATAAAAGATATAAATTTTTAAATCATTAATATTACAAAACTATAATAGTTATTTATAATGATCAAATAGATTATGCTGATATCTCATAATATTTAAATAATTTTAATTTGTGTCTTATATAGTAGACTTACTATTAAATAATAAAAATAATAAGAATATTAGATAATGATTACAATATTTCTTTTATTGATATTGGATTTCCTAAATTGTTATTGGGCTTTTTTTAAAACTACACATCTTAAATTTTGGACTTTCAAAAATACAGTCCCAACTTTTTAAAATTCAGGCGCTACGATCCATACTTTCATTTATTTTAAAGATACGTTTTTCGTTATAAGGAAAACCCCCTTGCCTCTGTTTCACTCCTCAACCACACGCAGTTTGAAGCTTAGCTTTTCTCCTTCAGTCAGTTGACCCCACATGGTAGTTTCTCAATCGGACGGCGACAGTGAGTTTAATCGAAGTGGCGGTGGCGAGTTGTCATCGAAACTTAATCGAAAGACGGTGGTGAGTTTAATCGGACAGTGTTTTTAGAGATTTGATTTGTTCCATATGTTTATGTTTGTGTTAAATTGTTTGAATGAAGAGTCAACAACGATTATTTAGATTTATTTTATATTGATATGCGTTGATTATCTTTAGTTGCATTTTCGTAAGGCGTTGTGTTCGTTCGTGTTTCTTCATCTATTCATCCAAATCAGCATTTTCAGATACCAAAAACTTGTTAATTGATCGTCCTAATGGTCTTCGAATCATGAAAAAGGTATATTGCAATTAGTAACTCGAATCTTCCAAATGGAAAATATCTGTTACGCACTGTTGAGTATACCACAACGAAAGCAAAACCCAAAGCGAATAAACAAGAACAAGAAAATAAACGACAATCACACAAGACAAAGATTTACGTGGTTCAAAAATTCCTACTCCACAAGCCGCACTAATTTTGTATTGAACTCACAATTATGTTGTGTTGTGTTATGTTGGTGTTTTACAATTACATGAGAATATTTATAAGATAAGAAACTGGGCCTAAACAAATCAGAATCTAATTCTGAAATTCCTAATTCTAATTAGAACCCAATTCTGGAATTTCCAACTCAAATCAGAATCCAATTCTGAAACCTGATAGACCCCACAAACCCAATAATCTCCCACTTGGAGTCTAACCACATCTTCACTTCACTCTTGTAAATCTAGTAACACCTAATCCTTTGATCAATAACTCTAACTAGTGCAGCGCCTTCTTATCAATCAGTTCTGAAGGCCAGTTGAAGCTATGCAAAGCTTCAACTTTTCATTAGTAACCACCTTAGTCAACATATCTGCATGAATTTTTGAACCAAGGATTTTCTTCAAGGACAAAGTACCATTGCTAATAAACTCTCTTGTAAAGTGATATCTCAGTTGAATATGCTTTGTTCTAGCATGAAATACAGGATTCTTCGCAAGATGAATAGCACTCTGACTATCGCTATACAAAGTACTGTCCGCCTATTTCTTGCCCAACTCCTGAAGAAAATATTTCAACCAAATCATCTCCTTGCTAGCTTCAGAGATAGGCATATAATCTGCTTCTGTTGTTGAAAGAATAACACTCTTTTGAAGTCGAGACATCCAACTAACTGCTGTGCCACCCAAAGTGAAAATATATCCCATAGTACTTTTTCTTGTATCCAAACATCCACCCAATTAAATCTACATCAGAGAACCCTTCCAAGATAACATCTTTCTTGTTGAAACATAACGCAATCTTGGATGTGCCTTTCAAGTAGCGCAACAACCACTTGACTGCCTCCCAATGCTCTCTTCCTGGATTAGACATAAATCTGCTAACAACTCCCACTGCATGAGCAATATCTGACCTTATAAACACCATAACATGCATCAAACTACCAACTGCAGACGCATACGGAACTTTTTGTTACGAAAGAGGTTTTTCTAAGTATGAAGTGCTTGTTGATATGGCCTTGTAGTTTAGAAATGTTTTAAAATGATTTGTAAACTTGTTTTGAAACCAAGATCATCTGGTTGCATTACTTTGCTTTAGTTGATTATAATATGAAATATGTTACGAAATATCAGGAAGTATGAAGTCTGATATAATGTTCTAAATAAGATTTGCAAACCTGCTTGTTGGATATAGTGATCTGGACTAGCTACGCATTATGTGGGGCTGCTATAAAGAAATTCATGTCCAGATTTTTCATATGTATGTGTTGTTCAAAGGTGTGGCTGGGTTCTGTGCTTGCTGATGGTTGCAATTTATGATGTAGCGGGATGATGCTTTAACATGAATAGCGAGAGGTGGAGGTGAAAAAAGGAGGCGGAGATGGAGGTCGGGGATGGAGCCGGAGATGGAGGTCGGGGATGGAGCCGGAGATGGATAGGGAGGTTGCTTGCGGCGCCAGAGATCGAAGGTGGATGGTGGACATGGCAACGGTGGGGACTGACAGAGAGAGAGAGAGAACAATGTCATATTTTTTTTAAAAAAAATTGAAGTTAAAAACAAAGGCGGTAGTATATTTACAAAACTGAAAGTAAACATTTGAAACCCCATTATAAAGACAGTAAAAATGTAAAAGAAAGTTAAAAACATATATATTTTTGTAAATATCTCATTATTATTTTTTTGTAAGATTAAGAAGAATAAGAATAATAGATAGTGATTATATATTTTTATTGATACTGAATTTCTTATATCATTATTATTTTATGTAAGATAATAATCAATCATATACTATTACTACTATTATATAAAGGAGAAGACGAGAACGGTGAGGTGGCGCATCTCAAAATGCTCAAATCTATTTTTCCAATTTTTATAAATTTTTTGCAATTTCCAATGTTAAATATTTTATTTCCTTTAAGTTTTTCAAATTTTTAGCGTTAATAATTACGACAACTTTACTATATATTTAATGTTAAAAAATTTACTACCTTTTTGTTTTTCAATTTTTTTTGCGTTAATAACTACAACTTTACTTTTTATATTCGAATTTTTAGTGTTAATAATCACAACTTCTCTTTTTATATTTTTACAATTAATAATTACAATTTTTCTTTTTATGTTCGAATTCTTAGTATTAATAGTTACAACTTTCTTTTTAATGTTTTAAGCGTTGATTAATATAACTTACCTTATTATGTTAGAATTTTTAATGTTGATAATTACACTCTAATCGCTCATATATATATATTTCTAATTTTTATAGATTCTTGTAATTTGTAATTTTTAAAATTTATTTCCTTTATGTTTTTCAAATTTGTAACGTTAATAATTACAAATTTATTTTTTATATTCGAATTTTGGTGTTAATAATTATAATTTTTCTTTTTATGTTTTTATAGTTAATAAATACAACTTCTTTTTTGATGTTCGAATTTTTAGTATTAATAATTACAACTTTCCTTTTTATGTTTTTAGTGCTATAAATGTAACATACCTTTTAATGTTAGAATTTTGATTGTTAATAATTACAACTTACTTTTTATGTTAAAATGACTATTTCCAAATTATTTTTCGAATCTTTAGTTTTTTCGAATTTTTAGTGTAAATTATTACAACTTCCTTTTTAATATCAAAATTATAACTTCCTTATTTATGTTAGAAATTATTATTTCCATTATATTTTTTAAATTTATAGTGTTAATAATTACAACTTCACTTTTTATGTTAAAAATTGTAAAACATATTAGAATTGCCTTTTAATTTCTCAAATTTTTTAGTTAATGAAACTAAAAATTAAAAAATTTCTACTAAATATTTGCTAATATAGGAGACTTCCTAAACTTTCTCTTGAAGTAAAAATTACAATTAACTTATAAAAAAATTATAATATAGACCACTCTTAAATCACTTAAATCTATTTTTCTAATTTTTAAAGAAATTTACAATTTTAAATATTAATAATTATAGTTTCATTTTCTATCTCCGAACTTGTAGCTAGAAAATACATTATTATAAATAATGTAAATTTCGTTACTTTTCTACACTACGAAAAACTTTATTAAGGCCCTGTTTGGCAATTAGCTGATAGTTGTTAGCTGTAGCTGATTGAATTAGCTATTTTGACTAGCGGATTGAATTAACTGTTTTGACTAGCGGATTTAAATTAGCTGTTTTGAATTAAAGTGTTTGGTGAATAGCTTTTTGAGTAACTTTTTGTGACACATAGCAAACCTCTAATTGAAAAAGCTCGTAAAATGAGCTTTTTCAAAATTAGCTTTTTGATCTCAAACATCTAACTCAAACCTCTAACAACCAAACACTCACATTAGATGTTTCATTTGGTCAAACCTCTAATCTACCCCAAACCTCTAACTTCCAAACACCCCCTAAATAAAATATTTTAAGAATATACACAACACAACCAAATTTTCTTATGAGATCTTAGGCCCCAAAACTCGTGTTTCCATGCTGATTGTTCTTTAGAAATTTCCTTTTGGTTTTGCATTTTATGTTATTGCTATACTACTGATTGAGATTTGACTTTTCGATTGTTAAACTATGAGTGTTTTTGTTCGAGATAATATGAAGTGGCAGAAGATCAGAAGAATACTACGAATCCATAACACCTAAATGTAAGTCATATATATCGATAGTATTATATTAAAGCCGAAACATTTAAAATTTATCGATTTGGTTTTCAGTATAGTTATCTTAATTATTAAAATAAATAATAAAATAGTATAATTAATGGTAATTATCCGATTGCCTTTTTTAATTAAAACACTTTTACTTTTAGTTGAAGATATTACCTTTTATAAACAACTAAAAATCAATTCTACCATATCTTCCAATCATTAATATTTGTTTTCTAATTAAAACACGTTATCTTTTAATTTAAAACATAATATTGCAATCATTAATATATACCCAAAAATATCACACCATATTTTCCAATCATACAACGAATAATGACCATTAAAATTTTAGTAATAAATAAGAAATGTTAGACCTTTTAATAAACTATATTATATGAAAAATTTACTTTACTAATGATTTAAGGTTCGAATCCCGTCAATGACATATTTAATTTAAGATTTATAATTTAATTTTTGAACCATACATATCATTAATTAAATTTATTTACATTAAATCAAAATTAAAATTAACATTAATATTGAAAATAATTATTATATAAAAAATGATTGTTACATAAAATAAAATTTATCACATATCAAAAGAATCGCACGGGTTATAAGTTAGTATGTAAATAAGTCATGAAACCTTATTTTATACTTTCTCTTTTTTTTGTAATTGCTACGTATTATTTGAGTAATTTTTCAATCAACATGACATGAAAGAGACAAAGGTGACAATCCATAACGTTCCCAGATATAAGTTTTATTTTCAAATATTGTATTACTATCTTTGAAGAAGTTTTAAGTTATGTGTATATTTTTCATCTCATGGATCAAAATTTTGAAGACAATATTTTATGTCTGAATGAGCTAGAAAAAGATTTTTGGAGGTGTCAATGGAATACTAAAGAGTGACGTGACTATGTGTTCATATTTATGATATGAATGTGTTGAACCAAATTTCGTCAAGAACGTGATGCCAATATTAAGATTTGTAGATGGGTTTTTGTATAGAGATATAAGAAGATCTCGGTAAAGTGCATGGCTTTAATGATGTGTTTAGACTGTTCTTGAGAGATCAGTGTTGGTAGGTATTTCGTTATCCCCTCTCAAGATGCCTGCATACCCTTATGTAAGGATCAAGTCTACGTAGTTCTTTAGGTATAGGAATCTTCAATTATTAGAGTTTCAACGCAGCACTTCTCCTAATCTTTAGGAACAAGTCTTCTACCAATGTTTAGTCATCACACGTATCATTCTTCTACTATTAGTAGGATGCTTGTAGGATATAAGATACGTATATTCACCGCCGTGTTGAGTTTACTCATATTGATACGTTATGTATGAAGAGTGACGCTTGTATATAGCCCAATTGTTATTGGACTTTAGGCCCAATAAGTGATGCTTCGTAAGCATCACTTTAGTATTCATTCACCTGAATAGTGATCGGATTTTATCATATCTTAGGCCTTAAAACACATCACTTTATTCTGCATCAACACATTTATTCTGGATTAACACATTGAACTAAAGTGCATCTAATTTCTGTCTCGAGACCTCTAGTAATCCTTTTGTGAAGATCAATGGCCTAACAAATTAGGTGTTATACCTCTAGTACCAACATGATGGTTTTGTTGTTTTTATTGTTTTCAAATTTTATATTTCTGTTTTGAACATGTTATTTTACTTTTTAAAATTTGATTTATTGCAAAATTTGTTTTTTGGCCTAAGATTAATATATCTATTAAATCATTCAAAACAATTAACAGATTTTAGTAGAGTAGTTATACGTAATATTTACTTTATTTCCAGTTACAAATATACATAATATTTACTTTATTTCCAGTTGCAAAGCTATAAGGGAATCATATAATAGATATATCATCATGGGATGAACCTCAGAATCTTAAGAAGAATTAGGATATAGTTTTTAGGACAATATCATAAAGTTAGAAAAAAGGGGACCTCAATAGATGTCAGTCAGCCAAGTTTAAATAGAACTCTTTTCATAAAAATACTCAACTGACTAATTCGTATAACATTAAAATTATTTTTTTATAATTTTTTTATAATATAAAATTGATTCATATATTTTAAGAAAATTTATAAAAATATTATAATGACGCCACGAATCGTGACTTAGTGAACTAGTTTGTATAAGAAAAAATAATAAGTTTGATTAGTACATGTGCAAATAGGTCACTAATCTTTATTAGTTCAAACATGAAATTATTCATATAAATGAATCATTTGCTAGTTGATATAGTATGCATTATGTAAACCTTTTTACTAACTTATATAGTAAACATATCATAAAATTAGTTCAAAAATCTAAATCACCTAAATTAAAAAGATATTTTAAAATCTTAATTTTCCTTCTTTAAGAGATTAAGAGCATGTTTGACTTTCCTTATATTATTTTTTGGTCCACTTAAAGTGAAATAAGTTGTTTTTGTGAATTGAAAATTTTCAACTTAAAGTTAGTTTTAGTTCAAAAATTTTGAGTACCTTCGAGGTACTTTTTTTCAACTTACTTTTCTCATATCAATTTTTATATATTTGAGTCACCTTTTAACTCTTATTATATTACTAGCATTTTGCCCGTGCTAAGCACCGAACGGTAAAATTAATTAATTAATTAATATAAATATATTATTATAAGGGAAATTACCAAAAATATTCATGTTTTCAAACTTTTTTTGCAAAAATACATTAAAAGTTGCATTTGTGGTTGTGCAACTGGTTGCAAGCAATTGCATTTCAGGTTGTAGCTTACATTTGGGGTTGCAACTGAGGTTGCACCGTATTTTTGAAAAACAATTATGCAACTTGGGTATTTTTGAAAAAAACCCTTATTTTAATCATTATTTAAAAAAAATCATTAGAATGTAATTAATTGTATATAATTACTGATTCGTCAATTTATGTCAATTGCATTAATATTAATATTATCAAACAATTATCATAATATTCACATCCCCCGCTGAAACGTTTGAATCCCCTCTTTATTATTTTTTCTTAATTTTATTTTTCATTTGATTTCTCTCATTTTTGAGAATCTTTCCCCAAGTTCATAAGATTTTTATCCATATTTTAAGTTTTGTTCTTTTGGAAATATGTTGTATTTAAATATGCAGTATTGCGGGTTTCTAGAATTCTTATTATAATAATTCATCCAAAAAATTTGTATGGATCGCGATCAATATGTCGAATACATATTAAAAGTCATAAACACTTATTTCTCTCTATCGTTGTAAATCATTAAATTGTCTATGAAAAAAAGTTTGCATATTTCAGCGATATGAGAAAGGAACTGTGCAAGATCCGTTAACGAACGTAGTTATGATCAAGGAAACTTTCATCTAATCTAGTTCCCTATTTATTCATTTAATATCATTTTTATAATTGGTATGTTCTTTTATTAGTTAATTGATTTATTATAGAAAAATAAACATTATTAATCAACGAAACAAATCCAATGTGATTGCCCTCAGTTTGTTTTTAACGACAAATTAAAATGTGTCTATATTTAAGTTAAAGAGTTTGTATGTTGAATTTTTTTTTATTTTCTATTAGAATATGGTATATTAAATATTAGTTTTCCTTTACCCTGAAAGGGATGGCAAATTAATTTGATCTGATGATATCCAATTCGAAACCCGAAATTTTGAATATACCGAACTGGAATTTTTTAATTAAGGTTTGGATTTAAATTTTAAACACGAAATAGTTTCGATTTGAATTTGGATTTCAGTTGTATCGAACCGATATCCGATCTGAAATCCGATCCAATATCGAAACCCAATACATAAATAATATAATATCATAATTTGAAGTTATTATATGTAATATTTTAGATGTAAGACATATAATTTATTTATTTTTATTCAAATATTTCATTAGAGATAGTCGATACTAATTTAGTAAGTAGAATTCTATTTCTCAATTTTAACTTTTATTGAAATATTTAAGATGTAAGTTTCCTTACTTTACATAATTTTTCCATTATGTTGTGTGACGCCCCCAAATCCGCCCTGTCCGGGGACCCGGGTCGCCACATCAGGTCTCAGCATCCTGCAACACACGTTAGCTCGATAATAATAAAATCTTTATTACAATGGAGCGGAACAGTCCCACTCCACAGATCCAAGATCGGATTCACACTTTATTACAAAACGCTTATTACATCACCGAAAATATCTTGCAAAAGTCTATAAAGATAGAAAGGATAAAAGGTTCCATCTGGCCATTCTAGTCCTTGTCAGCATAGCCTGGAGCTTTTTCCTTCCCTTTGTTTCTCTGGCTGGATGTCTCGCCTTTCTCCATCTTGACAGCTGAACAAATGTTGTAAAGCAAGAGTGAGCAACTTTGGTGCTCAGCAATTCTCTCCTGGCTCGGTACATAAATATAGTAATATATACCGAAAGAAAATACTCGAATTTAAATGAAACTGATAAGATAACAAACTCTGAAAATTTTGACTCAAGACTCGTCTCGAAAATAGGAATACTCGAAATGACTCTTTTTGTGAAACTCTGATGACTCATGATAAAAGAATATCTGGTCTTCCATCCTTTCGGTATCTCGGCGGGGCGATCAACTATCCAACCGGGAATACCGTCCTCCAATGACACCGCACTTCACCCGATCACGGCTATAATACGATATCAACGAATATAATATATAGTATGAATGCTAGCATCATAGTGGGTGATTATATCAACCCTGGCATCATAGTGCCTAAATATTCTCGTGTCCTTAAAACGGATCACGAGTCTCTCTTTTTCTCTAAAATGGGCCTCTTTCCCAAAATTGACCAGTAGAATACAGAATTCCCGAATATTTAATGAACTGACATTTGTAGATAAACTTCACAGGAAAATATTTAACTGATCTGGCGGACTGCCAGTTTTACTCGATGTATCACCAATCCGAACAATGGACTGATGTAAACTCTCAATAAACATACTTTAATTGGTTGACACGAACAAAGTGCCAACCTTTGACAAGAAAGGCAACTATCTCGAAACAATGAGGATAGTCTCAAAATGAAATAAAATGAGTCGTACTGAACAAGTAGTACTACTCGAATAATTGTAATACTCCAAATTGATGAACGTTAAATAGAATATTTTTCATTCGATACAAGAGTAAAACTCTAACAGATTTTATATAGCATAATCCCTATTGATTGATTCGAACGATGAACCAATTAAAAGATAGTCAATAAACGTTGTCGAATTTGTACAATAAATCCGACTGAAAAGAATGAATTTAACTATCTCGGACGAATGAGAATAGTTCCACTGAATCGAAATAAATAGTCGTCTCGAATCAAAGAGACCGACCCGATAGCAATGAAATTGCTTCTACGCTTATAGGGAATGTATTTCGCAAGTAAACTAAATTAACAGTATCGTAATATTTTGCGAGAAATAATGCTCAAAAGAAAATATTGCATCATAAAGAGCAGTAAATAAATCTCATAATTAATAGTTCGAAAATAATTAAGAATTTAAATAATACGAACAGAAATACAAAGTTTCCGAGAGTTAGGGTAGGAATGAACTTGCCTCTATCTCGACGCTAAACTCAACCGAATAATAAAAGCGTTACCCGCAAGCGAATATCTCAAGTCTCAGAAAGGAATCTCTATAATAAATTATCAAAACTATTTTAGTACTCGGGTAAGGAGTTAATCATGTAATGTCACATAAATCGATAATCAGGTCATTGATAAACAAATAATTCTCGAAAATAAAGTTTAAGATATTCCCGTAACTTTAAAATCTCACTGACGCCTAATTCTCAATTTAATAAATTAAATGGATGCTCTATTCGCTTTTCCTATTAATTTTAAGTGTCTCGGATTTTATTCACCATGCAAAACAATTACAAATATTCGAAATAAAATCCCTCAATTAAAGGTCTCTAATTCTTCCTAAATATATGGCAATAACTTATTTATTTAACAACGTAACTCAAATAAAACAAGTAAAGAGGGTGTTCACACAATCAACACAATTTTCTATAATTCCTCTTTTAAAATAAAGTCCTCTAATTATATCGTTATCACATTCGCATTGCTAATTTGTTTTGGCTCGTGACAAGTCTCTAAAGTTTTATCTAGAAATCCTTTATTATAATAAGTAAATTTTAAAGAACTAATACTAGTAGTCCCCCTTTATTCTCAAATTAAATAATTCAAGCATCAAATGTTTGTCCGAATTAAAATCCATAGGTTTTATTTCTACTTTTAGCAACAAGGAAATTTTATTAAAATAATTATATTTATTAATTTCATAAAACCCCTTTACTAATAAAAGTCACAAAATCTCTATTTTTATTCAATTAAAACAATCTCATGATGCCCCTTTAAAAACCAAACTGAATTTTAATCTTTATTACATTTTAACCATTTTTATCAATTAATCTCTAATTAAATCAATTACCACATAATTAATCAATTTATCATTATTTATCAAGTTATTACAATTAAACAATTAAAAACAATTAACACCCTCCCCCACTCATCTCCTTCCCGGCCACTACACTCCACCGCCGACTGGCGGCCGCCGCCGACCACCGCCTTCCTCCGGCGAAACCCTCTCTCTCCCTCTCTCCTCCCTTCGTCTGTCTCTCTCTCTTCTCTCTTTCTTTCTCTCTCTCTCTCTCTCTCTCTCTCTCTCTCTCTCTCTCTCACTCTCTCCGTCAATCTCCCTCGATCTCGACCTCTCCTCTCTCGTCGTCTCTCCCCCTCACGCTCTCTATCTCTCTCAATCTCCCGCTCTCTCTTTTCTCTCCATCTCTCGGTCTCTCTCAATCTCACTCTCTCGATCTCTCTTCCTCCCTCAATCTCTCCCCGTCGTCGTCTCTCTCTCTCTCCCTCAATCTCTCCCCGTCGTCGTCTCTCTCTCTCTCCCTCTCCGGTCAATCTCTCTTCTCTCTTCCTCCGTCTATCTCTCTCGCATCTCTCTCTCGCTCCGACCTCCTCCCCTCTTTCTCTCCGCCCTCGCTTCTCTCCCTCCTGCCTCCCTCTCTATCTCACCCTCGATCTCTCCCCTTCTCTCCTCGCACACAACCCCCCACCCCTCCTGCTTCGCTCCGACGCCACCACCACCGCCGATCACTCCGACCGCCGCGGGGTGCCCTCCAAACCGACATGCAACAACAATTATAACCCCAAAATCAAAACCCCTCTCTATTCACACATAATTCAATTCAAGCATATCACCAAACCACAATAATTAACACATTTACAATCTCCTAATTAGAACATTATAAACCCAAATTGAAAAATCAAGTTCTCATAAATAAAAATGCAGGACATACTTTTATATATATAAAAATATGATTGAAAAGATTTTTAAGGGTGTAATTCATACCCTTTTGTGAAAAATCTGATTTTTAAAGCTTGGTCAAAATCAAAAGCTCGAAACCTTATGAATATATATATCAAATTGTAGAGCTTAAAACCCTTTCTTCAAATATCTAGTTGCATGCAAGATCAAGATAAATCTCCGAGGTGTGTAGAATTTATAAGTTTTGTTTTTGGGAGAGAAAATAAGGTTTGGGGTTTGTGTTTTGTGTCTCGGTGAAAAAGATAGAATGAGGAGATGAGACTAGAGTTTTGATTTTTACTTACTTTATATAATTCTCATTTAGTTGGGCTCTTAATGGGCTATAATTCTTTTGGGCTCAAAATCACACAATCCAAATGATATAATTTAAATTATACATAAAGTCACTCACTTAAGAGATTAATGGCCACCAAATACTAATTATTTAGGTTGATGAAATAAATAAAATATGATGTAAAATAATAAAATAAATTGGTAGCACTAATCACAACAAAATAATAATATTAATAATAAAAGAAAATGATCGAAACTAAATAATAAAATCACGTCGCACTGAGTAGTTATTAGGGTCTAGTAGAGCACAAAATAAATATTTGCAACATCTCTAATAATAATTAAACCAAATTTAAATCTTACTGAAATTTATTCAAAAGAGACTCGAAACATTATAAGAATTTTACGGTTATTACAGTCTCCCCTCCTTAAAAGGATTCCGTCCTCGGAATCAACATTATTGGCTAAACAACTCGGGGTATTTACTACGCATCTCATTCTCAAGCTCCCAAGTGGCTTCCTCAATTTGACGGTTTCTCCAAATCACTTTTACTAAATTTATTTTCTTATTCCGCAACTCATGCACTTTGAAATCCACAACTTTCACTGGTTGCTCTACGTAGGTCAGGTCTGCTTTGACATCGATGGGTTCATATTCTAACACGTGTCGATGATCAGGATGATAAGCTCTCAATATTGATACGTGGAATACATCATGTACGTGTTGTAGATCTGGCGGTAAGGCCAATTGATATGACACGGCTCCAACCTTCTTAAGAATCTCAAATGGTCCGATATACCTAGGACTCAGTTTCCCTTTCTTTCCGAATCTCATCACCCCTTTCCATGGGGAAATCTTCAATAACACTTTATCTCCTATCTCAAATGATTTATCCTTTCTCTTCAGATCTGCATATTTTCTCTGACGGTTCTGAGCAGCAACTAATCTTTTCCGAATCGTTTCTACGGATTGCTTTGTCTGATGGACCATATCTGGCCCTAGTAATCTTCCTTCACCGACTTCATCCCAACAAAGCGGGGATCTGCACTTCCTTCCATATAAAGCTTCATACGGGGCCATACCGGTACTGGAGTGATAGCTATTATTGTAAGCATACTCTACTAGTGGCAGATGATCATCCCAACTTCCCTTGAAATCTAAGGTGCAAGCTCGCAGCATATCCTCTATTGTCTGAATTGTCCTTTCACTCTGTCCGTCTGTCTGCGGATGATAGGCAGTGCTCAAATTTAACTTGGTGCCAAGGCATTCTTGAAAACTCTTCCAGAATCTTGAATTAAAGCGGGCATCTCTGTCTGACACGATTGACACGGGCACTCCATGACGGACTACCACTTCCTTCAAATACAAACCTACCAGTCTTTCTACTGAATACCTTTCACTGATCGGTAGAAAATGAGCGGACTTCGTCAGTCTGTCAACTATAACCCAAATAGCATCGTGATTCGCCTTGGTTCGAGGTAAACCTACTACAAAATCCATGGTGATGTGCTCCCATTTCCATTCTGGAATCTCTAATGATTGGAGTAATCCACTGGGTCGTTGATGTCCTGCTTTCACTCTCTGACAGGTCAGACACTTGCTTACCCATTCTGCAATCTCTCTTTTCATGTTAGGCCACCAATAATTCTGCTTGATATCTTGGTACATTTTTGTGCTTCCTGGGTGAATGGAATATCTCGAGTTATGCGCTTCACTCATGATCTCTTCTTTCAATTCTGTAACATTAGGAACCCAAATTCTCGAAGCAAATCGTTTAATTCCCTGATCGTCCCTAGGGCTCAAGAATTCTTCTCCGATCAACTCTGATCTACTTTCTTCCATTACTTGCTCCTGACAGCGGCGAATCTTCTCTAACAGTTCTGGTTAAAAATGAATGGTATAAACTCTTTCATTGTTTTGGACTGGGTCCTTGACTTCTATTTCCATCTTCTCTAATTCTCTGACTAACTCTTCTGAGGTCGTTAACAAGTTGAGTCTTTCCTTTCTACTTAAAGCATCAGCTACAACATTAGCTTTTCCTGGGTGGTAATTTATCGAGCATTCATAGTCTTTGATCAATTCCAACCATCTTCTCTGCCTCATGTTCAATTCCTTCTGGGTGAATATGTACTTTAAGCTCTTGTGGTCTGTGAAGATCTCACATTTTTCTCCATACAAATAGTGTCTCCAAATCTTGAGTGCAAAAACAATGGCAGCAAGTTCCAAGTCGTGAGTAGGGTATCGTGATTCATATTCCTTCAATTGACGAGAGGCATAAGCTATTACCTTCCCGTGCTGCATCAATACACACCCTAAACCTTTGTGAGAAGCGTCGCTGAAAATTACGAAATCGCCATTTTCATCGGGTAGGGTCAAAACTGGGGCAGTCATCAGTCTCTTCTTCAATTCCTGAAAGCTGTCTTCACATTTGGACGTCCATTCGAACTTTTCACTTTTCCTGGTAAGTCGAGTCAATGGCGTAGCAATCCTTGAGAAATCTTTCACGAATCTACGATAATAACCAGCCAGTCCAAGGAAACTTCTAACCTCTGTTGGATTCTTAGGTCTCTCCCAGTCTGCTACGGCTTCTATCTTGGCAGGGTCTACAGAAATTCCTTCACCACTCACAATATGCCCCAAAAACTGAACTTCTTTCAGCCAGAATTCGCACTTTGAAAACTTTGCATACAAATTTTCCTTCCTTAGTGCTTCCAAAACTAGACGGAGATGTTCTGCATGATCTTCAGGTGACTTCGAGTAAATGAGAATGTCATCAATAAATACAATCACGAACTTATCCAAGTATTTCTTGAACACATGATTCATTAGATCCATAAAAGCAGCTGGATCATTCGTCAATCCGAAAGACATAACTAGGAACTCGTAATGTCCATATCGGGTCCTAAAAGCAGTCTTAGGAATATCCTCAGGCTTGATCTTCAATTGATGATAGCCGGATCTCAAATCAATCTTCGAAAAGTGCATAGCTCCCTTAAGCTGATCAAACAGATCGTCGATTCTAGGCAAAGGGTACCTGTTCTTGATAGTCATCTTGTTCAGTTCGCGATAATCAATACACAGCCGCATAGATCCGTCCTTCTTCTTTACGAACAAAACTGGAGCTCCCCACGGGGATACACTAGGTCTGATTACACCTTTTTCTAGTAACTCTTGCAGTTTTGTTGCCAATTCCTTCATTTCCACTGGTGCCATTCGGTAGGGTGCTTTGGAGATTGGTGCGGTCCCTGGTGCTAGATCAATCGTGAATTCTATCTCTCGGTCTGGTGGCATTCCGGGCAAGTCATCGGGGAAAACATCTTTAAACTGGTTGACTACAGGAATCTCCTCAATGGTAGGAGCTTGCTTCTTCGTGTCTATCACATGAGCCAGATAGGCTTGACATCCTTGCCGAAGTAATCTCTTAGCTTGAATTATTGACAGAAAATCTTTAGCCGGTTTACGTCCGCGAAACGGAATTCTCATACCGTTAGGTCCACTTAAGCTAACCTTCTTCCGACGACAATCGATTTGGGCATCGTAACGTGCTAACCAATCCATCCCTAAGATTACGTCGAATTCCCCCAACTTAAAAGGAATGAGGTCTGCGTCAAAACGTTGACCCTGAATCTCTATAACACAGTTCGGGCACAAACGGTTCACTGGAATGACTTCCTGATTCGCTACTTCTATACTCAGAATTCCCTCCAAGGGTACAGACTCAAGATCAAGCTTATTCATGAAGTTCTCAGAAATAAAAGATCTGGTAGCGCCAGAATCAACTAGAACACATGCATCTTCAGAATTTACCAGAAGCGTACCTGCAATCACATCGCTGTCATCAATAGCATCCTTCATGGTCATGTTGAAAGTTCTTGCAGTCGGCTTGTTGCTGGGAGGTGCTGTGAGTCGAAGCACTGGATTTTCCTTAGCAGTCTGTCGGCAATCTCGGGACACGTGACCTTTCTTTCCACAATTGAAGCAGGTGACAGATTTATCCTTGCAACTGGAAGCATAATGACCCTTCTGTCCGTAGTTGTAGCAATTCACAGTAGCTTGTTGGCAGGGTCCAGGGTGTTTCCTCCCACATGTCTTGCACTCTGGCAATGGTGGTCTTCCTTGCATCATGTTCACTGACTGCTGAGGTTTGGTCCTCTGATTGCTTCCTCTGGTGACATGGTTCCCAATTCTCCTAGCATCTGAGCTTCTATCCCCTCTCTTCACAAACGGCCTCTTGTCACTACGACTATCAGATCTCTTCACAAAACTGCTTCCACCACTCTGAAACTTTCTCTTCTTACCATCCCGATCTTTCGGGTACAACTCACTTCCACTTTCCACTATAGCCGCTTTCTGAACTAGGGTTGCATAGTTGGTGATCTCAAATACGGCAACTCGATTCTGAATCCAGGGCTTCAGCCCTTGCTGAAAACGCTTGGTTCTCTTCTCCTCAGTGTCCACATGATAGGGTACAAACCTTGAAAGTTCTGTAAACTTGGCTTCGTAATCCGTAACAGTCATCGTTCCTTGCTTGAGTTCTAAGAATTTAATTTCCATCTGATTCTCTAAATACTTAGGAAAGTACCTCTCTAAAAACAACGTCGTGAATCTGGTCCATGGAATGACCGCATTACCCTCCAAAGTTCTCTTCGCTTCCCACCAGTAGTTGGCTTCACCTTTCAACATGTATGCTGCAAACACTGTCTTCTTATTCTCTTCCACTCCCACAATCTCAAAAGTCTTTTCTATCTCTCGTAACCAAATTCTGGCCTCCACGGGGTTAGTGGTACCTTTAAACTCAGGTGGGTTCAGAGATTTGAATGATTTAAAAGTCACTGTGGCATGAGTCAGCTGATCTGGAGGTGGATTTCCTCCCACTGGGTTAGGGTTCTGCTAAGGCTGAGGGTTCTGGGCATGTTGAAGAAGAAGGTTCAACAACAGGTTCATCGGGTTATTATTCTGGTTTGGATTCTGAGCGGGTTCCGGGTTTGGAACTGGGTTCCGAGGTGGAACCTCATTCTCTGGATTCTCTTCAGGTTGAGGACGAGGGTTTCTTGGGGGTCTTCCTCTTTTAGGTGGCATCTTTTTCTATAAGAGCGAAAACAATATGGTATGTTATATCACAGGTATGCAATTAAAGACACCATTGTTGGCACAGTTATAACAGGCATTCATAAATATATACTTTGGCCCAAAATCTCTGGTTTTCCAAAATAAGCCATACTCAAAATCATGGTTTTTCTCTTGTCTCTTTATAAAACAGTTTCTCCTTTTTCCTTATTATTAAAAAAAAAAAAATTCAGGGTGCTCGTGAAAAGAAACCAATTCAGGTTTTACTGGTACTTCTTACAAAATCTTTAAGTTCTAAAACTCAATCGTCGTCTTAATCTTTGTTTTCGAAAGCTTTTTTTTTTTGAAACTCATTTTAAGTCGTAGTATCTAAAAAGAAATTTACTATAACAGAAGTAGCAGGGAAATAATCTAGCATGCTCTTCTAGTATAACACAGTCCTATAACAGATAAAGTAAAGCAGCGGTACTACTAGCAGATCATAATATATATATCACAAGGTACCATACTGGTACAGTCCACGTCATAATACCGAATACATACGGCATAATAGTACAGACCCATCATCAGAATCTAAATACATCGTGGAACCTCTACTGTCATGCTAGTACGGTAAGATAATAAGATAACTACCCAACAAGCTGGGTATAGAGTCAACTACATCGGATACATCGATCAACATAATATAGCACCCTATACAGAAAGATCTATCATGACGCCATACAAAAAGCGGGTCACCACTAGCTATAATATACATGCTAACCAAAAGATGGGAATGCGCAAGCGTAGATATATGACATCCCCTGAAACCAAAAAGACTATGCTAAGTCAACTACAGCAGCAAGTCAGGTCGAACCATCACGGGCAAACATCTCGCCCACCCTCCTATGGAACTCTGCAATGATGTCTGAGATCAAGGTAGAAACTCTGGTACGATCAATCTGTCCGGTACTAGATGATGGGAAGGCAGCTAAGTCAGTCTGAAGCCTGGTCAACACAGTCAGGGCTATCTGATGCACAATCTCCATAGGTATGTCTCTCACCAACAGACTACCTCCATGATGTACGGCAAGGGGATCTGGAACAGACAAGAGTCGAAGAATACCATCCCTAGTAGCAAAGATCTCCTCATAACGAGACCACAACCAACGGTACTGCTGGAATAGGGTATGATGGATATGCCATGGAACCGTCTCTTCGGCCACGACAGGGTGCTCAGAAGGAGCAGGTGGCATAGCAGCAGTAGTAGCAGCCACTGGAGGCTGAGCAGAAACAGGTGTAGGTATGGTAGGTGCAGATGGTGCAGTATCACATGCAGGAGTAACACTGACAGGTGGAAACATGTAGTCAGGTATAGTAGGGACTATCGGAGTCGAAGCATACACTGGAACTGGAGTAGCAAACAAATCAGCAAAAGCTGATACTCTGGTAGGGGTATCCACTCTTGACACTGGAGCAGATAAGCTGGGTAAAGTCTCAGTACGGACGGGCGAAAGCTGGCCCTCATCAATCGGCTCAGAAGTAATCAGCTCTGGGGTCTCAAATCTGAACATCTCAGGAGTAAACAGCATAGTAGTCTCTGCAGTCATGGTAGAATCTGGAATCTGAGCTGGCTGCTCAATCTCTGGAGTAGGTGCCTCTAAGTCAATCACTGGCACAGGAGAATCTACCAAATCTATCACATGAGGTGGAGAAGGTGTAAGAATCCGGATAGAAGAGTCCTCCGAGTCGCTGTCCATCGGTACCATCTCCTCAGACGGGTCACTGTCTGAACCTGAGCTGGGATCTAGGGGTCCCTGAGGGTAAGGTGTAGGAGATCTGTCTCTAGCTGAGCGGAAATCATCAAGTCCTGAAGTAGTCATCTACAAAAGTACATGGAACTTCGATCACAACAGGTTCTAATCGATTAGATACTTATATAGATATACTTATATAAGGGTGAAAAGCATTTCGTGCTAAAATCTCAACATCGCAATATATCTCTAAACTCTGACGTCGTGTTATAATTCTAGGCTCGTACGATTCCTAAAATATAACTAACGCTCTGATACCAACGCTGTGACGCCCCCAAATCCGCCCTGTCCGGGGACCCGGGTCGCCACATCAGGTCTCAGCATCCTGCAACACACGTTAGCTCGATAATAATAAAATCTTTATTACAATGGAGCGGAACAGTCCCACTCCACAGATCCAAGATCGGATTCACACTTTATTATAAAATGCTTATTACATCACCGAAAATATCTTGCAAAAGTCTATAAAGATAGAAAGGATAAAAGGTTCCATCTGGCCATTCTAGTCCTTGTCAGCATAGCCTGGAGCTTTTTCCTTCCCTTTGTTTCTCTGGCTGGATGTCTCACCTTTCTCCATCTTGACAGCTGAACAAATGTTGTAAAGCAAGAGTGAGAAACTTTGGTGCTCAGCAAATTCTCTCCTGGCTCGGTACATAAATATAGTAATATATACCGAAAGAAAATACTCGAATTTAAATGAAACTGATAAGATAACAAACTCTGAAAATTTTGACTCAAGACTCGTCTCGAAAATAGGAATACTCGAAATGACTCTTTTTGTGAAACTCTGATGACTCATGATAAAAGAATAACTGGTCTTCCATCCTTTCGGTATCTCGGCGGGGCGATCAACTATCCGACCGGGAATACCGTCCTCCAATGACACCGCACTTCGCCCGATCACGGCTACAATATGATATCAACGAATATAATATATAGTATGAATGCTAGCATCATAGTGGGTGATTATATTAACCCTGGCATCATAGTGCCTAATTATTCTCGTGTCCTTAAAACGGATCACGAGTCTCTCTTTTTCTCTAAAATGGGCCTCTTTCCCAAAATTGACCAGTAGAATACAGAATTCCCGAATATTTAATGAACTGACATTTGTAGATAAACTTCACAGGAAAATATTTAACTGATCTGGCGGACTGCCAGTTTTACTCGATGTATCACCAATCCGAACAATGGACTGATGTAAACTCTCAATAAACATACTTTAATTGGTTGACACGAACAAAGTGCCAACCTTTGACAAGAAAGGCAACTATCTCGAAACAATGAGGATAGTCTCAAAATGAAATAAAATGAGTCGTACTGAACAAGTAGTACTACTCGAATAATTGTAATACTCCAAATTGATGAACGTTAAATAGAATATTTTTCATTCGATACAAGAGTAAAACTCTAACAGATTTTATGTAGCATAATCCCTATTGATTGATTCGAACGATGAACCAATTAAAAGATAGTCAATAAACGTTGTCGAATTTGTACAATAAATCCGACTGAAAAGAATGAATTTAACTATCTCGAACGAATGAGAATAGTTCCACTGAATCGAAATAAATAGTCGTCTCGAATCAAAGAGACCGACCCGATAGCAATGAAATTGCTTCTACGCTTATAGGGAATGTATTTTGCAAGTAAACTAAATTAACAGTATCGTAATATTTTGCGAGAAATAATGCTCAAAAGAAAATATTGCATCATAAAGAGCAGTAAATAAATCTCATAATTAATAGTTCGAAAATAATTAAGAATTTAAATAATACGAACAGAAATACAAAGTTTCCGAGAGTTAGGGTAGGAATGAACTTGCCTCTGTCTCGACGCTAAACTCAACCGAATAATAAAAGCGTTACCCGCAAGCGAATATCTCAAGTCTCAGAAAGGAATCTCTATAATAAATTATCAAAACTATTTTAGTACTCGGGTGGAGTTAATCATGTAATGTCACATAAATCGATAATCAGGTCATTGATAAATAAATAATTCTCGAAAATAAAGTTTAAGATATTCCCGTAACTTTAAAATCTCACTGACGCCTAATTCTCAATTTAATAAATTAAATGGATGCTCTATTCGCTTTTCCTATTAATTTTAAGTGTCTCGGGTTTTATTCACCATGCAAAACAATTACAAATTTTCGAAATAAAATCCATCAATTAAAGGTCTCTAATTCTTCCTAAATATATGGCAATAACTTATTTATTTAACAACGTAACTCAAATAAAACAAGTAAAGATGGTGTTCACACAATCAACACAATTTTCTATAATTCCTCTTTTAAAATAAAGTCCTCTAATTATATCGTTATCACATTCGCATTGCTAATTTGTTTTGGCTCGTGACAAGTCTCTAAAGTTTTATCTAGAAATCCTTTATTATAATAAGTAAATTTTAAAGAACTAATACTAGTAGTCCCCCTTTATTCTCAAATTAAATAATTCAAGCATCAAATGTTTGTCCGAATTAAAATCCATAGGTTTTATTTCTACTTTTAACAACAAGGAAATTTTATTAAAATAATTATATTTATTAATTTCATAAAACCCCTTTACTAATAAAAGTCACAAAATCTCTATTTTTATTCAATTAAAACAATCTCATGATGCCCCTTTAAAAACCAAACTGAATTTTAATCTTTATTACATTTTAACCATTTTTATCAATTAATCTCTAATTAAATCAATTACCACATAATTAATCAATTTTATCATTATTTATCAAGTTATTACAATTAAACAATTAAAAACAATTAACACCCTCCCCCACTCATCTCCTTCCCGGCCACTGCACTCCACCGCCGACCGGCGGCCGCCGCCGACCACCGCCTTCCTCCGGCGAAACCCTCTCTCTCCCTCTCTCCTCCCTTCGTCTGTCTCTCTCTCTTCGATCTCTCTTCTCTCTTTCTTTCTTTCTCTCTCTCTCTCTCTCTCTCTCTCTCACTCTCTCCGTCAATCTCCCTCGATCTCGACCTCTCCTCTCTCGTCGTCTCTCCCCCTAACGCTCTCTATCTCTCTCAATCTCCCGCTCTCTCTTTTCTCTCCATCTCTCGGTCTCTCTCAATCTCACTCTCTCGATCTCTCTTCCTCCCTCAATCTCTCCCCGTCGTCGTCTCTCTCTCTCCCTCAATCTCTCCCCGTCGTCGTCTCTCTCTCTCCCTCTCCGGTCAATCTCTCTTCTCTCTTCCTCCGTCTATCTCTCTCGCATCTCTCTCTCTCGCTCCGACCTCCTCCCCTCTTTCTCTCCGCCCTCGCTTCTCTCCCTCCTGCCTCCCTCTCTATCTCACCCTCGATCTCTCCCCTTCTCTCCTCGCACACAACCCCCCACCCCTCCTGTTTCGCTCCGACGCCACCACCACCGCCGATCACTCCGACCGCCGCGGGGTGCCCTCCAAACCGACATGCAACAACAATTATAACCCCAAAATCAAAACCCCTCTCTATTCACACATAATTCAATTCAAGCATATCACCAAACCACAATAATTAACACATTTACAATCTCCTAATTAGAACATTATAAACCCAAATTGAAAAATCAAGTTCTCATAAATAAAAATGCAGGACATACTTTTATATATATAAAAATATGATTGAAAAGATTTTTAAGGGTGTAATTCATACCCTTTTGTGAAAAATCTGATTTTTAAAGCTTGGTCAAAATCAGAAGCTCGAAACCTTATGAATATATATATCAAATTGTAGAGCTTAAAACCCTTTCTTCAAATATCTAGTTGCATGCAAGATCAAGATAAATCTCCAAGGTGTGTAGAATTTATAAGTTTTGTTTTTGGGAGAGAAAATAAGGTTTGGGGTTTGTGTTTTGTGTCTCGGTGAAAAAGATAGAATGAGGAGATGAGACTAGAGTTTTGATTTTTACTTACTTTATATAATTCTCATTTAGTTGGGCTCTTAATGGGCTATAATTCTATTGGGCTCAAAATCACACAATCCAAATGATATAATTTAAATTATACATAAAGTCACTCACTTAAGAGATTAATGGCCACCAAATACTAATTATTTAGGTTGATGAAATAAATAAAATATGATGAAAAATAATAAAATAAATTGGTAGCACTAATCACAACAAAATAATAATATTAATAATAAAAGAAAATGATCGAAACTAAATAATAAAATCACGTCGCACTGAGTAGTTATTAGGGTCTAGTAGAGCACAAAATAAATATTTGCAACATCTCTAATAATAATTAAACCAAATTTAAATCTTACGGAAATTTATTCAAAAGAGACTCGAAACATTATAAGAATTTTACGGTTATTACATGTTGTATATATACAAAGAATTTTTTTTTTTAATATAATTTAAATTTTACTTAGTATGTCAATTCGTATAATATGTTACGTTTGACTACTTATTTAATTTAATCATTTAAATTTTATTTATTGTATAAATATAATTAACATTGTTTACGTGTAGCAAATGTTTGAAATTTTACTACATTATTACAAATGTTTGAAAAAAATACGCTAAAAGAAAAAAATATGACAATTACATGTAATGTTACTCTCTGCTAAATTATCTAAGTATGTTACTATATAACTGAAAACAACATTGAAATGCTACAAAACAAAACTGAGAGTAGAATACATAAAACGAAGCCCTCCTTTTTTCATTTTATTTTAGTTTTGTTTATTGTTAATAAATATATCTGTTTGTTTAGAATCTATCTACCAAGTTATTAAGTTTGTTTTACCTATATTTAAGGTTTTGTCGATATTAAAAATTTAATATTATCAACCAATCAAGCAAATTCGATATGTCTACTCTTAGATTATGATATGGAAATTAAAGACTAATACTTTAATTGAAGGAAAAAAAATTGAAAAGGGCACCTTTTATTAGAAACAATATATAATTTTATATGCATCGACCTATCTAGTTATTAATAATAGTGATTTTTATAACGAAGGTTGTAGTCATTCCTCTCTCTCCCCCTGTCCCAAAAAATATTAAACTAAAGTTTAGGGGCTGACGTTAGCGTTTTGCTTGAAGATAAACCCCCTTTTATTGTTTTTCTTGATTTTACTTTGTTTTTCTACTGATATATTGGATTTTGTACTTTTTCCTTGTGAATGATAACTCTCATTTCCTTTCTTTGATTTTACTTTATTTTTCAATAAATATATATCTTTTTACTGAGAGTCTAGTATTCCGTTAGTGGATTTTGTCTACCCATATATTGGATTTTGTTCTTTCTCTTTGTGAGAGTAAGTTTTATTTTGGCATCCGGGATCTTAGATTTATAGGATTTTGTTATATTGGTTCATTGATTTTGATAGTATAGAATCCTAGTTATGGTCGGTTGTTCGAATACGTACTGTAAAATTAGATATATATTTTCCTCACGATTACAATAAATTGTTGGATTATCAAAGCCTATATATTTTAGTGATATAAGCGAGGGATGTACCACAATTTATGACCTGATCAACGAACGTGAATGAAGAAAATCTCGATATGATCTATTTTAATATGTGTTTGTCCAATCTTGATCATTTTTTGTCGCTGTTATATGACATTTTATTGATAAATTAATTACCTATAAAATATAGTGATTTATTATTGATAAATCAATTATCCATCAAAAAATAGTGATTTGGAAGAAATTTTGCGCTAAGTTGACCAATTTGCTATGAAAATATTCACTAACAATATTTTCATTGACCTAAAATGAATTTAATTTTTTGATTGATAATTTATACACCAAATAATGTCTAATACTATTTGAGAGTATATTCAATATTTTGAATAATTCAATTGTTTTGTCAAGTCAATTTCTTTATCCCATTAATGTATTGATAAGTAAAATATTATATATAATTGGTTTAAAATTCATTTAATTATTCAAATTGGTTGAATCTAGTTTTTTTATAATTGATTTATTTATAAAATTGTATAACTTAAATTTTGAATGTGTATTTAAAATAGTGTGGTAAATATTTTTTTGATTATAAAATTTTTAATTCAATAACTGTAGATTTATTAAAATTTGATTGCACATTATGATTGTAGATCGAAAGTTTGAAATATTAAAATAAAATATTATACAATGTATATATAATAGACCTATGTATTAAAATAATATATTTGTATAAAAATCAATAATAGATACATAATTTTGAAAAATGGCTCTATACGTTGAGAGGTGCGCAAAAAACAGATGTGATAGTAGATAAAAAATATGATTGTAGATCGAAAGTTTGAAATATTAAAATTTTATATTTTATAATATAGATAAATTAGATTCATGTATTAAAATTATATATTGTATGAAAATAAAATAAATACGCAATTTTGGAAAATGATTTCATACATTGAAATGTGCGCAAAGAACAACTATAACAGTATATAAAAATGTGATTGTGATTCATTTTAAATTAAAAATCGTCTAATTGGCTAACTGCATCTAAATAAAGGATTAGATTAGATAATGGCTTGAGGGCACGATACATGACTTGATATTTAAAAATATTTTTGATGAAATCGAACTACTAATTTTCAATTTTATTAACTGCATTATGAGATTGAATTATTATCTTGGTTTAAATAAAATAAAATTGTCATACATGATTAAAATCTCCTAAAAATCAAGGGGGCGTGATTTGTTTTTTTTATGTACTACGAGGTGATTTTCTATTTAAATATTGGTACCTTGCAACTTTTTTTTACTAATCTATGCTAATGTTTTCAAGTTGGTTAAGTTGTTACCATAATTATATAGTTATAGCGTAATTTAGTAAATATATAGTTGTTATTTAATAATGTGAGAATAAATTATAAGAGAAATTTATAATCGAATATTTTCTGATTAAAAGTATATATATCTATAATATAAAAACATGTTAAATTAAATAGTTATTATATTTTAATTTGAACTGCTAACTAACCACGGTTAGTAAAGTGGGTATAGAAAGGTAAATAAGGAAAATTTGTAATATGTCATGATTGGTCTAGAATTTAGGAATGGAATCTGATTGGTCCTAAAATAATTCCTCACTTTTGATTGGTTAACTACATGGTGTGGTAGACTCAGGTATTATAATAAAAGATTTACATATATTTGTATTTTGTACTTTTATATTTTTTGTATAAAAAAATATAAATTTCTAAATCTTTAAGAAATTTGAATCAGTTCAAAATTTAAATTTGTAAAAATAAAATAGTAATATGTCAAGTCATCAATTATAAAGACATGAAAAATAACAAATTAAGGGTATATTAATTTTGCTTGTAATATTTAAGTGTGATAATGAGTTAATAGGACATATTTATAAAATGTATATAAAAAGGACATATTCATAAATGACTCACTAATTTTAAAATCAAAGAATCAAAATAATTTTGGATCATACTTTTTTTCTCTATGTTTTTGAATTCCATTATTTTTTTTTGACACAAACCAAACACCCCTATATAACTTTAAAGATTCCTTTTATCCACATAGTTTTTTTTAATACTTAGGCAAATATGTCTTAGAAATGAGTATCTGTTCTAACAAATTTTGGGGTGACGAGAATCGAACCCAGAACCCTGGGCGCTCATCCACGTAGTTTATAATTGAAAGATATTTTTAACCAAATTATGAATCATAACCGAATTTACAACTAACATGAGAAAGTAATTCTACCAAAAGTTTAGATAATAAACATATCTATATATAGGGTCCTATTCCAATAGAATCCAAATTAAAATAGAAACTAGAAACCAATTCATTATTCTTTCTCTGACTCACACGCTTTCCACCTAACCCCATAACATTCTGTTTCAAGTTTCAACATATAAATCTCGCACATATACATCCCACATCATCATCATCAACCACCACCTTCAACCACCATTGATTCCAGCCACCACCTCCAACCACCATTGATTCCAACCACCACCTTCAACCACCATTAATTCCGGCCACCACCTCAAATCACCATTAATTCCGACGCCTTTTTGTTTACCACTCTTTGATCTATATTTCTCTACTTCATAAGTTCGATTTTCACTAGCCAACTCCCAAAACAATCATCACCTTTCATAAAACTAATCAGATTTGAATTTAAGCATATTATGAACATAAATTACCAGATATACGTGAAATCACTAATTTGTATTGCAGAAATCACTAACTAGTATGGTAGAAATCAATAATCTATACAGCTATAATCACTGATACCGTACCTACCCCAACCCCACCCCCAGCCCCACCTTCACTTGCCATCACCACCACCACCTGCCATAGCTGCAATCGACCACCACACCACCTGTCAACGCCACCACCACCTGCCTCGCTACCATCGACCACCACCACCATGATTGTTCAGATACATACACACATACATCGTTACATACACATAAATACACAAATTCAGATCTGGAAGTCATCATCGGAATGTTCAGAATCAGTAGATGAATATAAGATTACGATCTAAAGTTAAAAATCACTAAATTATATTTGTAGTTGCAAAATTAATGATCAGGAAGAAGTAAATCTGCAATCGGAAATTGGTGGTGGAATCGGAGCCCCTGCGGTACCAGTGGTCGGAAAAGAAGATGGCGGTGGTGGTGCATCGGTGGAGGTGGTGGTGCGTCGGTGGTGATGGGGGTGGGGTGGGGGTGGCAGTTCAGGTGGAGGTGGGGGTGGGTGATGTATAGAAGTGGAGATAGTAAAGATGGTGTGGAGATAGTGTTAACTCGAATAACCTGTAGAAGGGGGGGGGGGTTGAATACAAGTTATATAATCGTGTCTGATTTTTGCTCGGTTATATGAACAAGAATAAACGAATGAATCAAACTCTGTTTGTATTAATAAGATCAAATACAAACTCTACCAAAGGTGTACAATACCTTTAGCAGCTGCTGACAAAATAAATCTCTCTCTCTGTTTGTTTCGAACTTTCGAATACAAACCTTATACAGAGCGACGCACACGAACTTCGAACTCACACTTGTTCGATTACGACACTTTTTACAATGATATAGAGAAAGTATTTATAATGCTACCTATCAACTAATAACAGAAAGATAATCTATACATGACAATGTTCTGCCTTTCAGTTGATAGTTTCCATCAGTAGAAAATTCTTCCCTTCATAATATCTTCTTGCTTGTTCTTCAAACAACGATCCTGTTTTATAGCACTTGCCAGTTTCTGTAGCATCCATAATGACATCATCAGTAACACGACTGATATCAGGATTTGCATCTTGCATCAGGATCTAACCATCCTATCAGTACTTGATCAGTATTTGACTTGACATATCAGGATTCGATCTCAGTTCCTGACACGTAGTACTTGTTGCACTGTTCATTCCTGACTAAACTTTACAGATAACTGTCTAACACATATTTCCTATACAAGGTGCTAAATCCTTTATAAAATCAGGATATACAAGAAGTATAAGTAAAATTCTATTCTTAACATCACAACTCATGAATTATTCCTAACAATCTCCCCCTATTTATGCTTTAAAATTTGAAGCATAAATTTGAGTTGTTGATGTCAAAACATATAACAATACAATCAGAATAGAATTTATGAATTCAAAAATCATGAAGTTAAGTACCTCCTCTTCTTAGATATAGACATAGTATCCAGTACTTAGATGAAAGAATTCAACTATTCGATGTTTCTTTTCCTTTACCACTTCCATGATGAGATTCACCCCTGTCACAATATTTATCTCCCCCAGTTCTTCTTTTATCCCCAGTCTGTTGTTGTTGTCTTTGAATTGTCTTTATCTCCCTCTTTTTGACATCAGCAACATTAATTCCAAGAGATTCAGTAACAGAACAAATGAGATTCATCAGAACTGCTTGATTTTCCATAATAGTGACTTGGTTATCTTCAAGTGTTTGAAGTCTTGATTGAATTTCAACTTGAGATTTCTGAATATCTTGTAGAATTTCAGAATTGACTTCAATGTTGGAAGTGTTTGGAATATCTTCATATTCAAGTCTTGTAGAAGAAGTTGCTTGTGTAGAATGATATTCAAGTAATAAAACTCGATTAGAGTTACAAACATCTTCATCTTTCTGATCTGAAGCTGCAATATGATCATCTTGTTCTTCACCAGTATTCTGTGTACTAACATCTTCAAAACCTGACTCCTCCTTAGATTGATCAAATACTGTTGATGTCTCAAATCTTTCTGATATTGGAAGTACAAACAAAGGAATACTTGGATCATTAGAAATATCTTCTGGTACTGATAATGTAGAAGTTTGTCTTAGCCTTTCACCTCTTCTGTTGATAATTCCTGCAAGCCTTTCTTTTTGCTTCTGAGATTTAACTTCTGGCTTTGAGTTATGCTTTGCTAAGTCATTCTTCTCATACATCTTGATAAAAGAATAAGTACCAGCATCCATATCAAGATTATTAGACCAAGATTCAGGAAAAACCTGATCCTAGAAATCAAACGATGGTTTCCTAATTTTCTCTCCCTCACTATGGAGTTGATCATCCATACCCTCAATCACACTTTGACTATCTAAAGTCAACACTATTTCTACCTCTCCTTTTGCCTGGTCAGGAGCCAACCGCTCTGAATGTGGATCAATATCCATCTTTTCAAGTGTATCACTCAAATTTGGATAAGTGCTCTCATGACCTACAGAAAAATAGAGTTTAGAAGAAGTTTTTATACCTGAACTCACATGGAGAGAGGGTTCCTCATTTGGCAAGGGGCTTGAGGTTTTCTCCAATGAGTGAGCTGCTATAGTCTCTGAACCCTTACAATCATCTTCTTTCCTTCCAGAGACTACAGGCTCCAGTATACCACTTTCAGGTTCTTTACTAGACTCTGATGTCTTCAGTAATACTTCATTAGACACCCTAGTTAGTATGTCACCATCTTTAAGTGTTGTTTGCTGAGACTCACCCTCAAGGTGAATAGACTCTGACTGAACAATGTTTGTTTGATCTTCAAGAAAATCAGTCAAAGTTATTCCTCCCATATCATAGGGTTTCTCACTTGCAAACTTCAGTCATCACAGAAGACCTTTCAACATCAGCTATCACAGCTCCTGAGTCATCCAACCTCTGACTAGATGGTTCTTGTGTTGCAGTGACTGTGATCTGATTCTTCCTACTATCCACCACTGGTGCAGTAGTATCTTCTGTTGACTGCATTCCTATATCTACTTCCTCTAGTTGTTCCCAAGAATTGACATGTACCTGTAGTGCTTTTCCTGTCTATCTTACACCCTGCATAATCAGAGTCTGAATAGACAATTAGGAAGAATTCAGATTCTCTAGGGTACCACAAACCAAGATTTGGAGTTCCTTTAAGATATCTAAAAATTCTCTTCACAGCAATTAAATGCGATTCCTTAGGATCACTTTGGAATCTAGCACATAAACAGGTAGAAAACATTATATCTGGCCTACTTGCAGTTAGATATAACAATGAGCCTATCATGCCTCTATAACTAGTATTATCCACACTCTTTCCCTTAGGATCTGAGTCTAGTTTAGTGGCTGTTGCCATGGGTGTTTTTGCAACTGCACAGTCTTGAAAGTCAGACCTTCTTAAAAGATCTTTGATATACTTTGACTGATTAATGAAAATACCAGTCTCAGTCTGTTTGACCTGCAAGCCTAAGAAATAATTTAATTCACCCATCATGCTCATCTGATACTTAGACTGCATAAGCTTGCTAAACTTAGCACACAACTTTTCATTAGTAGAGCCAAAAATAATATCATCAACATAAACTTGAACTAAAAGCAATTCACCCTTTATTTTTCTAAAGAATAGAGTTTTGTCAATTGTACCTCTTGTGAAGCCATTTTCAAGAAGAAATTTAGACAAAGTCTCATACCATGCTCTTGGTGCCTGCTTTAGTCCATAGAGTGCCTTGTCAAGTTTGTAGACATGATTTGGAAACTTTGGATCAACAAATCCAGGTGGCTGTACCACATACACTTCCTCATCAAGTTTGCCATTTAGAAAAGCACTCTTTACGTCCATCTGGTATACCTTGAATTTTGAATGAGCTGCAAATGCAAGAAACATTCTGATTGCTTCCAATCTTGCTACAGGTGCAAAGGTCTCATCATAATCAATGCCTTCTTCCTGAGAATAACCCTTGGCCACCAGTCTTGCTTTGTTTCTTACAATCATACCAGATTCATCTAGCTTGTTTCTGAAAACCCATCTTGCACCAACAATAGATCTATCTTTAGGTCTTGGTACCAATTTCCAGACTTTGTTTCTCTCAAACTCATTTAACTCCTCCTGCATTGCAATTACCCAATCAGGATCCTGTAAGGCTTCTTCAACCTTCTTAGGTTCATTCTTTGAGAGAAAACAACTATACAAGCATTCATTTTGAATTGATCTTCTAGTTCGAACACCACTATTTGGATCACCAATAATCAAATCTTCAGAATGATCCTTTGTCCATTTTCTAACAGGTGGTAGATTGACTCTACTAGTCTCCCCCCCTAAGTTAGTGGTATCTCTTGTAGAAGAATTCTCTCTGCCTTCAATAACTCCCCTTTGATCAATAGAATCAGTAGATTCCATATTGCTGCTAGTTACTGATCTTTCCTCAGTAGACTCTGAAAGATCAGTTCCTGATGGAGTAGACTCTGAATAGCTAGTCTGCTCCTGATGATCACTGTGTTCTCTTTGATTTATTTGCTCCCCCTCAACAGTAGCATTCCTTTGAGAAGCAATAGAAATTCCTTCTGGAGAACCTTCATCATCACTGGAGAGTATCTCAAAATTCTTCAGATTTTCAAATTCCAATTTGTCATGGCTTTCATCAGTTTGCAGAATTCCAAATTTCTTATCATCAAATGCAACATGAATTGATTCCATAACAATGTGAGTTCTGAGATTATAAACTTTGAAGGCCTTAGATGCTGAATATCCTAGAAAGATTGCTTCATCCGATTTGGCTTCAAATTTTCCAAGTTGTTCTGGATGAACTTTTAGGACATAGCATTTGCATCCAAAGATGTGAAAGTATTTCACATTTGGTTTCTTTCCTTTGATCATCTCATAGGGAGTTTTTCCATGACTATTTACCAAGGTACAGTTTTGAGTGAAACATGCAGTGTTAATAGCTTCTGCCCAAAAGTAGGTTGGAAGTTTTGCATCTGCAAGCATGGTTCTTGCTACCTCTATGAGAGTCCTGTTCTTTCTTTCCACTATACCATTCTGTTGAGGTGTACCAGGTGCAGAAAACTGTTGCGCGATTCCATTGTCTGCACAAAACCCCTCCATTGTAGAATTCATGAATTCTGTACCATTGTCACTCTTAAGTACTTTGACTTTGTACTCAGAGTTATCCTGAATATTCTTGACAAGTTCAATGATTTGATGAGGAGCTTCATCCTTCTTGTGTAGAAAGAACACCCATGTGAACCTTGTGAAATCATCCACAATCACTAGAGCAAATCTTTTCTTGCTGATAGACATAATGTTTACTGGACCAAATAGATCAAGATGTAGCATGTGAAATGGTTCAGTAATTGAATTCTCAGTCTTGCTCTTGAAAGTGGTTCTTCTTTGCTTTCCAAGCTGACATGCATCACAAAGTCCATCTTGCACATAATTTGCCTGAGGTAGGCCTCTCACCAGATTGTGCTTAACAAGTTGATTAAGCTTCTTGAAATTAAGATGTGAGAGCTTCTTGTGCCAATTCCAGCTTTCATCACTTGTTGCTTTGCTGTAGAGACATCTAACAATTCCTTTAGATGTATCACTTAAGCTGGCTTCATATATGTTACCATGTCTTTGACCAGTTAGAACAATGTCTCCATTCTGCATATTCAAGATTTTGCATCCTTCTATGTCAAAGATTGATTTGTAACCTTTATCACCCAGTTGACTTATGCTTAAAAGAGTATGTTTCAAGCCTTCAACCAGTGCTACATTTTCTATGATGACATTCCCCAAAACAATTGAGCCATATCCCAGAGTTTTTCCTTTGTTGCCATCTCCAAAAGATATTACTGGGCCAGCTTTCCTCTCAAACTTTGTAAGCAGGGACTTCTTTCCAGTCATATGTCCAGAGCATCCACTGTCCAAGATAATTGAATGCTTCTTTCCTGTGCACTGCAGACAAAAAGTAACTAGTTAGAATTTTTTAGGACCCAACTTTGATTGGATCCTTTCTTACTAGTTTTTGAAACAACAGGCTTTGAGAAATTTGCCTTTACTTTACCTGTTGTAGAGTCAACTTTAGACTCTGATTTCACAAACTGTCTGTGACTAGGAGTTTCAGATTTTAAAGAATAATAGTCATAATACAGTTCATGATATTCTCTACACATATAAATGGAATGAAGTAAACTACCACAATGATAACAAGCTTTTTGTGGTTGGTATTGAATTTTCTGAGTCTTGGGGAATCTGGACTCAGTTTTCCAAGAAGGTTTTTGATTGCAGTCTAGGGCCAAATGATTATGATTTCCACACTTATAGCATTTTTTCCTAGGTACATCAGGTACATTCTTGTAATTATTCTCTTTGTTAATACCTTCTTTTCCATTCCTATTTTTTTTAATCTTGCTAGACTCTGAAAGACCATCTAATCTCTGTTTCAACTGAGACTTAGACAGAAACCCTATGTTTACATTCTTAGGTTTCTCTAACACTTTCTCATTTGAATTACTATTGTTAATCCTTTTGTGTACAACAGGGGTACCTTTTGAATCAACAAATTTAACATGATTAGGTTCAGAAACAATTTTCTTACCTTCAGATTTAGATGTGCTAGCTTCTATCTTACTATCATCATTGACAATAGCTACTTTTTCTTCTTGTCTAGCCTTATCAAAACCTAAACCATTAACCTTACCACGAATTCCATTTTCAATAATTTTTTGTGTCTTTTTACCAGAAATGTTAATGGTCTTAATCACATCTCTCTCTTCCTCTAGTTCTTTTCTGACATATTCATAAGCCTCAAGAATAACACTATAATCATGCTTAGCTTTATCAGAACTTAACTTGTATTCTTCCATTTGAATTAACTCAGATTCAAGAAAATTATTTCTATCAACTAATTTATCATTCTTAACCTTAAGTTCATCT
This sequence comes from Kitagawia praeruptora, assembly GCA_037693485.1. NCBI lineage: Eukaryota > Viridiplantae > Streptophyta > Magnoliopsida > Apiales > Apiaceae > Kitagawia > Kitagawia praeruptora. Next base: position 98,089,469 of record CM075354.1, on the reverse strand, counting down.
CTTTCATAAGTAAGAATTCTAAAATTAGTCATAAGATTCTTAAACTCAGCATGGATAGATCTAATTTCATCAGAATTTAAGTTATCAAATGAATCAAGAGAGTGAAGTGATACCTTAACAGAGGATGGAGAAGTTTTCTTTGGAGATCCAGGTTTATCTGAAACATTTGCCATCAGTGCAATGTTGTCATAATCCAATTCATCTTCAGAACCACTGGAATCAGCCCAATCCTTCTGTGTGATCATAAGTGCATTATCCTTTACTGAATTCCTAGGTTTCTTACATTCACTAGCAAAGTGTCCAAGCTCGCTGCAATTAAAGCACTTGATCTTGGCCTTATCAAGCTTGACAATTGTCCCCTTGCCTTTGTCACTCTTCTTCTCCTCCTTCTTTTGAAAAGGTCCTTTGCTAAATCTTCTCCTGTTGAATCTTCCTTTCTTGAAGGCTTTAGCAAACATAGCAAAGAGTTCCTGCATCTCAGATTCAGAATCATTGTTGTTAGAGTCCATATCAGTAGTCTCTGACTCAGAACTTTCTTTGTTTTTCTTCTTCCTTGAGTTCTTTACAGCAATCTCTTCATGCTGTTCTTCAGGAAGCTTCTTTAATTCAGATTGAGCAGTAAGTGCAATAGTCTTCATCTTTCCTTCACTCCTGCTCTTCTTCTGCTGCTTGTCAAGTTCATAAGCTCTTAGTTTTCCATACAGTGCCTCTAATGATATTTCATCCAGATCATTAGCTTCCTCAATCGCAGATATCTTCTCATTGTAGAAATCAGGCAAAGCTTTCATGAACTTTGTATTCATATCCTCCAAGTCATATTATTTACCATGCATGGACATCTCATTGATGAGTTTTGTAAACCTATCAAAGGTATCAGTAAGTGACTCACCAGACTTGGATTCAAAGTACTCATACTGTTGTATAAGTAATGTCCTCATATTCTTCCTGACAGGCTTAGTTCCTTCACAGTGAACCTTAAGATTGTCCCATATATCCTTAGCAGTTTTACAAGAGAGAACATAGTTAGTGAGAACAGAATCAAGACTATTGAATAATATGTTTCTCACTTTAGCATCTTTAAGAACATTCTCCTTGTCCTTATCTGACCATTCAGATTTTGGCTTCTCTGCTGTATGTTCTGGAACAACCACACCATCAACAGTTGCTTGTCCAATGACCTTTGTTGGAACAAAAGGTCCATCTCTGATTCTATCAAGATAATCAGGATCTGTTGCTTCCAGATGATGCAACATCTTTACTTCCCATAGAGTCTATTCGTTTCTCTTGAGCATAGGAATCTTAGTATTCCCATCCTTGTAACCAGACATGATTGCAGATCTTTATGATTATTCGAAATCAACCTGCTCTGATACCAATTGTTAACTCGAATAACTTATAGAAGGGGGGGCGGTTGAATACAAGTTATATAATCGTGTCTGATTTTTGCTCGGTTATATGAACAAGAATAAACGAATGAATCAAACTCTGTTTGTATTAATAAGATCAAATACAAACTCTACCAAAGGTGTACAATACCTTTAGCAGCTGCTGACAAAATAAATCTCTCTCTCTGTTTGTTTCGAACTTTCGAATACAAACCTTATACAGAGCTATGTACACGAACTTCGAACTCACACTTGTTCGACTACGACACTTTTTACAATGATATAGAGAAAGTATTTATAATGCTACCTATCAACTAATAACAGAAAGATAATCTATACATGACAATGTTCTGCCTTTCAGTTGATAGTTTCCATCAATAGAAAATTCTTCCCTTCATAATATCTTTTTGCTTGTTCTTCAAACAACGATCCTGTTTTATAGCACTTGCCAGTTTCTGTAGCATCCATAATGACATCATCAGTAACACGACTGATATCAGGACTTGCATCTTGCATCAGGATCTAACCATCCTATCAGTACTTGATCAGTATTTGACTTGACATATCAGGATTCGATCTCAGTTCCTGACACGTAGTACTTGATGCACTGTTCATTCCTGACTAAACTTTACAGATAACTGTCTAACACATATTTCCTATACAAGGTGCTAAATCCTTTATAAAATCAGGATATACAAGAAGTATAAGTAAAATTCTATTCTTAACATCACAACTCATGAATTATTCCTAACAATCTCCCCCTATTTATGCTTTAAAATCTGAAGCATAAATTTGAGTTGTTGATGTCAAAACATATAACAATACAATCAGAATAGAATTTATGAATTCAAAAATCATGAAGTTAAGTACCTCCTCTTCTTAGATATAGACATAGTATCCAGTACTTAGATGAAAGAATTCAACTATTCGATGCTTCTTTTCCTTTACCACTTCCATGATGAGATTCACCTCTGTCACAATATTTATCTCCCCCAGTTCTTCTTTTATCCCCAGTCTGTTGTTGTTGTTGTCTTTGAATTGTCTTTATCTCCCCCTTTTTGACATCAGCAACATTAATTCCAAGAGATTCAGTAACAGAACAAATAAGATTCATCAGAACTGCTTGATTTTCCATAATAGTGACTTGGTTATCTTCAAGTGTTTGAAGTCTTGATTGAATTTCAACTTGAGATTTCTGAATATCTTGTAGAATTTTAGAATTGACTTCAATGTTGGAAGTGTTTGGAATATCTTCAGATTCAAGTCTTGTAGAAGAAGTTGCTTGTGTAGAATGATATTCAAGTAATAAAACTCGATTAGAGTTACAAACATCTTCATCTTTCTGATCTGAAGCTACAATATGATCATCTTGTTCTTCACCAGTATTCTGTGTACTAACATCTTCAAAACCTGACTCCTCCTTAGATTGATCAGATACTGTTGATGTCTCAAATCTTGCTGATATTGGAAGTACAAACAAAGGAATACTTGGATCATTAGAAATATCTTCTGGTACTGATAATGTAGAAGTTTGTCTTAGCCTTTCACCTCTTCTGTTGATAATTCCTGCAAGCCTTTCTTTTTGCTTCTGAGCTTTAACTTCTGGCTTTGAGTTGTGCTTTGCTAAGTCATTCTTCTCATACATCTTGATAAAAGAATAAGTACCAGCATCCATATCAAGATTATTAGACCAAGATTCAGGAAAAACCTGATCCCAGAAATCAAACGATGGTTTCCTAATTTTCTCTCCCTCACTATGGAGTTGATCATCCATACCCTCAATCTCACTTTGAATATCTAAAGTCAACACTCTTTCTACCTCTCCTTTTGCCTGGTCAGGAGCCAGCCGCTCTGAATGTGGATCAATATCCATCTTTTCAAGTGTATCACTCAAATTTGGATAAGTGCTCTCATGACCTACAGAAAAATAGAGTTTAGAAGAAGTTTTTATACCTGAACTCACATAGAGAGAGGGTTCCTCATTTGGCAAGGGGCTTGAGGTTTTCTCCAAGGAGTGAGCTGCTATAGTCTCTGAACCCTTACAATCATCTTCTTCCTTCCAGAGACTACAGGCTCCAGTATACCACTTTCAGGTTCTTTACTAGACTCTGATGTCTTCAGTAATACTTCATTAGACACCCTAGTTAGTATGTCACCATCTTTAAGTGTTGTTTGATGAGACTCACCCTCAAGGTGAATAGACTCTGACTGAACAATGTTTGTTTGATCTTCAAGAAAATCAGTCAAAGTTATTCCTCCCATATCATAGGGTTTCTCACTTGCAAACATAGCAACCTCTAACTAGATGGTTCAACATCAGCTATCACAGCTCCTGAGTCATCCAACCTCTGACTAGATGGTTCTTGTGTTGCAGTGACTGTGATCTGATTCTTCCTACTATCCACCACTGGTGCAATACTATCTTCTGTTGACTGTATTCCTCTATTTACTTCCTCCAGTTGTTCACCTTGAGCTGAAGCATCTTCAATAATGACATCCTTGTCAAATAAATATGTATGAAGTGATTGAAGTGCAACATGCTTCGAGAGTCCAAATTTCTTGACTAATTGTCGTCTGACAGATACATAGAAATACATCTTCATTAAGTCAAGTCTTTGATGTAGAAGTCCATACTCTTCTGGATATAAAAGTTTTGGTACTCTTTCAACCAAAAAATCTAGAACAGGCCTTGACAACTTCACTTTGAGAGAAATTAGTCTCATAGCCAGTCTGTATGATAATGAAGTTTCCCATGAAGAATCAATATCCAGATCTCTATGGTCATTTGCTGACTTGATTGTAGCTTCATTTGTAGAGACCTGCATGATATTAGTTGGACTAGACTCTGTGTGTGTAGGTGACAATTGAATCTTTCTCCTTGTTCTCCTGGTATATTGAGCAAAAGATTTATCCTGAGAAGACTCAAGAGGTGTAAACACAGAAGTGATCTTGGGATGACACTACAAGAAAACAGTAAATAGACATCACACTTTAGACATCGGTCGTAAATGCCGCTGATGTTAAAAGATGTAATAACATCATCCCGAATTAAACTGATGTCTTTGTTATTCGTAGACATCACTCTTTTTAAAACTGATGTCTAAAGTCACTCTTTAAAAAATTAAAAAACGCGCGACCCATTTTGTTTTCCCCCGTAGTGAAATTTTCACCCCCAAAATCAAAATCCCCCCCCTAACCAAATATTCTCCCCGCCCAAGCCCATACAGTACAATTATTAAGCCTCTCAGATAAATTAACAAAACAAAATCTAATTAAACCAAAATATTCAGACAAACACACTCTCTCTCTCGACTCTCTCTCTCTCTCTCTCTCTCGACTCACTCTCTCGACTGAAACTCACCACCAAAAACTCACCTCGGTACCACTCACCACCATAAACTCACCTCTGGTACCACTCACTACTCTACTCACCACTGCTCTCTACTCTACTCACAGGCCACTCACCTCCGGTACCACTGCTCGTGTTGAAATTGGTAAGAATCGATAATACTCTACACGAATAAGGTCTCCTCTGGTATTTCTAGGGTCTTCTCGATCTATTGAGAGCTTCAATTTAAGGGTTTTTTCAAGTCAAAACCCTAATTTCTTAATTTGGGGCTTTTTAAATCAAAACCCTAATTTCTTAATTGTGTGTTTTTATTTACTTGGATGCATTACCCTAATTCTTTTGAATGCATTCGTTTTACAGGACCTCATTCACTTGGTTGTGGCTGTTCGTTAGGTAATTTTAATTTTTGAATTTCTTATTTGAATTTCTGATATGTGTTATATCATATGATTATTTGTATGTTATTTAATTGGATGCATGTTATTATTTGTTTATTATATTGTTGGATTTTTGGCATGTCATCTAACAGTGCTATTGTTTGAGTACTACTGTTTTTCTGACATAATCGACCAAGAGAAAGTGAAAGTTGTTGTGATTTTCTATTGGTCAATTTCAAATTATATGAGTTGGATGTATTTTAGTTTCATACCTTGTTAATTATTTTATTGCTGGCTGGAGGTTTATGTTTTAGTTTTCGAATTTTACGAAAACCTTAAATATTGTCGTTTGAGTTTTTATTGTTTGGCTGATATTCAGGGATATTTTTTGGTTTGCGAAGAAGAAAGGATAGTTCCTAGCTGTTGTTCACGGTGTTGACCTAGTGCTTCTACTAATTAAGAGGTACTCCCGCTCCCTTTCTTGTTTATATAGCGACTTTTTCTGCTTTGTGTATTTGATTGTCATGATTGCTTATTCCAGTGCTCCGTTCTTTATTAGAACTCAAATAGTATATGGTAGCTGTACTTTCTCTATTTGCCATGTACAAATTTGAATTATAGAAATTGCGTGCCTTTAGTTAAACGTTAATTACATGTTGCCTGTTATTATTAATTTAGATTGAAGATTTGTGTTCCTTTTGTTTTTCTTATGTCTATCATGTCCTATTTGTGATTATTGCTAGATATCATATGTCATACGTGCATTTTGATTAATATAAACTATTGGATTTTTATTATATGGATAAGGCTACAATAAAACTATTATAGATCAGAATACATAATAAGTAATCACTAGCTATAATTATACTAAAAACTTGACTGACATACCAGGTCGTTGGAAATTAAATGGATAAGTCTTGGATAAAAGCGGATAGGGATTCATTGCAATATGAAATTGGAGTCGAAAACTTTTTGATATTTGCTGAGGATAATGCTAAAAACCCAAAGAAAATCCCTTGCCCATGTGCACGCTGCGTTAACTTCAAGAAATATTCTATCAAAATAATCAAAGGTCATCTATATGAAGCGGGTTTTAGTTTAGGGTATTATGAATGGATTTGGCATGGAGAAGAGGTTGTTAAAAGTACTAAGTCATCGGTTGGTAGTACTTGTCCTCCCTCGAAGCCCACACTAAATTCAAAAACATTTAACGTATGTGAAGCAGCCTATAATAGGGAAGATTTCGATAATGAATCAGATGAGTTTAAGTGATTTGTTGCCGATGCGGAACAACCTCTGTTCGAGGGAAGTGAGTGCACTAAACTTGAGTCAGTGTTAACACTACATAATTGGAAGGCTAGGTTTGGAGTTAGTGATAAGGCCTTCACTGATCTGCTTGGATCTATTGGCTCTTTTCTTCCAAAAGATAATGTGCTTCCTGCTAATATGTATGAAGCAAAGAAAACCTTAACTGATTTAGGACTCGAGTATGTTAAATTCCACTACACCATATATTGCATATTGCAACGACATGAAAACATTGCCTTAAGGCCTATATTCGTTGCAATAGAGTCTATGGCAACAAATTTGCAAAATTTGAGCGTTGCATCCGGTTGCCTTGCAATAGGTCGATTTAGCAACGTTTTTGATACCATACAGCAACATAATTAAATCATTGCAATAAATTTCAGTAGCAACATTTTAGACTCTATAGCAACAATTAAAAACTATTGCAATAGCATAATAAGGTAGTTTATTGACACTTAAAGGCAACATTTTTCATACCAATTGCAATGATTTTTTTATAGATTAATGCAACATATTTTGACCCTATTGTAACATTTTTTCAAAAAAAAAAATTAGTAGGATCATGATGAAAATACACTAAACAAGGCCATTTATAGCCACAATCCAAGCATCATCAATATTTCATAAACCAGGGCAACTTAATGCCAAATATCCAATTACATGTGTTTGTTCAAAGTCAAATAAAATTACAATTCTTGTACATCAATTTTTTTCAATAATTATACATCGGAAAACCAAAATAAATTAGTTAAAAACTACATATGTCGATTGCTTGTGGCGTAAGGTTTCGATGAACTCTGACCAGAAGAATTGCTACCGATTGCACAAAGTATAATGATGTCACCTGGAATTAAAAGATAATAAAAATTAAGACAATGCAGAAGAACACTGATTACGCATGGTCAAGTAATCGTAGTGAATTGATACAAATATGTGCACAAAACCACAAATGATTATTGATTAACAGCCAAGAGAAATGGGAACATGGACATCAACTAATACTCTAATAGGGTAGACATATAACTTTACTTTCCAGTGTTACTTTTTAAATATGAAATATATTAATTTTAGGGCTTTTAAAAGCATGCCAGGAAGTAGGGACAAGAAAAATGAATAATCAGTTTTCTCAAGGATACCATTCAGTCTGTAGTGCAAGCTAGGATGAATTCTGATGAGCAAAAGTTTGTTAATAACCGAAAATCAAAGAAATAATAAAAATGAGAAAATAACCTGAGCACAACCCTTGTTGCAATATGCAGTGTTGTGTTTCCCTTGCTTACAAACTGATCTGTTACTAAAAGCCGAAAGCAGGTGCCTGTAATGGAAATACTCTTTTAAAATTAACATGTGTACACGTTGGCTGATAAACAAAAAGCATTCTATCCAATGTACAACAAAGATTAATTAGTCGCATGGTTAAAAAACACCCTTGTAAATCAACCTAACTTATATTGGTAAATTCAATGCACTTAACTTGCCTCCACGATAGAAGGGCGTTACAGTGTTCTTTGCTTAATCAGTCATCATTTAAAACGTATACCCACGGAGAGAGCAAGAATATATACAACAGAACTATAAGAGCGAATAGGAATCACCTTGATGACGTTATTGAGAGATAATTCCTCTAATGAGCCTCCACTGGTTTCCAGATAAGCGGCAACAGGTTCATCACTATCATGATGTCATAGATAAGAGTTCTACAATTAGATAACTAAGACAAATTTTCTACAAAAATAAAGATTGGCAGGGAATTTAATTTAAAGCTAAGACAGCAGAAAGTGGCATGTTCCATAAAAAAAAGGAAGAGTAGCGAAGGGCCAAAGGAACACTTTTATGACAGAAGATTGCAACATATTTACTCCATTTTCATGACATTACCAAGTAATAATGCATAAAATGGGCAACATTTTGCCAAGTACCTGATGCAATAAGTACAAACATGGTGTTTCTGTACTTACAACGTGCTAAGGGATTGCAAAGAATAATTACTAATTTTTTTAAAGGGAAAGATATTAACAAAGTCTCTTGGGTTAATAAATCTTTCATAAGGACATTGCAATATTCCTATTACACTAGTACCGAGTCTGAACAAAACATGGCCATACAATAAACATGTATATAATTAGACTAGTTGCTCTTGTTTCTTTATTTAATTAGCAATGAAACTAATTATAAACAGAAGAAAGCATTGTTGGAAGGTAAACCTCTTTAGTTTAACTTCCTGGAGTTTTTCTGCACTCAATTCACCTGACCTCAGTTTACACAATTATAATAACACTGAAATGGGTGCAAAAAATAATTAAGAAAAGGTAAATTGCAGACTATCAATAACCACATTAATAATGTAAGTTGGGATCTAACATACTTCAGTTAGTACCCTGTATGTTGCTACAGTGCTCAAGAAATCAATATAACATTTTCTATCAGCATAAAAGAACCACCAGCCATCTCGTCAATTGATATAGATCCAGCAGTTGCCTTTTTAGCAAGGTTATTTATCTCCTTCTCTATCTCAGCAAAATTCATTTTATCAGCATTGCGAATAACTGGAACAACAAGACCCTGCAAAAATAAATGTAAGAATACAAGTCAGGACTCAAGAATACATGTAATCTATACCCTAATGCTTCACATAAGTTTAGAATTCTAAGACAGGACATTTTTAAAAGCCAACATGATGCTCCATGAAAATATTCTTTCTTCATATTCACATCTATTCATTATGTGTAAAATTTAAGAAGTATATCATATCTTGCCTTCAGAGTGCCAACATCTATACTAATATCAACATAGTCCCTGTATATGATATCATCTCCATCAATAACTGCATTTATAACAGGCTGATTTTGGAGTCCACTCACAGCTGCCTGAAGGGAACAGAAAGTATATAAATCTTGCTGAAACAACAGAATCACTTGTTCTTAATCATACTAGGATCTAACGCTAATACACTTTTACAAATCCTGACATAAAACCTAGCTTCACTCCATGCTTCTCAAGGAATGCATCTTTGTAATCAGAACGGAGTTTCATCAAATTAGTCCTGCAATAAGCAGCACATTTACAAGGTAAGTTTATGCACCACAGGTCACCCACTTAAATACCAGATATCTCTAATGTATATCCTCCAAGCACTTAGGAGAACTGTAGCAGTAACATGGTTTTCATGGCCATCTGGCATGAACTTTGCAATCCAAAAATCTGATATATGAGAACCATCAATTTAAGAAAAAAGTGATTAAAATAGAGGATACTGATATCAATGTAGGACAAAGATTTGGAATAAGAAAAATTATAAATATAAGGAAAAACGTATGAACATATTTGAACAACCATAGTAATCCTAATTAAGAAAATACTTTTGGTTCTTCAAAAAGAATTTTGAACAGCTTATAAAAACCCCAAATTATAACACTAACACCCTAAATATAAACCCTAATTAAGAAGTGGCCAGCTAACAGTCATACAAATTTAAACCTATATATACCAAATTCACATCGACGTTAACATATATATATACAAATTTAAGCATATATATACCTAATTTTTTGATACAAAATTGATTTGGGGAACATACCTTATCCGAGCTTCGATTTAGTTTTCTTTGAGCTTTGCCTGGGTCTTCTTCTTTGTTCTTCGCCTGAGTTGTCTTATTTGTTCTTGGATTAAGTTCGTGTTCTTCGATTGAGCTCTGCTGTGTTCTGTGATTTTGAATTGGGAAATAGTTTTGTCTTTCTCTTTTCTTTTTCTTTTAGTCTGATAAATGTTTACCCGGCAGCCGCTCAAAATATTAAAGCAATTTTACGAGCCCGCTTAACACAATTCAGAAGCCCGCCAATTTTTTGGCCCAAAACTCAAATTTATTGCAACGATTTAAGAAAATTGTTGCAATAGACGAAATGTTTTTAACTCTCTAAATTTTTTTCAATGCTATTGCAACATTTTTCATAGCCGTTGCAATTTGTGTTATTTGGTTTCTCAATAGCAACGTTTTTTGACAAACCTAAGAAACTATCGTTGCAATAGCCATTATATGGTGTAGTGTTCCACGCTTGTCCAAATGACTGCGTATTATACAGGGGTCCAATTCTTGAGTCTTCTTCTGAGTGTCCCAAATGTGGTCTCTCTCGCTGGAAAGTTGGGAAAGATGGAAAAATTAGGGTTAATGTGCCAGCCAAGGTTATGTGGTATTTTCCGATAATCCCCAGATTTAAACGATTGTTTAAATCTGCTTCTACTGCTAAATTAATGAGCTGGCATGTAGATAATCGATCTGAAGATGGGAAGATGCGTCATCCATCTGATTCTCCTTCTTGGAGAAATGTAGATTACAGGTGGCCTGAGTTTGGTAGGGAGGCTAGAAATATACGCTTAGGATTAGCGGCTGATGGTATAAATCCACACAGTAATGGATTAAAAAACCGGTACAGTTGTTGGCCAGTTATGTTAGTAATATATAATCTTCCTCCATGGTTATGCATGAAGAGGAAGTTTATCATGTTATCAACATTAATTTCTGGCCCGCATGAGCCTGGTAATAATATTGACATATATCTACAACCACTGATTGATGATTTAAAAAAATTATGGGAGGAAGGGAAACCGAACGTGTACGATGCGCATACAAAATCTTTTTTCACCTTAAGGGCAGTGATGTGCTAAAAATATGACATTTAAAATCGCAAGCGCACGATCTCGTTTTAGTATTTTAAGATTCAATCCAAAGGGACTAATATTTATTTCGCGATCCTTAATTTTTAACTTAGGCGAATTAAGACAATTTTGGGTTTTTGAGAATTTTGATTTTTACTATTTAATTTCTAAAACTATTTTCTATATTATTCTAAAATTAATCGACTAAATTATAAAAAAAACATTTATTAAAAGTAGAAAATTGAATTTTATCTAATTTTTTTATTTACATGAAAGTTTTAGGAAAATTCGACATGAGGACTTTGTAAATCTGATTAGCCAAAAACACACCAACACAAGAAATTATTTATTTCTAAAACACTCCACAATCTTCACCATTCCACAATTTCGACACCATTACTGCTAACTTACTACACAATACAATTCAACTCGGCAAACCAGACTGGACTCGGCACAACAAACCAATTCGGCAAAGACGAACAACTCGAAAGTCATGACAAAGAGTCAACTCGGTAAAACAATTAACAATTAAAAACTCGACAAACGAAAACTCGACTAATCCTTACAGCAAAGAAATTCAAACGCACTAAACGAAATCAACTCTGCAATACAAGCAGCAAGTTCATAATAATTCGAACCCAGAAAATGACTCAAAACCAAGTAACTCAGTCTCGCAAAATCAGCTACAAACACGATAATCACATTGACAGTCTCACGAAGTAAAATGTAGGAATTAACGATTTACAAACACAGAACCAGACTCAAACAAACAGCAGGCTCGGAACCCAGCAGCAAACTCGCAGAAAAATGACGAAAACCAGCAAGCAATTCTAAAACTAATTCGGCATCCACGAACTCATCTAAGACAGAGATTCAATCAACAAATACGGAACTCAGAACTCGCAGGAAAACTCGAATTTCTTCTAAACCAAACTCAGACATTCGATCACTACTATGACTCGCGAACTCGAACAACACAAACAGGAACTCAGTAACGCAATACACAGATTCCAGCACTAAAACTTAAACAGCGAAACATGACTCAAGGAAAATAAACCACAAAACCAACAATCAAACCCAGCAAAACGAACGACTCAGTAGCAACTCGAACTCAGACTCTCAGTAAATCGAAACTCTAAACTAAACTCTGCAATCGGACAACAGCAACTTCGGTAAATGAAAAGAAAACAGCGACTAACAAACCATAAGAATTCGAATTCGGAAGAAGAAGAATAGATAAATAAAAAACCAAAGAGAAAGGGGGAAAAATTCTGTGTTTGTGTGTGGGTTTTGTGCGAAATTGGAAAGAAGAAAAGGGGAGTCGGGTCTTGTGAATTGAAAAGGAATCAGAAGATGTGTTTTGATCTCAAAGAAGAAGAAAAAGAACAGGTGTTGGGTTTGTTGGTTTGAAAGAGAAAGAAACAGGGGAGATATGCTAGTCTACGAATTTAACTACAAAACAGGGGATTTAAGCTGGGTTTGTAAGATGAAAGGGAAGAGAGGAAATTTAGATTGTGTGTAAAAATTAAGATGACAGGGGCGATTGTGTTTATGTGTGTGTGGGAAAAAGAGAGAGCAAAAGTAAAGGAAATGGGCTTGGATTCTTGAAAACAGCTGAGAAAGAAACAGAGTAATGCTTTGAATTAAACTAAAAAGAGCAGGAAAAATACGAACCGGAAATAAAAATGTTTACATTACAAAGAAAAATTACAACTAAAAACTTAGGTTTGAACTAAAACTAAGGCTAAGGGTTTCTATCTAAACTAATCTAATGTAGGGGTTCTCTTTTTTTTTTCCTCCTGCAAGCTCTCATTTTATAGCAATTGATAGGCCTCCTTAATCAACCAATTCAACCTGCTCATACAAATTGTCAACAATTCGGTGCCTAACATAATTTTTTAGGAAAGGGCTCCGTATAAATGCTTTTTAACTCGCACAACTTATAATCTTTAATTAATAAATAATTAATTTAATTCAGAAATTATAAAAATAAATATCTAGTATTATTAGATATTTATAAATATAATTTTCTAATTTAAATAAAATATTTATTAACAAAAATAAATTCTTTAGTTCTGAGCTGCGGTCTACTGAGGATATGGAACCGGACTCCTTAAGCTTTCCATTTTGCACCAAACTCCTAATTCTTTTGTATTTTTGCATTTTGGTCATTTTCTTCTCTTTTTGGCCCTTCCTTGCTCTTTATTCTTTCATTTTGTCATTTCTTTATTTTTCTTCAAATTTCCTGAAATGCAACAAAATAAATTATTAAAATACGAGTTCAAGCAATAAATAGGTAATAAAAATATGCAAAAATATGCACTTATCAGGCAGTTCTGATGTGGACAGTAAATGACTTCCCAGGATACGCAAATCTGTCGGGCTGCATCAATAAGGGTTATAAGGCTTGTCCAATATGCGGCGATAAAACTTTGGCTAAATATTTAAGTCATAGTAAGAAAATGTGCTACAAAGGTCATCGTCGGTATTTAGATAATGATCATCCTTTTAGGAGGCAGAGAGCATCTTTTGATGGAGAATAAGAATTTGGTCATGCACCTGAACCGCTTAGTGGAGAAGAAGTGTTGGCGCAACAACAACAACTCAAATTCAGTTTTGGGAAGGGGGGAAGTCAAAAAAGGTGGAATCTGCATGGAAAAAGAAATCGATTTTTTTTTGAGTTAGAATATTGGAAGTTTCACCACGTTCGTCATTGTTTAGATGTTATGCACATCGAGAAGAACGTGTGTGATAATTTAATTGGGACACTTCTTAATATGAAATACAAGACTAAAGACAGCACTGCCTCTCGTCTTGATATGGTTGAGATGGGATTAAGGGCTGATTTAGCTCCTCAAGTAGGTGAGAAAAGAACATACTTGCCTCCTGCCCCTTTTAATTTATCCAAGAAAGAAAAAAAAATTATGTTGTCATCATTGTCCAATATAAAACTCCCATATGGACATGCATCAAATATTAGAAATTGTGTATCAATGACTGATCTAAATTTGAATGGGCTGAAGTCCCATGATTGCCATATCCTCCTCCAATAGTTACTACCAGTTTCTATTCGTTCTGTGCTTCCAAAAAATGTTAGGGTTAGTATCATAAGATTGTGTTTTTTTTTTCAACTCTTTGTGCAACAAAGTTGTGGATGTGTCGAAATTGAGTAAACTACAAGAAGATCTGATTTTGACCCTGTGTGAGTTGGAAAAAATATTCCCTTTATCATTTTTCGATGTTATGGTACATCTCACTGTCCACTTAGTAAGGGAATTGCGTTTATGTGGACCGGTTTTTTATAGATGGATGTTTCCATTTGAACGATTCAATAAAATATTGAAGAGTTATGTAAGAAACCGATTTTATCCGGAAGGTTGTATAGCTGAAGGTTATCTCAAAGAAGAATCAATAGAATTTTGCACTGAGTTCTATAGTGAGAGTAGTAGAACTGCTGGTCTTCGGAAAGATGAAGACAACAATCCTGGTCCAATAGGTGGTGTGACAATGAAGTCGGTACCAGAAAAAGAATGAGATGAGGCGCATCTTACAGTCCTCCTCAACAACACTGAAGTGGAACCATATGTTATGTAAGTAACATTTTTAAAAGTATATTTTTAAGTTTCAAAGTTCTTTTTCATGCGGTCTAATCTTATCTGATTAAATTGTCAGGTTGCATAAGAAATATTTGGAAGGGATTTACCAAGGGAAAAAAAAGAGTGCACAGTGGCTATTGGGAGAGCACAATCGACAATTTGCTGATTGGTTTGAACAAAAAGTTAGTTTACATTCTTTCCTTTTTTATTAATTTTTTCTGTAAGCAGTCATGTTTTTAATTGAAGTCAACTTATATGCATTGTGACTTTTACGTGCAGGTAAGTACAGAAATGAGGGAGAATTCTGAAGCCGTTTCTGAAACAATAAGATGGTTGGTAGGAAAACCTTCATTTTCAGTGTTGACTTACGAAGGTTATGTTATTGACGGGGTCCGATACCACACAAAACAGCGAGATAATGCAAGGGTAGTTCAAAACAATGGTGTGTCACTAGTTGCTAGGACAGTCCAAGTCTCTAGTGCTAAGGATATAAATCCTATAGAGACTGATTTAACATTTTATGGGGTTATCGAAGAAATATGGGAGTTAGATTACCACGTATTCAAGGCCCCTTTGTTTTTGTGTACATGGGCAGCAAGTGATAGAGGTATCAAGTCCGATGATCTTGGTTTCACGCTTGTGAACTTCAATCGACCAGGTCACAAAAAGGACAAATATGTCTCTGTTGACCAAGTCAACCAAGTCTTTTATGTTGAGGATCCAGCTGATGCTAATTGGTCTATTGTGCTATCGTCGACAAATCGAGACTATCATGATGCGTACGATGAAGATGCCCCGGAAGAGACCTCCTCCATTCTGTTCTAATATCCCTATATGCAACCCAACTGATTATGATGATGCAAGTGTCAGCAATAAAAGACAAAATGTTGAAGGGATTTAGGTGAAAAAATCATAGGTCATAGGTGCCTAGTCATATGTTTAGTGCCTATCAATTTAGTTTTAATTTGCTTCCACTTTGTAGTTATTCATGATATTTTAGTTTTAATTCTATAATTTAGTATTTTATTTTATTGCTTAAGCTCTATGAATTGATGATTTCTTTTTACCTTAGTATTTTTATTTGTTCATTTAAATATTGTAGGGAAACAGAATGTGTGACCTATCTGTCGAGAGGATAGAGAACAAGATTGCATTTGGTATGGTGTATCCTCGCGAGGATGGAGGAAAAGTCCATGGAATTGATATACCACTTGGACATCAGTGTGTCTTTGTCGATGGCATCATCAAACCAGATGCCTTGCTTCCAGTGCCGATCCGTGGTGAATTGGAGACAGTTCGCGATGCACTTGGCTCTTTTTTAGCATGGCCTGAGGATTTAATAAGCTACACAACTACTGAGGTATAATTTACTATATGTGGTCTGAATTTGAAATAAAAATGGTGCTTGTGAGGATATTACAAATGAAATTGTTTTAAAATTTTTGATGGTTTGATGATCTACAGATTAAGAAAAAAGAAAGGGTGCGACCAAGTGGAGAAAACAAAAACAAGAATGATGAGTTGCAGAAATTGAGGGCACAGTTCTTACATGCAAAACCAAGTGCAAAAGTGCCGAAGGGCTTTAACTTACTGTATAAACATGTAACCAGCTGGATGGAAACTGCTGGGCTTTCGATACAGGTTGACTGTAAGTCAGAAGTGTTTGGGCATGAAAAGACAATTTATTTGTTACATGAGAATGTTTTGGCGTTGTTGGAGTTTGATATGCTAGGGCAAGCTGTAATTTCAGCTTACATGCCGTAAGTTACAATTTTTCTTTTTCTGATATACATTCTAATGTTAGTATTTTTCCAATTGCATGTCTCTACTTCTAATGTTGGTATCTTTTTTTGGTAGGCATTTGCATGCTGAGATAAGTGGAAGACCAGAACTGGCAGAAACATTTGCTTTTATTCACCCTGGATCCTTATATAATTTGAATGCTGATTTTGAAGCTGGCATTGTTGAGCGCTTGAAAGAGGGCAACCCGGATCGGCTATTCTTTTTGCCGCATAATCAGGAGTAAGTTCTAGCTTATATTAAGTTACGATACTAAAAAACTGGATAGAGTACTAATTAAAAATCTGTCTTTGGTATGTTTTTTTAATGAAAACAGTATGCATTGGATTTTGGCTATTATATGGGAAGGTGAAATTTATTTTCTCAATCCACTCCCTCACCAAACACAATTTACATTACTAGAACTAGCATTATCAAGGTAATTTTTTATTTACCGTAACATTTTGATGAAAATTCTTGATTTTCTGTGTACATTGGATCAGTTTTTATTTTTTATGCAGGGCAGTGAAAACTTACAATTGTGAAACTGGTAGGGGCAATCGGAAGCCGGGCAAGGCAAAGTTTCTGAGTGTAAGTACTTTTACACTTCAACATTTCAACTCAGTTCTAGTAAATTTATTTTCTGATGCATTTTATTATTTGGAATTAATAGGGATCCCCCAAGCAACTCGGTGGTACTGAATGTGCTTATGTAGTAATGCGCTACATGAAAGAAATTATCAGTGATACAAAATTGACTTTTGCTACAAAGGTATGCATCTTTGTGTTTAATTGTGTTTCTGATGCATTTTAATTGTGTTTGTTTCTGATGCATTTTAATTGTGTTTGTTTGTTGCCTTTAGTGGCTGCCGAAGACTCGAACGACGTACACCGAGGCCGAGCTTGATGAAGTACGTATCCAGGCTCTCAAGTTCATCCAAGACAAGATCTGATAGTTTCTAGTAGGTCTCTTTAAATTGACGTAAACATTTGGTTAACCGCTTGAATTGCTAGTTCTGCGCTTTTGGTAATCTGTTTTGATGACATATATGCAGTTTGTGATGTAGTAATTCAAGCTGTTACGCTTTTTATGTTTACTTTTGGTTGCGCACTTAGTTAATTCTAGTGCCCAGTGATGTTTGGTATCTTGTTAATGGAATAGATACATTGTTGGTGTTTTTTGTGACTGGTTTAATCTAAATGCATGGTTGGATATATTGTAAATGGTCCAGTTTTTTTATTTTTTGGTATGCATTGAAAGACAACGGTTTTTTTAGTTGCACTCAGAAACTAATGTCTAATTGTAACAAAGACATCAAAAGTTTTACAAAAAACTGATTTCTAAAACAATTATATACATCACTTGTTTCTACGGTGTCAGATGTCTAAAAGACAATCAGAAATCACTTTTATAAGTAAAATCTGATGTCTAAGAGATACATATAAATGAGTTTTTTCAGAAAGACCTGATGTTTATACCAACATTAGACATCGGTCTAGGATGATGTCTAAGGTCACTATACACTTTGGTTTTTTTAAAAAAAAACTGATGTCTATAAGAGCATTAGACATCAGTCTAGAGTGATGTCTAAGCTAACTATAGACATCACTTTATCTGCTAAAATTATGATGTCTAATATCGGAATAGACATCTTTTTCAAAGAAAGAAAGTGATGTGTATGTGAAAAATAACTTAGTTCATTATATGTTTTCTAGAATATAAGGCATGCAAGTTGTTTATAAAATTAATTATATCTAACCTATTTTGTAGAACAACTGATGTGTATTGAATGAAAAACTTCTGACTGATGTCTAGAATAGACATCTCCCACCTAGACATCACATCCAAAATAACATAGACATCGGCCAGAAACTGATGTCTATTGACCCTTTTCTTGTAGTGTGAGATCCTTTTTCAATAGACACAGTCTTTTGAGAGACAGTATCCAGTAACTGTTTTCCTTTTTTAAGTACTACAGTCTTTTGAGAAACTGCAGCCTGGCTGTGACTAGGTGCTTCATCTCTTTGTCCTAGCTTAGAAAGTCGAATTGCAGCCTTCAATTTTTCTCTCTCAGAAAGAGATATATTATCATCATCTTCACTAGAACTACTACTACTTGACACAACAAATCTTCTCTTCCTTACAACTGATGTCTTTTGAGAAACACCAGAGGTTGGTTTCTTTGAAACAATAGGCTGTGGATTAAAACTTTGTTCTTGAATTGTTTCAGAGATTATAATGTTTTGAAATGTTAGATTATGGTTTAGTTTCTATTTTAATTTGGTTTCTATTGGAGTAGGACTCTATATATATATATATATATATATCATAAAAGAGAACGTCAAATTGATAAATTAATAATTAAAAAAATACGGGTTAAAACAAAATGATACCATCTTGGTCTTTTTTTTGACAAATTAAAAACAGATTTCATTAACTGTAAAAAAAAAAGAAAAAGAAAACCTGACCACAAACAATTTATACTGAATACAATATGTATAAATTAATCATTAAATCATAATCATGTATACAAAACTTGATTTTAGGCTCCATAGACTATAAATGAGTCACAAAATTAGAAGTTTGATCTCATAACTTAAACAACCTACTCCACTATATTCGCATGGCCATGAACTTACTGATAAGTGGATTTTATATCCACTTGGAGCGTTCCATATCGGCTTAAATTGATTGACTTGGTCTCAAGTATGTTATGTTTTTGATTCATTTTTAGTAAGAATGGTGGGTTACTATCTTAAAGTGAGGAGATACATTTGCATGTTTCATGGTGGATTCACGCTCAAGAATTGAAGAACGGGAAGTGGCAAAAGAATCGGAAGAGAAAACGGATGAAAAATGAGCAAATTGTGGAAAATTCGGATTTCCGGGTAGTCTACACTGTTTTGGCCATATCTGGAGTTCTAGAAGTCCGTTTTGGACGATCTTACAGTCCACGCGAAACTTCGGAGATTTTCTTGAAGTCTAAAGCAAAAGGGGAAGAATCTTTCCATGCTGACAGCACCAGAACCGCACTGAGAGCGCCAGAAACAGAGAGGTTCATAATTGTTTCTCAATATGATTCGTAGTGTGAGATGAAAATACTTATACTGCCCTGTGTGATCTTTATGGATAACTTACTCTTCAACCGTTATGTTTTCAAATTCTATAGACATATAGGGTCTAAGCATAATTGGTGTCTATTCATCTTCTCTCTCTTTTGTGGATGTATGTTTAGTTTGGTATACGTATGCTGACAGGTAGCGTGTTCTTGTTTCGTGTTATCCGATCAGATATCATAACCATTGCATATAGTGATTAAAGGCGTCAGATCTAAGCGAAGTATTTAATGAAGTTAGGATCCCATGTTTTCTATTGCATAAGTAATTAGATTTAAATTCTCGTTAGTTAATTAATTCTTCGTTTGTTAATTTATTTCCTTAGTTAATTTTATTTAATCAAAACCCAAATTGTTAATTGTCTTAGCAGTGAATAAAAACCATACATTGTTGCATAGGTACATTGACTGAATTGAAACCTAAACCAGATCTCTGTGGGAACGAACTCAACTTACTTCTATATTACTTGTGACCACGTACGCTTGCGTGATTTAGTGCAAACAAGTTTTTGGCGTCGCTGCCGGGGATCATCGGTGTTTTAATTTCAGTTTATGTGCTTGTCATCAGTGGTCTTTAGAGTTCACTGACTCGGATTGTTTTTCTCATCTATTTTTGTGTAGTTCGTTGATGTTTCAGGTGATGGAGTTTCTAACTTACTATGGAGTTCAGCAGGTGGCTAGTGTTTGTGAGCTATGTGCGGACGCACATGACACAAATCAGTGTGCTATCTCTTATGAATCGGCATACTGGAGCAACAATCAAGGTGGCATGCTACAACCACAACAGCTTTATCAGCAGTATCCAGGTCAACATTATGGAGTACAGCCTTACAATCACCAGAATGTTCAGCAGCAGTATGCCCCGTGCCAATCACAACCTCCGGGTTTCAGCAACAACAATCATATGCTGGTTCTGGGAATTCCAATTATGACGAATCTGAATTGGAAGAATTGAGGTTGATGATTAAAAGCAACGCTGTCTCATTTAAGAACTTGGAAAATCAGATTGGGCAGATTACTAATGCCTTGTTGAGTATGCTACAAGGAACTCTACCGAGTGATACAGAGGCTAATCCAGGCAAAGGGGATGTCAACGAGCAGGTGGAAGCAGTTACCTTGAGATCTGGAAAGGCTACAACTGATCAGGAATCAGCAGCTAAGGAAGATGAAGAAGTTCTGTTAGGTCCCGTAAGAGGCTATATTAAGCTAGAAGGGGGGTTGAATAGCTTAATTACCAATTTAAAAATTATTATGGCGTTTTAAAATATTTTCCCTTTTTTAAATATTTTACTAAGTCGTTAGCAGTTTATAAGTGCGGAAAATAAACGACAAGTAAAGAAAATATCACGCAGGAGATTTTATCCTGGTTCGCGATGGCGCAACCCCTAATGGATTCGCTCACCCCTACTCCAGTCCCCGAGCTCCTCTCCGGACTCGAGATTTTACCTTAAAATAAACTCGCTCCTTTAGTAGGCGGAGAAGCCTTTACAACCGTACAAGACTCGTCTTGGTGCGTAACTACCCGTCACCACCTCAAAGTCGTTATAAAAACCTACACAACTTATCTTAGAGAATAACTCCTCGCTATTTCTTCAAAGTTGATGTAGAACCTTTGGTGTAGACTATTGATCTTTGGCTTTTATCGGTCTTGGGTCTTAGATGAAAGGTCTCGGGTCTTTCCTCTTCCTCACGGTGCGAAGACTACTAACTCCCCGTTGGTACGTCTAGGACTTGGGTCTTAGAACGAGAATCACCTCACTTCAACTTCACCTCACTACAAAAGTTAGACAAACAATATATACGAAACAAATATGATGAATGATATATAAAGTTTGGATTAGTATGTTACGGTACTAGATCCAAAGATGTAACTTTAATATTCGTAAAAGAATATTAAGTTATATAGTTTATGATTTAAGTATACTTCTTTGATATTAAATTATAATCAAAGTATACTTTTAATTACTCCAAAATAAATATAAAGATGGATGGAGTAATATTGGAAGACCTTATTAAAAGCTATAATGCTTTAAGGCTTCGATATGTATATCTTTCTTGGACAAATATCATGTCAAGATATACGGCTAACTTCTTGCACGTGCCACTACAATTACTAAATGTAATTGTAATAAAAACAAGTGGCTAGATTGTGCTTAATAAAAGTTTGTGTTGTACGAAGTATCTTTCAAGAATAACCCACTGAGAGCACTAAAGATGCTAGTAGGAATTCGTATAAATACTTTTCGTTACAACTTGACTTATGTCAAATATCAATACTCCGGAAAGATGAGATAAAATATAGATCTCGGAGTTTGATTATATTTATAAAGTCCTTTAAGCTTTTATGCTAAAGGCTTTTAAGATGTATACTTTATTTTGACTAAATACAAGTGTCAAAGTATACTCTTCTTTCACTTCTTGCACTAGATTAGTTATAGCCACTAACGAATAAAAAGTAAGATCGATAAGAAAGTGGCTAAACTTGTGCTATTTGAAGTATTTGTTGAACGAAGTATTTCTTTAAAGAATATCCCACGGAGAGCACTAAAGATGCTAGTAGGAATCCGTAAAAATACTTAATCGTTACAACCTCGACTTTTGTCAGATAATTTCTTTCTCTTTTAATAAAGAGACCTTTGGAATCTTATAGATCCAAGAATAGAGATTAAGATGAAGTATAGAAGTTAAGAGCAAATCTCTAATATAAATTTGGTCGGTTAAGACACAAAGACGAAGCTAAAACTTACCACCTTTGGAAAACAATCGGAAAAGTTCGCCGGAAAAATTCGCCGGAGGTTCGGCCGGATTTTGGCACTTGGTCGAACTTGGGCAGCCCTTCGGGAGGCCGGAAAGTGGTAGTAGATGAGCTAGCTTGGGTGAACAAAGCTTGGTTGAGTGGAACTAAGCTTGTTGAACAAAAACCTTGTATATATGAATATATATTTAAGAGAGAGAAGGTTTTTGAGATGAAGTAGATGAAGAGTGTTTGAATATTGAGAGAGAGAGAGAGTCTACTTCAAAAATTCCAGCAATTCTATGGCTCTTAGCTTGTGTTTAAAATGGGTGGATGAGGGGTTTAATTTATAGAGAGAGTTGGGTGAAAGGAATGGTGGAGATTGAATGAAAAGGAGTGGTTGGGATTAAAATCACTTGGATTGCCAACATGGAAAGTGATTTGTGTTTCTTTGCAAGTGGATAGCTAGAAGACAAGAGAAATCCCAGCAGATTTGAATCTATAATATAATATACCATTCGTTTAATTTACGATTACATACGAACCAAGTATAGTTAATTAAATACCCGATAAATATGAAAACACCCAATAAATAATTCTAAAATTATGGAGCATTTAGAAATATTATAAAATAATATTCTGGAAAGTTTGGTCAATTTTGGTCAAAGTTGACTTTGTCAAACGTGGTCAACTGTTGACTAATTACCTCGGTTTACGTGCCCGGACCAAAATTCTCGAAAAATTACGAAACTTTAACCATGCATATAAAATAGTATTTAAATGATCAATCTCAAGTTTCAAATCATTCTAGCAAGTGGAAGTATTTTATTTGGATTTAAAACGATTAAATCAGCTTTCGGTTCCGAATAAAATATGATTGGTCTTTTCTTGAATCAAATAAATCTTTTGACCAGAATAAATACTTAGAATGTATTTCCTAAAATATAAAAGATTTTGAGAGCATAGGAAATATTTTTGAGTGATTAAAATAATTTTCTCCGAAATATGAAACAATTATGAACCGGGAGAAAAATTACTTTAAATATTTCTGGAATGAGAGGAAAATATTCTTGAGGATAAAAGTCTTTTCTAAGATAAGAAAATATTTTGAGTGCGAAGACAGAATATTATTCGAATAAAAACTGATCGTTTTTGAATTTAGCACGAGTTCTCTAAAGAATATTAAATCTCGAATATTCTTTGTTCGAGCCTGTTGCCTTATTAATATCGCAGTGAAGATCTAAAAAATATCAAACCTCGATATTTCTTCTTCGATCTTATTGCTTTAGTGTAGAGATATATTCCGTAAAATATATTTTGATTTTTCAGCAAATTGGAATATCTCTTATATTTAAAATAGAGATGATAAATTTTGCTAGAATTGACCATTTGACTTTTGACCGAATCAATTAAATAAATGACCTAGTGGAGAGGATTCTACGTGTATTTAAATTTTATGTTAAATCGTACAAATACCAAAATAAATATTATATCGAAGATATCCTTTCAATCTTCCCCTTTTTGGTATTTGCCGAACAAACATAAAATTTAAATTTTAAAAGTGTTTGCTTCCCCTTAGTGTATGCATGATATTTGTAAAATATTTTCGCACATAAAGAGTAAGGAGAATACTACTTAACATTCCTCTCTAATAACATTAATTGATTCTTGCAAAATAAAACAATCAGTCAGATGGTGTAGAAAAGGAGATATAATATATCAAAAATTTAAAATTTTAGAAATAGTGACACTATTTCTTTCTTCCCCTTTTGTTTGGTAAAGAGCCAAAAAGAATTATTCTCTTCCCCTTTTGTTTGGTATAACTATACTATCCCAATTTTAGAAAAAAAATGGATCAAGGCATAACAAATAATCTCTCTTTTTATTTTAAAAATATGTGCTTAAACACATGCAGTATGCGGGGGAAATGATTTAAGATATACCGATTTGATGTATTAATGTAAATTCAAATAGACATAATGTTTAAACACTTTACTGTCAAGGAAGTATGTTTGGCATGCAAGTATGATCATCGTTTTACAATTTGATTTAGGAGATCTCTTAGTGTATGTTTTACATTAAAATGTAATGAAATGGATTATAGCATGGCATGCTGAATAGTAGGCAGTCGAGATTAATCTGTATCACACAGGCAAGTAATCAATTTGAAGAACCATGATTTACTCGAGTGATTATAATTTTACATTTTTCAAATTAACTATAAAGAGATTGTACCGTTACAGATCTTACAAATTATACAATTCAAGTCAGACTTGTTACAACCTTTGCAAATTGTACTAATACATGCTAATTAAATTACAACGTACTGACACAGTGTTACGAACTGATACATTCTAAAACTTGTTACGTGGACCGCAGCTGACCGCTTTTACATACGGGTTAGCTAAAACTCAGCTAAAGTTCGATACATGAAGTAAGAATAATACATTCTAATTACTTTACAACTTTGCTGCAAATTACATAGTTTATTTCTCATACAAGCTGAAGGACTATAACAACTCTATTACAAGTTTGAATGACATTGAAGCCATAACCGAAAGATCAAAAAATCTGATATAAGGATCATTACCTTGTGAGTATAATTCCAACTTTGTAGGACTTACCAGATAGCACGAGGAATACAGATGATCAAGGTAAGAAGTGTACAGTGCTTAGTGGATGTAAGCTTCACTTTGATAAGTTAGATACACAATGGATAATTTATAGTGATATAACAAAAGTAATGAAATCAGCAAATGAGACAACTGCAGATTATATATTACAATATCCAAAATCGTTCATTTTAATCAATTTGAGTCACTGATTAATTAGAACAAGATTCTACAGTAGTCCAGGTTACATACTACCTACATGACTTAAAACAAGTCATACATCAGCTATTACAGATTAACAGTTCAAGATAAAGTTACAAACCAATCATCTAGAGTACATATATTCTCAACAGACTTTGAGAACCAACTACAAACAATTACAACATCAAATATTATACCCTAAGTAGATCCAAAACAACAAAACTGGATCCATCAGATTAAATAAGAACCGTAACACAAGCAAGTAACCACAGGAGTATATACTCCCTAGCAAACTTTGATGATCATAGCAAAAACAACCAAGACAGACAGATAGCAATAACACAACCAAAGATATCACAACCAAAACAGCAGTCAATCACACACAAGCAAGCAGTCACAATCAGGCAATTGCATCTTCCATGGCATTCACAAACCCAAATTCACCAACTAAGTCAGGCAACCCATTTTCATCAATATTAACACCTACATTCTCTACTTCATTAACCAATTCCTCATTATCTACCATCTCAACCTAAAAAGAACTAATGATTTCCATGTCCCTTGACCCATTAAATCCAATTGTAGAGGCAGTTAAACCTTCAATGAACCCTAGCCTTCTTTTAATATCTTCATTTTCATTTCTTAGCCTCCTAATCTCTAGGTTCTGTCCTTCAAACATTACTCTAGAAGATTCAGTTTTGTTTAGGTATATGTCTTCTTCCCTAATGGTCCTAGGGAGGTCAGTGGCAAAAACTTCTTGAGGTTGACACATAGCTAAAGATACTTGAGGCCTTATATGAGCAGGGGTTATTTCAGAATCAGCTAAGGATGAGTGGTCAAGGTGTGTGTGGATGTGACATAAATTGAAGATGGAAGACAACATAAGACCATAAGGCATGAAACCTACCAGTTTTGCATTAATGAGATTCAAGAGAATGACATAAGATATGTTGAAATCTATCCTATTGATGAACAAGAGAAACATGATTTTCATATCAAAGAAGTCAAAATACGGGTTAATTGGCTATTTCATAACTGAACTCGTGCCTAACTTGCAGTTGGGTAATTGAACTCAAAAAGCTTGCAGTCAACTCATCAAAGTAATTAAAACTTGCAATTGACTAACCACCGTTAACTCCCAGTAACGTTCCTGACGAAAATCTGACGTGACATGCTTATGTGTTAAAAATTTACACGTTGTTTGATGAGGTGGTGAAATGTAATAGATAATTATTGAAATAGATTTTTGAAATTTACAAAATAATTCCCAAAACAATTTTGTAAAAATGATTACAGTTTCCACAAGATCAAACAGCAGCTCAACAAGAACACAACCGGAATATTCTTGAAGATGGCCGGATTCTGGAAATATCCGGCGACCATTTTTAGTTTCCGTCGACTTTCAAAAATTCCGATGACCACAAACCAAGCTTCCTTGTATAGTTGTACTAACCCAACAAATACTAATAGTAGGAGACTTCAAGAGGTCAAAATCCTCAACCAAAAAACCAATTCGTGACAAAAAAATCTCAGAAATCATATAACCCTTTTCCTGTCTCATACTCACGTTATTTACCCCCCTCCTATTTATCTTCCATAAAACCTTCTTGAAATACTCAACTACACATACAAAGACTTGCAAGTAACAAAAACCCATTTGCGCATCTTCAAGATTTGATGGAATTCTCAACCCCATCTCTCCAAAATCTCATCTTTTTCTTCACAATCTACTTAACCATTTACCTCATAGCCCACTTCATAGTTTTCAAGAACTGGAGCTCCAAGCTCCGACCCGAAGTTGCTTCTTGTTTAATCTCTTATGCCCATGGCACACCCGCTGTTTCTTGGCTATTTTAGCAATATTTAATGATCCAAATCGTGGGTTTGCTTCAATTAACACACATAGTTTATATACACCACACACCTGTATAACACACTACTCCCTCACCCAGTAATCGTACAAGCCAACTGCAATCACCACGGCAATCCAAAAGTAGCGAAACAGAGGGGATGGGAAGAACAGCGACCCAATCGCCGAGACAGACTAAAGAAGAAAAAAAGAGAAATAGAGGTGAGATTCAGAGAATATCGAAGAGGGTTTGTGAGAGATTTTGAGGAGAGAGATTCAGGGAGATTTAGAGAGATGTAAGCTCATATACGAGAGAGAGACGGGAGTGAGAGAGAGATTAAAGGGGAGAGAGAGATTCAAAAGAGAAGAGAGAGTACAGGGGAGAGAGAGAAGAAAAAGGAAATAAAAGAAAAGAAAATTAAATAAATTAATTTTAAGTTAAAATAATTACATGGCATCACACGTGGTAATATTTAACGGAGCGCCGTTAAAAGTCAACACAATTTAACGGCAATGCAAGTTTTTTCATGTTTAATGATTTAATCGCATTTAATTGTTAGTGTACTCACCTATTTGCAAGTTTTTTGAGTTCGATTACCCAACTGCAAGTTGAGTATGAGTTCAGTTATGAATTTGCCAATTAACCCGTCAAAATACTTACTCTGATTTGGTTTGGGCAAGACATTGGCTCTAATAATCAAAGCCAGATTTTGAAATAAAGGACTGAAATGCTTATAATGAATGCCACAATGCTTATCACATAGACCAAGAGGAATATCAGAATTACAGAAAGTACCTAACATGAGTTTAAATTCATCCTTGTTAAATATGAAGTAGGAATAAATGTCAATGCATGGATGATCATTATCAATTAAACAAATAGGTAGATGCAAAGCCATGTTGATGGTTTTATGGTCAACAAGTATGGTTTTCCTATTGACAAATGTGATGAAGTGTATGACTCCATCTAACCCTTTGACAATTATCATGTTACAATAAAACTCACCCATTAAGTGTTTGAAGAATCTCTTTCCTAGATGTTGAACTAAACCTTCCCACCTAGCAGTTTTTATGACAGTTTGAATCTCACCACTAACATCTATATTTATCCCAAGTTGAACATTTTTGAGCATCTCCATAAATTTCTTAGTGTGTGACAGATCAATGAGTTGAGGAGGGGGAAGTGGTTTAGGTATAGTTGTGGGCAAGGGTTTGAGAAACTGTTTCCTAGAGTAAACCTTAGGCCAGTAAGGTTTTCTTGGTCTAGGGCTAGACACATTTGGAACTTGAAACTTAGAACTCTGGTAAAAGGGGATGGATGGGCTTTTAAAGCTTGTTTTGGGTTTCTTGTTTCTTAGTCTTTGAAGTCTTGGGGGAATGACTCTGAAACCAGAAGAGTTAGAGTGTATGAATTGATTTTGTTCCATATCCTCAAGGAGAAAAGGGTTTTCATGTTTGTTTCTAGGGTTAGGGTTTGGGTTTGAAGGTAGTTTTTGAAACTCCATGAAAAAACTATTTAAAGAGTGCAGGTTTGGTGTGTGTGTATGAATGAACTAGAGTGAGATGCTATTTATAATCAAAATATGCAAATTTGAATTTTTACATAGATAAGAACAATCCAGTAAGATAAGTAAGCAAACAGTGTTTCATATAAATGAGGTGCAAGATTTTAGAAATCTGAGTGTCCTTTTATTTTTGAAAACCGATGCAAGATGGATATGCAGATGAGTACAGTTCAAGTAATGCATGTATGTAGGTATTATGTGAGAATAAGGAATGAATTTATGAGGCATGCAGCGATATTAAGTCCACTAAGAAATAGTGCAAAAAGGACAGTGAGTTTAATGAGCAAGGACACACAGTAGTTTTCCAAATAAGAATACTCTGCAAAAGGTACAAGAGGGATCAGTGGCCCTACTGTGATGTCACTCCTTTTTGAAAAGTTATGTAGGTTTTATCTAAGAATGTGCCAAGTTTTAAATGGGTGTACACATGATTGATTTGATGGTGACATTTTTGAAAGATGTTTGGTGCCATGCAGGTCAAAATATGATATTATAGACTAAATGCCAACTGTGAATTTCAACTTAAGATTTATCTAATAAAACTTGTACCACAAAGTGACAGTGCACGTAAAAACATCAACATAGATGAGTAATGTATCATATAGCACATAAGCACATTGTAGTGCACCATTTAAGGGGCCAGTGGACACTGTCAATATATGTCACAAACAAAATTTGTTGATTGTAAAAGATGTGCAAATGAAATTTCCTAATATCTAAGTGGCCGTTTATCACATCAGTGTCTAGATACTAAGAATCTCAAAGGGATTCTTAGCCAAGTCTTTATGTGAGGGCAGTGTGTGTAGTGATATGCATGAATTACTTTTAAGAGCTGCAATACACTATTCTTCACAATTCCAACATTAGAATAATACACAACCGTTCATCAGTACACAAGATATTAAGCACAAATAAGTCAGAACTTGAACTTTATTGGACAAACAATAGATCCAGTCACAGGATTACACAATCAATTTAAGCAAGCACTTTGAATCATAATCTCGCAATAGTGACAAATCAAATTAACACTTGAACAACTTAAAGCACATCATTCAAGAAAAAATCAAAATTTACTCATACTTCAAACATGCAAGACTCGATTTATTGAAGTTCTTTAACTTGAACAGATAGGGACTCAATTAAGTGTTAACTCGAATAACTTGTAGAAGGGGGGGGGGTTGAATACAAGTTATATAATCGTGTCTGATTTTTGCTTGATTATATGAACAAGAATAAACGAATGAATCAAACTCTGTTTGTATTAATAAGATCAAATACAAACTCTACCAAAGGTGTACAAATACCTTTAGCAGCTGCTGACAATACAAATCTCTCTCTGTTTGTTTCGAATTCTCGAATACAAACCTTATACAGAGCTACGCACACGAACTCACAACACACGCTCTTTACAATGATATTGAGAGAGTATTTATAATGCTACCTATCAACTAATAACAGAAAGATATAATCTATACATGACAATGTTCTGCCTTCTAGTCGATAGTTTCCATCAATAGAAAACTCTTTCCTTCATAATATCTTCTTGCTTGTTCTTCAAACAAAGATCCTGTTTTATAGCACTTGCCAGTTTCTGTAGCATCCATAATGACATCATCAGTAACAAGACTGATATCAGGATTTCATCTTGCATCAGTATCTGATCATCATCAGTATTAGACCGTCATCAGGATTTGCCCTTTGTTCCTGACATGTAGTCTCCGATACACTGTTCATTCCTGACTAAACTGTACAGATAACTGTCTTATACATAAATCCTATATAAAGTGCTAAATCCTTTATAAGATCAGGATTACAAGAAGTATAATGTGTAAATTCTATTCTTAACATCACAACTTATGAATTATTCCTAACAATCTCCCCCTATTTATGCTTTAAAATCTGAAGCATAAATCCAAGTTGTGGATGTCAAAACATATAACAATACAACCAGAATAGAATTTATGAATGTAGAATTATGAAGTTAAGTACCTCCTTCCCAGATGTAGACATTTATCTAGTACTTAGAAGAAAGAATTTTAACTATTAATGATGCTCTTCCTTTACCACTTCCTAGCTGAGATTCACCACTGTCACTCCTGGTTCTTCTTTTTACTTCCCTTTGTCTGCTCTTTATCTCCCCCAGCTTTATCTCCCTCAGTCTGGTGGTGTTGTTGTTGTTGTCTTTGAATTGTCTTTATCTCCCCCTTTTTGACATCAGCAACATTAATTCCAAGAGATTCAGAAACAGAACAAATAAGATTCATAAGAACTGCTTGATTTTCCATAATTGTGACTTGGTTATCTTCAAGTGATTGAAGTCTTGTTTGCATAGCAATTTGAGAATTCCGAATATCTTTCAAAACATCAGAATGAACTTCAATGTTGGAAGTGCTTCTAGTATCTTCAGTATCAGAATCAGAAAGAATTGTATCTTCAAGTCTTGTAGAAGAAGTTGCTTGAGTTGTATGATATTCAAGTAATAAAACCTGATTAGAAGTATCAACATCTTCATCTTTCTGATCTGGAACTGAAACATGATCATCATCTCCTTCACCAGTATTCTGTGTACTAACATCTTCAAATCCTGACTCATCTTTAGAGTGATCAGAGACTGTAGATGTCTCAATTCTAGCTGATATTGGAAGTACATACAAAGGAACACTAGGATCATTAGGAACTTCATCTGGTACTGTTAGGTCCAAATGTGTTGTAGAGGGGGGGTGAATACAACTTTTCGAATATGAGAAGCAATAAATACGATGCAATAAATGAACACACAGATTCAAGGAATATATTTCTTATATATAACTTGAAATGGTTGCTACAACATTCATTACAAAGTATAACAGAAGTTCAGAGAGAAGTGAATGATACTAAGCTCTGTGAATGCACTCTCTCTTTTTTTCTTGTGTTTTCTCAATTATATCTCTCTAAAAAATAAACATCACACAAGTACTTCTATTTATACTACATGTAATCTATGTCCTGTAGTCTTCAAAGACTAAGATATACGTGGCCCAATGATGTCCACATAAATCTTGCCTTATCTTGAAAGCTTGGAAATCTGCCAATCAGAAGATGCCATGTGTCATGTTGAAGCTGCACTCTAAGTAGAACTTCTACTTGAGAATTTCTACTTAGCCATCTCGAATTTCTAAGTAGAACTTCTACTTAGAAATATTCTACTTGGTCATCTAGAATATTTAGTACTTAGAAAATATTCTGGTCTTCAACTTGAAACTTCAATGCACATCTTGAACTTGTGATATCTTCATGTCTTCTTTATTCTTCAGCAAGCTCTTGAACATGGATCTTTATTACTAACATAAACTTGCTATCAATGTCCTGACACTTGATGCACTGGTCTGGTTCATAAGTGACTAGTCTTGATAGTGTTTCTGCTTCTCGAATAAATTACCATATTCACTTAGTAACTTGGCTTTCCAATGTTCGCTTTCCTTCTTGTTCACTTGAAATCAATTGGTCTTGTTGATACTTATAGTTATGATCTTGATTCTCGATTTCTCAAATCACTGAGGCATGAACAACTTTGACTTGAACTTCTCTCAATGATTTCTTCTTGGCTTGATCATAGTTAACATGTTCAATTGTATCAATTACCTTGTCTTCATATAGTGTTGATTTCTTGTGACTTCTTGTTCTTGATTGTCTTCTGATTAAGTATCTTTTCCTTTAATTGAGTTACATTAGTTATAGTGTTACAAGTTTATACACTCTGCCTTTCAATCTCCCCCTATTTGATTGTCTAACAATGACATTCAAATTAATGAAGGATAACTCAACTAAACAATGAGACGAGAAAAGATAATTAACATTACAGTCTTGAATAATATACAATTGAAAAGTACTTGAAAACAATACAAAGAACTTAAACTAGAAACAGAATTCGAACTTTGAATTAAAGATCATTTGAGTGATTCCTATCACCTGGATTATTTCATACCTTTTAGTCAAACTTATATCACCTTATTGGATTCACTCTAAGGTGAATTTTCCTCAAGTGAGTTAAAGCAACCGAAAGACATGAAGTTTTTCCAACTTCAAGTTCACACCACTCTGACCTTTAACCCTAATTCCGTTTCCTCTTCCTAGCTTCAGCAGCTTGGTCTTTCTCTTCTTTCTGCCTTCTGCGCTTCTCCTTCTGCTGCTGATCTTTCTTGTACACTGGATCGTGAAGCTGCTCCCACCTAGCATTCAACAGACTTACAGCTTCCATTTCTAGAGGATTCTTGGGCTCTAGGTAAGGATGTTTGAAAAGCCTTCTGAGTTTGTTCACCTCCTGAGTAGTCCTGATCTTTGGAATGTCCTCAAAGTTCTTCATTATAAGCTGAGGTTTCCAATGAGCTTTATCAGCTTTAAACTGACAATAGATCATTTTGGGATAGCCCTTGACACGGTTAGTATTGTGGATACTAGCCGCATCTTTCTCCATTCGCTTCTTTTCCACTACTACTTCAGACAGGTAACTCACGAGTCTCTGCTTTTCTTTCACATACTTAACTTCCACTTCGTCCCACTTGAACACATATAATACTCTCTCCAGAAATGCAGCATCTTGAGTCTGTAGCAGCCAATTTCTACTCATATGCAAGATTGTTTTATTCTGGTCTGCATCTATGAATACTAAGGCATCAGCTATATCATCAACATAAGAGTGTATCCAGTATACACTATCTCTTCCTGGAACGCCAACTGTCTCCCTTATCTCTCCTTGTTCCAGTGCTCCAGAAGGAAGAGTCAGAGCTTCATCTACATTCTTCATTGCTTGAAGAATATTCCATTTCTTCTCTATCAGCTCCGGCTCAATCTTCACGTTATCGAGAGGGTTTGGAGCAATGATATCACACTTCCACACCTCATTGCTCTTCATGAATATGACTCTTTCAATGATCTTCACTGATTTATCTTTAAGCTCAGAAGCGAATCCCTTACTCATCATTTGTCTACAGACGGCTTTAAGAGATTCCACTAAAAGTTCCATTAAATCCTTTTCCTCCATGCTAACCCTCTTCATTTTCTTGTCAACTACCATCCGGACAACATTAGGATATGCTGAGAATTCTGGACCCTTGTCCTCTACTAGCTGCATTAACTGATCCCTATACAGAATGCTTAGCTTCTCAGATTGAGAGTACTGAATTTTTGTTGCTAGCAAGAACAACTCTGACGCAGATCTTCTAGTTATGAATTGGTTATCCACATATAGGAAAGACATTGGGACTCCTTCTACCAAAGACAAAATAACCTGCCACTCCTTAAGCGTTGCATTGTATCCAACCCTGACTTTAGAAATTAATCTCTTCAATGCACTTATGTATTCCGCAGTCATTGGATTCTGCAAATTCAGGTTGTAGAACAGATCATCTGCCTCCTTGTTATGAACTCCTTTTGCACAGGGTCCCATAAATATCTTCCTTGCTTCATCCCACTTCTGCCCTATCCTTCTCTTGTCCAGATCAACTTGAGGATCAGCTAGCCTTGCAAGCTCATGATCGTACTGCTTCCCTTGTAGCTCCACTTTCTTTTCTAGAAATGCAGCATGTTCTTGCATCATCTTCATTTTAAGGAACTCAGCTTGTTCCAAGGCTAACTGTTGAGAATTAAGGGTTTCCTCATCAACAGTAAATTCTTCAGGCATTCCGAAAGACATCCCAGCACCTCCACCTTGATCCTTCAAAGATCTCTTTATAGCATGTTCCAAAGGTACGTCTTCCATATCAGAATCTGAGTCATGTGCCTTCTGTACTGTTTCGTGATGACTCAGGTCAACGAATGGCTCATCTTGCTCAATCGCTATTGCCTTACCCTTTCTCCTCCTCAGAGCCTCTTCATCAATAGACGGCTCAATTTCGATTTCCTTGACAAGATCAGCATGTTCTTCAATTTCTTCGATATGAACTGCCTGCTGTCTCGTCTCTTTTCCACTCTCCCCCTTAGGTGAGTTATCCTGAACTCCACCTTGGTCTTCAGATCCACCAGCTGCATAAGAACCTCCAAAACCAGAACCAGAGACTCCTGCTCCACTAGCACCACCTGCACCAGCATCGGGGGGAGGTTGTTGCGGCTCGAAACACTCAGGGGGCACAAAATTTCTGATTGCGAACATCACTCTACTGATCTCCACAGCCAGTGTATCCATTGTAGTCTCCATTGCTCCCATCCTCTCATTCAGAGTGTTTCCCAAGACACCACCAGCATGGCCCAAGTCATTTACCTTGTTTGTCAAAACATTAAAAGCTGTAGCTTGACTTGCCATTCGTGCTGCGTAGTCATCAAGAGCCCTTTGATTGTTTCCAATGTTCATCCCTAACTGCCCCATCGTCTGCCCAAACTGCTTCATCTGATTTTCCATAGAAGTCATACGTGTATCAAGATTTTCAATGTTAAGGGACGGTGTTTGGTTTAGGTTACCTCGCTCTAATACTCGTTCTGTTAGTATTTGGCGCTCGGTTTCGGGCATTAAAAATGAAGGTCCCTCTCTCCCTAACCTCTCACACACACTCCCTGTCTCACGCTCGTGTATGTCTTCAATAAGTGATCCAAAATATGAAGCAGTACCTGCAGAAACTGGATAAGCAATATAATTTGCAGTTATGAGATCAATTTCTGTTGGTTCCTGAGTTGGAATCTCAGGCTGAGAGGCTACAAAGTGTTCTTGTACAACATCAGAACCGATCCTCTTTGCAGCATCAGTACGTACCGGTGAAGGTACGGCTGAAGCTTTTAAAGCTTCATGTCCTTTTGAAGCAACAGTATCTTTAAGAGGTACATAATCCTCATCAAAATCCCTATGTGCAGATTGTTCAAGGGGAGAACCACTCTCGTGAGGTGGAGTGGTTGCGTGTGACATACTAGGGTTTGACTGAGGTTTAGAGGTAGCAGCATGAGAAAATTTGGCTTTCTTTCGAGTAAGAGGCTGCTCTTCGGGGTCACTCGCCTCATCATATCCTACATTTACATGTGCTGGCTGTCTGGATTCCGGTGACAGGGGTGAACGAGAATAAGAATGTATGACAGACTCAGAAATATGGCTCTCACCCTGGGATAGATCCTGCGGGCTAGCAGTCTCTTGGGTTCCGGAATCAGATACATAGGAAGAGGAATGAGTAGTATGCAAAGAGAGATTACCTGATTCATTACCTTGTTCGTCATCGCTCTGCTCATCAGGAATCCCTTCAAATGCCTCAGCATGAGCAGACGGATTCTGAGCATATGATGAAACTTGCGATGATTCCGCCAAAGTGGTAACTCCTACATCATATTTAAGCCACAGTTGAATGTTTTCAGGAATTGACATTGGTTTACCTTGATGTTTATCCTGATTATCAATTGTTGAAAGTGACTTGGTGCCCATCCCTAGTGGTGCAGATGTTGGGCTTCTGGCAAATCCCTGTCTAACAGCAAGAGCATCCTTCGGTATTAACTCATTAATCAGCATCTGTAAGAACCGAGGAAACCAGCAGACAACATCTGTTGTGTTGAGGTCTCTGCTTGCAGGAGATCCCATTACACCCACTATCTCAGAGAGAACTATGCGTCCATAATTTATATCCAGTTCTCTTGCTAGGGCAATTCCAAATTTTTGCATGGGAATTGGAATTTGATGAAAATCTTTTTCACGTGCCCGAAAACATTTTGTGATAGCCTCGAAAAAGTAATTCCATTCCACATGAAAGAATTGTTTTTGGATGTTTCCAGTGATCCGGCCAGTCGGAGTATAACATCCTATTTCTTCAAAGAAACTGAGGCGTTCTGCAGCTGTAGGTTCTGGATCATAAGCATCTTTTATCGGGAATTCCAGAACCCTGTTGACAATTTCTTCAGTCACCTCATATTCCTGACCCGCTAGGGTAAACCTGAAACCATAGGGGGTTGTTTTGCTCCCAAAAGTAACCGCACTAGTCCATAATTGCTGTAAAGCATCATGTACTAGTGTAGGTTTAGCAGTAAAAGCATGGCTAGCTTTGGAGTACAAATTGAGAAATCGTATCCAAAACTTAAAGCGCGGGAGTTGATCACCAATTTCCGTAGAAATATTATAATAATTGTTTTTAGCAAGTGAAAAATGGTGAACCATTTTAATTAAATGTTTTTCCTTAAAAAAAATGTGAAATTTAATTTTAATTTTCGAAAAACAATTAATTAAAGAACACACAAAGTTAAAGCCCTTTTAATTAATCGAGAAAACCAACAGTTACTCGAACAAATTAAACTACGGGATATTAACTGTAAACAATTAGAGGCGAATGTTACAAGCCCAAGGAGATGTATATTCGTGTGTGTATAGCAGTGAAATCAACTGTGTATACACCAGTGAAATCGTGTGTATATGCGTGTGTATATTATCGAGAATAGAGAAAGTGAACAGTTGAACAAACACACAAACACACAGATTAATGACCACACACACAGATAATAGCTGTCTAAATTTGGGCAGTAATTCGTGATCCGTACGAGTTTAATCACAAAAATCACGAACAGTGGTTTGTAAGTCGAAATCGCCTGTATGTATATGGAGGCTGCTGTAAAACTGAATTAGGTAAAAGTGAATGAATGGATCGAGTTAGAGATGTATATATAGGCATGATTGTGAAATGACAAAAGTGTCCCTGTTAAAAAGAATGAAAACACTAAGTACATACAGGGAGAACCTAAGTCAAACTCTATCTCGAACATTATCTCGAACTTCGAGATAAAGTTCGAGATAGATGTTAACTCGAACAACCAACTCGAACAAACAATGTTATTTCCAACAAATAATGTTAACTCGAACACTTGAACCATTTAATCAGTAAAGACCATTTAAACAGCAAAAACCACCATGGAATACCTATCTCGAACTTCAAGTCGAAATTCGAGATAAGTTTCGAGTTAGGAGTTAACTCGAAAAATTCCTGTAACCAACTGAGAATTCTATCTCGAACATCAAGTCGAAATTCGAGATGAGTTTCGAGATAGATTAACTCGAAGTTATTCTCTCAAACTTGGATCTTTTCAAAATATCCCTTCAAGTGGAACCTCATCTCAACCTTCGAGATAAAGTTCGAGATAGAACTTATCTCGAATATTTTGAAGATAGAAATAGGCACTCTGGTAACTCGAATTCGAACTCTAAGTCGAATTTCGAGATGAATTTCGAGATAGAGACTAACTCGAAATTCTTCCCAGACTTAGAATTTTCAAAACTTCACTCTGGAAGCTCAAATCGAAATTCAAGTAGAATTTCAAGATGAGTTTCGAGATAGTGACTAACTCGAAATTTTGAAGATACTTAGAATAATTTGACAATTTTTTTTGAAAAACTCAACACTTAATATTGCCAAATTAATATAAATATCAATTCAAGGATTTTAATATATGACATAATTAAAACATTCCTTGATAATTCTAAGGCCTCTAATTACATGAAAAACACAGGTAAATTCATCTAAAAATCATGCAAAATTTAGAATATTATGAATTTAACTCCCCCTATGATCATGCAATCTAACAAGCATAAATTAAAAGATTTGTGCTATAAAAGACACTTAAAACACAATGAATTCATGTAAAATGACACTATATGCAACCTATAACAATCATTAATTAGGCATTTTAAAGTCTAAGCACATAATGATTAAGTAGCTTGCATATACAAACATAAACATGGATTTTACAGATAGAAAGCTTTACTAACTTGTGTTAAGCATTCCCAATTCACCAACCAATCTATTGAATGTTACTTCATCAAGAGGTTTGGTGAATATATCTGCAATTTGTTGCATTGTGGGCACAAAATGTAGTTCCACAGTCCCCTCCTCAACATGTTCTCTTATGAAGTGATATCTGATGTCAATGTGCTTGGTTCTTGAGTGATCTACAGGATTGTTGGTTATGGCAATGGCACTTGTGTTGTCACACATAATTGGAATTTTCTTGTGCTCCATGCCATAATCCTTCAATTGGTTCCTCATCCACAGTATTTGAGCTACACAGCTTCCAGCAGCAATGTACTCAGCTTCAGCAGTAGAAGTAGATACTGTATGTTGCTTTTTACTTTGCCAGGACACCAATCTTCTGCCAAGAAATTGACAAGCACCAGATGTGCTTTTCCTATCAATCCTGCAACCTGCATAGTCTGAATCCGTATAGCCAATTAGATTAAAACCTGTATCTCTTGGGTACCAAATCCCTAGATTTGGTGTGCCCTTGAGATACCTAAAAATTCTTTTGACGGCTATGAGATGTGATTCTCTAGGATCCGCTTGGAATCTTGCACATAAACAAGTCGCGAACATTATATCGGGTCTACTTGCAGTTAAATAGAGGAGTGAGCCAATCATACCTCGATAGCTTGTGATGTCAACTGGTTTACCTGATTTGTCTTCATCAAGCTTCGTGGCTGTTGCCATGGGAGTCTTAGCTGCTGATGCATCTTCTAGATTGTACTTTTTGAGTAAATCTCTGACGTACTTGGATTGACTAATAAAGATACCATCTTTTCTCTGACTGATCTGTAATCCAAGGAAGAAGGACAGCTCTCCCATCATGCTCATCTCATATTTTCCTGCATTAGCTTAGCAAATTTCTCGCACAAGCGCTCATTAGATGACCCAAAAATAATATCGTCCACATAGACTTGAACAAGTATTAAATCATTCTTTACATTTTTATAGAACAATGTTTTATCAATTACTCCCCTAGTAAAACCACTTTCAATTAAGAATAGGGATAGGGTTTCATACCAACACCTTGGGGATTGCCTGAGGCCATAGACAGATTTGAAGAGAAGATACACAAAATCTACAAGTTCTGGATCAATGAAGCCAGGCGGCTGTTCTAGATACACTTCTTCTTCTAACTCTCCGTTCAGGAAGGCACTTTTCACATCCATCTGAAAAACCTTGAAGTTCTTATGTGCTGCAAATGCCAAGAACATCCTGACTGCCTCAAGTCTTGCAACCGGTGCATAGGTCTCATCATAATCAATTCCTTCTCGCTGAGAATAACCTTTTGCAACCAAACGAGCCTTGTTTCGTGTTACAAGTCCGTTTTCATCCATTTTATTTCTGAATACCCACCTAGCTCCAATTACTGATTTGTTCTTTGGTCGAGGTACCAGTTTCCAAACTTTCTGCCTTTCAAACTGATTGAGTTCCTCTTGCATTGCAATCACCCAATCAGTATCACCAAGAGCTTCTTCTATTTCTTTAGGTTCAAGCTTGGATAAGAACCCAGAATATAAGCAAATATTAGCCAGGTCAGCTCTTGTAGTTCTTCTAGTAGTCACACCAGCATCTGGATCACCAATAATTAATTCAAACGGATGGTCTCTATTCCATACCCGTTCTTTTGGAAATTGTCTTGATGATTCAGCGTGACTTTCTGAGTTGTGGTGCTGACTACTTTGATTATTTTCAATAACTCCCCCTGAGTTAGTGCCAGCTCCTACAGAACTAGTGTCATCTCGTCTCGAGCCTTGAACACTTGTTCTTGAACTGCTATTTACTCCCCCTGAGTTGTTGCCGGTTCGTACTGAAGAAGTCTCTTCTGATCTTATCGAATTAGATTGTCCACTAGACTCAGGTTCTTCACGTACACTTGGAACATTTAATGGGACAACCAACTCAGGTTCATCTTCAAGTTCTTCTAAGTCCAGATTCTGAAATTTTAGGGACTCAGGTTCACTAGAATCTCTTGAAATTGATGAGAGTTTGGTATCGTCGAATCTGACGTTGTAGCTTTCAGTCACTTTTCGATCATTTACTAAGAACACCCTATAAGCTGCTACCACATCTGTGGAGTAACCAACAAAGATTCCTTCACGAGATTTTGCTGCAAACTTGCCTAGATTTTCATCATCTATAAGAACATAGCATTTTGCTCCAAAGACATGAAAGTATTTGATTGTTGGTCTTCTGTCGTTCATTAGCTCACATGGTATCTTTTCTTTATCTTTTATGATCAAGGATCGATTTTGAGTGTAACACACGGTACTCACTGCTTCGGCCCAGAAGTATAGAGGAAGTTTCGAATCATACAACAAAGTTCTTGCTGCTTCAACCAATGTTCTATTCTTCCTTTCAACTACTCCATTTTGCTGTGGAGTTCTCGGGGCTGAATACTGACGATGTATTCCCTTAGATACACAGAAGTCATTCAGCACTGCGTTTTTGAATTCAGTGCCATTATCTGATCTAATCGTCTTCACAGTAAGTGTTGAAACATTCTCAATTTGATTGATGTGATCAATGATTAAGAAAGGTACCTCGTCTTTCGTCATTGAGAACAATACCCATGTATACTTGGAAAAATCATCCACGATTACCAATGCATATCTTTTCCTAGACAAAGATAGGACATTCACTGGGCCAAACAAATCCATATGAAGAAGTTGCAGAGGCTCAGTAATACTAGAAATTTCTTTGCTTTTATGCGATGCTCGCTTCGACTTTCCCATTTCACAAGCTTCACAGAGTCCTTTCGGAGCGAACTCCATTTGAGGTAGATCTCTCACCAATTCTCGCCTCGCGAGAGCATTCATCGTTTTGAAGTTTAAGTGAGATAATTTTTTGTGCCATAACCAGCTTTCATCATCCGAAGCTTTGCTGTAGAAACAGGTGACTTCATTCTGATTTGCTGAATCCATGTCTGCAACAAAAAGATCTGCCTTTCGAACTCCTCTCAAAGCCAGTGAACCTTCCTTGATGTGAGTGATTGATACACCTTTCTTGTTGAAGACAATTTCGTAACCTTTGTCACAGAATTGACTGATACTCAACAAATTGTGCTTTAATCCCTCAACATAGGAAATATCTTCAATGATGACATTGCCAGTTTTCAGTTTGCCATATCCCTTTGTCACACCTATGCTGTCATCTCCAAAGGTAACATAAGGGCCAGCCTTCATAACCAACTCTGTAAGCAGGGACTTGTTTCCAGTCATATGCCTCGATGCTCCACTGTCTAGCACCCATATGACTTTATTTCTATTTTGCTTAATGCCCTGCAATGACAGATTGGTTAGACATTCTTCGGAACCCAACTTTGATTGGGCCCGGCTTTTCGATAAGATTGATAATCAACAGATTTAACAACAGGA
This sequence comes from Kitagawia praeruptora, assembly GCA_037693485.1. Classification (NCBI taxonomy): domain Eukaryota; kingdom Viridiplantae; phylum Streptophyta; class Magnoliopsida; order Apiales; family Apiaceae; genus Kitagawia; species Kitagawia praeruptora. Next base: position 98,047,843 of record CM075354.1, on the reverse strand, counting down.
GATGCACTTTTCTTAACATTACTAGAGCTTTCGACTTTCTCCTTTCCTTTCTCAGACTTGACATGTTTGTCAGTCCTAGGAGAAGGTTTGTCACTCCTAACTTTAGGAGGACTGACAGTCTTGGCTCTCACATGCTTTTTCTTGATGTTTGAACTAGCAGCAGTATTTGAGCATGACTGGCTAGATGCATTCATTAAATTCATAAAAGTTTGCATGATGTTAAAAGTGCATGGCATACAATTAGGTTGACCACACTGTGCATGATTCTGATGTGGATTATTCATTGTATGTGTGACAGGCATGGCATATGCAGCAGGAACATTTATGTTAGCTTTACATGCATAAGAAAGATGTTCAGTAGATTTGCAGTGATAACATGCTTTCTTTATTCGTTCAGCCTTAACCTCTTTTATGCCTTTCTTCCCTTGTTGTTTAACAGCCTTAGCTCCTATTCCTGGTCTAGATTCATCTCTAGGGAAATTGATTTTAACTTGTTTGATAGGAGTTATAGGTTGTGCGTTCTGGCGATCTTCCATCTCAATCTCATATCTAGCTATTAATTCAGTCTCTTCTTCTTCTATTCTAGGAACAAGGTGTTTGTAGATGGGTTTGACAGAAGATTTAAAAATGCTAGGAATTTCATTTTTAAGGTCACTGGAACTAGTATCGATAGGTCTCTTCCCTTCTTTCTTAGAAAGGTCAGAATAATCAAGTCCTACACCTACTCCAGTTATCTTCTTAAATACGTCATTATCTACATACACTTTACTAGCAGCTAGTTTGTAAGCTTCGCATTTAGTTTCTAACTCAGCTAGTTTGTTCCTAAGACATGCTTCTATTTCTCCCTTAAGGATGAGCTTGTGTTCCAAAGATTTAATGAAATCTCTTAGGGAAGTATCTACAGTGCAAGCAGCCTCTAACTCTTCCACTTTTGCCTCAAGCATTCTGCTTTTGGCGACAAGTGTTTTCTGTTCCTTTTGAGAAGTGTCTAGGCTTTTGCACAACATATAGATCTCTTCGCTAAGAGCCCCGTTCTGTTCCTTATAATCGTCAATGGACATTTCTACTTTAAGGGTTAGAACTGGTACCTCTGGTTCCTCTGATGTCTCAGCCATGAGGGCAAAGTTTGCTACATGAGTAACATCTTCCTCATCTGAATCATCCCAAGCTCTTCCTTCTGTTACTAATAAAGCTCTTTTTCCATGTCTTTCCTTCACCAGCGATTCATACTTGCTTTTGAGGGCTTCATATGTCTCTTTTGGATAAGTCTGTTTAGGCTTTTTGCAGTCAGTAGCAAAATGTCCAGCTTCACCACAATTATAGCATTTGAACTTCATTTTGAAATCCAAAGGAGATTTGTAGCTGGTACTCTTGCCTTTGCTTTTGTAGCCTGACGAACTACCACCACCCTTAGCAGCCCGATAGTAAGATGAAGAATTTCTCTGTGGTCGGTTGCTCTTTCTGAATCTCATGTTGCTGAACTTCCTTGCCATGTATGCCACGACACTATCGTTCATGTTGTCCAGCTCTTCTTGGGTGAAGTAGTCATCATCACTGTTAGATGTGCACTCGTCATCATTATCAACTTGATGTGGTGCATGTGATGATTTAGTCTTTTCTGCAACCATTGCCTTCTTAGACTCTTCCTCATCAGTAACTAATCCTGATGTAGTTTCTTTTCCTTTTGAATCATTGTCCCATGCTTGATCTTGAAGTGTTTCCAGCTCATAGGTCTTTAATATTCCATAATATTCTTCCAGAGAAGTTGTATGCAAATCTCTGGTTTCTCTTACTGCGTAGACCCTATGTTCAATGCTCTTTGGCTGGTTTCTCAGATATCTCATATTGGTCTCAACCATGGGGAGAGTTACACCTCTCAGATTCAAATCCAATACTAACTGACTGAATCTTAGATATACGTCTGTTATGCCTTCTCCTTTTCTTATTCTGAAGGTGTCATACTCCATCTTGAGTATGAGTGTCTTGTTGCTTCTAACCTCTGCAGATCCTTCCATGACAACTTCTATCTTGTCCCAAATCTTCTTTGCTGTATTCAAACCTTTGACTATGTTGAACATTTCATGATCAAGAGATTCCATCAAGGTTTGTCTTACAGAAGTATCATAAGCTATTTGCTCCTTGTCAGCATCCGTAAAGTCCGCTGCCTTTTTAGGCTCAGACCGAGCAGGTATAACCTCCTCTCCTTCCGTACGCTCAGGAATAGCTTTCATTGGAACAAATTTACCTTTTTCAAGGACTTCCAGATATTCAGGGTTAATTGTCTCTAAGTAGAGTCTCATTCTGAAAACCCACTCTTCATAGTGATCTCGGTTGAACATTGGGATCTTGAATGTATTTTTAGGAGCCATTTCAATTCTGGTCACTAAAAAGTTTCTAAGTACCCAAGACTAGGCTAAGTAGAATATATATGTAGAACTTCTGCCAAGTCCAAATTTCTCTAAGTAGAAATTTTGCTCAAGTCGAACTTCACCAAGTAGAAATTGTCCAAGTCGAAATTCTATGTAGAAAATCTCAAGTAGAAATTCTATGTAGAACTTTTGTCCTTAGAATAAATTTTCTGCAGATTACTTTAATATTGAATAAACAATATTATCTCTTTAACACCTTTTTGACTTTGATGCTTTACTCACCTAACCCACATGCTAGGTACTGATTATGTCTTGTACACTTTCGGTCGTGAATAATGCAAATCAAAAAGTCCAAAAACACCTTTTTATTCTTTTACTATTTATCTGTTTGAAAAGGAGATCAAAAAGTTGTTGGGTTGTCTTCTTTGATAAGAACAGATGATGAACACTCAAGAACACCAAATATCAATGAACCCAGATTAATTCACAAAAATTAATTAACATACACCCAAGCTAAATAATCACACCTGGAGTATTTAAATAATTTTTCGGATGAGTTTTCACTACCAACGAATTAAAGCACACTTTTCGAGAAAATGAAAAGTAGATCTAGAAAATGAAAACTCACGATTCTTCTACCAAACACAAGGATCTATGTTTTGTATGTTAAACATCCGCTCTGATACCAATTGTTAGGTCCAAATGTGTTGTAGAGGGGGGGTGAATACAACTTTTCGAATATGAGAAGCAATAAATACGATGCAATAAATGAACACACAGATTCAAGGAATATATTTCTTATATATAACTTGAAATGGTTGCTACAACATTCATTACAAAGTATAATAGAAGTTCAGAGAGAAGTGAATGATACTAAGCTCTGTGAATGCACTCTCTCTTTTTTTCTTGTGTTTTCTCAATTATATCTCTCTAAAAAATAAACATCACACAAGTACTTCTATTTATACTACATGTAATCTATGTCCTGTAGTCTTCAAAGACTAAGATATACGTGGCCCAATGATGTCCACATAAATCTTGCCTTATCTTGAAAGCTTGGAAATCTGCCAATCAGAAGATGCCATGTGTCATGTTGAAGCTGCACTCTAAGTAGAACTTCTACTTGAGAATTTCTACTTAGCCATCTCGAATTTCTAAGTAGAACTTCTACTTAGAAATATTCTACTTGGTCATCTAGAATATTTAGTACTTAGAAAATATTCTGGTCTTCAACTTGAAACTTCAATGCACATCTTGAACTTGTGATATCTTCATGTCTTCTTTATTCTTCAGCAAGCTCTTGAACATGGATCTTTATTACTGACATAAACTTGCTATCAATGTCCTGACACTTGATGCACTGGTCTGGTTCATAAGTGACTAGTCTTGATAGTGTTTCTGCTTCTCGAATAAATTACCATATTCACTTAGTAACTTGGCTTTCCAATGTTCTCTTTCCTTCTTGTTCACTTGAAATCAATTGGTCTTGTTGATACTTATAGTTATGATCTTGATTCTCGATTTCTCAAATCACTGAGGCATGAACAACTTTGACTTGAACTTCTCTCAATGATTTCTTCTTGGCTTGATCATAGTTAACATGTTCAATTGTATCAATTACCTTGTCTTCATATAGTGTTGATTTCTTGTGACTTCTTGTTCTTGATTGTCTTCTGATTAAGTATCTTTTCCTTTAATTGAGTTACATTAGTTATAGTGTTACAAGTTTATACACTCTGCCTTTCAGGTACATATGTATCAAGAGATTGCTTTATCCTAGCACCTCTTCTGTTAATGATTCCTGCAAGCCTCTCCTTTTGCTTCTGAGCTTTAACTTCTGGCTTTGCATTGTGATGTGCTAGGTCATTCTTCTGATACATTTTGATGAATGAATAAGTACCAGCATCCATATCCAAATTTTCAGACCAAGATTCAGGAAAAACCTGATCCCAGAAATCAAATGATGGTTTCCTAATTTTCTCTCCCTCACTATGGAGTTGATCATCCATACCCTCATTCGCACTTTGACTTACTAAAGTCAACACTCTTTCTACCTCACCTTTTGCCTGGTCAGGAGCCAGCCGCTCAAATTGTGGATCTAAGTCCATCTTTTCAAGTGTATCACTCAAATTTAGATAAGTGCTCTCATGACCTACAGAAAAATAGGGTTTAGAAGGAGTTTTTATACCTGAACTCACATGGAGAGAGGGTTCCTCATTTGGCATGTGGCTTGAGGTTTTCTCCAAGGAGTGAGCTGCTATAGTCTCTGAACCCTTACAATCATCTTCTTTCCTTTCAGAAACTACAGGCTCCAGTATACCACTTTCAGGTTCTTTACTAGACTCTGATGTCTTCAGTAATACTTCATTAGACACCATAGTTAGTACATCACCGTCTTTAAGTGTTGTTTGCTGAGACTCACCCTCAAGGTGGATAGACTCTGACTGAACAAAATTTGTTTGATCTTCAGAAAAATTAACCAAAGTCATTCCTCCCATATCATAGGGTATCTCACTTGCATTCTCAGTCATCACAGAAGTCCTTTCAACATCAGCTATCACAGCTCCTAAGTCATCCTTCCTTTGACTAGATGGTTCTTGTGTTGCAGTGACTGTGACCTGATCTTTCCTACTATTCACCACTGGTGCAATAGTAACTTCTGTTGACTGCTTCTCTCTATCTACTTCCTCCAGTTGTTTACCTTGAGCTAAAGCATCTTCAATAATGACATCCTTGTCAAATAAATATGCATGAAGTGATTGAAGTGCAACATGCTTTGAGAGTCCAAATTTCTTGACTAATTGTCTTCTGATAGATACATAGAAATACATCTTCATTAAGTCAAGTCTTTGATGTAGAAGTCCATATTCATTTGGAAATAACAGTTTTGGTACTCTTTCAACCAAAAAATCTAGAACAGGCATTGACAACTTCACTTTGAGAGAAATTAGTCCCATAGCCAGTCTGTATGATGATGTAGTTTCCCATGAAGAATCAATATCCAGATCTCTATGGTCATTTGCTGACTTGATTGTAGCTTCATTTGTAGAGACCTGCATAATATTAGTTGGACTAGACTCTGTGTGTGTAGGTGACAATTGAATCTTTCTCCTTGTTCTCCTGGTATAGTGAGCAAAAGATTTATCCTGAGAAGACTCAAGAGGTGTAGACACAGAAGTGATCTTGGGATGAGATCTTTGTTCAATAGACACAGTCTTTTGAGAGACAGTATCTAGTAACTGTTTTCCCTTTTTAAGAACTACAGCCTTTTGGGAGACTGCAGCCTGACTATGACTAGGTTTTTCATCCCTTTGTGCTAACAGAGAAAGTTGAATTGCAGCCTTCAATTCTGCTCTCTCAGCAAGAGTTAAATCATCATCATCTTCACTAGAATTACTACTACTTGACACAACAAATCTTCTCTTCCTTACAACTGATGTCTTTTGAGAAACACCAGAGGTTGGTTTCTTTGAAACAATAGGCTGTGGATCAAAATTTGGTTCTTGAATTGTTTTAGAGACTATAATGTTTTGGGCTACTTGGGTAGACACAGGTGGGTTCTCCTCCAATTGAGATTCCTGAGCCATTTCACCACAAAATAAAGAAGAATTGTAGAGAGTAGGAAGATGAGTTTTAAGAATTACCTGAACATGATGTGGATAATGAATTGCAGGTATTTCATCTAGATTCTTTTCATTGTCCTTCTTTGTAATGTCAGAGAAAATTCTCTTTTGCTGTTCATAAGAAGAAACACAATGTTCCCTACCAAATCTAGCTTCAACATCAGGAATAAAATGGTTAATAAACATTTGCATAAATCTATGATAATAAACCATTTTCCTGTTTTGATCTCTTAACCCAAGTTTAATACTCATCTGACTTAAGATAATATGACCAATGTTAATTACTCTGTCATAAAGCAAACTATAAGCAATATGTGATGTAACAGAAGTAATTTGCTGAAAAGAACTACATTTACCAGTAAAACATTTAGCAATTTGATCAAAGTAAAAAGACCATTCCTTTCTAAGAAAAGACCTATTCAACTGGCTCATGTTGTCTAGAGGTCCACTATAACCTAATTCAGACAACATAGTTCTTATATTATCATCAGATGGTTCACTTGCATAACTATCAGTAACAGGTAAGCAAAGTACTGAATTAACAACAGATTCAGTAATGTCAAATGAATCTTGTCCTAAATGTAGAACAATCTTACCTGATTGACTCTGAGTAGAATCAATTACCTCAGCATTCTCCCAAGTTTGTGAAACAGCTGCTTGATTAATTTGTGGAGATGCTGTCAATGCATAACTTAATGGTCCATACGCCAGAAAGTCCATGATTGGATGAAAATCAGATGACACTCCTTCCTTGTTGGTGATAGCTGCTACATGATTGTTTGTCATAAAATCGAAGTCACCCAACTTGAAGGCTACTGACTTAGGTAATCTTCTCTGAGCTGCCATTTTTGATCTGAAAAGAACTTGAAAAATTCTTGAAATGGATTAGTGATTTTGAAAACTCAAGAGTGGTTTTTGCTTTAGAGAATGTAAAATTAGAGAAAACAATTACACGATTAGAGTTTCAAAACAAATATATTTCACAAATCTTTCAGACCAGGTGTCAGTCCCTGAAAAATGCGGTTACCTACGATTTTTGGAAAATAAAATCCAAAATTGATTTTCATGAAATAAATCAGGGTATAAATAATCAATACTGATCAGCTTCCTTTTCCTGTTGACCTCTCATCAAAATAATCACAAAATACAATGTGATAATGATTCTCAAATCCTGATGGTCACACATGAAATCCTGATCAATATCATCAGAGACTTAATATGGAGTTTCCACGTGGCATTTTTCTTTTATCTGAAAAAGAAATAAACAATTAATCTGAACAAAAATCAATTGGTTAGACATTTTCAATATTTCTTGAAAACAAGAAATACAGTCACATGCAATAATTAGCATTTGACTTCATTAAAACTTCCAAGTGACTGCTCAGCTTCTCACGTCTTTCTTTAAAAGAAACAGATGCCTTATGCCATTCTCCATAAACCTTTCAATTTCTTTTCTTCTCAACAATGCTCCTCAAACCAAAATTCCATTCAAACCCATTCTTTATATCTTTCTCGGTCGATGAACATCCTGTTCTTGATCATCTCTTTGAACAAACGACTCTTCTCATCGAACTAATCATGAATGGATTGGTTTCCGATAATATCCAGAGGTTTCTCCTAGAACATCCATCTGTTGGATACAATCTTCCCCTAACCTCCTCAAAACTTGAGGATGAAGAATTTGGCCGAGAGTCTGAGGTTGATCTTGATGAGGATGCTATTCATTTAAGTTAGCTACTCTCATTCAAGTCGCCCAGACAAGGAATCCAAGAGCAAACGAGGCTGTTTAATCCCCTGATGGATTTCTTGAGATGCTCCTTGTCCTATACCTCAGAGTTCATATCAATAGACAAGTATAAAATTATTAGTAGAAATTAGACAAAAAGATGTTGTATTTCATTTCCATGTAATGATTTCAATTAATGAAAATACAATTTCTTGTTATCTACTTGTCTTTTGATTACTGAATGATGTATAAATTATCAGTATGCAAATATCAAAACATGCTGCTATAGACTTAACACATCACAGAATTAGATTACTACACAAAGTAAACGTCAGGATCTGAAAACAATTTTCATAATCCTGATACTGACATAATACTGATGACGTCAGCATCCTGATAACAAATCTAATCCTGATGATTATTAACAAGTCTATCATACTGAAATTTATCAAGGCAAAGTGTTATAGCTAAAACATTTAACATCAAATATAGATCCTGACAAGAATATCAAGTCTATAAGCTAAGAACAACATACCTTGCTACTTTTGCAGATGTTAAAGATCTAAAAATTTAACATTCCTAACTCACTTACTAGTCTACTGAATGTAGTCTCATCAAGTGGTTTAGTTAGAATATCTGCAAGCTGTTTGTCAGTAGGAACAAAATGAAGTTCCACAGTACCATTCTCAATATGTTCTCTAATAAAATGATACCTGACATCAATGTGCTTAGTCCTTGAATGTTGAACTGGATTTTCTGCAATTTTAATAGCACTAGTATTATCACAAAACATAGGAATATTACTAAGTGTCATACCATAATCCATCAACTGATTTCTTATCCAAAGGAGCTGTGCACAACAACTGCCTGCTGCTATGTACTCAGCTTCTGCAGTTGAGGTTGAAACAGATTGTTGCTTCTTGCTTGCCCAAGAAATCAATCTATTTCCCAAGAATTGACATGTACCTGTAGTGCTTTTCCTGTCTATCTTACACCCTGCATAATCAGAGTCTGAATAGCCAATTAGAAAGAAATCAGATTCTCTAGGATACCACAAACCAAGATTTGGAGTTCCTTTGAGATATCTAAAAATTCTCTTCACAGCAATTAAATGAGATTCCTTAGGATCACTTTGGAATCTAGCACATAAACAGGTAGAAAACATTATATCTGGCCTACTTGCAGTTAGATATAACAATGAGCCTATCATGCCTCTATAACTAGTATTATCCACACTCTTTCCTTTAGAATCAGAGTCTAGTTTAGTGGCTGTTGCCATGGGTGTTTTTGCAACTGCACAGTCTTGAAAGTCAAACCTTCTTAAAAGATCTTTGATATACTTTGACTGATTAATGAAAATACCAGTCTCAGTCTGTTTGACCTGCAAGCCTAAGAAATAATTTAATTCACCCATCATGCTCATCTGATACTTAGACTGCATAAGCTTGCTAAACTTAGCACACAACTTTTCATTAGTAGAACCAAAAATAATATCATCAACATAAACTTGAACTAAAAGCAATTCACCTTTTATCTTTCTAAAGAATAGAGTTTTGTCAATTGTACCTCTTGTGAAGCCATTTTCAAGAAGAAATTTAGACAAAGTCTCATACCATGCTCTTGGTGCCTGCTTTAGTCCATAGAGTGCCTTGTCAAGTTTGTAGACATGATTTGGAAACTTTGGATCAACAAATCCAGGTGGCTGTTCCACATACACTTCCTCATCAAGTTTGCCATTTAGAAAAGCACTCTTTACATCCATCTGGTATACTTTGAATTTTGAATGAGCTGCAAATGCAAGAAACATTCTGATTGCTTCCAATCTTGCTACAGGTGCAAAGGTCTCATCATAATCAATGCCTTCTTCCTGAGAATAACCCTTGGCTACCAGTCTTGCTTTGTTTCTTACAATCATACCAGATTCATCTAGCTTGTTTCTGAAAACCCATCTTGCACCAACAATAGATCTATCTTTAGGTCTTGGTACCAGTTTCCAGACTTTGTTTCTCTCAAACTCATTTAATTCCTCCTGCTTTGCAATTACCCAATCAGGATCCTGTAAGGCTTCTTCAACCTTCTTAGGTTCATTCTTTGAGAGAAAGCAACTATACAAGCATTCATTTTGAATTGATCTTCTAGTTCGAACACCACTATTTGGATCACCAATTATCAAATCTTCAGTATGATCCTTTGTCCATTTTCTAACAGGTGGTAGATTAACTCTGCTAGTCTATCCCCCTAAGTTAGTGGTATCTCTTGTAGAAGAATTCTCTCTACCTTCAAAAACTCTCCTTTGATCAATAGAATCAGTAGATTCCATATTGCTGCTAGTTACTGATCTTTCCTCAGTAGACTCTGAAAGATCAGTTCCTGATGGAATAGACTCTGAAACGTTAATTACTGATGGAGTAGACTCTGAAAGGCTAGTCTGCTCCTGATGATCACTGTGTTCTCTTTAATTTATTTGCTCCCCCTCAACAGTAGCATTCCTTTGAGAAGCAATAGAAATTCCTTCTGGAGAACCTTCATCATCACTGGAGAGTATCTCAGAATTCTTCAGATTTTCAAATTCCAATTTGTCATGGCTTTCATCAGTTTGCAGAATTCCAAATTTCTTATCATCAAATGCAACATGAATTGATTCCATAACAATGTGAGTTCTGAGATTATAAACTTTGAAGGCCTTAGATGCTGAATATCCTAGAAAAATTGCTTCATCCGATTTGGCTTCAAATTTTCCAAGTTGTTCTGGATGAACTTTTAGGACATAGCATTTGCATCCAAAGATGTGAAAGTATTTCACACTTGGTTTCTTTCCTTTGATCATCTCATAGGGAGTTTTTCCATGACTATTTACCAAGGTACAATTTTGAGTAAAACATGCAGTGTTAATAGCTTCTGCCCAAAAGTAGGTTGGAAGTTTTGCATCTGCAAGCATGGTTCTTGCTGCCTCTATGAGAGTCCTGTTCTTTCTTTACACTACACCATTCTACTGAGGTGTACCAGGTGCAGAAAACTGTTGAGTGATTCTTTTGTCTGCACAAAACCCCTCCATTGTAGAATTCTTGAATTCTGTACCATTGTCACTTCTAAGTACTTTGACTTTGTACTCAGAGTTATTATGAATATTCTTGATAAGTTCAATGATTTGCTGAGGAGCTTCATCCTTCTTGTGTAGAAAGAACACCCATGTGAACCTTGTGAAATCATCCACCATAACTAGAGCATATCTTTTCTTGCTGGTAGACATAATGTTTACTGGACCAAACAGATCAAGATGTAGCATGTGAAATGGTTCAGTAATTGAATTTTCAGTCTTGCTCTTGAAAGTGGTTCTTCTTTGCTTTCCAAGCTGACATGCATCACAAAGTCCATCTTGCACAAAATTTGCCTGAGGTAGGCCTCTCACCAAATTGTGCTTAACAAGTTGATTAAGCTTCTTGAAATTAAGATGTGAGAGCTTCTTGTGCCAATTCCAGCTTTCATCACTTGTTGCTTTGCTGTAGAGACATCTAACAATTCCTTTAGATGTATCACTTAAGCTGGCTTCATATATGTTACCATGTCTTTGACCAGTTAGAACAATGTCTCCATTCTGCATATTCAAGATTTTGCATCCTTCTTTGTCAAAGATTGATTTGTAACCTTTATCACCCAGTTGACTTATGCTTAAAAGAGTATGTTTCAAGCCTTTAACTAGTGCTACATTTTCTATGATGACATTCCCCAAAACAATTGAGCCATATCCCAGAGTTTCTCCTTTGTTGCCATCTCCAAAAGATATTACTGGGCCAGCTTTCCTCTCAAACTTTGTAAGCAGGGACTTCTTTCCAGTCATATGTCCAGAGCATCCACTGTCCAAGATAATTGAATGCTTCTTTCCTGTGCCCTGCAAACAAAAAGTAACTAGTTAGAATTTTTTAGGACCCAACTTTGATTGGATCCTTTCTTACTAGATTTAGGAACAACAGGCTTTGAAGATTTTGCTTTTATTTTACCTGTTGCAGAGTCAACCTTAGACTCTAATTTCACAAACTGTTTGTGACTAGGAGTTTCAGATTTCAAGGAATAATAATCATAATACAGTTCATGATATTCTCTACACATGTAAATGGAATGAATAAACTACCACAATGATAACAAGCTTTTTGTGGTTGGTATTGAATTTTCTGAGTCTTGGGGAATCTGGACTCAGTTTTCCAAGAAGGTTTTTGATTGCAGTCTAGGGCCAAATGATTATGATTTCCACACTTATAGCATTTTTTCCTAGGTGCATCAGGTACATTCTTGTAATTATTCTCTTTGTTAATACCTTCTTTTCCATTCCTATTTCTTTTGATCTTGCTAGACTCTGAAAGACCATCTAATCTCTGTTTCAACTGAGACTTAGACAGAAACCCTATGTTTACATTCTTAGGTTTCTCTAACACTTTCTCATCTGAATTACTATTGTTAATCCTTTTGTGTACAACAGGGGTACCTTTTGAATCAACAAATTTAACATGATTAGGTTCAGAAACAATTTTCTTACCTTCAGATTTAGATGTGTTAGCTTCTATTTTACTATCATTATTGACAATAGCTACTTTTTCTTCTTGTCTAGCCTTATCAAAACCTAAACCATTAACCTTACCACGAATTCCACTTTCAAAGATTTCTATAGTCTTCTTACTGGAATTGTTAATGGTCTTAATCACATCTCTCTCTTCTTCTAGTTCTTTTCTGACATAGTCATAAGCCTCAAGAATAACACTATAATCATGCTTAGCTTTATCAGAACTTAACTTGTATTCTTCCATTTGAATTAATTCAGATTCAAGAAAATTATTTCTATCAACTAATTTATCATTCTTAACCTTAAGTTCATCTCTTTCACAAGTAAGAATTCTAAAATTAGTCATAAGATTTTTAAACTCAGCATGGATAGATCTAATTTCATCAAAATTTAAGCTATCAAATGAATCAAGAGAGTGAAGTGATACCTTAACAGAGGATGGAGAACTTTTCTTTGGAGATCCAGGTTTATCTGAACTATTTGCCATCAATGCAATGTTGTCATAATCCAATTCATCTTCAGAATCACTGGAATCAGCCCAATCCTTCTGTGTGACCATAAGTGCATTACCCTTTCCTGAATTCCTAGGCTTCTTACACTCACTAGCAAAGTGTCCAAGCTCACTGCAGTTAAAGCACTTGATCTTGGCCTTATCAAGCTTGACAATTGTACTTTTGCCTTTGTCACTCTTCTTCTCCTCCTTCTTTTGAAAAGGTCCTTTGCTAAATCTTCTCCTGTTGAATCTTCCTTTCTTGAAAGCTTTAGCAAACATAGCAAAGAGTTCCTGCATCTCAGATTCAGAATCATTGTTGTCAGGGTCCATATCAGTAGTCTCTGACTCAGAATTTTCTTTGCTTTTCTTCTTCCTTGGATTCTTTACAGCAATCTCTTCATGCTGTTCTTCAGGAAGCTTCTTAACTTCAGATTGAGCAGTAAGTGCAATAGTCTTCATCTTTCCTTCACTCCTGCTCTTCTTCTGCTGCTTGTCAAGTTCATAAGCTCTCAATTTTCCATATACTACCTCTAATGAAATCTCATCCAGATCATTAGCTTCCTCAATCGCAGATATCTTCTCATTGTAGAAATCAGGCAAAGCTTTCATGAACTTTGTATTCATATCCTCCAAGTCATAATATTTACCATGCATGGCCATCTCATTGATGAGTTTTGTAAACCTATTAAAGGTATCAGTAAGTGACTCACCAGACTTGGATTCAAAGTACTCATACTGTTGTATAAGTAATGTCCTCATATTCTTCCTGACAGGCTTAGTTCCTTCACAGTGAACCTTAAGATTGTCCCATATATCCTTAGCAGTTTTACAAGAGAGAACATAGTTAGTGAGAACAGAATCAAGACTGTTGAATAATATGTTTCTCACTTTAGCATCTTTAAGAACATTCTCCTTGTCCTTATCTGACCATTCAGATTTTGGCTTCTCTGCTGTATGTTCTGGAACAACCACACCATCAACAGTTGCTTGTCCAACGACCTTTGTTGGAACAAAAGGTCCATCTCTGATTCTGTCAAGATAATCAGGATCTGTTGCTTCCAGATGATGCAACATCTTTACTTCCCATAGAGTATATTCGTTTCTCTTGAGCATAGGAATTTTAGTATTCCCATCCTTGTAACCAGACATGATTGCAGATCTTTATGATTATTCGAAATCAACCTGCTCTGATACCAATTGTTAACTCGAATAACTTGTAGAAGGGGGGTTGAATACAAGTTATATAATCGTGTCTGATTTTTGCTTGATTATATGAACAAGAATAAACGAATGAATCAAACTCTGTTTGTATTAATAAGATCAAATACAAACTCTACCAAAGGTGTACAAATACCTTTAGCAGCTGCTGACAATACAAATCTCTCTCTGTTTGTTTCGAATTCTCGAATACAAACCTTATACAGAGCTACGCACACGAACTCACAACACACGCTCTTTACAATGATATTGAGAGAGTATTTATAATGCTACCTATCAACTAATAACAGAAAGATATAATCTATACATGACAATGTTCTGCCTTCTAGTCGATAGTTTCCATCAATAGAAAACTCTTTCCTTCATAATATCTTCTTGCTTGTTCTTCAAACAAAGATCCTGTTTTATAGCACTTGCCAGTTTCTGTAGCATCCATAATGACATCATCAGTAACAAGACTAATATCAGGATTTCATCTTGCATCAGTATCTGATCATCATCAGTATTAGACCGTCATCAGGATTTGCCCTTTGTTCCTGACATGTAGTCTCCGATACACTGTTCACTCCTGACTAAACTGTACAGATAACTGTCTTATACATAAATCCTATATAAAGTGCTAAATCCTTTATAAGATCAGGATTACAAGAAGTATAATGTGTAAATTCTATTCTTAACATCACAACTTATGAATTATTCCTAACATTAAGATTGAGACATGGATGTATACTTGAGTCCAAGGACTTAGCCAAGTCACAAGGATCTTACCTGGTTAACTCAGTCGCGGACTGAGTTAACGTCCCGATTCAACTCACTGAGTTGATGCGAAGCGTCCGAGTCGACTCACTGAGTCGAAGTAGATCGGCCGAATTTTAACCGATTTTGAAGCGATCTATGAAGGATGACACTCTGACATGATCATTTCATCCTCCTGCAATCAATTTCTCAACAAAACTGGTTAGGGTTTTGAAAGTCAAATATTAAAACCAACTATGAGTGTGTGTTTATGTGTATATATCATATATATCTATCGAATTAGAGTTTTATCAATCGATTTATAAGGAAAAACGTTGATTTGAACTCTGAATTCTTTTGATTTTACCAATCCCAGTTTGAACGTATCGATTAAATCGATTAAAGGACACATAGAGATATATACTATAGAGTATAGAGTGTTTAATCGCCGGAGAGATCAAGAATTAGGGTTTAGAGGAGAAGACTCAAGTCGCGGAGAGAGAGAGAGATGATAGAGGCGAGAGAGATTTTAGGTTAAGAGAAAGAGGCGTAAACAGTATACACACAGAAGTGTTGAGGCTGTGTAAAATGTGTATATGTATTTTAGTAAACGGACGGCTAATATTATTCCATCTCATAGATCAACGACTGAGATCTTTAAGGTTTTGAGAGTATGGACCAGGTCAAGAGTATTAGAAGCTGGACTGGGCTTGATTTAATATTGGATTGGGTCGTTATTGACCACAAAATAATCAGAAAATTATATATTTCTATGAAACTAATTTTTGTAAAATCAAATATATATAATAATTATATATATAATAATATATAGATATTTGAAAATAGTCTAATGTTTTGATTCTTTGTATCTGAATTTAAATATCACAATTATTATCCCAAAAATATTTTCGAAATTAATTCAAAAATATTTATTCGAATAGTTTTATCTAATTGATAAAATAATAAGAATCTCAATAAAACCCGATCGATAAAGTTTCATATGTTATCGTTATCGATAAATCTGAGTTTTAGAGTCCCTTAGAATTCGATCAAGAAGATCTTTTTTTCTTGAGATAATTATGATAAATATTTTCACAAAAAATATAAATATAAATAATATTCATATAAATGTATAAACCATTATTTTGGTAATTCCAACATTCCTAAATCCAAACAGAGTTTAGCGAATCTTTCGGAATTTAATGGTTTTGTAAAAATGTCAGCGAGATTGTACTCAGTTTCGATATGAGTCATTTTTATATCGTCTTTATTGACATGATCACGCAAAAAGTGATGTCTCACATCTATATGCTTGGATCTTGAATGTAACACGGGATTTTTGCTAAGATGAATAACACTCGTGTTATCGCATAAGATGGATATTACATCAAATTTCTTATTATAGTCGGCTAGTGTTTGCTTCATCCATAATATTTGAGCACAACACTTAGCAGCCGCTATATATTCCGCTTCTGTAGTGGAGATAGATACCGAATTTTGTTTCTTGGAAAACCAAGAGACCAAGCATCCTCCCAGAAACTGACATGTACCACTTGTACTTTTTCTGTCGACTAAATGCCCGGTATAGTCCGAATCAGAAAAACATACTAATTCAAACGGTACTCCTTTCGGATACCAAAGACCTACGTTAGTGGTTCATTTTAGATATCTCAAAATCCTTTTTACCGCGGATAGATGAGACTCTTTAGGTTCTACTTGAAATCTAGCACACTTACAAACACTATATTGTATATCGGGACGACTTACAGTTATGTAAAGTAAGCTACCGATCATATATACCACGATATTTCTTAGTGTCTACGGGAATCCCGTTGGGATCTTCTGTTAATTTCTCAGAAGTAGACATAGGAGTAGATATGGGTTTGGCATTATCCATTTTGAATTTCTTTAACATCTCTTTACAATACTTGGATTGAGAGATATGGATGCCTTCGTCAGATTGCCTAATTTGCAATCCTAGAAAGAAATTTCGTACTCATTTAGAATTCTTTGCTCATATTATCAGAGAATTCTTTACATAGTGCATCATTGGTTGAACCAAAAATGATGTCATCCACGTATATTTGTACGAGTAAGATATCATATTTTTCTTGTCTCATAAATAAGGTTTTATCGGCAGTTCCCATTTTAAAATTGTTTTCTAGTAGGAACTTGCTTAACCTTTCGTACCAAGCTCTTGGAGCTTGTTTTAAACCATATAGAGCCTTGTATAATTTATATACATACTCCGGATATGTGGCATCTTCAAAACCGAGAGGTTGTTTAACATAAACTTCTTCTTCTAATATCCCATTTAAGAAGGCCGATTTGACATCCATTTGGTATACTTTGAAATCTTTATGACATGCGTAAGCTAATAGCATTCGAATCGATTCAATTCGTGCTACGGGTGAATAAGTTTCATCGAAGTCTATACCTTCCATTTGGGTATAGCCTTGAGCGACTAATCTCGCTTTATTTCGAACAACAGTTCCATTTTCATCTAACTTGTTTCTAAAAACCCACTTAGTTCCAATTATGGAAGTATCTTCGGGTTTTGGAACAAGTTCCCAAACTTTGCTACGAGTGAATTGTAATAATTCATCTTGCATAGCCGAAATCCAATCTTCGTCTAGCAAAGCTTCTTTCGCAGTCTTAGGTTCTATTTGAGAGAGAAAACTAAGATGGTTCACAACGTTTTGTACTTGTGACCTTGTTTGAACTCCTTTATGTAAGTATCCAAGAACATTGTCCAAGGGATGACTTTTAATTATAGGAATTTCTTTTGGGAGTTCAATTTCCGTTTCGACCAATTCTAATGGGTTTCTTGGAACAGGGGTCCCGAGATCCATATTTTCAAATTGTCGAATCATATTTTCTACATCATCTTGTTCGACATCGTCTTTTTCAACAAGATCTTTATACTTTGGTGGAGGTTTACTTTCATCAAATGCTACATTCATTGATTCTTCCACCACAAGTGTTTTGAGATTGAATACTCGATAGGCTTTACTATTTGTAGAGTATCCAAGAAATATACCTTCACTTGACTTAGGGTCAAATTTAGTAAGGTAATCTTTTGAGTTTAATATGAAGCACTTACTTCCAAATACTCGAAAATAGCTTAGTTTCGGTGTTTTGCCAAAGTAAAGCTCGTAAGGAGTCTTTTGCTTTATAGGCCTTAACAAAACCCGATTAAGAATATGGCAAGCAGTAGACATAGCTTCGGTCCAAAAATATTTAGGTCGACGATATTCATTAAGCATTGTGCTAGCCATTTCTTGTAAAGTTCTATTTTTCCTTTCAACAACTCCATTTGATTGTGGAGTATACGGAGCGGAAAAATTATGTGTGATACCATTTTCATCACAAAAATTGGTAAAACTAGAATTCTCAAATTCTTTACCATGATCAGTCCTTATATAGACTATGGTACTATTTTGTTGATTTTGAATCTTTTTACATAGGGAAGAGAAAGATTCAAAAGCATCACTTTTATTTTTGAAAAATTCCGTCCACGTGTATCGTGAATAATCATCAACGATTACTAACGTATATGAGCAACCTCTGAGGCTTTGAATAGGAACCGGACCAATTAAATCCATATGTAAGAGCTCGAGAGGTCTAGAGGTAGATTTCATAAACTTTGCTTTATGAGAGGCTCAAATTTGTTTTCCAATTTCGCAAGCCTCGCAAGTATGATCTTTTTAATAATTTAACTTTGGTATACCTCGTACTCGTACATGATCTTTTGTTGATATGTTTTTAATCAACTTCATATTTGCATGTCCTAATCTTCGATGCCAAAGCCAAGGGTCATCGTTTGTAGTGATTAGACATACATTCTCATGTTTGCTCATGTCACATGTATAGACATTTTTGTTTCGGGGACAAGTAAGAACCAATTTCCAATCTTTATCTAAAATACAACAATGAGTAGTATAGAAAATTACCTTGTAATCATTGTCGCAAAGTTGGCTAATCGAGAGTAGATTGTACCTTAGTCCCGAGACTAGTTGTACGTTTGAGATCTTGAATCGACTATTCCCGATATCTCCTATTCCGATAATGATTCCTTTGCTACTATCTCCGAATGTAACACTTCCTGCGGTTACCTTTTTAATGTTGCTCAAAAGTGACTTATTACCGGTCATGTGTCTTGAACATCCACTATCAAGGTACCACATGTCTTGTTTCGCGGCAAGACAAACCTACAAAATAAATCAATTAAATTTATAGGTACCCTTTCGTCTTGAGGGTCCTGGGGTTAGTACATCATAATCAACATTTGCATGATAGTATCTAGGCATAGAGTAATCATTGTTAGGCATGTATAGATTTCTAGGAGCATAATGTCTAGCATGATGTGTAGGTCTAGCATGATGAGTATATCTAGAGTTATCACGATGCACATTATATCTATCAGTCGTAAAGTAGGGAGCATATTGAGGATAAGCATTCCGATTAGGAGCATGTTGATTTCTAGATGCATACCTACTAGCATTGTTACGATACATTGTGTTTCTATTTTGAAACACCCTAGGTTATTGAAACCTTTGTTGCCTTTGAACATTATTAGCAACTCTATTTAATGGTACTTGTCTTTCAACCGTGTTGTATGGGTTTGATCCTTTACGAACCCATACATGCTTCCCCTTAATCTCACCACTCTTGTATTTGCAATCAAAGACAGAATGTCCATTTTTGTTACAATATGTGCATTTTAAAATTTGTGGTTGAGGAGGAGCAATATTAGGTTGAACTTGTGGTTGAACATTTCGCACAGGGGGAATGTTTCTATTATATCCCAAACCTTCACGGTTATGGGGTACTTGAGTGTGTACCATTCGGTCTAACATCTCATTGCCTTTAGTAAATCTTTGAATAACTGTTTCAAGGTTTTCTTTTTCTCTTTCTAAGGCATCAATCTTGTTATTAAAGAATCTTTCTTGATCCATAACTTGAGATATGAGTTTGAAATTTTCTTCTTTCAATCTTTGAGTTTCTTCTTGTAATTCCTTCTCTTTTAACTCAAAGATTTGTGATATCTCATTCTCTTTTACAAGATTGTTTTCATGAGATTGAGAGGTTACATTGTTTCGAATAATTGATTCGTTTTGAATCTTTAAGTTCAAAAGATCAACATTAAGTTTACTAATGTTGTCGTTGAGTTGTAACTTCTCATTTTCCATCTCTTCAACTTGAAGTACTAAAGCCACATTTTCTACTTCAAGTTTGAGAGTATTGTTCTTGAATTGATTGACTTCACCTCTCAAGAGATGGTTTTGGTCATTCAAGATCATTATTTCATTTTCATCTTGGATCTTTGAATCCATCATCCGAGTGAACTCTTTACTTTGCGTATAATGCATTTCTTCGAGTTTCATTTTCTCGGACCATAATAAATGAAGCCTTTTATCAACATCTCTATATTTGTTGTTGATACCAACTACAAGCTCTATCAAATCATGCTTACTCATATCAACTAGATTCAAGTTAGATTCATCTAATTGCAACTTATTTGAAATATACACTACACCATATATGGCCTTTGGTAACCAAAAAATTATGTTACCTTAGGGTGCTAAAATGTTACTATAGACCCATTTTTGGGCTAAGGTAACATAAATTATAAGTTACAATTTTCGATGTTACCCTAGGGTACCTAAGGTAACATATTTCACCCCTAGGGTAACATGCCCTATCGGTTACCTTAGAGGTCTACTGTAACATAAAAATGACATATTGCAACATAAAATTCGGTTACCTTAGGGTGCTTCAATTTTTTTAAAAAAGTGGGGCCACCAGTGGGCCCCACTACTTGGCCCCACCTGTGGACCCCACCTGTGCCCCCTATTTTTTAACCAGGCTAATGTAACACTTTAACAGGCTAATGTAACACTTTAACAGTCTAATGTAACACTTTAATAGGCTAATGTAACACTTTACCAAAAAATAATTGAACAACACCTCTTTAAAAGTATACAATCCCAAAATACCATTCAACCACAATGAACCACAAAGAAATCAATCTCAACATCCAAACAAACTTATAAATTCTGATTCAACATCCAAACAAAACAAACTAATTTAACATCCGAATTAGAAGATAAAAACTAGTTAACATCCATAAGTACTTTTACATCCCAATTCTAAGTTAAATAATGTACTAGAAGCTTAAATTTAGAAAGCAGTGATACTAGAAGCTACTGCCTCCAGTGATAGGTGTACCATCATCAGCTTCACTTGTAGCAATTGTACACAACTTCTCGACGTCAACTGTGATGTCCGGGTTGGCCTCTCCAAGTTTTTTAAGTGCAATTGCCAAGTTCCGTTGCATCTTCTGTTCAAATTCATACTCGACTTTCTTCATTTTCTCCTCCACCTCAGAAGCGAGGCTTTCCTTAATCCTTGTGGTTAGCTCTTTCACATATGTTTCTATTGGCGGATTAGAACTACTCATTCCTGACTTAAAGCATCTTCCTTTTAGCCAATTAGGACCATGTTTTGCACCAAGCTCATCAGAAGCGGCATCTCCGGTGGTGAGTTTTTTGGTAATATTGTCCTACAAAAGAAGACATAAAAGTCAACTGGTTAAACATGCATAAGATTACTTGAGTTAATTATAATATTCTCCTATGAACACCTTAAGCTTATATGAGAGATGATTACTTGAGAATTGGATCATATATAATATTCAACTAGATTACACATTTTGTCCATTCATTTTACCACAAAGTTAATTTGATTTCAACTGATCGATTGCATCATTTGTAACTTCATATTCCCAACAAAATTAATACTAACTGGGAAGGGAATGTTTAGTCCTGAAGGTGGAGGCTATTATTGTTCACTGACAACCACTGCCTTAAAAAATTAAATTCGTTGTGACATTGATAACAGGACAGAACAAGTTTCTGGTCCTGGATAATCTATCTCATTCAGTAATGTACAAGAGACACAACACATTGCAGAAAATATAATTAGACCAGGGGTTTGCAGAATTTAGAGAAAATAAAGGGTAATTGTAGTTAGTACGGAAGCATTTGAAGATTAACACAACTGTACAACCACAAGAGCTTAAATAACAACTTCCACCTATCCATCAGCTAAATTATCACATGTACTTATTGTCAGGGATAGTGTAATTAAAGAGTAGGATTCTTATTCAACTTACCATCAAAACATTCATCAAGACAAATGCACAGCTAAGCACAACAAAAAGAGAGATCCCAGAAAACATTGCAATATATGGGTAAGATGATAGCAGCGGTATGGTTAGAACCTTCAAAGAGAGAGCAAAAAGGATTAAACCATGTATATCTGAATAAAGTCATGTCAAAGGATACACATTAAGATTTATTTCAGGACATACAGCTCCAATACGAGATACCAAGATGGGACCAAAAGTTCGCTCTAGTACATGGTAAAGAAACAGCTGAACAATTAACAAACCGAATCTTGATACATCATTAACGGAGTCGGTAATCAGAATTTATAATTTGTTTACGTATGTTACCGAAAACTGAAAATCACAAAAACTACTTCATCATCCCAATATGTGTACAATTCTAACCATGGCTCATCTGCAAATGTGTTGACAATTATAGCTTTTGCCATATCAGTGCTCTCCCAATATTGACTTTATACAGTAGCTTCCACAACAATTTAAAAAATAATATGATCATACCTAATATATGAAATTGAGGAGTCCATACAAAATGATGTCAACCAATTGTTTGAAGTTAATACTGACACTTTAATTTAGCTGAGGCTACCTCAGAGGAATATCTTTTCGATCAATGATAGTTATTGATAACATGAGTAACTTGCAGATTTTCCTGGACTGGGCTCTCAGAAGAGTAGGAATTGGATTTATTATAACTTAGAAATGAAGATACAAGTGGTATCTCACTAAAAATAATATAGGTCAAAAATTTACCATAGGATAGGGCACTATTTTTCTAAAGATGCAACAAACAACATTTGACATATCTAGAGTTAATGTGATGATAACTACAAATGGGAATCTACTAACGTAGTTATTGTCACTCCTTAAGACATGAGATCTTCATACTCTGATGCTGTGAAGCCAGGGGTTTTCAATTTTCCCCAATATCAGATTAGAAGTGTGGAAGCCCAAAGCATCACTAAAAATGCATATGCTATGCAAATGACACGATCTTCCAGGATTATAAATCCCTACTTTAATTACCTGAAATAACGAGTACTTCACCAACGTCTGCAGTTGTACAGCTCAGTCCTCCATACTTTCTAGGAATGTTGGCCCACAATGAGAATGCCTGAAGAGCGTAAAGCATATGTTTAAGACAAATATGCAGATTGTGGAATGTTTAGGAAACAGGAAAGCCCCAAAAGATCAGAGTTTTTATTATTCTCTGTGTCCTAAGATGAAGCAAGGCATACTATCATAAAGCTGTGTGTTGTATGCACACATGTGAAATATGAAGTTGAAGGGTTAACTGTACAAAGGAAAACTTTCACCCAGGAGTTTTTTAAAGGATTTTCTGACTCAGGTCCGACCATTTATCTAGTTGGACCACAGTTTCAAGGCATGTACAAGGGTCATATATGGTTTTTTCCAGTAATAATATGAGAGTAAAGATCGATGGTTCGAGGTACCAAAAGTACATCATACTACATGTCTTATTGTGGACTTCAATACATGGAAATTTTATGAGAAAAATTTAAATGTATCTTTTAAATTAAAATGTCTCAAATAAGAAACGGCGATCACCTCAGCATAGGCCGTATCATGGAGATGGAAAACACAATACACAATTATGGCAGACATTAGGGGCAAGTTTCTCAAAAGGCTCTGTTTAGAACTTGGAAGCCATTCTTGTGAAGGAATTATTCCATCTACATCAGACTTACATATTACACCCTTCAACGCATCAGCTACATCAGCTTGTCCATTTTTATTTTTATGATGGAAGTGCAGTGTTTCCTATAACAACCCATAATTGGACAATGGAACAATGTCAATTTCTGTACTCGTAGACTTTTATGGGAGTTAAGTCCACTATACTCTCCATGAAATGACAAGAAAAAGGAAGTAAAAACCAAGATTAGTAGCAGAACATAAGGGTAACAACTGGTTATTAAGCTCCATTTAGAGTTCACTTATATCGATAAACGGAACCAGTTATAAATGGCATGAGGACATTTGATAAAAAGACTGTAAATTAAACTCTGAGACAATAGGACTATGGCAAAACATAAAGGTAATGAACTACAAATATCAGATCGGACTAACATACCGGGAGCCAAAATGAAATGATGGATACAGGCAAAGCAAAGAGTGATATCAAAAGGCAAGGTAGAAAGTACGGAAACCTGTCATATATTGACATGTTACAAAGCTTCCGCATCAGCAAGGAGTATGAAAATTTTAGGAATCAATAGTTACATATACGTAAATTAGATTACACATACATACCTCCCAAAGACAGATTTTTCAGAGAATATATTGGGATAATTTTCTGCTGGCTACAAAGTACATGAATTAGTAATCAACCAAAATGCATTCACCGCGTAATGATATGTAAATTACTAATTAACCTATGTGTGAAATATCCATTGACAATTCTTAGTTCGAATGTAAAACAAAGATTGAACTTACAAAAGTGGTAGCCATACCTGTGCAAAAAAGCCTCCAATAGCCGGTCCAATGACCAACCCCACGCCCCACGATGTGCTAATCTAAAATGACAGATTACACCTCGTGAGGAACAAAGAAAAGAGTCGCAATTGAGAGAGTAAAACTGAAAAAAATATCAACATACGACTGATATTCCCAACAAAAAATCATCAAAACTCAGTGTTTAAGTTCACACTCACCGATTCAATTGCAAAAATGAACAAACTAGAAACCCTAAGTGTACTTGCAGAAAATATACAATCTTACCAAATTCAACCACATATATAATCAAGTTTATCAAGTTAATTAACACACACACACAAGCACATAATAGTTAATTCATACACACACACACATAATAGTAACAGAACATATTATTGACACATATAATAAAGCATAAAATGAAGAACAAAAATAGAGGCTTACATAGAGGCTTACACACAGAAAATACCTAATTGGAGGAAGCCTAATTGCTGGGTGGAGAAGAAGCCCTAATTGGAGGAAACCCTAATTGCTGAGATTTCTCTTCTTGCAATCTGAGAAGCCTAATTGCTGAGAAGAAGCTACTCTCGTCTTGGGTGGAGAAGTGCGGCTACTGAGGGTGAAAGTAAAGTGACCTTATGTCCTTATCCCGCTCAGCCAAAAAAAAAAAACCCTCAAAACATCCCGCCCAGCCCAACAAAAAATCCCCCCAAAATATACAGTGATTTTTTTTTGTTTTTTTTCTTGAAAAACTGTTTTTTTGTTAATAATATTTTATTAAAATACTTATAATTTAATACAAAAATTTTACTACACAAACGTAAAGTATTTATTAAAAAAATAATAATTTTGATATTTTTTTATAAAAAAATTTTTATTCGATTTTTTTAAAAAATTCGAGAAAAATTTTAACAATTTAAAAAAAATCTTTACAAAAAAATTGTGAGCAGGATTTTAAAAAATTTATAATTTCTAAAAAATATTACAATTTCTGAAAAAAAAATTATTTTTTGGAAAAAAAAAAATTAATTTTAAAAAATAAAATAATTTTCCAACTCATTTTATAAAAAAGTTAACAAATTTTAAAAACTAAATTTATTTAAAGAATTTTAAAAAAAAATTAAATTAGATGAAAAGAGTTGGCATGGTCAACTCTAATGTAACACGCACATATTTATGTTACATGCTTTAACACTTTCTAGCTAATGTAACATCATATTTTTGGCTAAGGTAACATAAAAAACACAATGTTACCTCAGGATGTAAGTAGTATAGCTAAGGTAACATATTGGGGTAACATTTCTCCGGTAGGGGTTACAGTAGGCCATATATGGTGTAGTGATAGTTGAGATTAACGTTTACCTCTTGATTTGAAGTGGAGGCTTGTGTTGATGCAGCTTCGTCTCCGATAGCCATTAAGCATAGATTGACAATTTCTTCACTAGCTTCCGGAGTTTCTTCATCTTCACTTAAATCCCAACCGTTTTCGGCCACGAGAATTCGACCTTTAGAAAGTTTAGGACATTCTCTTTTAAAATGACCCGGTTGCTTACACTCGAAGCACACTTCTTGAGTTTCTTCCGGATTTTGTTCCTTGTGCTTTGGAGGAGTGTAAGTAGGATTATTGTTAACATTGGCATTATAATAGGCATTATTATTTTGAGTGCCTTTGCCTTTGGTATAGCCCGTTGTCGGAAAATTACTCTTATACTTAGGAGTATAGTTTTGAGAGTAGTTTGGCCTTCCGTTAGAGTTGAAAACTCTTTGTTGGTTATTGGATTTTAGGAAGCCTTTTCCGTATCTTTGAGCTTTGCTTTGAAGCACACGACGAAGTTGTCTCGTTAGTAAAGCAATTTCGCTTTCATCGAGATCTTGGAGTTCTTCGTTTAACTCCTCGTCGTTTTCATTTTCATCGATCAATATGGCTTTTAGTGCCATATTTTTCTTTTTGTCTTCCACTTTGGGAATGACCTTATCTGGTATATTATCCTCTTCGTATGCACGAAGGTTCCCGAATAAACTATCAATGTCATAATCATTTAGATTATGCATTTCTTTAATAGTTGTAACTTTAACCTTCCAACTAGGAGGTAAAGATTTAAGAACCCGTCTATTATTTTCATTTCGGGTATAACTCTTTCCGAGTTGAGATAATTCATCGATAATACGAGTAAATCTTGTTTCCATATCGATGATATTTTCTCCTTCTTGGAGTTTAAAGTTCTCGTATTCTTGGATCAAAGTATCCATTCGAGAATCTTTTATATCAATGGTTCCTTCGTAGGTTACCACTAATTTGTTCCACATTTCTTGTGCCGACTTGCAATTGTTTACTCGTTTATATTCTTTTTCTGCAAGTGCACTTGTGAGAACCATTTCCGCCTTTGCGGCAGTATTCATCATATTTTCTTCAGCAAGAGTGTATTTACTAACCTTATTTTCAACAATGACACCGTCAATAGTTTCGGTAGGAATTACAACTCCGTCTTCTATGGCCATCCAAACTTTGACTCCTTGAGATCTAGCATAGATGCGAAACCTCGTTTTCCATGTTGCAAAGTTTGTGCCGTCAAATAGAGGAGGGCGAGAGCAAGATAGGCCTTCACCACAACCGATGGTATTTAGATACGCCATGTAGGATCACTTTTTGTTGTGCCTGTAAATCTGTAAATCACTCAACAAACACGTTAAAAAGCACCGTTTTGATACCAATTGTTAGGTCCCGTAAGAGGGCTATATTAAGCTAGAAGGGGGGTTGAATAGCTTAATTACCAATTTAAAAATTATTATGGCGTTTTAAAATATTTTCCCCTTTTTAAAATATTTTACCAAGTCGTTAGCAGTTTATAAGTGCGGAAAATAAATGACAAGTAAAGAAAATATAACGCAGGAGATTTTATCCTGGTTCGCGATGGCGCAACCCCTAATGGATTCGCTCACCCCTACTCCAGTCCCTGAGCTCCTCTCCGGACTCGAGATTTTACCGTAAAATAAACTCGCTCCTTTAGTAGGCGGAGAAGCCTTTACAACCGTACAAGACTCGTCTTGGTCTATAACTACCCGTCACCACCTCAAAGTCGTTATAAAAACCTACACAACTTATCTTAGACAATAACTCCCCGCTATTTCTTCAAAGTTGATGTAGAACCTTTGGTGTAGACTATTGATCCTTGGCTTTTGTCGGTCTTGGGTCTTAGATGAAAGGTCTCAGGTCTTTCCTCTTCCTCACGGTGCGAAGACTACTAACTCCCCGTTAGTACGTCTAGGACTTGGGTCTTAGAACGAGAATCACCTCACTTCAACTTCACCTCACTATAAAAGTTAGACAAACAATATCTACGAAACAAATATGATGAATGATATATAAAGTTTGGATTAGTATATTACGGTACTAGATCCAAAGATGTAACTTTAATATTCGTAAAAGAATATTAAGTTATATAGTTTATGATTTAAGTATACTTCCTTTGATATTAAATTATAATCAAAGTATACTTTTAATTACTCCAAAATAAATATAAAGATGGATGGAGTAATATTGGATGACCTTATTAAAAGCTATAATGCTTTAAGGCTTCGATATGTATATCTTTCTTGGACAAATATAATGTCAAGATATACGGCTAACTTCTTGCACGTGCCACTACAATTACTAAATGTAATTGTAATAAAAACAAGTGGCTAGATTGTGCTTAATAGAAGTTTGTGTTGTACGAAGTATCTTTCAAGAATAACCCACAGAGAGCACTAAAGATGCTAGTAGGAATTCGTATAAATACTTTTCGTTACAACTTGACTTATGTCAAATATCAATACTCCGGAAAGATGAGATAAAATATAGATCTCGGAGTTTGATTATATATATAAAGTCCTTTAAGCTTTTATGCTTAAGGCTTTTAAGATGTATACTTTATTTTGACTAAATACAAGTGTCAAAGTATACTCTTCTTTTACTTCTTGCACTAGATTAGTTATAGCCACTAACGAATAAAAAGTAAGATCGATAAACAAGTGGCTAAACTTGTGCTATTTGAAGTATTTGTTGAACGAAGTATTTCTTTAAAGAATATCCCACTGATAGAATATATTTTTATATATATTTTAGATGATTTTATTCTCGTATTTATTGTATTTTGCACTGATTTGGATATTTATTTAATAGATTTGATTGTTTTATTGTAGGAAATAAAGAATTCATGACTTGGAAGGATTTGGAGCAAAAAGAACTATTTTGGAGATAAAATAGGAGAAAATTCGTATTATTGGGCTACACGGGCTGCCTGCGCTGTTTGGGCCATATCTTGAGTTCCAGAAGTCAGAATTTGACGATCTTACTGTCCACGCGAAGCTTGTGGAATTATCTTTAATTCAGAGGTGGTCCAGTAAGCAAAATCCAGTTGGAAGAGCCCAGAAACAGAGGATAAAAATAAGTTACGAATTTTACAAGAAAATCCAGCAGCTTCCAGAAATTCAATTTGAAGTGGGAAACTTGCCATCTTCTATTCCAACTCTAAGAAGGCAATTGCTTGGAGTCTAAATCAAGAGGCTATATAAACACATCTTGGGACAAATTATTGGGGATGTAAATTATTAGGGATGTAATATTAGATCAGATAATATAGTTTAGAGTAGATTAGTATTATTATTAATTGGAGATGTAGAGAAACACCATGACTCTTCTTTTGGGTGACAACATTGAAGTTTGAAGGTTTTGTTCTCTTAATCTTTTCTTTGTTCTTATTAGTTTAATTATGTTTTCTTGTTTTACTAGTTGTTTTACTTGTTTAATTATTAGCGAGTAGTTATTTCTAGGGCTTAAAGGGAAGCCATGTTTGCACTAATATTGGCATGATTTTCACAGTGATTTGATTGGTTATGGTTAATTCTGATTGATATGTTTTAATCATTAATTTGTGTAATTGGCCAATATCATGGATTAATTATATGCAAATAGGGGTATGGATCGAGAGATTTACTTACTAGAGGCACACATACGATTAGCAGAATTGAATTTGAGTGCGGAAGCATCATTGGATTTCTGAGAGCGTTAATTCTTGGAAGAGATTAACTTGACTCTAATTACCTGATTGATTGAATTACTAAAAGTGGTTAATTGTGTTGAATGTTTCGAGAGTGTTAATGCTTGAAAGAGATTAACATACTCTAGTTATAGGATCACATTGATTGCTTTAGCTTAAGAGCCAATTGTGTAAGCATGGTGGACCTGATTGCCCTAGGTTTTAAATAATTTATTTATCATCTGTTTAATTAGTGTTAATTTAGTTTAATTAGTTAATTAATAATTTCACATATTCGTATGACCCTTGAAACAATTAGCGATAACTGAAAAGAAATCAGTAGAACCTGTCTCCTTGTGGATTCGACCCGCTTGCCATCTGTACTAGAAATAAACACCGTGCGCTTGCGGTTAGGTATAATTTGACATATCAAGTTTTTTGGCGCCGCTGCCGGGGAGACAGCGAGTTTCTGTTGATTTTAATTTAGTTGTTTAGATTGTTTCCATTGTCTCGTTGGAACCTTTGTTCCAATTGAGGAAAATTTTACTACGTTTTCTTGGCTTTGTTGAGTGTCTACAGGTTTGCAATGGGTGAAGTTGATACTTTTGCATTCTTATCTTCCCTAGTAGAGGCACATACTCGAGAAATTGCCTCATTCAGCCCTACAGAGCCCACTATACGTCCAATGAGTATCAATGAGATGTCATAAGTGGCCACTAAAACTTACAACTTCTGTCAAATTTGCGGTGTGCAGGGTCACTTTGGTTTTGAATGCTCTTACAATGTCTATAACTCTCAGAGTGCTCAGTTGGGACAAATGAATTCTTTTGAAGAAGGATATGGGTACAATCAGTATTCAAACACTTTTGATCAAGAATGCGTGAATCAACCAGATTTCTACTACCAGGACAATGGTGCTCAAAATTTTTCATATCATAATCATCAACAGTTTGAGCAACAATATTATCAGTCATATGAGCAACTGCCACAGCAAGAATATCAAAATCCTCCTCTACAAGAAGATCTACATGTTTCTCAACTCAGCGTAGATGTGCAAGCTGATCAGACAAATGAGATGTGGGATATCTTGAATAAATTGCTAAAGAGTTTTGAAGAATTAGAAACTCAAAGTTTGGCGATTGAATCTCAAATTGCACAGTTGGCTAACTCTTCTACTACAGGGCAGCTCGACTATTTACCATCATCATCTATCCGATCCGAAGAGGACCTGACTGCTATTAATCTCACAAGCGATCAGGAATATGATAGTTTCTCCATGTATGTTGATGATGAGGCCATTGATAAAGAGAAAGAGTATGCCACCGATGACGAGATCAATGATGTTGCTGTTACCAAGGACAATGTGACTGATGATGAGGCTATAAAGGAAAGCAATACAGAGATGGTTGTTGTTTCTCTTCCACAACCTGTGCCTCAGCTACCATGTATTGATAAATTTGCTCTCGATCTAGCCTCTACTTACAAGGCTTCTTTGCTCAAGACTACTTATTTCAAGGTTGATGTGATAAAAAATATTGTCCAAGATGATATTTCTCAAATTCTGGTTGAGGATCCATACAAAGTGGCTCATACGTTTCAAGCTCGAGAAGAGGGAGAAGATGGAAGTGTCTTATTAGCCAATGATGTGATAAGCCAAGATGTCCGAATGACTCCAGTGAAATTGAGGAGTGGAGAAAAGCCACCACCAGAACCTCCACCTTATGTCAAGGGAGTTCAATATTTTCGTGGTGTTGAATTTTATCGCTGTTTTATCACAAAGTTTTCCAAAACTGCACAAGCACTCTCTCTATTCCTTATTAATTACATATTTTATTTTACTGATGCTTGTTTGGAGACTTTCTGCAGGATAAAGACAACCACAGATGTTGAAACTTTTTGTGGTGGGGAGTTTATGATTGAGAAAGTGGATATTACGCCTTTTCCGGAGTATTTTTTAGGAGGTCAAGCTAATGACTCTAAATAAGCGCTTCGTGGGAGGCAACCCACGCATTAGTATAGGGAAAAAAAAAATCTGTGCAAAAAAAAAAAAGGCAGAATTTCAGGATGCGCCAGCGCATCAGGCGCCATTCGCGCGCAGGAGCAAATCAGGCGCAAATTAGCGCCAGAGGCGCTAACACGCCATTCCGATCCGCGCAACAGCGCTTTACCGCGCCTCTCACCCTGTAACGCAGCCACAGGCTGCGTGACAACCCCTCTGCCTAGAATTTTTCCCGAAAAATTGTGTTTTTCCTCATAAATTCAACCCCAAAACCTATCCTAACCCAAATTTCTTTGATTCCTAATTCATATATCTATCCTACATCAATTCTAAACCTCTCCAAATCTCTCCTACACTCTAAATTTTTATTTTCATCCTATCCATAATCTTTTATATATACCCACCTATTAATACAAATCCAATTCCTCTTCTATTTATTTAAATCTCTAAAAATTCAATTCTAAAGAGGAATTAATTGCAAGTTCACCTCTCCAATTCGTAGTGGGTTTATTTTTCTTCTCTCAAATTTTATTTTGATTACGAATTTGTGTTCTTGTAAATTGTGGGTTTTGTATTATTCTTGTTAATTGGGTATTTTTGGTGTGATATTTCTTGGTGATTTTTGGTAGGATATTTCTTGGTGGTTGTTGGTGGTGAGTGGGTGGCTCCCAAGCGACTGAGGGGTGGTTTTCACACCTGACATCTTGATTCCAGGGGAGTTTTTCTTTCTTTTCTTTTTAGTGTAGTTTTATTTTGTTTTTAGTTGTAGTTTTGTATCTTGTTCATTAGTTCATTGGGGACAATGAACCGCTTAAGTGTGGGGAAGGGTTCTCAATGTTAAGAGAATTTTTAAAAAAAAAAATTAAAAAAATTAAAAATACCAAAAATAATTCTAGCCATGCAATTTGATTAGTTGTTATATTTTGCTTGATACACCCATGCATGCGTAGAATTCTTGTGTTTATGGATGCTTTTGTATGAGAAGTGACGTGCTTTGTTCTTGTGCACACACTTACACTAGCAAGTTGAAACTGGTAGACTTAATTGGATGTTGTAAGTGATTAGAATGACATGAATATGTGCAAGATGACTTGGTTTACATGCTTTGAGTACAAGTAGGTGCGTTAGAGAGTCTTGTTACTTGGGATTGATTATGTTTTGTCACACCAAGTGAGTTTTGAGCCTATATGCATATCTTTTGCATGATTTTTCGTTTGCTTGAGTGTCCACATGTTGTTTACATTGCTAGCACTTACTTGAGATCTTTCTTGAAGCATGACATTACTTGATGATGAGATGATAAAGGCACTTAGGTTTGACCTCGTATTTCCCATATTTCCACACCTTTTAAACAAGATCAATTAGTTAACCCGTTGAGCTTAATCCTATTCTTTCGGTGACACACCACATTACTTGCCGTTATCCTTTTTATTCTATTGGCCTTACATTAAATTTGAACCTAAATTGTCAAATGCTAGTATCGTGTTTAAGGGAGTAATAAGGTGTTAAGGGTTTTATTGTTGGTCATACTTTTGGGGAATTATTGATTTTGGTTGATGCTTGTTAGTCGAAACTCATAAAATATCTATGGATCATTGTGCTTATTCCTTGGCTCTCAGAAAAAAAAGAAAAAAAAGAAAAAAAACAGAAAAAAAAGGAAAAAAAAAGAATAAATTTGAGAGCATTCTTATGTTTGTATGATCCTTTTTAATTCGACTAGTCAAGTTATTTATGAAAGGGGTATTGAAAATCTTAAGTGTGGGGAAGATGGAAAGGGAATGGAATTATTTATATTGTTGGGTACTAGCTTTTGACATTTAACCTGTTTTAGCTTTACTTGACATACCTGGTCCCTAGCCCACGCTACAACCCGAATAAAGACCTTTTGATTGTCATCAGTAATGTATGTTGGGTTGAGAGTGAGATTGATTGAGAGTGTCAAGTTGTGTTTATGATTTTGTTGGAATTGAGTGATACACTTAACCTTGTTCTTGAGTGAATATTCGTTTTTGAGTGAAAGGTGAGTTATTACTTGTTTTGGCATAGGAGATCCCGGGTTTAGACTTAAAGATGTATTTCTTGTGGGCTTAGCATGATTACCAACAATTTTTACACTTGACATGAATTTTTATGACCTTATGCATGTTGGTTGAGTAGACTATGTGAATACTTGCACTTTCGACACCAAGACAACGTATGTTTGCTTTGATTCTTAAGTTGATGTGGCATGAGAGGACTTGTGTGTGTGGTGATGTGTTAGCATTGATCTTTTGCATGGTTAGATGAATTTTGTGGGTATATTCACTATAAACCCTCACGAGACAACACTCGTCCTACTAGGGCTGCCTAGGGGTTTAACGGCTTGTTGCATATGCTCAATGCAATCGTGTCATCTACGAAAGTGATGTTTGTTAGGACTTAGTTTTTATTTCACTTATTTGCCCGAGGACGTGCAAATGCTTAGTGTGGGGATGTTTGATAGAATATATTTTTATATATATTTTAGATGATTTTATTCTCGTATTTATTGTGTTTTGCACTGATTTGGATATTTATTTAATAGATTTGATTGTTTTATTGTAGGAAATAAAAAATTCATGACTTGGAAGGATTTGGAGCAAAAAGAACTATTTTGGAGATAAAATAGGAGAAAATTCGTATTATTGGGCTACACGGGCTGCTTGCGCTGTTTGGGCCATATCTTGAGTTCCAGAAGTCAGAATTTGACGATCTTATTGTCCACGCGAAGCTTGTGGAATTATCTTTAATTCAGAGGTGGTCCAGTAAGCAAAATCCAGTTGGAAGAGCCCAGAAACAGAGGAGAAAAATAAGTTATGAATTTTACAAGAAAATCCAGCAGCTTCCAGAAATTCAATTTGAAGTGGGAAACTTGCCATCTTCTATTCCAACTCTAAGAAGGCAATTGCTTGGAGGCTAAATCAAGAGGCTATATAAACACATCTTGGGACAAATTATTGGGGATGTAAATTATTAGGGATGTAATATTAGATCAGATAATATAGTTTAGAGTAGATTAATATTATTATTAATTGGAGATGTAGAGAAACACCATGACTCTTCTTTTGGGTGACAACATTGAAGTTTGAAGGTTTTGTTCTCTTAATCTTTTCTTTGTTCTTATTAGTTTAATTATGTTTTTTTGTTTTACTAGTTGTTTTACTTGTTTAATTATTAGCGAGTATTTATTTCTAGGGCTTAAAGGGAAGCCATGTTTGCACTAATATTGGCATGATTTTCACAGTGATTTGATTGGTTATGGTTAATTCTGATTGATATGTTTTAATCATTAATTTGTGTAATTGGCCAATATCATGGATTAATTATATGTAAATAGGGGTATGGATCGAGAGATTTACTTACTAGAGGCACACATACGATTAGCAGAATTGAATTTGAGTGCGGAAGCATCATTGGATTTCTGAGAGCGTTAATTCTTGGAAGAGATTAACTTGACTCTAATTACCTGATTGATTGAATTACTAAAAGTGGTTAATTGTGTTGAATGTTTCGAGAGTGTTAATGCTTGAAAGAGATTAACATACTCTAGTTATAGGATCACATTGATTGCTTTAGCTTAAGAGCCAATTGTGTAAGCATGGTGGACCTGATTGCCCTAGGTTTTAAATAATTTGTTTATCATCTGTTTAATTAGTGTTAATTTAGTTTAATTAATAATTTCACATATTCGTATGACCCTTGAAACAATTAGCGATAACTGAAAAGAAATTAGTAGAACCTGTCTCCTTGTGGATTCGACCCGCTTGCCATCTGTACTAGAAATAGACACCAAGCGCTTGCGGTTAGGTATAATTTGACATATCACCCACGGAAAGCACTAAAGATGCTAGTAGGAATCCGTAAAAATACTTAATCGTTACAACCTCGACTTTTGTCGGATAGTTTCTTTCTCTTTTAAGAAAGAGACCTTTGGAATCTTATAGATCCAAGAATAGAGATTAAGATGAAGTATAGAAGTTAAGAGCAAATCTCTAATATAAATTTGGTCGGTTAAGACACAAAGACGAAGCTAAAACTTACCACCTTTGGAAAACAATCGGAAAAGTTCACCGAAAACATTCGCCGGAGGTTCGGCCGGATTTTGGCACTTGGTCGAACTTGGGCAGCCCTTCGGGAGGCCGGAAAGTGGTAGTAGATGAGCTAGCTTGGGTGAACAAAGCTTGGTTGAGTGGAACTAAGCTTGTTGAACAAAAACCTTGTATATATGGATATATATTTAAGAGAGAGAAGGTTTTTGAGATGAAGTAGATGAAGAGTGTTTGAATATTGGGAGAGAGAGAGTCTACTTCAAAAATCCCAGCAATTCTATGGCTCTTAGCTTGTGTTTAAAATGGGTGGATGAGGGGTTTAATTTATAGAGAGAGTTGGGTGAAAGGAATGGTGGAGATTAAATGAAAAGGAGTGGTTGAGATTAAAATCACTTGGATTGCCAACATGGAAAGTGATTTGTGTTTCTTTGCAAGTGGATAGCTAGAAGACAAGAGAAATCCCAGCAGATTTGAATCTATAATATAATATATCATTCGTTTAATTTACGATTACATACGAACCAAGTATCGTTAATTAAATACCCGATAAATATGAAAACACCCGATAAATAATTCTAAAATTATGGAGCATTTAGAAATATTATAAAATAATATTCTGGAAAGTTTGGTCAAAGTTGACTTGGTCAAATGTGGTCAACTGTTGACTAATTACCTCGGTTTACGTGCCCGGACCAAAATTCCCGAAAAATTACGAAACTTTAACCATGCATATAAAATAGTATTTAAATGATCAATCTCAAGTTTCAAGTCATTCTAGCAAGTGGAAGTATTTTATTTGGATTTAAAATGATTAAATCAGCTTTCGGTTTCGAATAAAATATGATTGGTCTTTTCTTGAATCAAATAAATCTTTTGACCAATGTTTTGACTAGAATAAATACTTAGAATGTATTTCCTAAAATATAAAAGATTTTGAGAGCGTAGGAAATATTTTTGAGTGATTAAAATAATTTTCTCCGATATATGAAACAATTATAAACCGGGAGAAAAATTACTTTAAATATTTCTGGAATGAGAGGAAAATATTCTTGAGGATAAAAAGTCTATTCTAAGATAAGAAAATATTTTGAGTGCGAAGACAGAATATTATTCGAATAAAAACTTATAGTTTTTGAATTTAGCACGAGTTCTCTAAAGAATATTAAATCTCGTATATTCTTTGTTCGAGCTTGTTGCCTTATTAATATCGCAGTGAAGATTTAAAAAATATCAAACCTCGATATTTCTTCTTCGATCTTATTGCCTTAGTGTCGAGATATATTCCGTAAAATATATTTTGATTTTTCAGCAAATTGGAATATCTCTTATATTTAAAATAGAGATGATAAATTTTGCTAGAATTGACCATTTGACTTTTGACCGAATCAATTAAATAAATGACCTAGTGGAGAGGATTCTACGTGTATTTAAATTTTATGTTAAATCGTACAAATACCAAAATAAATATTATATCGAAGATATCCTTTCAAGTTCAGAATGATCAGGTTGAAAAATTTGCAACACCAGAAATTGAAAAATCTGATTTGGCAGCTGAGCAGTTGGACGGTGAAGTGGAAAAGAGTAAGAATCATGTTGAAAAAGCTTCTCTGGAACAATCTACAAATATCAATCGGATCTACCCTACTCCTCCATATCCAAAGAGACTCTTGGAATTTCCGGTAGAGGAGGAAGAGTGTTTTGGCAAGTCGGACCCCTTAGACAATGCTTCACAAGGAAAGTCTGATACTGAAGGTGAGGAATTAGGCTTGGTTGATCTCTGGGATTCTAAGGTGCTGGTTGATGAGGTGGTTTCATGATCAAATCTTGAGGATAGTGCAATTGAATCTTTTCTTGAGGAAGATGTTTTGATTGAGGGTAATGAAGATCTTCATGAGTTGTATAGGAATTTCACTTCTGATGAGATGTTAGAGGAATTAACTACTATTTGTGCTAAGCATGAAATTCAACTTGAAGAGAGTTCTTTTGATCCTAAGTCTGTTGTGAGGACTTCTGTTGGTGAACTACCCACTTTCGTTCCTAATCCGTCTATTTCCACTCTTGCTCAGTCTTTGGTGGTTAATAATGAATATCATCATGTTGAAGAAGCTTCCAAACTTGAGCTTAAACTACCAGATCACAGGAGGTATACATATTTGGGTCATTCATCTACTTTGCTTATTATTATTGTTGTTAACTTTTCAGGTAGTGGAGTGAACATTGTGGTTAATACCTTTGAAGAGCAAAGAAGGCTAAAACTTGTCATCAAGGTTGTAGCCCCGGAAAAGATAATTAAATGGCCATATAGAGATATGGTGTAAGAATTTTCAAGTTTCGATGATTAGGTATGTTTGTTATCCCTCGTATTTACTTCCATTCAATGCGGACATTGAATCTTTCAAGTTTGGGGGTGATTTGGGGGATAAGTAGTGTATAGGTAGTTATTTGTGAGTGTGAGTCATTGTGTTCATGTAGGATATTATATTTTGCATGTTAGTGGTAGTTCATGCATGCTTGTTCGTTTTATCTACGTTTGTTCCATGTAGGACATTCTGTTTTTATGTTCGTATATCATGTGAGTTCATAATAGTTTGCATTTGCACCCATGCTTGATAGGAATTTTGTGTTGTCACTACTAGAAAAAGTAGAATAGACATCGCCCCTTTTACATCGGTTAATGATGTCCCCGATGTAAAAACTATCAATGACATCGGTCGGAAAAAAACTGATGTCTTTAATATATTATATAATCACATTACCAGCCAACCGATGTCATTGCCATTTCATTGAAAAATCAATGGCATCGGTCAGGTAAACAACCGATGTCTTTGATATATTATGACATCGGTCAAAAATAAACCGATGTCTAAGGTATGGTTAAAAAAAATTCAGTCCGCGCGCCCACACAAAATTTTAGTTCCCCCCTTTGGCAAATTTTTGAGTTCCCCCCTTTATTTCCCCCTTAGCCAGTTTTTTAATTCCTCCATTTTTTTAGCTTTTTCGGACAAAAACACACCTACACACTCATAATTAAAATAAAATAAACAATTAAACATAACTCTCTTTTCTCTCCTCTCTCTGACGACTCGACGGCTCTCTCTCTCTCACCTCACCTCTCTCGACAGCCACTCTCTCTCTCTCTCTCTCTCTCTCCCCATTCTCTCCCTCTCTCTCTCTTTAACTCTCTTAACCCTAATTTCTCGCTCTTAATCGATCCAATTTGAAGCAGTTCATCAAACCCTAATATTTGAAAATTGGGGATCTTTTAATTCAGGTTAATTGTTGATTCCTATTTGTTTTAGTGTATATCAGTGTATGTAAACTCATATATTTATGATTTTATAGGGACTTTGATGGCTGGAGCTGCACTGCTGGGATGGGGCGAAACAAGAAGGGCTCTGAGTACAATAACAATTGATGGTGCATCTGTAATATTTTTTTCGTCGTATACATAAATATTTTAACCTTTTGTTTTGTAATTTTTTTTTAAAATTAAGAGGAAGCGGAGCAAGAGAGATCAACATTTGTATCCTCTTTAACTCCCGTTATTACTGAATATATCTCTAAGCCACCAGTTGATGATGCTCAATCTATTATTGGTAATCTCAAGGCAAGGTGCTTTATTAAGTCTTTTTGTTTAAATGCCGCTATTTTGCAAGACTGATAAGAAATCTCCCTGTTCTTATTTGTAACAATTAGAGTAAGATGATGTTTTTAGGTACAAGTTCATTTCACTAGGCATATTCACATTTCTTTTTGCATGTATGTAACCCTTATTGTTGATTTGTTTGATAAGAAGGATGTCTATAGATTTGGGTAGCATGAAATTCGAGAACCTAGCAACCAGGATTCAACTTCTGCTTTACTCCCTAGAGACACATAATATTCAAGTTTTGAGACCAGGTGAGTACTTGAGTTTCTTTCATTTGTATTAACAGATTGTGGATTAAAAAGGTAATGGTGAAAACATTCATTTACAGGTTTAAAGAATGGGGTTTTTTGAAAAGGGATAGGGAGACAATGCTGAAAGAGTTATGGAGACAATGAGATATCTTTCTGAGGTGCTCCAAGCTCCAGATTCAGTAAACATGGAGAAGTTCTTTAGCAGGGTCCCAGCGACTTTCAACGTTGTTCTATTTTCTGTCCATGGATACTTTGGCCAAACAGATGTCCTCGGATTGCTAGACACTGGCGGTCAGGTATATGCATTTTCTCATAATTATATATCAAGTGCTGCTGCCTGAAATCACGTTGTTGAATAACTAGTTACTTATTTGTTCAATCAATAGGTGGTTTATGTTTTGGATCAAGTGCTTGCTTTGGAAGAGGAATTGCTACTCAGAATTAAGCAGCAAGGTCTTAACGCTAAGCCTCAGATTCTTGTGGTAAGAAACCATATGTGCCTGTGTCTCTGTGTGTGTCACAATGGAAGATTATTGACCTTGAAGTATCATGTAACTCATATAATCTTCATTCATTCATCAGGTGACTCAACTTATCCCTGATGCAAAGGGGAATACATGCAATTAATAACTGGAACATGTTCTAAAGACAAAGCATTCCCACATTCTTCGAGTTTCATTCAGGACAGAAAATGGAATTGTTCCGCAATGGATTTCCCATTTTGACATTTATCCTTACCTTGAAGCTTTAACTCAGGCATGTGCCATTTGAATAACCTCTTAATCTGTGGTTTTCACTATATTCCACAAAAAACACTTGCTTGGTTAATGTTTTCTAATTCTTAGTTTTTTTTTCCCATTGTTTATTCACTAGGACGCCACCAAGAAAATTCTTGAAATAATGGAGGGAAAACCAGATCTTGTTATTAGAAACTATACTGATGGAAATTTAGTTGCAGCTCTGATGGCAAACAAACTCGGCATATCCCTGGTAACTTCACTTAATCAGATTAGTTGAGTTGAAATAGATGCTTTTTTTTGTGTCACTTTAATTTGATTTATATGGAATTGCACATGCTTTGGAGAAGACTAAGTATGAAGAATCAGACTTGAAATGGAAGGAACTAGACTCTAAGT
This sequence comes from Kitagawia praeruptora, assembly GCA_037693485.1. NCBI lineage: Eukaryota > Viridiplantae > Streptophyta > Magnoliopsida > Apiales > Apiaceae > Kitagawia > Kitagawia praeruptora. The sequence goes on along the minus strand of CM075354.1, from coordinate 98,007,358 downwards.
ATCACTTTTCATGCCAATTCACAGCTGATACGATTACAGTTTCTATGATTTTACTTCTCTTGTTGCTATACACATATATATAACTGAAGCAACATTCAAAGGCCTCCTTCAAGTGCACTTCCTTGTTAACCAAATATAACAAATGAAAACTAAAAAGGGAAAATCATAGTGGTATTGTGAAAATTTTATTGTTTTAGATGGACACAATGAGGCCGAATTTGGAATGTCATGGTGTGCTACATTTGGAGGATCTTTTTACAGTGCATACTTTGAGGTAACATCCAATATCCAACTCATTTTATTTTAACTATTGTAATATGTAAGAATTATGTCTGGAATACATGGTCTGTTAAGACGAAAGAGATCAGGTTCTGGCATATCAAGTAAGCTTAAACATAAACAAGCAGGTCATAACATTTAGCATATCAAGTAAGCTTAAACATAAACAAAATTCGTGCATACATTTTAGTTAACTCAGTTAGTCAGATCTGCTAAATAGATATGTACCTTCCAGGTTCAAGGTATCACTTTATCTCCTTATCTCCACACAATCATCTTGTTTTTCAGGTCTTGATTATGTTCTACAACAATGTCATTGGCACTCACCTTCCGAGCACTCCATCAATTCCGAGCACTCCATCAAGGCCAAGATATAGGTTGTTTTAATTAGGTTGTTTTAACTATGGTAGTTAGAGCGTTATAGTTTGTTTTTACATGGAGTAGTATGTCAATTATGTTTTTGGTTTGGAAGAGGCATTTTGACTTGAAATGTAGCTAGTTTGTTAGTTTTGCGGAGAGTCATTGATGTATATACTGAATTTTTTTGATAATGATAATGAAGTTTTTGTTATTTTCATAAGTGTTTGAGTTTTGGACTGATAAGTTCCATCAATACAACATTCATTTTAGTATTATTTTGGAGCATAAATATATATGAATACAGTAATAAATATAATACATTGTTGATGCTTTTCACATCGGTGTCTAACTGATGTTAATATGTATGATACACGTCGGTTATATTACAATAAGCGATGTCTCAAACACTCTTTGACATCGGTTAGTTGCTAGTAACCGATGTCCCAGATAGTATCTAACATCAGTCAGGTTTCAGGGAATGATGTGATAGATACTCTTTGACATCGGTTACAAACCGATGTGAAAAGGCAGTGAACGATGTGATAGATACTCTTTAATTGACATCAGTTTAAAACCGATGTGAAAGGGGTTGGACCTTTCTCTACACCCACAAAGACATCGGTTGAAAAAAGGCCAGACATTGGTTTTTAGCCGATGTCTATTGACCTGTTTCTAGTAGTATGTTGACTTTTTGATTGAGAAGTGATATGCTTTGTTCTTGTGCACACACATACACTAGTAAGTTGAATCTAGTAGACTTATTAAATGTTGTAAGTAATTAGAAGGACATGAATATGTGCAAGATGAGTTAGTTTGCATGCTTTGAATACAAGTAAGTGCATTAGAGAGATTTTTGCTTGGGATTGAGTATGTTTTTCCACCAAGTGAGCTTTTGAGCCTTATTGCATATTTGTTGCAATTTATTCATTTGCTTGAGTGTCCACGGATTGTTTGCATTGCTAGCAGTTGTTTGAGGTCTTTCTTGAAACGCATAACATTATTTGACGATTAAAATGATAAAGGCATTTAGGATTAACCGCATATTTTCCCATATTACCACACCATATTTACACGATCAATTAGTTAACCCGTTGAGCTTAATCCTATTTTTCGGTGACATATCACATTACTTGCCTAGACCTTTTCTTGTATTGGCCTTACATTAAATTGAACCCACATTGTCAAAGGCTAGTAGAGTGTTTAAGGGAGTAATAAGGTGTGCAAGGAGGGGTTTATTGTTGGTCATAATTTTGGGGGAAATATTGAAAATTGGGTTGTTTAATTGATAGTCGGCATGTGTAATAAAATTGTGGGATCATTGTTATTGTTTATATTATTGTGTGTGTTATATTTAGCTCTCGGAAAAAAAAGAGAAAAAAAAGAAAAAAAAATATATTATGAGAGCATATTTGTGTTTGTGGTGATCCTACTGAAGTCGACTAGTCGAGTGTTTTTTTTGGAAGAATAATAGATTATGTGGGGGGAAATAGGGCGTTGTGTATGATTTATTATGGTACTTACTAGCTTTTGACACTTCACCTGATTTGGCTTATTTGACATACCTTGTCCCTAGCCCCGTTACAACCCAAATAAAGACCTTTTGATTATCGTCATTGATGTATGTTGTGTTAAGAGTTAGATTGATACCAAATGTCAAGCATGCTTATGATTTTGTTGGAATTGAGTGATACACTTACCCTTGTTCTTGAGAGAGTATTCTTTTGTGAGTGGATTGTGAGTGTTTACTTGTTTTTTTGCGTATGAGATCCCGAGTTTTGTCTCAAAGATGTACTCTTGTAGGCTTAGCATGTTTACTAACTTATTCTTACATTTGACATGGGCTTTTGAGAACTTATGCATGTTCATTGAGTAGGCTTTGTGAATACTTGCACTTTCGACACCAAGACATTGTGTTATTACTTTGATTCTTAAGTTGATATGGCATGAGAGGATTTGAAGGTATGGTAGGATATTAGTACTAGATTATTGCATTTTCATTTAGTTGCATTCATGCATTGCATTGCATTAGGTTGATGGATTTTGTGGGTACATTCGATATAGGCCCTCACGAGACCTTACTCGTCCACTAAGGCTGCCTAGGGGTTTAAAGGGCTTGTTGCATATGCCAAATGCAACCGTGATCACCTACGGAAGTGGTACTAATTAGTTAGTGTTTAGTTGTTTATGCTTGAGGACAAGCATCGGTTTAAGTTTGGGGTTGTGATAAGTGGATTTTATATCCACTTGGAGCGTTCCATATCGGCTTAAATTGATTGACTTGGTCTCATGTATGTTGTGTTTTTGATTCGTTTTTAGTAAGAATGGTGCAGGGTTACTATCTTAAAGTGAGGAGATACATTTGCATGTTTCATGGTGGATTCATGCTCAAGAATTGAAGAACGGGAAGTGGCAAAAGAATCGGAAGTGAAAACGGATGAAAAATGAGCAAATTGTGGAAAATTCGGATTTCCGGGTAGTCTACACTGTTTTGGCCATATCTGGAGTTCTAGAAGTCCGTTTTGGACGATCTTACAGTCCACGCGAAGCTTGGGAGATTTTCTTGAAGTCTAAAGCAAAACGGGCAGAATGTTTCCGCGCTGACAGTGCCAGAAACAGAGAGGTCCGCGTTGAGAGCGCCAATTCCGCGCTGAGAGCGCCAGAAACAGAGAGGTCCGCGCTGAGAGCACCAATTCCACGCTAAGAGCGCCAGAATTCGCTGGAATTTCCTGTTTTGCCCTATTTTGAGTTGTAATTGTATTTTAGGTAGTTTCTTGCACCTAAATTGAATTCTACTTGTATTGTAGGTATTTTCTTGCTTGGCAAGACTTCTAGGGTCTATTTAAACACGTCGTACCATTATAATTTGTATCACTAGTTAGCATATTAGAACATAGAATTCATATCTTGTTTCATTATCATGGTTTCATCTTCTATCTCTTTTGTGGATGTATGTTTAGTTTGGTTTACGTATGATGACAGGTAGCGTGTACTTGTTTCGTGTTATCCGATCAGATATCATAACCATTGCATATAGTGATTAAAGGCGTCAGATCTAAGCGAAGTATTTAATGAAGTTAGGATCCCATGTTTTCTATCACATAAGTAATTAGATTTAAATTCTCGTTAGTTAATTAATTCTTAGTTTGTTAATTTATTTCCTTAGTTAATTTTATTTAATCGAAACCCAAATTGTTAATTGTCTTAACAGTGAATAAAAACCATACATTGTTGCATAGGTACATTGACTGAATTGAAACCTAAACCAGATCTCTGTGGGAACGAACTCAACTTACTTCTATATTACTTGTGACCACGTATGCTTGCGTGATTTAGTGCAATCACTTGCAAATCAATAAATCAAATTCCATAAATCATACAAAAGATTTTGACTGAGGCTCATAGCTCTTCATTCTCTATTCATCCAGGTTCCACCAAGATGTATAGAGATTTGAAGAAGCATTTTTGGTGGAGTGAAATGAAAGGAGACATAGCAGAGTTTGTGGGAAAATGTCTTACATGTTAGTAGGTGAATATAGAACATCCAAGGCCTAGTGGACTATTGCAGTAGCTGGATATACCAGTTTAGAAGTGGGAAAACATGGATTTTGTGACCAACTTGCCTAGGACCTTTAGAAAGAATGATGTTATATGGGTGGTGGTTGATAGACTTACTAAGTCTGCTCATTTCTTGCCTATTAGAGAGACTACTATTGTTCATGAGTTAGCGGAGATTTTTCAGCGAGATATTGTTAGAATGCATGGTGTGCCTGTGTCGATAGTTTCTGACAGGGATATGTGGTTTACATCGCACTTTTGGAAGTGATTTCAGTAAGCTTGGGGTACAAGACTTAATTTTAGTACTATTTATCATCCACAGACCGATGGACAGTTAGAGAGGACGATTCAGACATTGGAGGATATGTTGAGGGCTTGTGCTTTGGAGTGGACATGTGATTGGGATAAGTATCTATATCTTGTTGAGTTTGCATACAATAATAGCTGGCATACGAGTATTGGTATGCTACCACTTGAGGCTTTGTATGGTAGGAGGTGTAGGGCACCATCTTTCTGTAACATCCCACATCGATTAGAATAAGTGTTTGGGACCTTTAAAGATACAAGTCAATAACTAATGTATACCAACTTGCTAGAACTTTTGGACTGACTTGTGGTGGGTTGTTAGGTCCCGTATGCATTCGGTTGTGGGCTTGGATGTTATAAATGGTATCAGAGCTCTGCCCGGCCAGCAAAGGCACTGCCCGGGTTTAGTAAGTTTGTGTGTGGGCTCGACGAGGACGTCGACCCTATAAGAGGGGGTGTTTGTAACATCCCACATCGATTAGAATAAGAGTATTTGGGATCTTTATAGATACAAGTCAATAACTAATGTATACCAACTTACTAGTACTTTCGGAGTGAGCTGTGGTGGGTTGTTGGGTACGGTATGCATTCGGTTGTAGGTTTGGATGTTATAAATTCTAAGAATACCAACTTGGTCTTTTAACTGAAAATGAAAAATGAATTATGTGTCAATATGTCTTTAAATTCCACAAGAACTTCATTAGTCTCTTCATTAATTAGTCTCACTATCTTGTTACCGAAATACTTAAAGTAACCTAAATATTTTTTTAAAAAATGCTTAATTCATACAATAAACCTAACAAGTCTGGGGAAATAATTTAACCCCTCAAATTATATATAATTAATGACAAGGCTGTAAATTAAAATTAGCCTTGATAATCTACTATCTTTATTCTCGTTAAAAAAACAATTCATAAGTAAACAAATTTAAAAAAATTGAATTGTAGCTAATGAATATGAACAAAATTGAATTTCCTCATGAAACATATGTTATTATTAACTAGATGATAACCCGTGCGAAGCACGGGCTCAGAGATTTATGTTAAATAATTACTAATTTTTATTTAACTAAATTTTTGTAAAATTAAATTACAAAAATTATAAAAAGAACTATGTTATTTGCTTGCATAAAAAATTTATGCGATTAACAAACTATAAACTTAGATTGTTTAATAGAAGTGCATGGAAATAGGTTTCGGTTGTTCTAGAGTAGTGTATGGAAACATGTTCTAGTTGTTCTCCTTGAAAAATCTTTTGGAGAATTGATCGTATTATTTTTTTATTTTTTTATTTTCTTTAAAAAATAACATAGAATTGTAAGGGAATATAATTCTAGGGATGAAATTATTATTTTTATTTAAAGTTGTAATAAAAGAATTATAATTACAATAGGATTTCTATTTTATTAAAAAAACAACATAGAATTATAGCAAAAATAGGATTATAGGGGTGAAATCAAAATACGGTGTGAACCAAAAGTAGTACCGTTAAAGGGGTGTTCTTTGAAATTTTTTTTGAAGAATTGATCGTATTATTTTCTGATTCTAAATTATGATAAAAAAAAATTGTATTATAATTATAATATGATTTCAATTTTATTATTTTCTTTAAAAAATAACACAGAATTATAAGGGAATATGATTATAGGGATGAAACTATTTTTTTATTTAAAGTTATAATAAAAGAATTATAATTATAATAGAATTTCTATTTTATTAAAAAACATCATAGAATTATAGTAGAAATAGGATTATAGGGTGAAACCAAAATAGGGGTGAAACCAAAAATAGAGGTGAAACCAAAAGTGGTACCGTTAAAAGGGTGTTTCGCTTATTAATAAAGGTTATAGATTTCTGATTCTAAATTATGATAAAAAAAATTGTATTATAATTATAATATGATTTCAATTTTATTATTTTCTTTAAAAAATAACACAGAATTATAAGGGAATATGATTTTAGGGATTAAACTATTTTTTTATTTAAAGTTGCAATAAAAGAATTATAAATTATAATAGAATTTCTATTTTATAAAAAAATATCATAGAATTATAGTAGAAATAGGATTATAGGGTGAAACCAAAATAGGGGTGAAACCAAAATAGAGGTGAAACCAAAAGTGGTACCGTTAAAAGGGTGTTTCGCTTATTAATAAAGGTTATAGATTCATACTCCCTCCGTCCCGGTGATTTCTTTACATTTGCGGACCAGTTTCCGGCACGGATTTGAAGGTGTATTTTAATGATAGTTCTATAATTTTTTTTTGATATTTTCTTTTTTTGTATAAAAACAGAACAATCCTATTTTTATACAAAAAAAGAAAATATCAAAAATAAGTTATAGAACTATCCTTAAAATGTGTGTCAGATACGTAATTTTTTATGTGAAGAAATGGATGGGACATAGGGAGTAATATATATAGACACACACACACACACACACACACACACATATATATATATATATATATAACACACCTTATATAACAAACAATAAAGAACACCTTAGATCTAATAGATCCAATGCCCCTGGCGGGGTCACCCAATACAAAAAATTCTTATTTTTTTACCTTCTATCCATCCATCATCTCAAAAAAAAAAAAAAAATTAAAAAAGTTACTGTTCATGATGATGACGTCATCATGAACAGTAAACTTTTTTTTTGCTGGCTTGATAGAGGGTAAAAAAATAACAACTTTTTGTATTGGGTGCCCCTGGCGGGGCCAAAGGATCTAATAGATCTAAGGTGTTCTTTATTATTTGTTATATAAGAGTATTCTGTATGGAGCAAAGGCATATATATATATACATGTATATAATGTAATTTATAAACTGATAATTCATATTTGTACTACACATTTATCAATTTAATGAGTTTTAGATAGATATCATCTTATTTTTGTGAAGTACTTTTACACAAAATCATTAATATGAATTGTATGAGGTGTGTTGAGTGACCGAGTTAGGGTTTCTCACTATATTATTGAGATGCCGGAGCTTGAGCTTGAAATCATGATGAAACTGTTGATTGGAATGCGGAGAAGCATATACGTTAAGATTGAGTCTAAATGCCGCTAAGTTGATTGAGTTGCCACAAGTCATCAAAGACTTGTGGAGCCCATTGTGTGGGAGCCATTATCATTTTGCAAAAATTTAACACAAAGACAACATAGATTTTAAGTTGTTATTGGATAAAAATATTGTTGCTATAGCCGTTGTTCCAACGCCAAAATTCATGTCACCATAGAGGAGGAGAGTGTTGCCATAATCCCAAAAACAACATCGAAAAAATCAACACCATAACATATTTTGGACATACCGCAACAATTTTCAGACTTGTTATAGAACATTTATGGTGTAGTGTTACTTGCTTGCTCGATGCTAATTCTTAACTAAAAGCGATTATGCAAAGTTCGAACTCTTCCCGCTTCTTATGATGTTACCTTACAAAACATAGCCGTCATTTACAAAAAACATATAATAAATTATAGGCATTCTTCGTACTTTCCTCCACCATAATACAAGCTTGTTGATTTTAGATTGTTTTAGCATAACTAAAAAGCTTTTTGCACAAACAATAAGCACCAACGAGATTAGAGGTATCTTTTCCGAAATTCTCACGAAGGCACAAAATTCCATCTTTTAATATTCATCCTAAAAAAAAAACCCTCCAACCTTCGATATCCATGAATCACTTGATAAAAAGCGAGCACACAAAACTCACAATAATTGAATTCATTTTTTTGCAAAACCTCTCAATATAGCATCTAAGAGCACTCTTATTCCAGTCCCTATTCTATCCCCCATCCCCATATTATCAGGAAATACTGAGTTTTTGCAAAAAAAGCCATCTCCATCCGAATCCCCCATTTTGGGGAAAATTTTAGGGACAAAAAATTGAACCCCTAAATTTGAGGTTACACTATAGTAGTGAGTGAGTTTTGGTAGTTAAAATTGTAAGTGAAAAGAGAGAGAAAGAAGTAATATAAAAAAAATATAGGGATATAGGGATGGAAAATGGGGAATGGGATGTATAAAATTTTTGATAATTTTGGGGATTTACTATTTTTATTTGAAAATTTACTATTTTTAGTAAGTTTTTGGGGATGGGGATAGGGACCCCAATGCATTTCCAATGCTAATGCTCTATGATATTATCATTTGATGCAATTATGTCAACTTCGGAGTTGTATAACTCTTCTTTTTTTTTGACGAAATGCATAATTTCATTAAAAATAACATAATACAGTCAGAACAAATCTCCAACTGCCATTACAACTAGATTGAGAAACAAATAACAAACTAAACATAATTAGCTGATTTATTTTCTGATCGTTTAACACATAGAATTTAAAAATTCTTGAAATTAAAAACGAAGTCGAAGACATCCCGAGCAATCCATATTGCACCAACATCCCGGAAAGCAGTAGCATCACAAATGACCATATCACATAAAAAAAATTGTTAGCCCAGTGTTCAAAAACCCCAAAAGTAGGAGCGACACCCCAGCTATCTACATGCCGGATACCAGCTATAGACATGCCGAAAATGGATTCTTCACCCCAGCTATCTACATGTCGGATACCAGCTATAAACATGCCGAAAGTGAAAACCGATAATGAATGAACAATCTTTAATTGTGAAAGGTGAGCTCTTGCAATAATCACCACCAATCCAGTTTCAATGCGGGTTTTCCAGATTCTCCAAAAATCAACAAAATCATTTTCAACAAAACCCCGCTCACAATTAAGAAGCGAAAACCAAAACTCTCACATAGGAGAGACATAAAACCACCCAAAAAGATGGACGAAAATAATCAAAATCCCACCCAGAGATGAAGATTAATGAACTTATTAACAAGAAAAAAAAAGAGAGAATATGGGGTAGATCTGGAAGAGGGGAAAGAAAGGTGAGGATGAAGAGGGGGACGGATGAAGAAGATGAGGAGGAAGGGAGGGGGCAGGAAAAAGAAGGGGATTAGATGGTTGAATGGAGGATGGATGATGGAAGAAAATGGAGAAAAGGGGGGTGGTCGGCGGCTAAATTTAAGAGTCCACTCTCATTCAATGATTGCTTAGTTCATTTTATAACTCTTCTTTTTAATCATCTTCCGTTTAAAGCAATGTTACAGATTTCGGAAATCGGAACTATTCGGTTGAGGTACCGATTTACGATTTATCGGGTGATTTGGTTGGAAAATCGGCGATTTATCGGCGATTTTTGCAAAATCGGTCAAATCGGTTCCAAAATTTTGATCGATTTTTGGTCGATTTATCGCCGATTTTTCAAAAATCGGCCGATTTCTATAACAGAGATTTAAAGTAATAAATTATCTCTAAAGAAATCATAATATTATCCGAAATCAAGACTTTTTATTTTAGTGAAATGTAAAGTTATATTTCAAATTAAAACTAAAAGCTCCTAACTGTTAGGTTGATGATGAGTGATGACATTATAAATTGACTTTAGAAATCAATATATTAAAGATTTATCTCTTTTTTTTTTGTCACAGAAGATTTATCTTTTGTGTTCTATTGTAAATAGGAGAAAATTGGTGAATTATTATTAAAATGTGTTTTGTAATTGTTTCATGTAGTGATTGATTGGAGAGTGTCTATTAACAATAATAGGTAAATGTTTTTATATTAACGGACAATTATCATTTCCAATAAACAGCATAAACAGACACCTGCTGGCTGCTGCCACATTGATATCAGAGGCCAGAGGTTTCTTGTATATAACAAAAGAACAGATTACATAGATTAATTCACCCAAACTGAAATAAAAACGACCAAATCTGAGGGAAACGAACGTGAGTTCATTGCAACACTCTGATCCTCTGAACCACAAACTTTTGACGACTAAGATTTTTTTTTTTCCCTGGATAATTTCAGAAATCTGTATGCTCACATTACTTGTCGCCGAATTTCGAATAGAGTACAACGTGGAACATAAGGCTTGATAAATAAGATTACTTAGGCTCAGCGAGTGTTGGACTGAAGAAAGGTGAGGATATGGTGATTGACCTCATCAGGAAATTGCTCCGAAATAAAATGAGTTCCTTCAGGCAAGAATTTCATTTCTAGGTTCGTGACATACTTTTTAATCTCTCAGCGACTCCCGGAAACTTAAACAAGTAATCCTTCTCCCCTGTCACGTATAGCGCTGGAACTTCAATTCTTGGATCATCAACATTCTTTCCACTTTCCCTTTCCGGTGCGAACAATGACCTGTAACAAGATTAACCAAATTACATAGGATCATGTAGTGTAGTTTATCAACTACTAGACTTACCAAACAAGAATGACTCAACTGAGACTTGAACCCTCAATCTTTAGTTAGATTTTCGTAAATTCATCGAAAACTATTCCAATAAATTTACCTATAGGGAACTGCCAATGAAGTTTGAAATCCAGATTTCTCATATAAATCCCCATAAGCTGCAAGATCTTCTTCTGTAAACCAGGAGGGCAAAGGAGTTGAAGGCTCCACCAAATCCATAATCTCCTGTCCTTCCTTAGCTATTGGTATTTCATTTCTGGAGAACATGGTATATATGTTCTTCATTACAGTTTTTGCATTAAGCCTCCCAAAATCAGCCTCTGCTCGTCCGGGTTCCTATACATAAACAATAATGAAGCTATCTCTGTCTTACACTTAAAGCCTATTGGACATCATAACTGATCCACAAGAACCATAGGCTATATTAGGCATCTTCTTTTACAATTTAATATTGAAATGAGAGGATTACTAAATGAACATACGTTCCATCTAGAAATGTAGAATCCTTCTGGAAGTGTTTTATGGCTTGTGAAGGGACCTGGTGGCATGAATGGCACGCCTAATGTTGCAACTCCTAAAACCCTCTCTGGATGTTCAAGGACAAATTTGTATGCAACCATTGCTCCAAAATCTTGACCAATAACAAACACCTGCAGATAAACACTAAATTTCAAAAAAAGAAAAAAAAACCTCATGCCAACTTAATGCGGTACGTTCCACTACAAACTATCACTCCCAATAATACATATCATTGGTAGAGCTGGAAAAAAAATCCGAAAAATCCGACATTCGTTCAAAATATCTGTATTCGTATCCGGAAAAAAGCGAATATTATCCGTATCCGGAATCAACCGGATATTATCCGTATCTGAATCCGAGAGTTTAGGATACGAATATGGATATAGGTACATCCGTATCCGAAAGTAATTATATATAATATATTTTTAATATATTTTTAATATTTATCATTTACTCTTAAATATATATATAACATAATATTTATATATATATATATAGCGTTCAGGTCCACAACCACCGTGGGTTGGACCAGCCACCAGGATAGCCGCAACATTTCAATGCGGTAGAAAATCCGCAACCTTTCAATGCGGCAGAAGGGTCCGCAACCTTTCAATGCGGCAGGACGGTCCGCATCTCTTCAATGCGGCAGTATTCTTGTGAAAGTTAAATTAAAAATAGAAAAATAAGATAAAATTCGAATTTAAATTCATAAAATTTCAAATATTAATACTCATTAATTATGTGATTAATTTTACATTAGATTCACTAATTTTCTATTTTTTGAGATTTTTACATTAGATTAACTAATTTAGGAGTACGGGTCAAATCGATAGTTGACCACGACTTTTACCTTCCAAATTAATTTATTATTTTTTGAAATATTGGGAATATCACTAAATTAGACATATATTGATTTACGTGCGGTTGTATCGTCGATAAGTATTTTTTAAAAAATAGAAACAACAATCCAGGACAAAGCACTAGTTAGATATACTGGTCAAATCGATAGTTCACTACCACTTTTACCACCCAAATAAACTTATTATTTTTTCAAAACTTGGGAATATCACTAAATTAGACATATATTGACTTACGTGTGGTTGGATCGTCGATAAGTATTTTTTAAAAAATAGAAACAACAATCCCGGACAGTACTGGTACTGTCCGGGATTGAGATGTACATGTCATTCCATCATTATTTAAACTACATAACATGTAAAAAATATCCATATTACATTATTAAAGATACTTTAAAGTTAAAATTAACATATTTTATTATTTTGATGCATATTTGAAGATTTAAAAATTAAACAAAAAAAAATAAAAAATCTTCGATTGCTGCCGCAATGAGACATTGCGGTAAATTTTCCTGCCGCAATGTTTGGTTGTGGCTCAGAAAAATTTTAAGTCATTAAATATGGTAGGTGGCTGGTAATAAATGAACCATCCGCAGCAATGTTTCATTGCGGCAGTTGGCAATTAAGGCTTCCTGCCGCAATGAAACGTTGCGGTAGGCGTTAAATCTGTTTCCTTTAAGGTTACAGAATTTGTCTTTTTTTCCAATTTCCTTTTTTCCAAACAGCAGAAAACTCAACCAAGTGCTCAAAAATTTCAAGGGTTTGGAGCTCAAAAATTCATCCAAAATTAAGGTTAGTGCTCTATTCAATGGCTTTATTTTTATTTAGCTCTTCTAGTTCATCTAGTGAACGTAATGGTGATGATTATGTTACGCCGCCCGTTAAAAAAAATCATGTTTCTCGTAAATTATTCGTTGATGATGTACATATTGATAATTATTATAGTAGTGTTCATAAACGTAGAGTGAAATACAATGTTCATAAAAATAAAATGAATGTTGATGATGTTGGTGGGGAAAAAAATGATGGTGGAAAGGATAAAAACAAGATAATTATTATTGATGGTGATGATGAAAAAGATGAGAAATTTGGATGAGAAAAAATGATGATGAAGGAGATGAGGATATTAGGATGGAAAAAATTGATGATGAGGAGGATGTTAGGATGGGAAAAAATGTTGATGATGAGGATGTTAGGATGAGAAAAAATGATGATGATGAGGATATTGGAAACCAAAATTTTGATTTTACATTTGCGGATGTTAATAAGGTTGTGCCTTGTGTTGGAATGATTTTCGATACATTAGATGAGGCGGAAAGTTTTTATAGAAATTATGGTCGAAATGTCGGATTCGAGATAATAATTAGGAATACTCATAAACATCAACGGAGTCATGATCCATCATCCCGTTTGTTTATTTGTAAGAAGGGTGGAAGAGTAGCACCGGAATCGGATTATCTTGATAAAGGAAAATGACGCATTAGGGATGTAGATCCACGAACGAATTGTCGTGCTCGAATGTACGTATGTCACCTAGTTAATGTAAACAAATGGAAGGTAACTTTGGTTGATTTGAAACATAATCATTCCATGGTAACACCGGATAAGCGACAATTTTTTCAAACATCACGCAACATCGATCCGATCACCCGATCATTGATTGAGTTGTTTAACAAATCGGGGATCGAGACGAGTAAAGTGATGAAATATCTTGGTGAGACATGTGGAGGCATTGAAAATATAGGGTTTTCTAATCAAGATGTACGTAATGTCATACGGGATATTCGGCACCGAGTGTTTGATTCCGGTGATGCGGAGTGTGGCTTGGTCTTGTTACGAAAGTTACAACAAGAGAATGCGTTCGGTCATTTCTTCTATCGAGTGGATGTGGATAACGAGAATCGTGTTAAAGGTTTGGTGTGGGTTGATCCTCGATGCATGAACGCTTACAAGAATTTTGGTGATGTGGTGACGTTCGACTCAACTTATCGAACGAATAGGTATTGTATGCCTTTCATACCTATTACGGGGGTGAACCACCATTACCAAAATATTTTGTTTGGATTTGCACTCATGAGAGATGAGACCGAGACTTCTTATCAATGGGGTTTTAAAAACTTGGTTGGAAGCCGTTGACAACAAACCTCCCACTACAATAATTACCGATCAAGACATTGCTTTGGGAAATGCTATTGCCACGGTTATGCCCGAAACAAATCACTTTTATTGTACATGGCATATAAGTAGTAAATTTCCCGAGAAGTTATCTAGTTTGTACACCAAATATCCGGAATTCAAAACAGATTTTAATGCATGTGTGTACAAGTCATTGTCTCCCACGGAATTTGAAGGTAGATGGGAGGAATTGGTCGAGAAGTACAAACTTGAGGATCATGTTTGGTTAAATGAAATGTATCGCATTAGACATCAATGGATTGGTGCTTACACAAAGTCGCATTTTGCCGCCGGTATGACCACTACCTCTAGAAGCGAATCAATGAATGCATTTTTTGATGAATATGTGCAAGCATCTACCGGTTTGAAAGAATTCATTGAGAATTCCCAAAAGGCTTTGGAGGCACAATATCTTAGGGAGGTTAAAAGTGACTACGAGAGCGAAGAAAGGGAAAGGAGACTAGTATTGCAATCATCCTTGGAAATTCATGCATCCGAAATTTACACGAAAGAGATGTTTAGGCGTTTTCAAAAGGAGCTTCTAAAAAGTACATCTTATGTCGTGACGAAAACTAAAGGTGGATGTCATTTATTTAAAATGTTCGTGGTTGAGAAGTCTACCGTGCCGGAGGATCGTAGAAGAAGCTATCGGTTGACGGCCCATATTGATGGACATATTGAATGTGTTTGTATGCAATTTGAACATTCCGGGATGATTTGTAAACACATGATCCGTTACCTAGACATGAAACAAAAAATACGTATACCGAATGATTACATCATGTCTAGGTGGACAAAAATGGGCAACAAAATTGTCGGACCTCTACCTTATACCCCTCCCGTTCTTGGTAATGTTGGTGAATCACAAGCATCAAGGTATAGTGCATTGTGCAAATCATTTCAAAATTTAGGCGCTGTTGGTAGTTGTTCCGTCCCACGTTTCAACTACGTGATGAACTTGATTGAGCGAGAGAGGTGTCACGTGGAAATTGCTTTTCCACAAGAAGATAAGATCGAACAAATGAACGAGTCGTTTCCTCAAGAAGATTGGGATCATGATCCGATATTCGATCCTCCAATGTCACAAACTAAGGGACGAAAGAAAGCGGCAAGATATAAAAGTGGTATTGAAACGTCAACTTCAACAACCAAGCAACGAAAGTGCGGAAAATGTGGGTTGGTAGGAGCAAACCATGATAGAAGAAATTGTCCTGGCAATTAGTTTCAATTGTATTCTGTAATATTTGAAACTATTTTTATTAATTATAATCTTAATTTTCTATGTAAGGTATTAATATGCAATCCATGCATTTGTACTAGTTTAAATTAGAATTTTTTTCCAATTTTTCGAATATTAGGAAAAACACATAAATTAGTAAACACTTAACGAAATCTTTAATTTATCTCGAATTTTATATTTAACAATAGAAATAAATTGGAATTTTATCAATTTCCAAATTTTAATATCAAGAAAAAAAAATAATGTGTCTATCCGCAAGGAGGCCTTGCGGTAGGGATGTGCCTATCCGCAACGCCTCATTGCGGCAAGGAGGAGTCCAGTAGCTTTTCTCTTTCCTCCCCTGTTTTCCCCTTTGAGCAGGGGAAAACAGGGGAGGAGAGAGAAAAGCTACTGGACTCCTCCCTGCCGCAATGAGGCCTTACGGATGTCAATAATTTTTTATTATTATTTATGTCCTGATTATAAAAATTGGAAAAATGATAAAATTACAATTTATTTCAATTGTTAAATGTAAAATTCGAGAAAAATGAAAAAAAATTGTTTTTTCCCAATTTTTATTTTAAAACTTGACAAAATTTGCATTTAAAAATCGAAAAAAGGCATAAATTATATTTCATTCCTGATAATTAATTTAAAATTCGAGAAAAATGGGGAAAAAAATTCCGAGGTTTTTAACTAAAATTCGAAAGAAAGGATTAATTTAAAACAAAATTTGATGTTTTTTTTCGAATTTTGAAGCAATAATTATAAATAAATAATTTAAAATATTATTACTTAAAAAAATATTGAAATATGAGCGGAATTCATTTCGCATTCATATATGAACGGTTGCTAAAATTGGCAGATATGGCATTCCTGGCCGAGCGGGTTGTTGCGAATCGAAACTCCGAGGTTAAGCGTGCTTGGGCTAGAGTAAATCTGGGATGGGTGACCCCCTGGGAAGTTCCCTTTTTCCAATTTTTTTTTTTTAAGTTTGCTCAAAAAAATTATTATCTAATTTTTCTGAATCTATTAAATTAATTTTTCCTGGGACATTTGGATTAAAATATAAGTTTAAAACAAATTTATCTAATTTTTTTATACAAAATTAAAAAAAATAAATTAGAAAAAGGGAACTTCTCAGGGGTCACCCATCCCAGAATTGCTCTAGCACAAGCACGCTTAACCTCGGAGTTTCAATTACTAACAACCCACTCGGCCAGGAATGCCACAGCTGTTCATTTTAGCAACCGTTCATATATGAATGCGAAATGAATTCCGCTCATATTTCAATATTTTTTTAAGTAATAATATTTTAAATTATTTATTTATAATTATTGCTTTAAAATTCGAAAAAAACATCAATTTTTTTTTAAATTAATCCTTTCTTTCGAATTTTACTTTGAAAAACTGGAATTTTTTTTTCCCACTTTTCTCTAATTTTAAATTAATTATTAGGAATAAATTATAATTTATGCCTTTTTTCGATTTTTAAATGCAAATTTTGTCAAGTTTTAAAATAAAATTTGGGGAAAAAAATATTTTTTTTCATTTTTCTCGAATTTTACATTTAACAATTGAAATAAATTGTAATTTTATCATTTTTCCAATTTTTAATATAAGGAAATAAATAATAATAAAAATTACTGCCATCCGCAACGCCTCATTGCGGCAGTGAAGAAACTGACGCCAAGCTGATGTCATGCTGGTGTATTACTGTCGCAATGACTCTTTGCGGCAGGGAACACTTACCAGTTTTACACAGTCTTCCATATGTTCAACTTACATTCCCAAAAATTCAAATGTTATTTTCAAGATGCATTAAATTTTATTTTGAATTTTAATGTTGAAAAAATTTTAATTTGAAATATTTTCTCTATAAATACTCACACCCTCAACCTAAAATTTCATATTCTAATCTTCTTCTCATTTTTCTCTCTAGAAACCTAAAAATTTTCTTATCATGGATTCAAAAAATGAGAAGAATGCTAGTTTAAAAACAAAATTGGTAGAAGCCAAGAGAGAAATCATGCTTCTTGAAGATAAAGTTGTAGATTTGGAGGTAAAATTCGAAGAACTCGAAGAAGCCTTGAAAGAGAGAAACATGGAGATTGCCTATTTGAGGAAATTGTACGGGCATGGAGATGAACATCCGTAGACGGAAGAAGAAGGAGGGCTCGAAGAAATTGTTTTAAATAAAAATTGTATTTTGATGTTTTCCCCCATCCAAAAATATTATTAATGAATTAAAATTTTCTTTTCATGTTTATTCTAAATATTTTGTATTATCTCCAATTCAATTAAAATATTATATATTTTCAACATTTATTCGATTAAATAAATATTTTTGGGTGAATTCAAATGAAAAAGAATTTTTTTGTAAATTTTGGAATAGAATTTTATTTTATCAATTTTTTTAAATTTTAAAATAAATTTTGGGAAAAAAATAATTCTTTCATTTTTCTCGAATTTTACATTTAAAAATTTAAATAAATTGTAATTTTATCATTTTTCCAATTTTTAATTGAAATATTATGAATCAAATTATCTTTAAAAACTGGGTTAAAATCCGCAAGGCCTCAATGCGGCAAGAAGCTTCTGCCGCAATGAGACCTTGCGGATATCATTAATTTTTTTATTATTTATTTCTTAATATTTAAAATTGGAAAAATGATAAAATTACAATTCATTTCAATTGTTAAATGTAAAATTCGAGAAAAATGAAAAATATTTTTTTTCCCCAAATTTTATTTTAAAACTTGACAAAATTTGCATTTAAAAATCGAAAAAAGGCATAAATTATATTTCATTCCTGATAATTAATTTAAAATTCGAGAAAAATGGGAAAAAAAATTCCGAGATTTTTAACTAAAATTCGAAAGAAAGGATTAATTTAAAACAAAATTTGATGTTTTTTTTCGAATTTTGAAGCAATAATTATAAATAAATAATTTAAAATATTATTACTTAAAAAAATATTGAAATATGAGCGGAATTCATTTCGCATTCATATATGAACCGTTGCTAAAATTGGTAGATGTGGCATTCCTGGCCGAGCGGGTTGTTGCGAATCGAAACTCCGAGGTTAAGCGTGCTTGGGCTAGAGTAAATCTGGGATAGGTGACCCCGTGGGAAGTTCCTTTTTTCCAATTTTTTTTTTTAAGTTTGCTCAAAAAATTATTATCTAATTTTTGTGAATCTATTAAATTAATTTTTCCTGGGACATTTGGATTAAAATATAAGTTTAAAACAAATTTATCTAATTTTTTTATACAAAATTAAAAAAAATAAATTAGAAAAAGGAAACTTCCCAGGGGTCACCCATCCCAGAATTGCTCTAGCACAAGCACGCTTAACCTCGGAGTTTCGATTACTAACAACCCACTCGGCCAGGAATGCCACATCTGTTCATTTTAGCAACCGTTCATATATGAATGCGAAATGAATTCCGCTCATATTTCAATATTTTTTTAAGTAATAATATTTTAAATTATTTATTTATAATTATTGCTTTAAAATTCGAAAAAAACATCAATTTTTTTTAAATTAATCCTTTCTTTCGAATTTTACTTTGAAAAACTGGAATTTTTTTTCCCACTTTTCTCTAATTTTAAATTAATTATTAGGAATAAAATATAATTTATGCCTTTTTTCGATTTTTAAATGCAAATTTTGTCAAGTTTTAAATTAATATTTTTTTTCATTTTTCTCGAATTTTACATTTAACAATTGAAATAAATTGTAATTTTATCATTTTTCCAATTTTTAATATAAGGAAATAAATAATAATAAAAAATTACTGTCATCCGCAACGCCTCATTGCGGCAGGGACAGGGGAAAACAGGGGAGGAGAGAGAAAAGCTACTGGACTCCTCCCTGCCGCAATGAGGCGTTGCGGATATCCGCAAGGAGTCATTGCGGCTATGTTTTTTTTTTTTTTTTTTAAAGTCAACTTGTTTTTTCTTTTACCCAGTAAAAACAGACAGCAAAAAAAACTGCAATAAGGAATCTGTTTTTACTGCTTCCCATCTACATTTTATAAAACCTGTTTTAACCACATAAACGCGAAATACCATATCAACACAATCCCAACCAATATAAATACAACAATACAACTACCTATTTTCAAAGAAAAATTAACAAAATAATAATACAATCAAATAAACAAGATCAAATTTAACTAAAGTCCCAGCTGCCTTTGTTGTAACCCGGCAATAGTCATTTTCCGTGCTTCCCCTTTAAAAAGCTCCCAAGCTATGCGATACCGGAAAGTCAAAATATCATATACTGGGTGCCACATTACATCTTTCAATGATATGCCGCCAAGTATAGCATCCATATACTTGCAAACGTACACGCCACAATCAGAGCCGCCTTGTTGCTTCGGTCGATCCTTAATGAACTTCACATCCATGAAACTGTCTTCAGCAAATCTCAAAGGTTCCAAGAAATGAAGCATGCACGGCAATAATTTTTCCTACAAATTTACCACAAAAAATTAAAAACATATTCAAGAAGAAGACATATTTAAAAAACATTGCATAAGATTACCATGACATAAATCTCCTTGGCGTACACCTTTCGTAAGTCACAATAAGATCCATGGTCCCGGAGAGGATCAATTAAAAGCAATTTCATTCGTTCAAGGTCCACAACAAACAAAAACCAATGACCACCTGTGCATACGGGGAACATAGCAACATCACACAAGTGTATTGGTGGCCCAAACTGCTGGTCTTGATAGATATTATAGAAATTTTCTTGCTCTTTCAACCTCTCCGGAGTTTTACAATTTGGATGCATCTGCAAAAAAGAGAAAATAAGTTATGAAATGCAAGAATTCTTGCAATTTCTATTATTCTATATTTCTTGCATTTTATAACCTTATTTCAATAATTTTGCATTTTAGACCTTTATTTCTCTATTTCTCGCATTTTATAACCTTATTTCTATAATTTCGCATTTTAGACCTTTATTTCTCTATTTCTTGCATTTTAGACCTTTATTTCTCTATTTCTTGCATTTTAGACCTTTATTTCTATAATTTTGCATTTTAGACCTTTATTTCTATATTTCTTGCATTTTATAACCTTATTTCAATAATTTTGCATTTTAGACCTTTATTTCTCTATTTCTCGCATTTTAGACCTTTATTTCTCTATTTCTTGCATTTTAGACCTTTATTTCTATAATTTTGCATTTTAGACCTTTATTTCTATATTTCTTGCATTTTAGACCTTATTTCAATAATTTTGCATTTTAGACCTTTATTTCAATAAGTTATGAAATGCAACAATTAACTAATTAACCAAATAATAAGTTATGAAATGGAATAATTAACCAAATTAAGGACTAAAATGCAAGAAATTTGAATTGATTTACCTCCAAGTCGGTGCAATGCCCAGTTGCAATGGTTGTGAAATAACTCATGCCAAGGAAGAACCTCTTGGATTTACGGCCTAGCACTTTATGCTGAACATATGTACTCTCCCTAAGCTTCAGCAGGTCAATATATGCATCCAGAACTGACGACTCTATTTCATGATCGCGTTTTAGGCATTGGACATTTTCCCAAGCAAGCTCCGCAACCATCCCACCAACACTCTGAATAAAATTATGCTTTTCACCCCACCAATGCTTAAACAGCCAGTTGATTTTCCGATTTTTCAGTGGCCTCTTCATATCACCTGATACATAAGCAGGCCGCCTCTGCGTATCCTTGTATTTATCCTCTTCAGTGTCCAACTGCAAATACATGTCAATACCCCTAATCATGATGGATATTCATGGCATATGGAAAAAATATCAAGCCAAAACGAATGTATGATTCAAGATACATACCCTAAGCATTTCTCTTAAGTGATCAGGAATAACACCACTGATACTACCAAACTTCACTAATCCACCCGCCACTGGGGTAAACTCTGAACCAGGAGTAGTGGTTTCATCCTGCCATTCGATGAAGATACAAAAATCATATAAACATTTCAAATACAATAGTCACAAAGTTGAGTCAAAGTTAAAGATTATTACATCAAGGTTGACACCAGGAGGGATGGGGCGGTCTGATAAAGGTGTTACCATGTGTGTAGAAGGAGAAGGAGCAACTGTAGTCTGAACCTGTATCGGCTGTGAAGGAGGAGGGCTAACCTGCAACCACAATGTGATAAAAACATGAATAACATATTCATGCTGTTGGTATATAAGAAAGGAAATCACAAATAAGAGAGATTAGTACCTCAATATGAGCATCAGGGGGGACAGACTGTGAAAGAGGAGGGCTAGATCCCAGGGTCGGCTGTGTAACAGGAGGAGCAGCTGCTGTAGTCTCAACTGTAGTCTCAAGCTGTATAAGCTGTGAAGGAGGAGGGCTAACCTGCAACCGCAATGTGATAAAAACATGAATAACATATTCATGCTGTTGGTATATAAGAAAGGAAATCACAAATAGGAGAGATTAGTACCTCAATATGAGCATCAGGGGGGACAGACTGTGAAGGAGGAGGGCTAGATCCCAGGGTCGGCTGTGTAACAGGAGGAGCAGCTGCTGTAGTCTCAACTGTAGTCTCAAGCTGTATAAGCTGTGAAGGAGGAGGGCTAACCTGCAACCGCAATGTGATAAAAACATGAATAACATATTCATGTTGTTGGTATATAAGAAAGGAAATCACAAATAGGAGAGATTAGTACCTCAATATGAGCATCAAGGGGGACAGACTGTGAAGGAGGAGGGCTAGATCCCAGGGTCGGCTGTGTAACAGGAGGAGCAGCTGCTGTAGTCTCAACTGTAGTCTCAAGCTGCAACCGCAATGTGATAACCCTTATTTCTCTATTTCTTGCATTTTAGACCCTTATTTCTCTATTTCTTGCATTTTATAACCTTATTTCTATAATTTTGCATTTTAGACCTTTATTTTTCTATTTCTTGCATTTTATAACTTTACTTCTCTATTTCTTGCATTTTAGACCTTTACTTCTCGATTTCTTGCATTTTAGACCCTTATTTCTCTATTTCTGGCATTTTAGACCTTATTTCTATTATTTTGCATTTTAGACCTTTATTTCTCTATTTCTTGCATTTTATAACTTTACTTCTCTATTTCTTGCATTTTAGACCTTTACTTCTCTATTTCTTGCATTTTAGACCCTTATTTCTCTATTTCTGGCATTTTATAACCTTATTTCTATAATTTTGCATTTTAGACCCTTATTTTTCTATTTCTTGCATTTTAGACCTTTATTTTTCTACTTCTTGCATTTTAGACCTTTATTTCTCTATTTCTTGCATTTTAGACCCTTATTTCTCTATTTCTTGCATTTTAGACCCTTATTTCTCTATTTCTTGCATTTTATAACCTTATTTCTATAATTTTGCATTTTAGACCTTTATTTTTCTATTTCTTGCATTTTATAACTTTACTTCTCTATTTCTTGCATTTTAGACCTTTACTTCTCTATTTCTTGCATTTTAGACCCTTATTTCTCTATTTCTTGCATTTTAGACCTTATTTCTATTATTTTGCATTTTAGACCTTTATTTCTCTATTTCTTGCATTTTATAACTTTACTTCTCTATTTCTTGCATTTTAGACCTTTACTTCTCTATTTCTTGCATTTTAGACCCATATTTCTCTATTTCTTGCATTTTATAACCTTATTTCTATAATTTTGCATTTTAGACCCTTATTTCTCTATTTCTTGCATTTTAGACCTTTATTTTTCTATTTCTTGCATTTTAGACCTTTATTTCTCTATTTCTTGCATTTTAGACCCTTATTTCTCTATTTCTTGCATTTTAGACCCTTATTTCTCTATTTCTTGCATTTTATAACCTTATTTCTATAATTTTGCATTTTAGACCCTTATTTCTATACTTTTGCATTTTAGACCTTTATTTTCTATTTCTTGCATTTTATAACTTTACTTCTCTATTTCTTGCATTTTAGACCTTTACTTCTCTATTTCTTGCATTTTAGACCTTTATTTTTCTATTTCTTGCATTTTATAACTTTACTTCTCTATTTCTTGCATTTTAGACCCTTATTTCTCTATTTCTTGCATTTTAGACCCTTATTTCTATAATTTTGCATTTAGACCTTTATAGTATTTTTATAGAAGTACAAACCTCAGTATTTCGACGTATGATCCAGTCCTTGGGCCATGCAACATGAGATCCAACAGCTTGCTTGACCGTCTCCATCTCACCAGGTACTGGAACTGGAATCAAGGCTTCTAGTTGGATCCCACTATCCACTGACACTCTCAGACATCCAGTAGGCATTGGCTTGCCATGTATTTTCCTATTCATTTCTCCTCCATCTGGGTAAGCCATGCCATAGGCAACCTTGTTGCCATCCACTGCCAACTCACATGGTATTGGAGCCTACAAATATGATAACAAAAGTCAAATAGGAGAGATTAGTACCTCAATTGTATATAAGAAGAAAATCATAAATAGGAGAGATTAGTACCTCAATCTGAGCATGATGGGGGACAGATGCCGGGGTAGGCTCTGTCACAGCAGGAATAGTGCTAACCTGCAACCACAATGAGATAAAAACACGAACATATAAAAAGTTGGTATATAATAAGGAAATTACAGTAAGGAGAGATTAATATGAGCATGAGGGGGATAGATACCGGCGTAGACTGTGAAGGAGGAGGGCTAGATACTGGGGTCGTCTGTGTAACAGGAGGAGCAGCTGCTGTAGCCTCAACCTACAAGATACACCGATCATGCATTTTATACCCTTATTAATTTCTATAATTCTTGCATTAAACCAAGCGTTAAGGATTGATACCTCAAGTTGGACTATAGGCGGGACAGATACCAGGGTAGGCTGTGTAGCAAGAGCATCTGTAGTCTCAACCTGCAATTATATGTCAACGAACCGATCACATAGTTATATATATAATTCCTCCTAAGTGACTCGAATTAAACCTAGCATTAAGGATTACTACCTGACGAGGACGTTTATAAGAGACATGAGGTGTGGCATCGTGCGTAAGTGAAGCATGAGAATCAACAGTCTCAACCTACAATAAAATATACAACAATCATACATATATTCAATCCACTATATTCAAAGATAACAAGTATCAAAAGATTACTACCTCACGCAAACGTTTCTGAGAAACGGCTAGTGGAGGCTGCTGCGAAGATGAAGGACCGCTGGGGTCAATATCCATATCATGTGCACGAGAGGGTCTATCAAAACTAGGTCTGATAAATCCAACACCCCTCCACTCGGTGTTGATCCGATCATAACGAGCCAAAAACTCAGTGATGATATCAAAGAACCACTCGGGGGGATCACGCTCGTAAATGGCATGTAATGTCCTCATTCCACAATCCAGCTGCATTGAAGTATTTAGATGCAGGAATTAGATAAATAAAGGTCTAAAGTGCAAAAGTATATAAATAAAGGTCTAAAATGCAGAAATATACAAATAAATGTCTGAAATGCAAGAATTAGAAAAATAACGGTATATAATGCATACCGCATCAGCCATGTCCTGCTGGGGATACCAGTCACGAGGCACAATCTTAGAACGATGCTCAGCCA
This sequence comes from Kitagawia praeruptora, assembly GCA_037693485.1. Taxonomy (NCBI): domain Eukaryota; kingdom Viridiplantae; phylum Streptophyta; class Magnoliopsida; order Apiales; family Apiaceae; genus Kitagawia; species Kitagawia praeruptora. The sequence continues at coordinate 97,982,242 of CM075354.1, read as the reverse complement.
CAAATGGAGCAATCCTTAGCTTACTGACGTGCCTGTACCAATACGTGTACTCCTCTATAGACACGTAATTGCCCTCCTCGACAATAGGTATCATGCCATCATTAAAAGCATGCCACTCCTCAACGTAATCTGCCAAGGTCACTGTATGATTGTCCCGCACCCAACGAGATGCTCTCTCCGTCCGCAGTGAAGTCATGGCAACCGGGGCCTGTGGGATATGCTGTAGAATACCAAACTGTCTCAATACTCTATCTGGCATGACATACTCAACGATATCAAAAGAAATGAGAGGGACACGACCGAGAGCCATATAGTGAGCATCCATCAAATCGATATTATAATCCACATCAACATCCTGAATGTCATAAAATCTCTGATAAGGCTGCCATGTCAGCCAACCAAGCTGAAAGCTGTCAAAGTCCCCCCGATAAAGACCTGTATGGTGGTGGGGGTTAACCCTCCTCCCATCTACCGGCTCAGCCCAAGCCAATGCCCTCGGCCAAACAAAATCCATACGAGGTGCTATCAGAGGTGCCCCAGGCAACAACCTCTCGTAAGACCAAAGCTGCAAAAGCATGGTGCACCCACAAATAGCTTTGGCACCCTTCTGAGCAGCCTTGGCCAAACCCCTGAACAAATAGCTCAAAACCGCAGCTCCCCAGGCATACTCCTTAATCTCATGCGCATTCTGGATTAACTGTAAATACCTGCAAAAATTCAGGAAATGCAAATTAACGTAAGAATTCAATAATTGGAGAAATTAAGGATGAACATGCAAGAAATGTGAAATTTAAGGCATAAAATGCAAGAATAAGATAAATTTAAGCATAAATTGCAAGGACTAGAGAGATAAATGAAGTCAAGAAGTACCTAGGATGCACGGTGTCTCTATTCGATGAAGGAAACAACACACCCCCAATGATGTAAAAAAGATAAGCCCGGGTGTACACAAGGTCATCATGCTCGATAAACTCGGGAGAAGGCTTCTCCAGTTTCTTTTTATACATTTCCCTCAACCTATGAAGCTTCACCCCACCTAAATTGCAAAGAAATAAAAATTTAATGTAACGCCCCCAACTTCCGTACAAGGAATTTGGGTCGCCACGTCTTCATCCATCCCCATAGAGCAATACATGTTCTCAATATATTCTACTACAACAATAAAAGTAATCTCCATGCATCTAACTCCACAGGTTATAGTCTTAGAACTTTCACTTACATTAACCAAAATATTACAATATCAGAGTAACCTCCAGAATCTTAGTACAACGCGTCTCTACAATACACCTTAATATAATACATAACAGTCTCTACAACGCGTCTGCTTTACACTACATAACACTTCTGTCAGCTTATTCTCATATCCGGAACCTTTCTTCTAGCGTGATGCGTCCGTTGCAGGACCTTTACCCTTATCACAGTTCGCCGCACTAGTGCCAGCTCTGATTTCCTCTGTTTTATAATATTTAAAAATAGCAAGAATGAGCCAAAAATTGCCCAGCAAGTTATATACACAAGAATCATATATATATATATACACCAACAAAACTTCTTCAAGAAATGAACCCCAATATTTTCTTTAACATACTAAAATTTACCCGCAAAAACTGAGTAAGGATATAATATTCATACTGCAATTAATACCCGCCTGTGGTATTAATTACACTACTGATGGACTATATTCAGGAGATTCTTATCCGCTGGTCTGTAATGGATGATCAGTCCATACATCTTGCAATTTACTACCGGTAGAAGGATGATCCGCCTATCACACCCTAAGCCGCATCCGGGCTTTTATACACCTTTGTTGGGCTGGCCGCCGTACCAGTCTCTTACATTATCTCTAGTCCAGAACCCGGGGTACCAGAGTACCCCTGACCACCTTCAATACTCCTCATCTTAGATGTCACGTATAAATCCACGTGCACCTCAATATACTCCTTATCTTAGATGACACGTATAATTCCACGTGCACCTCAATTCATGGTAATTATTATCGTTCGGAAACAATCGAACGATTAATACTTCTAATAAATCACTCTCCTCTTGAAATATAAGAGGAAAAATATGAATGACTGCTTTGATCATGGATTCGAATAAAATGATCCAGATCAAATCTCTCATCACCTCCAATAATTAACAATATAGTTTCTCTAAACATTTATCTCCCTTCGAGTACGAACAATGTACCTCGATACTTGTCCCAATCATATGGACCAATAACTCTTAGACATATTACTATACTTATATACTATCCGGATAACATTCACAACAATAATATATATACGTGCATTCAATTGCATCAATATCCGGTATTTGAGTAACGAGATGAAATACTTGCAACTTGTAAAGAAAACATTTGAACTGACATATACCATATGTTGAAACATATACACTCTGAACAATAGAGTAGGGTTTAGTATACTTGCCTGGTGCTCCGGAGGTAGTAGGGGCTCGTAGCGGGATCCGACAATCTAAAAAAAGTCAAGAAAACACACGATTAATCCCCTATACGATCCACTTATAACTCAACACTCAGACACTTAAGCCAATCACAAACAAGGCACTAAGGGGTCCCTATAGGCTCGTACTAAGTCCACGTTAATCGACAAACACTTAAGTCATAAGTTTGGTTCGAAACCAATCCTCGAATCCTTGTTGTACTTAACCATTTATAACTTCGTTCTTTACACCAATACGTTGCCTTGATAATCCTTAACAAGTTTCGTGTTTTAGTCGACTCGAAATTCCTCTTTTAACTTAGCCAAAACGGATGGTCAAAGTAGCACCTCTAGAGTTGACTTTCCTTAGAATCACTATTCCTTGACTTGCACTCCAACACTTTTAATAAATCACTGGAAACGTATTTAAATACGAAACCACTTCTAAAATCATCTTTGGTATTTGTAGTATTTATCATAAAATTCTTGATTCGAAAACACGGGTCTAGATAGGTGAAATGTATTTTCAAAGTTGGGTCAACTGCGGATTCTTAATATTTGCACCACTTTTACTAAAACATTCATAACTCGATAACCGTTAACTCAAATGATGCACCGTTTTCGCGTGCACGATCTAGAGAATTTCTAGAAGATAACCGACTCAAGATTTGGCTCTGGTCAGAGGACTCATTATTCGGAATTTTACAAAACAGGGCAGGGGTTTTTCAATGAATAGTATCATCTCCTAAAAGGCTTTTTCACTTGCGAAACCTCGGCTGACGCATTTTTATAAAATAGGAAAATAATGTTTTTGATTCGAAACCTCCGCATAGACTCAACTAACTGTCCTTAACATTTATCCTCAAAATTTCGTATTATAAATCGACTATTAAGGGTCTCAATCATAGCCTCTAAGTTGGTACATTTTTGTAGTTCCATCCCTCGAACAACTTTCACTAAATCGGTAATATCTCCTAAACTGTAAACTCTTTTAATACGATTCTTGCGGCAAAATAAACTAGACAACCATATATTTTTAACCATATGCAGTGGTGTGTCTAAAAATGGTTTATGGTCTCAGGCCTTAACTGTTTTCAAGGGTTAATGAAATTTCGTCATTACGACGGCTATAAATCGAACGTTTCCATTTTGTAACTCCTCTAATAAGTCACACAAAGCAACCCATACTCTAATATTACAAACCAACCATCATACTAAGCCCCTAGGGCCAGTGGTAAGGTCCTTTGACCACCACTCAACATAAACATCTCAACACAAGGCTTAATAATCAAGTAACCCCTTAATATGAACACATCTTTACACTAACATCAAAACTCCACCAAAACTCATATATATAAAAGGTAAAGTTGAGGTTTATACCTTTCTTGATACTCTCACAACACTAACAAAGCTTTGTACACCTTATAATAGCCTTGGGTAGTCTTAACAAAGCCTAAAAGCCATGAACAAAACAAGAAACCAACTTAAAACACTATTCATCATCAACTTTGTAAAATCTATATAAAATCGAAAAATTAGAGATTGGTTCTCAAATTTTTACCACACCTTCTACTCTTCAAGGGATTTCTTTTGAGCTATAGATCACAAGATTTGGTGCTCGGTTGCTAGGGTTTTGAGGCTCTTCTTTCTGCTGATCAGAATCTGGACAGGTTTGGTTCTTCAACTTGGGGAAGGGATTTGACTAGGCTACACTCCTTTGTTAGCCATGAAATTTTGAAAGAATGTTATACATATATTGAGGAAGCTATGGTTCAAATTTGGTGATTTATGAATGGATAGAAGTGGAGATATGAATTTTTCTTTCATAGTAGCTCATGCTGGGCAGTTTGGAAAGAAATGGAGTTAGCTTGCTTTTCTCTAGCTTTCTTGACTTGTTTTCTAGCTAAAGTGTGATATTTTGCTATGTTTATCAGCTGTGCTACTCTTCATATTCTCCTTCCACACAAGTGTCAAGTAATGGGAGAGTTTAGGTGTTTTATTTGCATGGTTTTAACAAGAACACCTCACCTTGTACTATTCTTAATCCACTTGCATCTTGTTTGGTTTCACACTACTTCTCTTGATCTGTTGCACTTAATAATCTTGCATGGTATTTAATCTTGTCATGTGTTCAATCCATAATCCATAATTCGTTCACTTAATCGCTTAATCTCGTTATAAAGTTCTAGCGATTCCTAGAATGCTCGTTATATTAACTCAGGGGTTTTTGTTCTAAAACCTTAAATCACCTTTAATAAAATAATAAATTATAAAATCCTTGAATCCTCAAATTAAATAAATCACTTATCTTGATCGCATTGAAATGCTCTTCACTGTCCGGTCAAATATTTCATAAAAATAAAGTTTGGAATTTCTGAATTCCGATCGCGTTTACATACACTTATTTACCTCGTAGATTACTAATATAACTTCGAAATATCCATTTCATACCCCGTACATAGGGTGACATGAAAAATTTTCTTAGCCCTCAAAATCACTATTCATCCATGCAAACTACTATTCATCTATAAAAAAAATCTCAAGTACGAAAATTTGGGTTATTACAGTCTTCCCTCCTTAAAAGGATTTCGTCCTCGGAATCAACGTAGGCAATAACCAAGGTTGCTTATCTTGTACTCTACTCTCTGATATCTCCTCATCGCTTTTACCAGCTTTATGCTCTCATATTTCGATTATAAACTCTCATGCTATATCGTCTATTCTGTCTCTGATACTCTTCTTGACCACAATTATAACACCTACCTTCTGATTTTGCACATACTCTCGGATGCTTCTTTCCACATGTCTATTTCAATCTCTCTTTCCTACTTAGAGTATTAGCCACCACATTAGCCTTCCCCGTCTAGTAATTATTGCACCTCGAAATCCTTCACTAATTATACTCACTTCCTTCGTTTATCCTTATCCTGACTCTATCATCAAAATACATCTAACCTCAATAGTAAATCTTAATTATGCCTTAAAATTCCTCATATTCTTTTCTTTTACTAATCATCAAATACACCTCTTTCTTATCATCTTTAATCTCCTGAATCAATTCATTCTCAGCTTTTACCATTGCTGCTTCTTATGCATATCACATGGTCCCTTATCTAAAACACTGCATCATTATATCCAATCTATTGTTTCAATCCCTTTTGAAATCTTCTAGCTCCTACCTCTTCCAAATCCATACATAATACCATCATACTCTTCTTGTTTTGTTTCCATCTATAAAATACACTCTATTTATCTCTTCTACACTTCTCCAAAGGTCACAGCCTCACTCGATTCAACCTATCCCAATATGGTTTAGTCTAATAAAACTGTATACCCATGAAATATTTATTTATGAAAACAAAACAGTACATATTCATATATATACATATATATACCTGCAGTTATATATATATGCATATTTATTGATACATATTTCTATATACTCATTTATATAAAAAAAATTTAAACCCAATAAATCATGGATACACATTTTTTCTCGTCCTAATTGATTCTACTACTGGTAATAGCCATCATGCCTCCACCCCACTACTCTTTGAAATCCTACTATATATATGCCTATCGGTTCCTTGGCTTCTAAACTCTCTCTTATATAGTCATAACTCCTCCTACACTCGTTCTAAGGTTTATAACCTACTGCTCTGATACCATCTGTAACGCCCCCAACTTCCGTACAAGGAATTTGGGTCGCCACGTCTTCATCCATCCCCATAGAGCAATACATGTTCTCAATATATTCTACTACAACAATAAAAGTAATCTCCATGCATCTAACTCCACAGGTTATAGTCTTAGAACTTTCACTTACATTAACCAAAATATTACAATATCAGAGTAACCTCCAGAATCTTAGTACAACGCGTCTCTACAATACACCTTAATATAATACATAACAGTCTCTACAACGCGTCTGCTTTACACTACATAACACTTCTGTCAGCTTATTCTCATATCCGGAACCTTTCTTCTAGCGTGATGCGTCCGTTGCAGGACCTTTACCCTTATCACAGTTCGCCGCACTAGTGCCAGCTCTGATTTCCTCTGTTTTATAATATTTAAAAATAGCAAGAATGAGCCAAAAATTGTCCAGCAAGTTATATACACAAGAATCATATATATATATATACACCAACAAAACTTCTTCAAGAAATGAACCCCAATATTTTCTTTAACATACTAAAATTTACCCGCAAAAACTGAGTAAGGATATAATATTCATACTGCAATTAATACCCGCCTGTGGTATTAATTACACTACTGATGGACTATATTCAGGAGATTCTTATCCGCTAGTCTGTAATGGATGATCAGTCCATACATCTTGCAATTTACTACCGGTAGAAGGATGATCCGCCTATCACACCCTAAGCCGCATCCGGGCTTTTATACACCTTTGTTGGGCTGGCCGCCGTACCAGTCTCTTACATTATCTCTAGTCCAGAACCCGGGGTACCAGAGTACCCCTGACCACCTTCAATACTCCTCATCTTAGATGTCACGTATAAATCCACGTGCACCTCAATATACTCCTTATCTTAGATGACACGTATAATTCCACGTGCACCTCAATTCATGGTAATTATTATCGTTCGGAAACAATCGAACGATTAATACTTCTAATAAATCACTCTCCTCTTGAAATATAAGAGGAAAAATATGAATGACTGCTTTGATCATGGATTCGAATAAAATGATCCAGATCAAATCTCTCATCACCTCCAATAATTAACAATATAGTTTCTCTAAACATTTATCTCCCTTCGAGTACGAACAATGTACCTCGATACTTGTCCCAATCATATGGACCAATAACTCTTAGACATATTACTATACTTATATACTATCCGGATAACATTCACAACAATAATATATATACGTGCATTCAATTGCATCAATATCCGGTATTTGAGTAACGAGATGAAATACTTGCAACTTGTAAAGAAAACATTTGAACTGACATATACCATATGTTGAAACATATACACTCTGAACAATAGAGTAGGGTTTAGTATACTTGCCTGGTGCTCCGGAGGTAGTAGGGGCTCGTAGCGGGATCCGACAATCTAAAAAAAGTCAAGAAAACACACGATTAATCCCCTATACGATCCACTTATAACTCAACACTCAGACACTTAAGCCAATCACAAACAAGGCACTAAGGGGTCCCTATAGGCTCGTACTAAGTCCACGTTAATCGACAAACACTTAAGTCATAAGTTTGGTTCGAAACCAATCCTCGAATCCTTGTTGTACTTAACCATTTATAACTTCGTTCTTTACACCAATACGTTGCCTTGATAATCCTTAACAAGTTTCGTGTTTTAGTCGACTCGAAATTCCTCTTTTAACTTAGCCAAAACGGATGGTCAAAGTAGCACCTCTAGAGTTGACTTTCCTTAGAATCACTATTCCTTGACTTGCACTCCAACACTTTTAATAAATCACTGGAAACGTATTTAAATACGAAACCACTTCTAAAATCATCTTTGGTATTTGTAGTATTTATCATAAAAATCTTGATTCGAAAACACGGGTCTAGATAGGTGAAATGTATTTTCAAAGTTGGGTCAACTGCGGATTCTTAATATTTGCACCACTTTTACTAAAACATTCATAACTCGATAACCGTTAACTCAAATGATGCACCGTTTTCGCGTGCACGATCTAGAGAATTTCTAGAAGATAACCGACTCAAGATTTGGCTCTGGTCAGAGGACTCATTATTCGGAATTTTACAAAACAGGGCAGGGGTTTTTCAATGAATAGTATCATCTCCTAAAAGGCTTTTTCACTTGCGAAACCTCGGCTGACGCATTTTTATAAAATAGGAAAATAATGTTTTTGATTCGAAACCTCCGCATAGACTCAACTAACTGTCCTTAACATTTATCCTCAAAATTTCGTATTATAAATCGACTATTAAGGGTCTCAATCATAGCCTCTAAGTTGGTACATTTTTGTAGTTCCATCCCTCGAACAACTTTCACTAAATCAGTAATATCTCCTAAACCGTAAACTCTTTTAATACGATTCTTGCGGCAAAATAAACTAGACAACCATATATTTTTAACCATATGCAGTGGTGTGTCTAAAAATGGTTTATGGTCTCAGGCCTTAACTGTTTTCAAGGGTTAATGAAATTTCGTCATTACGACGGCTATAAATCGAACGTTTCCATTTTGTAACTCCTCTAATAAGTCACACAAAGCAACCCATACTCTAATATTACAAACCAACCATCATACTAAGCCCCTAGGGCCAGTGGTAAGGTCCTTTGACCACCACTCAACATAAACATCTCAACACAAGGCTTAATAATCAAGTAACCCCTTAATATGAACACATCTTTACACTAACATCAAAACTCCACCAAAACTCATATATATAAAAGGTAAAGTTGAGGTTTATACCTTTCTTGATACTCTCACAACACTAACAAAGCTTTGTACACCTTATAATAGCCTTGGGTAGTCTTAACAAAGCCTAAAAGCCATGAACAAAACAAGAAACCAACTTAAAACACTATTCATCATCAACTTTGTAAAATCTATATAAAATCGAAAAATTAGAGATTGGTTCTCAAATTTTTACCACACCTTCTACTCTTCAAGGGATTTCTTTTGAGCTATAGATCACAAGATTTGGTGCTCGGTTGCTAGGGTTTTGAGGCTCTTCTTTCTGCTGATCAGAATCTGGACAGGTTTGGTTCTTCAACTTGGGGAAGGGATTTGACTAGGCTACACTCCTTTGTTAGCCATGAAATTTTGAACGAATGTTATACATATATTGAGGAAGCTATGGTTCAAATTTGGTGATTTATGAATGGATAGAAGTGGAGATATGAATTTTTCTTTCATAGTAGCTCATGCTGGGCAGTTTGGAAAGAAATGGAGTTAGCTTGCTTTTCTCTAGCTTTCTTGACTTGTTTTCTAGCTAAAGTGTGATATTTTGCTATGTTTATCAGCTGTGCTACTCTTCATATTCTCCTTCCACACAAGTGTCAAGTAATGGGAGAGTTTAGGTGTTTTATTTGCATGGTTTTAACAAGAACACCTCACCTTGTACTATTCTTAATCCACTTGCATCTTGTTTGGTTTCACACTACTTCTCTTGATCTGTTGCACTTAATAATCTTGCATGGTATTTAATCTTGTCATGTGTTCAATCCATAATCCATAATTCGTTCACTTAATCGCTTAATCTCGTTATAAAGTTCTAGCGATTCCTAGAATGCTCGTTATATTAACTCAGGGGTTTTTGTTCTAAAACCTTAAATCACCTTTAATAAAATAATAAATTATAAAATCCTTGAATCCTCAAATTAAATAAATCACTTATCTTGATCGCATTGAAATGCTCTTCACTGCCCGGTCAAATATTTCATAAAAATAAAGTTTGGAATTTCTGAATTCCGATCGCGTTTACATACACTTATTTACCTCGTAGATTACTAATATAACTTCGAAATATCCATTTCATACCCCGTACATAGGGTGACATGAAATATTTTCTTAGCCCTCAAAATCACTATTCATCCATGCAAACTACTATTCATCTATAAAAAAAATCTCAAGTACGAAAATTTGGGTTATTACATTTAAGGTATAATATGCAAGAATTAAACAAATAAAGGATTAAAATGCAAGAAATTATAATTCTTGGGCTAAAATGCAAGAAATTAGAATTTATGGACTAAAATGCAATAACTAGATAATTATCTTCCTAAATTGCAAAGAAATGAAAAATTAATGTATAACATGCAAGAATTAAACAAATTAAGGACTAAAATGCAAGAAATTAGAATTTATGGGTTAAAATGCAATAAGTAGATAATTATCTTCCTAAATTGCAAAGAAATGATAATTTAATGTATAACATGCAAGAATTAAACAAATTAAGGACTAAAATGCAAGAAATTAGAATTTATGGACTAAAATGCAATAACTAGATAATTATCTTCCTAAATTGCAAAGAAATGAAAATTTAATGTATAACATGCAAGAATTAAACAAATTAAGGACTAAAATGCAAGAAATTAGAATTTATGGGTTAAAATGCAATAAGTAGATAATTATCTTCCTAAATTGCAAAGAAATGATAATTTAATGTATAACATGCAAGAATTAAAAAAATTAAGGACTAAAATGCAAGAAATTAGAATTTATGGACTAAAATGCAATAACTAGATAATTATCTTCCTAAATTGCAAAGAAATGAAAATTTAATGTATAAAATGCAAGAATTAAACATGTTAAGGACTAAAATGCAAGAAATTAGAATTTATGGACTAAAATTCAAACCTTTTTTATACATAGCTCTGCGTTCGATCTCAGTCAACCTCAAATCATGCCACCGTCTTAGCCAATATGGAAGTGGTGCGGAAAGCTCCGAATGAGTAACAGCACGACCACGAACAGGCAATCCCAATATCATGTAAACATCCTCTAGAGTGATGGTGATCTCACCAAATGGGAAATGAAAGGTGTTGGTCTCTGGCCTAAACCTCTCCACCAACGCCGTGATCAATCGGATGTCGTTCTGGGGAATCGAGCGTGGGTTAGTAAACGCTCGGAAACCCCAGTCTGACAACAAACTAACCTGGGTGTCATCAAATACCCAATCGTCGAGGTTGGCTGTCAACTGGTAGACATCCAACTTCTCCCGCTCACCCCCCTGCCATATGTGACTGCTAATATGATCATCCTGCATGGTCAAGAGGGACCTATCGAGAGGCCCGCACTGCATATCCATAGCATCTGCAATGTGCAAGATCAAAGAAATAAGGCACATTTCATAAACATGTACCAAAATTGGCTAAAATTATCATTCCATTAAGACATATTTAAAACAAGAATAAATTAACACCGAATATAATTTATCAAATAAAATGCAGTACTAATATGTTAATTAATCAAAATTCGAATTAATAAATCATATTAATTCATAAATTCGAATTTTAAACTCAAAAATTCAAATTAATAATTCAGAAAAATTCGAATTAAAATTTCCACAACTCATAAAAAAAATTATAATTATAATTTCATAATTATAAACCCTAATAATTCGAATTAATTCATAGTTTTAATAAAAATTCGAATAATAATTCGAAACCTAATTCTAAATTGGGCATTTCGAGCTAATTCAACCTAATTAAAGATGAGAAACCCTAATTTCAACTCAATTGAGGGTAAAAGCCCTAATTTCAAACTAATGCAAACCAAAAATGGGTAAAATTCGAACTATGAACCCTAATAATTCGATTTAATTCATGATTTTAACTAAAATGAAGCAAATAAACACCACCCACAGTTAAAAACGAATCAAACCATGTACATATAATCGTCAGTAGCAATGTATATAGTAGTGCGTGTGTGTATGTATAACTACGTGCGTGTGTGTATAAGTGTCAATTAGAAGATACCTTGAGGAGGAAGATGGCCTGACATTTCGCAGCTCTGTGTGTAAATCGCCCGGAATCGCCTTAAATCGCCTGAGCTCTGTGTTTAATTAGAGTTAATCGGGTCGCGGCAGCCGCAATGGGTGGTTGTATAAGTCTCCTATCCGCATTGTATCATTGCGGTAATGATTTAAGGGTAAAAAAGTAATTCCATATTTTTATGTATCCGCATTGTATCATTGCGGTAGTGATATAAGGGTAAACAAGTAATTTTAGATTTTCATTTATCCGCTATGTATCATTGCGGCATCAAATTGGAGGGTGAAAACGTAATTTCATATATTTACTTGTTTCAATATTTCAAATTAACAGCTTTTATTAATTTATTATTTTTATTACTTTTAATAAATATAAAACTATAATAATTTATTTAAAATTTTATGTAATAATTCAAAATTTATAAACATTTTTATATTTTATAATGTATTAATTTACCAATTTTTTTAATTTTAATAAATAATAAAAATAAAGGTATAAAAACGTAAAATAATATTTAAGGACCTGAGAGCGACTCCTGCCGCAAACGTTCAATGCGGCCCATTCCTACCGCAAGTTTTCATTGCGGCACCCCTAAATTTTTTTTTAAGTTTTCCTGCCGCAAGGGTTCATTGCGGCAGTGTACGAGTTGGTGGTTGTGGGCCTTTTTTCAACCAACGGTGGCTGTGGAAGGGCACCCATATATATATATATATATATATATATATATATTAGAAGTGGGTGTTGTGTCGCCACATGTCACATTATTATTGGTTAATATCTGAGCACAAGGATTGTGCTTCTTTAAATGAATTAAAGCCATTGGATGCTGTAGGAAATAGATCTCGACCGTTCATTATTTTAACAGAAGGATTTTATTAGTCAACCCATTTTATATCAAAACAAAAACAAAAACTCTCTCAATCTCAAATTCTCAATCAAACATCTCTCTTCTCTCCCAAAACTCTATCGTCTATCTCTCTCCCATATCTCAATCTCTTTTTTAACTGTAATTAATTCTTGATTTTCTTGTTTTAGATTATTGTGGATTAAGAATATGTTTAATTATAGATATGCGAGTTCTTGTCCAGGTAGAGTAAAAAGTGATGTTCTTGATTTAAAGATGTGTTCTTTTTGTGTTTTTAGGTTTTGAGGCCTTTTTGTGATGTGGGTCTTGTGAAATTCTTCTGTATGTTTAAGAAGGAAGTGGAATTTGAATCTATATTGTGAATCTGTTCTCCATGTTTGTTTTCGATATCTAAAAGTCGATGCATAGCTTCATAAGTTCACATCTGGGTTTCGGTCCAGGAGTAAATTTGTGTATACAATAATTTCTTCCACATCCAATGCTCATATGCTTGTTTTTTTTTTCTTCAAAATATGCCTGTTTTTTTAGAATAATGAAAAGAGATTAAGGTTCCTGAGGTAACCTCAGGTAACTTTTCCTGAGATTAAAAAAATTTACATACAAATATAGAAGGACATTATTGTAATTACAGAAGATTATATGCATTTACAAAAATGCCATTAGTATTTTATATGAAAATACACTAGTGCCTCAGGTAAAGTTCCTGAGGTAATCTCAGGAACCTTTTTCTCTAATGAAAAGAGATTAAGGTTCCTGAGGTAATATTTGCCGTATCCGGATATTATCCGTATCCGGATAATATTTGCCGGATTCGGATTTGGATAAGGTTTTTTCGGATATTCCCGGATTCGAATACGGATACGGATACGGTTTTAAAAAACGGATCCGGATTCGGATATAGTTGTATCCGTATCCGTATTATCCGTTTTCCACCCCTAATCATTGGTCACACCATTACAAATCATTCATTATTACCAGTCACAAGTTTCTGTAACACAAATCACCCGTTTGTAGGCTAAACTAATTTTTATTTGAACGAACACCTATTGTATAGTAGATTATATGTACGTATACCTTGTCGATTTTCATGGCCTCAAGAATAGGGGGAAGGTCGTCAACTAGGACAGAGAAAGTGGTATCCTCGGGTACGGGAGGCTTGTCAGACAACCCGTATCCGCGGAAGTCAGGTGCAATTGCCCTGTACCCAGCCTTAGCAACCGCAACCATTTGATAGCGCCAAGTGTACCAAATTTCAGGGAACCCATGCAGAAATAACACCACGGTTGATCCGGAACCAATTTCCGCTACATGATGCTTTAGCCCATTGGCTTCGACATACTTGTGCTCAATGAGTTCCATTTGCTCAAGTTTATTATTTATATGTAATAAGAGATGCTTACCCACTAGGTCTTTATATAGATGGTCTGCTGCAAGTTGAGAGAATCAAAGTTGTGACATAGTGTTTTATTATGTGGGTGTTTGGGGTATCTTAAAATGAGTAGCTTATGACTTATAAGCACTTATGTCATATAAGTGATAAGTAGAACAGAGATTATAAGTCAATAAAGTGTTTGGTAAATCATAACTTATAATCAGTAGACTGTTTGGGTAAATCAGAACTTATAAGTTAACTTTTTTTATAATTTTCAAAATATTTGTTTTTATATATATAACAATGGATATCAATGGATAGATCTCGATGAATAGAGAAATTTGATATATACATATCAATTTTCTAATGAATGGATCGAGAGATATATGGTTTTGAAGATTTGAAGGATATTATATATTACGTATATCGAGAAATAAGTTATAAGCATAAGTTGAATGTTAAGGATTCTTAACATTCAACTTATGGGCTTATAAGTTATAAGTTGAGCTAAAACTTATTTTGGCAAACACCCCCCATAAGTGCTTATGGCCTTATAAGCCATAAGTCGGATGAAAAATGGGTTCCCAAACAGACCCTATATATATGTCTGATTAGCTAGTAACTACAGCATATAATGTAACAGAGCTGCAGAGCACGAGAGAAACATAGCACCTCAAGTAAAAACAATACAAGTACTACAGTCTACATTTTTGTAAATATATCCAAAATATTATTGTTATCTTATTGTCTACTTTTGATACCATTCATACTCATAGTCATACATGTATTAAATGTATTAAAAGACACTTCAAAGTTTAGATTGTACCTAAGAGCAACTCCAAAAAACTAGCTATATGAGCTCCTACCTTAAAAATATAAGGATTTTGGCAAAATATGTCACTCCAACAGTCTCCTAGTTGTCCCTTAAAAATTTAGGATGCTTCTCTCCTTTCTTATTTATAAGATGCTCCTATTCATTCCTTATCTCATTTTTCATTAATAAAATATTCACTTCCCTCCATTTCTAATACACTTTTCTCTCTCTTTCATCTCTTTCCTTCTTTTTTAATATTATTATAATAACAAGGAGTAAAGATGAGGAGCATTGTTGGAGTTGTCATGCATTATAATATCCTAAATCACTAGGAGCTTAATTATTTATAATATTTATAAGGAACATGCTAGGAGACTGTTGGAGTTGCTCTAAGAGGCTAAGACAAACTTACTAGGTGGAAGTGCTTCACCTACTACTCAAAAGCAGAAATCGATGATACAATCAGAAAACACGGTTCAAATCCGGCCAGATAGTGGACATTATTCACGATAATAAAAATTGAAGAAGACCCAAACACGACTTCTTATGTTAGATATGATTCGAAATTACTCATTTCTTAAAACTCTAGGCTTTCGAAAATATTATAAAATGAACTCGACACATTTAGGAAGATAAATATATATAAGAAACTTGATATTGACACCCTTCAATCAAAAGTACTTCTGAAATGAGAAACATCATAACTTTGAGATGGGCTCTTTTAAACCATAATGCTTGTTTGCACTAATATATTTGACTAGTATGTTGCCCGCTACGCTTCGGCTTCATTATTTTTAATATTTTAATACATATTAATCATTTTGGTATTTTTAATACAAAATTTAAAATCAATTAAATATTATGCGTCGTTGACTTTACACTTATAAATTTTAGTTGCGTCTTTATAAAACTTAGAGCAACCTTATTTATTTGGACCACTAATGTAAAACAATGATATATAAAAAAACGAATGTAGACAATTAGAAGACAAATTATGACAGTTACAAAGATTTTAATATTAATTTTTAAACATGTTGGAGATTTATTTTAATTTAGATATAATAGAAAATGTTTATGTTGACCATATAAAACCTTAAAAATATATAAAATAAAATTTTAAGCAAAAGCTTAACTCAACTTAGCCAGTGGGGCTTGGTGGGATTTTCAAGTCAATATGAGCAATTGCTCCATATTGCAATGTCAAATTATGGCACAAACACATAAGATCAGGATTTTCATTAACACACATCTTCGAATATTTGGGAGTTACCATCAACACATCCTACGTCAATACTTTTTAAGATAAATATTGAAAACATATTTTTTGGGTAGAATAGGCAACTTTGTAGTCACTACTCAAAGTACTATCAAATCGGGTGTATAAAGTAAATTTTGAATGTGCATAGAAATGTTCATCCACTTTAATCAACAAAATTCCACGATTTCCTCCACATTATTACTTTAAATTTCAATCAATCATTTTGAATATTTAAGAAATTTGAAAATTGGGGTAAGAGAACAATTATGACCTTGCTATACAGAGATATAGAATGGCCTGCTAAAGTTCAAAGGTATGGAAGAGCATGCAGAATCGGCCTGGGATGGGATGAATTTACACATGCAAATACATTTGTAGCTGGAGATAAGTGAAGGTTTCAATACATTGGACAACAAAAGTTCGAAGTAACAAAGGCTACTTAATTAACTTTCACTCTTATTAAGAAACAATAGTTATTATTTGATGCAACTTAGAAATTGACTAAAATTTATTTATCGATATATTATGAAACTCAAATACTATGTCATGCCATTGAAAACATAGATTGTGGGATCCTTTGTTTTTAAGGTTCTATAAATTTAAGTTGGAATGTTTAAATATCTTTTGCTGCTCATTTGTTCTTCCATTTATTTCTATAAGTTTGGAGATTATAATATTTGAAGCGGCCTTTTACGGATTCGATGTGGATTATGAAATGATTCCAATTTGATTTCGAAGTACATAATTATTATTTTGGGTCATTCAGTTCTTTTTCAAAATTTACAACTCTCATCTATTAAAGTTGGAAAATAAGCTTTATTTAAGTGAAGATTATTGGCATTGTAAATTTTCGAGCATGTAGAAGTTGATAAATGTAATAGAATACAACCTTAAAAGCATATTTGATACGGACATTGCCAAATTCTTTAAATAAGTCTTAAAAAGAGTTCAAAATTACCTCTAATAAAACTAACATCAACTTTAATTTTAAATGCATTGGAATACCAACATAAAAGCATCAATGATACATACTGCCAAATTCTTTTTATAAGTCTTCCATAGAGTTGAAAACTACTTGTAATAAAACTGACATGAACTTTTACTCGCTATAATAAAATGCATTCAAGTTTAACACCACCGAGACATTGATGTGAGCATGTCAAGAACTTCAATTTTTCGTTGAGAAGTTGGACAAATGGTAGCTCGAACCTGAGGCCTGTTGACATAATATTCGATTTAATGTGAGTTTATTGAAAGTACGAATAAGGGACAGGTTAAACTACAACAAAAAGATTACTGAAATGACTAACTTGTGGTTCACTTTCACTGATTGGATGTGGGTAGCTTCCTTGTGTGGCTGAATGCCAAGCTTCCAGGTTAAATCCTTCCATTACATCTGTAGCCACATAGTAATCTTGTGTTTTCTGAATGTTAGCTTCACTAATGATGAGCTTCACAGTGCAGTCCTTGTTTTTTAAGGTGCGCATAATATTAGGCCAAGCAGCAATAGTATGACCCTACACAACCAAATTATTATAATCAATAACTAAGTGGATGTTATTAGAACAATTGCTGTGATTATGTAGGATATAGATCAGTAATGTGCTTTCATTTCTCACCTCATTTTGCAATTCATAAACAGTTTTCCCAATTAGAGTTCGAACTTCTCGATCCTCAAGCCTAATCTTTATTTCGCCAGTTTGATCTTCTGCTGTGAGGTCGACTTCAAAACTGAAAATCAACATTTTCAAAAACTGATTAGGTAATGCTCTGTATTACACTTATAATCAGAAATATAACCTGCTGGTATACCTCAAAGCTGCATAAGGCACCGTCCTAGTACATGCATTACATATGTGAACATTTTCAATTGTTACAGTTTTCTGGTAGCAGGAGGTGCATACAGGGTGACACCAGCTCTTTGTCTCACTTATCATTTTGATTTTGATCTGACAGATTACCTCAATCTAACAATAAAGAAATAATTAGAAGTTTGTACATCTAGGTCCTCTGTAAGATCACATATATGTAGCATACCTCCCTGTGAGACTGATCAAGAACTTTGATATCTTTTACATGATAAAGGAGTGCAGGTCTGTTCTTCTGTGATGAGAGGACTTTCCTAGTAAATCCTGGTTTAGAACACCTAAAAACATACGAAGTATGTAAGAAAGTCGTAAATGTCATTCC
Organism: Kitagawia praeruptora; assembly: GCA_037693485.1. NCBI lineage: Eukaryota > Viridiplantae > Streptophyta > Magnoliopsida > Apiales > Apiaceae > Kitagawia > Kitagawia praeruptora. Next base: position 97,963,848 of record CM075354.1, on the reverse strand, counting down.
CATTATAAAGATTTGCAATGTTCATACCTTTTTCTTAGTTGACTCACACTATGGTGGTTGCAGTTTAGATAGAAAGTAGTTGCTCCCACATTTCCAAGTATTACTTCATCTGTGAAATTAGTTAAAAAATGTCAGTTAAGGTTGTGGAATTATATAAACTATGAACATGGAATACCTGGTTAATTATATAAATCATGACTGTAAGATAGCTCACAATTTATAAATTCTGGTATAGTTTGTAAACCATAGTAGTAATATAGGGGATTTAGATACCTCGCCACATTGTGACTCTAGCACAGCCCAGAATTATAATCACTGGATATTCCAACTCTGTTTTAAGCGTAGCAGCAAGCAGTTCAGCAAATTCATCCCAAAGAGTCACACTCACACTTGTACTGAATGAGGGTTAAAATGCTATTAGACAACTAATTAGCAAACTGTATGTAATCAGTCTTTATTGATCTAATTTATAATTTCAAGTACTGACCTCCCATCAGTAATATTAAATTTGAACTGTGGCTGTATTCTCCCAAGCCTGTTTTTGACTTTACCAATGCCTTCATACTCTTCCAAGACTCCAATCACATCTGTTAGCAAGGTTCAAAGTATCAATTTAAGTAGTAAGACAATGCAGTAATCTGTTTCAGTGAGAGTATTAGAGGTTATACCAGCAAGAAAGGTGTTCTGTTGAGATATAGGTTTTAGATCAGGAAGGTCATAGAAATCAAACCAGTATCTTTCAATGTGGACTTGGTTTTCTTCTAGTGCATTCAAGATTGTGTCTTCGCCAAATATAACTTGGAACTCTTTCCTCACAGGCCTGAATTTGTCTTCAATGTTGTAGTCTTTCACTGTGAAATTATTAATTTGGAAAATGCCTCCAACTATAATATTCTTCTCTATTTCATCAGCAAGAGCTCCAGGAACAAACGCATGAACTCTGTTACGCTATAATTATAGGCATAGGAGATGTTATATCGAGATAAAAGAGATAATACATATCAGTTACATCATCAGGTGTACCATACTTACTTGAGCATCCTGTAGCAACAGGTTAAAGGCTTTGAAAAGTTCTCCTCGAGTTGAAACTCCTCTCCATAGATTCAAGATCCTAACCTGAACTTTCCAATCATATTTTCCTTTCCTCAAGTCTTTCAAATAGTCAACTTTCTTGCTAGCCATACTTAGTGTGAAAGAGTGTTTCTTTGATGTTTTGCCTGCTTCCTATTTCCTACCTTGCATGCTATGAATTGTTCTAGAGCTATTATATTTATAGGGTGGAGAAATACAACAGGTGATATCTTGGGTAGATGAAGAAATATAAAGACCACAATCAATTATGTAACCAAACAACTTCTCCTATGTAATTGAGCATTCAATTTCAATCTGAATATATATTGATTAACTCTGTATAATATCCCACAGAGAATCTTTAAACATAGTAAAGATACATTACTTGGAAATATAGAGTTCAACAGTTCAGATAAAAAGTTTCCATTTTAGTGACAAAATGAATGATCTCATCAAGACAACTTAAGCCAGAAGTAATGATCTACATCCAAAAAAGTTGGCATAAAGCATACAGCCAATAATAAAGAGTTCCAATGAGATGCCAAAAGAGGTTGTAAAAGATTCTATCTTCATTCTCCTACATATTAATATAGATGATATTCCTTCAATGCTGACACACCACATTTAGATCAGCAAATTCAAATCTGTACAAAGATGAAATAACCACAATTGCAATGCTTGGTATAACAAATTTATACAATTAACATCCTATTGTTTAAATGAATGTATGGATGATTTTAATATTTTATGTATTACCATTGTTTTAGTTGCCTTTTCAGTTTTGATCACTTTGCACTTTGCAAGAGGCACATTTTCATCCATCTCCACAGGAACATTATCTAACAAATTTCTTCCTCTAACCTTGTTTGTTGACTTGACAGTAGGAGGACTATGCTTAGGATCATGAGTGGTACCATATTCCTAATAGAAACAATTAATCAGTTTGTACAACAACAGATTGTTTAACAATGTTTATTCAAGATTTAACAATTACCACTGAAATGCAGGGGTCTTTCTGATTAGAAAAATGTGGCACTTGAGATGGACTATGATTACCATGACTTTCAAGTGGGTAATTCAATTCAACAGCCATATAAATGTTTGATGTTTTCTTCAGGTTACTGTCGTCTAGTGCAAGGGTCAATAGGTACTCCTTCTTCTCAAAAAATCGTAGCACTGGAGGAAATGGTATATTTTCACCTACCTGCAAGTAAGGATGTATCGATCGTTATTCTATAATGTAACATGCTTAACTTCTGTAGGGCTTTTCATTTTCTTACAATCTCCCAGTCTAAAACTGTACAGAACTCACTTCATTTTCATCATTTTCCACATCAAAAGCATTCCTTCCAATTATGCGCTGTATCTCGTCATCAGGGAATATTACGGCTAGAATTCCAGTACTATCATTGCACACAGTAGCAAGCCTAAATCTAAATAAACCAAATTATATTGTAAGTTAGTGAAAAAGGGCAACATATGAATAATTTTGATGGTAATGTTGATTTATACCTTTTGTCTGGATAGGGGATGTTTCGTTTACATGTAGCACAATTATATCTTTTCTCAACAATGGCAACCTCATTCCCACATGCAGTACAAACATTGTCATACCAGTTATTATTCTGATCAACTTTCTTAACTGTAATATGGCATCTGACCCTTCTCTATTGTGCATAACAATCACTAATCAGTTAGTAGCATACACAGACCAAGCAGGTAAAAAAAAAGGGTAACACAATCACCATTTGAACATGGACCATAATACTTGGAGTTATACAAACCACAAACCTCAGTAAAATTTGTACTCAGATTCTTAATAGCTGCAATAGTATAAATATCAGGAACTTTGTCATCAACTGGGATTTCTATGGGCAGGTATTATGGTTCAGGATCAGGAACACTATAAACAAAATTACAAAACTGTTAGTATTACTTCAAGGCAAAATTGAACACTATTTATTTCAGGTTATACCTATCCTTTAGTAGCTTTACACTGTAGTGGTCCAAATTCAGATAGAACCTAGTAGCTGGATAGTTGTTCAAACAGGTCATACCTGCAGTTAAGGAACATAGCACAGTCTATGAGGTTTCAGTAGGACTATTCACTATTCACTATACCAAATACAAAATTTTACTTAATGAGTTTGTTGGATCAGTACATCTACAAATAAGAGGTATTATCAGCTTCAACATTTTCCTACCTTCATATTGATTAACTTTGGCACATGCAATGATGACTACACTGTTTTCTCCCTTTGTCTCACTCAAAGCTTTTGCAAAATCTTGAGCCAATTCATTGAAGAATGTAACATTCAGAGAAGACCTATAATTTATAAGATCTCAATTTAATATAAATTAGGTAATAAATAGCATGTGTATATATCAAATAAAAGATACTTATCAAAACTTATTAGAAGAGTAATTATGAAGCAAAGTTTAGTCCAAAAAATCGGTACCTTCCATCAGTGATTCGAAATTTAATATGGCATCTGCTATGGTCGTCTTTTGCATACATCAAATTAGCATTCTGATTTCTAATTATGCCAGCAACATCTAAAAAAGAAATAAAAGTATCATGCAATTAGTATAACATTAATTATCTTATTCAACAATATTATGACCCTATCAAAGGGGTAGAGTCAATAAGCTAGTTTTACCTATCAAAAAACGGTTATCTGTTAGTAGCTTATCAGCATCCTTTAGTTCAAAGAGGTCAAAGGCAAAAGATGGGATCTTGGTGATATTATCCTTTTCACATACCAAAGTGGTATTATTGGCAAAATAGATATGTTTGTCAAATCTAACGGCTCTGCTCATTTCATCGCCAGCATAAACTCGAACATGAAAGTTAGATAATGTGTAGATCTCTCCTTCCTTAAGATCTTTCATGAACAAATCTAAAATCTTGGCACTGACAAAAGCATGAATTCTACAACTCTACAGATTCACAAATAAAACAATAGTAGTACATTTGAGAACTGGGAATTAGAAATGTAAAGCTCCAAAAAGTAATCTTACCGAATCACCAATGAATATAACGTTTAAACCCCGAAATTCCTGAGTCTGCCTGTTGACTCCTTTCCATAGACTCTGAGCTCTAACACGTACTGTCCACTCCGATTTTCCAGTTTTCAGATTTTTAAGCTTATCATACTTGTTGAAAGCCATTGCAAGTATACAGCTTCAAAACAATACGAAATGAACAAAGACTGTAAAGTAAGTGAAGACATACAAATAGAGGAGAGATTCGATGAGATGTTTGTCGTCATTAGTCACGTGAAGATTCAACCAAACCCATCAAATAATGGTAGTCAACATTCTGATCAGTCTTTTTTGTTCTCTAACGTATACTGACAATTATCCTGTCTCACTCACATGTTGCCAGTTTTATGTTAGACAGTAAGGTTACGATACGAATTATGTTTCAGTCGAACCTGAAAGGCTGGTAAGTTTAAAATATACTATGTCTCTAGAGAAAGATAAATAGGGGTATTTTCTTATATTTAATTAAGAAATACATCTTGAAGTGGGCTCTCAATCTGAAGTGGGCTGGATAAGGTGCGATTTTTGGCCTGCTATTGTATAGTTGGATTTGTAAGTAAAGTTGGGTTTGTATTTTTTGGTGGTTGGCTGAATAGGCTCAGTAAATGTGGCGATAACTTGAAAAATAACAGAGATTAAAAGTCAAAACTTTGGAATTACAAAATAAATCCTATTGGTGCAGAATAGAAACCTTTCATATTTCTTCTCGCTTTTTTCGTTGGGGAGATGAAGAGTAATTAATGGTATCAGGAGGTTAAATACAGATGATCCTAACATGCTTCTTCATTAGCATTCTAAATCTGTAAGGGGTAAAATTATGGAGAGGAGTTGGGTGTTTCCAAAGAGGAAGTTTGTGAAGATCAACACCCATGCAGTGCACTATGATGAACCATTGCCTAATGGTAATACATCAGGCATAGGGGTGGTGATCAGAGATAGGAGAGGTACTATAGTACTCATGGTCTCGGGCACTATACCAGGAATAACAGCTAGGGCTAATGAGGTGTGGTCGATGCTCATTGGTCTGAGATGTGCATACTATGAAAGAAAAAATAAGTTGCAGTTGGAGACGGACAATAATAAGGGTGTGAAAGAATGGGAAGATTGGAGGTGGTGGCTGGATCCAAATCATGCTGGGGTCATTCAACAATTGGAGCAGAGGAAATCAGATCCTAATCTGACATTGGAAGTGGAGGTTATCAGGGATAGTCAAAACAGGTTGGCAAGATTTCTAGCAGTGGATGGAGCTCAGAACAGGGACAGGCTAGTAGTGTTTAGAAGGCCGTTTGGTAGGGTAAGGGAACTATGGCGTCTAGATATGGGTCTCGGGCCGGTTGAAGATCGTTTTCGGCTGTTGGAGGAGGAAGAAGCCATGCAGGCTGCTGATGAGGAGGATCTCGAAAGCATGGGAAACTGGCTGGTGGCAGACATTGAGTCGCAGGGGATGGGAAGGCAAAGTGCTTGAAAATGTCGTCTGAAAGTTTGCTTCGACTTCTATTGCCTAATTTTATTTCTGTTTTTATGTTTTTATTAAGTTTATGTTATCTGTTTCATTGGGTGATTTGCATTGTTCTTGTTGGATTTATGTCCTGAAACCTTAAGTGTTCTAAGACTGGTGGAACTGTGGGCAGATGCCCTGTTTTATTTCCTAGTTTCGTGGTTGTTTAATAATATTCATGTTTTTGCCTAAATTATTGTTCGCAATCTTTAAATTTTTCAAGATTTGTTTTGAATTTATCATGTTTTTTATAAGATGTATGCCAAATTTAGATTGTCATTGGCAATCAAGATCTTGTAGTTTGGTAATTACTGTGTAGTCATGATATTCAAATGGCATAAGTTTTACATTTCATTACGTCTGATTGCTACTGATAACATGGTATCTGAGCTAGAATATACGATCTTTATCTTCTCCGATGTCGTTTCCGGCGATTAGACGTTATTTCCGACGAATGTTTTGCTCATTTTCTCTATCATCTCATCGTTTAGTAAGATCTTTCTCATTTTCTTGATCTTCTTTTAGCTTAAGATTTTGTTTTCTTAGCTGTTTCTTGATTTCTGTGAATTGTGAATGATATTTGAGGTTTTCTGATGATAATCTTGTTGAAGATATGTTGATTTACAATCTTCAACTTACGATCTTTTGATTTCTTTATCGATCATTCTTTTCTATGTTTCTAATCTCTCTAAATCAAATCTCTCTGAATCAAATCTCGCTAAATCTCTCTAAATCACTTCTAAACTCTAAACTCTGAATTTCTAAACTCTAAACTCTGAAATCACTTCTAAACTCTGATATCACTTCTAAACTCTGAATTATCTTGTTGAAGATATGTTGATTTACAATCTTCAACTTACGATCTTTTGATTTCTTTATCGATCATTCTTTTCTGTGTTTCTAATCTCTCTAAATCAAATCTCTCTGAATCAAATCTCGCTAAATCTCTCTAAATCACTTCTAAACTCTAAACTCTGAATTTCTAAACTCTAAACTCTGAAATCACTTCTAAACTCTGAAATCACTTCTAAACTCTGAAATCACTTCTAAACTCTGAATTTTTTCTGGAAAATCATGGCTACAACAATAGAACTCACACAAGATCCGTCTAGTGTCTATTTTCTACATCCTTCTGACAATACTGGTATGAAACTTGTTACTACACCTTTTAATGGAACTTGCTATGGAAACTGGAAACGATCCATGGTCATAGGACTTACAGCTAAGAACAAAATGTGTTTTATTGATGGAACACTATCTAAACCTGAGATCACAGCAGTTAACTACAAATCTTGGTCAAGATGTAATAGTATGATAACAGGCTGGATCATGTATCTCAACACGAAGAAAAGTTAGAGATTATCAAAATTATGGGTGTGTGTACTATAAGTGCATTTTATTATAATAAATAAGGGTGTGTGTAATATAAGTGTATTTTATTATATATATTTATTTATAAATAAATAAATATAATAAGAAGCAGATCGAATTGGCATTATCAGTTATTAGTAAAGAGTATTTATTCAACTTATTATCCAAATTATTCATGTGTGAAAAAAAAAATTGCATCGCAGTCTTCCAGAACCATGCATCTAATCTTAAAGGTTGGGATTAATTAAATTTTTTTTTTCGAAGATCATTTGGTTATATTTAAAACTTAATTGTAATGTTTTAAAATTTAAAATAAATTTGGAAAATTACTGTTGAGATTTTTAGATATAAAAAGAATTGTTTTGAAATTTTATTGTTTTTTTTATAAGATTTACGCCAATTTTCAATCGTCGGTTGTCATTTTTTTACTACTTACCTCAATTTTCAATCATTTTCAGACTACTTTACACATAAACTACCTCAAGCTTCGTTTGGTCCTATCTTCGAAAGTTTTGTTTGACACTTAACGCCAAAACTATTTTGTTATACTAATGTCATGTTTTGCTATTCAATTTTCATTAAACTACATCTATGGCATCGCAGTCTTGCAGAACCATGCATCTAATCTTAAAAGCTGGGATTAATTAAAAAAAAAATTCCGAAGATCATTTGGTCATATTTAAAACTTAATTGTAATATTTTAAAATTTTAAAGTAATTTGGAAAATTACTATTTAGATTTTTAAATATAAAAAGAATTGTTTTGAATTTTTTTGTTTTTTATAAGATTTATGTCTATTTTCAATCGTCAATTGTCATTTTTTTGGTATCTACCTCAATTTTCAATCATTTTCGACTACTTTACACAGAAACTACCTCAATCTTCGTTTAGTCCTATCTTGTTTTGTTTCACACTTAATGCCAAACCATTTCTGTTATACTAATGTCATATTTTGCCATTCGATTTTTATTGAATGGAGTTAAAAAGAACTGATCAACTTATACAAATTTTTTAATTAATGTGTAGTCGTGATTTTAAAAATGCATAAGTGGGTGTTCTATATTTTCGAAGTGTTGAGATACATGATCCAGCCCACTCGATACATGATCCAGCCCACTCTAATGATCCAAATCCAGCACAGCATACATCCACGTCAGCAAATCAACCTGCAAATTGTACATATTAGATTGGCTGTATTTATAATTAGTTAGTTACAATTTTATAGTCAGTTAGTCATTTTACAAAAGCTTAACTTTCATTCTCTGTAACAAACTTTTAGTTCATCAATGGAAGATCTAAGTTTTACATTTCATTACGTCTGATTGCTACTGATAACATGGTATCAGAGCTAGAATATACGATCTTTATCTTCTCCGATGTCGTTTCCGGCGATTAGACGTTATTTCCGACGAATGTTTTGCTCATTTTCTCTATCATCTCATCGTTTAGTAAGATCTTTCTCATTTTCTTGATCTTCTTTTAGCTTAAGATTTTGTTTTCTTAGCTGTTTCTTGATTTCTGTGAATTGTGAATGATATTTGAGGTTTTCTGATGATAATCTTGTTGAAGATATGTTGATTTACAATCTTCAACTTACGATCTTTTGATTTCTTTATCGATCATTCTTTTCTGTGTTTCTAATCTCTCTAAATCAAATCTCTCTGAATCAAATCTCGCTAAATCTCTCTAAATCACTTCTAAACTCTAAACTCTGAATTTCTAAACTCTAAACTCTGAAATCACTTCTAAACTCTGAAATCACTTCTAAACTCTGAATTATCTTGTTGAAGATATGTTGATTTACAATCTTCAACTTACGATCTTTTGATTTCTTTATCGATCATTCTTTTCTGTGTTTCTAATCTCTCTAAATCAAATCTCTCTGAATCAAATCTCGCTAAATCTCTCTAAATCACTTCTAAACTCTAAACTCTGAATTTCTAAACTCTAAACTCTGAAATCACTTCTAAACTCTGAAATCACTTCTAAACTCTGAAATCACTTCTAAACTCTGAATTTTTTAGAAAACAATTCTAAAAATAACTTCTAATAAATTTTGTAAAATTTTGAAAAGAATTTTAAATAAAAAAAGAACTGTTTTAATTTTTATTGTTTTTTATACAATTTCTTCCAATTTTCAATCGATACTTGTCATTTTTTAATCATTTCTTCACTATTTTACACAAGAACAACAATTATAGAGTTTTATAACTCTAATTTAGTAAAATTAGTGATGTTGAATGACTAAAATGACATACGAATACTTCTAATCATTCACATAGAAAAGACTACTCAAGGATTTCTCAATAGAGTAAACATATAACTTAACATTGCAACACAAAAAAATTGTCCACCAAGAGTAACATTGTACAATGAATCACCTAGTTTCAATGTCTAACACATTAAAGTTATAGTTTTGGTACATTGTAGAAAATCTCTTTGTAGACAATGTTCTTGGTAACATTGGTGGGTTCTCCATTATCAGAATCAATAAATAGACGCAATCCTTCTGGAGATGTTACTCTGCTAACAGCAACATAAGCCTGACCATGTGTAAAAACTGGTTTAGGTAAAAACAAACCAACTCTCTCCAAGGACTGTCCTTGAGATTTATTAATAGTCATGGAGTAGCAAATTTGCAAGGGCATCTGCTTCCTCAATAATTTGAATGGCAACTTGCTGTCACTGGGACATAATTCCATCCTAGGAATGAAGTGTCTGCTCCCAACAAATGTACCACAAATTACCTCACACTCAACACAATGTTTTAAGCATTTCGTTACCATCATTCTTGTGCCATTGCAGAGACCAAGTGTTTGGTTTAAATTTCTCATTAGCATTACAGCTACCCCAACTTTCAACTTGAGCTCATGAAGAGGCAGACCAGGAATATTGAATGAGTTGAGATATTCTGGTGGAAATGCAAAATTAAGATCAGTAGCTGTACCACCAAAATCTTCAGCTCGATCAACGCTGTAGTACGTAAAGATGTCTCCGGGAATAGTATCAACAATAATCGAATTTAGTTGACCAACAGTGTGATTGGTTGGTGTTAATATGGCTCTTTCACTAAGATATTTGGGGTTCTTATAATGGTCTTCAAATCCCGGATAAGTCCATTTAATCATATTCTCAACAGAATTCCTGGTTTCGACATCACAGAAATCAGCAGGAATCTCAATATAATCTTCAGCACCAGAAAATTCCCCAGCTGTTGGAGGACCAATTTTGCCATCACCTACTTTCAGGACCCATTCAGCAAATCTTCGTAAATTCTCACACTCCTCAGCATTAGATCCTTGATTCAGCCTCATATTTTTTTTGAGCAGAAAAATAACAGCCACATGCCATAGATGTGATCTAGTTATGGATGCAGCTACAATATCACCTCTATCTCCCAGAGTTATAACCGGCAAAATTTGGCGAAAATCACCACCAAGTAGAACAGTTATGCCTCCGAAAGTCATATTACCTCTCTCAGGACTGACAGATTTCAAAATGTCTCGAAGAGATCGATCAAGACATTCAAAAGCATACCTATGCTGCATAGGGGCCTCGTCCCATATGATAAGGCTAGTCTGCTTTATGAGCTCAGCTATATCAGAATTTGCTGCAATGGCACATGAAGAATCATCATCCAATACTAATGGGATTTTGAATCTTGAATGAGCGGTTCTACCTCCAGGCATTAGAGTTGCAGCAATTTCGAAGGACGCAACAGGTAGCACAATTTTACTTAAGGATCTTAATTTATATATTATGGTCTTCCAGATGTAAGTCTTACCACATCCACCACTCCCATAAACAAAAAATAAACCACCACTATTACTATGCACCGATTCCATAACAGCATGATAAACTTGTAGCTGTTCCTCATTGCAATTTTTGAACAGTTTGTCAAACTCCTCTCCCATCTCCACAGTATTATAATTCAATTCATCATTGATTAAGTTGTCTGCACCACTTGATAAAAATTCAGGGGGTGGCTGAGGCATCGTGCTAAACTGCTTCAAGGATTTACCAATAGAACGTAATAATTGATCAATTTCTGCACACAAAAATAAGAGAAAGAATGCACCAACAATTAGAAAATTTCAGGTCAATATAATTTTTAAACAGTTGTCAATATATAACAAATTTATTTTGATTTAATCAAATAGTTAAATAGGATTACATACTTAATATGCGATGTAAGTGTAAATAACACTCACCTGCTAGTGCATGAAATTGAAGCTGCCTTTCACTCAATTCATGTAAAGCATGAACAGTTTGCTTCCTCCTCCTATAGACAATATCATCAACCATTTCTTTCCAATGTTTGTCCCACAAATTTGGGAGATCACTTACTTGGCAATTAACCATTATATGTACAAACAGTTCTCTGATCTGGGGCAGGAAAACCACATTTTGAACATTCTTCTATAACTTGATGCCACTCATTATCATTATCTAATAATCCATACTGCTGGCAAGCTTCTTTAAAAGTATTGTAAACTACACCATCAACAGTTTTTAAAACATTAAATGAAGTAGGACCCCTCACCTTTGTTAGTAGAAGACGTAGATACCAAACTTCTCCGGCACCATGGTGAGTATAGAGCAGCCTTCCAATTTGATAGCCACGTTTGCGTGCAGTCCATATAGAATCAGTAGCATTCCATACATAATGCTGTGGTAGTTCATCATAAGTGTACTTATTGGCTATTTTGTCATCGTAGTTTAACTGAAAGAAGGCTTCAAGTTGGCTCCGTTTTAATCTCTCCCGATTAAGAACCTTAGGCAAGCTGTCATTATCCCTGAAAGTACAATTACGCTTTCCCGGCAAGTGGAACGATAGACGAAGTACAGAAATAGAACGGTGGTGAATATCAAAACCAAATATACGATGTGCTGCTTCTGCGCCACATATATATCTGCCGTCAAAATAAGCTTTGATTTCATCCACGGGAAGATCTTCTGTGGGTTCACCATCATTAGTCTTTTTTGAAATCTCCACTGTAGCACGATCATGACCTTTGAGACAGTACTTGAATAAATACTTGAGACTACATGCATGGCAACAAATTTCCACATTCATATGACATTGGTATTTTACCAAAAGATCTCGATTGTATGGCACAACATATTGATTGTCAAGCTCCGCTTTACCTTTGGTAACAGTGATTTTAGTATCCCTACGCTTATAAACCGGGAATCCAGATTGATCAAATGTAGTTTGAGCACAATACCTACAGTGAATCACATTATCAGTTTCATAAAAATATGATCTGAGAAGTATTGCAATCATTTAATCAAAAGTAGAACAAAAAATTAATCATGATTTGAAATTGTGCCCAGAAAAAAAAGTAAAAGCTTGATGAGATCGTTCTTCTTACTTCTTCGGGAAGTGTTTGGCACATTTTTTGTCCATCATGCATGGAGATTTAGGATTATTATACCCACAAGGTCCATGTATCATGAAGGCTTTAACAGCAGCATAACCAATTGGATCGGCAACCGGATCAGGAATCTCAGCTGAGACAAAACTGTCCACATTTGCATTCAGATTTTTCTTACTCTCTGCATCCAGCCATATCAACAAATGAACATGCGGCAGACCACGCTTTTGAAATTCAACAACATACATTACTGCATACATCATGAAATTGTACAAAATCAATATAAAAGCATAGAAACATTATATTATTCAATAAATTGTAAACTTCTGAAATAACTTACTTCCAGCACAAGTGCCAAAATATTTTTTTTTCTTTATATCCTCAATCAGCTGCTCAAGTTTCAGCTGGAAAACCCTTGCTATTATATCTGGAGAGTCCACAATATTGCAACCAGGAGTGCATTTCATCATTCCAAGTATCTCATCCCACATGGGATTAGTGGTCATAGTAAGGAAAATGTCCGGATGACCAATTTTCCGACAAATAGCAAGCGCATCCTGGAAATGTTGTTGCATGTACCGTTTCGAACATAAAAAACTTGCAGGGAGTATGAAACCTCTACCAATATTACTTGTATCATTTAGTCCGTTTCGCAAGCTCTTTTTCAGATTGTCATAAAGATCATGACGCAGTTCTGTTTGGTGTGTGCGAAACCACCAGAGACGTGCTTGCTCAATGGAGGAAAATGCATCAACTATATACTGTTGAAAAAGCCTCCCACCAAGCCTTGGAGTATTACCTGGAATTTAATAGAAAATCATGTGTTTTTAATCTATCACATTGGTACAATACAAAAGTCATGAAATTTCAACAATATGAAATTTCAACAGAATTACCTTCATCATAATGGACATGTAGTTTGTAGGAATAAAATTCCTTCTGCGTTATCCTCTTCCGCTTCTTCCCTTTATTCTGTTCATTTTGAACATAGGGGATATCATCGTGGTACCCATCCTCACCAGTTGGAAACAAAAGTGGATATTGTAATGCCATAAGCTTGGGATGAATATCCGATATACGGGTAAGACCCTTACTTTTACAATCAATAATTATATCTCTCTCGCCACAGGTGTTTTCCAAGTCGCCAACCATGATTGCTCCAACTTCATTAGATGGACCAATAAAATTCTCACGGCCAGTGACAGCACGACTAACTTTCATCACAATTTTAAGATCCTGGACAGGCTGCTCTTTGAACCGATCACGCGCCATACGGAAGTATTTTACCAATTCGTTTGATTCATCCAACATCTGCAGCAATCCTTGCACAGTCTCAGTATCAACTGTCTCACCATCTTCTACACTAACCCATGCCATTCGATTCTGAACTTCATTCTCAGTGTCATAAATGTACAACTGACAGAACTTGGGGGTCCCACCATCATAAGGAATTAGAGTGCCAAAGACATGGTGGTTCTGACCATTCAGCCGATAAATGTAAGGTGCACGACCATTGTTTATGGAATGGTCGACCTTGCCTCCCATAGAGGTGAAAGCAAACATAGAATTGTACAAACGAATCAACCGTTTGAACTTGTTGCCCCGCTGCGGATCATTGTAAATTTGCATCAAATAAGAAGGAGTTGGAGGTGTTTTGGGAAGGCGTATTTGACCTTTTGAACAACAGATTGAGAATTCAGGGCGGCCATGTTTTACATTTTTGTTCACTCTCTCCTCCTTCCACAAAATTGCATGACAATGGTTACACACTTCCGTTGGCGGACCCAAACTAACATAACCTAAAACAAAACCATGAAATTGGGAGTGTAAGTCAACAAATAGTTTGACAGCGCCAAAAATTTTCTATGTTATTCTGCGAAGAGAGTTAAACAAAACATTGTAATGATGACATCTGAACAGGAAATTTACCTTTACTGGTAACAATGCCTTCTTCAGGTAAAATGACATCTTCACCATCACTATCACTACCAAATTCTGACAATCCAAAAATAACACCAGTTAATGGCAACCAAGAAATCAGAGTCTACAGAATGAGATTGAATTAAAATCTAATTTGGAATTACCAGCATTTCCATAGTAATATGCATCTTTATAAACAGATAATGGACTTGAAGATTCACTTATAACAGGTTCATCGTCCTGCTCATCAAGAACCTCATCTACGAAAAGCTGAAAAATAGAGTCAGCAATTTTTGTTGGTGTAATCTGAGGCCTACTCTTTCTCGATATTTCCTCTGTGGTTAGACATTCAACTCCACTGCCTACTGTAAGAGATTCCGGAATCATAACAAATTCTGATAGCACTGGAATGAAAAAAAATGAAGCTATATAGAAATTAAAATTGTACAATTTTCTGATGCACTATTATGCCTTTGACTCCTGCTCTTTTTCTGCACTACATTAACAGTTGGGCTCAAAACTGTAGGAGACCCTGCAACCAAAAATTAGAAAATCTCATCATTCACCCTAATTATGTGTCATAAACGAAAGGATTTTACACAACTACCTATAGAATGTGGTTGATGATTAGATATATTAGTGAGCACACCCCTCTGAGCATTGGATGAAGCAGTAGGAGTATGATTCTGGTAATCCACTGCCTTAGCATTTACACGTCTTTTAGGCAAAGGGGTGCTTGCAAACCCAAACACCTCATCTGCATTGAATAAGGATAAATTGGAAGAGTTGGGTTAAAATGTGTAGAAGAAACTGCCACCAACAATTACAAAATCTTTTCATTCACCATAATGATGTGTCATAAGAGAAAGCATTTAAATACAACTACCTGTTGAATGTGGTTGATGATTAGATATATTACTGAGTACACCCCTTTGATTAATGGATGAAGCAGTAGGAGTAAAATTCTGGTAATCCACTACCTTAGCATTTACAACTCTTTTAGGCAAAGGGGTGTTTGCACCCCCAAAAAACTCACCTGCATTAAATAAGGATTTGATAGCTAAATTCTCTTTGTATACTCAGACCCCTTATTTAATGCATTCAAAAACCATATCATTCATACTTCATGAGGCAACAATATGATGAAAACTTACATTGGCTTGATCCATTCTCTATTTTAGACCTTGAAGCAGCTTGATTCTCTTTGTTCCCATCTTCTTTTCTCACCCTCCTTCTATCATGAATGCCTAAAAAAACAAATGACACCAAAAGTAAAATCCATAACCTACAACAAACAGTACATGAACATTGGCCCAAAAATATCAAAACACAAAACCCAAAAATATAACCATAAAAAACTATGGATGAAAACATAAAACCCATAACGTGTTTAATCAATCAATACAGATAGGTTCGAATGCATACCAAGATCAGATTGAAATGATGTGAAGTTATCCAATCTCAAATGGCTATAATTAACCTGAAAAGAAATCAAAAGAAAGGAATAAAATTAGGCATCATCGTATCCAGAGATTAGAGATTAAAAAAATTGGAGAAAGCAAATAAGAGATGAAAGAACCTCCTTCATCTTTCTCAGATTTGTTTTGAGTTTTTGAAATTCAAAATAATCCCCTATACATATCAAAGACCACTACTGCTATCTTGACAAACATACATGGAGACAAAGAGAAGTTTGAATTGTGTGGTTGGCAAAGAACCGTACAGAAATTAGTACCAAATTACCTTAATTCAAGCCTCTGGTTTGATCATTCTAGGAAAGTGACAAAATTGGAACATGCTAGCTCCCCTCTCAGCTGCTCCTGGTTTCCAGATATACTATTTCAAGCTTGAAATAAAACAGTTGCATTACATGGGTTGTGTCTCTTTCTGTTTTTGTTTTGTTTGGACTGTGCATGCCAGTTTGTCTGCAGAGAATTGAATAAATTTGTCTCCAGAGAATTGAATAAGGATTTGTCATTATTTGTAAATAATAGAATTTGCTTATTACTTGATGGCATGTGATTGTAATTTTGATACAACTTTAAGGGTAGGGGGTGTAAAAAACCATGAAATTTGGCAACAGGATTTATGATATAGGGGATTTGTAAATAATAGAATTTGCTTATTACTTGATGGCATGTGATTGTAATTTTGATACAACTTTAAGGGTAGGGGGTGTAAAAAACCATGAAATTTGGCAACAGGATTTATGATATAGGGGATTCTCTCTACAAATTTAAGAACTGTGATTACGTACTAGTTGTTTGTTTATGCTTGGAGGAACACCCGATAGCTACCAAATTGACCAACAATTTTTTACATGTTTGCCGGCTCATTATTTTGATATTCTTAGAATTAATAAATTTATTCCATACTACCCAACAGAATAGAAGACTCATGATCAAAGTAACGTTTTGGGACCTTAATCACATACTAATCCAGATTGATTCTGCCTTATAAGGTCCTTTTTTTGAAATAAGTAGGCTTATCTGTTCTCAATAAACCTCAGGGTGAACGAGAATCGAACCCAGGATCTAGGGCGACAAGAACCACTAGAGCTATCTCATCACCCTCCTTATAAGTTCCTTTAGTTTATACTTAAGTTGTAAATCAAATAATTGTTCATTTAGTTGGCCTGCTATTAATCCTTCCACGTTCTATGTATTCGGAATTAATGGAATTTGGTGAGAAAAAAATTAATAAATTAAAATTTCGAAAATAAAAATTTTGAAGTTCCAACTTCCACCATTTCGTTTTTACCAATTTCATAATGCAAGTCCATTCAAACTTATTACTCGTTTTGTTCACCGCTCACAAACCTAATCATTAGATATTGCATAGGATAGATGTATCATCTGTACTGAAACGGAGGTATGCATAACTCTTAGCATCTAAACATTCTGCAACACATAAGTACTACACAAAGTTGCATACAGTTCTTGTAACCAGAAGCGATCACACGCTTAGCAATGTATGAGACAGGATACAAATTCGTAACAAAACAGCAGGACATCGGAAACTAGGGGGACAGGACAGTAATTGTAACTTATTAGCTTACACGGTAACAAACAGTTCTTTTAGTTATTTCGGCACAACCCTGTCACATTTTCAGGCATGAAATTAGGATCAGTGTCAAGTTTCAATCCTGAATGTTTTTACTGATGAATGAGAGAATTAGCCCATTCACCTTGTCAGGAAATTGCTCAGAGATAAAATGGGAACCTTCCGGTATGTATTCAATTTCCAAGTTCGGGACAAACATTTTAACAGCTCCGCTCTTAATGTAGTTCTCCATTTCTGGAAATTTGAATACATAGTCCTTCTCACCAGTTATAAATAGAGCAGGGGCTTCAACTTTCAGATCTGGTGTATTGCTTGGCTGCTCTGTGTTTTCCTTAGGACGAAATTCCCTGTAATATGAGAATACCGGTTTACTGCTATAAGCCAATTACCCATGAAAACATACTTGGATCAAAAGAAAATCTGTAAGAAAATCAAAAGAAAATCTGTAACAGAATCAAAACCACATATCTGCAAGTGAAATATTTACGACTGTGATAAAGTTACCTAGTAATAGGAGAAATAATGTTTGATGAGCATGATATATTGACAGTTCTAAAAGCTTAAAATATTACTCCTTCCATCTCAGGACGATTTTACGTTTAGAGAGAATTTAGCATCTTTCAAATTATGTTGAACTTTTCCATTGAGGAAACTTTCAGTATGCATCCTCAAATCATCCTCATCTATTGTTTTGCTTCCGTTATCGCCATGTTAATTCTTACTGGTGTCGGGAATATTCTTTTCCACCGTAACAAAGATACAAGTGGAAGATAACTCCATAATTATGTAAGCAGTAGCTCATTCACTTCATATATTGGTCTGTGTGTATAAGTTACAAGAGACTAACATTTATGAGATGGAAGTAGGTGCAAATATCGCTTGCAGAAAACAAGAAAAGACATATTGCTGATAATACAAGTAACTGTTACTTGATATATACCTATAAGGAACTTGTAATGCAGTTTGGAATCCACATTTGTCATATGCCGCCCCATAGATTGCAAGATCTTCCTCTGTAAACCAAGAGGGTAGAGGACTAGATGGCTCCACTATATCCATGATCTCCTGGTTTTCGAGAGCAATTGGTATTTCGCTTCTGGCAAATAGGATGTAGATGTTTCGCAACACAGTTTTAGCATCAAAGCGCGCAAAGTCAGCTTCTGCTCTACCAGGTTCCTAAAATACAAATTTCCTAGGAATGTTAATACTTTCAACCACAAAAAATATGAGGTTTTTTGAAACATATGTGTTTAAAAAATTGCAAAAATGCGATACTTTTAAGAAGTTTACGGAAGTACGACTTTGCAATCAAAGGGAAACTCAAATGCAAGCAAATGCATTTGGTTACAGACCGTATTTTACAAATATTTTCAGGAGGTAGTAGAGCCGCGTTTAAAAAGTAGTGTTTTTGTCAATTTCCTAAAAATTAATGGCTTAATGCATATTCACACTTCTCACCTTTTCTTCAACAACCTCTCATATCCGTCACCATTACAAAGGTCCGACCAAATACCTATACGCGTATGCTCTACGAATCTACGATCTTTATTTACCACGCGCTATACTTTACAATTTCATAACAATTAAACTCTTTGTCAAATTGTAAAATAATTTTTGTAATTTAAAATTAGGAAATTTTTTCTTGTACTTATTTGGCCATCCGTAAATGACACCATTGATTTTTATTGCATTAAGAAAAGTTAAACATACTTTAAATCTCTGTATTAAAATTATTAAAGAGTATAAGGATGTTATAGACCTTCGTAAAAGGTGAGGGGCCTGACAGGTTATCGAAGAAAAGTAGGGAGGATAAACATACATTACATTACAGTTTCCAGAAAGCAGTCATCAAAAGTATAGGTTACCTGCCATCTTGTAATGTAGAAGCCTTCAGGCAGAAGTTTATGGTATTCAACGGGTCGTGGTGACATAAATGGAATACCCAGTGTTACGATCCCATGGATTCTACCTGGATGGCAAAGGGCAAACCGGTAAGCAACTATGCCTCCAACATCTTGACCAATAACAAAAACCTGCAACCAATGAAAGAAATTAAAAATGTTTTAAAAGGAAAGGAAGCTAACATAAGTACATAACCTATGTTACATTCACCATCTTACTCTTAAGCACCTGTTCTGATACATATGCAAGGGTATGGGCTTGTAAAACTTCAATCAAGTGTAAATTTTCGACAATTTTAAGGACTGGGTATTGAACGAGATACCAAATCCAATTCCATTGGGTTTTTGATTCATGGTTAAGGAGTCTGGTTAACGAGAATTAGAAATTCAATCTTAGGTGTTAGTGTTTGATAATCAATTTGGTTGTTTAGAATGAGAACCTCATTCTAACAAAGAAGACAAGGGGAGGGCAGGAAGTTAATATTTCTATGCTTGAGCTTTTAACAGATTTCAACGAACTGAGGTGCACTACTTAGTTTGGAAGAACTAAGTAAAATACTCTGACCATGATTATGTAAACACAGTCAAAGCTCAATGGTACAACAGAAGTACACACAAGTGACAACTTAACATAATCTATAATCACTAAGCAGCAGCGATAATTACCGGAAATTACAATATCAATTGTAATAATCAAATCATCATACCTTCAAGAAAAGCAGTTCTCATTTGAACATGACCTTATATTGTGTTATAAATATAAGATTTGAGGAAAATAAACCAAACCTTAGAAATATCAAGAGCATCAAGAATAGCAGCCATATCAGAAACAAGGTCAGCAAAGGTAGCCTTCTCGGGTTCAGATGGCGTGTCGGACAACCCGTACCCGCGATAATCGGGTGCAATAGCTCTGTAACCAGCATTAGCAACAGCAATCATTTGAAAACGCCAAGTGTACCATAGCTCTGGAAAGCCATGCAGAAACAAGATAGTTGGTGACCCCGATGATGACCCGATATCAGCTACATGATGTTTAAGCCCGTTAACTTCAATGTACTTGTGCTCAATCTTCTCCATTTTTTTGTCACACCAGACACCAAGAAACAAGAAGATATTATACTACAGCTACTACTGCATTTGGCTGAGACTTGTGAGTGTACATTAGTAGTTGAGGTGGGGCCTTCGTTAATTTTTAGCAGTATGCATGAGGCACATTTGTTAGCCGGCTCATTATTTTGTTTTTGATGTGTGTAGTTTACTATGAGCAACGAATCTCAATAAAAGTTTAAATAGATCAATTCTCAGACTCATTATAATTTAGTAAATTTTTAGACCCAACCTTGGGCCTGGTAGTCTTTTTAATTGGGCTTATTTATAAATGAACCCACCCATGATAGAAATGTCAAATGTTGGTACACTCTTTCTGTTTCTAGAAAGCTCTGTTTCTTTTATTTTTACAGACTAGTGGCACTAATTTTCGACATATTTCTGGAAGAAACCAGAGGAGCCTGGTGCTGAAACAAACAAACAGACCCTGCCTATAAATACCTCCCAACCCCGTTTCGTCAAAGGCATCATTCAAGTATTAAAAGCATATAAGCAAGCGATCGTTAACAGAAATCAAGTTCTTCGTAGTCGATATTAAAAATTACAAATTAAGCCAATGTCGATCATTCCAAGCTTTTTTGGCGGCCAAAGAAGCAACGTTTTCGACCCATTCTCTCTCGACGTCTGGGATCCTTTCCAGGACTTGCCACTTGTCAGTGGAAACTCCTCCCAGTTGGGAAAAGAGACTGCTGCATTCGCCAACACGCGCATTGACTGGAAGGAGACTCCGGAGGCTCACGTGTTCAAGGCCGATCTTCCAGGCCTAAAGAAAGAAGAGGTCAAGGTGGAGGTTGAAGAAGGGAAGGTTCTTCAGATAAGCGGGGAGCGGAAAACTGAGAAGGAAAAGAAGAATGATAAGTGGCACCGGATGGAGCGCAGCAGTGGGAAGTTTCTGAGGAGGTTCAGGTTACCAGAAAATGCAAAGGTGGATGAGGTAAAAGCTGGCATGGAGAATGGGGTGTTAACTGTTACGGTTCCCAAGGTGGAGATCAAGAAGCCTGGGGTCAAATCCATTGATATCTCTGGTTAAAGTATATTGAATTGTGTGTTTGTTCAGACAATGAGAAATAAGACTTGGTATTGGAGTCCTGCTATTGAAAAATGTTGTGTTGTACAGTGTGCCGCCAATGTATGTTAATTGATAATGAATCTTGATCTTTTTCTCAGATTGCACTGCATTAATCAATCTCCTGCTCAGTGGCGGAGCCAGCTCTCGGAATGAGGGGGGCAAAAATGGTTAGTGTGGAATTTTTATCCCGCGCGAAGTGCGGATTTTTTTTTCCACTAAATCAAAAGGACATTTTATCGAACACTTGGGGAGCGCGGAGATCATCAATATCACTAATTAACAATTCTAACATATATATTCAGATTATATACTTAAACAAAGACACAAGACAATTGAATAATGAGCAACAATATCATAAATTATCTAAGAACACAAAATAATTAATTCAATAGGGAAGAAACTCTTAATATCTAAAGGTTAAAGACTAAACTCTTAATATCTAAAATATTTCAGCATAGGCACATGTTTGGAAAAATGGGCTGGGCTTTAAAAAAAAAAAAATTATTGAAGAGCCCAATTCCAGGGAGGGCTGCAGCATACTCTGGCCTGGTACTGCCTCCGCCACTGCTCCTGCTAGTCTTATCAAGTTAACGTTCAACGCTAGGGTTGAGCATTCGGTCGGTTCGATCATCGAACTGAACCGAAATAACCGAAAATCGAATAAGAACTTTTTATGGGAATCGGACCGAATCGAAATATGCACATGGACCGAACCGGAACCGAACCGAAATATTTCATTTATTTCGGTTCGGTCCAATCAGGACCAAAATTTAAAAACTCTTGCACTTTGTCTTTAAGGTGTTATAATAGTCACTTCAGTGCTTCATGTTCAGGCAACTTGCTTTATATACAAATATATAAAGTAAGAAAGGGATTCATGTGCCTGAGGATGACCTCAGGCAGAACCCTGAGGTTAAAAACTTTTCAATACAATTTTAAGGATATTTAAGTAAATTTACTGATAAAAAAATTGATATTACAAAAATGTCCCTGCGGGGCCATTTAATCTATAGGCTATTTGTCTTATAACCTCAGGAGAACTACCTACCTGAGGACATCCTCAGGCCCATTTTTCTCAAGTAAGAAAACTAATCAAGAATAGCCAGTAAATCACTAACAATCCCTAACAGAACATGGGTAACAAACAAACTCTTCACCTTCCACAAATCATATGCATAGAACCACGTCAGGGACAGTTTATATCGCCTAATGTTACTGAAGCATATCATATAGTATTAGTTACTCGTACACATATCATATATTAGTCACGTGTATGGGTTATTACTGGGTAAAATAAATATTATATATATAATATATAAATGTAAATATATGTTTTAATATTTCGGTTTATTCGGTCCAGAACCGAATTTTTTTGAAAAGAACCGGACCAAACCGAAATATATTTCGGTCCAGAATCGAAAACCGAAATAACCGAAATTTCAAAATATTTAGAACCGAACCGAACCGAAATAACAAATTTCGGTTCGGTTTTTCGGGTTCGGATCGGTTTTGCTCAGCCCTATTCAACACCATATTTACCCATAATTTCAGCACGAACTACTTATTGCATCAGCAACACTGAGAAGGCAAAAAGCACATGTCGTCTTAATATATGCAATATAACATTGCATATGCTTTGTAAAAAAAAAAAAAGATAAGATGCGAGACTATCTATACTAATATATAATAAACAAATTAGCAGATAATTGGTAGTTTGGTTGTTTGGTTCAACCAATTGTTAAAAAACTAGTGACGGTTAGATATTTAGTAAATAGATAATAACCGTTAAATCTAATAATAAGAAATATTTTATATATTTTTTTTTGAAATGAGGAATATTCTATGAGGTGATGAACTTCATGAAACGAAAAACTCAAGGAAAAACGGGATGGTTGGCTATGAAATTGGATATGAGTAAGGCCTACGACAGGGTAGAGTGGGTATTAATTTATCATTAGATTTCAAAAAAATATATACTCATATCCCTGGGAGACTAATCACTGATAACATAATGGTGTCCTATGAGGTGATGCACTTCATGAAACGAAAAACTCAAGGAAAAACGGGATGGTTGGCTATGAAATTGGATATGAGTAAGGCCTACGACAGGGTAGAGTGGGTGTTTTTGAGTAAGATGTTGAAGCAAATGGGGTTTGAAGATCAAGGTATTCGTCTGTTAATGAATTGTGTTCGATCAGCTAATTACCAGATTTGCCACGCAGGGAAGAGTTTTGGGCATATCGTTCCTAAACGTGGGCTTCGTCAAGGTGACCCACTATCATCTTATCTTTTTTTGATTTGTATGGAGGGACTATCTGTTCTGATTAGAGAGTACGAAAGTAGAAAAATGGTAAATGGTATACTGGTGGCTAGAAGTGCTCCTCGGTTAACTCACATGTTCTTCGCAGATGACACTTATATCTACTGTAAGGCTAAGGAGAATGAGGTGGAAAACGTGATTGATATGCTGCATATTTTTGAAAGGGCATCAGGTCAAAAGATCAACATTAATAAATCGTCCGTATTTTTTAGCCGAAATACAGACTGTGGAATCAATGAGGTGATCTGCTCTATGTTGCAGTTCAAAGAAGCAGACGATAACACAACTTATTTGGGTTTACCGAACATGATTAGTAGAAACAAATCAGTGGTACTTGGTTTTTTGAAGGATCGAATGCAGGAGAGAGTTCAAGGTTGGGAGAAGAAGTGTTTGTCTAGAGGAGGGAAAGAAATAATGTTAAAGACTGTAGCACAAGCCCTTCCTAATTACGCCATGAGTATGTTTCTTATTCCACAAAGTTTGTGTAATGATATGGAGAGAATTATGAATAAGTTCTGGTGGAAAGGATCTAATGATAGCAAAGGTATTCACTGGATGCAATGGGATCGTATGTGTACTAAAAAATCTAATTGTGGTGTAGGGTTAAGAAAGCTTCAGGATTTCAATGTCGCCCTTCTTTGTAAACAAGCTTGGAGATTGACTATTTTTATAGATAGCTTAGTTGCAAGAGTATACAAGGCTAGATATTATCCTGAGGGATCTTTTTTATGTGCAAGCATAGGAAGCAATCCAAGCTACATTTGGAGGTCTATTATGGAAGCTCAGGTCCTCCTAAAATAGGGTGCTGTCCGTCGAGTAGGAGCAGGTAACACTATTAATATAATGCAGGACCCTTGGTTACCTAGTAGTGATCCTTATGTTCATACGATTCATGAAGCTATAAGGAATAAGACAGTTGATGCTCTGATGGTTCCAAAAGAATGTGAATGGGACATCGATTTGATTAGAGATATTTTCTCGGATAGGGATGCACAGCTGATATTATCAATCCCTCTGCAATCCTCATATACGGATAGTTGGTTTTGGAAATGGGAAGTGCTCGGTCATTATTCAGTTAAATCAGCATATGCAGCATTCCAAGAGCTCAAGTATAACTGTAATCCAGATACAATTTTTCCATGGAAAAGGGTTTGGAACATGAAAGTGCCGTTGAAAGTGAAGCATTTCATTTGGAGAGCAATTAGAAATATTCTGCCAACGAAAGATCAGTTGATATCAAGAAGGGTATTAGTCATTGACAAATGTCCTGTTTGTAATGAGGAGATTGAAACAGTTTATCACTCGTTGGTATCATGTCATTTTGCTAAGCAATGTTAGCGTTACTCGAAGATCAGGCTCAGTGAGGATAATCAGTGTAGCTTCAGTAATTGGATGTCCACAACAATTCAGAAGTGCAGTAGCAGAGAGTTACAGGAAGTGGTCATGATCTGTTGGTCACTTTGGCATAACAGAAATGAGATAGTGTGGAAGCAGCGTGGAGGTGAATACTTGGATGTTTGTAGGTCGGCAAAAGCTCATCTTAATCAATGGAAGAATGCTCAGGATAAGTCGTTTGATAATTCTCTTGGTTTTATGAATCAAGAGGATGGCAAAGAGCGTTGGGAATAACCACCGGTAGGCACGATTAAGATCAACGTTGATGCTGCAATTTTCGAGTCTTCTAATACATACTTTTGGGCCATGGTTTCTCGGGATCAGAAGGGTGACTTAGTAACTGCTAGTACGAGTTGCAGGTGGGGCATCATAGCTCCTGAATTAATAGAAGTTCTTGGCATCAAAGAGGCGTTGAGTTGGATTAAGGACCATAGTACGTTACCAGCCATAGTCGAAACCGATTGCTTATCAGCTGTTCAAGCAATCCGCTGCTCTTCTGTCCAGTTTTCGTACCTAGGAAGAGTGATAGATGAGTGTAAGGTGTTGGTTAGTGAGTTTAAAAATCGTCTAGTGGCGTTGAATTTTGTTAAACGATCTGCGAACAAAGTGGCTCATTTCCTTGCGAGACACAATAGTTCAATGGCTGATCGTATATGGAGTGGGGAATATGATTACCCAGAACTCTATCATGTACTGAATAACGATTAATCCTCTTAATGAAAATCATTTCCTTTTGGCAAATTAAAAATAAAAAAATTCCCATTAATTTTTGACCAATTCTTATCCAATGCAATGCATCGATCAATCGATAAAAATTCGATTTCAGCCTTTTACAATAAAACCTCGTTAAATTAATACTCGGTAAATTAATAACTTTTTTAAATTAATAATTTTCTCCAGTCCCAACTTGGATCAATTCAAAAAATGATCACTTTCAATAAGATAATAAGATAATAATTTTTTGAAAAATCCTATATAAATATATGGTCCCAATAATATTATAAATTAATAAATTCTTTATACCATAAGTGAGCATACGCAACCCTTTTCACAAAGCGTTGCATAGAAAGCGTTTCGTTAGATAGCAATTTTGGGTCTTTTGCAACTGAGCTGAACTATTGTTGCGTTAGATATAATTTAGCGTTGCGTATTAGCTACAGTGTTTCACATTACGCAACACTAACTGCTGGCGTTGCGTTAGATATTTTTTTATTTTAATAAATGGTGACGTGACATTTGCTGATGTGGCAGAAGCGTTGCATTAGATACCCGTAGTGTTGCATTTGCTGTTTGAAGTGTTGCATTAGATATTTATTTTATTTTATTAACTAGTCTTGTCCCGAATGATGAATCTATTTTTTTAAATTATTTTTTTGACGTTCCAATCGCACGGGTGTCAAGATATAACGTTTTTAGTGATGTGGTAATTTTTTAAAAAATTTCCTACATGTATTTGGTTTGGTTTTATAACGGTCAAACCGGTCAAAGTGGACCTTCCTTTTAACTAGTCTTGTCCCGAATGATGAATCTATTTTTTAAAATTATTTTTTCGACGTTCCAATCGCACGGGTGTCAAGATATAACGATTTTAGTGATGTGGTAATTTTGCAAAAAATTTCCTACATGTATTTGGTTTGGTCTTATAACGGTCAAACCGGTCAAAGTGGACATTCCTTTTAACTAGTCTTGTCCCGAATGATGAATCTATTTTTTAAATTATTTTTTCGACTTTCCAATCGCACGGGTGTGAAGATATAACGATTTTAGTGATGTGGTAATTTTTCAAAAAATTTCCTACATGTATTTGGTTTGGTTTTATAACGGTCAAACCGGTCAAAGTGGACCTTCCTTTTAACTAGTCTTGTCCCGAATGATGAATCTATTTTTTAAAATTATTTTTTCGACTTTCCAATCGCACGGGTATGAAGATATAACGATTTTAGTTATCAAAATTTAAATTAAACATTTTTTCTATTTTTATTTAATTTTTGATTTTTTCCTATTTTTATTTAGTTATCAAAATTTAAATTAAACATTTTAAAAATCAAAATAAGATTAAATAATCACATCACTGTCACTCGGTCACTCACGTTGCTCGATGAAAATTTTGGGCGGAAGACTTCCCCCTTCTCAAAATAATTCACGCTACTTTCCCCCCAAAACACACTACTTACTCCCAAAATCCCAACGCTCATCTCATTCTCTCTACCCCCTCTTGATATAAACACACCCCCTCTCTCTCTCTCTAGACAAACACTCTGCTCCCATTGCAAACTACAAACTCTGAATACAAACTATATACTCCGATAAGAAGTTCTAATTGGTAATAAAAAAACTCATTTATTATATTTGATTTTCTAGTACTCTTCACTTACTTGTATTTCTTTATCTGATTTTGCAAGTGATTAAATTTTGGGCTTTCATTGTAGGGCTCAAACTAATTTTGATTTCAATTTAGGGTTTTGTACTTTATTGATTTGGGATTCAAATTAGGGATTTGTATCTGAATGTTTATTTTTTGGTTATTATTAAAAACTGATGTACTTATTCCCTCCTGAAGGTCACAATTAACAGCAATCCGTGGATTAAAGGATGCGAAGGAGCTTTGCTCACGTTTGGTTGTAGTTTCAGCAGAAGCTTCAAGCAAATTAGCTGGTTAGTTATTTCATGATACTTATATCTTCATTACTTTGAGTGCTAATATACTAGTTTGATCACAGCCAGGTCTCCTTACTATGGGCAATGCATTTATTTTTATATAAATACTCTGTAATACTGATTGTACAGTTTTTTTTGTTGTCTTCTACTTAAATGTTCCTCAATGTATATTTTATAAATAAATTCTGTCTTACCCGACTCCAATGTTATGGTTTGGAACAATGTTTGTGGCTTAGCATTAATGGGTAATTAAATAGTAGGTCTGTTGTTGATTCTATGTAGCTTGATTGCACAACACTTTGTGTTGATAAAGTTTGTGTTTTTCTTGTGATAATTTGTTTATGTTGATAAGAAAACATCATTGTCATCATAAGAACCAATTTATGAATAGTTTATATCTGAGAAGTTGAATACATTGGAATTGACTTCTTTTGCGCAGGAAGGCATAATGCAAACACACGATGAAGAGACTCGCAAGTTTTTCAAACACTAGTCTGTAAAATGTGTGTTGTCGCCACGCTATGCAACCAATAAGCTTAGCATTTTCAAGCAACAGGTGTGCCTTATACTATGCTTCGGTCCTTATTCTTTTGGTATTCAAATATCTTGCATTAGGAACTGGACAGGAAGATTCTATTTGCAAGACTTGGATCAGATTGATAACAAGGCCAACTTGAAATGATCCTTGACTACTTGACATAGTTTTTTCTCTGTTTGATAATTCAGTTGTGATAGAATGATTTTCTACATTAACACAGTTTATTTTAATTATTTATTCAAAATATACAATTTGTCATAACATAATTATAAATTTGCAGGAATTTCATGTTGTAGCTTGTAAACCCAATTGACTAGAAAAGATTGCAGTGGTAGTAAAACCAAGCCATTTGCATATTAGAATTTGTAATGACTTTTTCCACGACAGTGTGATAAATTAGATATGGAGATATTGATCAGGTAGCTCTAAGGAACACCATCATATAAGATTGCTTGTTGTATACCCCTTTACACTGAAGTCATGAACTCATGATCAAGATGTTCTTTATTTATGCAATCAATATTAATGCAGATGAACGTATTGGTTTCTTCGAATTAGTAACGAGTCCATTTTATCAATAGAAGTTCTAGAACCATTACTGTGATCAAGCCATTTGTGTGTTTTCCATGTAACTTTAAAGAATCAAGAGACCCATTTAAATTTGTTTTAAAGAATCACAAGCTCTGTATTAGAATATACCATCAAGTTAGATTGCTATGTAGCTCCGGACAGCAAGTTGATCTTTTTTTCAATTTGTTTGTTATGCTAAAAAGTCTATATATATTACAGGATGCTCTGTTATACAGTCTTCTAAATGGCAAGGTTTTTACGGAATGGACAAGTCCTGCATTACTAAAAGCATACCAGTGGCAAGTAAGTAGATGTGCTATGTTTCTTTTTCTTTTCAAAATCATGGGTTATTTCCCTAGGTACCTTGTACTCTTTTATCTTTGCATGATCTATGTATCCATCTATAGCCAAATAGGCATACTAGTATCATTATACACTCTTTGAGTAAGGTTACTGCAGAAGATGGAATTGATGAACAGGTGCTACGAATCCTTCAATTTTTTTCGCATTGTACAATAGAATGAAAATGCAACTTTATAATCTAAAAATCTTTGTTCTTACTTCTGTATTCCAGTTACTAAAGGTATTGCAGAAAGAATTAGATATAGTTGAGAAAGAGAATAATGAGTTTATCCAGGACTTCTCTGAAGTGAGTACCATAGTATTCTTTAATAATTTCTTTTACCATGCTATATATTTATCAATTTTTTTTAACTTGTTTTGTGTTTATCGATAAAATTATTCAGGAAGACAATTATGATTAGTGGATGGAAGTTGAGCTTCGCTTATGTTCTTAATTTCTGTATGTCATATGTTCTTAATGTTCTTAATGCAAGTACTTATGTCCTGAATTATATCGATAAAAGAGATATTTTCTATAATGTGAATTAGGATTATAGTTTATGAATTAGGTAATCTTTTTTTTTTTGAAACAATGAATTAGGTAATCTTAGTACCACAAAATGTAAATAATTTATGTGTTTGTTTTACCAAGTGTCTTGTATTTAATCCTAAATATTTATGTTATACTGTTTGAGAGATGAATTAAATATTTATGTTGAGTTAAATCTTTATAGACAACAACTACAACATGCACGTGCAACTCTCAATTTTAATTATCCGTTGAAGAAACTGGTATATGTGCGTGTGGGGTTTGATTAATATTTAAAAGTTTAAAACTGACATGAATGTATACTGTGTACGGATAGTCTGTATACAGTATATATATGTGTAAGTGTGTATATGTGTTTCTGTATGGAATGAAAAAATAGTGATGTTCATAATTAAGCAGAAACAAAAATAGTCACGACTCTGCTAAGAGCTGTGTAGACCAGCATAGAGTTGTGTTTTCAGTCCTCATCGACTGTATTGATATCATATCTAACTACACTGGATTTGCTTGGTTTACACCTAAGATATGACACAGCAGTAGACTCTGCTACATGATATTAGGTACAAAATGTTGGAGTTTTATATATAGTTCATTCTGTTAACTAGATGTTGAAATTAAAAGTTAAGTAATGACAGTTATTCTTGCTAATACAGGTAAACATTAACTAACAGCTCTATGTTACAGTTATTCTTTCTAAGTGATCATAACTGTACATTCAACTTGAAATTGCAGATAGGGAGCTGGATGTAATTGAGATGGTTGTTTATGGTGATGTGATTCGCCCTGGGAATGAATGTCGTTGCAAATCTGTTGCTGAAATGCGGCAAAATGAAGTGAAAAGACCTCACAGCTGCTTTCAAGTTTTGTCTTTGTATTAGTTGTTTACACTCAAAATGAATGTCGTTGGTTTGATTTGGATAGGATGTTTTTATGTATAAACAAAGCAATCATTTCATTTTTTTTTATAAAAAACCGTTGCATTTGACTTATTTAATGTTACACTATTATAGTTTTAATGTTGCAATAAAAAAGAATGATGTTGCATTTGAAAAGAATGGTGTTGCTTAAAAAAAAAAATTTAGTGTTGCATTAGACTGAAATAGCGTTGCGTTAGATAGTGGACCTCACTGCTGACGTGGCATCTTGGTGGGCCCCACTACTGACGTGGCATGCCCCCAATTTGTGATGTGTCATTTGTGGGTCCCACTAATGACACGTTAGCATGCTGACGTGGCACCAGCTTCCATGTCAGCATGATGACGTGGCACATTGCTTACATGTCAGCATGCTGACATGGCTGAAATATCTTATGCAACCCCTTGTAGCATTGCGTTTGCATGCTTTTAGCGTTGCATAAGGCCTCTAACGTAACGCTTTCGTGGTGTTGCAATAGCTTGGCAAAGCGTTGCATTAGGGGTCTTACGCAACGCCAGTATTGGCAACGCCACTCTAGCGTTGCGTAAGACCTAACGCAACGCTTTTCAGGTCTTTTGCAACGCTTTTCGGGGGTTGCATTAGCGCGTTTATGGCGTAGTGATAATCATAAAAATATATATATTATTCTTTTGTAAAATATGATTCTAAAGTTCTTAAAATTTGAATCTATATGAAACTCTCCTTAACCCTCTTTGTTGCATCAAAAAATTCGAATGTGGTGTTTTCGTAAAACATTAAAAAGTTATTAATCAATGTTTTTGATGTCTTAAGTGCTCAAAAGATTCCAAAAATGTTGTTTTATCTTTGATATCATCTAAATATACATGAATCTTTACTTTAAATTTTGCTAATACTCATTGAATTTGTAAAACAATGTATATTTTAATTAATTGAATTAAGTATAAAACATAAATTGTACAATTCAATCTATATAAATGTATATAATTGAAAATTCATTTTCTTTGATGTAAAAAATCCCTGTAAATTAATAATTATTAATTTATGGATTAATTAATACCTCTCTAAATTAAAAGAATTTCCGATCCCAATTATAATAATTTGTAGAGGTTTTACTGTATATCTATGCAGTGGCGGAACTAGAAAATGAATCAAGATGAGACGACATTTGCATTTAATAAATTTTGTTTTTTCCGCTTTTGCTTTCACAAAATTAATAAATAAAAATGTTTTTATAATAAATTAATTATATACGTATAGAAGTAGTTTAGATTTTCTAGTCATATAACTTGTCTTGTAATTATTTATAATAAAATATATCATTTAAAAAGGAGAAGAAAAAAGAATAAATTTATAATTTCAAGTTAATAAAATGCAAATTTCACTACATGGAATCTGTATTTTGCATTTTGTAATTTAAGAAAAATGAGAACGAGTGAGTAACCATGAAATAGAAATTAATTTTGTAGTTTAAAAGATGCATCATACTACCCACAAAGAGTAATGGCCATAATAGGGATGGCAATCGGGTCGGTCGAAACGGATTTTGATGAATCCAAAACATAAATAGTCGATATGTATCCTTAAATAGTCGATATGTATCCTTAAACTCGTTATTTCTCACTGCATGGATGACACTATATTGAAAACCCACCTTATACAGTAAAATCTCGATAAATTAATATTTGATAAATTAATAATTTTTCTAAATTAATAATTTTTTCTGATTTTAGCTTAGGTCAATTCAAAAAATGATCAATTTTGATGAGATAATAAAATAATAATTTTTTATAAAATCCTATATAAATATATGGTCCCAATAATATTATAAATTAAAAATTCCTTTATAATCATACTAATATATGTATTACCCATTTGTAAACTATTTTTCTAGGATTTTTAAAATTTGAATCTATATGAAACTCATCCTTAACCCGTTTTGTTGCATCCAAAAGTTCGAATGTGATGTTTTCATAAAAAATTAAAAAGTTATTAACCAATGTTTTTGATATCTTGAGTGATTCTTTACGTGCAAAATGTTCCAAAAACGTTGTTTTATATTTGATATCATCTAAATATACATGCATTTTTACTTTGAATCTCACGAATATTCATTAAATTCGTAAAATAATATATATTGAATTAATTGAATTAGTATGAAACATAGATTGTGCAATTCATATGATTGGAAATTAATTTTCTTTGACGTCAAAAATTCTCTATAAATTAATAATTATTAATTTATCGATTAATTAATACCTCTCTAAATTAATTTATAGAAGTTTTATGAATATAGTTCAAGGAAGAACCATCATAATATATATATATATATATATATATATATATATATATATATATATATATAGGCCAGTGTTCCATGGAGAACCATCTTACGTGGAGAACCGTGGAGAACCACTTAAAATGCATTAAAATTGCTTTATATATAAGGGCCCCGCAGGGGCATCTTCACAAAAAAGTCTTATAATTCTATCCTCTATCTATTTATAAAAAAAAAACTACAAAAAAAAAATTTAATTTTTTTTTCAAAAAATGATGACGTGGCAACATTTTTTAAAAATTTTTTAATTTTTTTTTTAAAATTTTCTTTTTTTGATGAGTGGATAGAGGGTAGAATTATAAGACTTTTATGTGAAGGGGCCCCGCTAGGGGCCTTATATATAGGGCAATTTTAATGTATTTTAAGTGGTTCTCCACGGTTCTCCACGTAAGATGGTTCTCCATAGAGTGTTACTCATATATATATGGTCTTGTTCTAATAGAAATTAACTTAGAATAGAAACTAGAAACTAAACATAAATTAAATATTTCAAGCTAATCTAATGACCAAACTAGGGGTAACCCAATACAAAAAACTTATAAAATTATTGGCTCTATGCAACAAAAAAATTAAAAAAAAAAATACTGTTCACGTGATGACGTGGCAGTGACGTCAGCACGTGAACAGTAATTTTTTTTATTTTTTGTTGAATAGAGCCAAGAATTTTATAAGTTTTTTGTGAAGGTGCCCCTAGCGGGGCCACTAAAATAAATGAAATATAATTTATTTAGTGTAGGTTTCTAGTTTCTATTCTAAGGTTGGTTTCTATTTGAACGCTAGCCTATATATATATATAGGCAATTCTTCTAAAGAGTACTTCCTTAGATGGAGAATTGGAGAGAATTGCTCTCCACCACACATTTCATGTGCAAGTTGCATTATAATATTACTACTTGTATGATTTGTTTTAATACTTGTATTACTTGTTTTATGACTTGTAAAAATCATAAAAAATTAAATTTAAGTATAATTCAAATTCCGCGAATGAACCTTTTAAAAGAGAAAAATCAGATTCCTGAGGAAGAAACTTCTGATAATTTAGAAATCGAGTTTTCAGAATCAGAAAAAGGCTTTCAAGCCAGTTTTCTAGTAAAACACGATTTAATTTCTAAAAACAGGAACACAAAGCTTGATTTAAAGAAAGAAACTATTTTTAACATTCCTTGGTTGGATCGATTAAAAAGAAAAAACAATACTCTATCTTTTATTACGTATCTACGAAAGAAATGCATGTAGATATAAATGATACCACAGGAAAAGTATATTTGCCTTTAATCACTAAAGAAGAGATTAATAGACAATTACAGAAAATAGATTCAAAGACTAGATCAACAATCTCTATGGTTCATTTAGGAGCTGTTAAGATTTTGATAAAATCTGAATTCCCTGAAGGTATAGATTCTCCAATAAAAATGGCTTTGCTGGATAATCGAATTATACCAAGAAATGACAGTATTCTAGGTGTTGCTAGAGGTAATTTAGCATACCAAAAATTCATGTTTACAGTATATCCCAAATACGCAGTTAGTTTGGATACTGAAAGATTTGATCAAATTTTATCTTTTATTCATGATTTTGAAAGAAAAGATTAGATGCAAAAAGGTGATAAAGTATTTAGCATTACTTATCTAGTTGCTTATGCTTTAACCAATAGTCATCACAGTATTGACTATAAGAAGAAGGAATATATCGAATTAGACGATGTATTCTCGGAAGTAGGTTCAGTAGAAGATAAACAATTTGCAGAATTGACTCCTACAGACCATACTTGGGCAATTGATATTGCTAGAAATAAACCTTCTTTACAGGATAGACCTAGAAGAAGCTTTAGAGCTAGAGGAAATTTAGCTATTAGAGAACCCTTAACAGAAGGAAATGATATGCTCCTTAAAAGCATGTCCCAAAGAATAGATGATTTATCAGACAAATTTGCTAGTATCATTTAAAATGAGTCTTAAAGAGTTAATCGAGGACTTCAATAACAATATTAAGCCTCAGCTAACAGAAATTTTAGCTTTGCTTAAGAAAAATGCAGACAATGATGTCAAAGGTAATATTGAAGCTGCAACAGCAAAGATAATCACAGAACTGAAGACAACAATTCAGGATTATCAAAACGATAAAGCAATTGGTAAACAACCAAAAGCTTCAGAAGAAAATCGGCTTGTTCTCACTCCGGAACAAGGTAACAAAGATAAAGGTAAAAGCCGTTATCGATATAGTTATCCTAACCATGATGTAGGAAACGAAGAACTCGGAACAGGTAAAAATCCGAACAATATGATTTGGCCATTTGGTTCTCTTTCTAATAAGAAAATATGAACTATATGCAAGACATAGAGAAGTTCTTTTGGGAAGTTCTTGAATCAGAAATTCAAGATGATCATCAAGAAGAACAATTTTTTAAGGCAATGGAATTACTTGAATTAGAAGATAATGATCTAGCTAATCAACAAGTAGCAAATAATTTAGAATTACAATCTTTATTCGGATTTAGTTCTACTAATTATTTGAATGTCATTGAAGAATTTAGTTCACCAGAATCAGATTCTCAAGGCGTAGATTCATCAGATGAAGAGTTTGTTCAACACACTTTTAGGATGAATAAACAAGACGAAGGTGTGCATACAGATGAAAATCTATTCGCATCTACTTCAGGAACAAAGAGACCAGTGGATAGGAAGAAAGGTAACTTCTATCCACCTACTACTGAGTTTAAAAAGAATCAAAACTTATTTGGTTCAAACGTTCTAAATATCGATTGTGAATCAAGGAGAAAAACCTTAATCGATGTATGGGAAAAGGAAATTAGTTTAATCATACAAACTAATCCTATCGCTTACAACGACACTGAGACAGTTTTGTTATTAGTTGATCACAAAACAGCTGGAGTCGTAAATAGGTTTATTAAAGACGCAACATGGGATTTCACAAATCTCGAACCCATAGAAGCCTTTAATCAAATCATAGATGGTATCTATACTATGTTTTTAGGAATTGATTATATCAATGCTAAAGATTTAGAAAAAGATAAGATCAAACAAAATGCTAAGAGTGCTCTTAGTAAAATGTAATTATGTGATATATGCTTAATTGATAAATTCTTTTGTGAATATGAAAAGCATATGATCAACACAGGCGATCTAAAAGGTTATCATGTTTATGTGGAAGAATACATACGCAAGATACCATTAGTAGGAGAAAAAGCTATGGTTAAGTTTTTGCAGGAAAGAACAACTCTTAGACAAAGTATGCTCAGACAATCCATTGGATCCAAAGAAAACCAAGAATTGGATGAAAGCATCAATCAAACTCAATAATCCAAAGGATATTTGCAGGGTAAAACCTATGAAATATAGCCCCCAGGATGTTGAAGAATTTGTAGTACAAATTAAAGAATTACTGGAAATGAAGGTAATTATCCCTAGTAAATCAGCCCATATGTCACCAGCATTCCTAGTGGAAAATGAAGCTGAACGACGAAGAGGCAAGAAAAGAATGGCTGTCAACTATAAGAAGATGAATGATCTTACTATAGGAGATGGTCACAACTTACCAAATAAGGACAGTTTACTAGCCTTTATACGAGGTAAGAAAATGTTTAGTTCATTAGACTGTAAATCAGGATTCTGGCAAGTATTGTTAGACAACCATTTTCAGTGGAGAGTGTCCCCAAGGACATTTTCAGTGGACAGTTTCAATGGAGAGTGTTACCATTTGGTTACCATTTACAGCTATTAAAAGCATTTACATGTCCCCAAGGACATTTTCAGTGGAGAGTGTTACCATTTGCTTTCAAGCAAGCTCCATCAATATTTCAAAGGCATATGCAAGAAGCATTCAGACCTTTTGAAAAATTCTATTGTATTTATGTAGATGATATTCTTATATTTTCTAACAATGAAAAAGAACATCTTATACATATGGCAGCGGTATTGAAGAAGTGTGAAACTCTTGGCATAATCCTATCCAAGAAGAAGGCACAACTCTTCAAAATAAGTATTAATTTCCTAGGTTTGGAAATTGATCAAGGAACGCACTGTCCTCAAAATCATATCTTGGAACATATTCATAAGTTTCCAGATCAGATAGAAGATAGAAAATAGTTGCAAAGATTTTTAGGAGATAACAAGCAAGGAAGACTTGTGCGATGGCAACAACGGTTTTCCAGATACAGCTTTAAGGTTGAACACCTTAGTGGAGTTAAGAATTGTCTTGCCGACTTCTTAACCGTGGAATATCAGCAAAAAAAAGGTATGACATACCAGAACTCTACAGTATAATGTCACATCTTATTTGCAGGTATCCAAGGCATTTTAGGCCTATAAAAAGAAGAGGAACTCAGCATTTGGAAATCACACCAAAACACCAAACATCCTCTATACACCAAAGATCTTTTGCTTAGATCAGAGAGCCCTGCTCTATAATAATCTCTTTCTTTGAGATAAACTATGGATATTTCAATAGAGCAATTAGAACTTAAAGAAGTCATCCACCTGAAGAAGTTTCAAATTATTCAGGAAGAATTACACCTAGTTCGGGCAGAACTAGAATATGTAAGGAAGTATTCTCTTCCTGAAAAACAAAAGGTTATTTCTACACCTTCCTCGGTCTCAGTAACAAGTGAAGTAGAAACTAGCCCGGAGCAAACGACTACCGGTAAAGGTAGCTCAAACCCCTTGACGCCTGTGGATTTGGTAAAAATCCAAATCGAGGCTCAGACCTCGCAACAAAAGGTCATCACTTCACCTTCCTCAGAAATGAGTCAAGAAGCGGCTAATCCAGAGCAAACGGCTCCTGGTAAAGATTCAACAAATCCGTTGAAACCTGATGCTTTGGTAAAAAGCATAACTGAGGTACAAACCTCAATAACATTGGGAGAATCTTCAGATTTAAATCTAAGACCCAATGGGGGAATTCAAATCCCACAAAAATCAAAAGTGCAATATTTTGTAAAACCTTTCGGTACTACCAGCAAGAATGATTATGTTGTTTATAATGGTCCCAATCCAGGAATTTATAACAACTGGGCAATTGCAAATCTTACAATTTCAGGAATTTCAGGAGTTTCACACAATAAATTCAAAGATTTCCAAGAAGCCAGAGTATCTGCAGATCTCTATACCACAGA
This sequence comes from Kitagawia praeruptora, assembly GCA_037693485.1. Lineage (NCBI taxonomy): Eukaryota > Viridiplantae > Streptophyta > Magnoliopsida > Apiales > Apiaceae > Kitagawia > Kitagawia praeruptora. The sequence goes on along the minus strand of CM075354.1, from coordinate 97,925,689 downwards.
AATGATGAAGCCACCTCTATGTCTTATCAGTTCTGCAGACGCTTTGAAGCAAACCTTCAAACAAGCGTTGAAAAAGCCGGCATCTTCTCAAAAGGTGTTAGGAAAAGTAAGGTCAGAAAATCTAATAATAGATTTTAAGGACGATAGTGGAGAGACCATCTACGACAGTTTCAGCTACTTCTATGAACTTGGAAGAAGTGCTACGGAACAAGAATTCGTGGAGCATAAGTTCTTTATCACGGATAAAACAAACATAAGTTATTTCAATTTTTATCCTAACTCAGATGCTGAGATAGTATATGATGCTTATGTTAATGGGTTAGTTAGTCTAATTTACCCATCCAATAATTTGCTAGAAATTGGCAGTTTTCCAAAAGCTTTCAGGGAAGCAGTCAAAAAATTCAGAACAAAGTGTGTTCAGAATCCGGCAAAAGAAATCTTCATCAAAGTTCAATCAACACTACCGTTCTGGGATGAAGACTATAGCGACAGTCTGGCTAGACCATTTAATTATGTCCAGCTAGGAATTGTTAAAGAAAGGAGCTACACTCCAAGTAAATCAAAACCAGTTACGCTGGAAAAGAAAGACTTGAAGCAAATAGCCATACACAAATATGCAGCAATTCTAGAAAAGATCCTCTGCATAAAGGAAAAAAACAAGGTGAAGATAAATTATTCATCTTCAAATTGCATCATGACTTCTATGACTCACACTACAATGAGCCAAAAAGATAAAGAGACTCTAGATGTGTGCAAAAGGCGCATAACTAAAAGCCAGTTAATATTCGATTGTCACTATCCAGAATTCTGTAAAGCTAGTGCTCGAATAATAAAAAAGACAGGTGCCGGCGAAAGCTATCTTTGTCCATACTGTCAAGATAGTCCCACCACTAGAAAAGGAAGAGAAAAAGCAGTGGAGGAAAAATAAAGTGGAAGGAATCTACTTTATACAAGAAGACGAAGTTACTTTAGTAAACATCGTTTTCAGGATAAAACGAATCTACTCTCTTCAGTTGACATCGTTTTAGCACAGCACCAGACATGAAAGATAAGGAATCTTATCTCTTCAGAAATTAGTGCATCAATAATATACAAATTACGTATGCAGTTACGTAAAGAATTTTGTATAGATCCTCACTCCTTTGTCTATAAAAGGAGGAGTTCCATTTCAGTTTAGATCATCTTGAATTCAACACATCATACACCCTATATACTAGCATTCAAAGAAGTTCGGAATGAGTGAGTAAAAACCCTTAGGGGTTGTGTGTGTAAACAGGCTCATAATGAGTCTATATCTGTATAATTATATGAATCAATTAAACGTCTTTTTCTTTATAAATCTTGGTTATATTTCGAGTTATTCTGGAGTCCGCTTTGGAGCACAGGGAGTACCACTAGGCAGGAGGTCGTTAGGGAAACGCCGCTCACAGGATTGAAGACAGAGAATAATAACCAGAAGATTTGTACGACACAATGAAGTTTTAAAGATCAATAATATCCCTGCAGATAAAGATCATTTGAAAAGTCTGGTAAAACTCACAACCCTGTTTTAATAAAACTTATATTCAAAACAATTCTGTTTAATTTATATAATCATGAGTGATAAACCGTGGTTAGTTAACGTTAAAGGTAATGCCATGATTGAAATGTCTAACCTTGAATATCTAGATCATCTCTTAGAGACCTCTAGAAATATAATTTCAGCTGGAAATCAAACAAAAACTAGATACCTAATTTTGGATTTAGAAACTATAAAAGACGAACAACCCGCCTTTTACAGTAGATTTTTGTTGCCCAGTAAATAACAATTGTAGAAGGGGGTTGAATACAATTGTATAAGATTTTCGACTTAAAACAAATAACACAAGTATGAATCAATAACAGCTTTATTAACTCTGATATAAAACTGTTACAAAACTCTCTTAAGAAATTCTTATGTTCTTAAGAGCTGCTAGGTTACAATATAACTCGTGTAAGTGATTACAAAATGTAAAACCTAAACTGTGTTTATATAATGTACACAGTTGCACTATCAATTACAAGATATTCTAAATCAATTACATATATCTCTGAATGCATATCTTGTATGATAGCTGCCTTCCTACAAATTAGGAACCGACATATCAATCTTCCTTGATCTCTGGTCTGATGAGAATCTTCATCAAATACTGACCAGCTTCTAATCCTGATAGTCCAATACTGACGGTGCATTCCTGATGACGTCAGCATCAGTATCTGATCAGTAATGCCCAGATCCTGATCATCTCTTGAATCAATATCCAACAATCTCCCCCAATTTGTTCTTTATAAAACAAAGCACAAATTCCTTAATTCAAGATGTCAAAAACTCAAAACAAAATACCTTCTAAAAATCATCAGGAACAGTTTCAGAAATTCTTTGATAGAACAGATTCAGTCTCAAGAATTCAGATAACAATTCTTCTTCCTTGCTTTCAAGAATTTGAATCAGTTTCTTCTTCAGATTTTTGAGTTCTTCATCTTCCTCATTAATCTGATAAATAGCTGCCCTGATGTTCTTAATTGAGTTTCTCGGAAGATCTAAGTCACCTAGCAACACATAAGCAATTTCCTTTCCATCCGGATTTAGAGACAGTTGTTCCATGCCTAGATACACTTCTTTAACAGCTGTACCTTTCTTCATTTCAACCTCTCTATCTCTTAAATTTAAGTACATGGGAATATAATTGCCATCATACCTTGTTCCTCCATCCATGAATCTCTGTCTAATCTTCAGGTAAATCATGACACACCAATTTTGATAAACTTCTCTTTCACGAACATTTATTCTTTTACTTCTGAGAAGATACAAAACATATTTCAGTTCTTTTGCAGATTTACACAACAATTCATGAATAGGAATCTTCTTCACACTTCCATCTTTCATGAAGTACACCAGCTTCTCTATTTTCTTTGCATCAGCATGACAATCAGCAATAATAGCAACAGCTTCAAGTTTCCAAAGATGATCTACAGTTAACTCATCCCCAATCTTGTCAACTAGAGCATATTGATCAGTTTGTGCAATGAAAATAACCAGTGCATGACTATATCCAATTCCTCCTCTTGTGCCAGGTTCCCATCCTCTCAAGCCAGATTGCATACTCACCCATTTTGGTGGATTTTCAGCAATAAAAGTAGTAGACTCTGTTTTAACAATCAGAAATTCATTGATCAAAGAAGACTCTTTTATCAATCCAGCTGATATGAATACAACTGGTTTCCTATAATCAGCCTTATCCACCTCCTTCTTCTTACTCTTCTTCTTCTCATTAGTTGGATAATCCTGCTGATGTTCAGGAACAGATCTATCTCTATCATACCATAACTTTCTGTCAGATCTATGAACATTTCTTAAGTAATCCCTGGTTGTTATCTTTTCTGCTTTTGTGGCTTTAGCTCTGACTTCACTTTCTCTTTCAAATCTTCTGAAGTTTTCTTGTTCATACTCCAATGTATCTTCAGAAACTTCCACATTGTGAAATTCAACCACAACTTTAAGAATCATAATCTTAAGTTCTTTTAAGATTTCAGAATCAGAAACAACGACTGACTTCTCATTAAATGCAGTAGATTGAACAGCTGTCTTACTCTTCCTTTTCAAAGGCAATATCTCCTCTACAATTTCTTCAGGAGCATTAAATTTGTTATCTGGAGTTGATGCAAGAGATAGTGGAGTTTTCTTCTTTTCACTTTCAGAAACATCTTTCAATTTGATTCCACTAGATCTTGTTTGCCTTGAACTAGTTTGAGCAGATGATCTTCCCCGATTTCTGTATCTTCCTCCTCTGCCTCTTCCTCTTCTTGCAGCAAGAGTTTTATTCTGTTTTGCAAGCTCTTCAAGGATCCTGTTCTGTTCTTCTAAGAATTCATCAGTAGTCATGTTTGGATTTTCTTCAGTAGATAAGACAAGTGCTTTCTCAGCATGATACTGTTGAACTCTTTTGTCTTTATGAAATAATTTAAGAACACGACCATCCCCAGTGTCAAGTTCATGAAACAGATTAGCAGCATCTTCATCCTGTTCCACATACACATCATCCTCAGGAATGGTTGACAGAGTTTGACCAGATGTCACTGTCTTCTTTCCAGATTCAGAAACATGAGTTGACTGCTTAGTTTGAGTATTCGTTCTCTTTATCAATAAAGCAGCATCAGAGGTTTCAATTTTCTGATGTGACTCAGCACCACCATCATTTCCAGAATTATCATCCTTTTGTACAACTGGATCAGGTGAACATTTTGTTTTGACTATCTTCTCCCCCTTTTTGACATCAGTATCGTCCTGAATGAAGAACGACAATATAAGCTTGAGGGTTTCATCGATAGTATCAACTTTAGATTCCAAGACAGTCATTCTAGAATCCAATCTCCTGTCAAGAGCTTTAATATCATCTGCAAGAAGGCGTGCTTGAGAAGCAGTAGCAGATATGGAAACAGATGTTTGAATACCCGCTTGAAATTTATCTGTTGCAGCCTTCATTGATTCAATCTCACTCCTCAATCCCTTTGCTAAAAGAGCATTGGTTTTGAGAAGAGCCTTAAGTTCAGGTGTCGGCATCCGCGTAGCAATATGACCAGAATGAAACAGAGCATTTTGAAAATTCATCTCAGCAGTGGGTTCATTCCATTCTGTATCCCATTCATGTCCCCTTGCAGCTCGAGTATCAGGAGGAAGAAGTGAAGTATACTCCCCTCTGAATTCTTCTTCAGTTATTGACTGCATGTATCTACTTGAAGACCCATAAGTAGATTTGAGACTTGCTTTTATAGCCACCTGCATTTGCCTTGTTTCAAGATCAGCATGATCATCATCATCATCATCATCATCTGAGCCACCACCAGCCTCAGGAAGTTTATGTTCAACATCATCATCAGGAAGCATAATACCTTTCAGTTTCAAAACACCAGTAGATACAGCTGGTGAATCCTGATGACCTGCAGACAAATTAGTAACATGTCCTAAATCTCTCTTTTCTTTTAAAGTGATCTCATCACTTCTCACAATGTTACCTAAGTTGCTTTCAATAGCAACTTCTACCTCACTAGAAGTTAATAACTTCTCACTCTTTTCTACCTCTCCTTTTGCCAGTTCAGGAGACTGCCTCTCATCACTCTTCTTTTTCTCTAAATGTTCACTCTCAATCTCACAAGAAAAGTTCTGGCTCATTAATTGTGAAGAAATAAGAGGTGGCTGAGAAGAGTGGTCTGAAGTCATACAAATAGAGGTATCCCTGTTATCAGGTCTATCTGTAATCATACTATCAGTAGTAAATGAAGTAGATAAAGAGATGTTACCTGATGAAGTAGTTAACGAATCCATTGGCCTTGCTGAAATTGGCTCAATAAGCAATGGAATAAGTGAATCAGTAGTACTTTCATCAGGATTGACCACTGCAACTATAGCATGACTTGCATCAGTATTTGCTACTGATGGTTCTTGTGTAGTCTGAGGTTTTGAAGCTTCTTCAACACTTTGAGTCAAAGGTTCTTGTGTACTTCCCTCAAATGCAGTGTCAGCAATCACTCTGTCATATTCAGCAATGTGCAAATCATGAGCAGCTTTTTCTGCCAGACTTCTAGCAAGTTCAATTTCAATTTCAGAAGCCCCTTGAGCATTGTCAGGAAACTCCCCTGTTGATGTGAGTGTGCCAGCATCTTCAGTTCGAGAAGATGGTTCTTGTGGGGCAGGAATATTCTTGTCTTCACCTTCCCTTTGAGAAGATGGTTCTTGTGGGACTATTCCTTCAAAAATGTCTTCTTGTGTGACTGGATCTGCAATAGCTTCTGAACTCCTTTGAAGTTCAGGTTCTTGTGGGCTGGATCCTCTCAGAGATGACACTGTAGTCCTCTGTTTCTTATGTCTGTGAAAAACATTTGCTTCAGCAGTTTTTACTTCAAGAGGTGAAGGTTTAACACCCAGCTGAGCAGCAATAGCATTTACTTCATCAACGGACATCTCAATAATTCTTCTCTTTGGTGATGCAGATGCTGGAGAATTAGAAATCTCAACAGTCTTCATAGGTGAATTATTTGGAGTAGAGATGTCAGGATTAGCGGTTGCGTCAGGAACTGATGATCCATCCTGATTAACAACATCAGGATTGCCTTCCATATCATCAGTAAGATTCAGAAATTCTGTATGATCAACAAATTTGCCTTTGATGATTAATCTTCTTCTTTTCTTTGGCTTTTCAGAGACAGCCACTTCTCTTGTATCAACAACATCAATCTCCTTCTTTTTCAACAAGACTGATATAGGCATTGAATCATCATCAGAATCAGAAATAGTTCCTCGATCAACTTTCCTTTTCACTCCTGTTCCTTTATCCAAATCAGATGTTTCAAAAACTCTTTGTCCACCCCCTTGTGACTTCATTTGAGAATGAGTTGGAGTGGAGAAATCCTTTGACCCTGATTGCCTCTTAGACACATCAGATCTAGCTGATTTCTTTGATTTTACAACTGATGCCTTTTGTGAGACACCAGAGGTGGTTAACTGTTTAGGTAAGTGTTTGGGTTGTGTGCTTGTGTCACAAATAGGATGTGTAAGGTCCTGTTCCATAGCACCAGTTGTTGAGCCATATTGAATAGGCATTCTCTTTCTTAAAAGAGACCATACTTCATCAGGAATGTATGGAGATCCCACAAACTTATTTGCCTTATCAGAATTGATTAGACTCTTTATATTGTTATCTGAGATTTTACATATCGGCAAAATTGTATCATTCTCAAAAACAGCATGAGGACATAAGTGAGAAAATATTAATTGAAAAAATCTAAGAAAGCAAACATAACCACATTTATCTGCTTTTCTTTCACTTAATGCCTTCAGTATAAAGGAACCATAATCAAATGAGAGATCATGAATTAGAGAGTACCCAATTTTGGCTGAACCTGTGGGTAAGGCATCAAAGTTTGATACTTTATTCAAGAAACATCTGCTTATAGTATCAAAGAAGAAATTCCATTCCTTCTTGAGCTTTGTCCTGTAGAGCTCTCCAAACTTCTTTGGTGTTCCATTGTAACCCAAGCTTACAACATACTCAAGAAGTTTTGCAACAGTAACTTTGAACACAGGGTTACCAATGATTGATGGTAAGTGTAGGGCTGCATTGACAATCTCAGGTGTCACATAGTATGTAACATTGTCATATTCAAAGCTCAACTGAGGATTTTCTGATGGATGACTTTTCCCAAAAACACTTGTGTTCCAAACCTGCATAACAGACAAAAGATATCTTGGCAGGTTGGGTTAGAGCATAATTGATTGGGCTTGAGGCCAAAAAGTCCTGAATAATGTGGAAATCACTCGGCAAGTCCTGATGATCTAGAACTGCAGTGAAGTTATTATTATTAAACGTAACTCCATTGATTACCACCTTGCTATTCATGTATAAGTTCTCCATTGCAATTTCAAACACAAAAGATGTGTTAATTTTGAAATTAGGGTTTGATAGTGTAAAGACAAAGAGAGACGATGCTTTACTGATAGTTTGAGAAAACTAAATCAATTAGTAAACTTAATTGATTTTGGACAATACTTGTAACTTCTCAAAAACAGGTGTCAGTAAATCATTCGTTTAGGCTAAAGTAATGGACCAAATTACGTGAGAGAGTGGTGAGGATTACACGCGTCGTGACTTACATATATAACTGTGTGTAAGCATCGAGTGTGCACACGCGCTACATATTATTCGGAAAATAAAATTGTGACCAAAATAAAACATGGTAATTTTGTTTTAAATAAAGAAATTTAAAACATCACAATCGAATAATACCTGGTACTTGCACCAGTAATATGAATCGTTTCATATTCTCGTTCCACCCTTCTCTATTTAATCTTAGAGACTTGTCTACTTACTTCTTTAACGCTTCATTCTCTCCTGTTAAGAAAAATCAGAAAAACCCTTCTCATCAAAAGTTTTAGCAATGTCGAACCTTACCATCATTGAGAAAAACCTCCATCTCTTAGAGAAAAGAGATATATTTAGTTATACTCGTGAAGAGTTTGATGCTTTCGACTGGGAAAGACAACTGGAGACTCTCTGGTTGCAGATGGATGCAGGTCTCGAAGAAATCGAGAAGGAAAAACCTGCAAAAGTGATCGACATTGATGCTGCCCTCCAAACAGCATTCGCATGGCTTTCATCTAAGGCATCCTCATCCAACTCCATCAACCATTGTTAATGAATGTGTCAGCAAAAATAACCTTATCCCTATCAACTTCCACCCAACCAAAGTGGCAAAGATGGGATCTGGGATGGCTATTAACAATGGAGTGGATTGGTCTCTTATTTCCTGTTGAGTAGATTAGTAGACTCTTTCTTATTATCAATGAAAAATCTTGTTTATTCTATTCTTTTCAATGTTTTTCCTGAATTAACATGTTATCTGAAAATAAATATGAGAACTAATTAAAGTGATCACATTATCAGGAATTCAATAATATTAACCATAGCTTGAATCAGGAAATTTAGATAAAATGAAGACAGTTAGATTCTGACACAATACTAATTATCGAATCGTTGCATCAGGATTCGACGTTGACCACTGTCAGTATTGACTTTCCATCAGTATCTGCAAGTCGTCAGTACCTGATGACTTCTTGCCATAGTTTACCATTCCAAGTTCATTCACCAACTTTGTAAAAGTAGCCTCAGGTAGTGGCTTGGTGAATATATCAGCTAACTGTTGATCAGTAGGAACAAAATGAAGTTCAATTGTTCCTTCCAGTACTTGTTCTCTTATAAAGTGATACCTGATGCTGATGTGCTTTGTAAGAGAATGTTGAACTGGATTTCCTGTCATAGCAATAGCACTTTGGTTATCACAATAAATAGGTATTTTTGAAAATGACAAACCATAGTCCATTAGCTGATTTCTCATCCACATGATCTGAGCACAACAGCTTCCAGCAGCAATGTACTCAGCTTCTGCAGTTGATGTGGAGATAGACTTTTGCTTTATTTCTCACAATTGTGCCATCTGAATCAGTCTTACTTCTGAATACCCACTTTGTACCTACAATAGACCTTCCTTTGGGTCTTGGTACAAGTTTCCAGACTTCATTTCTTTCAAACTCATTCAGTTCTTCTTGCATAGCTGTCACCCAATCAGCATCCTTAAGTGCATCTTCAACTTTCTTGGGCTCCTCCTTTGACAGAAAGTTATTATATAAACATTCATTTTGAGTTGCACTTCTTGTCTTAACACCTGCTTCAGGATTCCCAATGATTAAGTCAGGAGTATGACTTTTTGTCCATTTCCTTGCTGATGGTAAGTCATTTCTTGAACTGGATGCTCCCCCTGGATTGGTGTTTTCTTCAAAAGAACTAGAGTTGCTAGAAGCTCCCCCTGAGATAGTGCTGTCTTCTTCTGATGTACTATCTTGATTGTCACTTGAGTCTGTTTCCGATGAATCTCTACTTGATGTTTGAGTTGAATCATCACTAGTGATGTCTCGCTCTTGCTCCCCCTCAACATTTGCATTATTTGAGTCATCATCAGTAACAGGTGTTTGATCAGGAATTGATCGATCGTCAGGATCTGACAGAATATCAGTATCTGCCGTGACTTCATCAGGATTGTTGGTAGCTTCATTTTCAAATGTCAAACTGTCATGAGAGTCTTCTTGTATTCCTGTTAACTTTCTATCATCAAAAGATACATTAATAGACTCCATGACTGTCTTTGTTCTTAGATTATAGACTTTAAAGGCTCTTGTTGTTGGATAGCCAATAAAGATGGCCTCATCAGCTTTTGTCTCAAATTTTCCTAGCTGTTCTGGATGAGGTCTTAGAACAAAGCACTTGCAGCCAAACACATGTAGATGCTTCAAACTTGGCTTCTTTTCCTTAATCATCTGATAAGGAGTTACACCTACACATGTAATATTTTGAGTGTAACAAGCTGTGTTGACTGCTTCTGCCCAGAAATATGTAGATAGTTTAGCTTCTTCCAACATAGTTCTACCAGCTTCAATAAGAGTTCTGTTCTTTCTTTCAACTACTCCATTTTGCTGAGGAGTGCCAGGAGCAGAGAATTGTTGAACTATTCCTTTGTATTTGCAGAACTCTTCCATTGCTGAATTCTTGAATTCAGTCCCATTATCACTTCTCAGAATCTTGACTTTGTATTCCGTACCAGTTTCAATAAGTCTAACATGGTCCAGCAGTATTTCAGCAGTTTCATCTTTTCTGTGAAGAAAATAAACCCAGGTAAATCTAGTATATTCATCAACAATGACTAGAGTATACCTTTTCTTACTGATGGACATAATATTCACTGGTCCAAACAAGTCGAGGTGTAGCATGTGATATGGTTCATCAATTGAGGATTCAGATTTGCTCTTGAATGATGTCCTTCTCTGTTTAGCCTTCTGACAAGCATCACAGAGTCCATCAGGAGTATATAGAGCCTTTGGTAATCCTCTTACCAAGTCTTTCTTAACCAACTCATTTATATTGTTGAAGTTGAGATGAGAAAGCTTCTTATGCCAATTCCAACTTTCATCTACAGATGCTTTACTGATGAGGCATGTAGTTGGATTTTCAGTATTAGTGTGAATGTTGGCTTCATAAATGTTACCATGTCTTTGACCTGTTAATGCAATCTTTCCTGTAGATTTGCTGATTACTTCAAAATGAGTATCATTAAAGTTGACACGATAACCTCTGTCTGTGATCTGACTAACACTTAACAGATTGTGCTTTAGTCCTTTCACCATAGCTACTTTCTCAATGATGACATTTCCAATTACAATGCTGCCATATCCCAAAGTTTGTCCAATGTTGCCATCCCCATAAGACACAGTTGGGCCAGCCTTTTCCTCAAATTCTGATAGCAAGGTTTTGTCTCCAGTCATGTGCACAGAACATCCACTATCCATGACTAACACATTTTTCTTTTTACCCTGCAATCAGAATCACAAAGAACTCAGTTAGAATTTTTAAGAACCCACACTTGTTGGGTTCTCTTTTCATGCAATTCAACATCTTTATCAGTAGAAGATTTTCTTGTAAAGATATTTTTATCAGAATTAACTCCATCAGAATTAGTCTTTATCTTGACAGATGCATAATTAGAATTCAAGTTCTTTGTTTTTTTAAAATTTGCACTTTTATTGAACTTTGGCAAAGGCTCATAATAATTATAGTACAAATTATGGTATTCTTCACATGTATAGATAGAATACCATTTACTGCCACAATGGAAACAAGGATTCTGTGGTTTATAGAATACTGATTTATTCCTAATGTCAGACTTAGGAACTACAGTTTGCTTCTTTTTACTCTTCCTGCAATCAATAGCAAGATGATTAGAATTACCACAGTTAAAACATACTTTTCTTGGTGCATTCGGAATATACTTATAATTATTCTCCTTGTTTATTCCAACTTTACCATTCCTGTTCCTTTTGACAGTTGGAACTCTCTTCCTATCTGTTACCTCACAGATTCTGTCCCTTAATTGCTTCTTGGACAAAAGACCTACATTTTTGTTTTTGACAGTTCTAGACTCAGAATGATGTGTAGAAGTAGATCCCTCTTCTGAAGTAGATTTGGGAATTTCTGGATACACATAATTAACTGGCTTTAGTTTGGTTTTGGTACTGTCTGTAACATATCTGTAGGTTTTTGGATTTGTTGAGTTATTAACTATAACTCTTCCAGGGTTAGATGAAACAACTTTTCCTTTGTCCTTTTTCTCATTTTCTGGTTTATACCCTAGACACTCTTTCCAGTTTTTATCAGAAATGATTTCATGAGTTTTTGTACCAGAATGTGTCCAGGTTCTGAGTTTTTCATTAGCATCTTTAAGTTGCCTTTCAAGTTCATTACATTTAAACTCAATTTCAAGTTTCATGTGTTTAGCATTATCACATTCTGCTTGAACTTCATGCAAGAAAATTAACTCAGCTTCTAAATGATCATTTCTCTTAACAACCTCTGCCATTTCAGATTTTATTCTTGTATTTTCAAGAGATTGACTCCTAAAACTAATATGCAGAGATTTTAAGAAAGATCTTAGCTCAGAAACATTATTAGTATCAAAATCAAATGAAACTTCAGATACCTTGGTTTCACCAGCAGAAGTCTCATCAGTTTTAGCCATCAAAGCATAATTCACTTTCTCCTCTTCAGAGTCAGATGATGAGTCCATCCAATCCTTGCTTGAAGAAATGAGAGCTTTGGTTTTGGTCTTCTTGCACTCAGTTGCAAAATGACCCATCCCATCACAGTTATAGCATCTGATTTTTTACTTGTCAAACTTGCTGCTTTTGCCTTCTTTCTTCTTGTACCTGTCTTTGTCAGCATTGAAGGTTTTCTTCTGGAATTTCCCTTGCTTCCTAGCCTTTCTGAACTTCATCTTTTTGAAGCCCTTGACTATCATAGCAACCATTTCCATCATATCAGAATCAGTAGAGTCATCATCAGTATCAGGATCAGACTCAGTATCAGTATCTGATGATGAGTCATCAGGAATTGACTCTTCCACTCTACTCTTTCGGTTATAAACCTCCTCAGCTTTTCCCTTTGATTTTGATTCAACATTCAAAGCAACAGATTTTGCTTTGACATTTTTCTTGTTCTTCCTCTGTTGAACCTCAAGATCATGAGTTCTTAGCATCCCATAGACTTCATCAAGAGACAACATCTTCAAATCATATTGATGCCTTATGATTGAAGCTTGAGTATCCCACTCTTCAGTTAAAGCTCTGAGAAACTTGGTATTCGAATCCTCTGGATCATATTCTTTGCCAACCAGTGATAAATTGTTCAGTAAAGTCAAGAATCTATCGTACATATCAGTAAGGCTTTCATCAGATTTAGCATCGAATTGCTCATACTCCTGAATTAACAGAGCCCTTCTGTTTCTTTTGATAGATTCAGTACCTTGACATTGAGTTTCCAAAGTATCCCAAATTTCCTTCGCAGTCTTGCATGCTATTACCCTGTTAGACATGACATTATCAAGACTGTTATGCAAAATATTCTTTACCTTTGCATCTTTGAGTACTTGAACCTTTTCTTCTGTCGTCCATTCATTCTTTGCCTTAATGACATAGTGTTCAGCAACAGTCTCTGTTCTTGCAACTAGTTTTGTTGGAAGAAATGGTCCATCATTGATCCTGTCAAGATAATCAGGATCAGTTGCTTCTAGATACATCAACATTTTCACTTTCCAGGTTGGATACTCGGTCCTCTTGAGAATTGGAATTTTAATGCTTTCATACTTGCTTGTCGACATCTTAAGATCGTTACTGATTAAAATTAATCAGTTTAGCTCTGATACCAATTGTTGCCCAGTAAATAACAATTGTAGAAGGGGGTTGAATACAATTGTATAAGATTTTCGACTTAAAACAAATAACACAAGTATGAATCAATAACAGCTTTATTAACTCTGATATAAAACTGTTACAAAACTCTCTTAAGAAATTCTTATGTTCTTAAGAGCTGCTAGGTTACAATATAACTCGTGTAAGTGATTACAAAATGTAAAACCTAAACTGTGTTTATATAATGTACACAGTTGCACTATCAATTACAAGATATTCTAAATCAATTACATATATCTCTGAATGCATATCTTGTATGATAGCTGCCTTCCTACAAATTAGGAACCGACATATCAATCTTCCTTGATCTCTGGTCTGATGAGAATCTTCATCAAATACTGACCAGCTTCTAATCCTGATAGTCCAATACTGACGGTGCATTCCTGATGACGTCAGCATCAGTATCTGATCAGTAATGCCCAGATCCTGATCATCTCTTGAATCAATATCCAACAATTTTCTACCATAATAGAAAACGAAATTCGTAATCTAAAAAGAATTATGAAATTAGAGCCCTATCCTCGTAATTATGAAATTATACAACTTTTCTTTTTGAAAAATCATTAAAAATTAATGAAATAATTCAAAACAATTCTACCATAAAATCACATTTATCCAAAATGATAGTAATACTGTTGATATGGGATAAAAGTAAGCCCTAAAGACACATTTAATGTCGCATTAATTAGACCCAGCATGGTCCAAACGTGCGGCCCATTAATGAGGTCAAAAGCCCTAATTTAATATTAATTTCGTAATTAATATTAGGGGAAATAAACAGCTCAACATTAAGGGTCAGATAAGGATACTACTCCTACCAAACTTAGCCTCCAAGGCACAGAATTCGATATGGGAACTTACTCCTATATGGAAGGAGTCTAGAACCTTTTTCAAGACGATGACTTGTCCACCAAGTCACCTACTCCTACCATAATTCTAAGGCTTCTCAGCCTATAAAAGGGCTTGACCCCTCATTCTCAGAACTACGTTTTTGGCTTGATTCTCAATACGAGATACGTAGGCACTCCGTGAGGACCGATCAGTCTCGAACACGGAAACAGCCATTAAAGCTTGAAGCTCACCAACCCCTTCGCATTAATTACGCACAAACCCTAGTTTTTATTCCAAAAGATTTGGCGCCGTCTGTGGGAAAAAGACATCAACCATGGTTCAAACACGAAGAACACCAGCAAGTACCGACCCTCTGCCTCTCAGCTCTGCTCCTCCCACTACGGATCCGGTGCCCCCAGCGACTGGAATAGTCACTCAGCCTCCAATTTCTCAACCCCCAGGGACGAATCCCCATGCTGAGAGAACGTTACCTATGGTCATCCATCCAGGTCAAGAAACCAGCTCTCTCCACATGCTTGTTTCTCCTTTGGTTGATCCTGATCGCCCGTTACCACCGGGGGTACAGATCCATACTACAGATCTCCCCATGAATACCAACCCGATGTATGGTCTGCCTAATTACCCTCCAATTACCCAAGGTCCTGGACCCACTGGCCATGCCTTGCAGATCCGAGATCGAGAGTATTATGACTACTCTGGCCCCTATACTGATGATTCATCTTTTGATGATGATGATGAAGACCCGAGAAGGCGACATGATAGCAGAGAACCAAGAAGGAGAACACAAACTATCCATGATGGACCCCCTTTGACAGCTGCTGAGAGAATCAAGGCTCATGAGGCCGAGATTTTAAGGATAAATGAAGATATTGCGAGAGAACAAGCTAGGTTGAATCAAACTCAACCTCCTCCAACTTCAGGACCGATTCTCATTATAGACTTAGAGAGGTCTTCAAGAAGGCAGAGAAGGGCTGACGCCCCAACTGGAAGAACAACAAGGGTGGAAACCCCCAGGAGCAACCCCAAGGATCTGATGCCACTTGGGGATCCTGATGATCCCACACCCCCGTTTACCGAGGAGGTGATGAATGCTCACATATCTAGGAAGTTCAAGATGCCGATAATTAAGGTTTATGATGGAACGGGTGATCCCGCAAACCATGTTAGGACGTTCTTAAATGCACTGCTGCTGCAGCCTGCAAGTGACGCCTTAAAGTGTAGGGCATTCCCCCAAACCCGGTAGGGCATTCCCCCAAACCCTGTCGGGCATGGCTCAGAGATGGTATAGTCGTTTGCCTGCTAATTCAATTGGCTCCTTTAAGGAGTTGAGCGCTGCTTTTATCAGTCAGTTTATCAGTGGAAGAGTTCATGAGAAAAGCTCCGCATCCCTCATGTACGTGGTGCAAGGGAAGAATGAAAATCTGAGAGATTACCTCAAGAGGTTCACTAAAGAGATGTTGAATATCACTGATTTAGAGAATAAGGTGGCCATGGTAGCCCTGGAACATGAAACCACTGATCTATTCTTTAAAAGGTCATTGGCAAAGCATCCTCCTGAAAACATGGCCGAGCTCCAACGAAGGGCTGACAAGTACATTAAAGCTGAAGATAACATGAAGAAAGAAGCCACAGTAAGTGGAGGAAGAGGTAACAATGACTCCAAGAAGCGAAAGCAAGACCATGAGTATGATGACCAGGAGTATGATGTTAGGGACAAGTATCCCCGAACTAGCGAGGACTCCGACTATGCCCCTAAGAAGAACCAAGGACCGAGGTTCACTGAGTATGCAAGGTTGAATACTCCTAGGAGTCGAATCTTGTTGGACATTGAGAAGGATAATGATTTTCGATGGCCGAAGCCACTCAGGGGTGATCCCGCAAAGAGAAACAAGAATCAGTATTGCAGATTCCACAGAGATGTGGGGCATGACATTGATGATTGCAAGCAACTCAAAGATGAGATCGAGTTTTTGATTCATAGAGGGAAACTGAGCCACTTCACTAAGGGTGATGACCGTGGTAATCAGAGAAGAGAGTATGATAGGAGGGATGACGATCAAGATCGCAACACACAGCCCCGAGGGCCAGTAATCAACATGATCTCAGGAGGCCCGACTGCGACCGGCACAACAAGGAATTCTCGGAAGGCTTATGCTAGAGAAGTGATGCACATCGTGGGAGAGGCCCCGAAGCATGCAAAAACTGAAGTAGTGGTTGGTTTTGATGACTCGGACTTGGAAGGGGTGAAGTTCCCCCATGACGACCCGTTGGTCATAATTTTTGTGATTGGAAACTCAAAGGTGAAGCGAGTCTTGATAGACAATGGAGCATCCATTGACATTCTATTTCATGATGCATTTGTGAAGATGGGGTACAGTGATTCTCAGTTGACCCCCAATAACATGCCTATATATGGATTTAATGGAGTAGAATCCAAAGTTGAAGGGACTATTCAGTTGCCTGTAACTGTTGGACAGGAGCCCAAGGAGGCCACTCAGATGTTGAACTTCCTGGTAATCAAGGCAGTTTCAACGTACAACGCTATCCTCAGAAGGACTGGACTTCATGCATTCAAGGCTGTCGCCTCAACTTATCATATGAAGATCAAGTTCCCGACCAGGAATGGTGTTGGTGAACATAAAGGTGATCAAAAGATGGCACGAAGCTGTTATGTAGCCTCGTTAAGGCCTGATGGAGTCGGGGGGCAGGTCCTTCCGATTGAGGACATGGATGTCCGCAGTAGTAAGAAACGTCAAGAAAGGCCGTCAGAGGACATCATACAGAAGCCTCGGATAGCCATTGAGGCTAAGGCGTTAACTGACTTCGTGGTTGAATGTACCATTGGCAACCAAGAAGTCGGGGGGCAGGAGGTAATACCCCAAGCAGGAAGTGAACCTCAGTATAATAAGAAGGAGACCGGAAGGAGTGGTGGGTGCTCTATTTTGATGGAGCATCAAAAACAAAATCTGGTGCAGGCCTAGTCTTGCAAAGCCCCGATGGGCTCAAGTTATCCTAGTAGAACTTAGCTTTATATTTATCCAGTAGAAGTAGAAATAAGGTTCATTAAAACCATTGAAGAGCATGTTGCTCTGAGTAGGACGGTAGTACTTTATGTAAGGGTTGAACCTATTTCAAGTTATTAATGCAAGTTTGTTTTCCATTCATTTATTGTGTGATTTTATTTATGTTCCAAGCACCTGATGAGTGCAAGTTAAGGATGACCAAGTACCGAAAATAAAAGAATACACGAATAGAGAACAAACAAATGCATAAATAAAGACCCCGAAGGGTCAAGAGTTAGGTTACAACACGACCAAATAAGAGTTTAAGTCCGTAAAGGACCCAGGTTAAAAGACGAGCAGATAAAAGCCACATGCAACAATCAAAGCCATGCAAGGCCGAGGATGTTAAGGACTAGCTACTCTTCTATATGTCTTAAGGATGAAGACCAACGACTGGTGAATAAGATATTCGCCCATCTGATTGGGAAAACCATGGAGGTCTATGTTGATGACATGTTAGTCAAGAGCCTGTGCAAGGTATATCACATTAAGCACCTCAGGGAGGCATTCGAAGTGCTGAGGCACCACAAGATGATGTTGAATCCAGCCAAGTGTGCTTTTGGAGTTGGATCAGGAAAATTTTTGGGATTGATGGTTTCGAAGAGAGGCATAGAGGCCACCCATGATAAGATAAAAGCAATTTTAGACATGGAACCACCCGCTCTATACGAGATGTACAGAAGCTAACCAACCGATTTGCAGCCCTAGGGAGATTCATCTCCAAATCTGGTGACAAGTGTTTGCCTTTATTTCAAGCATTGAAAAAGGTGAAAATTTTTGAGTGGACTCCTGAGAGCCAAGAGGCCTTTGAATAGCTGAAGAAGTACATGGTTGAAGCCCCGTTGTTGGCGAAGCCTAGTCCCGGGGAGACTCTCTATCTATACTTAGCGGTATCTGAGCAAGCATTGAGTGTTGTCCTCATTCAAGAAGAGATAAAGGTTAAAAAACCCATCTACTATGTAAGCAAGGTGTTACATGGGGCGGAGTTGAACAACTCTCCAATCGAGAAGTTTGCTTTGGCATTGATCACAGCCTCGAGAAAGTTACGACTGTACTTTCAGGCACACAAGATCGAAGTCCTGACGGACCAGCCGTTGAGAAGCATATTGCATAGCCCAAAAGCTAGTGGTAGGTTGATTAAGTGGGCAATTGAACTTAGAGAGTTTGACATCACATATAAGCCTCGAACAGCTATTAAGGCTCAGGCATTGACCGACTTCGTGGTTGAATGTACCATCAGCAACCAAGAAGTCGGGGGGCAGGATATGGTAACCACCCCTGGAAGTGAAGAACTTGTACCTGATCTGAAGGAATATTGGGTGCTCTATTTTGATGGAGCATCAAAAATAAAATCTAGTGGTGCAGGTCTAGTCTTGCAAAGCCCCGATGGGTTGACATGTGAGTATTCTTTGAAGTTTGATTTTCCGACAACCAATAACGAAGCCGAGTATGAAGCCTTGGTAGCTGGGTTGGGCTTGGCCAGAATTATGAGGGTCAAGAATCTCAAAATTTGTGGAGATTCACGATTGGTAATATCGCAAGTGAATGGTGAATTTGAGGCCAAGGATGAAACTATGGCAAAGTATTTGAGAGTTGTGAAAGCCGTCATGACTCAGTTTGATGACTCCCTGACAATGCCTTGGAGGCACGAAAGCTGTCAGTGAGAGCATTGAGATATTCCTTGATCGAAGGCATCCTTTACAAGAGGTCGTTTGTTATCTCATACTTGAAGTGTTTGTGGCCCCAAATGAGGGGAAATCTTAAGCAAAAGTTATGAATGACCATATTGCTGATTCTCCATACTCATGTTCATCACGAAGACGAAAACTCATGTTCATCACGAAGACGAAAACTCATGTTCATCACGAACACGAAAACTCATGTTCATCACGAACACGAAAACTCATGTTCATCACAAACACGAAAACTCATGTTCATAACGAACACGAAAACCCATGTTCATCAAGAACACGAAAACTCATGTTCATCACGAACACGAAAACTCATGTTCATCACGAACACGAAAACTCATGTTCATCAAGAACACGAATACTCATGTTCCTCAAGAACACGAATACTCATGTTCCTCAAAAGCATGAAACATCGTTGTTCAAGAGGGAAGTTGAAGTATTGAAGCCAAGAGGGCAAAAAAAAAAATCAAAACCGGCCGACCTGGAGCCAGCCGACCGGGGCACCCCGAGGGGCTTCAGCCGACTGGTGGCTGGCCGACCGGTGGCTGGCCGACCGGTGGCTAGCCGACCGGTGCTCCCGGGAGGCTTCGGCCGACCGGGACCGATCATGGGTACGAACATTTTTTGGCCGACCGGGATCGATCAGGAACATGAATATTTCTGGGCAACCTATTTTCGTCAGGAACATGAAGATTTCTGATTGATCGAGTTCTCTCAAGAACATGAAGAATATGGAAATTGAGTTGAACCAAAAGATGGTTTTAGCGCCGGTTAGCGTCGTTTATTGCCGTTTAGCGCCATTTAGCGTTCGAGTATTGACGTTGATGTTCTAGTATTAAAGTTGAAGGCTGATATTCAAGATGAAAGCCAAGGTCCTGGTGGAGCCAAGGTCATCACGAAGTCGGTCCCAGGGTAGTGTCGATGTTGAAATCGTTCCCGGGATCGTGTCGATGTTGAACCCCGTTTAGCATCGTTCAGCGTCGTTTAGCACCGTTCACTACCGAATAGGCTTCAGCCGACCAATCTTCGTTTCGATGTCGAAGGTCCCAACATCGTTTCGATGTTGCAGGTCCCGACGTCGTTTCGAATATGAAAACTAAGCTGGACCGGAAGACCGGGGCACCCGGGAGGCTTCGGCCGACCGGGTTCCATGTTGAATATGAAGATCCCGGGTTCCATGTTGAATATGAAAATGGCCGACCGGCGCACCCGGGAGGCTTCGGCCGATCGGGTTCCATATGGAGAATGAAGATTTTTGGCGTCGTTTCGATGTCGAACATTGACTTCAACGTCGATGTTGAATATTGATTTCAAGGTCGTTTTGATGTTGAATATTGATTTCAACGTCATTTCGAATATGAAAATTGAGTTGAACCAAAAGATGGTTTTAGCACTGTTTACCGCCGTTTAGTGCCGTTTAGCGCCATTGAGCACTGTTTAGTGTCGTTTAAGCATCGTTTAGTGTCGTTAAGCACCGTTTAGTGTCGTTTAAGCACCGTTTAGCATCGTTTAGCACCGATTAGTGCCGTAATATGTCGTTCAACGTCGTTTAACACTGTTTAAACGTCGTTTAAGGCTAATTAGCACCGTTTACCGTCGATTAGCGCCGTTTAGTGCCGTTATATGCCATTCAAACGTCGTTTAACACTGTTTAAATGTCGTTTAAGGTTGATTAGCACCGTTTAGCGTCGATTAGCACCGTTTAGTGCCGTTATATGCCGTTTAACGTCGTTTAAATACTGTTTAAACATCGTTTAAGGCTGATTAGCACCGTTTAGCGCCGATTAGCGCCGTTTAGCGTCATTTAGCGTTGTTTAGCACCGTTTAGTGCCGTTTTATGCCGTTTAGCATCGTTTAACACTGTTTAAACGTCATTTAAGGCTTATAAAGCACCGTTTAGTGTCGTTGTAAACGCGTCGGTCGCTCCACGCTTTACATTAAGATGATATTGTTGAAAATACTTGCGTATGAGCAATAAATCCTAACCTGAGTCTCAAATAAGGCCGTTAAAACTTCGAGGAAAACCTGATCAGTTTTCCTAGAAGTTGGGGGGCAAATGATATGGGATAAAAGTAAGCCCTAAACACACATTTAATGTCGCATTAATTAGACCCAGCATGGTCCAAACGTGGGGCCCATTAATGAGGTCAAAAGCCCTAATTTAATATTAATTTTGTAATTAATATTAGGGGAAATAAACAGCTCAACATTAAGAGTCAGATAAGGATACTACTCCTACCAAACTTAGCCTCCAAGGCACAGAATTCGATATGGGAACTGACTCCTATATGGAAGGAGTCTAGAACCTTCTTCAAGACGGTGACTTGTCCACCAAGTCACCTACTCCTTCCATAATTCTAAGGCTTCTCAGCCTATAAAAGGGCTTGACCCCTCATTCTCAGAACTACGTTTTTGGCTTGATTCTCAATACGAGATACGTAGGCACTCCGTGAGGACCGATCAGTCTCGAACACGGAAACAACCATTAAAGTTTGAAGCTCACCAACCCCTTCGCATTAATTACGCACAAACCCTAGTTTTTATTCCACAACAACTGTAGAATCAAATTCAAATCAAATTTTTTATTCAAATTTTTATGTGTTAAATCATTTATAAAGTTTATATGTCGTTAGTATTCTATATTAGAATCAAAATTCATATTTTTAAAAAAAATTATTTATAATTTATTGATGAAATTTTATGGGATTCTATATAAGAAAATTCTCTCTAGAACAATGACCTCTACACTATTATATAAAATCCGAAACATTAAAATTTTGATTGGTCGGTATGATAGCTATTAATTTTGCTTATTTATCCTTACTTAACAGTGTATGTTATTTTTACTTAATTATTTATAGTTACTAATAACTAATAATTTTTTTTAGGTAAGCATGTTACCTTTTCTACTTTTCAATAACTAATCAATTTCCTTTTACACATAATTAGCATACATCATTTTTTATATTTTATCTAACTAAAATTTTTCCTTTTCTAAAAACACTATGAGCAATTCAATTTAATAAAATAAAATATTATAATTATAATTACTAGTAATTAGCCAAGTACCCTTTTTAGCTAAAATATGTTATCTTTTATATATTTTTTATTTTTTCCGGTAAACCTACTCTAGTAACTTTATTTAAGTAATAAAATAATAATTTTATCACACGTAATTAATAACTAACCATTACATTTTTCAGCTAATACATATCATTTTTTCTATATTTAAGTCTACAAAAATTCATATCTTTAAATTTTTAATCCAAATTAAAAAATGATTTCATTATATTAAAAAACATTCGTGTATAAAACAAACAATAACAAAAAATTGTGCCTAATTCTCTAACCATTTTTTTTTATAGTTTCCTAATTCTCTAACCCTTTGTTGATTATCCCTAACAAACACCTGAGTCCTCCTGATCCCTATAAATTAAACGAAAATTGACGTATGTGTATGAGTCCAGCTACCAGACGCAACCATGTTCTAGGGTTTTTTGATAGAAAAAATGAAATCGCCACCATGAAAATTAAATTAAATCCCACCATAAATTAAATCCCACCATGCAGAATTTTATAACTATGCTGAATGCAGTTAGCGGTACTCAGTGGCTTTGGCTTTCAAGACGAACAATTCAGGCATCTTCATTCACATGCTATAGTTTCATTAGATTTTTTAAATATTTTTTATGTGAATACTTTGTGAAAATGGAAGTAGACTAAATTCATGTCACACGGTTTTTTACCTTTCACAGGTTCTTCAGAAGATTCCAGATTTTTCAGCATATCAGCCTTCTCCATTTCGTAACCTTGAGTTTCTTTACCTGCTAGGGGTACATAAAAAGCCAACCAGGCGTACAGATCATGTTGTTGACTGCTTTCTCAGCAATTCACCTTCGGCAAAGATCTTCTATGGTAATAAAAATCCATAGTTGTGCTTAAAAAACACTACTTATTAAGGACTGAATCCATTTGACATCAAGAAAAGCTAAATATTTGATAAATTCATTTGTAATAAAAGTAGATAAGTGCCAAATTCTAGTGGTGCTTCTAATTTTAGAGTTCTAGATCTGCTTTTTCTCCATTTTCTCCATGGAACTTAAAGGCTTTTTCCCTTGTATTCCCTGTACTCATTCTCCTGGCTCGAACATGCTTGTCCTTGCCTTTTCCAATAAAATGGGTAATGGCCCTTTCTATCACAATTTGGAGGTAAATGGTCCAAAATATCACAATCCAAAAAAATGACCCTTTTTATCACAATTTGCGTTTCTTAAAAAAGTAATATAATAATGCATCTTCACCTTAAAATACAAACACAGACTCTGAAAACGCAAGATCTTCATTCGTTTTCTGAAAAGGAAAAAAAATTAAACGCATTCAAAACATGTGTTTCTTTTTACATTCAGGCACAAAGCCCAACAGCACTACATGGCCCCAATATTGCTAGCCCAACTGGAAACAAGGATTTTAAAAAAAATTATTAACGCATATAATAGTTGCGTGATTGTGTGATAGTAAGGGCAATTTTTGTGGATTGTGATATTTTGGGCATTTTGATTTCAAATTGTGATTAAAAGGGCCATTTCTCCAATAAAATTAGAATTAGCTAAAAAAAAGTAAATTAGTGCCACTAAGAATCATTTGTCTGTTTTCTAATCCTTGCTCAAGCCTATGTATAATTTTTTTTTTTTTAATAAGTAGGCTTATATGCCTTACAATGAGTATCTGTTTTCAATAAATTTCGGGATGAACAAAAATCGAACTCAAGACTTGGGATAACAGTAGATAAGCTCGAGCAAGCTTTTTTTAAATAATTAGACTTATATTCCTTACAAAGTGAATATCTGTTCTAACAAATCTTGGGGGTGAGCGAGAGCCGAACCAAAAATCTGGGATAACAAAAAATAAGCTCTTTACCACTTGAGCTCTCGAGCAAGCTTTTTAGTTTCATTGCATTGCAAAATATGGCTCTTGATATTCTTTTGCGGTTCTTTTTGTTTAAATGACTTATAATCCAGATGGGCTGGTACTACAAATATAATGGAAATTGATCAGGCTTATGTGATTTGCTCTGTTTATAGTTTTGTGAATATAATTCTCACTAACTTTTTCAAAAGATTATGAATTGTGTGTGAAAATACAAAACATCATATATTTTGAAATCGAGTAGTATCTTATATGACATTACTCAAAATACACACCTATAGGGGTGAATAGGTGTAAATGGCTAGCTAACTATGTTGAGCTATTTCCAATTTTAATATTTACCAAAAACAGTTTACTGATTTCAATTTATGTAGAAACAAATGGTAAACTGAATGTAAATGGTAAGCTAAATGCAGAAACAATAAGGTGCAAAAAAGATAAACAACACATAATTTTTTAACCAGGTTCGACCCATAATCTCCTATTGTCTACGGTCTTTGTCCCTTACCAACCTGGTAAGAGAATATATTATTGATCAATAAAAAAACGATTACAAGATACAATAATATATCACCTTTCTAACCTAGCTGCTGATAAATGGCTTGTTGATAAGAGAATATATTATTGATCAATAATAAAACGATTACAAGATACAATAATATATCACCTTTCTAATCTAGCTACTGATAAATGGCTTGCTGAACACCTGTTTCAGAACATGCTTTCTAAGCTATACTTCCCAAGTATACTTCTCTAGCAACGTTCACCAAACCCTAGTTCCCTAGCCAATATGTTCACCAACTAATGCTTACAAATCGAACAATACAAATCAAGAGATGAATACAACTCAAAACTATGGACTCTCTAAGATATACCACATATATGGTATATTAAGAGCTCGAGAGAATCTAAAAGATATAGCAATGAAAAACCTCTATTGTATAGACCCGATTGCTCTAAGATTGAGAAAGATTTGCATGCGACAGAGACCCCAATTCCGTTGTAAATGTTCCTTGTGCTTGAATGATCTATGAATTGATAAAAACAAATTGAACACAAGAACAAACTTTATAAAACTTCACAACCAACGTTCGAAAATCAATCAATTATTCACGTCTAGAATCCAATTCTAACGTTCAATTGGTTAGAGAGATTTTTGCAACGTTCTTGTTACCGTTTGACCGAAGGTTTGGAAGAGATCGATCGTAGAAAACCAAACCCTTCTGTTTGTATGTATCGAAAACACGTATAGGAGGTTTTGAAGAAAGAAATTTTTTAAAAATGGCAAACTCTTATAATTGAGGAAAGTGATATAAAAACTGATTTGATAAAAGATTTGAGCTCCATAATATATTATACATGTATTAAATCATAAAGAACCCTCAAATTGTGTTTAACTGAATTTCCTAAAATAAATCCATGAATATTGAACTTCGATCTTTATCTTCAGGAAATCTGAATAGATGAAATTAAAATTTATTCATTTTAGATTACAAAAATTTCATTACAATTTGTTCGTATATGTTATATTAGGATATTAATATATTTTTTTGAAACTCTTGATGTATACATTCAAGATTTGAATTATTCTTTTAAATTTGGAGATGTTTAATTATGATTTTATTCAATTATTTAAAATATGAAGTTGTTCAAAATTCGATGAATTTTTTTGAATTTTATGAAAGGGTGGATTTTCATGAATTTGAAAGTTTTTTTTGTAGAAACTTAAATGCGATTAAAATTAATGAAATTTTGACAGATCTAAAGAGGTAAATTTGATTAAAATATTAAAAGATATTTTGACATATAACTTGGGTCAATACTTTTGGGCTACAACTTGGGCCTATACTTTTGGGCTAGTATTTGGGTTTATTATTTTTGAGCCGACCCTTGGGCCTGGTATCAGCGACAACTGAATATGGGTTAGTTGGACTTGTTCAAAAATGAAACCAACCATGATGGAAGTGCTGGCACTCTCTTTCTATTTCTAGAAACCTCTGTTTCGTTTATTTTTGCGGACAAAAATGGGACCAACTTACTACACATTCCTGGAAGAAACCAGAGGAGCCTGGTCATTAAACAAACAGGCCCTGATCAACTTCCCTATAAATACCTCCTAACGTCGTTTCAAATGTATCATTCAAGTATTGAAAGCATAACTAAAGCAATCAAGTTCTTGGTAGTGTCCATCATTAAAAACTAAGCCAATGTCGATCATTCCAAGCTTTTTTGGCGGCCGAAGAAGCAATGTTTTCGACCCATTCTCTCTTGACATCTGGGATCCTTTCCAGGACTTACCTCTCACTGGTGGAAACTTGGGAAATGAGACTGCAGCATTTGCCAACACGCGCATTGACTGGAAGGAGACTCCGGAGGCTCATGTGTTCAAGGCGGATCTTCCAGGCCTGAAGAAAGAAGAGGTCAAGGTGGAAGTTGAAGAAGGGAAGGTTCTTCAGATAAGCGGGGAGCGGAAAACAGACAAGGAAGAGAAGAATGACAAGTGGCACCGCATGGAACGCAGCAGTGGGAAGTTTCTGAGGAGGTTCAGGTTGCCGGAGAATGCAAAGGTGGATGAGGTGAAAGCTGGGATGGAGAATGGGGTGTTAACTGTTACGGTTCCCAAGGTGGAGATCAAGAAGCCTGATGTCAAATCTATTGATATCTCGGGTTAAACTTAATCCAGTTGAATATAATTGTGTGTTTGTCTGGACTGTGAGCAATAAAGCTTTGTATTAGTGTCCACTGTGTGTGACTGATCCTACTATAATGAAAAATGTAGTTGAATTGTGTTATGTGCTGACAATGTATGTTTACTGTAAAGTAAATATTAATCAATTTGTTGCTTAGTCTTATAAGGTTATAAGCCATATCTACTTATTTCTTAAATATTGTATCCGAAATATTGTAACTCAGAATTTGGGCTCCCCCTTTCCATACCGGCAATAACCGGGTGCAATGGCTCTCTAACCAGCAGAAATCATTGGAAGATACAAAGTATTCCATTACTCTGGAAACCCATGCAGAAACACAATATAGTTGGTGATTTCAGCTGCATGATGTTGAAGCCCGTTAACTTCAATGTACCTGTGCCAATATAGGCTTAGCAAGAAACCACAAGTTATTGTACTACTGCATTTGGTGCAGAGCGAGTGCATTCAATTTGTTAAGGTGCAGAATTTTTTTTTTTTTTTGGAATCTTAGTGAAAATGCTAATTGGCCACCTAATGTGGTTCTGGAATCTGATACGCTAAATGTAATTCGTGCTATCCACACTAAACAAGTGTGACTAGCTCGTATATTCTTAGTTCTTGATGAAGTATTATGTATAGGTGGTGAGTTCAATTGGTTCAGATGTGATCATTTTAAGAGAGTAGGGAACCCAGCTGCACATTTTGTAGCTAGGTAGGATAGAAAGAATTCCTTTGAACTCTTTCCCCCAAAGCTTACATACTTTTGGTGGATCTTGATTTTAGTTGTTAAATGAAAGTTTGGATGTTAAAAAAAATTAATAAATGAAAGAAATATGATTACTTACCGCTACCAGTAATGTTTTGCAAGGGATGGGGGCCCACAATATGTGAAGTGGCAGTACACTCGTAAGAAGAAAAAGAACGTTGATTGATTGAGACAAGGGCAGTATAGTAATTGGCTGGAAGAAGGGTAGAATGGTAAAAGAACAAGGGCGAAGAGTCAAAAAGGGAGGGGGGAACGTATTAGGGTTTTATCGATTAAGAGTTATTTTGTGTGGAGCCTGGGAGAGTCCGCGCCTCTCAAAAGCGTTGGGTGTATTGAGTCCAGTTGATGTATTCAATACAGTCTATCTAATTATTAATATTAGTATTATCGTCTATTTGATTCTCTTTTTGTTGGTTAATCGCTGTGTTGTGTTGAGTAATTGAAATCAGTGCTAGCAAATTGGTATCAGAGCAGTGACGGTCATGGGAGCACCTCCAAGTAATCAACACCGGATCGAGCTATTAGAGAAGGGGTTGGGTGAGATGAGGACGACGATGGCGGAACAAATATCGATGTCGGTCCAAGCGGCCACCAAAGAAATGCAACAAACCCTAGTCGCCCAATTCGCTCAGCTCACCAAATCGCTTGAACAGACGACTATGAAAATGGAGGAGCGAGTTGCGAAGTCTAAGGAGAAGTATGATGGGCTGGTGACAGACTTACAGGGGGAACAGGTCAGATTTCAGGAGGAGTTTCGTTCAACACTAACGGCGTTGAAGATGTCGGGAGTACCCCAAGGGGATGGGTGGAATTATACAGTTGATGGCGGAGTTGGAGGTGGACGTACTGGAATTGGGGATGAGGAGGAGTATGGAGGCGGGTCGGGGCGAGGTAAGTTTCAGACCGGTGTATATGGGTCGGGTCGGAGTGGCCCCGAAGGAAGTGGGAACTCGTCGTATGGTTATGGGAATGGGTCAAATTGGAGGGCCAAGAAGCTGGACTTGCCCACGTTTACAGGCGAAAACCCTGATGGATGGATACTAAGGGCCGAGCGTTTTTTCCAGTTTTATAAACTGAATGAAGGGGAGAAATTGGAGGCAGCAGTGGTAGCTATGGATGGTGACGCATTATTATGGTTTCAATTTGAGAATGGTAGGAGGCCAGTCAGGGGATGGGGAGAATTGAAAAGGGTACTATTGCAGCAATTTCGACCTACGTCCGCGGGGAGCTTATACGAACAATGGTTGAGTCATACACAGACTGGGACTGTCGTGGAGTATAGGAGGGGTTTTATTGAGCTAATCGCACCATTAGTGGGAGTACCAGAAGAAATCGCGAAAGGGCAGTATATTAATGGGCTTAAGGATGAAATTAAGGCAGAGCTGAGGCTGTTGGGACCCCGGAACTTAGACCACGCCATGGATTTGTCTGTCAAAATAGAGGAGAAGCTCCGTTGTGGGATGGAGGCTCGTGATTATGGCAAGGGAACAAGTTTTTTCACAGGATCAAAAGGTACGTATGGGCCATTCTCACACATATCTGCGTCACAAGTCAATTATAGTCCATCTTCGTATGTGAGTAGTTCAAAAAACACTAGTGGGTCATATAGTAGTACCAGATCCCCTACCTTAGTATCCAGCCAATCCGGGTCAACGGTGAGCTCGAGGAGTTCAAATCAAATACCTGTAGCGAAACCGATTGGGGAAGTAAGGAGATTGAGTGATAAGGAGTGGCAAAGCCGTAGAGAAAAAGGGTTGTGTTTCAAGTGCGATGGAAAATGGCAGGTGGGTCACCGTTGTAATCGACGGGAGCTCAGTGTATTGCTGTCACACAGTGAGGAGGAAGAGGATGAGGGAAGCCTGGTTTTGAGCCCTAATACCGAAAATGGAGACAAAATAGGTGAGGAACAGTTACAGCCCGAGATATCATTAAACTCGGTGGTGGGACTAACGACACCAAAGACGATTAAAATGGTTGGGATGGTCAAAGGGGTAAAGGTGGTAATAATGATCGATCCAGGGGCGACGCACAATTTTGTGTCAAAAGAAACAGTGGATAAGTTGAGTTTGCAAGTTAGTCCGACAAAGGGTTTTGGAGTGGTGTTGGGGACTGGAAAATCAGTAAAAGGGAGTGGAATTTGCAAGCAAGTTGCTGTGTGTATACAGGGGGTAGAGGTTGTGGAAGACTTTTTGCCATTGCAGCTAGGAAATTCGGATTTAATATTAGGGATAGAGTGGCTGGAAAAGTTGGGGACGATGCGTACCAACTGGAAGACGCAGACACTGCAATTTAAATGGAAAGGTAAGGAGGTGATGATTAGAGGGGACCCTGCATTGGGTAGGACTATGATATCGCTGAAAGCCATGTTGCGGACCTTGAAAAAGACAGGGGTTGGGTTCCTAGTAGAATTGAGTTGTTTGGATAATGAGAAAGAAACAGATGAGGGCAGTACTATGTTACCACCGTGGGTACAGGAAATTGTAGACCGGTACCAACAAGTATTTCATATGCCGGTGGGATTACCCCCGTGTCGAGCTTACGCCCATGCTATTAACCTCCTACCGGGAACTGCTCCCATATCAGTCAGACCGTACCGATACCCTCACATTCAAAAAAATGAAATTGAAGGGATGATTAGAGATATGTTGAAGGCTAACGTCATACAAGTATCCCGGAGCCCATTCTCTAGCCCAGTCATCCTAGTAAAGAAAAAAGACTCATCTTGGCGTTTTTGCGTGGACTATAGGGCTTTGAATAAGGTCACCATTCCGGATAAATATCCGATTCCGGTCATTGACGAATTATTGGACGAGCTAAATGGAGCAGCGGTGTTCTCTAAGCTCGATTTAAAATCAGGGTATCATCAAATCCGAATGAAAGAAGAAGACATTTACAAAACGGCATTTCGGACTCACGAAGGCCATTATGAGTTTCGTGTTTTGCCGTTCGGTTTGATGAACGGGCCTGCTACGTTCCAAGCCTTGATGAACGAGGTATTCAAGCCCTTCCTTCGTAAATTCGTCTTAGTCTTTTTTGACGATATACTTGTGTACAGCCCTACTGTTGAAGCCCACAAAGAGCACTTGGAACTGGTTCTACAAACCTTGAAAAACCACCAGCTGTATGCGAATTACAAAAAATGTGAGTTCGGAAAAACGGAGGTTGCCTATCTGGGTCATAGAATATCTGCAAAGGGGGTATCAGTCGACAATGAGAAGATAAGGGCCATGGTGGATTGGCCTGAGCCAAAAAATGTGAAGGAATTACGAGGTTTCCTAGGGTTGACCGGGTACTACCGAAAATTTATCCAAGGGTATGCAAAGGTAGCGTGGCCTCTGACCGAACAACTAAAAAAAGATAGCTTCGGGTGGAATTTAGAAGCAGCTAAGGCTTTCCAGCAGTTGAAAACCATGATGACTACAACACCTATTTTGGCACTCCCAAACTTTGAGTTGCCGTTCACGATCGAAACAGATGCCTCCGGTTTCGGTCTAGGAGCAGTTTTATCACAGCAGGGGCATCCAATTGCGTTCTATAGCAGTACGTTGGGACCCCGGGCGCGGTTGAAATCTATATACGAGAAGGAGTTGATGGCCATCGTGCTGTCCGTATTGAAGTGGAGACACTATTTGCTAGGGAGGAGATTCACCATTAAAACAGACCAACAAAGTCTGAGATTCTTGTTAGAGCAAAGGGAAATTGGTTCTGAATATCAAAGGTGGGTCAGTAAATTAATGGGGTTTACATTCGACATTCAGTATCAGCCGGGACCCTCAAATACCGTGGATGATGCTCTTTCCCGCCAGCTGGATGTGCCAATAGAGTTGGGCAGTATAGTGTCAACCCACGGAGCAGAGTGGGAGGTAATCCAGCAGCAAGTTCAAGATGACCCGTATATGCATCAGTTAAAACAAGGACTTTTGCAGGGAGAAAATAATCCTAAAGGTTTTGCAGTAGAACAGGGGGTTTTGAAATACAAGGGGCGTTTAGTGTTACCAAAAAAATGTGCTTTCATTGCAACTATATTGTATGAGTATCACAGTTCAGCTGTGGGGGGACATCTGGGAGAACTAAAGACTTACAAACGAATTTCAAGGGAGTGGTATTGGCCCGGGATGAGACAGGAGATTGCTACCTATGTGCAGGGATGTTCAGTTTGTCAGCAGAATAAAGCATCCACATTGAAGCCGGCTGGTCTCTTACAACCATTGCCAGTACCAACGCAAGTGTGGGATGACATATCGCTTGATTTTATAGAGGGTCTGCCAAAGTCGATGGGGTATGACACAATACTAGTTGTGGTTGACCGTCTCACGAAATATGCTCATTTTCTGAGTTTGAAACACCCTTTTAATGCCCAGTCAGTGGCTGCACTGTTTGTTCGTGAAGTGGTTAGACTACACGGGTTTCCCTCCAGCATAGTCTCGGACAGAGACAAGGTGTTTCTGAGTTTGTTTTGGAAAGAAATGTTCCGTCTACAGGGTACCAAACTAAATCGAAGCACGGCGTATCACCCACAATCCGACGGTCAAACCGAAGTGGTGAACAAGAGTCTAGAAACATATTTACGCTGTTTTGTCAATGGACAGCCACGCCAGTGGGTGACATGGTTACCCTGGGCTGAATACAGCTATAACACAGCAGTACATACCTCTACAGGATATTCTCCGTTTAAAGCTTTGTATGGCAGGGACCCCACTCCTCTAGTTAAAGGGGTAGCAGCGAATACCGGGGTAAGTAGCATTGAGGATCAATTAATTGAGAGGGATGCCATGCTGGATGACATGAAATTCAACCTAATGAGGGCACAGAACAGGATGAAAGTGCAGGAGGACAAAAAACGCAGAGAGGTAGAGTTCCAAGAGGGGGAGTATGTGTACTTGAAACTTCAACCTTACCGCCAACAGTCACTAGTTAGAAGAGCATGGGAGAAATTGTCGGCTCGTTTCTTTGGCCCCTTCAAGATCTTGCAGCGTATAGGTAAGGTAGCCTACAGACTTGACTTACCAGACACATCAAAGATTCACCCAGTCTTTCATGTGTCTCAACTCAAACAGGCGATAGGCAACAATCAAGCAGCTCCCACGATACCAGCGAGTATCTCTGCTGATTTGGTGGTGATCACGGAACCAGAAGACATAGTGGGGGTACGTAGAAGAACTACAGCAGTGGAAGTGTTGGTCAAGTGGAAAGGGATGGATGCTTTTGAAGCAACCTGGGAAGACTTCACAGACATCAGACAGAGGTTTCCAAACTTTCACCTTGAGGACAAGGTGGCACTGTGGGAGGCGGGTATTGCAAGGGATGGGGGCCCACAATATGTGAAGTGGCAGTACACTCGTAAGAAGAAAAAGAACGTTGATTGATTGAGACAAGGGCAGTATAGTAATTGGCTGGAAGAAGGGTAGAATGGTAAAAGAACAAGGGCGAAGAGTCAAAAAGGGAGGGGGGAACGTATTAGGGTTTTATCGATTAAGAGTTATTTTGTGTGGAGCCTGGGAGAGTCCGCGCCTCTCAAAAGCGTTGGGTGTATTGAGTCCAGTTGATGTATTCAATACAGTCTATCTAATTATTAATATTAGTATTATCGTCTATTTGATTCTCTTTTTGTTGGTTAATCGCTGTGTTGTGTTGAGTAATTGAAATCAGTGCTAGCATGTTTTTTAATGTTGAGATGAATTTTGTAGATGTGTTACTCTCAACAACTAATTTCATGTTTAATATGCATCTTACATATGAGATTCAACAACTAATCCACATTGATCCCAACTTGTCAGATCCTTTAGTTTTGCTGGTGTATGTTCAGATATATGTTTTACTCGTTTTGTCCACAAATCTTATCAAAAAAGATTCGCATAATTTTAGCAAAAATTCATCTTTTTCCTTGCACCTTTGATTTTGTTCACAAAATTCATTATGTTACTACATTAGCTACATCATCATTCCTTACGACCAGTCCAAACATAAGCAATCCACACAGTCGTCCAAATGAAACCCATTAAATTTGGATAGATCGATTGTCTAAAAATTGAAATGGAGGTCTGCATAACGCTTAGCTTCTAACATTCTATAACACACTACTAATACAGAATGTTGCACACAATTCATGGCAATGCATGATACAAGATACAAAATTGTAACAAAAACAGCAGAAGGATATCAAAAACTCGGGGGACAGGACTGTAATTGTAAAGTATTAGCTTACATGGGATGTTACATTAACAAACAGTTCTTTTATTTGGTTCTGGCACAACCCCGTCACATTTTAAGACATGGTATCAGGACCAATGTCCAGTTTCAATCCTGAATGTTTTTACTGATGAATGAGAGAATTAGCTCATTCACCTTGTCAGGAAATTGCTCCGAGATAAAATGGGAACCTTCCGTTATGTATTCAATCTCCAAGTTCGGGACAAACATTTTAACCGCGCCACTTTTAATGTAGTTCTCCATATTGGGAAATTTGAATACGTAGTCCTTCTCACCAGTTATAAATAGAGCAGGGGCTTCAACTTTCGGATCTGGTGTATTGCTCGGCGGCTGAATATTTTTCGTTGGACGAATAGCCCTGTAATAGAGGAGTAAGGTGTATTGCTATAAACCATGTACACATTAAAACATAATTGAAACAGAATAAAAAAAATATTGGTAAGTGCTAATAATAGAATCAAAACCGCATATCTGCAACAAAATTTTTTTAACTGCAATAAATGTACCTAGTAATAGAAGAAACAATATTTGATGAACATATGTTTGACTGTTCTAAAAGCCAAAATTAGTACTCCCTCCATCTCAGTTTATTTGACGTTTTAGGGATTAGGTGATTTTCATATTGTGTCATTCTTTTCCTCAAAGGAAAAATTGTATTCTCAGATTTTCCTTAATCATTGTTCTTCTTCTATTATCCTCGGTTACCCGGATTCTCCTTTTTTGTCCACATACTAGTGTCCACCAGACTGACATGGGTGTGGGTCTGAGTCGGATCCTAAAAATTATATAACTAACAATCTGATTCTTGGATCCGATCCCATGTCTGACACTGTAACGAATCAGACTAACATAGCTATCATTGCCAATATGGGAGTGTTAATGCTTATTGGTCTTGAGAATACTTTCTCCACTGTAATAAAGATAAAAGTGGAAAAGAACTCCATAATTATTATAATTTTAGCTCGATTACTAGAAGTAATCCACCAGTATCTCATGTTATGAGATAGAAGTAGGTGCAAAAATTACTTGCAGAAAACAGGGAAAGATGTGAAAAAATTACAGGTCACTTGAATTTACCTATATGGAACTTGTAATGCAGTTTGGAATCCAGATTTCTCATATGCTGCCCCATATACAGCAAGATCTTCCTCTGTGAACCAAGAGGGTAGAGGAGTAGATGGCTCCAATATGTCCATGATCTCCTGGTTTTCTAGAGCTATTGGTATTTCGCTTCTGGCAAATAGGATGTAAATGTTGCGCACCACAGTTTTAGCATCATGACGTGCAAAGTCAGCTTCAGCTCTACCAGGTTCCTGAAATAGGAATTTGCTAGGAATTAAAACGTGCAATCACGAAAAAGTAAGTGTTCCGCGGAAGCAATAGTTAAAATTATAGACTACCTGCCATCTTGTAATGTAGAAACCTTCAGGAAGAAGGGTATGGTATTCAACAGGGCGTGGTGGCATAAACGGCACTCCCAATGTTACAATCCCATGAATTCTTTCTTGATGGCGGAGGGCAAACTGGTAAGCGACCATGCCTCCAACATCTTGACCAATAACAAAAACCTGTAACCAATGCGATAAATTAAATATTTTTATAAATTATCCCAATAATTACAATACTCAACATACAGCTGGACAGCCGGTTACATTGACTTTATTCCTGTATAAACAAAGAAAGAACTAAAGGTATAATTCATACTGAATATTAACAACCTGTCACTACTGGAGCTGTGCTGTGCCCCAGCAATACTACACCCTCACCCTCTCATGGAAAGCAAATGTCCAGGGTTTATATTACGGGTTACCAGAAATGTGTTTGAGTATATCTACATATGTAAAAGAAAATACTGGCCTAAGGTTACAACTTCCTCGGGTTATAATTATATGTGCAAGGCTTTAGTACTTGTAGTTTGTACACCTTTGTAAGCTATCCAGTTACCTGATGTCAATCCAGAGTCAAGAAATCAAACATAAGTATAAGTTTAACTAGAACTAAGGTAAAGTATTGTGATCAGGACTATGTAAACATAGTCAATGAATCAAAAGTGCAATAAAAATACACAAAAGTTAGCTAAATCTATAATCACTAACCACCAGCAGTAGTTATTTCATGGTATCAAAGCTTAGGCATGTAGGGTCTCCGGTTCGATTCTCTACGACCCCTATATTCTCAGAATATGCATTATGAACACAAAACACAAACTTTTCCCAAAAGATGGACGTCCGTGATCCACTCTCGACCCAAAAATGGGCTTTCGAGTGAGGGGAAGTGTTAGAAAATAGTATAAAGTAAAGATCCGGTTGGACCT
This sequence comes from Kitagawia praeruptora, assembly GCA_037693485.1. Taxonomy (NCBI): domain Eukaryota; kingdom Viridiplantae; phylum Streptophyta; class Magnoliopsida; order Apiales; family Apiaceae; genus Kitagawia; species Kitagawia praeruptora. Next base: position 97,889,815 of record CM075354.1, on the reverse strand, counting down.
TCCTCTAACACCTTAAGGTTTTAAGGTTTTAGAGGAACTGGTTAATTAACAAATCATCTTACTACATAGGGTCCGTCTCAATTGATAATTATGCTCAAAATGGGAAGTGAAGATCCATTTGTTAAGAACTTATATCAATTGTTCTGTTCTGCACTTTATGCAACATCTAGCTTTCATGATTCTGCAGTTCTCATTAAAACCTGACCTTGTATTGTACAAATAGATGTGCAATTTGAGGAAAATAAAAGGCAAACCTTAGAAATGTCAAGAGCATCAAGAATAGCAGCCATATCAGAAACAAAGTCATCAAAGGTAGCCTTCTCTGGTTCGGATGGCGTGTCTGACCATCCGTACCCGCGATAATCGGGTGCAATAGCTTTGTAACCAGCATTTGCAACAGCAATCATCTGAAAACGCCAAGTGTACCATAACTCTGGAAAGCCATGAAGAAACAAGATAGTTGGTGACCCCGATGATGACCCGACTTCAGCTACGTGATGTTTAAGGCCGTTAACTTGAATGTACTTGTGCTCTATCTTCTCCATTTTTCAGGCTCACCAAGAAATATGAAGATATTATACTACTGCATTTGGTTGAGAGTGATTGTATATAGGTAGTTCAGGTGGGGCCTTAGTTTATTTTCAGCAGTAAACATTAGGCACATCTGTTTGCCGGCTCATTATTTTGTTTGGTTTTGGATGTGGGTAGTTGCACACAATAAAGAATCTCATTTGGATGATTCTGTTTTCAACTTGTCAAGTTTTCGAGTTCGCCAATTAATAAACAGTTTTTGTTTTCAAGGATTCATTTGTAAACTTGGAAGTTTTCGAGTTCGCCAATTAATAAACAGTTTTTGTTTTCAAGGATTCATTTGTAAACTTGGAACGGCCAGCAACATGTTGGTGCAGTGGGTTGAACCCTTGTCTCCTTTGTAGGAGGTCAAGGGTTCGATCCTTGGGTGTGTGTGAGTTTAATTTGTATTAATTTTCTTTCTTTGTATTTGTATTTGTATTTGTATTTGTATTTGGCCGGGGTCCTTCGGAAACAGCCTCCCTATTGTATAGGGGCATGGTCTGCGTACAGCTACCCTCCTCAGACACCACTTTGAGTGGTATTATAACTGAGTAAGCTAATTTTTTTTTTATTTGTAAACTTGGAACGGAGTAATCAATCAATATATCAATATATATATATATATAGGCCTTTGCTCCATACAGAACATTCTTATGTAACAAACAATAAAGAACACTATAAAATCATTTATTCCAATAGATCCATTGGCCCCGCCAGGGGCACCAAATACAAAAAGTTCTTATTTTTTTAGGCTCTATCCATCCAGCAAAAAAAAAATTTTAAAATTTACTGTTCATCGATGACGTCACTGATGATGTCATCATGACGTCACTGATGACGTCATCATGACGTCATCGATGAACAATAAATTTTCAATTTTTTTTTTTGCTGGATGGATAGAGCCTAAAAAAATAAGAACTTTTTGTATTGGGTGGCCCCGCCAAGGGCAATGGATCTATTAGATATGAGGTGTTCTTTGTTGTTTGTTATATAAGGTGTTTGCTATGGAGTCCAACCCTATATATATATAGGCAAGTGCTCAAATGAGACCCCAGCTTAAAATGAGAACTGAGAATATATCTCAGCCACTCAATTTTTACACGTACTTTTAATCTGGACCACAAATAAACACACATATCTTAAAATTTAAATTATTTCCCTCTCCTCACTTCACTCATCCACCCACTCCCCCCGATCTATTCATTTCATCACTACATATGTTTCTCTCTCTACTGTAAATTCATATCCCCTTTTCCTCTTTTAATTCTATTTTAGGATCCCTCATTCTTATCTTCTTTTTATCTCTTTCTGATTTCAATTTCTTAACCTTTTATTTCTATTTTGTTTCATCTGAATACCACCCATGTATCACTATTAGAGATTTAAAGTAAAATAATGGATTTGGATGATGGTTCTGATTTGGAAAATATCGAAGAAAGGCAAAATTTGGATATAAATGAGATCGATGGTTTGAAAGATGAAGGCATGAGAAATTACCAGAGCTTAAGGTTCGATGGTGATTATTACCTTGAAAATTGGCGTTTTAATGATTCTTAACTGTATATAGGTGCACTTTTGGGTGATCTGCGTTCTGAAAATTTGGTGATTTGCGTTGAAATTTGGTGATTTGTTTTGAAATTTTAATGATTTGTACTGAATTGTTTGGTGATTTGCTTTGAATTTTCGGTGATTTGGTGGTGGTGGCGACTGGAGATGGTGGTGTTGTGATTTGCCTTGTCTCAGATCTAAATTTTTTTGATGATTATGCTCGAATTTTTGATGATTTGTATTTAATTTTTTGGTAATTTGCTTTGAGTTTTTGGTGATTTGATTTGAATATTTATGGTTTCTTGGTGTGTGTAAAGGGTTTTATAACAGACGATCAGTTTATATATTGGGGAATATTTGGATCTGAGTGTTTTATTGCTATAAGTTTTGATGGTTTGAGTATTTCATTGGAGATGGGTGAGAGTTTTTTTAAGAATACTTCATGGGTTCATGTTATTTTTGGTCAAGAAATTATGTTGTTGACAGATTGGTTTGGTGTGGTAGTATTATTGTGAAAGACTCTAATGTATTAGGGATATTTTTGGTTGTCTGTATATGTGCGGATGTTGTGCCTGCCTGTGTACATAGGATTGATGGGTGAGTTTTGTTTATAAATCGACCAGGTCCTGTAATATTCTTGCAGTTGCCGCATATTTTGATTTGTGTGTAGTCATAATAAGTGTAATGTTATTAATTTTGAAACTGTGGCTGAATGGTGTATGATTTATTCGTAGTGATTAATCTGAGTTGTGTACGTTTTCAGTGTTATAACTGTTGTATATGGGGGTGATGTGTCCAGGTGGGCTTTTTTAGGTGGTCCAATGTGCAGTTCTCACTATAAGAGGGGTCTCATTTGAGCAGCCCCCTATATATATATATATATATATATATATATATATATATATATATATATATATATATTATATTATATTATATATAAAGGAGGATACGCGGGAGTTTAGGTGGCGCTCTAAGATCATCTCAATCTATTTTTCTAATTTTCTAGAATTTTAAAATTTTTAACACTTATAAATATAAAAATATCATTTAACATATTAGAAGTAGAATATGTGTTCGAATTTATAGAGGAGAAGAGTTCGAATTTATAGGAAGACATATGATTAGAAGTTCTATTGGAAGTAGAATAAGCATTTATAAAGCATATGATTAAAAGTTCTGTTGAAAGTAGAATAGGAGTTCGAATTTATAGAGAATAAGAGTTCAAATTTATAGAAAAAACATATAAATAAAAGTTTCTATTGGAAGTAAAATAAGTATTTATAAAGCATATGATTAAAAGTTCTATTGGAAGTAGAATAAGAGTTCAAATTTATAGGGAATAAGAGTTCGAATTTATAGTTTAGGTGGCGCTCTAAGATCGTCTCAATCTATTTTTCTAATTTTCTAGAATTTTAGAATTTTAAACACTTATAAATATAAAAATATCATTTAACATATTAGAAGTAGAATATGTGTTCGAATTTATAGAGGAGAAGAGTTCGAATTTATAGGAAGACATATGATTAGAAGTTTTATTGGAAGTAGAATAAGTATTTATAAAGCATATGATTAAAAGTTCTATTGAAAGTAGAATATGAGTTCGAATTTATAGAGATAAGAGTTCAAATTTATAGAAAATAACATATAAATAAAAGTTTCTATTGGAAGTAAAATAAGTATTTAAAAAGCATATGATTAAAAGTTCTATTGGAAGTAGAATAGAAGTTCGAATTTATAAAGAATAAGAGTTCGAATTTATAGAAAAAAATATAAATAAAAGTTCTATTAGAAGTAGAATAGGTGTTTGAATATATAGAGCATCCATATAACTAAATATTTTATAGAAAGTACGATCTTCTTAAATAATTTTTTTTATAAGTTAATTATACTTCTATTAGGAAAAAATAGTAATAACCGTGTTTTTAACGAGAAAGCAATTCATTAGAGAAGACCGTATAAAGATGTTTGAATATATAAGGAATACATAAAATAAAATGTTTTATTAGAAGTTGAATACGAGGACGGTAGAGACGTCTTACACGATTTTTAAAACTATACATCTTTTTTCTTAGAAATCCTTTATTTTATCTTTTTTATACAAGTTAATTGTACTTGCATTACAAAAATATATCCATAAATTTAATATTATTCCCGTAACGAAAAGTCTTCAAATTTAATTTTTTTTATATGTTAACATAACAGAAAGACATTCCCATGCGGAAGTTGTAAATAAGTACATGAATATCTATAATATACAAAAAATATAAGATGTATTTTCATTTTTAAAACTCTATAAATATTAGAAAGTTTAAAGAATATAAAAATTGGAATTTACTTTCTTTATATAATTAGTTAGAATTTCGGTTCCAAATAAGAGCTACTCGAAACGTATTTAACGGAAAGACGGCTCACTAGAAAAGATTGTATAGTTAAACCTCGATAAATGAATACACTGGGGACCGGAAAATTTTATTCATTAATCAAGTTTATTCATTTATCGAGATCAAAAATATACTGTCTCTATTATATCGGGACTAGAAAAAAGTATACATTTGATGAGGTTACTCGTTTATCGAATGTTCATTTATCGAGGTTCTACTGTATTAGCTATTAGAATTTGATATTGATGTCATAAATTTTTTTTTATTTTTATTGTTCGATTTTATGGATAAAAAATATTATATAAGTCTTTATAATATATGTTAAAGTTGAGATTTTGATTTTAACGAGAAAGCGGCTCAATCGAAAGAATCGTGTTTAACAAGAAATCGATTCATTAAAGGATATTTAATTATAAAAATTTAATATTAATATTATAATATAACGTAAAAGTATTAATTTTTTAAAAAAATATTATAACGCCGCCGCGAAACGCGGCTTTATCGACTAGTATATATATAAAGGAGGATACGCGGGAGTTTGGGTGGCGGTCTAAAATCGTATCAATCTATTTTTCTAATTTTCTAGAATTTCAGAATTTTAAACACTAATAAATGTAAAAATATCATTTAACATATTAGAAGTAGAATAGGTGTTCGAATTTTTAGAGGAGAAGAGTCGAAATTATAGGAAAGACATATGATTAGAAGTTCTATTGGAAGTAGAATAAGTATTTGTTAGGAATATGTTGTAGTTGATGATAACTTAACATTCAAGCAAAATTGTATAAGTCAAGTTTTGTAACTGTCAACGGATAAGACTTTATAACTCTATTCGTTGACAGGTAGCTCATCAACGGATGAGGTTTTGTAGCATACTGCAATATCTCTATTTATCAGTTGATAGTGTTTCTATTCAGAGTCATGTTGACCATCAATGGATAGGCAGAATAGGGTAGCTAATTGTAAATAAGCTATGCTATGTAATTCTGTCTAAGTGAAAGTGTATCAACGGATGAGAACATGGCTCTATCAACGGATACAACTCAAATCTACTCTATCAACGGATACAGCTCAAACTACCATCAACGGATAACTGTGCACAACATCAACGGATAATCATTATCACTTTATCCTATGCTAGCTGGGAATTAGCAGTTGATAAGGACAGGTTTGACTGACAGATCACATGGGTTGATAGTAGGTATAAAAAGCAGTATGGCAGCCATACTTTGGAATCACAGAAGAAAGAAGCATTCCATTTACACAGTACATACAAGAAAGGTGCAGGGGACATATCTGTTCACAAGGACAACTTTTCGGCTACATGTGGATTTGGAGTGGAGTAGCAAGTCAACTTGAGTTAGATTAATATTATCTTATTCCTGTAGTACTTGTAAACTTGGGATATATAACCAAGTGTAGCAACTCTTTAGAAATTAAGAAAACAGACATATTTGCTTAGGGTTTCTTGAATATCCTTAGAAGCAAAGAGTTGTAAAAACAGAAGCTGTGTACATTTGTATCACAGAGTTTTCTTCAAATAAAAGTCTCAGGTGGTACATTTAACCACCTGATTTTTTATGTGTTTGTGAACCATTTCTTATTCAGCAATTATTTCCTTATAGATTTCTGTGGTTTTTATCAGAAATTTATAACTATCAAGAATTGTATTCAACCCCTCCCCTTCTACAATTATACAAGTGTGTAATCTGGGAATAACAATTGGTATCAGAGCAAGCTTCTAATATATTTGAAGTTTAAAGATCAACACACTTCCAACATGTCTAAGAAGGATTATGGAGTGAAGATACCGGTTCTTGATAGAGAAAATTACTTTCACTGGAAAGTAAAAATGCGTCTACACCTCATGTCTATTGATGTAGGCTTTGTAGATTGCATTGAGAAGGGTCCTCATGTTCCAATGAAGGCTGCTTCAAGAGTTGGTCTTGCTGCAGATGCACCAGACACCTACATTCCAAAACCTGTTTCTGAGTGGAGTACTGAGGATGTTGCAGAAGTCCACAAAGATAAAAAGACCATGAATATTCTGTTTAATGGTTTAGAAACAGACATGGTTGACAATGTTATCAACTGTACTACCGCCAAGGAAGTATGGGACATTGTTCAAACCCTTTGTGAAGGTACAGAACAGGTAAGGGAAAACAAGATGCAGCTACTGATCCAACAGTATGAGCACTTCCATTTCAAGAATGGAGAGACATTGAATGACACATTCAGTAGATTTCAAAACCTACTGAATGGCTTGAAACTGTATGGAAGAATCTACCAAGTGAAAGATTCTAATCTCAAATTTCTGAGATCACTGCCCAAAGAGTGGAAGCCTATGACTGTTTCTCTAAGAAACACTCAAGAGTACAAGTCATTTACTCTTGAAAGGCTCTATGGAACTTTAAAGACATATGAACTAGAAATGGATCAGGATGAAGAAATTGAGAAGGCCCAAAAGAAAAGTGGGTCAGTTGCACTTGTTGCCAACTTGGAGCAGAAGGAGGAGAAGAGGACTGAAGCTGCTAAATCTACACCAAACAGGGAGGTTTGTGAAGGTAGAGCAGAATCAAGCAAAAGCAAGAAAAAGGTGTCTAAAGAAATGAGTGTCCTTCAGCAGGATGAATTGGATGAGATAGATGAGCATTTACCCTTTCTATCTAGGAGATTCTCTAAGCTAAAATTCAGAAGAAACTCTGGGATGGCCAAGCCATTTAACAAGGATTTTTCTACAAGCAACTATGTGGATAAATCCAAAATTAAATGCTACAATTGTGGAATTGCTGGTCACATGATAAGTGAATGTAGGAAGCCTAGATCAGAGAACAAGGGAAAGCCAACTGAAACTGTTGACTACAAGAAGAAATATTTTGATCTTCTCAGACAGAAAGGAAAGGCATTCATGACCCAAGAGTATGACTGGGCTGTTGATGGAAATCATTCTGATGATGATGCTGAGTTTGTCAACCTTGCATTAATGGCTGATTCTAAGCAGGAAGCAAGTTCAGCTAGCAATCAGGTATTTTCTACTAATCTCTCTGAGCTCACCAAAGAGGAATGCAATAGTGTTATAGATGAAATGTCTACTGAACTATATCACTTGAGTGTTACTCTTAAATCACTTACTAAAGAGAACAATAGGATTAAAGAAACTAATCAGTTCTTAAGTGATAGAAATGCAGTTCTAGAAACACAATTTCTAGAATTTGAGAAAATGAGAGTTGATTGCAATAATGCTAAAAGTGAACTTGAAGCTGTGTTAAAAAGAGAACTAATTTTAAGAAACCAGCTTGAAAAAGAACAAGGGATAATTGCTAAATTTCAAAGTTGTAGGAATATTTCTCAAAACATAATAGAAGTCCAGGGAATAGAATCATTTGTGAAGGATACCTGGACTCAAAAGAAAAAGGAGCTAGAACCTTGCCTTGAGGAACAAGAGACTATTTGTGAATCAACGGATAGTGATCATCCGTTGACAGATGAACCATCAACGGATGAGAGGTATCCGTCGACTAACAAAAAGTCTGTTAGTAAGAAGGAACTCAAGAAACCAAGAACTTTGTTTCTGGTGAAGGTAGCCAAGCCAAATCAAGTGAGAAGGCTAAGGCAGGTGATTTACCTAACAAAAAGGCTGTTGGTAAATCAGTTAATGAAAAGGTAGAGACTGAGGGTAAAAAGAAAAAGAACAGAAATGGTAAGATAGGCATTAACAAGAAAAACAATTATTCTCCTGACAAGTTTGCTCCTAGGAAAACTTGTGGTAATTGCAATAGTGTCAATCACCTATCTTCTAATTGCAAGTCTGTTAAAAGGACTCCTGTTCATGTACCTCAATCTATGCCAAGTATGCCTGCTATGCCTGGTTTGTATCAGAATGCTAGCTTTTCAAATCCATATGTGAACATGCCATATGTGCCTAATCCTTATTTTCAATATGTGAATATGCCACAAATGTCATGGAGCATTCCTAGCATGGATAATATGTATGCCAATTTTCCACAAATGCATGCATCAAATATTTATGCAAATGAGCATCTGTCAAAACCTATCGCTCAAGCATCTACACCCAAAGTGAAGATTGCTAAGAGTGTAAAACCAAAGGCTAATAAGAAAGGACCCAAGGAAACTTGGGTACCAAAATCAACTTGATTTGTATCTTGGAATGTGTGCAGGGAAATAAGAGGAATCTATGGTACCTAGACAGTGGATATTCTAGGCATATGATCGGAGATTCAACCCTGCTCACAGAGTTCAAGGAGGAAGCTGACCCTAGAATTACCTTTGGAGATGACAGCAAAGGATATACTAAGGGATATGGCTTGATTACAAAGGACAATGTCATCATTGAAGAAGTGGCTTTAGTTGAAGGTTTGAAGCACAATTTGCTGAGTGTCAGTCAGATTTGTGACAAAGACTATGAAGTAAAGTTCACTAAAGAAGCCTGTGTTGTTTCTACCAAGGAAAACAACAATGTGGTTCTGACAGGCTTTAGAAAAGGAAATGTTTACATAGCTGATTTCAACTCAGTATGCTCAGAATCCATTACTTGTCTCTTCAACAAAGCAAGCAAGGATGAGAGTTGGCTATGGCATAAAAAGCTGTCTCATTTGAATTTTAAATTTATGAATGATTTGGTAAGAAAGGATCTTGCTAGAGGAATCCCTCAATTGGAGTTCATCAAGGATGGATTGTGTGATGCCTGCCAACTAGGGAAACAAAAGAAATCATCCTTCAAGAGCAAGACAGAGTCATCCATTGTTAAGCCCCTTCAATTGCTGCATATGGACTTATTTGGTCCAGTAAATGTCATGTCCATTTCAAAGAAGAAATACTGCCTGGTGATTGTGGATGATTTTTCTAAGTTTACATGGACCTTCTTCCTGCACTCCAAAGATTGTGCAAGTGAAATCATCATCAATCATCTCAGACTAGTAAACAATGGTTCTGAAGTAAAAGTACAAAGAATCAAGAGTGACAATGGCACTGAATTCAAAAATTCCACAATGAAGATTTTCTGTGAAGAGAATGGAATTGTCCATGAGTTTTCTGCTGCTAGAACACCTCAACAAAATGTGGTTGTTGAAAGGAAAAACAGAACTCTCATTGAAGCAGCTAGAACAATGTTAAGTGAATCAAGATTGCCAACATATTTCTGGGCTGAAGCTGTCAACACTGCCTGCTTCACTCAAAATATTTCCTTGATCAATCAAGCTAGAGGAATGACTCCTTATCAGTTATTCACCAACAAGAAACCAACGTTAGCTTTTCTTCATGTCTTTGGATGTAAGTGTTTTGTGCTAAGAAATCATGGAGATAACTTGGGCAAATTTGAAGCAAAGGCAGATGAAGCTATCTTTGTTGGATATGCAGCAGGGAAAGCCTATAGAGTCTACAATCTAAGAACCAACATTGTTATGGAATCTGTACATGTTGTGTTTGATGATCAAAAGATTCTAGGTCTAAATGATGAAGGCTTCCATGAAAAGTTGAGATTTGAAAATGAGGTAGAAGGAAGAATGTACATTGATGATGATGAGGAAAATGAAGATCATGGCCATGGAAATTCACCTAGAGTTGTTGGCCCAACTAGAAGTGATGCTAACACTGGAAATGAAGCATCCGTTGACAGTCATACTGGAGCATCAGATGCATCCGTTGACAGGCATTCTCATGCATCCGTCGACAGGCAAAATGGAGCATCCGTTGATAGACAAAATGATGCATCTGTTAACAATCAAATTCATAATTCTGCAAGGACAACAAACTCAGGGGGAGTTTCTCAAAGTCAAAACTCAGTGATCAATCAACAAGATCATGCTCACTTAGATGAAGCAACCTCGTCTAGATCAAACCTTCCACCTTCAAGAAAATGGACCAGAGATCATCCTTTTGAATTAATCATTGGTGACTCAAACTCAAGAGTCCAAACTAGGAGGGCCACATAAGAAGAATGCCTATACAGTAGTTTCCTGTCTCAAGAGGAACCTAAGAAAGTGGAAGATGCCCTTCTAGATCCAGATTGGGTCTTAGCAATGCAAGAAGAGCTAAACCAATTTGAGAGAAATAAAGTATGGAAGCTTGTGCCCAAACCTGATGATAGAGGTATCATATGTACCAAATGGGTTCTCAAGAATAAGACTGATGAAAATGGCATAATTGTGAGGAATAAAGCTAGATTAGTGGCAAAGGGCTATTCTCAAGAAGAAGGAATAGATTTTGATGAAACTTTTGCACCACTGGTAAGACTTGAGGCAATTAGAATTTTCCTAGCCTATGCAGCACATGCCAATTTTAAAGTCTATCAGATGGATGTCAAAAGTGCCTTTCTAAATGGGGAACTTGAAGAAGAGGTATATGTCCATCAACCTCCTGGTTTTGAAGATCCAGAATTTCCAGAATATGTATATCTTCTCTTGAAAGCACTTTATGGTTTGAAGCAAGCACCAAGAGCCTGGTATGACACTTTATCTCAATTTCTTTTGGAGAATCACTTCACTAGAGGTACAGTAGATAAAACCTTATTTCATAGAAATGTCAATGGTTCTTCAATACTTGTTCAAATCTATGTAGATGATATTATTTTTGGGTCTACAGATGAGAAGCTTTGCAAAAGGTTTGTCAAACTTATGCAAAGTAGGTATGAAATGAGCATGATGGGTGAATTAACTTACTTTCTTGGTTTACAAGTAAAGCAAGTCAATGAGGGAATTTTCATAAGTCAAACAAAATATATTTATGATCTTTTAAAGAAATTTGACTTAATGGATTGTGCCTCTGCAAAAACACCTATGGCCACTGCAACTAAGCTTGAGTTGAATACTAAGGAAAAATCTATGGACATCTCAAGCTATAGAGGCATGGTAGGCTCACTTCTATATCTAACAGCTAGTAGACCTGATATAATGTTTTCCACTTGTCTGTGTGCTAGATTTCAAGCTGACCCTAGAGAGTCTCACTTAATTACTATTAAGAGAATTTTCAGGTATCTCAAGGGAACACCAAACCTTGGCATTTGGTACCCAAGAGATTCTGGTTTTGATCTAATTGGCTATTCAGATGCAGACTATGCAGGTTGCAGAATTGATAGGAAAAGTACTACAGGCTCCTGTCAATTTCTAGGGAACAGGCTTGTATCATGGTTCAGTAAGAAACAGAACTCAATCGCCACTTCTACAGCTGAAGCTGAGTATATTGCTGCTGGAAGTTGTTGTGCACAGATTTTTTGGATGAAAAATCAACTTATTGACTATGGTCTAAAAATTGAGAAGATTCCAATTTTCTGTGACAACACTAGTGCTATTGCCATCACAGAGAATCTAGTGCAACATTTGAGAACCAAGCATATTGACATCAAATACCACTTCATTAGAGAGCATGCGATGAATGTTATAGTAGAAATGCACTTTGTGCCAAGTGAAATGCAGCTTGCAGATATCTTCACCAAGCCTCTTGATGAATCCACATTCACAAGGTTGGTAGGTGAACTAGGTATGCTTAATTTTTCATAATTCCTAGTGATATCTAATCATACTGTATTGCACCTAGAAATGTGTTTTGATTTACTTGAGTTTAAGGCAAAATTTGCTTATCAACGGATATCCTTTTATCCGTTGGTAGTATAAATACATTACTAGATTTTCGTATGTCAACGGATAACAGGTTGTCCACGTCATCGATGGATAAACTGTTTTCTCAACCGTCCAATCTTTATCCGTTGACATACATATTTCTTTTTATAGCCGTTGGTAAACGTGTATAATTAGTCACGGCTGTACTTCTTTTCTTTTCATTTATTATCTGACAGTTACTTTTGTCCAATGGGGTAATTACTTTTAATTATTTCATTTTTAATTCTTGGAAAATATAAAAGGCTGTCTTGTGCTCTCACATCTCACCTTTATTCATTTTCAAGAATCTCATAAGTTAACTGCATCTTCTTCACTAAAACTCTCTTTGCAACAAAAGTTCAAACACTTCAATGGCGCCTATTGTCAAGATGATGTCTTCCACTGGGTTTACCTATGAGAAGAACAATTTCGCAGCCTTTGTTGACACAGCGAACGCTCCAGAAGTTTATCACACCATGATGAATTTTGTGAAGAAATACAAACTGTCATATGCTATGACTACCACCACACCCCTCATTCATGAAGTAATTGAGGAAATGTGGACATCTGCTAAATTTAATGGTACTGATGAAACTATCTCTTTTTCTCATAAGGGTAAAAATTATGTGGCTAATTCTGATGTCTTTACTGTATGTTTAAAATTACCTGAAAATAATTGTACATCATTTCCAACCGATGCTGAAATAGTTAACATGCTAAACTCAAGTGGATATGCATTTAGTACTGACAATTTAGGCAAAATTGTTAGGAAGGGTATGGTTAAAGAATGGAGTTATCTGTGTGATGCTTTCATTAAAACTTTTTCTGGTAAAATTAGTAATTTTGATGCTGTTACTAAAACCATGCTAGTGATGCTTTGTATGCTTTTAACTGATAAATACTTCAACTTTGGCACACTAGTAATGTATGAAATAGCAGCTAAATTGGGTAACAAAGAAACTAGGGGCAAAAATATCTACTTTGCTAGATTTTTGATGCTCTTAGGCCTGCATATGTCAGAAAATGAGCTATCCCTCTCTAACCCGGATAGCAAGTTCAGTTGTTTTGTACAGGAGAAGAGAGTCCTCAGTGACTTGATTCGAATGAATCTGAATGCAGGAGTGCAATTGGTTTATCCACCAATTGTTCAGGTAGCTTCTAATCTTATTACTCCTATCTCTACCCAAATTTCTTTGCCTTCCATTGTCACAATGGAGTCTGTAGTTGTGACCAAACAGGCTCCTACCCAAGTGACTAAATCCAAATCTCAAAACCACAATCTAAAAGACAAACCTCAGGTGTCTCTCAAAAGGCACCTGTTGCAAAAACTACCAAAACTCTTGAGGGGAGTGTGAAGGTGGTAGTGAGTGGTGAGGGACAGGGTGAACATCAAAGAAGCCCTAAGGATAAGGAAGGTGAGGCAGGTGCAACCAACATTTCAGTCTCTCAAAAGACTGTTAATGAAACTTCAAGCCAAATTCTAGTTACATCCTCTCAACAGGGTGTGACTACTGATTTAAGTTCCATTCCAGGAACACTGCACAAAAGGGCAAGAGACACAGATAGCTCTCACTCAAAAACCTATGGTAGAAGAGTAAAGTCCAAAACCATTGGGGAATCACAGGGTGCACACACAGTACAACAAACTGTACCTTCTCAAATTCAGTTTGATGTGACTTCAATAAATGTGGAGTCACAGCCCCTTGATCTTAACCTTCAAATCGATACACATTTTAATCCACCATCACCAACTCCATCTCTGGATGTGGATATGATATCTACATCAATTCCTGATTCTCCATCTTTAAAATTCTTGGAGAAGCCCCACTCAACAATTGGTGGTCATCATCTTTTAGATGATTTGTTGGGCCATCAATCTTCCATTCCTGAATTCACAACACTATCTGTGGCCTCTTCCTTAAAATCAATCACCACAGATTCAGTGTTGGTTTTCACTACAACGGATACTCTTTTTCCTTCATTAACGGATATCCTTCATCCATTGACAGGTGTTTCTCCATCAACGGATGTGTCTACAACTAATCATCCGTTGACAGCAATAACTACTACGTCAACAGATACACTTTATCCGTTGACAACTCTCTCTACCACTGCAAAATGTGACATTCCCATGTCAACTGTGGAGGAGTTTGTAGTAGTTAAAACACTTTTAGGAATGAGGGAAGGGAGTGAGAGGCTGCCTTGTGAGCAGGCAAAAGGAGAGAAAAATAATGAGAGGCTGACCATTTCTTCTAGTCAGGCAAAAGGAGAGCAAGAGAGTTCCACCTTAGTAGGTGAAGGTGAGGGTGTGAAAGGTGTGAGACAGGGGGAGTCCCTGATGCAAGAAAAGAGAGATGAGAGGAGAGAAGGGACTACAGGAGAAATAAGGCAGGAAGATTCAGCCATTGCAAGTGAGTTAATGGAGGTTAATGAAGCTTCCAAAGAGATGGAATTTCGACAAGAATATCAGTCAATTATTGACTCCATCTCTTTGGATCCTGAAACCTTTACTCATCCTGTTTCTGCCTATCAAATCATGGCACAACAGGGCAATGTGGAGGCAGAGAAGGCAATGCACCTAGTGCACACCTCAGAATCTCTTCAAAGAGCAAAAGAAGCTTTACCAACCCTGTCTCCAAGTGCTGGAAGTGAAGAATTTGGCAGTGATGACAGTCAAAGTTCAGATGGTGAAGAAATCAATGAGGAAGAAACTCCAGAATGGATGTTTACCAATGCCACTGAAATTAGGGATCTCAATGTGGAAATCATGAAGCAATATCAATCTGCTAAGGCTGAGCACCAAACTGCAGAACCACAGAGAAAGACTGTTCTTGAGCAGGTTATGGCCTCACTGAAATTGCAAAAGATGCACTCAGTTATTCAAAGAACACAACAGGAGGAGGTCAAAACTGCAATTAGAGATATGATGATAGAACTAGATGCCAGGATTGAGGCACTAGCTCCTACTACCACTCAGAAGGTGCTTACTAGCAAACTTCTCAAAGAAGATAGCCTGGCTAAGTCTGTTCAACTTCTTTCCTCCAGAGTGGATAGTATGGAATCTCAAATGCAAACTATCATTGCCAATCAATCAAAACAAACTCAACTACTGGAAATGCTACTTGCAGCTTCATCCCTAACCCTTGATGCTAACAAAAAGGGGGATAAAATGGGAACAAGCAAAGAAGAGGCTGCAACATCATCTGGTCAAATTCAAGCTACCAGTAGTAAGATAGCACAGATTGAAGGGGAGCAACAGCCAATTGTAGTGGTCAATCCAACAGAGTTTGAAATAAAGGCTTCCCCTGTGAAGAAATAAGTGGCTTTGCCTGAGATTCAAAGTTTAGAAGAAATCTCAGATGGTGAAAGGCAAGCCAGAATAGAAGCTTTGGAAAAGATCAACAAGGAGACTAGTGAAAGAATTCTAAAGACAGAGAGGATGATCAATGAATCAATTGCATCATCTCTGTTTCTTAATGCTCAATCTTCTGCTCCAATAATATCAACCACAATCATGAAGGTGCTCACTCCAAAGATTGTGGCTCCTACATTCTATGATGTTGAGCCATCATATGTCAAAGAGTTTGAACCAGTCATCAAAACCAGAGCCTACTCACCTCCAAAGGAAAATGGGAAGAACAAGCTTCAATTAGACAACCCATTTCCCAAGGATGATGAAGAAAAGCTAATGGGAAAAACAATAATAGAGTTCAAAGAGCAGACAAATAAGAGTGTAAGAGATTGGATGGCTGTAATTATAAGGAATGGAAAAGTATTAAATATATCCAACAGCCATCCTAGATTTGTGGAAGCTAAAAGAGAAGAAGTCTCCAGAATCCAAAGGGAAGCTCATCCAAGTACAGAAAATCAACATGAAAACTCAGATGAGAAGCAAGCCAGGCTGGCTCAAGAGTTAATGGATGAGGTAGAGGTTGAAATGAAGGAACCTGAGGAAGTTCCCAAAACCAAACCTAAAAGAAGGAAAGCTAAAACCAAAAGGGTTCTTTCTCTAGAACCCTTTCCAGAAAAAGAAACTACTGGCTCATCAGTATCCATATCTGCAACAGTAATCGACCCAACTGTGAACTTTCATGGTGACCCCATAATGCCTAAAGAAGAACCAATGAATTTTGATTCAATTGAAGTTCCTTCATTCTTGCTGAATCCAAAACAGAAGAAAAGGGCTCCAAAGAAGCAACTCTCAAAGGGACCAGTTCAATTTGCTAGGGTACCTGCTATTGTCAAACAGCCAATCTTGGAAAACAAAGAAGACTTTATCTATCAGGCAGAAATTGAAGAATACTTTGGCATGAATCTATATTTGGATGAATTGTCAGAAGTAAGAGGAATTGACAAGTACAAGAATCAGCCTGAGAGATTAGTGTTTGTCTACAAGGGAGGAAGTCAGAGGACATGGCCATTACAGAAGGTTCTTGGAGAGAATTATCATACATTGACCAAAGTGTTCTCAGCATTCAAGAGACACACAGGGTTCTCTGAGACAGCTAGAAGGGAGATAATTAGCAGAATAGAAGAAATAAGGAGAGAATGGAACTCACCCTCAAGTCTACCAAAGAAAATGAAGATCCCATATAATGGACAGAAAATCCACATTCAACCCTTTTGGATGATGGAGTTCAGGGATGAAGAGGGCACTAGGAGATTCTTCAGGTTAGAAGACCAACTATCAAAGGCTAGTTCTGATTACCTAAGATGGTTACAACTAAAGCTAAATCCAAAAGTTGTTGAAGAAGATACCTTCTATAGGCAACTTCAAGTGCAAATTGATTCCAACTCTGCCAAGGAAGGAAAGTCAAGGGTGCAGCCAACCAGAGAGAGGAAACATCATTAATTTGCTCAATCCAAAGGAGCACATCTCTGATAAGTTTCTTAAAGCTTTCTGTTTTTAATTTCTATAGCTTAATACAATCTTTGCATACTGTAGTGTATATATCTTTAGGAATGTTTTGTTATCATCAAGGTTCTGAATTTATGCTTTATTGCCATCAAGTATAAATTGGGGGAGATTGTTAGGAATATGTTGTAGTTGATGATAACTTAACATTCAAGCAAAATTGTATAAGTCAAGTTTTGTAACTGTCAACGGATAAGACTGTATAACTCTATTCGTTGACAGGTAGCTCATCAACGGATGAGGTTTTGTAGCATACTGCAATATCTCTATTTATCAGTTGATAGTGTTTCTATTCAGAGTCATGTTGACCATCAATGGATAGGCAGAATAGGGTAGCCAATTGTAAATAAGCTATGTTATGTAATTCTGTCTAAGTGAAAGTGTATCAACGGATGATAACAGGGCTCTATCAACGGATACAACTCAAATCTACTCTATCAACGGATACAACTCAAACTACCATCAACGGATAACTGTGCACAATATCAACGGATAATCATTATCACTTTATCCTATGCTAGCTGGGAATTAGCAGTTGATAAGGACAGGTTTGACTGACAGATCACATGGGTTGATAGTAGGTATAAAAAGCAGTATGGCAGCCATACTTTGGAAACACAGAAGAAAGAAGCATTCCATTTACACAGTACATACAAGAAAGGTGCAGGGGACATATCTGTTCACAAGGACAACCTTTCGGCTACATGTGGATTTGGAGTGGAGTAGCAAGTCAACTTGAGTTAGATTAATATTATCTTATTCCTGTAGTACTTGTAAACTTGGGATATATAACCAAGTGTAGCAACTCTTTAGAAATTAAGAAAACAGACATATTTGCTTAGGGTTTCTTGAATATCCTTAGAAGCAAAGAGTTGTAAAAACAGAAGCTGTGTACATTTGTATCACAGAGTTTTCTTCAAATAAAAGTCTCAGGTGGTACATTTAACCACCTGATTTTTTATGTGTTTGTGAACCATTTCTTATTCAGCAATTATTTCCTTATAGATTTCTATGGTTTTTATAAGAAATTTATAACTATCAAGAATTGTATTCAACCCCCCCTTCTACAATTATACAAGTGTGTAATCTGGGAATAACAGTATTTATAATGCATATGATTAAAAGTTTTATTGGAATTAAAATAGGAGTTCGAATTTATAGAGAATAAGAGTTCGAATTTATAGAAATAACATATAAATAAAAGTTCTATTAGAAATATAAAAATATCATTTAACATATTAGAAATAGAATAGGTGTTCGAATTTATAGAAGAGAAGAGTTCGAATTTATAGGGAAGACATATGATTAGAAGTTCTATTGGAAGTAGAATAACATTGATGGCCAGGTTTTTTTTATTTTGACACTATTTTGGTCACCAAAGTGCTAAACAAAAAAAATGTAAGTCATCAAAGTGTTCATTTTGAAAAGTTGGTCATCTAATTGCAAAAAAATTAAACTACAACCATCAAAGTGTTCACTTTTAAAAGTTGGTCATATAAGTGTAAAAAAATTAAAGTACAAACCACCATAGTGCAATTTACTCATAAATTAATTATACTTCTATTAGGAAAATTTATTCATAAATTCAATACTATTGTCATAAAAAAGTGACCGTTTTTTAAAAAGAAAATAATTGATATATTTAACATAATAAAATAACATTGTCACGTAAGAATTCTAAATAAATATAGGAGCATCTATCTATAATATAAAGAGAAAATAAGATGTGTTTTCATTTTCTAAAACTCCATAATTTTTAGAAAGTCTAGAATAAGTATAAAGTGGAATTCACTCAATTTTTTAGGTTTTGATTTTAAGGAGTTAGTTGTCGTGTAAGATAAGTATCATCAATAATATGTAGTGAAGTTGGAATTTCGATCCCAAATGAGAGCTGCTCGAAACGTGTTTATCGGGAAGACGACACGCTATAAAAAATTGTATTAGCTATTAAAATATCATATTAGTGTTATAAATTTTATTTTATTTCTAGGATTTGATTTTTATGGATAAACATTATCTTACAAATGATATACGTAAAAGTTAGGTTTTTGGTTTTAACGAGATGGGGATCAATAGTAACAACCGTGTGACGTTTCAATATATAAGGAATACATATAATAAAATGTTTTATTAGAAGTAGAATACGAGGACCGTGGAGACATCTTATACAATTTTTTAAAACTATATATTTTTTTCTTAGAAATCCTTTATTTTAACTTTTTTATACAAGTTAATTATACTTGCATTAGAAAATATATCCATAAATTTAATATTATTCCGTAATGAAAAGTCTTCGTATTTAATTTTTTTTTGATATGTTAACATAACAGAAAGATATTCTCATGCGGAAGCTGTAAGTTTAAAGAATATAAAAATTGGAATTTACTCTCTTTATATAACGAAGTTAGAATTTCGATTACAAATAAGAGCGGCTCGAAACGTATTTAACGGGATGACGGCTCATTAGAAAAGATTATATTAGCTATTAGAATTTGTTACTGATGTCATAATTTTTTTAATTTTTACGGTTCGATTTTATGGATAAAAATTATTATGTAAGTCTTTATAATATATGTTAAAGTTAGGGATCAATCGAAAAAATCATATTTAACAAGAAATCGATTCATTAGACAAGATTATTTAATTATTAAAATTTAATATTAATATTATAATATAACGTAAATGTATTGAATCTTTTTAAAAATATTGTAACGCCGCCGAATTGCGGCTTTATCAACTAGTTCTTTAAATTGTAAGGTTTGATAATCATTAAAACATCACAAACTAACACATGATTCACAATGTTTTTTAATTTCACGTAAAACATAGATGTATACTATTACTATTACTATCACTACCATGAAGATCGGTAAAATTTTGGATTCTAGGATGGTCGTCCTTTTCGCCCTCCCTACCGGGCCTGGATAGGAGGTTGGACTAAAGTTAAATATGAAAACACAGGTGTTTGTTGCTTGTTTTGGTGATGGACTTAACAAATTGGGCCTAAGGAGAATGGGGTTTTAACTGTTACTGTTCCTAAGGTGGAGATCAAGAAACCATTGATATCTCTGGTTAAACTATCTGAAATTGGTTGTAACCGTGTTAATTAGGATTTTGAAAAATAAATCTTTGTATTGGAATCTGGTGTGGGTTACTGATCTTACTATTACGAGTAATGCAGTTGTATTGTGTTATGTGCTGGCAATGCATATTAAGTGTTAAGTAAATATTGATCTTTTTCTTAGAATGTTACTGCACTACGTTAATCAATCTCCTCATCGTCATATTATCTTTTTCTTAATAATCTTATCGAAAAATATTTTTGTAACTCTGAATTTGGGCTTCTTATATGTACCTATCACTTAAAACTTGTACCTATAATATCGTAATTCGGAATTCTGGCGTGAATCACAGATTGCATCAGCAGCAGCAACTTAAAGATCACGATGAGAAGGTTTCCAGTCAGTAACTGGAGATAGACACACTGATAAATGATATCCAAATTGAACCATATAATTGAGACAACTAGTGATGGGAAAAAAAAAAGCCCAGCAGATACGTCCATAACCAAATTAAACTATATAAGAAGATCATTTTTTGGAATTTATAGATAGTAACATACGAAGATTCTACCTAAACAAGCCAAGATAGAAGAAAACCAATAAATTTATTCATTCTTTAAATACAATGTACTATCTGAACTTAATGTATCTACCTATTACTTTTTAAAACCACAAATTATAGTTGAACCGCAAGGGTAGCACAGTAGAGGACTCCACTAGTTTTCCAGAGCTAGTTTTCACAAATCACGTCAGTGGTCTTGTTGCTTCTAGTTACTGCAGGAAATCGACAAAGTTGTTCAACTGAAGTGGTATAGATAGAATTTGTAGTCAACACCTTCGGAGTATGTGAAAACTCCTGAGATAAATTAATCATAGATGGTCGGGATTTAGGATTGGAGCACAGACACGCGAATGCTTGTTTCAAAACAAGAATTATGTCATGTTCTTGCTGTCTCGTGGGACGGGGGATGCGTGTGTCCAACAGCTCATTTAACATTTTACTTTGAGTGCATCTGGGAGATGTGAATGATGAGAGGAAGTCCCCTGGATGGCTTCCTGTGATTATTTCTAGTACCACCACTCCAAAGCTATACACATCACATTTTTCAGTCACAATCATAGTGTATGCAAGCTCTGCACAATTAGAAAATTAGATAACATGTTTTACAAAATATCCTGGCACAATTTAAAGTGACATGAACAAAAAAAGGCTTGTGAGTAAAAAAGTTGTTACATCAGGAGAGGAAGAGATAACCTGGAGCAATATAACCGCAAGTGCCTGCAACCAAAGTTTTATTAGATGAATCGAGGTCTAGAAACCTTGATGCGCCAAAGTCAGCGACAAATGCCTCCATTTTAGAGTTTAAAAGTATGTTATTACTTGATATGTCACGATGAACTATAGGTGGAGTGCAGTCATGGTGCATGTAAGATAATGCATGTGCTATATCTTTCACAATGTCCACTCTCTTACTCCAATCTAATTCCATGGCGTAAGCATCGACTCTCAGAGCACAAAATAAACTTCCCTTCTCCATATACTCGTATACAAGAAACATGCAGCGATTGTGAAAGCAAAAACCATAGAGTTTCACAATATTCTTGTGTCTTATACTCGACAAAATGTGCACTTCATTTTTAAAACTTCTGTCAAATGCTGGCTCCTCGGCTTCCAGGCGATGAAGTTTTTTTAGTGCCACAGTTTTGCCGCTCGGTAGCCGGGCTTCATAAACACTGCCATAGCCGCCCGTTCCAATGCAGCTCCTGTTATCAAAATTATTTGTTGCTCTTATAATGTCCTCGTATGCAAGGTTTCCGTCAAAGTTCCATATTGAACACATATCACCATTCCTGTCATTCATCTTGTTTTTCTTTTCTGTCGGTGTAGGCCGACCAAAATGCACGATGGCAGCTAGTATCAATAATGGAACGCCAATGGTAATGGGAAGAACTATGTATAGTATGAGCAAGATTGTCCTTTTCTTGCGGGATGTCAAGTCACCATCATCTGAATTTTTATTAGGTACTCTTTGGGTGAAATTGTTCCCTCTCAAGTAGCCGACCAACTTCAAAGACGAACAGTTTCCAAATTCTTCTGGTATGTGTCCACTGAACAAATTGTGGGAGACGTTTACTAACAGTAAATTGCTGCAGTCGTTGAAAACAGGAATGGAGCCAGAGAGATAATTATTAGCGACATTAAGAATCTTGAGATGAGTTAGGTTAGCCAGCTTAAAAGTTAAAGTACCATTAAGCTGATTGTAACTTAGGTCCAGGTAGTTGAGTTGAGTCAAGGAACCCAAAGCTAACGGAACTTCCCCTGTCAGGTGGTTTTCCGCAAGGTTTAAACTGACCAAATTACCTAGGGCCCCTAGTTCCGGTGGAACGAATCCACTGAACAAATTGCGGGAGAGGACTAGATCCTGTAGACTGCTGCAGTTCTTGAAGATGGGTATGGAGCCGGTAAGACGATTATCATCGACATGAAGAATCTGGAGACGGGTGAGGCTAGCCAGCTGAAAAGCTAAAGAGCCATTAAGATGATTAGAACTTAGGCGAAGGTATTTGAGTACAGTCAAGGAGCCCAAAGCTAATGGGACTGTCCCTGTGAGGTGGTTTCCTGAAAGGTCTAAAGTGTCTAAATGACCTAGGTTTCCCAGTTCCAAGGGAATTGACCCACTAAGATTATTGTAATGAAGGTGTAATTCAGTCAAATTACCCAAGGTTCCTAATTCACTGGGAATGAACCCACTGACATTATTGTTCTCAAGGTCTAACGCAATCAAATTACCCAGGTTTCCTAATTCACTGGGTATGATCCCCCTGAGATTATTGTAATCAAGATGTAATTTGACCAAATTACTTAGGGTTCCTAGTTCATTGGGAATGAAACCACTGAGATGATTCTGAGATACATCAAGCACCTGCAGTTGAGTGAGGTTACCCAGGGAAGAAGGTAACTCACCAGTCAGATGGTTTCGGGGGAGTGAGAGAGATTTGAGTTTTGAAAGCATTCCTAGTCTCAAGGGTATGAACCCACTGAGTTTATTATCGAAAAGGTATAAATTAGCCAAATTAGTCAGGTTTCCTAATTCCGAGGGAATGAGCCCGGTGAGTTTATTCTGAGATACATCAAGCCACTCTAGGCGAGTGAGGTTACCCAGGGAAGAAGGTAACTTACCACTGAGATTGTTTCCCTGGAGTGAGAGAAATTTGAGTTTTGAAAGCATTCCAATTTGAGAAGGTATGGTTCCATTAAGCTTACAGTAGAAAAGAGTAAGTGTTTGGAGGTATGGGAAGGAAGAGAAGTTGAGTTTTCCAAGCTCATCCCATATTTTGTATTCTTTGAGCTCTATAGAAATGACGACTCTTCCTGTCCCTCTACAGTCAATACCTGTCCAGTTACAGTGATTCTGGTTTGAAGTGTTATCTAATGGAATTTGATTCCCCCACCATCCCGTCCTCACAAGAGCTTCTCTTTCCCTTTGAGAAGAAGATGAGGACGAGTTAGTTGTTAAGCATAAAAATAGCAGTAAGAGTGTGTAAATAATGCATGAGGATGAAGCCATGTTTTGTTACTCACCACTTCTATACTTATTTTTTATTATTTATACTGCACTTTGGCGTACAGAATGGAGTCTTGTAATGCATTCATGTCCTAAGAAATGAATATATATATGTGGTTCATGTTGGAATACAAATCAATAACATGAACTTGTCTCTTACGGCAATGTAAGACGCGTAGAAAAAAATAAGTATACTTCTTCTCCATCTGCAGTCCTTTTCAGCATGCCTTACAATTCTATTAACCAGAACTCCCACAAGTCTTGTAGGGTAATGCTTAATTGTAGTCTTTCAGTCTAGTTATCTGATTGTGGAATGAAGAAAGAAACCACAAATTATGGAAGGCTGTTACCTGAAATAGCACGGCAACGTGATGGCAGGGCTAATTAAAACTGCATATGCTGAAAAAAAAATTAGTTTCACGAAAAATCGAAGAAAACACAAAAAAAAAAAAAAATATGTCCGCATTGAAAAAAATGCAATCAAAACGAGTTTACATTTCACTCACGAAAATATTTCTTGATTTGTATAACTAGTTTTATGATTAAAACTAATTAAGCTGCAGTATGGAGACTAAAATTTCTTGCCAGTGTAAAATATATTACTGGGAATGGTTAAAGTTGTTTACGGAAGGCTCAGTTCCCTATCATTGCTCTAATTACTGCTATACATTGCATCACGTTTAATACTCGTAACATAATCATCTACATACAGATTAGAGAACTTCAAGTGCTCCTAAGTCCTGCTTTATGCTGAATGCAAGATGCTTACCTCTTTGCAAACTGATACCAGATAAACACGAAAACTCTAAGCCTAGCTATCATAAACTGCTTCACTAAAACATGCGTGCTCAAGTTCGAATTCTCGTGTTTGCTACATTAAATAATATCATGATTTAACAGACCAAGAAACATTATAATTCATTAATAAGATTATAAACATCATGGATGTGAAAATATTTGAACCGCTATCCTGCATAAACCAGCATATGTAATTACACTAATTATTTAAGTATCAAGTATTTGAATGCCTAAAGGATCTCAGAAAAACAAAAAGTTTCGAAAAATGAGAACTCTATGGTTTCTCACATGTTCAGCTATAACAAATAAGATTACACAATTAATGCTTAAAAAAAACATATAGAAGCAAAAAAACATGTGACTGATGTTAAAAATGTTACTCCACCCGTACTTAATTAGTTATCCCTTTGAGTTCTTATGCGTATTTTAAGGAACATATAAAACATAGCTCAACATATAAAAATATGCGTATTTGTTTAATGGAAGTGATATAGATAGATTTTGTAGTCAATATCTTCAAAGTTTGTGAAAAGTCCTGAGCATGTGAATTCATCCTGTTTCCAAAAAAAGAGCAATGTCATGTTCTTGCTGTCTTACAGGATGAGGGTAGTGTGTTTCCAGCAGATCATTCAACATTTGACTTTGAGTGCAGTAGACCAGACAAGCATGATGTGGGAATCGAATTTAATCGATAGAGGCAATGTCCACGGAATTAATTGGAGATTAGTCGGGTATTTGGAATTAATCAGATTGATTAATCAAATAATCGAATTATTAATCAGTACGTAACCCATAAAACAGGGATTAATCGGTGATTAATTGTGATTAATCACGAATTTTTAGAACAGAGCATGAGAGTATTAATTTTTTTTTTGCCACAAAAATTGAAGGTTTTCATTAAATTGAACCACCATGTTGAAAAATAAAGGCAAGCTAAAACATGATTTGTTTCCGGATCATTTGACATAGAGTATTAAAATTTTAAATTTAACACTCAACATAGTTTTTAAATTTCATGCAGAATATATGCGCGCAACACGAATGAATATTAGAGCCAAATGTTGTTACATGTTGCTAGACCTGGCAAGATGGGTCTGGATCCGAAATATGTGGAACCGAATCCGAAATATGTGCCCGAAATAGATTATCCGAAATTGTATCCGAAACCGAAACAATCCAAATCTGAACCGAAACCGGTTCAATTTAATCAAATCCGATAACGATTCGAAAACCGGTTTGACCCGATCCAAAAATTAACCGAACCGGAAATTTAACCAAAAATGATCTAAATTACTGTATCCAATGATGACCATGTATCCGATTATAATCAGAACCGATCAAATCCGAATAAAAATTTACCCGAACCGAATATGACTTGATTCCGATGTAAATCCGAAACTAAAAATAACTGAATCGAAAAATATCCGATATAATAATTTTATATAGATTAATATTTTCTTGACCTTTAGTTGTTTAGTTTTGTCAATTTTTATATTTTCTTATTTGCTTTATATTTATTATTGTCATTGAATATTGCTTACGATATTTTGTATATAATAATATTTTAATTCAATTTGCAAATATAAATTGATAAATTCTGCACATAATTAGCAAAAAATAAATAAATAAATAAATAAATAAATCCTACATATTCTAGGCAGAAATTAAAGTGCATTCACTTATATATCACTTATTGAAGCACTGTGTAAGTGAGTGAATTCACTTCCATAGCGCTTATGGAAACGTTATTTAAGTGATGTATCTAATTTTGACATATTCGGTATTATTTAATAAATTTTGACAAATGTATTTTTTTAAAAATATTTTTTATTTTTTGAAAATTTGGAAATATCACTAAATTAGATATATCTTGACATCAGTACGGTTGGATCGTCGAGAAATAATTTTAAAAAAAAATAAAATCAACAATCCGTGACAAAACAATAGTTACGAGTATTAGTCAATTCGGTAGTTGACTACTAAGATCTCCAACCAAATTAATATTTTATTTTTTGAGAATTTGGGAATATCACTATATTAGATATATCTTGAGATCCGTACGGTTGGATCGTCGAGAAATAATTTTTAAAAAATAGAATCAACAATCCGTGACAAAGCACTAGTTACGAGTACTAGTCAATTCGGTAGTTGACTACTATGTTCTCCATCCAAATTAATTTTTTATTTTTTGAAAATTTGGGAATGTCACTAGATTAGATATATCTTGAGATCCGTACGGTTGGATCGTCGAGAAATAATGTTTAAAAAATAGAATCAACAATCCGTGACAAAACACTAGTTATGAGTACTAGTCAATTCGGTAGTTGACTACTAAGATCTCCAACCAAATTAACTTTTTTATTTTTTGAAAATTTGAGAATATCACTAGATTTGATATATATATTGAGATCTGTACGGTTGGATCGTCGAGAAATAATTTTAAAAAAATAGAATTAACAATTCGTGACAAAACACTAGTTACGAGTACTAGTCAATTCGATGGTTGACTACTAATATTTTAAACCAAATTAATTTTTTTCTTTTTTATAAATTTGAGAATATCACTAAATTAGATATATCTTGAAATCCGTATGGTTGGATCGTCGAGATATATTTTTAAAAAAATAGAATCAACAATCCGTGATAAAACAGTAGTTACGAGTACTAGTCAATTCAGTAGTTGACTACTAAGATCTCAAACCAAATTAAATTTTTTTTTTTGAAAATTTGGGAATATCACTAGATTAGATATATCCTGATATCCGTACGGTTGGATCATCGAGAAATAATTTTTAAAAAATAGAATCAACAATCCGTGACAAAGCACTAGTTACGAGTACTAGTCAATTCGGTAGTTGACTACCAAGATATCCAACCAAATTAATTTTTTATTTTTTGAAAATTATGGTATCACTAAATTAGATATATCTTGAGATCCGTACGGTTGGATCGTCGAGATTTATTTTTTAAAACATAGAATCAATAATCCGTGATAAAGCACTAGTTACGAGTACTAGTCAAGTAGTTGACTACTAAGATCTCCAACCAAATTAATTTTTTATTTTTTTAAAATTGGGAATATCACTAGATTTGATATATCTTAAGATCCGTACAGTTGGATCGTCGAGAAATAATTCTTAAAAATAGAATAACAATCCGTGAAAAAACACTAGTTACAAGTACTAGTCAATTCGGTAGTTGACTACTAAGATCTCCAACCAAATTAATTTTTTATTTTATGAAAATTTGGGAATATTACTAGATTAGATATATCTTGAGATCCGTACGGTTGGATCGTCGAGAAATAATTTTTAAAAAATAGAATAACAATCCGTGACAAAACACTAGTTACGAGTACTAATCAATTCGGTAGTTGACTACTGAGATTTCCAACCAAATTAATTTATTTATTTTTGAAAATTTGCGAATATCACTAAATTAGATATATTTTGACATCCCACAGTTGGATGGTCGAGAAATATTTTTTTTTAAAACTAAACAAAAAGTCGTAACAAAGCACTAGTTACTAGTACTAGTCAATTTAGTTGTTCATTGCTAAGATCTCAAGCCAAAATAATTTTTTGGTTTTTGGAAAATTTGGGTACATCAAAAAATTAGATATATCTCGACAATCTGATCCGAACCGAATGTTCCTACATCCAAACAAAATCCGATCCGAACAGTAAAAATCCGAAAGAAAACCGAACCCAATTTGATCCGATCTTAATCCAAAATTTATCTGATTTTAATCCGAATTTTATCTGAACCGAATCAGATCCGATCCGAACCGAACAAGCTCTAAATAGTACATTAATCGAAAGTGGATCCGAACCGAATCAGATCCGATCCGAACAGGCTCTAAATAATACCTTAACCGAAAGTGAATCCGATCCAAAGGAGATCCGATCCAAAACCGATCCGTTTACCTGATTTGCCAGGTGTACTTGTTGCCATGCTTTCAGCTACTAGTTAATAAACTGAACATGTTAAAGGGGATGGTATAAATAGAATTTGTAGATAAAAATATATAGTGTTGATTAAATTTAATAAAAATAAATAGTGTTGACTTGGTTGACTCTTAACTTTTTATTAAAGTCGGTTGAAATAATGAGTGATGATATCAATCAAGGTACGTGGTCCGTTTTGGAATACAAATCTAAGATGACCCAATTAATCCGTTAGAGCATATCACGGAAAGGTTGTCAAGAATTTGTCAAGTCCTATATGATATGACATCTTTGGTTGTCCACTTAGAACATCTCCGACAACATAGTTACCAATTTCTATTTCTACTATAATTCTATGTTATTCTTTTAATAAAAACCTAATTTCGATACTTAAATTTTAATATTAAACCTTATTATATATATATTTATAGATAAAAACAATTAATTGAGAATAATTAAGTGAAAATAATTAAATATTAAAAGTGAAAAAATAGATACCAAAAATATTAATATTTCCTTTCAAATATCTATAACCTTTATTAGTAAGCGAAACACCCTTTTAACGGTACCACTTTTGGTTTCACTCCTATTTTGGTTTCACCCTATTTTGGTTTCATCCCTATAATCCTATTTCTACTATAATTCTATGATGTTTTTTAATAAAATAAAAATTCTATTATAATTATAATTCTTTTATTACAACTTTCAATAATAAAAAAAAAGTGTACCATCCCTAGAATCATATTCCCTTATAATTCTATGATAATTTTTAAAGAAAATAATAAAATTGAAATCCTATTATAATTATAATACAATTTTTTTCATCATAATTTAGAATTAAAAAAGGGTTAAGTATCAAAGTGGTCACTAAAGTGGAAGCCAAATATCAATTTGTTCACCGATCTTTACGGGGTATCATTTGAGTCATTAAAGTCATAATAAATATCAAACAAATACCTGTATATATGTACTCGGGAAGTAAAAATAATTTTTCATTGAGTTCTACACATTTTTCTTAAATGGTACTATAATCAAATGAAAGATTATGAATTCCAGTATTTTTGATAATATACTCAGAATTTAAAAAGTTTATTTACTATTTATTTTTAATTAAAACAAGGAAAATGACAATAAAATTAAAAATAAATAGTAAATTAATTTTTAAAAATCTAAATATATTATCATAAATACTAGAATTATTAACCTTTCGTTTGGTTATGGAAGCATTCAAGAAAAATGTGTAGAACTCAATGAAAAATTACTTTTGCTTTTCGAGTACATTTTAAATATATCCATTTGATATTTATTATGACTTTAATGATTCAAATGATACCTCGTAAAGATCGGTGAACGAATTGATATATGGCTTCCACTTCTGTGACCACTTTGATACTTAACCCAATTAAAAAATAATACAATCAATTCTCCAAAAGATTTTTCAAGGAAAACCCCTTTAACGGTACCACTTTTGGTTCGCACCGTATTTTGGTTTCACTCCTATAATCCTATGTTTCCTATAATTCTATGTTGTTTTTTAATAAAATAGAAATCCTGTTATAATTATAATTCTTTTATTAAAATTTTAAATAAAAAAAATAGTTTCATCCCTAGAATCATAATACCTTACAATTCTCTGTTATTTTTTAAAGAAAATAATAAAATTGAAATTCTATTATAATTATAATACAATTTTTTTATCATAATTTAGAATAAAAAAATAATACGACCAATTCTTCAAAAGATTTTTCAAGGAGAACAACTAGAACATGTCTCTATACACTACTCTCGAACATTCTTTCCTACGATTATATGTTATTTTTTTAAAAAAATATAATAAATTAAAATCTTATTATTATTATAATTCTTACATTATATTAACAAATTTTTTTTATCATAACTTATAATAAAAAAAGATTACGATCAATTATCCTAAATAATTTTCAATGAAAACAACCGAAACGTGTTTCCATATCATAATCGCGTAAATTTTTATGCAAATAACATAGTTCTTTTTATAATTTTTATAATATAAGTTTATAAATATTTAATTAAATAAAAATTAATAATTATTTAACATAAATCTCCGAGCCCGTGCTTCGCACAGCTTATCATCTAGTATAATATAAATAATAAATAATGTCATATAAATATAATAGACTCGGGTCGTGCTTCGCACGAGTTATCAACTAGTATATGTAAAAGACTAGGCCGATCCTGAAAATTTATAGACTTAGTGCGGAAAAAATTTAGGGACCCTTGTGAAAATAATATGTAAAACCAAAAGTGAAAAGTTGATAAATTCTTAAAAGTGCAATAGCTCTCAATTGAAAATTAAGAAACAAGATATATGAACTTCCAGAACAAAAACAAAACTAGTGTATTTAATAAACCAGTTCTATAACTATTTTTTTCATTGGGATTGAATTAAAAAATCAACTTTTTTTCTTAGAATACCAAGCCTTTTTAGATAAAATAAGTACAACATATCCCTTTTGTACAATCTCAAGTGAAAGGAGCATATAACTTTTTAATCTCTAATTTCAAATCACAAATTCAAACAAATGAAGAACATATATATTATTATATAGGGGTTTTTTCAAAAATACCCATCCTTCAAATTATTTTTTAAAAATACTACCACGTTTGAAACTATTTATAAAAATAGCTTTCTTTAAGATTCTTTTTTCAAAAATACGGTTTGCAACCTGTGCAACCATTGCAACCTCATTTATAACTTCTGGCGGCACAGCCGTGTGAGTTGCAAATGAGGTTGCAAAGATTACAAATGTTGCAAAGGTTGCAATGGTTGCAAAAGTTGCAACTGAAAACTGGAGGTTGCAAAAGTTGCAAAGGTTGGAAATTCGTTTGCTCCCCTATATAGCATATAAAGTTGCATATGAGGTTGCGTAGCAACCTCATATGCAACCTTATATGCAACCGAAAACTGAAAACTGGAAGTTCAAGTTCCAGTTTTCGGTTGTCATTTTCGACCTCTGTTTTTGAAATCTATATATATACTCCCTCCGTCCCAGCCAGTTCTTTACATGGCGGCTGGGCACGGAGATCAAGGATAGTGGGTGTAAAGTGAGTGTAATATTGTTAAAATAAATGAGGTAATGAGTGTAATAGTGATTTTATTGTTAAAATAAGTGAAGTAGTGGGTGTAATAATGATTTTATTGTTAAAATAAGTTAAGTAGTGGGTGAAATAGTGTAAATTATTGTTAAAATAAGTGAAGTAGTGGGTGTAATAGTGTTAAAACTTACTATTTTGGGTAATGTAAAGAAATAGTGGGACGGTCCAAAAAGGAAATTGTAAAGAAATGGATGGGACAGAGGGAGTATATATATATATATAATATTTCAAAACAGAGGTCGAAAATGACAACTGAAAACTGGAACTTACAATCGAAAATTCGTCTGCTCCCCTATATAACATAT
Source organism: Kitagawia praeruptora (assembly GCA_037693485.1). Classification (NCBI taxonomy): domain Eukaryota; kingdom Viridiplantae; phylum Streptophyta; class Magnoliopsida; order Apiales; family Apiaceae; genus Kitagawia; species Kitagawia praeruptora. The sequence continues at coordinate 97,857,972 of CM075354.1, read as the reverse complement.
AAGGTTGCATATGAGGTTGCGTAGCAACCTCATATGCAACCTTATATGCAACCGAAAACTGAAAACTGAAAAATGGAAGTTCAAGTTCCTGTTTTCAGTTATCATTTTCGACCTCTTTTTTGAAATCTATTATATATAATAGATTTCAAAAAAGAGGTCGAAAATGACAACTAAAAACAGGAACTTGAAATTGAAAATTCATGTGCAACCTTTGCAACCGTTCCAACCATTGCAACATTTCCAACATTTGCAACCAAAAATTGAAAGTTGCGGCTAGCGCCGCCCATATATACAAAAGGTTGCATAGGCTGCTGATAAGTGGATTTTATATCCACTTGGAACGTTCCATGACGGCTTAAATTGATTCACTTGGCCTCAAGTTTGTTGTAGTTTTGATGTGTTTTTGTTTAGTTGTGCAGGTTTGCAAGAATGCCGATTAGGGGTTATGTTTCCGTCATTTTTGGAATTGATTTGAGCATGGCAATGAAGAAAGGAGACTTGCTTGGAGTTACTATAATGATTTGGAGACTAGAGAATTGATGACGGGAGCAAATGCAAAAGAAACGGAAGAAAAAGGAGTGAAAACGAAGAAGTTAGAGCAAAAATGCAAGCTGGGCAGAATTGGAGGGGGCTGACAGCGCCCTAGCTAGGCTGTCAGCGCCCTAGAACAGAGGCATAACACGTTGAGAGCGCCCGAGCGGCCAGAAAGTTGCTGAAAATTCATGTTTTGCCCCTAATCGAATTCTAATTGTATCTAAGGTCTTTTTCTTGCTGGGCAAGACTTCTATAGCCTATTTAAACACATCCTACCATTGTAATTTGTATCATTAGTTAGCATATTATAACATAGAATTCATATCTTGTTTCATTATCATGGTTTCACTTGATCCCATGATGACGAGAGGTTCAATTACGAACTAATCGTTGTCATGGGATTCTAATGGATTTATTTATGGAGCTTTAGTATCTTGATGCTTTAAAGATCTGTGTGTGATGTATATCTGATATCCTCGTATGGTTATGCTTAATTGTTAGATGCGTAGCTAATATCTGATTTGTTAATTTCTTGTGAAGTGAAAGTGGATCTTGAGATTTAGAACTTGTCATGCTAGCATAGGTTCATAATTGTTATCAATATGATTTGTAGTGTGAGATGAAAATACTTATACTGCCACTACGCCATAGATGGCCTATAACAACCCCCAAACTGTGTTACCATAGACCCCTGTTTGAAGTTACCATAGGCCAAAATAGGGCTATGGTAACACTTCAGCTATGTTAGGTTCTTAGCAGTAACTACAGGTATCTAAGGTAACATCAAAACACAGCCTAAGGTAACATAGCAAATGTGGTTACTAAAGACCTCTATAGTACCATCTTAAACACTCTATAGCAACATAGTTTGTGTGTTACAATAGATGTTACAATTTTGCACATGCAGTGGGACCCACATATAGGGCCCACATCTAGGTGGGATCCATGGGTGGAGCCCCTTTCTGTGGGTCCCACAAAATAAAAACCAATGGCAACACATTTAATACCTAATGCAACACCTTTATGTAAGAAAATAAAAAAAATTACCATTTAAATGTTGCATTTTGCAACAAAATAAAACCAACCACAATGCAAATCCTATTTTCATTAACCAATAAAATAATCTAACAACATCATCCAGTGATAAACCAACAAGCTATACAACGCTAGAATCTTTACAAGCTATACAACGCTAGAGTCTTTACAAGCTATACAACGCTAGCTATACAAGCAGACAGGGGTATCATCACAGGATATAGGAATCTCTGCCAGATCTTTACATTTTCCAGCATTTACCAGGTAAAATCATTCTGTACTAGGAAGCTGCAAGTGGCACAAGAGGAAAAAAATATCAGTGTGATAGAAACAAGTCTATGAACTCATAAACTTGGCTCCTTGTATGTACTGAAGGATGATATTAATTAGAATGATTGTGTGATGGAAAGATATATGGAAAAAAAGGCATTGATTTGAATTCAGACGGTTCAACCTTGACAGATGTACAGTTAGATATAGTATGACAACAGATGGCTAACACACTGCGTTCAGTGGGAACACCTACCAGATAAACTTTCAATCTTTTCAACATAAAAAAAACATTATTTTCAAGTAAAGAAAACATAAACTGAAAATGGTGCACCCAGAACGGCTTTAGTAACATACTATTTGTGAACACTTTATTTAAGTTTTTTTACAGGTGATTACGAATAATTAAGAATAGTATAAATCGTAAGAACATATTTTTTTTCTTTGGTTTAGTGACAGATAATCGTTGAAACTGGGATTTTTATTTTTAACTAAATGCCTAAAAAATTTGGCATTCAAAAAATAATTTGAACAGTTAAGAAGTTGAGATGTGCAAAAACCTTGTGCACGGCAAACTTCCACTAGGTTTCTCTTTTACACTGCAAATTAGACAATCTATGGAATAATGGAGTTTATGAATTTTTGTAGTATGTTCATGTCAAAAATTCAATATTCTCACTTAGGAATTAGATACTTTAGTTAAATAATAAAACGACGATGAAGCAACAAGCCTATACCTGGAATGGACAATAGATATAAGGGACTGCAGAAGCTTCGAAACATCAGATGTATTTAACAATGAAACTGAATTTGCAACAACCTGAAAAACAAAAAAATAAACCGAGGGTTACTTACGATTGTTTTACACATTTTACTTGACCTAGTAATCATACCTGAGTGTTACTAATGTTTAAAAAACCAAAACAAGTGATGTTAATAAGCACACCTTTTCATCTTTCCTATGCAAGCAATCTAACAGAGAGTGTTACTGGCAATTTAAAGAGTTAAAATGACAGCAAGAATTTACAGGCATAATACTGCTGCCTGGTTCATTCTCAGGAAGGATAAGTTCACCAAGACCGCATCATATATGGCCCACTAGAAATGGAAAAAATATTAGCATCTAGAACCTAGAGTTAAAAACGAGATTACCAAATTGTTTCAGATATACCTTCCTAATAGACATATGTCATTTCCAATCTTCATAAGAGAAGCAGCAACTGTATTTAGAGATCCGCTAGTTTCGAAAAAAGCGTTAAAATTAAACTGATCAGCACATATATGTAAATACTATGAACCAAACATAAGCTAAACAGAGTGAAAATCTTACATTATCAAGTCACCAACTCTGAACCCTGAACCAGGTACCTAAGAGTAAGGTACCGCTGGGGTAAAGCATCTCTTGTATCTTAATATGATTTTCAAGCATATGTGCCTAAAAAGAGAGGTGAAAATTATGCAAGAATAAGAACAATTTACAACATTAGATGCTTTTGAAATCACCCAAAATATTTTCAAATCGACAGAATTAGCATTTGACAAAATATTCTAATAAGATCACTTCTCAATAGAAGCATTTTGATGAAATTATTAAGTATGACGTACCACATTAAGAGAACTGATAGATTGGCTGTCAATTATATAAGCTCAAACAGTCACATAATCTGATTCAAACAGAATAAGAAAAGCAACTTCTAACAGCTTCCTAATTCTCGACCATACTCACATAATCAGATTCAAACAGAATAAGAAAAGCAAGCTTCAATCTGCCATGTTGGAGAGAGAGAGAGAGAGAGAGTGGGAGAGGAAGAGGAGGGGGAGAGAGAGACTAAACCGTAGATATTGAACACAAACCAAGCTTCAATCTGAATCTCTTGAACCCACCCAAACCCTAATGGAAACAGAGTGAAGTGAGAGAGGCGAGAGAAGTGTGCCCTGTGTTTTTTCCCAATTTCTCACCCTACTTGTGTTTTTTCCCCAATTTTTCCCCCCTACCTGATTCTAAATTTTCATTTGCCGCTCTCTTTTTTGTTTTCCTCCCATCTCACTTTTTTTTGCAACCTAGCTCAAAAAATGCAGTGTACTTTTCATTTTTATTTTTTTAAAAGTATTTTAAATTTATCTTAATTTGCTGGTATTAAATTATAAACTTTCAATTTATTATTTCAATTAATTTGAAATAATTCATAGTTACTGCAAATTTTTATTTTCTCTATTAAATTTTTTAATGAATTTAGTTAAAATTTAATAATTTTTGGATATTACTTTATTTTAAAACCTTTTTATTCGAAATTTATAAACAAAATTTAATATTTATGAAAAATCAATAATTTAATTATTTGATGGAATATTACGTTTTAAAATGATTCCTTCAACTATTTTGTTAAAATTAATTATTTTTAAAATCAAATAATTATTAAATCATTAATTTTAAATAAAATAAAAATTCTGAATACTCTATGGTAACACACCTCATGGTGTTAGCCCAATGTAACACCTTTTATAACTAAAGTAACATACTTTTGTACATATGGTAACACCACAATCAAAAGGTTGCGATAGGTCAAAATTTTCATAGCTATGGTAACACTCATAGTGGTAACACTCATGCCAAAAGGTTGCGATAGGTCATCTATGGCGTAGTGTGCCCTGTGTGATCTTATGGATAACTTGTTCTTCAACCGTTATGTTTTCAAATTCTATAGACATATAGGGTCTAAGCATAATTGGTGTCTATTCATCTTCTATCTCTTTTGTGGATGTATGTTTAGTTTGGTATTCGTATACTGAGAAGTAGCGTGTACTTGTTTCGTGTTGTCCGATCAGATATCATAACCATTGCATATAGTGATTAAAGGCGTCGGATCTAAGCAAAGTATTTAATGAAGTTAGGATTCCATGTTTTCTCTTGCATAAGTAATTCGATTCCAATCCTCGTTAGTTAGTTAATTCTTAGTTTGTTAATTTACTTCTTAGTTAATTTAGTTAATTAAAACCCAAATTTGTTAATTATCTTAGCAGTGAATAAAAACCATACTTTGTTGCATAGGTACATTGACTGAATTGAAACCTAAACCAGATCTCTGTGGGAATGAACTCAACTTTATTCTATATTACTTGTGACCACGTACGCTTGCGTGATTTTGTGTTAACAGTTGCAGATAGTATTTTTTAAAATAAAACTTAAAAAGGTATATTTTTGAAAATAAAACTTAAAAGATAGTATTTTTGTAAATAACTTTTAAAGTGGTAGTATTTTTTAAAATAGTTTTAAAAAGGTAGTATATGGGGTAATTTCCCTATTATATATATCAGGAACGTAGATTGACTTAGACATCGATCGGAACAAACACGTAACAAAATAAAGAGCATATGAATTGATAGCTGATACACACAAAATTGCATTACAAACACGTTAATGTAATCATAATTTTTAATCAAACATATACAATATGTACAAGTTTTGAACCAAATTAATAAAAATAAGCATCGGAAACATTTATACAAGTATGTATATATTAAAAGCACAAATTTTATTTGGGGCCTCTAAGATTAGTGGGCCCAGTGCGATCGCACTGGTGGCACTGCCTCAGGGCCGCCCATGGTAAAAGAGAATACTGGCATAAGTTATGACTTCGTCTGCTTATAAGGTTTTGTGGTATAAAATTATAAGTACCAAGTTCAACTCTATAGTTTGACACTATCCTTATCCTTGTAAGATCATCCAGCTGAGACTTCCATAACCAAATGTATTTATTCTTTAAAGAAATATAATTCAGCATGTAAAACAAAACTATCTACTTTTAAACTTTTTATTACAACAAATTGTAGATGAACCAAATGGTAGAAGAGTAGAGTGCTCCGCTATATATATCCAAGATCTCCTGGTTTTCGAGAGCTACAGGTATTTTGCTACTAGAAAATAAAATGTAAATATTCACCAACAATGTTTTAGAGCAGGCAAACTCAGCTTCAGCGCAACCAGGTTCCTGAAATAGTGAAATATAAATATGCTAGGAATGTTGATACTTACAACAAAAAAAAAATAACTATTCCGAGAAAGCAGTATTTAAATGTAGGAACCAGGGTTAGCCCTGAGGGCAAGCAATACAAGCCATGGCATGGGGTGATAACTCTAAATCTTGATCGGGTACTTCCTCGCCAACTCCTGCCTCGGAAGTGGTGTAGCTGTGGTGGGGTATTTGCAAAACAACACCGGAGGAGGGGTTTGGCCCCGAGGTGCCTCTGGCGTGAGAATAAGAGTTGGCTTTGGAAGGTAATAATCAAGTAGAGTATCACAAAGGTAATAAATGTGTGTAGGTGTGTAATAATGTCTAACCCCCAAACCCTATTTTCTAGGGGTATTTATATCCCTAGTCCTAGGATTTAGATGTGGGTTACCTTTACTCCTGACCGTTGGATCCGGGGGACAAGGTGCTGAACTTCCGGGATGTAGGACACGTGTCCCTATTTGTGGGGACCGTTGACTTGAGTGTGGCAGTGTTGTTGAGGACATGATTTGACACATGCTGTTCCTTGGACTTTAATGCTGGTCAGCGCCACGTGTGGGAATGTCGGCTGAGCTGGGCTGCCACGTGTGCCAGGTGTGCAATCTGGGGTTCTCCAATCCGGGGTGGGGGCCATGCCACGTAGCGGTGGCACCGGGCCTGGAGCCCACTAGCTTGGGCTGGGCTGCTCTTATTCTCATTAGTTGAATTGTTTGTTAGTTTTGGGCCCGAGGTTGGGCCTATTTGGACCTGGGCTACTTCTACCCTATCATTTGCCCCCCACTCCCTCATGCGGATCCTCCGGATGGGGGAGTAGTAGGTGTATCTGAGCTCTCCTGCCTTGAGGGAGAAATTTCATTTTTTGGTTGCCCCCCAGATCCGGGGTGTGTGCTGAAAAGCGCATCTCCGGGGCTAGGAGTGAAATGTTATCTTCACAAGTCCAAAGTTTCGTGACTTTGGGTGACTTAGAAGAAATTTTTGTTTTTGGTTGCCCCCCAGGCCCGGGGTGTGTGCTGAAAAGCGTATCTCCGAGGCTAGGAGTGAAATGTTATCTTCACAAGTCCAAAGTTTCGTGACTTTGGGTGACTTAGAAGAAATTTTTGTTTTTGGTTGCCCCCAGGCCCGGGGTGTGTGCTGAAAAGCGCATCTCCAGTGCTAGGAGTGAAATGTTATCTTCACAAGTCCAAAGTTTTGTGACTTCGGGTGACTTAGAAGAAATTTTTGTTTTTGGTTGCCACCTAGTCCCGGGGTGTGTGCTGGAAAGCATACCCCCGGGGCTAGAAGTGTTTTGGCTGGTTTGCGCGTAAACATACATACATATGCATGTATATTTTGGGATGTCCTGAAAAACTTTTTCGCTTCTCTCCCTTTTTTTGTGCGGGTATTCGGGCCGGGTAGTGGATGCCAGCTGCTTTTTCTTTCTTTTCTCTTTTTCTTTTCTCCAAGTTATCGAACTGTTGGCCATTCACTGGTTGACATGTGTCTCGACGGTTCAAGCCCGCAGTTTTGCCTATAAATACTTGGCATCCTCTTCTTTCTTGTCTTTTACGAGTTTTCATCTTGCTGTCGTTATCACTCTTCTCTGAAGACACGAACTCTGGACTAGGTGCACCTTGGATTTTATAGCTTCTCTCTTCTTCAGCTTCTTCACTTCTCTGTAAGTTCCCTTACTCCGGCTCTTTTCTTTTTTAGCCTTATTGTATCATTATCTCCGGGGTAGCTTTCTTCCTGTAGTTTCTTATTTTTGCCTGCATGCCTTGGTGGGTAGCCCGGGGTAGCGTATACTTTTATGGTTAGGAAGTTTCGTGTAACTTCCCGGCGAGTATTTGTCCTCCTTTCCGATCCCAGTAGTTCGTCTAGTAGTGCTAGTTCTTCAGATAGTAATCTTGACCTGATAGATTTAGATTGGTGCATAATGGGTAAGAAAAGGAAGAGTAGTCTGCCAGTTCTTACGAATATTGCGACGAAGGACATGGGCCCAGGGTTCAGCCTCAGTTAGCCGGATGGCAGTTGGGGCCATTCCAAATATTATTTCGTCCGGAGAGACCCGGGGATCCCACATGCCTATTTTTTCAGGGACCTTAGTACGGAGTTTGCCGAGAATCCGGATGTCGCCGCTATGACCGAATACAACAAGGCCTATTTGGATTCGAAGTTCGGAAATAAGCCAGGCTCCGGGATGGATGTGGGGCCATTCAGGGTTGAGTATCTTGAAGAGCCGGTGGTATGGGATCCAATATTCCGGGCCACGTTCCATTTCGATGAAGATGTTGAATGGAGGTGGCCTGAGCCTGGGGAGAAGATCTATTATAGGCTCGAGGGAGGTTGGGTCGGAGTCTGGTTGGAACACCTGAGGTCGGGGTATGGGCCTAGGTGTCACCAGTTTGTTAAGTCGCTGTGCTTATTTGAGTATGGGATCCCTATCACCCAACTAACCCCGAATGCGGTGAAGTGGATTTCTTACTTCTTGGGATGTTGCGAGGTCGCCGGGGTGTTGCCTACTTTCAAACTTTTCCACCACCTTTTTCAGCTGGTACGCTCCAACAACGTGCCCATGTTTGAGTTTAGGTTCCGGGGTACGGCGTGCGGGTACCCCAATTCAGCTTCCAAACCTCTTGGCATGCTTCCATCTCTGAAGGGTTGGAACGGTGAATTTGTTTTTCTCCGGGGCGTTGATATCCGGTTCATGCCCACCTTCAAAGAGTCTCCTTTGGCCATGCACTTCGAAGTTTTCGACCTTTAGGATGCGGCAATGGACCGGGTTCATGCCTTCTGCCGGGGTCTTAAGAGGCAGGTGACTAGGGATGACCTCATGAGTCATGAGTACCTTTTCGGGCTAGGATGTAAGTTCGGGTTGTATTTAACTTGCGTTTAATTTTTCATGTGACTATTTGTTTTGTCCCAGGCTAATGCTCTTTTGTCGTCTTTTCAGGTCTTCCCGGCTCTAAGCCCGAATTTGAACAATTCGTTGAGATGAGCAAGGCGAACAAGTCTCTGGCTGCTGCGCTCCGGAACATCGGTCATGTCCGTGACAATACCAAGGCCCCCGGGGAGGCTAGTGGTTCACGGCTAACCAGGAGGGTGGTTCGGAGAACCGGGGCCCTGCGAACAGGGAAGTGACTCCGGAGCTGGGAGCCTTGGAAGCCGGGGTTGGGGATTCCGAGCTGATCCCGAGGAAGAGGCCGAGGGTTTCTGCCGTTCAGGCCGAGAAATTTGGGACTATGCTCTTAGACTGCGTGATAGTGCAGTAGCCTACGGCTGATGGTGGCTCGAGGAGGGCCAACTTCGGGCCTCATGAGTCTGCGCCTGTTTCTCCGAATGAGAGGAACTTTATTGGCTTTCTGGATGACCTCCCCAGCAAACTGGAGTGGGAGGAGATGTGCAAGACTTCAGCCATCTCCCAATTCCAGGATATGATGGAAGTCTATGGCCAGGTATATTCTTCTCCGGGCTCTTTCTGTGTTGTTAATTTTAATCTTATTTTCTTACACTCTATTTTTGTATTTGGCAGCTCGGGATCCAGATGGACGGAATGCTGCGGCTGCATGCCAGGAGCTGGAAACCATCAAAGAGGCTCGGGACGTCTTGAGCTCGGTGACTGAGAAAAGAAAGGAGATGGAGAAGGAGGCGGAGGATGCGAGGGCTGAGCTTGCCGAGCTGCGGAAAACTATTGAAGTTGAGTCGAACAAGTTCAAGGAGGCTACCAAGACCCTTGCTGAGGAGAGAGATTCTACCAAGGCCAAGCTGAAGGATTACAGGGAGGAGGTACATAAGCTCCGGACCGAGCTGAAGGCCAAGAAATCTGAGGAGGAGGTGATTGCTGAGTTCCGGAAATCAGATGCTTATGATGATGATCTCACCGCCGTGGCTTCAAAGAAGATCCATCGTTGTTGGGTGGTGGCTGAGAATATGTGCAAGACCGATCCCGGGACCGCCACCTGGGACAACTTCATTACGGCTTATCTGGAAGCCGAAGAAGCTTTGGTCCGGGGCAAAGGCGAACCTGTTCCCTATGTTGCTCCTATCTCCTCTCCTCCTTCCGAAGCTTGATCCTCAATACTGGCTGCGTCCAGAGTTCTGGCTATGCCCATGTAATCGTTACATATTCTATTCTTGTTGAATTTTTACTTTCATTCGAATCTGTTGTAATCTCCATAACTTTGCTAAAGTGTCAGGTGTTTCAGGCTGTTGGTCAGCCCGGCCTGCTTGTCTAATTTTACTTGTATTTTCTGCCTTTGTTTTTATGTATCTTTTACTTGGTGTGGCTTGTCTTGCCTCCCACTCCCTTATGCGGGGGATCCGGATAAGGGAGTCTGTGGTAAAAAATATTTCAAATTGTTTATGTTTGTGTAGCCCCAGGCCGAGGTGTTTCCCTTTGGTCCCGGGGTTCGGCCATGCTTGGAAATTGTGCAAAACTTCCAAGTAGGAATTTGTTTTTGGTTGTTTGCTCTGGGCCAAGGTAGTAACCTTGGACCCGGGATTCAGCCATACTTGGAAATTACGCAAAACTTCCAAGTAGGGATTTGTTTTTGGTTGTTTGCTCCGGGCCAAGGTAGTAACCTTGGACCCGGGATTCAGCCATACTTGGAAGTTATGCAAAATTTCCAAGTAGGAATTTTTTTTGGTTGTTTGCTCCGGGCCAAGGCAGTAACCTTGGACCCGGGATTCAGCCATACTTGGAAATTATGCAAAATTTCCAAGTAGGAATTTGTTTTTGGTTGTTTGCTCCGGGCCAAGGCAGTAACCTTGGACCCGGGATTCAGCCATACTTGGAAATTATGCAAAATTTCCAAGTAGGAATTTGTTTTGGTTGTTTGCTCCGGGCCAAGGTAATAACCTTGGACCCGGGATTCAGCCATACTTGGAAATTATGCAAAATTTCCAAGTAGGAATTTGTTTTTGGTTGTTTGCTCCGGGCCAAGGTAATAACCTTGGACCCGGGATTCAGCCATACTTGGAAATTATGCAAAATTTCCAAGTAGGAATTTGTTTTTGGTTGTTTGCTCCGGGCCAAGGTAATAACCTTGGACCCGGGATTCAGCCATACTTGGAAATTATGCAAAATTTCCAAGTAGGAATTTTTTGTGTAAAGAAAACATTGGAAAAGTAGTATGCAAACTTTCATTGATAGCTTTGAATGATTACAAGCATTTTTGCACTCCTTTTACAAAATAGTTATTGCTTTGGCTGAAGTCCTTGGCTCTACTGATAATATTTTCTGAGTCTGAGGCCATGCCAAGTGTTGGGGACTTCGGAGCCATCCATGTGACTGAGCTTGTAGGTCCCGGGGCGGAGTACTTCTTTGACTCTGTAGGGGCCTTCCCACTTAGGCATGAGCTTGCCAGTGTTTGTGGGGTCCGATGCCTCCGTGTCCCGGAGTACTAGGTCACCGATTTGGAAATTCTTCACCCTTGATTTCTTTCCGAAGTACTCTCTTGTTTTTTCTTTGTATTTCTCCATTCTTTCCACCGCCTTGTCCCTGACTTCATCTACTAGCTCGAGGTTTGCCCGGAGCCCCTCTTCATTTGCAATTTCATCAAAATTAATCACTCTGTGGGAAGGGGAGCCCACTTCAATTGGTAGTTGGGCTTCGGGGCAGTGCCAAACTGGACAGGTAGGTAGAGGGTTCCTTGAATAGGGACCAAGTTGTGGCCGAAGCCGTACAGAGGATCTTCTCTACATTCATTCATCTTTATGCTTCCGAGCTGCATCCTGTCCATGGTATGCTTAAATAATATGTTGGTCGAAGAGTCGTTGTCCACGAGGACCCTTTTTACTTCATTTTCGGCAATATCTAGGCTTACCACCAAGGCTTCGTTATGGTCGGGGTCTATTCCTTCAAAATCGGCGTTGCTGAATGAAATGACCTGCTCCGGAGCGGTTTCCACCATCATTACCTCATCTCCGGACTCCGGGATTCTCGGGGGAGAGATATAGCCGCCTAAAACTACATGTACCACGTTTTTAGCTTTCGGAACCCCGGATCCCTGTCCCCTATCGGCGGTTCTCCGGGCTACATACTGGTTCATGTTCCCCTTTTTTATCTGTTCCTCAATAAAGAATTTGAGAGAGGTGCAATTCTTAGTGGTGTGCCCGTGGGTTGCGTGGTAATCACAATGCTTGTGTTTGGGCGTGTTCTCCGGGGCCGTCGCTATAGGCTTAGGCGGGTAGTAGAAGGGATTGTCCTGGATCTCTTTCTGTATGTCGGCTCGGGGTCAGTTTAGGGGTGTCCACTCGGGCTCGAGCTGTGGCTCGGATCTTTCTGGCCTCGGGGGCCTGGTATCAGACTTGGGCTTTGGGAAGTGGCTTCTGTCCGGGACTGTTAGTTGAGAGCTGGGGATGTAGTTAATCTGTTTGTTGGGTTTGAATTTCTTTTCTGGCTGATACTCGCTTTTGGGGCGGTCATCTTTGTTTCTGCTTGAGGAGCCCCTTGTCTGGTCATTCTCATGGCTTGCAAGATATTTGTTTCTTTAATGAACTTGGCAGCCATAGCGTAGGCCGCGGCCAGGCTCTGGGGCTCTTTGTGCACGAGCTCTAGTACATAGCGCTCATTATGCTCCGGATCTAAGTTTTTCCGAAATATGCTTAAGGCTTCCCTCTCGTCTAGGTTTGTGACTTTGTTTATGGCCTCTTGGAATCGTTTCATAAAAGCGTAGAGGGCCTCGCTGTCATGTTGTCTGATTGTCTCGAGGTGACACATGTGGTACTCCGGGGTCTTGTTAGCTCGGAACCTCCGGAGGAAGGCTTCCCTGAACTCTTTCCAGCTGTGTATGCTCCGGGATGGGATCCGGCTGAACCATCTCTGGGCCGCCCCTTTCAGCGTGGAGGCAAAGAATCTGCACTTTGTTAGGTCGTTGTAGAAGTATATCAGGGCTATTTTTTCAAAGTAGTTGAGGTGCTCCTCGGGATCTTCCAATCCATCAAAGGAGTCGAAGTTGTAATGCTTGAGGTTCTTCTATCTGGGTATGGCTTCGAGGGAGTAGCTGAAAGGGGTGAGCGTGTCTTGAATCTCAAATCCAGAGTCACTGTTGACTTTTCTCTGCAGTTCATGGATCATTTGTACTAAGTTGTCTGGGTGTTCTTCGTCATCTGAGATGACCTCCGGGATAATCTCTCGGTGAGGTCTCTTGGATTTGGATTTCCTGATCCTTTCTTCCTCTTCTTGAAGCCTTTTCTGGATCCTAAGTTCCAACTTGGCCTGTTCTTCCTGCCTTATTCTATCTCGGAGCCTCTCCATTTTCTTGAGTTTATCAGTTTCGTCATTCCTGACTTTGCTTTGAGGGTTGTGGTCTTTCTTAGTTCTTTTGCCCTGGTCTCCGAGACGGTCAAAGACCGAAGCTCAGGATTGGTGTGAGTTGGCTGACCCTTCGGAGTTCTCCGCTTGTTCAGTGATCGGAAGGATGAATTGTATGGACGAAGTTAATGATTCAATTCACAGCAAAAATAAACTAACTCATTTGAAATAAGAGAGTGGAATAAAATTTTGAAATTAGTGTACATAATTTGGTACCACATTTTGGAATGTAAAAGTATTAGTTAGTGATCCCGGCTTAGTGAGTCTTTTCTTCCGTGATGAACTGTTGGCGCCACTCTTACATTTTGTATCTAGAGACCGAGGAGAAAGGGGGCTCGGCGGGAAGTGGATTGTACCGTGAGAGAAGCAATGAGGTCAACCTCTGCGCCACTCTTACATTTTGTATCTAGGGACCGAGGAGAAAGGGGGCTCGGCGGGAAGTGGATTGTACCGTGAGAGAAGCAAGGAGGTCAACCTCTTTCAAATATACAACATAGATTCTGGCAATGCAATGTAGTTGGACTCTCATATTGATCTTAATGAATCATTCTTTCCACGGAGGTAAATCTTTGCAGGAATAAATATATGGAGGAGGTTGTGGGTTCAATTCCCCACAAACATAAAATAACTTATTTTTTCTCTTCAAATAAGGGAGTTGCAAATCAATGTAATTTTGTAATATATAAGGGCAAACTCGTAATTTCACAAAGGATTTATTGGCTCAAAATATCCCCTTGTTCTCCTATTATATATAGAAGAAGATAAATGTGTACCATATTGTGAAACCTAAAATATAATATTTTTAAAATAATGCGAATCACCATTATTTTTACTAAAAAATTAAAATAATAGTAAAAATAAGATAACAGAGAGTTTGGGTTTATGTAAAAGGTTTTTTAACTCAAAACAATAAAGTCCATGTAGCACAATGATTAGTAGGATAACTTGTGTAGAGGAGGTTCTAGGTTCGATTCACCACGAAAACAAACTCATTTTTTTCCATTTAAATAAGAAAGTGGCATTTCATGTTATTTTATAATTTGTAAGGGTATAACTGTAATTTCACAGGGTGTTTATTGGCTCAAAATGTCTTTAAAAATTCTCTTGTTCTCTTATTATATATAGAATGGAATTCTAAAAGAAACCAGAGGAAAAACAGGCCCTGATTAAGTTCCTAGTACTTAATAGCAATCCTAAAAAGGGCACTATCCACACCCTCACCCTCTCATCGGAAGCAGGCACACGTTGGAGGTTTAAATCAGGCAAAGTCTGGGGATTTAGATCAGGGTTAGTACTGTAAAGTAAAAGAGAATACTGGACTAAAGGACATGATTTTCTCTGGTTAAAACTAAAATTTTATGTATTGTGTGTTTGTTTGGACTATGAGCAATAAAACTTTGTATTATGTTATTATGTGCTGGCAGTGTAATAAGTGAATATTGATCTCCTTAAAATGTTATCTCCATTCATCAGTATCTGACTATCTGCTAGTCTTATTGAGGTCTCCTGCTAGTTTTTTAAAGGGTTAAATCTCAAAGTGGTCACTGAAGTGAAGGACATATCTCAAAAAACTCATTCTAATTATCGGGGACTCATTTGCATCATTATAGTTGAGAGTAATGACAGCGCCGTTAACCAAACTTGTTGACTTGACAGAAACTTTTTGACCTTAACGATACTTACAGCTAGAGAGAGACGTGGCAAAACATGTACAGGACAATGGACATGTTACATACATGGAGTCCAACTAAGCCCATCTAATATATATATATATATATATATATACGCACACAATTGATTAATGCATATGTACATAGTATCAACCCCAAATTAAAAACACATACCCAAAATCAAATTAGGAATCTCCTGGTAATTCATAGATTTGGATCACACGTGGGAATTCATCTATTTGAATAAATATTTGTAAAAAGTTTTTTTTAACAAAGCTTCAATTTTATATAAAATGAAAAGGCATAATTTTTGTTTTATTAAAATAATCTTTCTTTATAATTTATGATTAAATTCTAGTTATAATTTTTTGTTTTAAATAAAAAGAGTAATGCTTTTTCTTAAATAAAATTTAATATTTCATTCCACATACATGTAAAAGTTCAAATTTTATGTCTCAGCTTTTGCTTAACAAATTATAATAATATATAAAAATTAAAAAATATTTTTAACTTGATAAATATAAAACCAAAAAAAATACTTTTTTTATTTTATTATAAAATTTTTGTTTTTTTCAATTTTATACAAGCTTAAAAAAAAGTTATATAAATTCTTGATTTTTCAAATTTTAGTTTGTAAATTCATATTCTTGATTTTAGAATTTTATTTTTCAATTGTTTTCAATTCAATTACGATTTTATAAGTGATTTAATGGATTAATTGTTGTTTTTCAGCAATTATAAAAAGACTGTTTTGCCCCTAGCTTTTTATTCCCCCACCGGCCCTCCTTCCTTCTTCTTCTTCACTCTTCATTTTCTTGTCTGTGAACAGACCTCTCTCTCTTCCTCTCGGTACACCCTTTCTCCTCTATTTCCTATCGATTCTTGACCAATTTGAAAGTTAAAAACCAAAATCTTGATCGGTTTTCTTGTGACGCCCCTGACCCCGGTTTAATTTCCTCTGGAAAGAACCGGCCCGAGGGTCCGTCAAAACTACATCACAACCTACTCAACCTGCTAACTTTTTTTTTAACATTATATCTCAACTACATCATTTTTTTCCACAATGTTGTTACACAACCATAAAGAACTTCGTTCCCCCATAGAAACGAATGACTATCTCCACTTATACAAATCTAAATCACAATTCTTTAACAAAATCTTTCTTACCAATAAAAGCTGCCACATACATCGGATCTCATCTACTATCTATAGGGTACTACCATTTGTACACTACAAGTCAACTATACCTTGACTTAGCTCGAATCAACATACAATCAAGGTCCACATCAAGTTCTTCAACCATAAGTCAAACTACAGTTTCAGTACGTGACGTACCACTGCTAAGTCAAGCACCAGCTCTGCTGGTCCATCACTCATTTCTACCTTCCCAAGAATCCTC
This sequence comes from Kitagawia praeruptora, assembly GCA_037693485.1. NCBI lineage: Eukaryota > Viridiplantae > Streptophyta > Magnoliopsida > Apiales > Apiaceae > Kitagawia > Kitagawia praeruptora. The sequence continues at coordinate 97,841,763 of CM075354.1, read as the reverse complement.
TTCTAATCTGTAATATCTTCCTGTAATAATTTATAAAATAAAAGAATGAGCTACAAAGCTCAGCAAGCATATATTGCAGAGTATGATAAAAATGATTTTTTGTCGCATAAAACAATTCATGAAGCCTTACCATCATATCATAAAGGGACAAGAATAAAGAGACTCATAACACTTTAACATAAAGAAGATTTGTTTGACTGAGCGACCTGATTAGGTCTCTTAACCTTATCATTTCCATATGCAATTATGATCATCTATCTTACTATTACCATTTGGTAATCTTCGTAACCACGAAATGGATCCATTCGTCTTTCCAGATGCACTTTAGGCCATATGACTTAACCATTACCTTTCGGTAATCTTCATCATTAATACCCCATAAAATGGGTTGTTAAACTCAGTCGGACATTTGTCATTTAACTTGAACTACTTCTTTCTTACTTACCCTTGAAACATAACCACTAGCCAGAACAATTGGCTAGTTACCTTAATAACATAATTGCTAGCTGAACAATTAGCTAGCGATCTCAACAAAATCTTGATTTCCATTAAGTAGTATGGATCGACTAACTCATAATAATAATCTTATCATAACGTAGCTAACGAAGCAATATTAGCTATTCACATATATAAACCATCATAACTGATTAATCGTCGCTAGCCAGAACAATTGGCTACTACTTCAACAACATAATTGCTAGCCGAAACAATTAGCTAGCAATCTTAAAAATATCTTGATATCATCACATAGTTTTCACAGACTGAAATAAGCTCATCATAGCACAGCTAATGAACAATAATAGTTATTTATTAGGGAAATCATTATAGAATTGAATAAACGTCCAATTTGGATAATACCGATCAATGAGTATTATCTCCACCAATGAAAATCTACTCGGATAATACCGACCAATGAATATTATCCCGGCCAATAAGAATCAATTCAGATAATACTAACCAAAGAGTATTATCGCTAGCAATAAGAATCAATCCGGGTAATGGCAGTCAAAGGATATGATTACCAACAATAAATATCAATTCGGATAATATCGATAAATGAGTATTGTCTCCATCAATAAGAATGAATTTGGATAATACCGATCAATGTGTACTATCCACACCAACAACGATCAATTTAGATAATACCGATTAATGGATATTATCTTCACCAATAAAAGTCATAAAAATAGAAATATTGACTTAACTGTAGGTACGCATCTAAACATGATACGTATAGCTCAACAATATTCAACATCTTGACGAGTAAAAACTTGCGAGTAATGCTTAACATACTCAACAACATTGAATACGTTACGAATGAGGTAACATATAGCTAACAAGTTAAAACATAGAACAATATATACTTACAATCACCGCTATCCAAGTTGTCCAACTTTTCCTCAACTCACTTCTCCAATAACCTGGACAAGCATCAATAAACTCTTCAATCGTATATTCTCAATAATAAATATACTCGTATCTTCACAAAGCAAAATGACCTTAGAATGATCAAATTCTACAACTTAGTTCATTTCTAAAATTATTCACTAAAATCAATCATGTATTCTTAAGTCTAGGTGAATGGCCTTCCTACAGAAAATTGGACATGATCTTGTCGTAAAATGGACATTCCCCGGTGTGAAAACACCTCAAATCAATCCAAAGACATCCACAACACTAATCAATACCCCACTCCATCTCCAATCACAATTCATCAATCATTTTCAACTATTACTCCTTAAAAATTCTAAATCAAACATTAACCACCATTTAAATATATACCGTACTTGACAAATAATTAGATAAGACCAATACTAACAAATTTCATTCTTTGTCCAACATCAAATAAGGTCATTAACCATTTCAAAACAACTCCCCAAAACAGGGAAGACAAACTGGAAAACAAAAATGCAACTGCGCACTCTTTACTCTAACATTTTTCATAAATCGAAAAATAATCATTTTAATACCAAATTTTCCAGATTTCATCTTTGATATCATTTCAATCTCCCATAAAAATTGCATCTCAGAATTAATCGTATAACCAAGCAAAACATTTGCTCAAACTTGCAACAGAACACAGAAATTTCTGCGCTGTGCTACCTTTACCAAAACATTCATAACTCCTTACTCGTATACTCAAATGACTTGAAATTTGCGCATAAATAAACTAGAAACCATATAAAACAACTGCATCACAGAGTTACTTCCCAGAACAGCTTCTAACAAACCCAGAATAGCTGAACAGTAGCAATACATAACAGGGCAGTTTCATAACTACTATAATCAGCCCTGTTCCAACAGCTATATCTCAATTTTTACAAGTATGGTACATACCATCTTTGGCAACCACAAAGATAAGACATAAACATACAACTTTCATTCTTTGACCATTATCAAGTAAGGCATTTAACCTCTTCAAAACCCCTTCCTAAAGCAGGACATTAATCCTGGACAATTTAAAAGTTACTGCGCACGGTTTACTTAAACATTTTTAATAATTTGAAAAATAATCATTCTAATACAAAATTTTGTAGAATCCTTCCTGAATATCAACGCAATCTTGTATAAAAATTTTAGCTCCAAAACATTTTATTAAGGTCAAAAACGAACTGAATCAACTCACCAATCGGACACAGAAATTCTGCTATGTACGCCCTTTGCTAAAACATGCATAACTTTTTACTCGTTAATTCAAACGACACAAGGTTTTCGCGTGAACAAACTAGACTCCGAGTAGAACATTTTCATCCTATACCCACTGTCCAAAATAGGGGACAAACAGTCACAAATTACCAGAGCAGAACAGGCGGTTTCTTGACAAACCAACAAAATCCTCATTTCTCTTCCATATAATTTAAAACAATCATAATCAATATAACCACCTTAATCATCAATCATTTACATATAAACACATACACATATATCTCAAGAACCATATACTCATCAAATCAAAATCAAACCCAAGATAAATCTCAAAGAAATCTTATAACCAAATATCAAGCATCAAGAATCATCATACCTTAATTAGTTCTAAATTCCACCAAGCTTCTTGATTCTCTTCCCCCCAAAACTTCCTCTTGCTCTCTTCCATGGTAGATTTTCAAAGTAAATAATGGTGAGAGTTGGGTTCATCATCCTTCTCCTTCTCTCCCTTCTTCTCTCTTTTCTTTCTCTCCCTCTCTTCACTTACCATCCCCAATTTCAATTCCAAATCCCTAATTTTCTTTCCCCCAAATCTTCTTTTCTCTCTCCCCGTTTTTCTATTTTCAGTTGAGTGTGTGTTTTTATGTCCTATTGGCCTTAGCCCAATTTACTTATACTAACTACTAATAATTCACTCTGGGCCAATTAAAACACTACTTATTCGTTTATCTCCTTTTTATTCCACTTGTAATTGTTTTATTAAAACAATTATCTCCCAAATTTTCAAAAATAATTATACTCTTTAATTTTATAAAATAAAGTCGTCAAATCTCCAAATCTCGTATTTTAAATAATTACGAGTCCGCTGAATCATCTCGTGCTGACGTAAGAAGCATACTCGTGACGTCATCTATCGTACATCTCGACTTATGACATCGGCTTTCAATATATCGAAATCTTCTGATGCATCAAAAATTCCGAATGGTGCAGCAGTCAATATTTGAGGTGGAACCGCAGTTTCTGCGAAATTGAAACTAGTGGACAAAGCCATGTCAACAGCTATCTGAATAATTGCACAACATTAATGGCAAAAATGAAGTCTAAGCGACTCAGACCCACATACGCTATCACATCCTCAAATAACAAAGTACTGAATCCTCAAATACTTGAATTCTCAAGAATCCAGAAATTTCTTTTAATTCTATTAATATCATCCTTGATCAACACATTACATCATCAATTTCTCGTATCAGCAACTAGTACCGTATAACCTCGAACAACAATTTATCTCTCCCTTTGCTAATATCATCATCTTTATAACATATCCTAATTTTACAATGTATATATTCCCAAAATTATCAACCACTGCTATTTTCAATAAGTATCTTTAGAATTTAACCACAAGATCCTAACTTAATCCACAAATTTTCAAATGTCATCATATTTCAAGATCATCATATAGCATCCTATCGATTTCTTATACATCCATTTACCTCATTTGTTCCCCCCTTCATTTCCTCTTCTTCTTTTGACTATGTCACACCTGTAATATCTCCGGTCCAAACTTAATAATCTTTCTTCTTCATATACGCTGACCATAATTGAAATTATTTTAATAATATATTCTTAATTTCCTTCCGTTCACATACTTCTAAAACTCCTGATACAAACCTCAATCCACGTCACAGTGTCAATTTCAAATAAATCTTTACATTGCCACTCGAAGTACTAATTCCGAATCCATAATATTCTTAACACGTCTGGACGATTCTTCCTAAAAGTTTCTTGTATCCATGTAATTAATCAAATTCTCATTACCAATAACAGTTAAAACTTCATATACTGGAAATCTTAAATCCCAATATCTTCTACAACCTCAAAAGAAAGTTTTTAAAACCTAATAACCACATAATCTTCAAACATCAAATTAAATCTTAGTCTATGTCCACCAAAACAACGCTCGTTCCCTCGAACACAAATATCCATTCGTAGACGCTAAAATCATGTCATCCAATAACATTCTAATTCTCAAAATTCTTACATTCGAGTTACACATTTCATCCCCAAACAACCATTAAATCCTCAAAAGATATTCTCAGAGTCGTGTCTAGAGAGAAAATTATCGCTCCCCAAAGTGATAAGTGGATTTTATATCCACTTGGAGCGTTCCATATCGGCTTAAATTGATTGTTTTGGACTCAAGTTTGTTGTAGTTTTGATGTGTTTTGTTTAATTGTGCAGGTTAGCAAGAATGTCGATTAAGGTGGATGCTTCTTTCATTTTTTTTAGGTTAAATTAATTAAAATTCGGATTTTCCGGTAGGTTGCGCAGTCTACACTGTTTTGGTCATATCTGGAGTTCTAGAAGTCCGTTTTCAGCGATCTTACTATCCACGCGAAGCCTGGAAAAATTTCTATAATTCTGAACAGGAGCTTTGTGCGCTGGGAGCGCGTACCATGCGCTGGGGGCGCATAAATTTGCTGGAAATTCCTGAAAATGTCTGTTTTGCCCCTATTTCGAATTCTAGTTGTATTTTTGGTACCCAAACCTATTTCTAATTATATTGTAGGTTGATTTTCTAGCTGGGCAAGAATTATATAGCCTATATAAACATATTCTACCCTTGTAATTTATATCACCATTACATATCAATTACTTAGATTTATTTGTATCTTTTCATACTTTGTTTTTATCATGGTTTCATCAGATCCCATGATGACGAGAGGTTCAATTATGAACTAATCGTTGTCATGGGATTCTAACGGATTTATTTATGGAGCTTTAGTATCTTGATGCTTTAAAGATCTGTGTGTGATGTATATTTGATATCCTCGTATGGTTATGCTTAATTGTTAGATGCGTAGCTAACATCTAATCTGTTAATCTCTTGTGAAGTGAAAGTGGATCTTGAGATTTAGAACTTGCCATGCTAGTATAGGTTCATGATTGTTTATCAACATGATTCGTAGTATGAGATGAGAATACTTATATTGCCCTATGTGATCATTATGGATAACTTGCTCTTCAACCGTTATGTTTTCAAATTCTATAGACATATAGGGTCTAAGCATAATTGGTGTCTATTCATCTTCTATCTCTTTTGTGGATGTATGGATAGTTTGGTATACGTATACTGAGAGGTAGCGTGTACTTTTTTCGTGTTGTCTGATCAGATATCATAACCATTGCCTATAGTGATTAAAGGCGTCAGATCTAAGCAAAGTATTTAATGAAGTTAGGATTCCATGCTTTCTCTTGCAGAAGTAATTTGATTTAAATTCTCGTTAGTTAATTAATTCTTAGAACAGCTTCTAACAAACCCAGAATAGCTGAACATTAGCAATACATAACAGGGCAGTTTCATAACTACTATAATCAGCCCTGTTCCAACAGCTATATCTCAATTTTTACAAGTCTGGTACATACCATCTTTGGCAACCACAAAGATAAGACATAAACCCACAACTTTCATTCTTTGACCATTATCAAGTAAGGCCTTTAACCTCTTCAAAACCCCTTCCAAAAGCAGGACATTAATCCTGGACAATTTAAAAGTTACTGCGCACGGTTTACTTAAACATTTTTAATAATTTGAAAAATAATCATTCTAATACACAATTTTGTAGAATCCTTCCTGAATATCAACGCAATCTTGTATAAAAAGTTTAGCTCCAAAACATTTTATTTAGGTAAAAAACGAACTGAATCAACTCACCAATCGGACATAGAAATTCTACTATGTACGCCCTTTGCTAAAACATGCATAACTTTTTACTCGTTAATTCAAACGACACAAGGTTTTCGCGTGAAAAAACTAGACTCCGAGTAGAACATTTCCATCCTATACCCACTGTCCAAAATAGGGGACAAACAGTCACAAATTACCAGAGCAGAATAGGCGATTTCTTGACAAACCAACAAAATCCTCATTTCTCTTCCATATAATTTAAAACAATCATAATCAATATAACCACCTTAATCATCAATCATTTACATATAAACACATACACATATATCTCAAGAACCATATACTCATCAAATCAAAATCAAACCTAAGATAAATCTCAAAGAAATCTTATAACCAAATATCAAGCATCAAGAATCATCATACCTTAATTAGTTCTAAATTCCACCAAGCTTCTTGATTCTCTTCCCCCCAAAACTTCCTCTTCCTCTCTTGCTCTCTTCCATGGCAGATTTTCAAAGTAAAGAATGGTGAGAATTGGGTTCATCATCCTCCTCCTTCTCTCCCTTCTTCTCTCTTTTCTTTCTCTCCCTCTCTTCACTTACCATCCCCAATTTCAATTCCAAATCCCAAATTTTCTTTCCCCCAAATCTTCTTTTCTCTCTCCCCATTTTTCTATTTTCAGCTGAGTGTGTGTTTTTATGTCCTATTGGCCTTAGCCCAATTTACTTATACTAACTACTAATAATTCACTCCGGGTCAATTAAAACACTACTTATTCGTTTATCTCCTTTTTATTCCACTTGTAATTGTTTTATTAAAACAATTATCTCCCAAATTTTCAAAAATAATTATACTCTTTAATTTTATAAAATAAAGTCGTCAAATCTCCAAATCTCGTATTTTAAATAAAGTCGTCAAATCTTCAAATCTCCATGTACGCATTGCCACATCATTTGAGAGCAATATTTTGGTACCAATTTGGGATATCTAGCATTACTCTTTAATGATATGCAGTACAACATTGCGTATCCTTGGCTAAAAAAAAGGAAGGTGAGATACGCTAGTACATAATATATAAAAACTATAAAAGGGGCTCTGTCCTAGCGATATTGCACCCTCACCCTCTCATTGAAGGTAAAATATGTCACTAGATATATGATTTATTTATACTAGTTGATAACCCGTGCGAAGCATGGGCCAAGTTTATTACATTTATATGACATTATTTGTTATTTATTGAAAGGAAATATTAATATTTTTGGTATCTATTTTTTCACCTTTAATATTTAATTATTTTCACTTAATTATTCTCAATTAATTGTTTTTATTTATAAATTATATCCTTATATATAATAAGCGTAAGAGGGATCTTATCCACAATTTTGGTTTGGTCGATGTACTACCAAAATAATCTCAACCATCGAATCTAATATTTTTAAAAATGGATGATCAAGATTATATCATCATATTAAAAAGAAAATTATTATCTAAAAAGGATAGAATAAAAAAAGTTGTATTAGAATCGAATTTTAAAAAGAAAATTATAATATGAAAAAGATATAATTAAAAAGGATACAATTGATTTTTTTAATTAATATTAAAAAAAGTTCATATTTATTATTTGGGCTCTATCTCGAGATCTAGAAAGCAGATTTGGATGATTTTACTGCCCACACAGAGCTCATAAATTATCTTTAATTTATTGATGATTTAACAATTATTATCCAAAGGAAACACTCAGTATTTCAGGAGAAATTATAATTAGGAATTTTACATTAATTCTATTCAGTGTAGAAGACCTACATTGATAACCCTATTCAATGTAGAAAACCAAATTATACGTGATTTAAATCATTGACATACACTATTTCGTATACACTATTTCGTATTTCAATATAAATATAAGTAGATTTCATAAATCAAATATAATTTTCAGCATAAAATATTGTCAATTTCTTCTCTCTTTTGTTTTTGCGTAGTTTTAATTGAAAAATAATTGTTAAACCATTACTAAATTAAATATTATTGGATATAATTAAAAAGGTTGTATTAGAATTGAATTTTAAAAAGAAATCTGAAAAGGTTATAAAAGGTAGTATTAGAACTGAATTATATTTATTTATTAATATTAAAAATGGTTCATATTTACTATTTAGGCTCTATCTCGAGATCTAAAAATCAGATTTGGATAATTTTACAACCCACGCGAAACTTATAAATTTACCTTTAATTTAGTGATGATTTAACAATTATTATCCAAATGGAAACACTCAGAATCTCAAGAAAAAATTTAATTATGAATTTTTACATTAATCCTATTCAGTGTAGAATACCTACATTGATAATCCTATTCAATATAAAAAAACCTAATTAAATATGATTTAAATCATTGACATCCAAATTTTCGTATTTCAATATAAATACATTTTTGGTTTACATGTTAAAATATAAAATATTTTTATGCTAGATCCAACGTTTTTCATTTACTTATTTTAAGATTTAATGTTTTTTTATTTATTTTGTCGTACTGAAGACCACAATTATCATTAAAACTGTATTTGATTATTAGTACAACTATCTTCAATTAATAAGAGGGTTATTTTGATAATCAAAACGAAATATACGTAGATTTACTAAATAGAGAATTTTCAATATAAAAAATCGTCAATTTCATCTTTCTTTTGTTTCTAGGTAGTTTTAATTGGAGAAAAATTGTGAAATCATCACTAAATTAGTGATTATTTTGTTAATTTAATGTGGCCTGTAAAATCATCCAAATCAATTTTAAGAATTCAAGATAGAGTACAAATATTAAATTAAACGTGTAAAAGCTTATATATATATATATATATATATATATATATATATATATATATAGGCTAGTGTTGTGGAATAAAAACTAGGTTATGATTATGACGGCTAGGGTTCGGGAGCTTCGTGCTCTTATGGCTGCTTCTGCGTTCGAGACTAAACGGTCCTCACAGAATGCCTACGTATCTCTGTATTAGAGAATCAAGCCAAGAAAACGTAGTTCTGAGTTGAGGGGTCAGACCCTTTATATAGGCTGAGAAACCCTAAAATCGTAGTAGGGTTTGGTGACTTGGTGGGCAAGTCACCGACTAGAAGAAGGTTCTAGTCTCCTTCCATGTTAGAATATGTATCTTGGAGGCTAAGTCAGGCAAGAATCATATTCTTGTTTGACTCTTATTTGCTGAGCTGTTTATTACCCCTAATATTAATTACGAAATTAATATTATAATTAGGGTTTGGGCCCATATGGTGGGCCCCACGTTTGGACCATTCTAGGTTTAATTAATGCCACATTAAATGTGACTTTAGGGCTTACTTTTAGTCCATATCATTTGCCCCCCAACTTCTAGGAAAACTGATCAGGTTTTCCTTGAAGTTATAACGGCCTTACTCGAGACTTGGGTCAGGGTTTATTGCTCTTACGTGAGTATTTTCAACAATATCATCTTGATGTAAAGCGTGGAGCGACCGACGCATTTACGACGATGTTGAACGACACTAATCAGTGTTAAACGGCACTACACAGCGCTAATTAGCTTCAAACAACGTTTAAACAATGTTAGACGATGTTAGATGGCATAAATCGACACTAATCTGTGCTAATTTGCACTAATCTGTGCTTAGTTGGCACTAATCTGTGCTTAATCGGCACTAATCTCGACCTCTTCTTATCACTAGCAATCATCCGAGATTCGCTGAAAAAGTCGAGATTTAGGTTTAAAAAGTTCACTGAAAAAGTAGGGATCCAGGACCAAGAACTGAACCTGGACCGGGGGGATCCAGGTTCAGAAGCTGGTCGGCTGGCCCCCCTGAAAATGACCTGGTCGGCCGGGACCTGGTCGGCCAGGAGCTGGTCGGCTGGCCCTCCTGAAAATGACCTGGTCGGCCGGGACCTGGTCGGCCAGAAGCTGGTCGGCTGAAATTCCTCTTCCAGGGCTAACTAGTCAGTAGTTGGCCTAAAAACTTGAACCTAGACTCCTTCTTGATTTTAAAAGAGAGCGTGGATCTAGGATCAGAAACCATCCATGGTCCTAAGGATCCAGAATCTTGATCTTGATTATGAATCGTCAGTTTGGTCGTTTGTGACTTCATGGCTAACTTTGGCCTTCATGACTCATCTTGGCCTTCATGGCTAACCTTGGCCTCTCTTTAACATTGATAATCATCCGAGATTCGCTAAAAAAGTCGAGAACCATGTCCGAAATCAGTTGCTGAAAAAGTTGGGATCCAGGACCAAGAACTGAACCTGGACCGGGGGGATCCAGGTTCAGAAGCTGGTCGGCTGAACCCCCCTCAAAACAACCTGGTCGGCCGGGACCTGGTCTTCCGAGACCTGGTCGGCTGAACCACCTTAAAATGGGCTGGTCGGCCGGGACCTGGTCTTCCGGGACCTGGTCGGCTGAGCCTCCTTAAAATGGGCTGGTCGGCCGGGACCTGGTCTTCCGGGACCTGGTCGGCTGAGGCCCCTAGTGCGTCACGGTCGATTGCTTCTCGGCTAGCTAGTTAACCCGGACGTGAAAAATCATTCATGATCTTGAGGATCAAAAACCTTGATCTGAATCTTAAACCATCATTTTGGCCATTCATGACTTTGTTATCTTCAGGATCAAGGATCTTGACCTTGATCTTGAGTCGTCAGTTTGGTCATTCGTGACTTCCGACGATATTATTCAAACATCAGCTATTTCTTCTTTGAATTTTAACGATCCTTTCTGTATAAAACGAGTAATTTCTGTCCTTTTTTTCGTATTTAAACGATAGATGACCTGTAAATGCGAACAAAGCTGAACTTCAACTTATCATAGCAGGTCATACTTCCTTTATAAAAGAAGTGAGATAGCTTTCATTTCATTCACTTTTTCACTTCTGAGCTTTCAAATTCTTAAACTCTCTAGTTTTCCAGTAGCAAGATCAAGTTCCAGCTTTGTGATCAAGATGTCAGAAGGTGACTGCCCAGTTGCTCCCCCTGTCTCTATGATGGAGGCTATGGCAAAGAGGAGTAGAATGAGGACAGCTAAAGGTAAAGAAGATATTAAACCTTCTTCATACATTGAGCATAAATTTGAATCTTTACTAGATCTTCTTAATATTATGAGGGACACTTTCCCAAACTGTGCTAGCCTAGACTCTTTTAGAAGCCCCAGCAAATTGAAAGAAAAAGACATCCAGGAAATAAAGGACTCATATCACTTTCCGAGTGCTATCAAAGTTCGTCTTCCAAAACCATCAGACAGAACCTGTAATTGGCATCCCGAAAGACTTTGTGTCTACTGGGGTGCCCTTGATGCTGGGTTCAGATTCCCCGTTGATAACTTCATCATTAGATTGCTGGCAGAATATCAAATCCATCCCTGTCAGCTGTATCCCAATTCTTGGAGATATATCTCTATATTTTTAATAAGATGTCGTCAATTGGGGATTCACCCGACTACCACATTATTTCGAAGTATCTTCGTGGCTAGCAACTCTACCGATCAAAAGAAAGGATGGGTCAGTCTCAAGCATAGGGCCAAAATTCCACATATGGTGAACCCTTATTCTTTACCAGATTCCCAACATTCCTGGGAGAGAGAGTTTGCAGTTCTTGAATGGAAAGGCGGTGATTGGGGTAACTTCTTCGTAAAGAGATTCGGAATTGTAAAAGATAGCAAACACTTCGTTTGCGACCTTGATTATTCAGAGTTGCAGGATCGAGATTGGCTTCTTGCCGATGATGGCTGTACCCATTATAAAACTTTTCTGAACGAAAAGAACCTTATTGAAGCTGGCCTTAGCTTTCTTTCCGTTGAGGGTAATTTTCTTACTTGAGCTTCTTATGAACTCTGTTTGTTCTTATACCGATGTTTTTCTCTTTGTATTTCAGCTGCTGAAGAGATTGACAGCCGCCCTCAGAACCAGCCGGTTGTGAATAAAAGAATGAAGAAAAAGGCGGAGGAACTACTGAATCCCGCCAAGCCTCGTATTCCCAACTTCTTGGAAGGTTGCTCTCAAGGCGGGAAGAGATCCCGTAATGCTGATGGAAGTATAAGAACTCCTTTCATGCCCTCCTGGGGTATATGCGAACAGGACTCAATTGCTGGGAGTCCCGACCTAGCCCTGGACTGGTCCAAGCTTTCGATTACTCCTCCTGATAGACTGTCCTTACTCGCTGGAGATAAAATGAATGAGAATCAACTTCTGGGCTCCCAAGCCATGTACCAAGTAAGATGTTTTTCCTACCAATTCTGGTATATGATTTAGCCTTTACACATTCCTTACACTTTGTCAAATTTGACTGCAGGCTAATGCCTACTTCCAATCTGTTTGTACCCAAGGCCTGGCTTTCAGGGATGAGAATATATCCTTGAAGACTGACTCAGCAAGGTTCAAAGAAGAGATTGACGACCTGCATTCTCAAGTTGCCCATGCTGAAGCGGATGCTTTATCCTCCCGCAAGCAACTTGCCTCCTTGGCTCAAAAGAAAATGAATGATGCTAACAAATTGATTAAGGCCTACCATCAGTCCGAGGAATTCCTGAGTTTCATAGATCAACATGACGATGAGGTGCGCCCTTACAACATGTCTGTGGGTTGGGACAAGGCAATCAATGCTGTGAGTATCAAGCATCCCTCAGTGGTTACTTCCTCTGATTTTCCTTGCCCTTTCTGGACTGAGAGTGGCGAGAATCGTGCAACTCTTGCTTCTGGATCGGGAACCAAGATTGTTCCTCAGGCATCAGGTTCAGGTTCTAAAGGTAGCCATAGATCGTCGGGACCTCAGAGGCGTCCCCCAGCTGTTAGTCAAAATTCAAGTTCTTCGGGGTCCCGTGGAAAGAAGCCCCCGCCTGCCAGGAAAGTTGGAGTTGTTCGACAACCAATCCCAGGCAAGAGGGTGATCCGTAACGAAGACAGTTCGACCACATCCTCCGGAGAGGAGGAAACCGAAGATGTGGAGACTATTGCTCAACCTATGGCGGTTGTCGATCAAGTCGAGGAAGAAACTTCAGGTGAAGAGTCCGGCGAGGAAGAGGATTCAGGTGAGGAGGAGTCGGGCGAGGAGAGCAGCGAGGAAGAATCCCCAGCCAAGTAGAATGGATTCCCCTATGGCCTTGCACGGCCCTTATCTAGCCGTTTGTGGCTTTATTTCATCAGCTTTCAATTAATGTCCTTCGGGACTTAACTTTTATTCGTGTGTTGTAGCTTGACTTAAACCATGGCCCTTCGGGGCGTTTTTATTTATGCATCTGTTTCCTTTATTCATATGCCTATTTACTTTCAGTACTTGATCTTTCCAGACTTACACTCAACAGGTGTTTGGTACATAAACAAAACATAGAATCATAGAAAGGAAAACAGATTTGCATTAATAACTTGAAAGAGGGTTCAACCCTTACATAGATATTATGGTCCTACTCGGGGTACTAGTCCCTGAAATGGTTTCATCGAACCTTATTTCTACTTCTATCAGTAAATAGCTAAAAGCCAAATCCTTACAAGGAAGGCTTATACATAATAAATCTTCAAGTTCAGAGCATGCCAAGTTCGGGGCACTTCATTCCCATCCAATGTCTCCAACTTGTATGATCCTCGTCCTAGCGTCTTCCTGACTCGGTACGGTCCTTCCCAGTTGGGGGCTAATTTCCCTTTCTGGCCAACTCCAGAAGCCTCGATCTTCCTGAGAACCAAGTCACCTTGCTGAAAGAACCTCTCCTTAACCCTGTGGTTGTAATAGAAAGACGCTTTCTTTTGATGCTCCGCATTTCTGGCGTTTGCCTCGTCCCTGACCTCATCAATCAGATCTAGAGCGAGCCTCATGCCTTCTTCATTAGTCTCAGGTTCATATGCCTCAACTCGAGGTGATGCCTGCATGATTTCCAGCGGCACAACTGCCTCAGCCCCATAAGCTAGCAGAAACGGGGTTGCTCCTGTAATCACCTTACAAGTAGTGCGATAGGCCCAGAGTATAGGCAGCAACTCATCCACCCAGGTGTTCCTTGAGCGTTCGACCCTTTTCTTTAATCCATCCAGGATGATTCGATTGGCCACCTCGGCCTGCCCATTAGCTTGCGGATGTGCTACTGAGGTAAAACGAAGCTCAATAGCATTTTCCTCACAATACTTCTTGAATTCCTCATTGTTAAACTTTGTCCCATTATCTGTCACCAGAATTCGCGGGATTCCATACCTACAAATTATGTTCTCCCAAAAGAACTGGGAAACTTGCTTAGTGGTTATCTTGGCTAAAGGCTTAGCCTCAATCCATTTAGTGAAGTAATCAATGGCGACAATCAGAAACTTCCTTTGTGCTGAAGCCATAGGGAAAGGACCAAGGATGTCCATTCCCCACATTGCAAACGGGATGGGTGAGCTGATTGAGGTTAATCTCTCAGGCGGCTGCCTTACAACAGGAGCGTGTTTTTGACATCTGTCACACTTCTTGACATAATCCTGGGCATCTGCCAACATCTCTGGCCAATAGAATCCCAGACGGGTAATCTTGTGAGCTAGGGCTCTGCCCCCCAAGTGCTGCCCACAGATCCCTTCATGAACTTCCTCCAATGCCTCTCTTGCCTCTTGGGGCCTTAGGCACTTCAAGTACGGGATGACAAACGATCTCTTGTATAAGATGCCTTCAATCAAGGCATATCTCAATGCTCTCACCGACAATTTTCGTGCCTCCAAGGCATTGTCAGGGAGCCATCCAGTTTCTAGATGAGCTTTAATAGGATCTATCCAACAGCTTCCAATATCGATAGGTGCTACCAACTTAGAGTTGACGGTCGGGGCCTTCAAGACCTGGAAGTAAACACTACCTGCGTAATTCTCTATCTCAGAAGAAGCGAACTTAGAGAGGGCATCGGCCTTAATGTTCTCTTCCCGAGGAATGTGCTCCACATAGCACTCCTCAAACTGAGTCATAGCAGCTTTCACGACCCTGAGGTATTTTGCCATAGTTTCATCCTTGGCCTCAAACTCGCCATTCACTTGCGAGACTACCAGTCTTGAATCTCCACATACTTTGAGGTTCTTAACCCTCATGACTCTGGCCAATCCCAATCCAGCTATCAATGCTTCATACTCAGCTTCATTGTTGGTTGTTGGAAAGTCCAACTTCAAAGCGTATTCAACTGTGAACCCATCGGGGCTTTGCAAAACCAAACCTGCACCACTAGATTTTGTTTTTGATGCTCCATCAAAATAGAGCACCCAATACTCTTTCTGGTCAGCTATAGGTTCTTCATCTTTATCCTCGTTCTCAGGGGTGGTTATCATCTCCTGCCCCCCGACTTCTTGGTTGTCAATAGTGCATTCAACCACGAAGTCAGCCAATGCCTGAGCCTTAATGGCTGTCCGAGGCTTATACTTGATATCAAATTCTCCAAGTTCTATGGCCCATTTGATCAATCTTCCACTTGCTTTCGGACTGTGCAATATGCTTCTCAACTGTTGGTCTGTCAAGACTTCGATTTTATGAGCCTGGAAGTACGGTCTCAATTTCCTGGAGGCAGTAACCAATGCCAGTGCGAACTTCTCAATGGGAGAGTAATTCAATTCCGCCCCATGTAGCACCTTACTCACATAGTAGATGGGTTTCTGAACCTTCCTTTCTTCTTTGACAAGAACAGCACTCAATGCTTGTTCGGATACCGCCAGGTATAGGTAAAGAATCTCTCCAGGAGTAGGTTTGGCCAACAACGGGGCTTCAGCCATGTATTTCTTCAACTGTTCAAAGGCCTCTTGGCTCTCTGTGGTCCACTCAAAATTTTTCACTTTCTTTAATGCCTGAAAGAAAGGCAAGCATTTGTCACCAGACTTGGAGATGAATCTCCCTAGGGCCGTGACTCGGCCAGTTAATTTCTGTACATCTTGTACTGAGCGGGGTGACTCCATATCCAGAATAGCCTTAATCTTGTCCGGGTTGGCCTCTATGCCTCTCTTGGAAACCATCAGCCCCAAAAATTTTCCCGAACCAACACCAAAAGCACACTTGGCTGGATTTAGCATCATTTTATGGTGCCTTAGCACTTCAAACGCCTCTCTGAGGTGCCTTATGTGATCTGCCCTGAGTAGGCTCTTGACTAACATGTCATCGACATAGACCTCCATGGTTTTCCCAATTAAATGGGCAAATATCTTATTCACCAATCGTTGGTAAGTAGCCCCTGCATTTTTTAACCCAAAAGCCATAACGAGATAGCAGAAAACACCAAAGTCAGTTATGAAAGATACCTTAGGAATATCGTCCTTGTGCATCTTAATCTGATTGTATCCGCTGAAACCATCCATGAAGCTCAACATTTCATGCCCAGCGGTGGCATCTATCAACATATCAATTCTAGGCAGAGGAAAACAATCTTTTGGGCATGCATCATTCAGATCAGTGAAGTCTATACACATCCTCCACTTTCCATTTGCCTTTTTGACCATCACAAGGTTAGCTAACCATTCGGGGAATTGAATTTCTTCAATAAATCCAGCTTCCAACAATTTATCAACTTCTTGTTTAATGGCCTCTTGCCTTTCAGGAGCGAAATTCCTCTTTTTCTGCTTTATTTTCTTCCGCTCAGGATCGACATTCAACCTATGGGTTATAAGTTGGGGGTCAATCCCTGGCATGTCCGCTGCTGTCCAAGCAAACACATCGTTGTTCTCTTGCAAGAACGCTGTCAATTCGCCCTTCAGGGGTTCCTTCAGAGATGCTCCTATGTATGTAACCTTGTCTGGATCGCCTAACTCTAGAGGGATAGGTATTAAATCCTCTGCTGGCTTTCCTCGCTGTTCATCATCACTACGGACATCCATGTCTTCAATCGGGAGTACCTGCCCCCCAACTCCATCAGCTCTTAGAGCGGATACATAACAACTTCTTGCCATCTTCTGGTCGCCTTTCTGTTCTCCGACCCCATTTCGGGTTGGAAACTTAATCTTCATGTGATATGTTGAGGCAACAGCCTTGAATGCATGAAGTCCAGTCCTGCCCAGGATTGCGTTATAAGTCGAGGCTGCCTTAATTACCAGAAAATTCAACATTTGAGTAGCTTCCTTAGGCTCCTGCCCGATTGTCATGGGTAACTGGATAGTACCCTCGACCTTGGACTCAACCCCATTGAATCCATAAATGGGCATGTTAGTTGGAGTCAACTGAGAATCGGTATATCCCATCTTCACAAAAGCATCATGAAACAGAATGTCAACAGAAGCTCCATTGTCTATCAAGACTCGTTTTACCTCCGAGTTCCCAATCACAGGGGTTATAACTAATGGGTCATCATGCGGGAATTTCACCCCTTCCAGATCAGAGTCATCAAAACCAATCACGATTTCTGTTCTAGCACGCTTCGGGGCCTCTCCCACAATATGCATCACTTCCCTTGCATATGCCTTTCGAGAATTGCGGGTTGTACCGGCCGCTGTCGGGCCTCCCCAGATCATGTTGATAACTGGCCCTCGGGGCTGCGTGTTACGGTCACGATCGTTATCCCTTCTATCATTGTTTCTCCTGTTGTAATCCCCTATTTGGGTTCCATGATCTCCACCCTTTGTGAAATTACTCAGCTTTCCTTTACGGATCAAGAATTCAATCTCGTCCTTCAACTGTCTGCAATCATCCGTGTCATGTCCCACGTCTCGGTGGAACCTACAGTATTGATCCTTGTTTCTCTTTGCGGGGTCTCCCCTGAGTGGCTTCGGCCATCGGAAGTCCTTATCCTTCTCAATTTCCAGCAAGATTTGACTTCTAGGGGCATTCAACCTTGCATAGTCAGAGAACCTTGGTCCCAAGTTCTTTTTTGGTGGCGAATCAGAGTCTTTGCTAGTTCGGGGATACTTGTCCCTAGCATCGTACTCCTGCCCTTGCTTGCGCTTTTTTGTATCATTGTTTCCCTGACCATTGCCTAATGTGACTTCCTTCTTCGTGCTATCCTCGGCCTTGATGTACTTATCAGCCCTTCGTTGGAGATCAGCCATATTCTCCGGGGGATGCTTTGCCAATGATCTCTTAAAGTATAGGTCAGTGGTACCATGCTCCAAGGCTACCATTGCAACCTTATTGTCCAGATCAGTGATGTTCAGAGTCTCCTTGGTGAACCTCTTAAGATAGTCTCTCAGACTTTCGTTCTTCCCTTGTACCACATACATAAGAGATGCAGAGCTTTTCTCATGCGTTCTTCCGCTGATAAACTGACTAATGAAAGCAGCACTCAACTCCTTAAAGGAACCAATCGAGTTTGCAGGAAGCCGACTATACCATCTTTGAGCCATGCCTGACAAAGTTTGAGGGAAAGCCCTACACTTCAAAGCGTCGCTTGCAGGCTGCAACAGCAGTGCGTTTGAGAAAGTTCTAACGTGGTTTGCAGGATCACCCATTCCATTATAAGCCTTGATAGTTGGCATCTTAAACTTCTTCGAGATACGAGCATTCATCACGTCCTCAGTAAATGGAGGTGTGGGATCATCAGGGTCCCCAAGTGGCATCAGATCCTTGGGGTTGCTCTTAGGGGTTTCCACCCTTGTAGTTCTTCCAGTTGGGACGGTAGCCCTTCTTTGCCTCCTTGGAGGCCTCTCCAGATCTATAAAGGGAATCGGTCCTGACGTGGGAGGTGGCAAAGTCTGATTTGATCTGGCTTGCTCCCTGGCCATATCCTCTTTTAATTTTAGGATCTCGGCTTCATAAGCCTTAATCCTCTCAGCAACTGTTGAAGGGAGTCCATCATGGATAGTTCGAGTTCCCCCCATAGGCTCTTTACTTGCACGTCGCCTCCTCGGAGCTTCATCACGCTCGTAATCATCGCCAGAAGATGATTCATCTGAATAAGGACCAGAAAAATCGCGATAATCTCGATCTCGAATATACAGGGCATGTCCACTCGGTCCAGCTCCGTAATTGGGCATCCCATACATTGGATTGGTGCTTATGGGGAGATCCGTAGTGTGGATCTGAACCCCCCGTGTAGGGTTATTGGGGTCTACAATCAGGGACCCTTGAAGGGGGTTAGTCCCTGGAACTGTGTGGACGATCGGAGGTAGCGTACTCTCAACATGGGTAGTCGTCCCTAAGGGTTGAGAAACTTGATACGGAATGATAGTCCCGGATGCCGGAGGTACTTGCTCAGATGTCGGAAGTACTTGTTCAGTAAGGGGCGGAGCAGAGCTAAGAGGTAGAGCCTCGGTAGCAATTGGCTCTGTAGTGCTTGGTGCAGTTCTTCGTGTTTGAACCATGGTTGATGTCTTCGTCCCACAGACGGCGCCAAATGTTGTGGAATAAAAACTAGGTTATGATTATGACGGCTAGGGTTCGGGAGCTTCGTGCTCTTATGGCTGCTTCTGCGTTCGAGACTAAACGGTCCTCACAGAATGCCTACGTATCTCTGTATTAGAGAATCAAGCCAAGAAAACGTAGTTCTGAGTTGAGGGGTCAGACCCTTTATATAGGCTGAGAAACCCTAAAATCGTAGTAGGGTTTGGTGACTTGGTGGGCAAGTCACCGACTAGAAGAAGGTTCTAGTCTCCTTCCATGTTAGAATATGTATCTTGGAGGCTAAGTCAGGCAAGAATCATATTCTTGTTTGACTCTTATTTGCTGAGCTGTTTATTACCCCTAATATTAATTACGAAATTAATATTATAATTAGGGTTTGGGCCCATATGGTGGGCCCCACGTTTGGACCATTCTAGGTTTAATTAATGCCACATTAAATGTGACTTTAGGGCTTACTTTTAGTCCATATCAGCTAGCGTTCAAATAGAAACCAACCTTAGAATAGAAACTAGAAACCTACACTAAATAAATTATATTTCATTTATTTTAATAGCCCCGCTAGGGGCACCTTCACAAAACACTTATAAAAATTTTGGCTCTATTCAACAAAAATTTAAAAAAAAATGTTACTGTTCACGTGCCACGTCATCACGCGAACAGTAATTTTTTTAAAATTTTTTTTTTTTATATTTTTGTTGAATAGAGCCAAGAATTTTAAACGTTTTTTGTATTGGGGTACCCCTAATTTGGTCATTAGATTAGTTTGAAATATTTAATTTAGGTTTAGTTTCTAGTTTCTATTCTAAGTTAGTTTCTATTAGAACAAGATTACAAGACCCTATATATATATATATATATATATATATATATATATATATATATATATATATATATATATATATATATATATATATATATATATATATATCATTTTTTAATAAAATTTAATATGTAAATTAATAACATATAAATAATAAAAAATTATATAATTACATATATTAGAAAAGTAACCGTGCGTTGCACGGGTTATAAGCTAGTATACATAATAAGGTTTAATATTAAAATTTAAGTATCGAAATTAGGTTTTTATTAAAAGAATAACATAGAATTATAGTAGAAATAGGAATTTAGGATGAAACCAAAAAAGTAGTAAATAGGGGTGAAACCAAAAAAGTAGCACCATTAAAAAGGGGTTTCGCTTATTAATAAACGTTTTTTTTAAAAGTTTTTGAATAATTTTATAATGTTGAGTTAATTTAATGAAGTGCACTTGTAAATTTATTCTGTGCGGCACCTCGTGTTAATTAAAATAATTGTAAAAAAATAATTATAATTATAATAATTTTTTTAATTAAAAAAACAACATAAAATCCTAGTAGAAATAGGAGTTTGGGGTGAAACAAAAATTGAATAACTTGAAAGATTAATAAGAAGCCTATTTTTATATTAGTGTTATGCTGATATTACAGACATACTTTGGTTGTGATCCTTGAACTCTCGGTGGCATTGTGCTGCAGTGAGAACTGAGAATACCACTCAAATACTCATTTGAGATTTGTTAGAACAGATACTCATTTGTAAAGCATATAAGCCTAAATAGTCAAAAAAAACACATATAGTTAAAACATAGTTGCCAACAAGTTGTCAACTAAAGTTGCCAAAAGTTGGCAACTTCCCCATATAGTTAAAATACATACTGTTAGGTCCACTATGTTTGTAGAAGGGGGGTTGAATACAAATATTACTGTTTATCAAAATTTATCCGGTGATTTAATTTTAGTTCAAGAAAAATTCGTGTGGAATTAAATGAAACAAAATTCAAGTTGAATATAAAATTATATTAAACTTGAGGGTTGTTACAAATACAGTACAGAATTAATATCAAGTTAATAAAAACTAATTAGAAAATTCGACATGAACTTTTCTAATTTAGTTAATAAAAATCAAGATAAGAACTAGGAAACTTAATTCGCTAGTAGTACAAGAGATACAAATAATCAAGTTCTACCGGATAAAATATTACAAAGGTAGCAAGCTTGATTTTCTAGGAATTAATTTTGTAGCCCGGTGTTCTTGAGTTTGATAAAGAAAGATGAGGCTGTGTGTATTTGGATGTTATGTTTTGTGTACTGTGTTGTGGCCATGTGATTTCTTTTTATAACCAACAACAAAATATGCACCTCCTGCTTCTTTTTCACTCGAAGATAGTATAGCTTGTGTAGAGATAGTATAACTCAAAATCCTGTAATAGTATGGATTATACTCAGAAATAGTATACATAAAACTTTAGTAATGGTATACATAAAACCTTGGTAATAGTATAATCACCTCCGTAATAGTATAGCTATAACTAAGTAATAGTATATCTAATTCAGGGATAGTATAATTCGGTGATAGTATAGTATACTATTACTGATCAGTAATAGTATCTATAATACTCCAGAAATAGTATACCATTAATTCCAGAAATAGTATAACTGAAATTCAAGAAATAGTATAACATACTATTACAAAGCAAACCACAAAACTATTTCTTGTTAATAATTCAAGGATTAATTAACTTGTATAATTAATTTAATAAATTAATTAATTCTTATAGAATTAATTAATTAAATAAATAAATCAAATAATTTAGTTAATTAATGATGGAATTATTAACTCTTGATGTACAAGTACTCCTTTTGAACCACTGTAAATAATGAGGAACTTTCACTGGATAATTGTTGACGCTCGATGCACGGACTGGTTCATGAGCGGCTAACTCCAACGGCTTTTCTTTATTTTTGACTCTATGATGTGGTTCATTTTCTTTTCTACTCTCTTTCTTTAATTCCTCTGTACTGTCTCTATCACCTTTAAAATCTCCGTCACTTTAAACGATCCACTTCTTAACAAATACTCTATCGAGGCTTGATCAGATGTCTGAACTTCTTTCAATGTAGCAATTCCTTGAGTCTGTAGATTGACCTTGATCTTTTTCTTGTGATAGATAATACAATATGAGATTCCTTGTGACAGTCTATATACTATTTACAATTACGATCTTGTTTAAGTTGAGTTGTATCCTCGAAATACAAATAGGCTACATCATATGCCTTTCAATCTCCCCCTATTTGTTTGTTAGACTATAACAAGCAAATACCTAGAGGATAACTCAACTAACTCACTTAAACAAGAAAAAGATTAAGCATTAAAGAACTTAGTAAATAATACATAATAAAAAATTTCTCTGGTTTAAATATTAGTTCTAGAATCCTCAGTTGATGAAATGATAGATGATTGTTCTTCTAGCACTGAACTGATCTTCAATAGATAACTCATCTTCATTTCTGATCCTTCACATCTTACATTGGTGATTATCAGCAGTTCTTGATTTACAATCACTTCCCTTCTCTAACACAGCTTTTCAGCACTGAAGAAAAACAATTGCTCTTACTATGTAGACAATGGTGAATCAATACCATTTCTATAACTTCTAGGAAATCTACTACTCCTCCACTTAGCCTCTATACATAGTACATTGAAAGACTAATAGAATAGTAATGTGATGTACCTCTCCTTATATCTCCCATTTCTTGTACTCCTTACTCACCTTATATCTCCACTTTCTTTTCAACTGAAAGTCCCCTTACTTCTCCTTCTAAATCTCCCCCTTAGTAACTTGACTTGTTTCTCCTCCTAAGCACAGTCTGTAAATGCTCCCACTTTCTAACCTATTCTCCTTTTTCTTGTACCCCTTACTTCTCCCCCTTAGTTGAGGAATCCTCCAATCAACTAGTTGACAAAGTAGTTAATGCCAATTATTTGAGCTTTGTTAGAAAGGAAGTTTCATTTTCTTCCTCACTGTGAGTGTGTGATAGTGTTTAGTGTACCTCACAAGTGTTTCACTCTTCTCTCTACTCAATTATGTTGAGTGCCTCACTTCTCTCTGTGTTTACACTCTTGCTCACTAGTGTATCACTCATATCACTCATAGCTCCAACATCCTTTAGTGTACCTGCAAGGAAAAATCACCCTAGCCCCTTCAAGAAAGGTCAGTGGTGGTGCAATGGGAGTTCGCAAATCCCAAATCCTCGTTGGACTCGTCAGACGAATCTGAGTCATAATCTACAAGTTGCTAGTTTTCCCTTTTTAGGGTTTTCAGATTTGAATTCTGAGAAGGTAGACAATGATCTATCAAATTTAGCATTAGATCAAAGTTTCCTTCTAATGTCTGTGAAGACATCACCTTGTTAAACTCATTAGGTAAATCTGAATCATAGTCTACAAGTTGCCGATCCGCACCTATGTCGGACCCGTTACCCGCAGGATCTAGAGATGTTCCCTCTGGGGAGTTAGATAATGATTTTGTTGAATTTTGCATTTGTGATCATTACCTTCCCTCGAGGTCTGTGAAAACTCTTGGTTCATTAAAGAACCTTTAACTTATGATCCTAATCGTAAAATGGTTGAATTACAGGTTTCTGTCAATTCATCCTTAGTGTGTGCAATCTCACTTTGTGCATATGAAATATTTTGGTTTGTGTATAAGGTAGTGACTCTCCAACTGAATATCCCACACATCCTTATTTGCTGCATCAGGTGCAGTTACTCCCTGGTGACCTCTAGTCTAATAGGTTACTTCCTTTTAGGGGGTAAGTCAGAATGTGTTTGAGTTTGACTATAGTCTGGGATAAAAGTTGTTGGGTTTAAAACCTCATGACTAATCATGTGAGAAAACAAAACTCCATTTAGATGAACCTGCATCACATAATATGAGCAATAAAGATAGAATGCATTTTTATTAATGACAAGTTTTCTGAGAAAATATTGCATTTTATCTTAGGAGAAATGATATACAGTTGTGATTTCAAAAGGTTTACAATATAAGCAATCATAGCTGTAGAAAGAAATTTTGAGTTAGGAAAGATATATCTTTAGCCAATTTTACTAAACAAAAACAAAGGCAAAAATCCAATTAATAAAGATTAATCGAATTGATGCAAGTTAATGTTTAAACCAATACAAAAAAAACTATTTTATCATGTTTTGGGTCCTGTAAGATAGATGCCAACTATTAGAAATTGTTAGCAATTGATAGGTATTGTCTTCCAATTGTTAGATCCTGAAAATCAAACGTTAGTTCCTAAACAATTGAATTGACATATACCAATTTGGTACCAACAATGGTCCTATATAAGAAAGTCTGTCAACAACAACAACACAACAAAGAATTAGAATTAAAACTGCAGGTTATGTGTGTGTTAAATAGAAGAACAATAAAAGAACCAAGTATAGGGACCTGTTTATAAGTTTTGAAAGTATAGTGACTAAACTTTAAAAACTATACAAACTATTTATATACACATGAAAAAGAATATACAAAAATGAGAAATAATATACAAAATAGTTATATAAAATAAAAACTATAAAAAGAAAAGAAAAATTCGAATTAAACTAAACAAAGAAGAAAAATTTGAATTAAAATCAAATAATAAACTATACATAAAATAACCATTAAATACTAATAGTTTAAAAATAAATAAAAATACACTACACCAAATATGGGTTGTTGCAACACCAAAAAAGTGTAATATTAGGCCCCAAAAGTGTTACAATAGATGTTTATGGAACGCTTTTGCTAAAACTCGGTGTTGCATTTGCCGGCGTTGCAATAGCCTTCTATAACAACACTTTTTGAACTTATTGCAACGCTTTTAAAAGTATTACAAAAAGAGTTTGTTGTAGTTTTTTGTAACACTTTTGCATGTTTTAGCAACATTTTTAAGGTGTTACAACATACTAATGCAACACTTTTTTGCAACATTATTTGAGTTAAAATGTTACAAAATGAGTTTATTGCAACATTTTTATGCATTTTGCAATACTTTATATTTTTTTCCAACATTATTTTGCAACATTTTTATCCCTGTTTTAATACTTTTAAATTTAGTTGGCAACACTTATTTGCAACACTTTTTATTAGTCCAAATTGCAATGTCATGTTTGAAATTTTAATATGCCTTGCACAAAAGAATACCAAACCCAGAAATGACATTTCAAATCCAAAATGGCAAATCCAACAAGATAATGTCAATACAGTATGTCGAAACACATGTCGACTAAATACATCACAATTCTACATTAAACTTAGTCTTTCAATGATCAAAATACCAACTACTACCAAAAGTACACACATAAAAAATATAAGTAGCTAAGTACTGATCATTAATCATTACTTTCGTTGTCCTCGTGATCATTGTCATCCTCGCACCCTAAAACTCCAAAACAACACATTTTGACAATTTATAAAATGGCACCCAAGTCATTTATTAAATGGCTCCTTTTAACAACCTGCATATAGACAAAAACTCAATTAAACCAAAGAGTTGGCTGTGTCAAACACCACATTCTAACAATTTATAAAATGGCACCCAAGTCATTTGTATTTATTTTGTTAACATTGAATAATTATAGTAGGTTTGCTCAACTTTGTCATTCTGCAAATTCATTCTGCTATTGAATAATCATAGCAAATGTCTGAATAAATCATGACATTAATATTTCATATTTGTCATTCTGCAGATAGTTCCTCTCAGAGTCTCGGCAATGTGCTCTAGGTTTCCTTTCAGAAGTTAAAAATCTTAATTAATTATAGCAAACTGAATTAATTCTATCCACGTAGAAATAAGCACAGATTTTAGGTTGATCACCTTGAGAAGCTCTGACGAACGAAATCCAACCTTTAGCTGGAGTCTTCCACATGCCAGAGAGCATATGAAAGTATGAAA
Organism: Kitagawia praeruptora; assembly: GCA_037693485.1. Lineage (NCBI taxonomy): Eukaryota > Viridiplantae > Streptophyta > Magnoliopsida > Apiales > Apiaceae > Kitagawia > Kitagawia praeruptora. The sequence goes on along the minus strand of CM075354.1, from coordinate 97,815,392 downwards.
CACATCAGACTTCGCAGCTACACCCTTTAGCCTGAATATTTCATCATAGTGTGACATAATACCATCCATAAGAACACGCAGTTCAGCATCCCCCAGCTGAGAATTGACCATTGATCTCAAATCATTGACCAGTCGCTGATGTTCTTCTAACCAGCGGGCATAATCCATGTCAAATGACAATGCAACTGCAATAATAATCATACCACAAAATGCTAACAGAGTATGAAAAAAATTTGCCTGTGTTTTTTATATTTTGTGCCCGGGAAAAAAATTGATGTAAGCCTCGAGCAAGTCATCTCTGTTTCCCAACACTTTGAGCACCTGCAGTGACATGAATCTCATAATAATAATGTAACTTGACTGTAGTCTAATCAATTCCTGAAGAAGCAGGGTTTGTCCCTTTATTAGGAAACATAAAATGTTTCTTTAAGGAAGAATGAAAAAAATATCATGAAATATAGAATCAATTTGATGATAAATTCTATATACAAGCAAGGAAAAAGCTTTACCAAACATTATCTGGATCATCATCAGGTTCGCACAATGGTGGCTATGTACCTTGATCACGGCTTAAATAACAGTTGTTGTTAACAGGCTTCTGCCATACTGCAATATATCCCTTCTTCTTCACAAGATTCCAACAAAGTTGAGTAGTAAGGTTAATCATTTCCGTGAAAGTCAAATGAATATTACCTATAAATTCCTATTGTTTTGTATAGTCACAATAGCAATGACACTCAGCTAACTGAAAAAAGAATTGTTAGTTGGCAAAAAAAAGGAACTATTCAAAAATTTAGCAACAGATAGTATTTGCAGAGCTATGACATCTTTTTTCAAGTATTCTCCTCTACTAGTGCTAAAAAGAGTATCCAAATTGTCCAGAATACATGTTTTAAAGAAAGCATTACATTACATGTTAAAAAAAGGCCAGGTCGCAGATTATTTGATGTCACCACAGGGTATTTCATATCAGTCTTTCTAGCAATGACCCTCAATCCCCCCTCCCCCTCTCAAACAACCAAGCATATATTGTCTTAACTACCGTACTTATTGGAGCTGCACTTCCATAATTATAGGTAAAGTCTTAACATTTTTAATGAGCTTGAGTTCAGCATCCATTTCCTATCCTTACTAAGTTGTATTTGCTTTATTTACCTGCAATCCACAATCAAATTTGATAATCAACAGTTCATTATCTCTTCCCCGCATCAATATTCGCTTGCCTGTCAACTAAATAAAATTATTGTTTTCTTCAAAAGCATCAGATTGACACGAACAAAATACTCAAGAGACCAACTCTAAATAATTTTACCTTCCCACTGTTGTTCTAGTGCTGGTTCATGCTTATAAACAGGTTGTGCTGCCCAAATAAAATACCCTCCTCCCCGAAGCATTCTGTTAATCTCTAGTACCAAGATTCCATCTGTGTCATCACAAATAAATAAAAGTGGTTTAAGTTGACTAAAAAAACAAAATAATGAAAGTTCTCAATTACCAAAAAATAGTCACAGAGACAAGAACAGACTACTTGGACTTCATAATTACCAAAAAATATACAACTACCACAAAATTTTAACAAAATATTCCTAAAATTAACACATAATTCCACTAGTTAACACAAAATATTTCCACTAATTAACACAAAATTACGATAAAATTAGCACAAAATACAATAAAATATAACAGAATACATTAAAATTAACATAAAGTTACCACTAATTTAATACAAATAACCTACTAATTAAAGCAAAAACACGCATATAATCCAATAAAATTCATATATAATCGAACAAGAAAGTTGGGCAAAAAATTCACATGCATACACATATATATACATGTATAATCCAACAAAATTGAAAAAAGTTGGGTACTTTACCCCTAATTAAAACTTTAATTGAATCATTACTACAACTTTGCTCTAATCTATTTGGGGTTTTACTCTAGTTGATTTTAGGCATTTGAGAGAGGTGTAAGAGATGAGTGAGAGAGATTAGTGACAGAGATGAACGAGAGATATGGTCGAGAGAGAGAGAGATCTGTGAGATGGGAAAGGTCCGAGTGAAAGATGAGCGTGTGTTTGTGGGATGAGTGACAGAGATTTACGAGAGAGAAGGTCGAGAGAGAGATCTGAGAGATTGGAGAGGTCCGAGAGAGTGAGATCTGAGAGAGAAGGTCGAGAGAGAGAGAGGAGGTAGAGAGAGTGGTGTCGAGAGAGAGACTGAGAGTGGTGGCCGGTGGGTTTGTTATTCGTTTTAATTTTGTGTAAGAATATTTTGGACATTTTAGTACCTTTTTTATCCCGCCCAACGAAAAAACCAAACTCCCGCCTACAATTTTCGGCAGCTGACTGAAACCATTTCGTCTATTGTAACGCTTTTCGTAAAGCGTTGCAATTGTTATAAAATTTCAAAATTATCATTTTGCTTGCAACACTTTTAGTATTTCTTGCAACACTTTTAAAAAATATTACAATAGAGTACCAAGTTTTGTGTCTATTGTAACACTTTTTGTAACACTTATACATATCGGTGTTGCAATAGGCCAAATATGGTGTAGTGATTGAAAAACTATACAAGAGTTAATAATTTACATAGGTTGACTTATAAACAGACATTAAACTTACATAGAAGGACCAACACTACAAAACATGTTAAATACGATTAACATCTGAAAATTACAAAACCTATACAAAAACATATTAAATATATATGTATACAAGAATATTTAAAATAAGTTAGTAAATCCATATATTTTATAACAAAATAACTTTCTACTATAAAATTATTTAGAGAGAAAATATGATTTAATAAACTATCATAAACATTGCAGTTACTTTAAAATAATGAAATTTTGAACAAAAATACTTTCCTAAAAAATTCTAACTTGAGAATTAGAGAAAAATATTTTTAGAGAAAATTTATCATTCTAAAATACAGAAACATGGAGTATAACAAGAGAATGACTATGACAATCCTTATAGAAAGATAACAAGTAAGAATTTGGAAGGAATGTCACACCATTTACTTGGTGTTTAGACCTGGGCACCAGCTTCCATGCTGCTTGTTGTTCAGGATCAGCAAGTGCTTCCTCAGATTCCTTAGATTTTGTACCTTGATTCTGAGAAGCCTTTCTAGTTCCTACTCCAACATTTGGATCACCAATGATCAGCTCTATTCCAAACAGACTGTCCGAGAAGGTTAGATATTGATGAATTGCCTTGTTCTTCATTGTGATGTTGTGTTTGACTAGTTGATCCTTTGTTTACTTCCCCCGAGTTATTGCCAGATTGACTTGATGATTCTTTTCCAGTGCATGGGTATCTCCAATATTAAAATTGTTTCCACCACTATCACTTGGATAATTATCATCATTAACATTTTAAACTTATGACTTTAAAGCAACTCCTCGATAATAACAATTGTTAACTCCTAACAACTGTTTGTTGGTAGACAACCTTGGTTCTATAATAAGATTTAATTACCAAAGTTGTCTTGTCTGCAATCTTAGAAATGATATTATAAATCCAACATACCTTGATCCATTGTATATACCATTTATTATCAAAGTGATTAGAAGCTTGCAAATAAGTATAAAAATTATTCAAAGTAACTGAACTATGGTAACTTTAGATATAACAATATTCATAGTTCTACTTAGAGAATTTTCACACCCTGTATAGTAGTATGAGTGAATTTCAAAAGATACAACTTAGATTACTTAGAGGAGTTCTAAGTAATTTCACTTATACCAATACATCTCACAATTAGTTAGTAAATAGAATTCTAACTAAATATCATTAACTGATATAAGTCAAAACTTCAATACAACCAATTGTTAGAACAATGATATTAAAACAAGATCTGAATATCATTAACTGATATAAGTCAAAACTTCAATACAACCAATTGTTAGGATCAAGTGAAACCATGATATTAAAACAAGATCTGAATATTAAGTAGATCTAGATCTCCGTTGCTTGTCACGAGCGTTGGGAATCCTTCTCCAAGTCTCTCTTGTCTCCCTCTATGTTATTGATATGAATTACAATGAAGGGATGTGTTTATATAGGCCTTAGAAGTCTTTTCCATCAAGAAAAGTCATAAAATGGCAATTTAATTCGAAACAGGAAAGAAAACCAGATTTTTCAGCATGTTGTCGTGCACCCTACGCACTAGGCGCGCACCCTGCGCACTTGAATTCTGATTCCTGCACAGTCTGCCTACTTTCTGTGCAGTCTGCCCACTAGCTACTGATTCCTGAGCAGTCTGCCCAGTTCCTGTGCAGTCTGCCCACTTGAATTCTGCCAGGATGCTAATTCTGCTCGTTTTTCTTCGTTTTGACTCTGATTTCTCCCGTTTCTTTTCCGCTAGCTTCCGTCTTCAATCCTTTAGCCTTATAATCTTCACGGAAGCTTAAAGCAAGTTCCCATTCTTCATTCCAATGCTAACTTTCAACTCCAAAATCGACGGAAACACCAACCCTAATCGAACTTTCACAAACCTGCAAAACTAAACAAAACACATCAAAACTACAACAAACTTGAGGCCAAGTGAATCAATTTAAGCCGATATGAAGCGATCCAAGTGTATATAAAATCCACTTATCACACCCCCAAACTTAAACTGATGCTTGTCCTCAAGCATAAACAAATAAACTATAACTAACTAGTACCACTTCCGTAGGTGATCACGGTTGCATTTGGCATATGCAACAAGCCCTTTAAACCCCTAGGTAGCCCTAGTGGATGAGTGAGGTCTCGTGAGGGCCTATAGCGAATGTACCCACAAAATCCATCTAACTAAACAATGCAATGCATGAGTGCAACTAATATGAAATTGAAAAGATCCCCTTCAAACTAACCAAAACCAACTAGCAAGTAAATATCTCAAAGAATGCAACTAAATCCAAATAGAGCTCGACTAAGTCCCCGTATACTAACAATACATGAACAGAAACGTGCGTGTGTGCGATGCTCATCAGAAATACTCCCAGAATTGAACTAGATCAAAAGTCATACTCATTCTTAGCCAAGACAATCACAGGTTTATAAATAGAATAGACTGTAGACACTTCATAACCTAGGAACACCTTCATCCTTATTCAAGTTAGCCAGGAATTCATGCTTTATTACTACACTATAACACATAATACTATATACAATACGCATGCTTATTTAACCGTGCAATGAATGAGACCCCAAAAGGCTTATACAATAATACCCATGTAGCGAGTGTTAGGTCAGCAATCCCAAACCACAAGGGCTTTAGGTTACTAGGACTAAGTCCCCTCATACTTAATTACTCGAGTATTACAGAGCTCACTCGTGGTTAATTTTGCATTAAACAATTGAAACTTTTTACTCTTTTTTTTCTTTTTTTTCTGATTTTTTTTATATAGCAATCTGGAATGAGAATTCTCATTTCCAACCCTAGACTACTCATATAAACATGAGCCAGCTACTAGCCATTTGACACCTAGCATTATTTGACAAATATTAATAACTAGCATGAAATCTCTGGTTTCCCCCAAACTTAGACTTAAGTGTTCTACGCCATCAAGGGAATAACGAAAATTCTAAATATAATCAAGTGATTAAATCTCTAAACAACCAAACAAGCATGACCCTAACCTAGCCCAAAAGCAAACGATGAGACTGTGTAAAAGTTTTGTTCTCGTAACATGCAAGTCAATTCCATAAGGACTATAAATCAACCCTCTACTCATCATTACCACACCCAATTAAACATCTACCTACCAATCAGAATTAGCTCGTCCTAAGGGATCATGAAAAATGCATGCCATGAAAACGCAACTAAAATGAACTCACATGATATACTAAAATAAAAACAGAATGTCCTATATGAAACAAACATATATAGATAACACGAACAAATATGAATGAACTACCACTAACATGCATAATATGATATCCTACATGACAAAACGACACATAAATACTACTATACACTACTTATCCCCCAAACCACCCCCAAACTTGAAATATTCAATGTCCACATTGAATGGAAGTAAATACAAGGGATAGTAGGAAACATACCGAAATAAAAATGCCGAAAAGCGTGGGTTGCCTCCCACGAAGCGCTTGTTTAGAGTCAATTAGCTTGACTACGTCCAAGCCTCCATTAAGGATGATAATAGTTGGCCTGGTCATCTCTTCGTGAGACTTCATCGTCATCACGGCGGCACACTTTCTGCCCATCCTCATCGCTTGGCCTATTCGTATAACAACTATGTCCTATCCCAATGCCTTCATCGGTTGACCCAAAATCTGTCAATTTGTATAACAACACACATTCGCGGGCTTCGTTTGAATATAATGGAGGAGGGTAAATGTAAGTTGCTGAAGCCTTTGGTTCCTCAAAGAGAACTTCCTCCATTGGCTCTAATGCGCTACCTCCATCTTTATACTCTGAGACAAGTAGAAAACCTGCATCTTTCCCATGTTCATCAGCCTCTTGGTACGCACATACCAATTTTTGAAATTTGTGTAGCTCACCAGTGTCTATCCCAAATAGTGCCCTTTCCAAATCATCCACCATACTAGCATGATCAAATTCCTCACATGGCTTGTGAACGCTCACCTCACCTTGGAATTTGTCTTCCTCAATTATGCATACAGTACCTTGCTCCAAGTCACCGTTATTTTCTGGAATTGCCTCTAGTATGAATTGTTGTTTCTCTTGTTCCAAGGCACTCAAAACTTTAGCAATTAGTGTCTCCAAAGATTTGATAGACCCCTTATTACTCTCAGCAAGCATCCTAATCTCCTCCATAACATCAACCTCATCTGACTGAAAAGTAGGAGTAGGTTACTGATGTTGAAACTCTTCACTACCAAAGAAATATGACATATTTGGAACATCTTGCTGGTACTATTGAGGATGGTATTGAAAATATGGTTGTTCCTCATAAGTGACATATGGATCAACTCCTTCGTAGTAACAATATTGTGAGGTCTCATGAATGCCCAAACATTGCTCACATTGCTGAAGCATGGATGTCCTCGAATATGCCCACCATGGCAACTCCTCGCCTGCCATTTTCAAACACTCAAGTACCTGAAACACACCGAACTAAACAAGATAGGTAAGTAACTAATCCGAGTCAGTGAACTCTAACGACTACTATTGACAAGCACATAAACTAAAAATAAAACACCGATGATCCCCGACAGCGGCGCCAAAAACTTGTTTAACACAAAATCACGCAAGCGTATGTGGTCACAAGTAATATAGAATTAAGTTGAGTTCGTTCCCACAGAGATCTGGTTTAGGTTTCAATTCAGTTAATGGACCTATGCAACAATGTATGGTTTTTATTCACTGCTAAGACAATTAACAAATTCGGGGTTGATTATCTAAAATTAACTAAGGAAATAAATTAACCAACTAAGAATTAATTAACTAACGAGAATTTAAATCTAATTACTTATGCAATAGAAAACATGGGATCCTAACTTCATTAAATACTTCGCTTAGAGTTGATGCCTTTAATCAATGCATGTGATGGTTTTGATATCTAATCAGACAACACGAAACAAGTATACGTTACTTCTCAGTATACGAATACCAAACTAAACATACATCCACAAAAGAGATAGAAGATGAATAGACACCAATTATGATTAGACCCTATATCTCTATAAGATTTGAAAACATAACGATTGAAGAACAAGTTGTCTATTAAGATCACATAGGGCAGCATAATATCTCTATTTACGCTACAAATCATGATGTTAAACATCAACCTATCCTATGCTAGCATGGTAAGTTCTAAATCTCAAGATCCACTCTTGTTTTGCAAGAGATTAACAAATTTGATGTTAGCTACGCATCTAAACACATGAAGCATAACCATACAAGGATATCAAGAATTCACCACACATAAATCTTTAAAGCGATCAAACAACTGAGCTACATAGATAAATCCGTTAGAATCCCACGACAACGATTAGTTCATAAAAGAACCGCTCGTCATCATGGGATCAAGTGAAACCATGATATTAAAACATGATCTGAATATTAAATAAGAGTAATAGAGTTTAGAAAACAAATCCAAAACGAGCATAGAAGAATAGAAAAGATGAAGTAGATAGATCTCCGTTGCTTGTCACGAGCGTTGGAATCCTTCTCCAAGTCTCTCTTGTCTCCCTCTATGTTATTGATATGAATTACCATGAAGGGATATGTTTATATAGGCCCTAGAAGTCTTTTACAGCAAGAAAAGTCATAAAACGGCAATTTAATTCAAAACAGGAAAGAAAACCAGATTTTTCAGCATGTTGCCGTGCACCCTGCGCACTAGGCGCGCACACTACGCACTTGAATTCTGATTCCTGCGTAGTCTGCCTACTTTCTGTGCAGTCTGCCCACTAGCTAGTGATTCCTGAGCAGTCTGTCCAGTTCCTGTGCAGTCTGCCCACTTGAATTATGCCCGGATGCTAATTCTGCTAATTTCTCTTCGTTTTGACTCTGATTTCTCCCATTTATTTTCTGCTAGCTTCCGTCTTCAATCCTTTAGCCTTATAATCTTCATGGAAGCTTAAAGCAAGTTCCCATTCTTCATTCCAATGCTAACTTTCAACTCCAAAATCGATGGAAACACCAACCCTAATCGACCTTTCACAAACCTGCACAACTAAACAAAACACATCAAAACTACAACAAACTTGAGGCCAAGTGAATCAATTTAAGCTGATATGAAGTGATCCAAGTGGATATAAAATCCACTTATCACACCATTAGGAACACTAGGAACTAGGACAAAGAATTAATTGAGTCAACATTCTCTATCTTGGCAGACATGTTCTCATAGTGTCCTACGATTTTTCAATGTGGTGTTGAGTTGACTTGTTGATCCATCTGTTGCTCCCCCTAAGCTGTTGCTGGGTTTACATGAAGATTCTCTATGTTTCACATTGGTTGGATCTGAATAATCATCACCATTGACAGCTGGGAGCTTGAAGTTGTTGAACATCACTATGACTTTCAATCACCTTCTATTGATTAATAACAAACACCCTGTAAGATATAGACTCCATTGAGTAAGCAAGGAAATTATTCTCTTGAGCATTAGCTGATTTCCAGTATGCTCACTTTCATTTTTCATTGCAAAGCAATTTCCTTTAGTATTTGGGGTCTTCTTGTATTTCTTACTGATCAGGGTTCGATCATGTCAGTAGCAAACTATTAACTCCTTCAGCAGTAATACTCTTGTAGATGCAGAAATCATTCAGGACACTAATTGATAGGTCCTGTAATCTGGTCTCAAAGTTGTCATAGTTAGTTTTGTTTCCTGCCAATCTTCTAGATGTGATCAATCACCATTGGTGGTGTCTTGTTTTCGGATTGTCTGGACAACAACTTGTTTGTTGAGAGAAGTCATCAGTCATCACCACTAAAGAATATTTTTCTTTGATGTAAAACTTCTGTGTGATGCTTCTTTGACTTCCCTATATGACATGCCTCATGATTTCATTTTGCTTTAATTCCATATGAGGCAGTCTCCTTTACTGATTCGATTTCCAGGAAAGAATCTCTTGATTTGACATTCAGGTAAGAGAGCTCCTTATATTATAGCTGAACTCTTGTCTGATGAAGCTTTAGATTAAACATGTTGAGTTCGTCTTTGACTGAGATTCCATGTTAGCTATAAATAAGTTCTCTTTCCTTACTCCTCGAATAGTAGGCTCATCATCTTCTAAAGATGCTTTATTATTGACAACATACTTAGCTATAGAATAGCCTTAACCTTGGGTCATACCCTTGTTGTTATCTCCAAGGGAGACCACTTGGCCAGATACCTTCACCATTATTGACAACAGGGCTCTATCCTCGGTCATATGCCCTGAACATCCACTGTCCAGAATCCACATAACATGATCTACCTGTTACACACCCTGCAATTCCAAAACGGTTAAACTTTCTTCGAGACCCAAGCTTGGTTGGGTCCAGAGTACTTGAAAAATTGGCCTTTGTCAGGCAAAATCACATTCTTGACCTTGACACCAATTTCATCATTAATCAATAAACATTTAACCCTATAAACAGATTTGACAATCTTTTGTTTTATCTTGGGTATCCATGTCTCTTTAGCAACAATAACATTCTTTTCAACGACTGGACATTTGACCTTGTAAACAGCCTTAATAAAACTTTGTTTAGGCTTTGGTACAAATGTCTCTCTCATAACATGAGGAGGACTAGCAGTCTTTGATCTAACATATTTATTTCTATTCATATGTTGTCGAGGAGCAGTCTTATTAGCACATGCATGATTACTATTAAAGTAAGCAAACATAACATTAAAAACACAAGACATACAATTGACAAAACCACATGCTTTATGAGACGAATCAATAATAGGCATGGTATGCATGTTAGACATGTTATTGTTCTTTTTCAACTTATTACCACCTAATCCAGTTTTAGAAGAACTGGTTGACTCAACAACCTTAACTGGTTCCTTAGGCACACCTTGTTTAGAATGAACATTCTTGGGATTAATGTCCTTAACAGATTTTACATTAAGCTGGACATTTCCATTGGCAATGTCCTCAGTACGCATCTCCTCCTGAATAATGATAGAAGTGAAGTTTGGAGGTTCTGCAATGGACTTATTAATGAGAGGATCCTGAACATTCTTAAGCACATGTGGTATTCCCCTTTCTTTAGCACTAACAAGGTTAGGGGTATTTATGCCTAACATTCCAACAGCTTCGTTGTAACCAAACCCTTTTCCTACGGTTTGGTCAACAACTTGTCTGTTGAAAAACTCTTTAGATACTTTACAAGAATTAAAGCAAGCCATAACCTTGGTTTCAAGTTCAGCAATTTTAGCAAGTTGTTTAGACACTACTTCCACTAAAGATTTATCCCTCCTATTAAGTCGTGCTATTTCCTCTTTTTGCTGATCTTGATTAACATGCACTTTTTTTAGTTCTAACACTTCATTTTCAAGATTAGTGTTTAACAGAACTAGTCTAGCAATTTCTTTCTGTCCATTAACCATGGAACTACCTAACTAACGAACTAACTCAGAGTCAGTAAATTTTACCTGAGATTTAGGACCAGTTAGGATCACTTCTATTTTTGCCATCAGGGCAAGATGCCCAACCTCCTCTTCGCTGTCTGTGTCATCCCAACTTTTGCCTTGTACCACATAGGTCGTGTCTGTGTTCTTACCAGATGTATACTCTCTCCTTGCATCTTGTTGAGGTTGATGACACTCAGTTGCAAAGTGTTCAATTTCATTGCATTTAAAGCACCTGATCCTGCTTTTATCTACCATCCCAGTTTGGTAGCCACCCCTTGTGCTACTTGAGGAAGAACCTCCTTTCTGTTTATTTCTCTGAGTATGTAAAATTTCCCGTGGAGGTGTAGGCTATCAATTAATTTATTATATCTCTAAAAAACATTAGAGATATCTTCTCCAAGTTGTGATTTGAAATGTTCATACTCAGAGGTCAGGATTTCCAATCTATTTTCCCCAACTTTCTTAGTTCCCTCATTTATTGTTATAATGGTGTCCCATATATGCTTGGCATCTTTACAGTTAACAACATGATTGTACATGATTGCATCTAGGGATTCCGCCAAAATCAATTGTAGATTAAGATCAAGGGCAATATCCACTTTGTCATTATTTGTATAAGCACTAATGTCCTTTGGATATGTCCTTGCGGGAATTACAACAACTCCTTCCGAGATTACTTCCTCATCTGTAACCATAGGAACTATTGGCCCGGTTTTCAATATTCCTAAATATTTAGGATTGGCCACTTGTAGAAAAAGGATCATTTTCTTTTTCCACAGTTCATAATTCAATCTATAAAACATTGGAATCTTTACTCTTGAAGAAGACATGATGATTTGGGAGAGTTAAGAAAATTCGAGTTTGAATTTAATAGACGAAAAATAGGATCTTGATTTGTGTGTCAATCAAATGGCTCTGATACCAATTGTTAGGTCCACTATGTTTGTAGAAGGGGGGGTTGAATACAAACAATACAGTTTTATTGAAATTTGTCCGGTGATTTAATTTTAGTTCAAGACAAATTCGTGCGAAATTTAATGAAACAAAATTCAAGGTGAATATAAAATTATATTAAACTTGAGGGTTATTACAAATACAGTACAGAATTAATATCAAGTTAATAAAAACTAATTAGAAAATTCGACATGAACTTTTCTAATTTAGTTAATAAAAATCAAGATAAGAACTAGGAAACTTAATTCGCTAGTAGTACAAGAGATACAAATAATCAATTTCTACCGGATAAACTATTACAAAGGTAGCAAGTTTATTTTCTAGTAATTAATTTTGTAGCTCGGTGTTCTTGAGTTTGAGAAAGAAAGATGAGGCTGTGTGTATTTGAATGTTATGTTTTGTGTACTGTGTTGTGGTCGTGTGATTTCTTTTTATAACCAACAATAAAATCTGCACCTCCTACTTCTATTTCACTCGGAGATAGTATAATTTGTGTAGAGATAGTATAACTCAAAACCCTGTAATAGTATGGATTATACTCAGAAATAGTATGCATAAAACTTTAGTAATAGTATACATTAAACCTTGGTAATAGTATAATTACCTCCGTAATAGTGTAGCTATAATTTAGTAATAGTATAACTAATTCAGGGATAGTATAATTCGGTGATAGTATAGTATACTACTACTGATCAGCAATAGTATCTATAATACTCCAGAAATAGTATACCATTAATTCCAGAAATAGTATAACTGAAATTCCAGAAATAGTATAACGTACTATTACACGGCAAACCACAAAACTATTTCTTGTTAATAATTCAAGGATTAATTAACTTGTTTAATTAATTTATTAAATTAATTAATTCTTATAGAATCAATTAATTGAATAAATAAATCAAATAATTTAGTTAATTAATAATAGAATTATTAACTCTTGATGTACAAGTACTCCTTTTGAACCACTGTAAATAATGAGGAACTTCCACTGGATAATTGTTGACGCTCGATGCACGGTCTGGTTCATGAGCGACTAACTCCAACGGCTTTTCTTTATTTTTGACTCTATGATGTGGTTCCTTTTCTCTTCTACTCTCTTTCTCTAATTCCTCTGTACTGTCTCTGTCACCTTTAAAATCTCTGTGAGTTTAAACGATCCACTTCTTAACAAATACTCCACTAAGGCTTGATCAGATGTCTGAACTTGTCCTTGAGTCTGTAGATTGACCTTGATCTTTTTCTTCTGATAGATAATACAATCTGAGATTCCTTGTGACAGTCTATATACTATTTACAATTACAATCTTGTTTAAGTTGAGTTGTATCCTCGAATACAAATAGGCTACATCATATGCCTTTCACATACAACTCCCCAAAAATGTATTTAACTTTACCCATTTTTATATCTCCCACATTTTATTATCACTTTAAATGTTTTTATTATCTTCTATATGGGATCACATTGGCAACTTTTAAAGTTGCCAACTATTTGAGTAGATTTTTAACAAAAATTGCCAATAATGAGAGGGAGGAGAGAAGAAATAAAAAAATAATATATATGACGATGTGGTAGAAATTAGCAACTATGTTGACAACCTCTATTGGAGATGCTCCTAGAGCAAGTTTAGTGGAGGCGTTAAAAATGGTACTATATCTATAATATAGCACCCAAGCAAAAAATCTCACTTCAATGGGGAGCAATACATGGATGCAAAATATCAAAATGTCATACTTGGTGCTAAATATAGAACCAAATATAGATGTTGTTATAATTGTCACATAAACATGTAAGTGGGAAAATGAAGGGTAAATGTTAAAAATAACGATTTTTTGGACAAAAAAATGTAAATAACATTTTTTGGGAGGGGGTGTTAAAAATACCCATTTGGATACGCATTTGGGATTAGGGTAACATGGATTACGCATTTGGGGTTGGGGTGATGTGGGCTACGCAAGATTCATTCGGGTATTACATGTATTACAAAACCCAGAATACGCATCTCTGGCTTACGTATCCAGAGTCGCGCATCACTGACCTGTGTGATGACATCATCTGACGTCATCTTCATTTTTCATTTTCCCCAAAAAATCAGCCGATCAAGCTCCTTGGCGATTTCAAGGCGATTTTGACCGGAAAATTGCCGACCTCAGTTCACCACCATCCCGCAATTTTACATTAACGTTCTATATACCATTATAATTTCAAGCTCTACAAACATATAACACTTTTATTACATTTCTAAATACACGGTTGAAAACGCCCAATTTAACCCTAAGTTTCCGATTTGATTTGTGACGACTCGTACATGCCCTTGCGGGGCCAGAGATTGCTAAAGAGATATGAGGGAGAGATAGAGACTGGGAGAAAGGAACGAGAGAGACAGAGAGAGATGATAGAGGAGAGAGAGATGATGGTGAACGGATTTGGAACGAAATAGACATTAACCGCCGGAGGAAGAGAGCGAGATCGATGCAAGTTGATCGAGAGAAATGACGTCATCACGCAGGGCTGAGTTGCGTTACCAGGAATACGCATAATGTAAATGCGTATCAGCAGTACGCATTTACCTGACGGGTCACCAAATGGGTATTATTCACACATGTTCCCCGCAAATGGTATTCTTGTTTTTTTTTTTTTTTGAAAAACTTGTTATTTTCAACATTTTTTTGAAAATGAATATCCTAAGTAATGATGCAAATATAATAATTAAGATTAGGTGGGGGGAAATATAGCTACTAGTATTTAAGCCCGCGGTGCTGGGCTATTTTCAATTTATAATTACTATTGACGGTGAAATAATATTTCATCATGCCATTAGTCCTCAATTTCAAAATGACAATGTTTTTTGTTGCTGCTATTGCTAGGTCGTTTGAGACAAGGTTCTAAAAATCGTTAGCCGGATCTAGGCGGTGTGCTTACCTTCTAGTGATATTGGTTAGTAAGTGATTAATCGAATGATTAATCGGAACATTAATCGGATGTATTTAAATATTAATTTTTATATAATTAAATGTTTATATTAAAAATATTTTTAAATAAGTAAAAATGTAAATAACTTCATTTTATTATCAAACATGATAATTGAATTTACCCTTTCATGTGTAAGTTATTTTTTTATTAAAAAAATTTACATTTTTACAGTTTTATTCTTAATTTGATCGCTTTTTAACATGTTGATTGATTAATTCCGATTAAATTTAATTAATCCCGCCTAAATTTTTATCGAATAATCCCGCATAGATCTGATTAATCGTCGATTTTTTTTAAAAAAAATAGTTTTTGAAAAACATAAATTTATCAAAAAATTAAATATTTATAAAAATACTCCTCCGCACCACCTCCGGCGGCACCTCAAACCCGGATTGTGTCATTATTAACCAATGATATACAAGTGTAAAATTTCTTTATTCCAATCATGTAATTATTTAAAAAGTAATTTTTGTTTGTATATTCATAATTAAAATTCTTAAGATATTATTATATGTTGAATTTAATATTTAAAATAAATCTCGCCTTTGGCAAGACCTCGAATTCTACACGTCAATGAAATAAAAATAAATTTAGACAAATTTTTGTTTGTTAAAATATAATGATCTTATTACATAATTAAAAAATGTTTGTGTATATTTAAATAAGTAATTGTTACTTATATATATTTCATAAAAAAATTCATTTTTGATTTCTCATTAAGGTCGTTCTATCATATTTAATCTTTACTGGAATATTTAGAAAATTTTAAAATTGAGTTAAAAAATAATTCAAAATATAATATAAAAAATTGGAAAGCAAAATTACAAAATAACTATGAAAACATTAGATAACTTCAAATTTTATCATTTATTATACGATTGTTTTCATTACTAACATTATATCATGAGTAAGAATATGTTTCATCATTATTATACGATCATTTTCGTTACTAACATTGTATCATGAGTAAGAAGGAAATTGGTGAATAACAATTCTTTGAATTGGTCGAAATGATTGGAAATTGGCCGAACACCGAATTATAAAAATTAAAAAAATAATAATAATAATAAAGTAAGAAGAAGATTGAGCACAGCTTGGGACTTTGGGGGAAATTTTGTGGGTTTGTGTCTTGTGTACATGTTATTTTGGTTGGGCTTATTAATGAAAGGACCCAACCATGATGAAACTGCTGGTACACTCTTTCTGTTTCCAGAAACAGTAGTGCTACAGACCCCAAATTGGATACCAAATTTTGACACCAAATGATGTGGCACTAACTAATTGGCAATTTAGAATATTTTAATTGGATGGCCCTGGCGGGCCCATAATAATTATAACCAATAATTACTTGCCATGTCATTTGGGAAAGAAATTTGGGGTACCAATTTGGGGTACCTAGCATTTTCCTTCCAGAAAGTTCCTTGTGTTATTTTTGCAAACAAAAATGGGACCAACTTACTACACATTTCTGGAACAAACCAGAGGAGCCTGGTCATTAAACAAACATGCCCTGATCAAATTCCTATAAATACCTCCTAACACCATCTCTTCAAAGGCATCACTGAAGCATCAAAGCATAAGTAAGTTAACACCAATCAATTTATTTATCAAACATTAGAATCTGAGCCAATGTCGATCATTCCAAGTTTTTTTGGCGGCCGAAGAAACAACGTTTTCGACCCATTCTCTCTTGATGTCTGGGATCCTTTCCAGGACTTCCCTCTCACTGGTGGAAACTTGGGAAAAGAGACTGCAGCATTTGCCAACACGCGCATTGACTGGAAGGAGACTCCAGAGGCTCACGTGTTCAAGGCCGATCTTCTGGGCCTAAAGAAAGAAGAGGTCAAGGTGGAAGTTGAAGAAGGGAAGGTTCTTCAGATAAGCGGGGAGCGGAAAACAGACAAGGAAGAGAAGAATGACAAGTGGCACCGCATGGAACGCAGCAGTGGGAAGTTTCTGAGGAGGTTCAGGTTGCCAGAGAATGCAAAGGTGGATGAGGTGAAAGCTGGGATGGAGAATGGGGTGTTAACTGTTACCGTTCCTAAGGTGGAGATCAAGAAGCCCGAGGTCAAATCCATTGATATTTCTGGTTAAACTTAATTCAATTGTATGAAATAAATTGTGTGCTTGTTTGGACTATGAGCCAAGACATAAAACTTGGTATTGGAGTCTAAGTTTGTAGTAGGAGTATTGATCCTACTTTTATGAAAAGGGTCCTGGTCCCTGACAAATGATTGTCAGGGACCGGTTATTTAACAATCGGTTCCACAGTCGTTGGATCGTTGATCCAACGGCTGAGATTAAAAAAAAAAAATTTTTACTGTCCGCTATAATTTTCCGCGGATAGGCAATCTGCCTATCCGCGGAAAATTTCCGCGGACAGGCAATCTGCCTATCCGCGGAAAATTATAGCGGACAGTAAAAAAATTTTGTAATCCAGGGGGGCCGTTGGATCAACGATCCAATGATTTAGGAACCGATTGTTAAATAACCGGTCCCTGACAAATGATTGTCAGGGACCAAAACCCTTATGAAAAATGTAGTTGCATTGTGTTATGTGCTGGCAATGTATGTTAAATTTTAAGTAAATGTTGATCTTTTTCTCAGAATGCTTATTGCACACATTAATCAATTTACCTGCTAGTCTTATAAAGGTTTTGGGCATATTTACCTATGTCTTAAAACTTGTACCCAAAGTACTGTAATTTACGCGAATAACTAGTTGCCTCAACAGGATGTTGAGAAGGCCAAACCACACCTCATTGAAAGATTTGCATTACAGCATTGCGTATCCTTTGTAAAAAAAATGGAGATATGCTAGTATATACTGGAAACTACAAAAAAAAAAAAAAACTTATAAGGTTCTGTAGTATAAAATTATTAGTACCAAGTTCAACTCTATAGTTTTACACTATCCTCATCCTTGTAAGCTCATCCAGAAGAGACGTCCATAACCAAATATATTTATTCTTTGAAAAAAAAAATATAATTCAATATGTAAAACTAAATATATAATCCACAGTGCATCTAGTTGTAGGGACTGATTCATAAGGTTTTCAAGGTCATTCTAAATTTGATTTCGAGGTTACAGGATGTGTGGCGATATCTTTGTGTGTACGATATTCCCATAATATGGTAGTACAAATTAATTATTGTACTCAATAGCTATCCTAAAAAGTGCACTGGCACAGTCGGAGGTTTAAATCAGGCAAAGTCTGGGGATTTTGATCAGGTTTACTTAGTACTATAATGTAAAAGAGAATACTGAATTAAGGACATGACTTTCTCTGGTTAAAACTAAAATTTTATGTATTGTGTGTTTGTTTGGACTATGAGCAATAAAACTTTGTATTATATGTTATGTGCTGGCAGTGTATTATGTGAATATTGATCTCCTTCTTAAAATGTTATCGCCATTCATCAGTATCTGCTAGTCTTATTGAGGTCTCCTGCTAGTTTTTTAAAGGTCATCGACATATTTACCTATTTCTTAAAACTTTTGTCTGAAAAATTATATAACTCAGAATTTGGGCACCATATTTACCAATCTTAAATATCATAACTCAGAATTGAATTACAGATTGCATCAGCAGCACGTTGAGAAGGCAAAAGCACATCTTGTTTTAAAGATATGCAGTACAACATTGCGTATCCTTGGTAAAAAGAGGAAGATAATAAATAGAAACTGTAAAAGGGGCTCTGTCCTGGCGATATTGCACCCTCACCCTCGCCCTTTTATTTGATTCAGCTTCTTGAATACAAATAGAAGCTGTTGTACATTAACTCCTGGGGATAAATTTAGCATATATCTGGCTTAGTTTCCCCGTTTTTTCTCTATAAATTATCCCAGGGCTAGGTTAGTTTTATTCCATGTGATCATCTCCTAATATTACTGGTAAAAAAAATCCCTTTGAACTTTCTATTAGAAACTAATGTTTTCACATTTATTTTGCAATTCCGAATTGGATACTTGAATCTCCAGATTAGAGGGTCTGTTTCAAAAGGAATGGTTTGAGATAATTGGCCTGGACATTTCCTATCCAGCAGCTGTCCGTCGAGAGAGAATGTTAACATGGTGAAATTACTAATCACAATATACATGTAGTATATATATTTACACTCGGATTTTCAAAGTGTTGGAGGGAGACCTTATATGGATTCCAGTCGTTTAACTGAGATAGACAGACCGATAATTGTACAAATTTGGACAAAGGAAAAAAAAAAAGAGTTTCTCTATGGCCTTAAGATATCTGGAAGTTCCAACCAATAAGAAATTTTTGGTTTAATTAATGAAAAAAACCCAGCAGAGACGTCCATAATCAAATTGAACCATATAAGAAGATCATTGTTAGACTTAATAGAGAGAAACATACAAAGATTGCCTAAAAACGACAAGACAGACGAAAACACTAATTGGTGTCCGTTTGGATCATGGGATTACAACCCGGTTAACAGGAATGAGAATGTGATTTAAAATTTAAATACAAAAATGTAATGAAACCTCATTCCTAATCCCGTTAACCAAGTTGAAATCTCATGATCCAAACGACCCCTAAATGTATTTATGCTTTAATAATTCAATATATAAACTTAATATATCAACAGGCAACTTTTTTTAAAGAAACTACAAAAAATAGCTAAAAGTGAAAAATAAAGTCAGACAGTCAAAATCCAAATTTCAGAGCTATATGTATAACAAAATTCATTATTGTTTTGTTTCAAGACTTGGGAAAGCAAAAACAGTGTGGATACATGACCTTTAAATTCTCTGTAATTTTCTCTCAAGAAACTTGTAATGCAGTTCGGAATCCAGATTTCTCCTATGCCTCCCATAGACTGCAAGATCTTCCTCAGTGAACCAAGAGGGTAGAAAAGTAGAGGTCTCCACTATATCCACGATCCCCTGGTTTCCGAGAGCAATGTGTAATTTGCTACTGGAAAACAGAATGTTAATGTTCCGCAACAATGTTTTAAGTCAGATACAACAGTATCAGGTTTCTGAAATATGAAGAGGCTAGATTTCCTGCCATATTGTGACCTAGAAGCCTTCAGGTAGGAGGTTGGGTTATTCAACAGGCCGGGTGTTAGGCAACTATGGCTTTAAAATCTTAACCAAGAACGGAAACTTGTATCCGTTGATGTCTATTCACTCGTGCTGTTTATGGTGCATCCAACTGTGGCAATAATTTGTGGTGTTTTTACAATGAAGATTGTGATACTAGTGCGAAAAGCTCATGTTGTCCACAGTGCATCTAATTGTAGGGACTTTATTGATTATCTTTCTCAATAATATCGATCAGGAACGAAGGTGTATTAAACAATTTAAACCGGGTGAAGGAGATAAATAACACTTTTTTCGATATAAATACTGAAAATAACGATTCTGGGGAGGGGTGTTAAAAATCTCCTTTTTGATACGCATGTTCATATAGGCATTTTCATTTTGGTTAATAGGGTTTGTTACCCAATTTGGTTATGCGTATCACACAAAAATCAAATAAAAATATGAAAATATGCATATCCAAAATGGGTATCTTATATAAATAGATTACCCCACTTAGATATGCGTATCCAAAACGGTAAAAATAACAGGAGACCTCAAAAAATGTTATTTTCGTCTTTTTTTTTAAAAAAAAAAATTGTTATTTTTAACATTCTTTCTATTAAACCATTCCACCAAAAATAAAAAAAAAAAATTGTAGGGACTGATTCATAAGTTTTTTTTTTTTTGCCAAGATTCATAAGGTTTTTAAGGTCATTCTGAATTCAATTTCTGATTGTAGTAAAAGCCTTATCATTAGAAATTTCACAAAAATGTGTGAAAATATCGTTTTACATATAATTGGAATTCCGATAATATCGTAGTATAAATAAAATATAGCCGATTTCACATAATAAAGATTATGTTAATCTTTTTAATTAGAGTTAAATATTTTCCATTTTAACATGATAGTGTTGTCCAATGTATTTGGTTGAGGGATGCCTATAAATAACAAAAAAATTCAATTTATATTATTGAAGCCTTTTGAATCAAGAAATTACCGATATTTAAACATTTTTATGCCAAAAAATTGCTGGTATTTTCTCTGTAGAAACCTACCAACCATATTATAGATTGCAAAAGCCGATCAAGTTTGATTTCAGCAATCAGATGGGAGTCACCTGTTTGTTTTTCAGCTTTCTTCATGGACGAAACGGAATTTCAACAAATTATTGAGACGCCGTTAGCTATCAATTTTTATCCATTTCAGATGAAAAGTTATTTATTTGTTAGGTAACTCGTAATTGAAAAATTGGGCCACTATATAACCCGGGCCTAAATGGGTCTGTTTCTAGAAAGCTCTTCAGTGTTTATTTTTCCAAACAGAAGTCGCACTAATTTACTACACATTTCTGGAAGAAACCAGAAGAGCCTGGTGATCAAACAAACAAGCCCTGATCAACTTCCTATAAATAATACCATCTCCTCATAGGCATCTCAAGTATCCAAGCATAAGTGAAGTAACACCAATCAAGTTATTTATTTATCAAACATTAAAATCTTAGCCAATGTCGATCATTCCAAGCTTTTTTGGCGGCCGAAGAAGCAACGTTTTCGACCCATTCTCTCTTGACGTCTGGGATCCTTTCCAGGACTTACCTCTCACTGGTGGAAACTTGGGAAATGAGACTGCAGCATTTGCCAACACGCGCATTGACTGGAAGGAGACTCCGGAGGCTCACGTGTTCAAGGCCGATCTTCCAGGCCTGAAGAAAGAAGAGGTCAAGGTGGAAGTTGAAGAAGGGAAGGTTCTTCGGATAAGCGGGGAGCGAAAAACAGACAAGGAAGAGAAGAATGACAAGTGGCACCGGATGGAACGCAGCAGTGGGAAGTTTCTGAGGAGGTTCAGGTTGCCCGAAAATGCAAAGGTGGATGAGGTGAAAGCTGGGATGGAGAATGGGGTGTTAACTGTTACAGTTCCCAAGGTGGAGATCAAGAAGCCTGAGGTCAAATCCATTGATATCTCTGGTTAAACTAGTCAAAATTGTATGTAACTGTGTGGTTGCTGGAAAATAAAAATGTATTAGTATCATGTTATGTTGTGGCAATTAATGTATCTTTAAATTGATCTTTTTAATAAAAATTTATTTCAAGTTTGGTCAATCTCTTGCTTATCTTATAAAGGTTATATACATATTTTCAGGATTCTCTGGTTTTCAATTGAACTTGATCCTGCATTGTATGAATGATTAAATTTGATGCAAAATAAACCAACCCTAAAAATAGAAAGAGCATAAAGAATAGCAGCAGCCATATGAGAATCAAAAGCATCCTTAAATTTTATTTACAATCTCTTGTTTCATCTAGAACTTATCCCATTATTCTGACGACGCAACTACCCAAACCTAGAAAACATCAATTTGGATAACATTCACAGCACCACCACACTGCTATTAGTCTACCACTACACAAAGCTGCACATAAATTTGGTAACAAGCAGCAGTTCACAAGTTTAGAGTTGTTTGATGCAAGATACAGAACAGTAAAGAATAACAGCACAAGGGCATAGAAAACATGGAGTGGAAGGTAAACATAACTTATTAGCTTACATGGTGTCAAACAGTTTCTCAGTTATTTCAGACACAACCTTGTCACATTTTCTTGTAAAAAAATTATAATTTTTTAAAAAAAGTATGTCCTGATTAGTTGTGTACTATGATAATTTTTATGGTTACTAAATATATAGTGTGATAAGTAAATTAATCATAATTTGGTTGTATATTACTAAATAATTAATTCAACTAGTTACCAGCTTATAAACTACCAGTACCATCTATTTTCTATTTATACATACAATTTTCATTAGTTCCCCTATTTTATTTACATAACATATCTAAACTGAAACTATGTTCATTTATATATTCTACCCAATTTCACACATGCAACCTCATCTCATTCATTTCAATAAGACCAACCATTAATGGATACAGCAAAATAGCAAACACAGTAAAAGAACATATATTTAGAGATCCATAGTCTGAAATGGAGGTTTACGTGACTCTAGCTTCACACATTCACAACACAAAGTTACACAGAATTCTTGTAATAATACAAGAATTATTTTAAGATACAGAACTGCAATAATCACAGGAGGGCAGAACTGTTACTGTTATAACGGAAGCAAGAAAGATTTATGCAGAAGAGAAATAATTTATAGATTTGAGAGGATAACAGATTACAGAGATTTTCAGATGATTTACAATCCCTACAAGCATATCTATTTATAGATACAATTCTAAGGGTTAGGTGTGGTTGGTGGCCTAACACCACCTACCAAGCTTTGACTACATTAATGGTTGGTGGCCTAACTAATGGTTGGTGGCTTAATTCAAGGCATTTTAACAAATCTCCACCTTGACTTGAATCCTCTCACAAAAATAGATAACAGATGTACCAGATGCATAATAATGCCAGATGTACCAGACGCATTATAATAATGCCAGATGTACCAGATAAAACTCTTCTGCCTCAGATTTTGCCCTCAAAAGAGCAGTCAGTAACTCCGAACATTTAGCAAGTTCAAACAATGTTGAAACTTGCTATGTGGAACCGGCTTGGTGAGCATATCAGCTGGGTTATCAGCAGTACCCACTTTTCTCACCTTAATTCTCGTCTCACTTCTTAGAAAATGATATCTTACATCTATGTGCTTAGTCCGCTCATGATGGACTTGATCCTTGGCTAAACAGATTGCACTGAGACTGTCACAAAATACCGTAGCCTGATCATGATGTAGACCCAAATCACTGACCAATCCTTTCAACCAGATTCCTTCTTTTGCGGCTTCTGTCAATGCCATGTACTCTGCTTCTGTAGTAGACAAAGTCACTGTAGGTTGCAGAGTAGCTTTCCAACTGACAATCGAACCACCCAGAGTGAAAGCATAACCAGTCATAGATCTTCTACTATCAACATCTCCAGCATAATCAGAGTCTGAAAACCCTGTCACCAAACACTCAGTATCACCTCCATAAATGAGACCAACATCAGACGTACCTTTTAAGTACCGAAATATCCTCTTCACAGCTTGCCAGTGCTCCTTGCCTGGATCACCCATGAACCTACTAACAACACTGACAGACTGTGCAAGATCGGGCCTAGTGCAGACCATTGCATACATCAAGCTTCCTACTGCACTAGCATAGGGAACTCGAGACATGTACTCCTTTTCCTCAGCAGACTTAGGTGCAAAAGCGACAGACAGATGTGCATTTGCAGCACTAGGAGTATCTATGGGCTTTGCTGTAGACATGCCAAACCTTGACAAAATCTTCTGAATGTATCCCTTCTGTGACAAGAAGAGCTTTCTTTTGCTTCTATCCCTATAAATCTCCATTCCCAGAATTTTCCGAGCCGCACCCAAATCTTTCATTTCAAACTCAGCACTGAGGAGACCTTTCAACTTCTGAATATCAGACTTGTTCTCTGCAGCTATTAACATATCATCTACATACAGGACCAGATAAATGAAAGAACCATTTGATGTCTTACTGTGATAAACACAGCAATCATACGGACTCCTGGTGTAGCCAATACCTATCATATAGCTATCAAATTTCTTGTACCACTGCCGTGGAGACTGCTTTAGCCCATACAAGGACTTCAATAACTTGCAAACATAATCTTCTTTTCCAGGAACCTGAAAACCGTCTGGCTGAGTCATGTATATCTCCTCCTCCAGCTCTCCATGCAGAAAAGCTGTCTTCACGTCGAGTTGTTCAAGCTCCAGATTCTGATGTGCAACTATTGCTAGTAGCACCCTGATGGAAGTGTGTCTGACCACTGGTGAAAAAATCTCATTATAATCTACTCCCTCTTTCTGAGTGAACCCTCGAGCTACTAACCGAGCTTTATACTTGACACCCTCAACCGATGTTTCTTCTTCCTTCTTCTTGTAGACCCATTTACAAGTAACAATCTTTCTGTCTCGAGGCCGCTTGACTAATTCCCAAGTCTTATTCTTCTGAAGTGACTCCATTTCATCTCCCATTGCAGCAAACCATTTTGTAGAGTCAGTACATGTCACCGCTTCTTTGTAAGTGGATGGCTCGTCAGAGCTAGGATCCACTTCTTCAGCTACCTGTAGTGCATATGCCACCATATCTTCAAAACCATATTTCTTTGGAGGCACTCCATACTTAGCTCTCCTCGATCGATCAAGAGCCAAACTATGCTGATTTACTACTGGTACTGATGATTCTGATTCTGACTGTGGTTGTTGAACTTCTTGTTGTGGTTCACTCTCATCTTGAGTGACTTCCTGCTCCACCTGTTTCTCAACACCACCACTTTCTGAAACAATCGTAGACTTCACGGTAGGGTTAAACATAGAATTTTCATCAAAGACTACGTTTCTACTCAGTATAACCCTATTTTCAGATGGAGACCAGATTCTATAACCTTTAATCCCATCCCCATAGCCAACAAATACTCCCTTTTTAGCCCGTGGCTCCAATTTACCCTCATTTACATGATAATAAATAGTACAACCAAAAACTCTTAAATTGGAGTAATCAGCAGGCTTACCAGACCATTTCTCAATAGGAGTTTTGAGATGGATACCTGTGTGAGGTCCACGATTAATCAAATAACACGCTGTACTAACCGCCTCTGCCCAGAATCTTCTAGTTAGTCCAGCATTGGAGAGCATACACCTTGCTCTCTCCAGAAGTGTCTGATTCATACGCTCTGCTACACCATTCTGCTGCGGTGTATCCCTGACTGTATGATGCCTAGCAATCCCCTCATTCTTGCAGAAATCTGCAAACTCGGACGAGCAAAATTCTAGGCCATTATCTGTTCGCAGCCTCTTAATCTTCTTCCCTGTTTGTTTCTCCACTAGCGCCTTCCACTGCTTGAAAACCTTGAAGGCTTCACTTTTGTGCTTTATGATGAACAACCAAGTCATTCTTGAGAAATCATCGATCATTGACACAAAATATCTGTGACCCCCTAAAGACTCCACCCGGGAAGGGCCCCAACAATCAGAATGGATGTAATCAAGTGTGCCTTTTGTTCTGTGGATTGCTTTAGGAAACTTGCTGCGATGTAGCTTTCCAAAAACACAATGTTCACAAAACTCGAGACCTGTGACCTTATGACCACAAAGAAGATCAGCTTTTGACAGAATCTGCATCCCCCTTTCACTCATGTGACCAAGCCTCATGTGCCACAAACTGGTCATATTTTCCTTTTCAATTTCCGAAGACGCAACAGCAACAGAACCTGTTAACGTAGAACCTTGAAGAAGATACAAGGTACCACGTTTAACACCTTTCAGAACCACATTAGAACCCTTGCAGACATGTAAAACTCCACCTTCACCTTGAAAACTGAAACCCTTGCTGTCTAACATACTCAAAGATATCAGATTCTTTGTCATAAGTGGAACATGCCTAACATCATTCAATGTGCAGAATTTACCATCATGTGTCCGAATTTTGATTGAGCCTAATCCAACCGTCTCACAAGTAAAACTGTTAGCCATAGAAATCTTGCCACCGTCTACTCGCTCGTAGGTTGTAAACCACTCCCTGCGCGGACATATATGATAAGACGCTCCAGAATCAAGGATCCACACATCAGAGTGATGCGTGTCCTTGACAGCAACTAGAGCAATATCTTCTTCGGAATTATCATCAGCTACAGCAACAGTTCCTGCAGCATCATGTTGCTTCTTTTTCTTGGGACAGTCGGATTTCCAATGTCCCTTTTCTTTACAGTAATTGCAGACATCATTAGCTCTCAAACCCTTAGAAGCTGGTTTCTTGGATTTATACTTCCCCGACTTTCCATGTCCGGTACTCCCGCTAGCTACCAACCCAGCAGCATGATTATCTACACCTGTACCAGCCGCCTTATGGCGCAGCTCTCTAGAATGAAGAGCAGATCTAACTTCTTCTAGAGAAATAGTATCTTTACCAACAATAAACGATTGCACAAAGTTCTCGTACGATAATGGTAAAGAAACTAACAGAATCAAAGCAGCATCCTCATCTTCAACTTTAACATCAATATTACGCAATTCTAATAAAATTGTGTTTAATTGATCTAAGTGATCTCGAAGAGGCATACCTTCCTGCATTCGCAGACTGAACAGACGTTGCTTCAGCAACAACTTGTTTGTTAAAGACTTCGTCATGTAAAGACTTTCAAGCTTCAACCACAGACCAGACGCGGTATCCTCCTCCGCGATTTCAGTAATAATATCATCTGCAAGACACAACAGAATTGTTGAATGTGCCTTTTCTTCCAGAATGGCCATCTCAGCGCTTGTAGAAACAGCCGTTTTTGTGTTCAACGGCGCCCAGAGCCCCTGTTGTTTTAACAGGGCACGCATCTTGATTTGCCATAGACTGAAACTATTTCTCCCGGTAAATTTGTCGACCTTAACATTAATTCCACCAGACATCTTTCTCCCAGAACCGTATATGTGAACAGTACCTATGAACAGTGTCTGTGAACAGTGCCCGTGAACAGTGCCCGTGAACAGTGCCTGTGAACAGTACCGGTGAACAGTGACGTATGAACAGTACCGTATAAACAGTGCCGTATGAATAGTACCGTATGAACAGTGCCGTATGAACAGTGTCGTCTTCTCCGGCGATGAACAGTGTCGTCTTCTCCGGTGATGAACAGTAACTCCGCCTGAACAGTGTCGTCTTCTCCGGCGATGAACAGTAACTCCGGCAAAAATTCCGGCGAGCTTGAAAAAAAATTCCGGCGAGAATTTTTTTCAGCAGATTCAACCAAGGCTCTGATACCAATTTGTTATAACGGAAGCAAGAAAGATTTATGCAGAAGAGAAATAATTTATAGATTTGAGAGGATAACAGATTACAGAGATTTTCAGATGATTTACAATCCCTACAAGCATATCTATTTATAGATACAATTCTAAGGGTTAGGTGTGGTTGGTGGCCTAACACCACCTACCAAGCTTTGACTACATTAATGGTTGGTGGCCTAACTAATGGTTGGTGGCTTAATTCAAGGCATTTTAACAGTTACTATAACTTATTAGCTCACACGGCGTTGAACCGTTTCCATATTATTTCGACACAACCTCATCACATTTCAGAATTGGTTACAGCACCAATGTCTTTAAGGATCATTTCTGGATGTTTTTACTGATGAATGACAGAATTAATTCATTCACCTTGTCAGGAAATTGCTCCGATATGAAATGGGATCCTTCAGGTATGTATTCGATTTCCAAGTTCGGGACATACTGTTTAACAGCTCCGCTCCTTATGTAGTTCTCCATATCAGGAAATTTGAATACATAGTCCTTATCGCCAGTTATGTACAGAGCAGGGGCATCAACTCTTGGGTCTGCGGTATTTGGCTGCTCTGTGTTTTTCTTTGAACGAAGATCCCTGTAAAAGAAGAATACCATTACAATGTTATTAACAAACGTACTCTACACACATTAAAACATACTTGGACAAAAGAAAAAAAAAATCATTTTCATTATGTCCCAAAAGCTATTAATAAAATCAAAATTGCACATCGACATGTGAAATTGTTACAATTGCAATTTATGTACCTAGCAATCGGAGAAATAACGTTCAATGGGCACAATATAATTGAATAATTCTTCAAACTAAGATGATAATCCTTCCATCTAAGTTTATGACCTTTTAAGAGACAAGTGGTCTAAGAAAATATGCCCATCTTGCCCTTGATGGAAACATTTTCAACATAGTTTCAGATCTTCTTGTCATCCTACTTTTATAATCGCCAACGAGAGAATGTTAATACTTATTGGTCTTGAGACTACCCATGTCCAGTGTCATGATTACAATTTTAGCACATTTACTACATACATCGGTCTGTGTGTATGCTCTGCAAGAGACTAATATTTATGAAGATTAAAGTAGGTGCACACTTGCATAAAACAGGGGATGACATTTTGCAAATAATACAATTAAAACTACTTAATGATTTATCACCTATAAGGAACTTGCAGTGCAGTTTGGAATCCAGATTTCTCATATGCTCCCCCATAGACTGCAAGATCTTCCTCTGTGAACCAAGAGGGTAGAGGAGTAGATGGCTTTACTAAATCCATGATCTCCTGGTTTTCCGGAGCTATTGGTATTTCACTACTGGCAAATAGGATGTAGATGTTCCGTAACACGGTTTTGGCATCAAGCCGCGCGAAGTCAGCTTCAGCTCTACCAGGTTCCTGAAATTTGAATTTGATAGGATTATTACAATTGGCTAGCACAAAAACACTTTAAAGAAAGCAGGCATCAGTAGTAAAGCTTACCTGCCATCTTGTAATATAAAATCCCTCAGGCAGGGTATTCTGGTAGTCAATGGGACGTGGTCGCATAAATGGCACACCCAAAGTTATGATCCCACGGATCCTTTCTTCATACCGAAGGGCAAACCGGTAAGCAACCATGGCTCCAAAATCTTGGCCAATAACAAAGACCTATATCCAACCAGAGAAATCAAATATTTTTGAAAACTGCTAAATCATTATATCAACTCAATAAACAATTGGTCATATTATATCAACGTTATACATATAAATTAAACAGTTAGTGGTTTGTTTCTAGGTGAATATTCTTGAACTGTCGCTATGGGATAGTCAAAAAGTGTGGTCCTTGATTTACTTAGGAATTAAAATGGTACTCCCTCTGTCCCTAAAAACTTTTCTCATTTCCCTTGGACACGTTTGCCAACGCACACTTTTAATCATTAATATCTTTAATTTTGTATTAGTTTTAAATTTAAAAACTTCACTGTATTAAAGTACTCATAAATACGAATCCAACAAGATCACTCATGACTATATTTGGTCTTATAGAATAGACGTAAATTAGTAATTTGTCTCATGTTATGAACAGTTTCGATATTTCAAATGAGAAGAACAATAAGGGACGGAGGGAGTAATACTCAGCCAAAGAGAAAAGAAACTTACAAAACCTATGTTTCTTGCATCAGTTCGTTTAAAAAAAAAAAAAAAAAAGAGTAGCTGTGTGATACTGGGAGCTAGGAGGGTGATTGCTAAAGAGTTCATCTTAATCTAAATTTTTTTGGCATCTTAATCTAAATTTTTTTGACATCTTAATCCAAGTGCATTAATAACTTTTAAAATGAAATTATCACGATCGGAAACATGTAACCATATGTTGCTTCATATTCTTCGGTGCTTAAGTTTTACATACCTGCAAAAGATTGATACATCTAGCATATTCAACTTCAAATTTAGCATTAAAAAAAAAAGAGAACAATGTCCAACCTTTCTACCAGCAGCTAAGAAATTAGATATGGCTAATATAATTAGTACTTCCTCTGTCTTATCCAATTCTTAACATAAATTTTTCACTGCGTGGCACGCATTGTAAGGCTCTTATAAAATATAGTTCCATAACTTATTTTTAAAATTTTCTTTTTTTGTATAAAAATAGGATTGTTCTATTTTTATACAAAAAAAAAGAAAATTTCAAAAATAAAATATGGAACTATCCTTAAAATTCACCTTAAAATGCATACCAAACCCCGTCCCCCAATGTTAACTATTGGCTGGGACCGAGGGAGTAATTACTAACACCAAAACATGAATGGAGATGCGTTTCAGGATGATTTTGTAAAAATCAAATCAAGAATTCCAGGTTCGTAAAACAAATCCAAACCCACTTGAAGTCTAATTTGATCCAATCGAATCAGAACGAATCAGATATCAATTACTCCCTCCGTCCCAAGTATTTGTTTACGTTTGCTTTTAGCACGGAGACCAAGATATCCAATTAAAATAAGTGAAGTAGTGGGTGTAATAGTGATTTTATGGTTAAAATAAGTGAAGTAGTGGGTGTAATAGTGATTTTATTGTTAAAATAAGTGAAGTAGTGGGTGTAATAGTGTAAAGTATTGTTAAAATAAGTGAAGTAGTGGGTGTAATAGTGTTAAAACTTACTATTTTAGGAAACGTAAAGAATTGGTTGGGACGTCCCAAAAAGGAAAGTGTAAACAATTGGTTGGGACAGAGGGAGTATTCCATAGTAATCATCACAAAGCCCAAACATCAGTTTCCAGAAAACTATGAAATACTGTGACCATGACTCAACATGCTACATATTCAGGAATTTCAGACATTACTTAATGGTCTAATAAAAAATGCCCAAAAGTTAACTCAATCTATAACCAACAAAAAAGCAAAAACTAAAAAATTAACTTAAAATAAACACCTAGAGAATTAAAAACTAAATTATTTAACATCCATAACAACACTAAAACAACCAACAAAAAAGCAAAAACTAAAAAATTAACTTAAAATAAACACCTAGAGAATTAAAAACTAAATTATTTAACATCCATAACAACACTAAAACAATACTACCAAAAAGAACAATATAAAATAACAAATTTAAGAGAAAAAAACAAAGGGCAGACCTTAGAAATGCCAAGAGCATCAAGAATAGCAGGCATATCAGAAACAAAGTCATCAAAAGTAGCCTTCTCGGGTTCGGGTGGCGGGTCGGACAACCCGTACCCGCGGAAATCGGGTGCAATAGCTCTGTAACCAGCATTAGCAGCAGCAATCAATTGGAAACGCCAAGTGTACCATATCTCAGGAAACCCATGCAAAAACAATATGGTAACGGGTGACCCGGATGATGACCCGACTTGAGCTACATGATGTTTTAGCCCATTTGCTTCAATGAACTTGTGCTCTATCTTCTCCATTTTTCACTTAAGTTGTTCTAAGAAACAACAAGACAGTGAGTTGATGGAGTGTGTTGTGAGTGCTATTTTAATAGCTCAGGTGGGCTCCACTCATGTGCATGCTTTCAGTAATTGTTTAAAATATTTAAAATATGAAATATGTACATAATGTTTTTCAGTAAAAGTTTCTAGAAAATTGTGAAATCTGGAGTAACTTTTATCGCATATCGCCATATCTTTATTCTGTATTCCCTCCTCACACAGAACAAAAAATATAAAAAATGAGTAAAGTTAAATAAAAAGTGGATAAAATTGTACAATTTATAAATATTAGCTGATAACCCGTGCGAAGCACGGGCATACATTGAACATGAGTCGAGATTAAAATATTAATATTAATACACTATTTAATTATGCAGTTATAAAGAACCGAATCTGAGATAAAAAAATTAAAGTAAATAAATCTTTATAATTATGTCAGGAATTGAACCCCTTATAGGAAATCGAACACGCGATAATTAAAGAAATTAAATTAAAAAATAAATCTTGTATAATTATGTAATTGGAAAGAATCGAACCCCGAGTTAAGTGATAACCGTCAAACCCCTTATAGGAAATCGAACATGGGTGAAATTAAATTAAATAATAAATCTTGTATAATTATGTAGTTGGAAGGGATCGAACCCCGAGTTAAATGATAACCAAATTTGGTACTTTTGGTACTTTAGTACTATTGTGTACCATTAAAACATGGTTTTGCACATTAATATAGAGTATAGATGTAATAATAAATTTAAGATTGTGGAGGAATGTAGTGAATATAATAATATTTTTTATTATTAAATTTGTGGATATAATAATATTTTTATTATTAAATCGGAGATAGTAGGGAAAAGTAGTGGGGTATTTACCAAAAATATTATGTTTAAAGTTTCTATTTGCAAATATACTATCTCTTTTAATTAATTGCAATTTTACTATACTAAGTTTCAAAATTGTAAAAATACTACAAATTAGGTCAACTCTTCCCCCCTCCCCCCCATGTGCCCTTCATGTGCCGACTTCAACAATCACTTTCAACATTACAAATATATATATATATATATATTAAGTTGTGATGCTATTTGGTGGATTTGGGTTGCAACTGAATGCAATTCAACCAAATGCAACCACATGCAACTTTTTTTTAAGGTGGGATGATTTTGGTGGATTGGGGTTGCAAGGCCCCGTCAGGGGCCATATTCAACTGAATGCAACCACATTCAACCAAAAGCAACCACATGCAACTTTTTTTTTAATATGGGATGATTTGGTGGATTTGGGTTGCAAGGCCCCGCTAGGGGCCATATTCAACTGAATGCAACTGAATGCAACCACATTCAACCAAATGCAACTATATGCAACTTTTTTTTTTTAAGTTAAGATGATTTTGGTCGATTTGGGTTGCAAGGCCCCGCCAGGGGCCATATTCAACTGAATGCAACCAAATGCAACCACATGCAACTTTTTTTTAAGGTGGGATGATTTTGGTGGATTTGGGTTGCAAGGCCCCGCCAAGGCCATATTCAACTGAATGCAACCACATTCAACCAAATGCAACCACGTATAACTTTTTTTTAAGGTGAGATGATTTTGATGGATTTGGGTTGCAAGGCCCCTCCAGGGGCCATATTCAACTGAATGCAACCACATGCAACTAAATTTCTGATTTCAAGTTCCATTTTTCGGTTGTCATTTTCGACCTCATTTTTGAACTTTATATATATATATATATATATATATATATATATATATATATATATATAGTAAGGCTCTAGAGAGAACATGCTTAAAAAGAGAACGAGAGAACAACTTAAAATATTGATTTTTAAAATTCAAAAAAATTATAAATATGTTTATATCATTAATACAATTCTAAAAAACACAATTATGAACAACAAATACATGTGTAAAAAACTATCTGTGAGATTCTAAAAGGGTTAATTGGCTATTACATAATTGAACTCGTGCCCAACTTGCAGTTGGGTAATCGAACTC
This sequence comes from Kitagawia praeruptora, assembly GCA_037693485.1. NCBI lineage: Eukaryota > Viridiplantae > Streptophyta > Magnoliopsida > Apiales > Apiaceae > Kitagawia > Kitagawia praeruptora. The sequence continues at coordinate 97,781,658 of CM075354.1, read as the reverse complement.
AAAAAGCTTGTAGTCAACTCATTAAAGTAATTAAAACTTGCAATTGGATAATCACCGTCAACTCCATATAATGTACGTAACAGAAAAATGACGTGTTATGCTGATGTGTTAAAAATTTGATGATGTGTTAAAATATTTTTTTTTTCTCTTTTATTTTTTAACCTCCCACCTGTTTACCCAAAATAATTCACGTGCCCAGAAATCAAAGAATTCCAAGAAACAACATTTGGTTCAGGAATTTCTTCAAACAGCTTGTGAGCATCATCTAAAAACTCAAATTGATGAGGGCGGTGGAGACATAGCCATTCGACACAAACCCATATTGTAAAACATAGGAATGAAGCTGTTTGCCCACACAAATCCGTCACTGTTCCTTTGCCACTCCCCTCCTCTTGTCCTCTCCACTCCATACCAGACCTGTAAGCTCCTCTGACTCCACCATTAACAAATCTAGCTTCTTAGAAATTTCAGCCACGTAATCCTCTGATCTCTTATCTCTAAACACCCTTTGCAACCAACCATCGAACTCCCTCAAATACTTAATATACACTAATTTAATGGATGACGTTTCAACAAGCATTCCTCTGCAACCGAACCCCACAAACCTTTCCCTGAAACACTATTAAACCCCCCTTTCTTCTTCACAACCCAAAACAACTGAAACAAATCCACCAGCTGCCCATCACCAAGCAATGCCGGTAAAGGTCTAGCAATCTTACCGACCGATACTTCCCTCAAATATATCGGCATCACTTGATCAAACAACCTTTGCAAAGTATCCTTACAATCATCGAAAACACCACCCACTACCGTAAAATCAAGATCGAAACATGACACGTTAAACATGAATAAACTCATCATTTTCAAATTCCAACCCTTCTTTCGATTTTGACCAGCCTGCCATTAAACCTCAATGGCAGAGAAGAGCTCCGGCCGAGAATTTTTTTTTTTGAAGAGAAGAAAGAGACCAGCGAAAGAGGGGAATAGAGAAGAAAAGATTGAGAAAAGAGATTTTGAGAGAGAGAGATTGAGATTCTGGAAAAATTTAAACCATGGGCTTTGATTCTGGGTGTGAGAGTGAGGGGAGATTGTTTATAAAAAAAAATTAAATTAATCAAAGGTGTGAGAGCTAGAAATAAAAGGGCTTTTATTGGACTCCGGTAATTGCTCAAACGAAGCTTTTCCGGTAACAACAGCGGTGGGAAAAAGGGGAGAGAGGCGGTGAGGCGAGAGAAAAGAGAGAGAAAAGAGACAGGGGAGGGAGAGATGTGAGAAAAAAAAAAGTAAAATAAGAAAAGAATTCTAAACTATTTATATTTAGGAAAATATAAGTAGTTTATGTTGCAGCTGATTTGTCAATTGTGAGGAGAGAGAAACGTCCATGTGGCTGCTTATGTGTACATAATTAACGGACCTCCGTTAAAAGTCAACGAAAGTTAACGGCGCTGCAAGTTATTTTGTGTTTAGTGATTGAATCGCAATAAAATATTAGTGTACTGACCCAATTGCAAGTTTTTTGAGTTCGATTACCTAACTGCAAGTTGAGCACGAGTTCAGTTATGAAATAGCCAATTAACCCGATTCTAAAATAGATTCTTCAAAACTTGTGAGATTCTAAAAGAGATTCTTAAAAATTTGTGAGATTCTAAAAGAGATTAAAAAAACAAAATTTCCATAAATATTTTTTTCCACAAAAAAATATTCAAGTTTGAGAATCATAAAATGCATCTAAGAATATTTATAATTTTTTACAATTTTTAAATTAATTTTTTTGAGATGTTCTCTCGTTCTCTTTTTAAGCATGTTCTCTTTAGAACATTGGCCTATATATATATATATATATATATAGTTCAAAAATGAGGTCGAAAATGACAACTGAAAAATGGAACTTGAAATCAGAAATTTAGTTGCATGTGGGGTTGAATGTGGTTGTATTCAGTTGCTGATTTCAAGTTCCATTTTTCAGTTGTCATTTTCGACCTCATTTTCGAACTATATATATATAGTTAAAAAATGAGGTCGAAAATGACAACTGAAAAATGGAACTTGAAATCAGAAATTTAGTTGCATGTGGTTGCATTCGGTTGAATGTGGTTGCATTCGGTTGAATGTGGTTGCCCCTGCGGGGCCTTGCAAACCAAATCCACCAAAATATTACCCCACCTAAATAATAATAAAAAAGTGTTGAAAGTTGAATGTGGTTGAATCCAAAATAGCATCCCACCTTAAAAAAAAAAAAAAAAGTGTTGGATCTGATGAAAAACTGGGCAGTCTGGGCAGCTTGGGGGCAGGGGGAAGGGGTGCCCTAATTTGTAGTATTTTTGCAATTTTGAAACTTTTAGTGTAGTAAAATTGCAAATAACTTTTCTTAACAAAAGTAAAATTGCAAAATTTTACTTTTGTACATATATTTATCAAAAAACCTCAAAGTAGTGGGTGTCTTCAACCATATAAAACCCTGAGTTAAAAGTAATTAAAACATACTATAAATAAAAATTATGGAGATTATGTAAAAAAAAAAAATCAACTCCAATGGATCATTTCCCTTGTCTATATTTTTAGCCAACTTCCCGATGTTGGTTATGTTTATCGAACCTCCAGAGACCTGTAAGAAGATTCCACATCATTCACTACACCATAAAAGGCCTACGACATTTTGCTGCTGTTGCTATTTTTGCCGTTGCCTTTGGGGTCAAAGGCAACATTATAATTCTCTATGGCAACATCATCTTTTATGTTGGCATAGACTAGCTATGGCAACATTATTATCCGTTTTTAGCAACATGATATTATGTTGCCATTGGGTTAAACATTTTGCAAAAAAAGTGGGTCCCACCAGTGGGTCCACTATTTAAGGCCCACTTTTAAACCAACACAAATTTTGCCTACAGCAACATTTTCTAGCAACATTTCATAACATTATTTTTCCTTTTTGCCAACACTTTATAGGATCAATAGCAACACTTTTCTATTTCCAACAAAAAATCATAAATATGAAAATATGCATTCCCTAAATAACCAAATCAACACAATCAACTTTACAATAATAATAATCCATACCAGATTCAATATAATCACAACCAATAACCCAAATTCAAAGCAAAAGACATAAGAAATGGTGCCAAAAATACATAAAATACAATCTTACTAAATACGTAAGACAAAACCGGGGAGAAGATAAGTTTGTACATAAAGGCAATCCATTCTAACTTAATGCCTGAAATACTTCTTTCCTTGCAATTTTGCACCAAGAGCCCTCTCCAGCTTGGTGATTATCTGATGGTTTGGTATAGCTTTTCCAGATTCATACTCCGGTATAACTTGGATTTTCTCATTTATCATCTTCATTGCATTGAAGAGTAAACTTTATGGTTAACTTTCCTTCAATAAAAACTGAGAAAACAAGTTTACATGCTAGCAAGCAGCACTGCTTGGGCTAAGTAGCAACCTTATCATTATTTAATATTCATTCCGGAGGGTAAAAGGGGAATACTTGAGCATGTTAGGAATTATTTTCTCATAGAAACAACAGCAATGCCTGTTGGCTATTGTAAGAAGGATTTACAGAAAGAAAATCAACCCAAATGAAATGCACAATAAATAGAAGACGATGCCAGTTAGAAGAAGGGTATACTCGACAAAATCTTTACTTCATATCTTATATATAAATTTCTTATCCAGAGGTCTACCTACATTTTATATTTTAGATCCACTCTTCTTTTTCCATTTTCACAAGTGAAGAACTCACACCCTACACCTTTCTTTTATAAATTTCTTATATAAAGAAGACATGGTAGAGTTCTGTTCTCCAAAGATGAAGAACAGAACTCCAGCTCAAGTATTTCCTGAAATCAAATTCAAATACTATATGTTGAAAAAGGAATGTGATTGAGTTATATGAAGTAGCATAAAAATATATCAATACAAGAGCATCTCTTGTACAGATAGATTGCATCTAATATTAATTGTGATTTTAAATTTAATAAAGAAACTGACAGAAGTAAAAAGGAACAGAAAAGCTTAGCACTTTGAAATGAGAAAAGGCAAATGTCACCACTGCATTTGCACCAAAATTAACAAGAACTGCAATACCCAATCCTCTCCTTAATTGTAATGGAAAAAATCTCTAAAATCATCAGCCAACCAATAGGACCAAAAGAAAACTACATAACATAATTCATAGATTACTATTGGAACAAGTCTACGACAATTGAGGAAATGCCCAAACTTGTGATAAACGGCATAATATAAACATTTTTTTGATCGGACAAGTGGGGAATGTTGGGGTGAACCAGAAAAGTTTGGGTGACTAAAATGTATAGTAGACTTGCATGTATGTCAGCATTACAAAAAACCATGTCAATACTTTAGATTTCTTCAGGTAGAGTCCAATTTTCTCATATATTAATATGAAGCTGGATTCTGTAAAATTTCTCACTGAACATGTCTGTAATCGATTGCATTAAAACCACTTCTTGTGCAAGTCACAAAACTTGTTGTGAGTTTTCTGCAGATAAGTAGGGTCAAGGAACATGTTTAATTTTCAAAAAGGAAAATTGTGTGAATATCCAAAAGGTATAACATTATCAAGTTAAATTCCTGCTGCCACCTATATAATTGAAAATACTGTTTTCATATGTTAACTACATTATTTCTTGCAGATATATCCAAGGAATGTTCAAAAAATTATGTGCAAGAAATTTGTCAAGCTTTCCTTTGCATTAATATTCATGTTTTTCTTTATCACTGATTGCATTGCTAGCTTCAGGTTTGCAATTAAGCGATCTTTTGTAATGTATCAATGGAAGTTCTCTCTATAATAATGATGGATTTATATATAAATATATAAATATAGACAATGCCTATTATAGCATAATTCATAACTCAAAGCAGTTAAAGTAAATCCATATGATAATTGAGCTCTTATGGAAGCTATCCAAAGCAAAATCATACTATATTCATGCACAAACACATTTAGTGATAATTAGGAACATATAGTGTTATTCCTACGAGAACAAAGAGCAATCTACAAGGTGTAGCATCGAAAGACATAACAGAGCGAGAGAGATAGAGATTTTGATAAAATATAATTAAAATACCTCCATCCTCAGGAAAATCAGAGGTCCACAAAGTGAGATTGCCTCTTAAAGTTGCATAATTAAAGTTTGTCCTTGTAGGATTCTTCGCTCAAGGTGTCCAGCTCTGCAATTGCCTCATCAAAGGCTTGTTTAGCTAGATGGCAAACCCTAACATTAGCAACCAATACAACTAGATTTCAGTTCAAAAGGAAAAACATGAATCGGAGAGGTTTGGGGCATCTGCTCACAGTGCAAAATGTACTTTTGAAGCTTGTTTGTTAATCATCCCAAACTCATATCACACAAACAAGTACACACACACGCGATGTACCTGTTAGGGTTTTGGATCATCTGAATTTGTTGATGAAGCTTCTTAGATTCTTGCTGGTATAACTACGAGCATGCGTCCAAGATCAGATATGGATATAGAATTGAAGACACAAGTTAGTAGCTAAAACATTTATTGAAGTCTAAAGACAATGAAACTTTACTATTAGAAGAACGTTTGAAACTAATCCACTGCCATCCTGTTTCTCCGAGTTCTGATTTCAGTTTGTAATCTGCTCCATGCGTGGAGGTATTTCAGTGCTACCGAAGCATGCTTTCTGGAAGAAGAATCTAGAGTCACTGCCCGTATTTTGACAATCGCTTTCAACTGACATCGAGTTTTTCTTGCCTGAGATTTTAGGGAATTATTTTAGGGAGTAACATTAACATATATAGAACAGTAATATAACATAAATCCCGATATCTTGAAAACAATCTAAGCAATCATTAATCTTATTGTTTAAATTTTTTTCCAGAATATGTACGATTATTTGTAAATCATATCTAGCCATCTTGGGTTTCTGTTCACACTTATTCGTTAGAAGAGTTATTGATACTTGATAACACAGTCAACATTAATACCACTAAAATAGTACATATCAAGATAAAAAAGCAAGAAACTCCTATAAGAGATTTATAAGAGAGATGCTATTGAAAATTATATCTGAAAACATGCAAGTCAAGTGATACCACAATCTAACAAACAAGAACAACATTTCTATATACAGTAAACTACAAAAATATTCTTATAAATCTTTAAGAACAATCAGTCCGGTGATACCTTAAGCCTCTGTGTGCTATCTTTATCCCAAAAATTTAAAGTACCATCAGACCCAGCAGTTGCGAATGTGTGATGTACCTAAGACAGAAGAATATGAGATTCTCAGTAAAGTATAAATATAACTATAAACATGAATGTAAGAGCACAAAAAAGTTTCCTAGACAAAATATATATATGCCTTCATTTTAATTTAAAAAACCTAAGGAATGCACATCTATAATCATCTTCACTGGTTTAACAAACCCAAGAATTATCATTGCAATCAAATATACAACAGAAGATAGAACTTGACTATGCTTTCCTGATGTGAATCTGATACAAAGATCTGAACTAAGTCAAAGGTTCTTTGCTTCACATCGAATTAAACCACATTAAAACCAACTTCGTAAAGAAAAGAACAGCTTCAAGTACGATCTTCGTGATCTCCAAGACTTACAATCAACACAATATTTAAATTTACATGCAACAATAGTTTTCACACACACAAAATAATAATGAAACTAAAGGAGAGAGTATTGCGTGAAAAGAAATAAGTTGTACCTCCAATCCAGAAACCGAAGCGCTAGTTATGAACCCGAACTAAAGCTCCAAATTGAACCCGAACTTAAGCCCTAATTTCCAATTGAAGATTCAAAATTAGCCCCAAATCAATTACAAAAATTGAGAAATCCCCAAACCCAAAAAGCACTCCAATCCATCGAAGAAAGCAAAACCCGGAGTTGTTTTATGTATGCATAAATTATGCATATAACGAGAGAGAAGATAGATGGAAAGAGACGGCAAGGGGGAGAGTGCTAACCGATAGAGAGGTAGGGAGAAATAAAGAGTGAAAAAATACAGTATTAAAAAGAGATAAATGGACAAGGGCGGGGTGTTTTCTTTCGTGAAATATTTGGAAATAGCTGGCTTTTTGCCGCTCATCCTATTTTCCGTCTGTTTCAGTGAAATGGTGTTTACTGTAGTGTCTGGTGTGCATAAACAATATTTTTTGTGTTTTTATTTAAATATGTCTTTTATTAAAATTTTAATAAATACATTAAATTCTACAATAACCTTTGTAAATATTTAGTTTTGTTGTCAAATAAAAATAAACATTTCTTTATTTAGTTAAAAAATAAAAATTCTGTTTGTTAGAAAACTATGGTAACACAATTTTTACATCTTGCAACCCCAATTTTCAAGGAAACACAATTTACTTTTTCACTTTTTATTCATTTGGAAAAATAATTTATTTTTTATTAAATATTCAATTCCTTTTACAAATCTGAAATAATGCATTCAAATATTTTTAATTATATATGGAAATATTTTTATTCTAATGATATATTAAAATTTATTTAGAAAAAAAATAATTTTAAAAATTTTGTTTAATAATAATTAATGAAAATAAAAATAAAATCATTCATCTGAAAATGTTTTAACATTTTTAATGACATATTCACTTCTACCGGAATATTCTTAATTTTTGTAAAAACTTCTTGATTACCTATATCCAAAAAAAAGTAATTTTCATGTGAAAAATGTTAAATTTTTTATTTTTAGTAGAAAATATAAAATTTTGTTATTGCAAAATTATGGCAACACAATTTCATACCTACGGCAACATGCAAACACTTTTATTCTATGTCAACATATTTTTGTTACCTAAGGCAACATGAAAATGATAATGTAGTAATAGCTAAAAACATACATGGCAAAGGCAACATGTCCAAAGGCAACATAGGCTCTAAATGTGGTGGTAGGCCTTTTATGGTGTAGTGATTGTAACGCCCCCAAATCCTGTACAAGGAATTCGGGTCGTCACATCTCCATCCATTCTCAGATAGCAATACATGTTCACAATATAATATACTACTACAATAAGAGTAGTCTCCACACATCTAACTCCACGGGTTATAACCTTAGAACTTTCACATACATTACCAAAATCATTACAACATCAGAGTATCTTCCAGAATCTCATCCTAGCGTCTACTTAAGGTTGATACAAAACACCCTAATATAATACATAATCATTTCTACAACGAGTTTGCTTGACATTATTTAACAAATCTGCCAGCTTAACCTAGAAACCGGAGCCTTCCTTCTACTATGCTGCATCAGTTGCAGGACCTTTCCCCTTGTCTCAATATGGTTGGTACGATCCACTCGCACCGTCTCCTCTTCCTGCTGCTTTATTAGATTAACAACATAGAAAACATATAGCAAGAATGGGCCAAAGAATGCTCAGCAAGGTTATATAACGGAAAATATTATGTTTATATAAAAATATAAATTTTGAGCTCCTTTAAAACAAGGTTTTTCAAAAGATGCTTTTAAATCCAAGTATTACCATTTTAATGATTCACAACAATGAACACCTAGGTTCTCAGCATTACGCCAACTACTGAAAATGAACACATAGGTTATCGGCATTACGCCAACTACTGAAAATGAACACATAGGTTATCGGCATTATGCCTACTACTGTTGGACTTTATATATAGTGGAGCATCTCCACGCCTTTGTGCTATAACATGTGATCAGTCTGTTATAACTAATCTGGTTTATTATTATGCTGGGTCGGCCCTGTCCCGGTCTCTTACGCTATTTATTATGCTGGGCCGGCCCTGTCCCGGTCTCTTACGATATTTATTATGCTGGGCCGGCCCTGTCCCGGTCTCTTGCGCTATTAATTGTGCTGGGCCGGACCTGTCCCGATCTCTTACGCTATTTATTATGTTGGGCGGGTCTTGTCCCGGTCTCATACGCTATTTATTATGCTGGGCCGGCCCTGTCCCGGTCTCTTACGGTATTCCAGTCCAAAATACAAGATATCCAAAATAATAGACAACCTTCAATACTACTCATCTTAGATGCCACGTGTAATACCACGTGCACCTCAACTTACTACTTTAGATAATACTATTACTATTAGAATATAATCCTCAGAGATATTTCGTACCTAATATTATTTAATCACATAAATAATTATTTATGATCATGGACTTTCAATCATCCAGACCAATGCTTCAGGTTAAACATTTAATCACATAAACAATTACTTTGATCATGGACTTTCCATCATCTAGACCAAAACTTCACGTTAAACATTTAATCACATAAACAACTAATATGCCTCATAAGATAATATCTTCTTATACTATCCGGGTAACAACAACAAACAGCAAGGTATATGCATTAAATTGCAAGAAGAAAACATCTCTGATAAGTAAACAACTAGATAGAATAATTTCATTAAATCATCTTTGTTATCTCTCCGGAACAAAGCGGTTTTAAGAAAACATTTTGAAAATGATATTCATCTAATTAAATAAATTTAATTAGATGAATAAGGTTTATTAGTGACGTTGCCTTTAGGTTAATTATTGCGAAATTCTTTTTAAAAAGCTTTGTCCGGATTTTCGAAAATTCAATTCTCCTCAGCACTTCGTGCTCATCGCCTACTCCCTATGTTACATCATCTACTTGGAACGTAGGTTACTTCTAACCATACTGTTATGCAAAAATTACGCAAGCGCACGTTGTCACAAGTAATATATGATTAAATCAAGTTCGTTCCCACAGAGATCTAGAATGGTGTTCAATTCAATTAATGTACCTATGCACCGATGTATGGTTTTTATCCACTGCTAAGAAAAATAACAAAATTGAGATTGATTATATAAATTAACTAAGTGCAAATTATAAAACTAAGAATTAAACAATTAATGAGAGTAAAAATTCGAATTACTAATATGAGAATAAAACATGGAATCCTAGTTTCATCATCTACTTCACTTAGAGTTGCAGCCTTTAATCACTAAGTGCAATAGTTTTGATATCTGATCGGATAACACGAAACAAGTACACGAACATAAATGCATAATTTACTACTACTAATATGCAAAGCATGAAATCCTACATGAACAAATAATACAACAACTACTTATCCCTCAAACCACCCCCAAACTTAAAATATTCAATGTCCGCATTGAATGGAAGTAAATACGAGGAATAGTAGAAAACATACCTAACCATCGGAGTCCTCATCCTCGGATGAGTCAGGCGGTGGATATTGCGTACGAGCTCCATATACTGGCCACCTTGCCTGAATCCCCACATCTCTCAAGGCTGCAGCCATATCCTCAGCATACTCTCGGTTACTAGCATGTATAGCATCCATACGCCTGTACAACCGTCTAAAGTGGCCATCCCAAACTCTCGGTACTCTCGAAACACGCGGTGGAGCGCCCACTCCATGACCACTAGCACCAACATCATCAACAATATAACCAAGCCCCCTCGGATGTGGAACCCCACCTTGCCAGTCAGGCATTCGATCAATAGACACATCAGTAATGGTAGCCAAAGGTGATTGCAAATCCTCCTCCGCCCCCCATATAACACCACTATCTATACATAATCCAGCTATAACAGAAGCATGGGGCAATGATGACAGTGCATTAGACTTTAAAAACCTGACAATATTCTGATAAACAATATATCCAACGTCAGCTATAACAGAAGCATGGGGCAATGATGACAGTGCATTAGACTTTAAAAACCTGACAATATTCTGATAAACAATATATCCAACGTCAATGTACTTTCCCTTTAGAATGCCCCAAAGAAGAATCGCTCTATCAGCTGTTACCTCCTCCGTATGAGAAGTAGGCATAAGATTAGCACAGATAAATAAATACCATGCTCTTGCAAACTTATTCATCGCAGAAGACGGAAAATTAATTGGCTCAGTAGTTCCCAATTTATACTTCCAAACTGTACCAGGAACACATAACTCATGAATAATCGCCTCCATATCCACATCCTCACTAGTCTTCTTTGCCCAATCTTCAACCCCCACAAGCTTAGGTGGTTGTCCCAAAATCGGACGAATAGCATCTGGACTGTAATCCACCTGTTTACCTCAAACCACAGACACCCCATCCGGCTCACCTTTAGCATTCGCATAAAACTCCCTAACAATATTCAACGGAACCGGAGCAGGCGCCTTACAAATCTCTCCCCAACGTAACTCACTAATCACATCAACCAACCCATAATGACGAGTTGGCAAAACCCCCCTTTCTTTTGCCACCGACCTTGACAACAACCGATTAAACTCAACCTCCGCATCCGGAGAAGAAAATCTCTCCACCCTAATAGAACCACCCCTCATTCGCTTAGGCGCCATAATAATCAAAACCCCACTCAACAATAATACCACCAACAACCACCAAAAAATATCCCACCAAAAACCACCAAGCAAAATCACACCAAAAATACCCAAGTAACAAGAATAATACAAAAACCCCAATTTACAATAACACAAATTCGTAATAAAATAAAATAGAGAAAAGAAATCCCACTACGAATCAAAGAGGTGAACTCGTACTAATTTTCCCCCAAACTTGAATTTTTAAGAGATGGAGAGGAGGAAGATAATGAATTGGGTGTGTATGTATGGGTATATATAGGCCATGGAGTGATAGGATGAATATAAGAATTTTAATGTGAAAAGGAAAAAAATTGGGTGGAAATTGGAATTTGATATATGATAGAAAAAATATTTAATGGATAAAAGAAAAAGAATTAGAAAAGAAATAGGAATTTGAAATTTTTTAGGAGAGGTGAGGGGTTTTGGAATTGAAATAGGAAAAGAATTAGGGGAAAGATGGGAGTATAAATAAAAATTTGGGAGTTGCAAAACTTTTTTATATATATATAAACATGCACAGGCGCACAGCTGGTGAAAGAAAAAAAAATCGGACTAAAACTGTAATAACTACACCCTGCGCGCGTTGGATGCAAACTGCTCCACCAGCAGACACGCAGGCGCAGCCTGCGCGTCAGGTGCGCAATCTGCCTCATGCCCAGTAACGCAGGCGCAGCCTGCGTTATGGCCCTGCAACCTGCCCCGCATCCAGTAACGCAGCCGCAGCCTGCGTTACAGACCTGCAATCTGTTTTTTTTTTTTTTTTGAAAGAAAGAAGTAAAAATGTATACAACAAGGCTTGGGTTGCCTCCCAAGAAGCGCTCGTTTAATGTCATTAGCTTGACATTCTTCCGATAATTCACGTCGACGCCAAAATGGCGGAAACCTTCTCGCGATCAAACGAACCTCCATAGTAATGCTTCAACCTCTGTCCATTTACTTTGAAAGTATGATCCGGTGTTGTTTCATAAATTTCAATAGCTACATGAGGATACACCGTCTTAACAATAAACGGATCCGACCACCGTGACTTGAGTTTTCCCGGAAAAAGCTTGAGGCGAGAATTAAATAGCAACACTAGTTGACCCGGTAAAAATGCCTTGGGCGTCAACCTTTTATCATGCCACCTCTTGACCTTCTCCTTATACATTTTATTATTTTCGTAAGCTTGCTCACGAAATTCCTCAAGTTCATTCAATTGAAGCAACCCTTTTGCACCCGCAGCCTTAATATCCAAATTTAACATTTTCAATGCCCAATATGCCTTGTGTTCTAACTCTGCAGGCAAATGACATGCTTTACCATAAACCAACTGAAACGGAGACATACCTAGAGGAGTTTTGTAGGCAGTTCTGTACGCCCACACAGCTTCATCCAACTTCAATGACCAATCCTTACGAGACGGATTCACCACTTTCTCCAGAATTCTCTTGATCTCTCTGTTAGAAACTTCCGCTTGACCATTAGTTTGAGGGTGATAAGCAGTGGCAACACGATGCATCACATTATACTTCGCCATCAACGTAGTAAACTGACGATTACAGAAGTGTGTCCCCTCATCACTGATTATAGCACGTGGTGTCCCGAAACGCGTGAAAATTTGCTTGTGAAGAAAATTCAGCACTACCTTAGCATCATTGGTCGGTAAAGCTTTCACCTCGACCCACTTAGACACGTAATCCACAGCTAGCAAGATGTACTGATTATTGCATGAAGAAATAAAAGGTCCCATGAAGTCAATTCCCCAAACATCAAAGATCTCTACCTCAAGAAGCATGTTAAGAGGCATCTCGTTCCTTCTAGAAATATTGCCAACCCTTTGACATCAATCACAACTCATTACAAACCGATGAGCATCCTTGAACAAGGTAGGCCAATAAAAACCTGCTTGAAGCACACGAGCTGCTGTCTTTTCTCCACCATAATGACCACCATACATAGTTGAGTGACAATCTCTCAAAACACTCTCCGTCTCACTATACGGAATGCATCGTCTGATCATCTGATCTGCTCCTTGTCTAAACAAAAATGGTTCATCCCAACGGTACCACTTCACATCATGTAGAAACTTCTTCCTTTGAGCACTCGAAAGATCCAGAGGAATAACATTGCTCACCAAATAGTTCACATAGTCTGCAAACCATGGCTCTTCATCTTGCACTACAAAAAGCTGCTCATCTGGAAAAGATTCATTAATAAGAGAATTGTTATGCGAATCCATACCGTGGTCCTCCAAGCGCGAGAGATGATCCGCCACTTGATTTTCCGTGCCTTTCCTATCCTTGATTTCCACATCAAACACTTGCAAAAGAAGCACCCAACGAATCAATCTAGGCTTTGAATCCTTCTTCGACATGAGATATCGAATAGCAGCATGATCCGTATACACAATCACCTTAGTACCAAGCAAATAAGATCTGAATTTCTCGAAAGCATAGACAACTGCTAGCAACTCCTTCTCCGTAGTGGTGTAGTTAAGTTGTGCATCATTAAGGGTTTTACTAGCATAGTAAACCACATGAAAAATTTTATCCTTCCTTTGCCCAAGCACAGCTCCAACAGCATAGTCACTAGCATCACACATTAACTCAAACGGTTCCTCCCAATTAGGTGCAGTAATGACAGGTGTAGATGTCAAATTCTTCTTCAAGAGCTCAAAAGCTGCAAGGCATTCAACATCAAATTTGAAAGGAACATCCTTCTCCAGCAAGTTGCACAAAGGTTTAGAAATTTTTGAAAAGTCTTGAATGAAGCGCCTATAGAACCCCGCATGACCAAGAAAACTGCGAATTCCTTTAACAGAGATAGGTGGAGGAAGATTTTCAATTGTCTCCACCTTGGCTCTATCCACTTCAAGCCCCTTGCTAGATACCTTGTGCCCAAGAATAATTCCTTCTTGCACCATAAAGTGACACTTCTCCCAATTAAGTACCAAATTGGTCTCCACACAACGTTTCAATACCAAGCCAAGATTATGCAAGCACTCGTCATATGAAGTACCAAAAACTGAGAAGTCATCCATAAAAACCTCCACATTCGTGCCAATCATATCTGAGAAAATAGCCATCATGCACCTTTGAAAAGTAGCAGGAGCACCGCAAAGTCCAAAAGAAACTCGACGAAAAGCAAAAGTGCCAAAAGGACATGTGAATGTGGTCTTCTCTTGATCTTCCGGAGCAATGCAAATCTGATTATAACCAGAATAACCATCAAGCAAACAATAATACTCATGACCAGCCAACCTGTCTAGCATCTGATCAATGAATGGAAGAGGAAAATGGTCTTTTCTCGTGGCTTTGTTGAGCTTCCGATAGTCCATGCAAACTCTCCACCCCGTGACTGTCCGAGTAGGGATGAGCTCATTCTTCTCATTAGCAACAACTGTCATGCCTCCTTTCTTTGGCACACATTGAACTGGGCTCACCCAAGAACTGTCTGAGATAGGATAGATAATACCAGCATCTAACCACTTAAGAATTTCCTTCTTCACCACCTCTTTCATAATAGGATTGAGTCTTCTTTGATATTCAACAGTAGGCTTAGCTCCTTCCTCTAGCAAAATTTTATGCATGCAATAAGAAGGGCTGATTCCCTTGATATCTGCTATGGTCCAACCAATTGCTGACTTGAACTCCCTCAAAATTCGCAAGAGCTTATCTTCCGCACTAGTTGACAAGTTAGAAGCAATAATAATAGGTAATGTAGATGCATCACCAAGAAAAGCATACCTCAAGTGCTCAGGAAGTGGTTTGAGTTCAAGTGTAGGAGCTTCCTCAATAGATGGTTTAAGACGCCCCTCAGAATTTTTCAACTCTGCTAACCCAAGTGATTCAAAAGGCATGTCAAATCTCTTTCTCCACGGAGCTGAATTTAACTGTTGTAATTGCTTGGCTATATCTTCTTCTTCAAAATTAGCATCACCAACTAAAACTTTTTCCAAAGAATCAGACTTTAACAACTGCTCAAGCTCCCTAGTAACTGCAGAATCAACAAGATCCACCTTCAAGCATTCTTCTTCATCTGAGGGGAATTTCATTGCGTTGAAAACATTAAAAGTGACATTCTGATCTTGCACTCTCATGGTGAGTTCCCCTTTTTGCACATCAATCAAAGTCTTTCCTGTAGCCAAGAACGGTCTTCCCAAGATTATGGGAATCTTCTTATCTTCTTCAAAATCCAAGATCACAAAATCAGCAGGAAATATGAGTTTATCAACTTTCACCAACACGTCCTCCACTATGCCTCTAGGATAAGTGATAGATCGATCAGCCAACTGCAAAGAGATGTTAGTTGGCTTTGGCTCCGGTAGACCAAGTTGCATGTAGACTGACAAGGGCATGAGATTGATGCTAGCTCCCAAATCACACAAACACTTGCTGAAAGAAAGATTGCCAATAGTACAAGGGATGGTGAAACTTCCCGGATCTTTAAGCTTTGGTGGCAACTTCTGTTGCAGAACGGCACTACACTCCTCCGTTAGAGCAACGGTCTCTAATTCATCGAGCTTCAATTTACGAGAAAGAATACCCTTCATGAACTTGGCATAACTCGGCATCTGTTCAAGAGCTTCAGCAAAAGGAATGTTAATCTACAACTTTTTGAACACCTCTAAAAACTTAGCAAACTTCTTGTCCAAATTCTGCTTCTGGAGTCTTCTAGGATATGGAGGAGGAGGATAGATCTGAGTATTCTTTGTAGACTGCTCCGGAGAAGCTTTAACAGGTTCCTTGCTCTTCTCTTCTTTACCATCCAGCTCTTCAGCTACTAAGTCATATTTCTCAATTTCGGGCACTGCAGATTTTTTAACTTGCTGATTTTGCACTTCTTCATCTTCTTTAGCGGCTGATTTAGGATCTGATGTAACCTTTCCCGATCTCAAAGTCACAGCCTTCACCTGCTCCTTGTTGTCCCTCCTACCCGGATTTGCTTCCGTATCACTAGGAAGAGTTCCTTGCGGCCTACTAAGTAAGGCACTTGCAATCTGTCCTATCTGGGTTTCCAAGACTTTCTGGCTAGCTTGTAGGTTCTTTACCGCTATCCACACCTCATCTGATTTATCATTAGATGATTGCCCCATATGAGCCTGGGGCTGTTGCTGCTGAAATCCCGGAGGTTGATATGGTGCCTTTGGAGCATAAGGCTGTTGATAGCCTTGATTGAATGGCTTCGCTTGCTGATAAGATTGTTGAGTATTTTGATTATTGCTCCAGCTGAAATTGGGATGATTCCTGTTATTAGGATGATAAGTAGCTGGAACTGGTGCACTAGGTCTCTGGAAATTACTCACGAACTGTGCTGATTCAGAAGAGATAGCACACTAATTTGTCTCATGTGCGCCCACACATAGCTCACAAACACTAGCCACCTGCTGTACTCCATAATTTGCAAGAGCATCTACCTTCATAGCAAGAGCCTTCAACTGAGCTGTAATCATTGAAGCTGTATCTACTTCCAAAATTCCTGCTGCCTTGCCTTGAGATAGCCTTTGAGTTGGATTTTGATATTCATTAGCAGCCATCATCTCTATAAGTTCATAAGCTTCATCATAGCTCTTTGCCCACAGAGCTCCACCTGATGCTACATCTAGCAAGAGCCTAGACTGTGCTCTCAACCCATTGTAGAACCCATTAATAACCATCCAATCAGGCATGCCATGATGAGGACACTTGCGTAGCATCTCCTTGTAGCATTCCCAAGCCTCACACAAGGTCTCGCCAGATTGCTGTTGGAATTGAGTCAACTGGTTCCTTAATGCTGCAGTTTTCGCCATAGGGAAGAATTTAGTAAGGAACTTCTGAGCAAGATCTTCTCATGTAGTAATGGAACCAGGTGGCAAAGAGTGTAGCCAGCTCTTAGCCTTATCCCTCAGAGAGAATGGGAAAAGCCTCAACCTGATAGCATCATCCGTCACACCATTACATTTGAAAGTGTCGCAGATTTCGATAAATCCCTAACATGCATGTTGGCATCCTCCGTAGGAGCTCCCCCAAACTGAACTGAATTCTGCACCATCTGAATTGTGCCCGACTTGATCTCAAAATTGTTCGCTGCAATAGCCGGCCTAATAATGCTAGACTGGATGTCATTGAGTTTCGGCTGAGAATACTCCTTCAAAGCCTTAGCTGCTGCTGCATCTGCCATTGCTACTGTAGTTTCAGATTCCTCTTCCTTATTCTCTTTATTCTCTACAAGATCGTCTTCCGCCAGTTCTTCCAAGCGAGCTTGTAAGCGTGTTCGCATACAAACTTAAGTACCTGAAACACCACGAAACAAACAAACTAAGTAAGAATCTGAGTCAGTGAACGCTAACGACCACTGATGACAAGCACATAAACTAAAATAAAAACACCGACGGTCCCCGGCAGCGGCGCCAAAAACTTGTTATGCAAAAATTACGCAAGCGCACGTTGTCACAAGTAATATATGATTAAATCAAGTTCGTTCCCACAGAGATCTAGAATGGTGTTCAATTCAATTAATGTACCTATGCACCGATGTATGGTTTTTATCCACTACTAAGAAAAATAACAAAATTGAGATTGATTATATAAATTAACTAAGTGCAAATTATAAAAATAAGAATTAAACAATTAATGATAGTAAAAATTCGAATTACTAATATGAGAATAAAACATGGAATCCTAGTTTCATCATCTACTTCACTTAGAGTTGTAGCCTTTAATCACTACGTGCAATAGTTTTGATATCTGATCGGATAACATGAAACAAGTATACGCTACCTGTCAGCATACGCATACCAAACTAAACATACATCCACAAAAGAGATAGAAGATGAATAGACACCAATTATGCTTAGACCCTATATGTCTATAGAATTTGAAAACATAACGGTTGAAGAACAAGTTATCCATAAAGATCACACAGGGCAGTATAAGTATTTTCATCTCACACCACAAATCATATTGATAAACAATTATGAACCTATGCTAGCATGGCAAGTTCTAAATCTCAAAATCCACTTTCACTTCACAAGAGATTAACAAATTAGATGTTCGCGACGCATCTATCTATTAAGCATAACCATACGAGGATATCAATTATACACCACACACAAATCTTTAAGGCATGCAAACTACTAAGCTACATAGATAAATCCACTAGGATCACATGACAACGATTAGCCCATAATTGAACCGTTCATCGTCATGGGATTTGATGAAGACATGATTTAAAACAAGATATTGAAGAAAGAAGTAAAAATATTATTAAAACTAAGAGTTGAGAAAACAAATCTATAATCCAACGTATACAAAAGATGAAGTAGATCTAGATCCTTGCTTGTCACCGAGCGTTGAATCCTTCTCTCCTTTTCTCCCTTGCAGATCTCAGTTGGTTACAATAATAAAACTATGATAATGTGTATATATCTATTACAATGGTAGGATGTGTTTAAATAGGCTCTAAAAGTCTTGCCCAACAAGAAAATACCAAAACAGAATTATAATAGAATTTCTGCAAGATACGTTTCCTAAACTGATTCTGTTTTCTTAAGGAAAATTCGTGGCTGACTTCTCTTCAGTTTTTCTGGAACGTTCCAAATGTAATTGGACCTCTGGACCACCTTAGAATGATAGAGAATCTCGTTATCTTCGCGTGGACTGCTTACGGGCTCAAAACAGACTTATAGAACTCAAGATATGGCCCAAACAGTGAATCTCACGCGTGCAGCCCAATAAATCCGAATTTTAATAAATTAAATCTCCAAAAACGACAAAAACATCCACCATAATCAACATCCTTGTAAATCTGCGCAACTAAACAAAATACATCAAAACTACAAGAAACTTGAGCCCAAGACAATCAATTTAAGCCGATTTAGAATGCTCCAAGTGGATATAACTCCACTTAACACATACTTCCATTATCTCCTCATTATGTTTACTCGCATTTAACTATTATTACGAACAACTTTCATTACAAAATATCTCTACTCCGAATGATAGAGTAAGAGTTAGTATACTTGCATGGTACTCCTGCTGCGAATATTCGTGCATGTCTCCTGCTGAGAATATTCGTGCATGTCTCGGGGTCCGGTGATCTATAACAAATAGAATACAAGATCAATCTTCTATGCAATACACTTACAACTCAACTCCTATGCACCTATACAAAATATGACACTGGATCTAGTGGTTCATACTTGACTTATTCTAAGTCCATGTTAATCTTCAAACACTTAAGTCACAAGTTTAGTCCGAAAGCGTTTCTCAAATTCAAGTTATACTTAACCATTTATAAACTTGTTCTTTACATCAATATGTTGCCTTGAAAATTCTTAACAAGTCTCGTGTTTTAGTCGACTCGAAATTCCTCTTTTATCTTAGCCAAAACGGATGGTCAAAGTAGCACATCTAGAGTTGATTTTCCTGAAATTACTATTCTTTGACTCGTACTCCAACACTTTTAATAAATCATTGGAAACGTATTTAAATACGAAACCAATTTGAAATCATATTTGGTATTTTTAATATTTATCATAAAAATCTTGATTCGAAAAGACGGGTCTAGATAGGTAAAATGTATTTTCGAAGTTGGATTAACTGCGGACCTTACTATTTGCACCTCTTTCACTAAAACGTTCATATCTCGATGACCGTTGACTCAAATGACGCACCGTTTTCGCGTACACGATCTAGAGAATGTATAGAAGGTAGCTAACTCAAAATTTGTCTTTGGTCAGAAGACTCATTTTCCAGATTTTTACAAAACAGGGCAGTGGTTATGCATTTAGTTGTATAGTCTTCCAAAGGGTTTTTCCACTTGCGCAACCTCATCTTACGCATTTTTATAAAATCGAAAATTAATCTTTTTAACTTGAAACCTTCGCACACATCTTGCTAACTGTCCTTAGCATTTTATCCCCAAATTTCACATTTTAATTCGACTCTTAAGGGTCTCAAACTTAGCATCAAAGTGGTTACATTTCTGCGATAAAATCTTTCGAACCACTTTCACTAAAACTAGCATCTCTTAAACCGTAAACTCTTTTAATGTGATTCTTGCGGCCATGTAAACTAGACAACCATATCTTTGTAACCATAGCCAGTCGTAACACCCCCAGATCCGGGGTCCGAGATCGGGTCGTTACGGTCTTATTTTCCATGATTGATACTTTACTTGAATCCACAATATATAATTCACATGCTGTGACCCCACAATAATCCACTCACACACACACACAGTTATAGTCCCAGAGATGAAATTGAAATAAGTCTCACATTACGGATTACGAATAAAAGTTATTACAAACCAAAGGGATAACATCATAAGTTTAAAGTTCTTGCCGTTGATTAACATTATTGATACATATAATTCAACTGGAAGCAAAAGCTGACTATCTGTGCTACCTCAGCAATGGCAGCAACAATATCAGCGGGGAGTCCGGTGGGACGGGTAACCTGCTTGCGCCGAGTGCGCCTTACGCGAGCCATGTGACCTAGCTGTTGTTGCGACATAATAATAAGCAAGGGTGAGCAATAGCCCACCAACAATAATATAACTGCATAGGTGTATATATATATAACAGTTCAAAAATATATTTTGAAACCATATGCCATGCATTACCGAAAATAGTGCCAGCTCAATATAAAGGATGAAGTTACAAGGTAACTCAAAACATATTTATATTTTGTGGGAATATCTGCTATGTCAAAGATAAGCCAGATCATCAATTTTTCATGATAGGGGAACTTGCAGGAAGAATGCTGCAATCCCAGTTCAAACACTTTTCAGCATTACCCACAATGGTAATGTTACAGAATATTCTTCAAATTTGGGTGATGAACTAATACGGGAGCTTGCCGCGCCAGGAGCCACAACATCTACGATGATCAGTCGCATGTCATGCTCCCCATCATTTGTTCTCTACATGTAGAAGGAAGTACCGACGGATCGCCCGCCCTCTGGAACCCCCCGGCCAACGGTTGGGCCATTGCTGGACCGGCGCCACTTGGCCACTTACGCGTCTCCTAGTTCAATTAACATCCATAACTTTGAAATGTAAAGTTCGTTCCCCTTTTCCCAAGTATATCACTTGTTGATAGGACTCCATAAGGCAGTCATATCTAGTTGGAAAGGAAAATTCACCAATATTTCCCAAGCCGAAGCTTGTTAATGGATACCAACTTGTTCCAACAATTCTACCCCTCGAATGATGAGAGGGTACAGAAGATTCCATAAATAGTAGCAACCAAGTTGCGAGTGAAACGAATAATTTATGACCGGGCAGTCACGTGATAAATAACATTTCTCAAGTAAGGTTCCCTTATAATTTAAGAGACAGGATTGAACGAAGAATAGAGTTTGAGAACCTTCCTTGATAATAAAATAATAGTAATAAGTCTTTGAAATATTTTATATAATATTCGAAGGTCGAAGATACAGAGTGAATGAAGTAACTCATCTTTGGAACGAGTTAGAAGAGTTTAATAAATATTCCAAGAATATTTCTTAAGTCACAGATATTGGAAAAGTGTTGCTCTGAATGATCCTTGAATAACTATTCGGAATAATATTCATTGGACGAATAAGGAATATTCCAATTAATAATAATAGTATTTTATTGATGAAATAATCGTCAAATGGATATTTGAAATAATATTCATTGACTAAATAATGAATATTCAATTTAAGAATGATACTTAATGATGAAATAATTATCGATTGAATGATTGAGACCATATTCATTGAATAAATAATGAATATTCGACTTGATAATAATTATCGAAGAAATGAATATCGAATGAATATTTAAAATTATGTTCAATAATAGAATTTACTTTGAATGAATGTCGAAGGTAATATTTATCGAATAACTGGAGTTCGAATCAATGCTCAACTAATATTTATAAAATAAATAGAGATTGAATGAATATTCGAAATAATATTCATGTAAATAAATAAGGCTCGACTGAATATTCAAAATAATATTCGTTAAATAAATAAACTCGAATGAATATTCAAAATAATATTTATCGAAGAAATATGAATATTCTCTAAGTAAATAACTTAGCTGAGAGTTCGAAATAATATTCGAATATTAAATCGACTTTAGATGAATATTACAGATAATGTTCATCGAATAAATAACTATCTGATGAATAACCCGAATAATATTAATCAAATATCTCAAAGGAATATCGCAATAATATTCGCCAGATAATACATAGAAAAATATTTACTTAAATATTTTCCTCTGAAAATAATATCGATATATCAAGAAATAACGACTCCCGGTCTATAATCAGAGAATGAGATTCGACTACCCTTCGCTTAAGGGTTTTGGAAATTTCCGGCTTATAACTGATATAATAACTATCTAGCTCATAGCCAACAATAATTCAGGGAACAAGTATATCAATATGACTTTGAAAGTAGGCATGCATGCTATGGCATATGTATAACAGAAATCATATATATATATATATATTCACAACAACAGCCTTTAAAAAGGTTTGAAAACTTGCCTGGAAAGCGAGTGCGGGTAGGGGTAGTGGTAGCGTGTCCCGGGTCAGCCTGACGATCTATAAATAGCCAAGGCATTCGGAATTAATCACTTAACACTTTACAAGGTTAAATATAGACTTCACTTAAGTCGAAACACGTTTTCGAATTATCTCGTTATACACCTCTTAGTGTAACTCTTTTTATCACCGATGCGGTTCGACATACGTTCGCTATTATAACCCGACATTGCACCCACACTTAATACATACTTAAGCCATGTAAGTTTTAATATCGATCATTTACGAATCAAGATTGTACTACGAGTTTTATCGTCCGTTTTCTAAGTTATTAACCAAAGTCATAATCAAGTATGGTTTTAGGGGTTCGTTCGCGTTTAACCTTGATTCGAACATTTTTATAAAATCGGAAAAAAATCCTTTTTACATGAGGTCTTCTCCCACACCTTCCTTTTTATCTCTATTATTTAATTATCAAAATGTACCACTGATTTCGTAATATTAAAGGGATCCAAAATCAGTTACGAACTTTTGTTTACGGTTTCGAACCACTTTTACGAATTTAATCATAACTCCTAAACCGTAAGTCCATTTCATACGAACTTTATATCAAAACGAAGCTTGAAACATGATCTAGCTAACCATAGCAGAATATGAAACTGGACAGTGAGTTCATGCTACTGTGATACACGGTTTTTAATGGTTAACAAAATTTCGGCATTACGACGGCTATGTTTACACGATTTCCAAGTTTTCACATCACCGTGAATCAATCAAGCACTACACTCCATCCATTCTAACTAATGATAACATCAAAACTAGTCTAACAACATCATATTTCAACCATCTCATGAATCATAATCCAAACATCAACCATATTCAACTAATAACATAGATCTAAGCATAACATAGCCTACTAACACTAAATCATCCATAAAACTTATAAAACTCAAAATGATGGTAAGGGTTTTCAAGATTTATACCTTCTTGATAGTATGATCTAGCTTCAAAAAGCTTGGGGTGGTCCTTGGATAGCCTTAAGTTAGCTTAGATCAACCAAAGAAACAAGAAAATTAAGATTAGTTCATGAAGAACACTTTTAATCATCCACTTTGATAATTTTTTTGAAAATGGAAAAAGATGAATTTGAAGCTGAAATATTTAGGGGATCTAACCTATGATATGAAGTACTCAGCATAAAAATTTCAATATCAAATGATGGTTGGAACCCCCCCGTTCAGCCTGGGCAGTGAGCAGCAGCAGTTTGAAGAAGAAATGAGAGAGTTTGTGTTTTGTTTTGTGTTTTGCTTGGTTAATGTGTAAGAAATGAATTATTGTGGTGCATGTATGGATAATATCTCATCTAAAGTCACTTTATTAAAGTGATGATGTATTGGATGATGAAAATTGCATGACAAGTGTTGATCTTTGGATGGTTATAAGCTAACTAAGTGGTTGGATTTGCTAAAAAGTACTTAGTTTGGTTTCTAAACATGCTAGTTACCTTTAATAAAGGTGTGATGTCATGATCCACTAACTTGGATGGTGTGTAATGTAAGATTGGATGCATCTTGTTCCCTGCTCGCTCTTTTGTCCGGTTATTGCTTAATTCGTTGATCGTTCGAGGGAATAACTCATTCGTTTCTAGTTAGGGTTTTACCAAAAACCTTCTTAATATTTATAATACTATTCTTCATCTTTCTTAATACTTCTCGAATTTAATTTCCTTAAATCCCTTTAATAATTCCTTACGTCTTGCAGTGTCCAGGAAAATCTCGGAGAAAATCAAAGTGCTATTTTTCTGAATCCGACAGCCTTTACATACACTTATTTTCCTCCTGGATCACTAATACGAACTCAGAAATCCGTTCCGAATACCGGGTATAGCATTATTATAATAATATTCCAAATTCCACCAAAATCACTATTCATCACTTATTTTTTATTTAATTCCTATAATTAGGAAAATGAACCTGGTTCATCCTCGAGTGTACCTTAACCTTTTTACGGAGCCGCTGGACTCATAATAGATATTGATTTGGATGACACTAGAATAATCTTTCTTGGAATAATATAACTTATATCCCTAAGGAGATAGATCATTCTTATCTATGCTGTCAACCAAAAGAATGCTTCATGACATATAAACAATTGAATCTAAATCCTTCCCATTCATTCAACAGACATTCGTTAAATTGCAGTCATAACCACCATTCACTCCTTATATTATTACATAAGAAAAGTTTTAATTCTACCAAAAATCTGGGTTCTTACAGTCTCCCCTCCTTAAAAGGATTCCGTCCCGGAATCAGCTTGAAAACAAATGGGGGTACTTTTCCATCATTGCACTTTCTAGCTCCCAGGTTGATTCTTCTATGTTGTGGTTCTGCCATAAAACTCTGACAAGCTTGATGACCTTGTTTCGGAGCACTTGATCTTTTCTGTCTATGATTTCCACCGGTTGCTCTACATAGGTCAAGTCTGGTTGCATGTCCACGTGCTCATATTCCACTATGTGCTTGGCATCTGGGTTATATTTCCTCAGCATTGAGACATGGAACACATTGTGCACTTGCTGCAGGTTCGGAGGTAATGCCAGCTCATAAGCTAGCTCTCCAATACGTCTTAAGACCTCAAATGGGCCAATATATCTAGGACTCAACTTCCCTTTCTTTCCAAACCTCATTAAACCCTTCCACGGAGACACTTTAAGGAACACTAGGTCCCCCACTTCATATTCTTTTCCTTTCCGAGCTAAGTCGGCATATTTCTTTTGTCGATCCTGTGCTGCTACCAGTCGACCTCTGATTAAATCTACTGCATCCTTTGTTCGTTGGACCATCTCAGGTCCGAGCATCTTTCGCTCTCCAACTTCATCCCAATATAGGGGAGATCGGCATTTCCTTCCATAAAGGGCCTCGTAAGGCGGCATTCCTATGCTTGAATGAAAGCTATTGTTGTAGGAGAACTCAATCAATGGCAAGTGATCATCCCAATTTCCTTTAAAGTCTATAGCACAGACTCTCAACATATCTTCTAGTGTCTGGATGGTCCTTTCACTTTGCCCGTCTGTCTGGGGATGGTAAGCTGTACTCATGTTTAGCCTAGTTCCCACACATTCCTGAAAGCTCCTCCAAAATCTGGAGTTAAATCTAGGATCTCGGTCGGATACTATGGCGACTGGGACTCCATGTCGCGCCACTATCTCTTTGAGGTAGATATCTACTAGCCTATCGACCGTGTACCTTTCGTTGATCGGTAGGAAGTGAGTTGACTTTGTTAGTCGATATATAATCACCCATATGGCATCATGATTTGCTCTGGTCCTTGGTAAACCTACTACGAAGTCCATAGCTATATGTTCCCATTTCCATTCGGGAATCTCTAAGGGGTGTAGAAGTCCACTGGGCCTCTGGTGCTCTGCTTTCACTTTCTGGCAAGTCAAGCATTTGCTTACCCATTCTACCACGTCCTTTTTCATGTTGGGCCACCAGTAGTACTCTTTCAAATCTCTATACATCTTGGTGCTACCGGGGTGCACTGAGTATCCTGAGTTGTGTGCCTCATACAGAATTTCTTCCTTGAGTTTCTGATCATTCGGGACCCATATCCTCCACATGTATCTCATGATCCCCCCTTTATCTTTTTCACACTTGATTTCTTCTCCAGTCATTAACTCCTCAGCTGAGTTCTTTTCTGCTTCCATCATTCGCTCTTGGCATAGCCTAATCTTTTCCAATAATGGAGGATGGATTCGAATTTCCATCAACTTTTCTTGCCCATCCTCTGGCATCTTAACCTCAATTTCCAATTTCTCAAAGTCTTTTATCAATTTATCCTCCGTAGTTATCATTTTGAGCTTTTCTTTCCGACTAAGGGCGTCAGCCACCACATTGGCTTTACCTGGGTGATAGCGAATTTCATAATCATAATCCTTGATTAGCTCTAGCCACCTTCTCTGGCGCATGTTAAGCTCTTTCTGTGTGAAAATGTACTTAAGGCTCTTATGGTCAGTGTAAATCTCACACTTTTCTCCATACAAGTAGTGCCTCCAAATCTTTAAGGCAAAAACAATTGCTGCCAATTCCAGATCATGGGTGGGGTATCGGATCTCGTAATCCTTCAATTGCCTTGACGCATACGCTATTACCTTACCGTGTTGCATAAGCACGCATCCCAATCCTTTATGTGAAGCATCACTGTAAATTACGAAATCTCCTTTTCCATCAGGCAACGCCAACACTGGGGCCGTTACCAACCTCGTCTTCAGCTCTTGAAAACTCTTCTCGCATTTTTCAGTCCATTCAAATTTCTCAGTTTTACGGGAAAGTCGAGTTAACGGAGCTGCGATCTTTGCGAAATCTTGAACAAATCGTCTATAATACCCAGCTAGTCCGATGAAACTCCTTACCTCTGTTGGAGTGGTTGGTCATTCCCAATTTGAAACTGCCTCTATCTTGGAGGGGTCAACTAGCACTCCTTCTCTGTTGATTACGTGCCCTAAAAATTGCACCTCATTTTTCCAGAACTCACACTTTGAGAATTTGGCATATAATTGCTCCTTCCGGAGCGTCTCTAAGGTTATCCTCAAATGTTCAGCGTGTTCTTCCTCTGTCTTTGAGTAGATCAAAATATCATCAATAAAGACTATAGCAAACTGGTCCAAATATTCCTTGAACACTCTATTCATTAGATCCATAAAAGCTGTTGGGGCGTTGGTTAGTCCAAACGACATCACCAAGAATTCATAATGCCCATACCTAGTACGGAAGGCAGTCTTTGGAATATCTTCAGGTTTAATCTTCAGCTGGTGATATCCGGTTCTCAAGTCAATCTTGGAGAAATACACAGCTCCTCTTAGCTGGTCAAACAAATCATCAATTCTGGGCAACGGGTACTTGTTCTTTATGGTTAGCTTGTTCATCTCTCGATAGTCGATGCATAACCTCGTACTCCCGTCCTTTTTCTTAACGAATAACACTGGTGCGCCCCAAGGCGACACACTGGGTCTTATCATACCCTTATCCAACAATTCCTGTAATTGTTTTGCTAGCTCTTTCATTTCCACTGGTGCTAATCGGTACGGGGCCTTTGAGACTGGCGCCGTCCCCGGGGCTAACTCGATAGCAAACTCAATCACTCTATCTGGTGGTAATCCGGGAAGATCTTGAGGAAACACGTCTTCAAATTCGTTGACTACCGGAATGTCTTGTATCTTAGGCACCTCTTTCTGGGTGTCTATAACGTAAGCTAAATAAGCTTCGTTCCCTTTTCGTAGTAGTCTCTTGGTCTGCGCCATGGTCAGAATAGTCTGGGTCTGTCGTATCCCTTTAAACACTATTTCCTTCTTTCCTGGGGTTTTCAACTTAACCTTTTTCCCTTTACAATCTATTTGTGCATAATTACGAGACAACCAGTCCATACCCAAAATAACATCGAATTCCCCTAGCTTAAAAGGAATCAAATCAACACAGAAGGATCGTCCTCCTATTTCTATTTTGCAATTGGGGTGAATCTGATTAACTGGAACGACTTCCTGATTAGCTATCTCTACTTGCAAAGACTCCCTTAGCGGTTGTGTTTTAAGTTTCAATTTATGCGCAAAATCTCTAGATATAAAAGACTTAGTTGCTCCAGAATCAAACAAAACATTTGCACTGACTGAATTGAGGGAAAATGTACCTGCTATCACATCCGCGTCCTTCACGGCATCTTGCACTGTCATGTTAAAAGTTCTAGCAGTTGGTGGCCTGTTGGAGGCAGCTCTGCTTGCCCCCGATGCTGCTGGCTTATTCATTGGGCAATCCCTCCTCATGTGACCCTGACGACCACACTGGAAACAAGTAGTGCCCTTACTGGTAGCAGGAGTAACCGGGGTACACTGGTGGGCGTAGTGGCCTATTCGCCCGCACTTATAACAGGTTATCAGTTTCTGGTTACACTCTCCTGGGTGTTTCTTCCCACAAGTGGCACATACTGGCAGTGGGGGTCTAGAAATGTTGGAACGGGACACCCCTGCCTGCTTGCCGCCCTGGCTCACAGTTGCACTCACAGATGGTTTAAACCCTACACTTTTCCCAGGTAGGGAAACTGCTCCTCGGTTGAACCTATTTGGGGGCCTTCCCCCTACGGAACCTCCGCCCATGCTGGCATGCTTTCTCTTTAATCCCCCTTTTTCTATTTCTCTTTGCATCTGATCACTCCCTGCTTCCACAATGGTTGCCTTTTGTACCAAGGTGGCATAATCTGTAATCTCTAGAACCGCCACTCGATTCTGAATCCATTGTTTCAACCCCTGCTGAAACCTGTTAGCCTTCTTCTCCTCAGTATCTACAAATTCCGGCACAAACCTTGATAACTCAGTAAACTTGGCTTCATAATCGGCCACCGACAAGTTATTCTGCTTTAGCTCTAGAAACTTAAGCTCCATCTGGGTTTTCATAAACTTTGGGAAATACTTCTCTAGAAACAATTGTTTAAACCTATCCCAGGTTACAATAGCATCGGTCTCCATATTCTTTTTAGCTTCCCACCAATAATTGGCCTCTCCTTTTAGCAAGTAGGTAGCAAAGACAGTCTTTTGGGCTTCCTCAATACTCAAAATCTCGAAAGATTTCTCCATTTCCTTGACCCAGGCCCTGGCCTCTACGGGGTCAGCCGATCCGTGAAACTCTGGGGGTTTGAGGGACTTGAAGGCCCTAAAGGAATTGGCCACAGTGGTATTGTTTCTTTTGGGTGGATGGGGATGTTGGTTCAAATTTTGCCTTAGCAGATCCATAAATTGTCCCATGGGGTTTCCGCCCTGGTTCTCCCCCTGATGCTCGACTTCGGTTTCCCCTTCTTCTACTTCCTCTTCAAAATCTGCAGTATAAAAAGTTTCATCCCCCATCCCATACTGGGAATCTTCTTGTTCATTGTAATCCTGGTCTTGTTCTTCATTATACTCAAGGTCTTCCTCAGGTTGATTGCGACTTTCTTGGTCAGTAGACTCATGAGGGTTAGCCCTAGTACCCATTCTTCTCGGAGGCATTTTACTGAAAATTTGGACAATATACATTAGGCTTATTCACCTATTTAAGAGGGTTTTCCTCACAATATTGATGCATAGATGGATTTAGGATCCCACAGTTCTATATATCATGGCAGTTTTAATCGAAAGCAGTACGGGCATATATACATAATAAACTAGTGATCGCGTCACAAGGAAACTGAAATGACTGAAAAGGGAAATAAATATATACCAAGTACCAAATGGTACAATATCCGACATACAACAACAGTTTTAAAAGAAATACAACCATTCGAATAATAACTAATCAAAAGTGAGATAAGCTGTCTATCTGTCTAGTTTGCAACAGGGAACTACAAGCTGAAACTATCCCTACCAAAAGTTGGCACTACTATGCCGTACAATACTAGACAACTAGACCAATACATCACTAACACTGCAGTCAGCCACGACGACGGGCCAAATCTCGAACCCTCCTCATAGCAAGGCGGAAAATCTCCTCTGCATCAGCCCTGGATACCATGCCATGCCCATCACTGGGTAACTGTCGCACCCTCACACGGGCCCTCAGCTCTATACCGGTCACCTGCCTATACATCTCTCTAGCTCTGGCACGCCTACCACCCAGGTGCCTCAACCGGGCCTCTCTCTCTGCGGCTAGCTCTCTGCGGGACTCTGCCAGCCTGGCCTCAACCACGGCTATCTCAGTAGTAAGTCTGGTCACAACGTAGTGGTGAAAACATGCTGGGACTTCCCTTGTCGGATCATGGGGTGGAGGGGCTGGATCTGCTGGAAGGGCAGCCTCTGCCTGCTGTGGCTCTGGGGTCAATGCCTCAAACTCATCTGACAATGGGCTCATAGGTAGTGGTGGCGGGGTAGGGGCTCTCTCATCAGAGAGGGGTGGCACATGAAGTCCGGAACTCCCTACAACATCAGCCACGGGCTCATCAACATCTCCCTCGGCACCCTCATCTACATCCTGGTCTAAAACAGCAGCCATCACCTGCTCTGTGGTCATGTCAGTATCCTCCTCCATCACCCTAACATCATGAACAAGCTGGGCCTCCTCAGGGTCCTCCACATCAACATCCTCAGCAACTACCTCAGTATCCTCCCCCAAAGTCCTCATCTCAGATACATACCAGAAATCCTCCCCCTCATCAACTAACTCAACGTCCTGCCCTGCCTGGACCTCCTCCGGGTCCTCCTCCTCCTCAGACTCAATGACATCAGTATCAGCATCAACCTGGACCTCAGGGTCCTCCTCCTCTGACTCAACAACATCAGTATCAACATCAACCTGGACCTCCTCAGGGTCCTCCTCCTCTGACTCAATCACCTCAGTATCTGCATCTATCATCGCCGAGCCCTCGACGGCCTGGATCGCCTCATCGTGCTGTCTCTCATACTCCTCCGGATCAGAGATGTCGCTCGCCTACACAATGACGAATTATATTACTATCATGATATTTAAAAGTTCCCATGAGGGTTTTAAGTGAACTTGGCAAGAGTTCTTATTATATTAGTGAATTTATTATTGTATAGCGTCGCATCATCTCTTGGGGTATATAACTCTCTCTCTGATACCATTTCAGTAACACCCCCAGATCCGGGGTCCGGGATCGGGTCGTTACGGTCTTATTTTCCATGATTGATACTTTACTTGAATCCACAATATATAATTCACATGCTGTGACCCCACAATAATCCACTCACACACACACAGTTATAGTCCCAGAGATGAAATTGAAATAAGTCTCACGTTACGGATTACGAATAAAAGTTATTACAAACCAAAGGGATAACATCATAAGTTTAAAGTTCTTGCCGTTGATTAACATTATTGATACATATAATTCAACTGGAAGCAAAAGCTGACTATCTGTGCTACCTCAGCAATGGCAGCAACAATATCAGCGGGGAGTCCGGTGGGACGGGTAATCTGCTTGCGCCGAGTGCGCCTTACGTGAGCCATGTGACCTAGCTGTTGTTGCGACATAATAATAAGCAAGGGTGAGCAATAGTCCACCAACAATAATATAACTGCATAGGTGTATATATATATAACAGTTCAAAAATATATTTTGAAACCATATGCCATGCATTACCGAAAATAGTGCCAGCTCAATATAAAGGATGAAGTTACAAGGTAACTCAAAACATATTTATATTTTGTGGGAATATCTGCTATGTCAAAGATAAGCCAGATCATCAATTTTTCATGATAGGGGAACTTGCAGGAAGAATGCTGCAATCCCAGTTCAAACACTTTTCAGCATTACCCACAATGGTAATGTTACAGAATATTCTTCAAATTTGGGTGATGAACTAATACGGGAGCTTGCCGCGCCAGGAGCCACAACATCTACGATGATCAGTCGCATGTCATGCTCCCCATCATTTGTTCTCTACATGTAGAAGGAAGTACCGACGGATTGCCCGCCCTCTGGAACCCCCCGGCCAACGGTTGGGCCATTGCTGGATCGGCGCCACTCGGCCACTTACGCGTCTCCTAGTTCAATTAACATCCATAACTTTGAAATGTAAAGTTCGTTCCCCTTTCCCCAAGTATATCACTTGTTGATAGGACTCCATAAGGCAGTCATATCTATTTGGAAAGGAAAATTCACCAATATTTCCCAAGCCGAACCTTGTTAATGGATACCAACTTGTTCCAACAATTCTACCCCTCGAATGATGAGAGGGTATAGAAGATTCCATAAATAGTAGCAACCAAGTTGCGAGTGAAACGAATAATTTATGACCGGGCAGTCACGAGATAAATAACATTTCTCAAGTAAGGTTCCCTTATAATTTAAGAGACAGGATTGAACGAAGAATAGAGTTTGAGAACCTTCCTTGATAATAAAATAATAGTAATAAGTCTTTGAAATATTTTATATAATATTCGAAGGTCGAAGATACAGAGTGAATGAAGTAACTCATCTTTGGAACGAGTTAGAAGAGTTTAATAAATATTCCAAGAATATTTCTTAAGTCACAGATATTGGAAAAGTGTTGCTCGGAATGATCCTTGAATAACTATTCGGAATAATATTCATTGGACGAATAAGGAATATTCCAATTAATAATAATAGTATTTTATTGATGAAATAATCGTCAAATGGATATTTGAAATAATATTCATTGACTAAATAATGAATATTCAATTTAAGAATGATACTTAATGATGAAATAATTATCGATTGAATGATTGAGACCATATTCATTGAATAAATAATGAATATTCGACTTGATAATAATTATCGAAGAAATGAATATCGAATGAATATTTAAAATTATGTTCAATAATAGAATTGACTTTGAATGAATGTCGAAGGTAATATTTATCGAATAACTGGAGTTCGAATCAATGCTCAACTAATATTTATAAAATAAATAGAGATTGAATGAATATTCGAAATAATATTCATGTAAATAAATAAGGCTCGACTGAATATTCAAAATAATATTCGTTAAATAAATAAACTCGAATGAATATTCAAAATAATATTTATCGAAGAAATATGAATATTCTCTAAGTAAATAACTTAGCTGAGAGTTCGAAATAATATTCGAATATTAAATCGACTTTAGATGAATATTACAGATAATGTTCATCGAATAAATAACTATCTGATGAATAACCCGAATAATATTAATCAAATATCTCAAAGGAATATCGCAATAATATTCGCCAGATAATACATAGAAAAATATTTACTTAAATATTTTCCTCTGAAAATAATATCGATATATCAAGAAATAACGACTCCCGGTCTATAATCAGAGAATGAGATTCGACTACCCTTCGCTTAAGGGTTTTGGAAATTTCCGGCTTATAACTGATATAATAACTATCTAGCTCATAGCCAACAATAATTCAGGGAACAAGTATATCAATATGACTTTGAAAGTAGGCATGCATGCTATGGCATATGTATAACAGAAATCATATATATATATATATATATATTCACAACAACAGCCTTTAAAAAGGTTTGAAAACTTGCCTGGAAAGCGAGTGCGGGTAGGGGTAGTGGTAGCGTGTCCCGGGTCAGCCTGACGATCTATAAATAGCCAAGGCATTCGGAATTAATCACTTAACACTTTACAAGGTTAAATATAGACTTCACTTAAGTCGAAACACGTTTTCGAATTATCTCGTTATACACCTCTTAGTGTAACTCTTTTTATCACCGATGCGGTTCGACATACGTTCGCTATTATAACCCGACATTGCACCCACACTTAATACATACTTAAGCCATGTAAGTTTTAATATCGATCATTTACGAATCAAGATTGTACTACGAGTTTTATCGTCCGTTTTCTAAGTTATTAACCAAAGTCATAATCAAGTATGGTTTTAGGGGTTCGTTCGCGTTTAACCTTGATTCGAACATTTTTATAAAATCGGAAAAAAATCCTTTTTACATGAGGTCTTCTCTCACACCTTCCTTTTTATCTCTATTATTTAATTATCAAAATATACCACTGATTTCGTAATATTAAAGGGATCTAAAATCAGTTACGAACTTTTGTTTACGGTTTCGAACCACTTTTACGAATTTAATCATAACTCCTAAACCGTAAGTCCATTTCATACGAACTTTATATCAAAACGAAGCTTGAAACATGATCTAGCTAACCATAGCAGAATATGAAACTGGACAGTGAGTTCATGCTACTGTGATACACGGTTTTTAATGGTTAACGAAATTTCGGCATTACGACGGCTATGTTTACACGATTTCCAAGTTTTCACATCACCGTGAATCAATCAAGCACTACACTCCATCCATTCTAACTAATGATAACATCAAAACTAGTCTAACAACATCATATTTCAACCATCTCATGAATCATAATCCAAACATCAACCATATTCAACTAATAACATAGATCTAAGCATAACATAGCCTACTAACACTAAATCATCCATAAAACTTATAAAACTCAAAATGATGCTAAGGGTTTTCAAGATTTATACCTTCTTGATAGTATGATCTAGCTTCACAAAGCTTGGGGTGGTCCTTGGATAGCCTTAAGTTAGCTTAGATCAACCAAAGAAACAAGAAAATTAAGATTAGTTCATGAAGAACACTTTTAATCATCCACTTTGATGATTTTTTTGAAAATGGAAAAAGATGAATTTGAAGCTGAAATTGTTAGGGGATCTAACCTATGATATGAAGTACTCAGCATAAAAATTTCAATATCAAATGATGGTTGGAACCCCCCCCCCCCCCCGTTCAGCCTGGGCAGTGAGCAGCAGCAGTTTGAAGAAGAAATGAGAGAGTTTGTGTTTTGTTTTGTGTTTTTCTTGGTTAATGTGTAAGAAATGAATTATTGTGGTGCATGTATGGATAATATCTCATCTAAAGTCACTTTATTAAAGTGATGATGTATTGGATGATGAAAATTGCATGACAAGTGTTGATCTTTGGATGGTTATAAGCTAACTAAGTGGTTGGATTTGCTAAGTACTTAGTTTGGTTTCTAAACATGCTAGTTACCTTTAATAAAGGTGTGATGTCATGATCCACTAACTTGGATGGTGTGTAATGTAAGATTGGATGCACCTTGTTCCCTGCTCGCTCTTTTGTCCGGTTATTGGTTAATTTGTTGATCGTTCGAGGGAATAACTCATTCGTTTCTAGTTAGGGTTTTACCAAAAACCTTCTTAATATTTATAATACTATTCTTCATCTTTCTTAATACTTCTTGAATTTAATTTCCTTAAATCCCTTTAATAATTCCTTACGTCTTGCAGTGTCCAGGGAAATCTCGGAGAAAATCAAAGTGCTATTTTTCTGAATCCGACAGCCTTTACATACACTTATTTTCCTCCTGGATCACTAATACGAACTCAGAAATCCGTTCCGAATACCGGGTATAGCATTATTATAATAATATTCCAAATTCCATCAAAATCACTATTCATCACTTATTTTTTATTTAATTCCTATAATTAGGAAAATGAACCTGGTTCATCCTCGAGTGTACCTTAACCTTTTTACGGAGCCGCTGGACTCATAATAGATATTGATTTGGATGACACTAGAATAATCTTTCTTGGAATAATATAACTTATATCCCTAAGGAGATAGATCATTCTTATCTATGCTGTCAACCAAAAGAATGCTTCATGACATATAAACAATTGAATCTAAATCCTTCCCATTCATTCAACAAACATTCGTTAAATTGCAGTCATAACCACCATTCACTCCTTATATTATTACATAAGAAAAGTTTTAATTCTACCAAAAATCTGGGTTCTTACACCAGTGGTGAGTCTAAAAATGGTTTTATGGTCTCGAGCCTTAACTGTTTTTAAAGGTTAACGAAATTTCGCCACTACGAAGGCTATATCTCGGACATTTCCATTTTATCACAACATAACCAAGCCACACCGGGCATACCATACATCCACAACCTCAACCAACATCTTTCATACTCCTCTAAGGTCAGTGGTGAGGCTCACATCCATCACCCATCATTTTACACATTTTTATAAAGCCAAATAATCATAAAACTACTTAATATGGACCTATCTTTATATAACATCAAAAACTCATATGAACTCAAAGGTGGGTTAGGGTTTTTACCTTCTTGGGAGCTCTAGTAACACTAACAAGTGTTTATAAATACTTAACAAGCCTTAGATAGCCTTTATGAAGCTTAAACCACATCTTCTACTCTTCAAGGGCTTTCTTTTGAGCTATAGCTAATCACCAGGGGATGCTTGAAGCTCGACTTATGGGCTTACTAAGGTGAGAGGTCGAAACTGCCAAGGTCCTGGATAGTTGCGGTTCTTCAACTTGGAGGAGAGATTTGACTAGGCTACACTCCTTTGTTTGCCATGAAATTTTAAGGGTATGTTATACATATCATGAGGAAGCTATGGTTAAAATTTGGTAATTTATGAATGGATAGAAGTGGAGATATAAATTTTTCTTTCATAGTTGCTCATGTTGGGCAGTTTGGAGAAAAATGGAAGGGGGAGAGGTTTTTTTTTTCTTTTTGCTTGGATAATGAATTAATCTTGCTAGATATTTCCTTGTGCTAGCTGGTCCTTGGCTTCTCTTGAACTCCTCCATACATGTGTCAATAATTAGGAGAGTTTAGGTGTTCTTATTGCTTGGTTTTTAGATGAACACATCATCCTGCACTATTCTTAAACCACTTGGTAATCTAGCTTGGTTTCACATTAATCCTCTTGATATGATGATGTAGTGTGGTACTAATTCTTGGTTCGTATTTAATCCATAATCCATAATTCGTTCATTTAATCGCTTAATCTTGTTGTAAAGTTCTAGTGATTCCTAGAACGTTCGTTGCATTAACTCAGGGGTTTTCGTTCTAACTCCTTAAATCACCTTTAATAGAATAATAAAATATAAAATCCTCAAATTAAATATATCACTTGTCTTGGTCGCATTGAACGCTCCTCACTGCCCGATCAAATATTCCATAAAAATAAAGTATGGAATTTCTGAATTCCGATCGCGTTTACAAACACTTATTTACCTCGTAGATTGCAAATATAACCTCGAAATATCCATTTCTAATCCCATACATAGGATAACATGAAAATTTTCTTAATCCTCAAAAATCACTATTCATCCATAATTTCACTATTCATCCATGCAAATCACTATTCATCCCTTAAATGAAAATTTTTCTCAAATACAGAAATTTGGGTTATTACAATCATCTCTTACCATATTCAAATGATATATTCTACTTATAATAACTTAAAATAATAATAACATACTATTTTTAAAATATAGTTAATCAATATAGCCAATACCATCGAAGCACAACGCCTTACAGATCACTAAATTTTACATAATCAATATTTTCTATCATTTTAACCAATCATTTTAACCAATCCCATTGGAGATACTCTAATAGTAAAGAAATTTTACTATTTATGGTAACATAAAAAAATGAGAGGGACATCCCAAAATAGTAATTATAAAAAAAATGAGAGAAGTAGTAATTGTAAAGAAATGAGAGAGATAGAGGGAGTACTATTTATTAGTGTGTACTTTTTTTTTTTACCAAGAGTGAGAATTTTCATTAAAGAGAAGCGAAGTATAAAAACCCAAATAAGGAAAAACAACTTTTCCACCGAAAGAAAATTCTCTCTATCTCCTTCTTCGGCTTAGTCTTCGCCAGTGAGCTCCTTTCCTCCGGCGGTGGTTTATCCACCGGCCAGAGGCCTTTTCCTATCTAATTTTCGATTCCTTTCAATAATAATCCTCCTTTGGTGAGGATTGTGAGTGTTTTTGGGTTTTTCTCTCCTCTTGTGGGAGCTTGTTTTTCTCTCCTCTTGTGGGAGCTTATTTTTCTCTCCTTGTGAGAGTATGTTTGGTTTGTTTGGTTGGTTAGATCTGCTAAGAATGACCTTGATGATGCTTTGGGGGATCTGGAATGTCCGCATCAAAGCTGGGAAGCTGTCGATTATTGCAAAAGCTCACCACTCACAACCAAAGATTGTTCATCATCTATTGGGGGTTTTTACTTTCGGCATGTCTATAGCTGTTAACCGGCATGTAGATAGCTGGGGTATTACCCATCCTTGGGAGGTTCCTATTTTCGGCATGTCTATAGCTGGTATCCGGCATGTAGATAGCTGGAGTGGAATTCCAACTGAGGCATCTGAACACTGGGGTATCAATTACGTGACGTGGTCAATTGTAACACCGCTGCTCTCAGGGATGTTGGCACAGTTTGGATCATTTCGGATGTCTTCGAATTCATTTTTAGATTCAAGAACTTTTAAGTTTAATTTGTTAAACGATAAGAAAACAATTTATTTGTTTTTCAACCTCGTCGTATCGACAGTCGGAGGTTTGTCTCACTGTTTTATGTTGTATTGGTTTGATTTATGAATATATCCTCCTGCATTTCGTCAAAAAAAAACCCAAATAGGAGTGGGTCTTGATGGTTTCTTTCATTCACAAATATGCTTAACTAAACCATAAGTTGTAATTTAAGGAAAGTGATTTTCCTGAAATTTTAGATAATAAAACCTTAAATATCCGAAAAGAAAACCACCAAAAGAAAGTCACGTTTAAAATGCCACAAGAATAAAATTCTATGGAAAAAAAGACAAAGGAAAAAAGAGTGCCTTACAAAATACAACTACATCATTTACAAATATACACGTAACTATTGATAGCTATAGCAAATCCTAGTTACCATCAATATTAGTAGCTAGGTTGACTTGTTTACCAAAATCCTCCATAAATCAACAAAAGAGCAGAACATAAGAACATTTGTATCAAATAGCAAAATAAACTTATAAAAAGATCTCCAAAAATAAAATTAATAAATAATATCATATCATAATAAAAAATTTATTAATTATTATGTTAATCCATGGAACATGTATTTATCGGTGATTTATCGGGGATAAATCACCTATTTTTAGAATAATGGTTGGGTGTTGTAAATTCGTAGGAAGGTTTGGGTTGTCCTTGCCACTTGTCATTTGTCAACATTGGTTTATCAAATCAAAAATTCAAATTTGGTTGAATACTGACTTATGATTTAATTTAATTAAATTTTTAATGCACTTTGTGACATGTCTTATGTTTTAAACTACATTTTATAACCCTGTCAAAAAAAACTACTACATTTTATAACAATTACAACTGTTATGGAAAATTTCAATATTAACTTTTTATGTTTTCATTATTTGGTGTCAAAATTTATGGCTCCAACCAGCCCAACCCCCATGCGGCCCCTAATCTCAACTATCCTTTCTCTCGATTTGGTCTCCATCTATCTCATCCATTCTCTCTCTAGTCCCTGTATTCAAACATTCCAACTCATCGTCATTCTTATATGGGTCCTGGTCCCTGACAAATGATTGTCAGGGACCGGTTATTTAACAATCGGTTCCACAGCCGTTGGATCGTTGATCCAACGGCTGAGATTAAAAAAAAAAAAATTTACTGTCCGCTATAATTTTCCGCGGATAGGCAGATTGCCTGTCCGCGGAAAATTTCCGCGGACAGGCAATCTGCCTATCCGCGGAAAATTATAGCGGACAGTAAAAAAATTTTGTAATCCAGGGGGGCCGTTGGATCAACGATCCAACGGTTTAGGAACCGATTGTTAAATAACCGGTCCCTGACAAATGATTGTCAGGGACCAAAACCCTTCTTATATAACTGGTAACTGTATTTTGCAAGCTATACATATTGTTCTACACAGTTGCTGGAATTTTCAGTTTACAGAACACAACTTAGTACATTGTCCAACAAGCAGATGATTGCATTTTTGGGTAATAGTAGAGTCTATTTTCACGCAAAAACAAGAACAAAATAAATAAAAAACAATCATAGAACAGCATACTAAAGTTGATAGCACAAGTCAGACAGTTCTACTCCATCCATAACATTATATAATCTAGTATGTCTATGTATCTAGATTATCCACATTCTCACACTTTTACAAAGACTCGCAAGTTTAATATCTGAAATAGATTTAGAATCTATGTTGTGTTCTTCCCCAAGTTCAATTATAAGCTCCCATCCTTATACC
Organism: Kitagawia praeruptora; assembly: GCA_037693485.1. NCBI lineage: Eukaryota > Viridiplantae > Streptophyta > Magnoliopsida > Apiales > Apiaceae > Kitagawia > Kitagawia praeruptora. The sequence continues at coordinate 97,741,217 of CM075354.1, read as the reverse complement.
CCCATCTCCATTAGTGGGTAAAAATCCATCATTAGCCTTTGAGAAGCTAACATAATACAGTTCCGAGAGAATGCCAGTAAAAACAATGAAAGCAGCCCCTGCTGCAAACACTCCCTTCCTCAGTGTCTCGCAAGATGGAGGATCAACCACAAGAGAAGTCCTGTACTTGGTATGTTTGGCATTTCTCACTGAACCAGCTAGCAAGCACGCCTCAGCAATAAAAAATGTCACCCTGTAATTTGATAAATCAGTAAATATCCAATGGAAAGGGACAAAGGGTTGTCGGAATCATATAACAAATTATCCATGAATTATTAAAATGAACTGGATGACCTAAACTTTATTGTGAATTGTGATGTTTCTGTTTGACACATTTAAAACAAGTTATAACTTTTCTTTACTAATGTTATAGGAAAGTTCCGTATCATAAAAAGAACAGACCGAGTAACTAGGTAAAACACATACCAGCACAAGATGAATAGGACAATTGACCATGCCCTTGATTTACCAGGTTTCAAAGCTCTCCCGCAGCATAGGCATCGACTAGCAATCACTATAAGCAGTTGACTAGCCAAAAGGAACAGTAATGATCCAACACCCATGCCAGTAGCAATATCCGATTCGTAAGAACAATAGCTATCAGTCCCATCAGTGACGATCTTTGCCTGTCAGATTACAGAGCAGAAGTATTAAAACTTTACCAAAGTGAATATAAATTAAAATATCACAATTTCAAGCAGTTTTTCACACTAACATGCAAGTGCTTCTAACTCTACAACACGAATCCATTTAATCAGAAATCAATATGTTAGCACCTCAACTATCCTAAAGAGTACTGAAGCCTAATTTTAGAGCAGGACTTCTGTTTGTAAATATTAGTAAGAGTTTTCATGCATAAGAAATTTAATAATGCAAATATGCAACTAAAGCAGGACTTATGTATATAAAGTTTTAAGAAGGACGTAATCAACTTGGTTATTTAAGTTTCTTATCATGTCATTCAAATGTTAGTATCAGATACCAAAGAGTAAAATGGAAAAAAAAAAAACTACCTTAATATTTATTAACCGGTTAAAAGGACTGGGGAACAACCAAAGAAAACAAGTCATAATTTTTCATTACAAGTTGTGAAAGTTGCAAGGATATTACATGACAGATGATATAATAGCACTATAAATCATCATTTTGAATACCACACAAAAAATCAGACAAACATGTTGAATAATATTAGATTCCCATGTATCTGTGTTTGATACTAAGAAAATCATGTCCGCAAGGTACCACAGTGATTCCTTCTCACCACTGTCATTACTACTAGAGTACTGTGTCGCCAAATAAAATCCGATCATACAGTGATTCAGTGCCCCCATCTTTTACAACAATCACATATAATCATAATCATGTGAATTGCTGACTATGAACTAAAAATCTGTATCCTGAAATTCACAGGCCCAATATATAATCGAAAATTACAAATAAAACTTGAACACACACATTCGCTCTAATATGTTTTAAGTCTACAACTCTAAATCTGATAAATAAAAGCAAATCAGGCATAATTTGATATATTGCCTTACAGAAACCCCAATCACATAAAAATTACAGTAGAAACTATTAAATCTAGATATGAGCTACAAAATTTGATACAAAAATATAAACATAAACGGGTTAAATATAAAATTGGCCACTGAATAACTTGAAATATCTCAGATTGCACACTGATAAATTTGGGGTCTCATTTAAAACACTTTTAAAAACATAAATATCAAATTGATACTTTTAAAATGTATTCGGGAACTAAAAATAATTTTTCATTGTGTTCTACACATTTTTCTTGAATGCTACCATAATCAAATGAAAGGTTAATAATTCTAGTATTTTTGATAATATATTTAGATTTTAAGAAATTTATTTACTATTTATTTTTAATTTTATGGTTATTTTCTTTGATTTAATTAAAATTAAATAGTAAATCAATTTCTTAAAATCTAAACATATTATCAAAAATACTAGAATTCATAATATTTCATTTGGTTAAAGTAGCATTTAAGAAAAATGCGTAGAACTCGATGAAAAATTACTTTTACTTTCCAAGTAGATTTTGAAGGAATCTATTTGATATTTATATTTTTAAAAATGTTTTTAATGAGACCCCGAATTTATTAGTGTCAAGTTATTCGGTGGACAATTTGATATTTAACCCTAACATAAACACATGTAAATTAAGACATATGTGAAAAGGGCATCTCAAATTTAACTACCCAGATTCAAATAAAAAAAAACAACAAAGAATTAGCCACAATTATATACACAACAGAGAGAGAAGGGGGCAGCAGAAAGAGATGCACGAGAGAGAGAGAGAGGAGAGAGAGAGAGAGAGAGAGAGAGACTAACAGAAGCCCTTCTCTGCTCAGCAGCAACAGCAAGAGCAAAAGCAATGAGATCAAGTAGAAACACAATGACCAAAAGCAATGTTGAAGCCATCACTACAAACTACAAGTAAATCTGCAAGCAAACAATTAACAGAATGAAAGAATTAAATCACTAAAATCAATCCTGACAAAAAAAAAATCACTAAAATCAATAAGCTTCAAAATTAATGATTTGATATATACAGATAGAGAGAGAGTTACTGTTTGATATGGACGTAGATACGGACGATACAAGTAATAAAAATACCCACCGAAAAAAAATAAGGTTGGTTGATAACGATAGATGGGGCAGATTTGTGTATGTATAAGCAGAGCAGTAAAGAAAAGGAGATAGCTTAAATTGTAGTTGCTGTCTTGTTATTACTAGTCCAGCTCAGACCCATTAACTAAGGAGGTGTCACTAGTCCACTTGTACTAAACTATTATTTGACCCGGACTTGGCTCCTTTGCTTTTCTTTTCTAAGACCCACTCCAACAACCTCTTAAATTTTTTGCTAAAACTAATATAATTAATTGCTTCCTAGTCATTTAAGGATAAAAATTTACACAATATCTTCAACAATTCTTCTCAAAATTCATCTCCATTTATTTTTAATCTATTTAATAATGTGCCGGCCACCCATAACTTGAAGTTACGGGTGCTTGAATTTGATTTTGTGCTAGCAACAACTTCAAGGTATTGATTTTGTGCTACCCATGACTTCAAGTTATGGTAGGTGGTTCAAGTTTATTTCGCCTAACTTGTATCTGCAATTCAAGTTTTTTTTTGTGGGGAGCACCGTAACTTCAAGTTACGGGTGGTACAACCGTGACTTCTTGAAGTTACTAGTGCTAATATAACACTGCATACACAAATTACAAATTACGGGTGGCACGCAAATTCATGTTGCTGCTAAAGTTTTAAAAATGAAGTGAGGAGAGAAGAGAGAGTATTAAATCTGAAGAAACAATTGAAGCTCCTAAAGTTATAGAGAGTTGCTAGGAGCTTGTTAGAGACAAATTTTGTCTTCATTTCTTTATAATTTGAGTTAAGAGGGTATGTTAGGATAGTGTTGGAGTTGCTCTAATAGGGTTGTAATCGGTCGAATCCAATCCAGTTTCTTAACTGTTTGTGTATTAATTTGTTAAAAATATACTTCCTCTCCGTCCGGTTCTTTACATTTCAAAGAGGGTGTCACACGCATTTTAAGGTACATCCTCCATACCTTATTTCTACAATTTTCTTTTTTTATATAAAAATAGAATTGTTCTATTTTTATACAAAAAAAGAAAGTTGTAAAATTAAGTTGTGAAACTATACTTTATATGTACCTTAAAATGCGTGCCAAACAATCTCTCCCAAATGTAAAGAAATGGTTGGGATAGAGGGAGTATCAAACTTGAATTTGAGATTGAATTTTTATCGAGACAACATTTTTATTTACAAAATAACTCATTTTAAAAAAATTATTTACGAACTTATTCACGAACTATTCATGAACGTCTCATGAATACTAGCTCGTGAATATCTCATTAATATTTCTCGTGATCTAGTGTTTACGAACACTTCAGTTTTTTTTTCTAAAATATCTTTTATGCATTAAAATTAAAGAAAACAGAGGATAATTACTCGAAAAAACTAGAAATATGCTTTTAATCTTTTTTTTTTCTTTTTTTTTTATAGGCAAAGATTTTTATTAGAATAAGCCATAAGGCCAGGCATGATACAATCAATCACTGGTACAAATTCCCACTAAAATATCATTGATACAAATTCCCACTGAAATCCAGTCTTTAAAATAACTATCACTGAACATACTTCCACTAAATTTGGTCTTCAATTTTTAGTAATGCCAAACACCGAAGGAGCAATTCCAGGATCACTGTTCAGAATCTGTAATTTAATTATAGTTGATTTCTAGACCGCATCTATCATGCACGATTTACATTACGGTCTAAAGACACTATAAGAAAATTAATCAGCCTTAGGTGTAGTTATAGTTGGTTTAAAGATCGTATCAATCACGATAAACGATCTGAAGACACTATAAAGAAACTATAGAACCCGAGTTCTATATATAGTTGGTTTCTAGATCACATCAATCACGATTAATGATCTATAGACACTATATTAATTTAGAACCCGAGTTTTATTATAGGCGGTTTGTAGATCAAATAAGTTCAGAATGACAATCTAAAGACACTATAGAGATTTAGAACCAGAGTTCTGATTATAGTTGGTTTTTAGGTCGCATACTACCACTGAATATACCACTGAATGTTATGAATCACTAAAAGCGACCTAAAGACACTATAAAAATTTGAACCTGAATTCTATCTATAGTTGGTTTTTAGATCGCATAAATCATTATTAGTGATCTACAGACACTATACAGGCTTATAGTTTATTTCTAGATCGCATTCGTCAAGAATGACGCTCTAAAGACACTATAGATTAAGAACCGGGGTTCTAATTATAGTTGGTTTTTAGAACTCAGCAATGAAGAATGACGATCTAAATACACTATAAAAATTCTGAACATGCAATCCCTTGTTGCTTTTAGCATCTGCCAACAATCTCTCTATCTAGCTCTGAATCTTCTACGAAAACTGCCCGATCCACAAATGTCGAACCACTGTTATTCCTAGCAAAAGAGCCTTGTTAAAACCCCACAAGAGTAAAACCCAATGGGAAAAAAACTCAAGGGGGAAAAAGAGTGCCCTCTCACCGAAATACTGATGAACCCACTTAACAAATAAACTGTCAGAAATCATTTATCCCATTTTGGTGCTGAGCAGAACCCCCATAGACAAGAATATGACATTCTCGCATCTAGTTCAAAGACAATTATTGCAAAACCTGTAATAACCCTAACTTTAGAAATGCTATAGTGCTTAAATGATTAATGATTTTGAGGATTTAGGGAAATGATATGTAGGTACCCTATAAGTGAAATAGAAAATGAATAATCATAAACCATATTAGCGTCGTACTATGAAAATGAGTGACTCGAAACGATGACGGATTTCAGGAATTCCTGAGTATGGATTTTTAAAATATTTGATTTCAATTGAACACTATTGTATTGGATATTAAAGAGTATGGAATATGAAAAGGGTGTATACTTCGAGGAACATGTGAAATTAGGTTAAACCAGGGGATTATTAAGTCAAGGGAATGCCAGAGGAATTTGGATTGTTAAACAATTTAGAATCACTGAGATCACGAAGTGTATTCGAAACGAATTATGATTAGACGGGTATGGAAACCAAGCAACCAAGATTAGTATTATACCAAGGATATATACCATATTAGTAAATTACAAAAACCATTAGCCATTATTTGGAAAATCAAAAACCAAGATTCTAGAATTTGTCTAACATGACATCATCTAGGACATCACCATCAACTAAATCTAAACCAAGTAATTATCTATAATTCTTAGTAATTATCCATCTAAAAACCTACAAAATATCTACATAAAGTGAAGATTATCCATAAGAGATGAGATCAAGTCAACCAACACAAAAGATCAACACCAACCTCACCAAAAAGCTTTCCATCTCTTTTCTCTACAAACTGCCCAGCAAGATTAAGGAGGAAAGAAAAATTCATATCTCCATTTCTATCCATGATAAAATCACCAAATTTTAACCATATCTTCTCCACTCCATGGTTAAGGTTCGTTCAAAATTTCATGGCCAACAAAGTAGTATAGCCTAGTCAAATCCATGCTCAAAGTTGGGGAACAAATCTGACCAGTTTCTGTCCAGTGGGAAAAACGGGTTCAAAACCATAGCTACAAAGTTTCAAATTTGATGATCTATAGTTCAAACGAAAGCCCTTGAATGGTAGAAGATGAGGTAAAAATTTGAGCATCGAACTCTTATTTTTCGATTTGTTATGAATTTTACAAGATTGATGATAAATAGTAAATCTTAGAAACTAACTTTAGTTTTCTTGGTTTCTTTGGAAGATATAAGCTATACTAAGGTGATATAAAGGTTATACAAGGTGTATTAAGGCTTGTTCACATTACAAGGAAGGTATACTACTTGAAAACCTAGCTTGAATCTTGAGTTTATGGTTGGTTTTTGGATTAAGTTAGTGTAAAGTATGAAACCATGGTTATATAAATGTTTATAAGTGTTTTGATGGATTATGGAAGTGTTGTGTGTTGAAATCCATGGCTGGTATGATGACCACATGGGGTATGGATTGATATATGTGTTGGATGATGAGTTGGGAGGTGTGAAAAATTTGAAAAGTATGAAAGTATAGCCGTTATAAAGCCCGATTTTCGTTAAACCAAAAGATGCCCTATTTTTTACAACCATACTCGTATGGTTAGGGTTCTGTCCAGAGTACTAACTGACGATAGAGCTTAGTTCATAGATCATTTTGATATAAAGTACGTCAAAATCCAATGAACGGTTTAGGAGAAAAGTGAGTTTTAGTGAAAGTCGTTCGGAAACCGAGAAAATGCAATTTTGTCAACTTTGAGGCTATAATTACCATACTTAAACATCTTTAAAAGTTATGAAATTTTGGGACAATATAGTAGGGTGAATAGAGAGGCAAACCCCACTGACCTTGTGTCAAAATTCTAAATTGATAATTTATGAGAAATTTTACAGTCATGTGTGGTTAATAAGGAAATGGTGAAAAACACTGAAACTTTTATGGAGTCTAAAAATGGATAAGTTCTTGTAACTTGTGGTCAGTAAAGGGTATGTTAAACTTATATTATGTGTCAAGGGTGTTATTATAAATATATATATATATATATATATATATATATATATATATATATATATATATATATATATATATATATATATATATATATATATATATATATATATAGGGTCACGCTCTATGGAGAACCACACTAAACTGAGAACCAGAGAACTCTAACAAGTTCAGTAGCGGAACTTTACGTTCAGCAGCGGAACTTTAAGTTCAGCAATAGAATATTTGTTGAAAAAAGTAAGTTCAGTCGTAGAACTTTGTATAAAAAGCAAGTTCGGTTGTCGAACTTTTAATGTCATATGCAAAACTTTGAAAAAGAAGCAAGTTCAATTGTAGAAATTTTAATTTCATGTGCATAATTTTGAAAAAGATTACCTGACACTATATTTTTGTTACGAAACAAAATATGTTATACAGTAGGATGCAATGGTTCTCCGATTCTCTTTTAGATAATGGTTCTCATTTGAACCAACCCCATATATATTTAAGGGTTAAGTGGTTAAGTGAAATATATGCTGATGGTGATCCTTTTCGTTTCTCTAGATACTCGAGACGAACACCGGATCATTCCTTTTGGGATTAGAGATCGAGGCAAGATTTCTTTTATCCTTATTTTGATAAACTGTTTATGTTTAAAGAAAAGTGGTTTTGCTAGATAATATATGAATCTTATATCATTATATGGTTAGGGATATTTCCTGTTTGTTGAGATTAGTTAATGTGAACATGGATATGGATATGGATGATGGATATGGACTATGGATATGGATTATGGATATGGATATGACTATGGATAGAGCTAATATACTTTATGGTCTAAAGAGATATGAAAGAGAATGGTATCAGTTGTTATCTAGGGTTATTTGATTTATGATATTATGTTAAAGATAATCTTTAAACATTTGTGATTTAATAAATATTAATTGATTATTATTTAATACTTTTAAGATAGTTGAAATATTTTGTGTATATAAGAGCATATTTGACTTTATTAAATACGGAGGAGATATCTGAGTTATAATCAAAGTATTATGATGTATGTATTTTAAAGATGATGATATATGGAAATGGAAATGGAAATGATATATGTGAATGGAAATGGAAATGATATATGTGAATGGAAATGGAAATGGAAATGATATATGTGAATGGAAATGGAAATGGAAATGGAAATGGAAATTATATATGTGAATGGAAATGGAAACGGAAAATGGAAAATATGGAATGGTGTTTTATAAATGGAATAATGATTTGACAAAAAGGGGGATTGCAACAGCAAGCGTAAGAGGCTGTGTTCGGCACAGTCCAGCACTCAATATTTTATTTCGGCCCATGTGTTGCCGATGGAGGATGTAGTGGAGAACCTTCCTCCAGGGGGATGTAGTGGAGAACCTTCCTCTAGGATGATTGTCATTCCTTCTACTAGTAGTAAACAGAGAGCAGGTACGATTAGGCGACTGATCATCGTCCTAACGTATCAGGCGACAGCAGATATCTCCAAAGTATTTAAAGAAAGAATTGATAATGGCTACAGATTGACATACTGAAAAAGAAAAAAAATGGTATGAAATTATGGAATTATTTTTATGGTTAGAAGAGAAACTGATATTATATTGTTCTATATTTCTTTTCTTATAAAGATAAATAGATGGTGTCACTACTACAAAAAGGGTCTATAGCGTCGGTCAAAACATACTTTTAGCGTCGGTCAAGTGGCGTAGTATATGTAGGCGACGCTATAGGTATGGGGCTGTTGCGTCGGTTATTTAGGCGACGCTATAAGTATAGCCATAAGCGTCGGTTACCTGAAACACCGACGCTATAGGTAGGCATAGGCGTCGGTTACCTGAAACACCGACGCTATAGGCATGAGCATAGGCATCGGTTACCTAAAATGCCGACGCTATAGGTATGAGCATAAGCGTCAGTTACCTAAAACGCCGACGCTATAGGTATTAGCATAAGCGTCGGTTAACAAGAATGCCGACACTTATAGTTATTTTCAAAAAAAAAATATTTTCTTTTGTTTTATTTTATTGATAACCTTAACCTGCTGTCTTACATACACAATACACCCCAAACAGATACTATATATAACAAAGCTCAACCACAAATAAACCATAACAGACCATAACGGACAAGAAATATATATATATATATATTTGATTTTTAAAGAAAAGGTATCAATCAAGGCTTCATACATAACTAAATTATAAATACAATAAAAAATTATTTTGAAGTCGAGCAATTATGCAATGTCAACAATCAAAAATACAAAATCATCCTTAAGCTCCTTAATTGAACCAGAGGTGCTGCTTTCATTCCATTAAGCCATGAGCCAAATACCTCTCCTGAAGCTTCATCAACAGAGATATCCTTCACAAATCCACATGAGACGATGTCTGTTTGAAGATCTGGATCAATTATCTGAGACAACGCCTACCAAATCAGCACAGTCCAGTAATGTAAAAGAATATTTTAAACTTGAGTACATGGAATGCATTGAATACAGATAGTAGGAATCGATATTAGCAGATACAGAAACAAGTGTAAGAAATAGAACTTGAGCAGGTATCACATGTTAAGAAACAATTGCTTTACCTAATGACCACTATATAAATTTTTAGATGCTGCTCATAAATCGTATTCATTAGAATAAAATAGTTCTGTCACCCAGAAAGATCAACAGAGTAATGCAACTAGCTATCAAACCCACAGAAAACTAAATAAAGGTTCACAATAGCATCTTCAACCTGGTAATAACTTCAGCTGCCTCTGGATCCCACTGAAGAACACAAAATTTATACATTTCTGTTGCAATGAATAGAAGATCTTGTGTCTCACCCTGCCAATACACAACCAAAAATTAAAGCATGACAAGACCCTGAAAGAAGTCCCAATTGTTCCTTACATATAGTATTAAAAAGGTTATTTCACTCACATGAGGGCGAAACAGCTCAAGGGTTGCAATTCTTCCAAATATTGGCACATCAAACATGGGCTGCATACAATTAACTTCGATTTTAGGCCGAACAGGAGAATGGAACATGGAAACATTATTCCTATAGACAGACATATCATCATACTTAAGGAGACACCAAGGAGGTGTGGCCCATGTAAAAAGTTGTAGAAAAACAAGCAGGACAAGACACACCAGACACCACTTACATCATGCATAGATACATGATGCGAAGTTGGAAAAAAGAAATTCATGTTACACAAGCAAAACTAAACAGTTATCCTTGTTTCTGCATCATGATCAGAGTACTCTATTCCAATTAATTTAGTGAGCATTTTGGGAATTTTATTGTTATTTAAAAGAATTGAGTAGGCGTCTTGCTCTGGTGGTCTGGCCTGAACAATTAATTCGTTAAGAGGATAGTATTCCGACAACAGAACTTCTACGTAAGATTATCAAATTCAGTATGGGTATTGATATGAATATGGACTTTACTAATAGAGATTAAAGTTAAAGAAACCATGCACCGCATAGAACCTGAAAGAGATTCCAAACATGCTGCAGTAACAGGGCAACCTTCCACGTTCAGTAAAGTAAGCTTGTTCAGGGCTGCAACCATATAAGATCAAAGTCACTTAAAATTTTATACTAGAAAATTATTTAATATGATTTGTATTATATCACCAAATTATTATGTAAACACTTCTGAGGACTGTAAGGTAGGGATGATTTCAAATGAGTGCAAAATGAAAACACATAAATAAAATTGTAACTATGATGTGGCATGGCCAAGACCCTGCATTATGCATGCTTCTATTGTAGATTATTATTGATGAAGAAAGATGGGCGAATCATAACCAAGTACCATTTAAGAAGGTGACACCATAATCAGTAACCTTACTTGAGGACATCTGTAACTCTTTCAAGCTTGTAATTCCTGATGAAGCAAATGAATTCAGCAATATCAAACCAGTGTTCCAAACAAAGTTAAGGTAAATTTATGTTGTTAATATGTTATAGACGTCCAAAAATAGCAAATCACATAGGATAATATATGAAAGGTAAAACTATTTACAATTACTACTAATTTTACGCTTCACTGGACGATAAGAGGGCATACTACTTACATTTCACTATGAAAAAAAAGGCGGAGAATTGGAAAAACTTCATTAAATATTACCTTATGATTTTCAAACAAATTTTCTAGATTTTGTGTTTTGAAAATGAGCTCAAAGGCATTTAAGGATTCAGGTTTTTCTTTCTTTTCCGTAACAAGATTTTCCTGCAATCAACATGAAAAATGAAAGAGACTTTAAGTTCTCATAAACTCATTTTCCATATACAGTTTACAGGAAAAAAAGCTTAGCATCATATAAAGATATTGACTTGGATAATAAACAGGAAGATCACCGAGATGCAGAACATTGCATCAGTTGTTTGACATCACAATTGCGGTGCCTAACTATATGCACTTTTCTGAATAAAAATTATAAAAGTCACCTCTGAACTATTGAAAACTGCATCCACGTCATCAAGATTCATCACATTCGCTTCCTTCTCGAAGTTTGGTGCCTTGTATCCTTTTCTAAACCAATTAGTTTTTAGGATTTCTGGAGCTGTTCACAAAACTCCCTTGCTAATTACTTGACAATTTTTGAAAAAATCTCAGTCAAAAAGTTTCAGTTACATGATATTGGTAATGACCTTTCAAATCGATTGTGGAGGTCAGTATCAACTTGACAATAATCAAAACTTTCAAACAGAGTGATATTATCAAAATCAACTGAAAAGTATATTTGCACAAGATGCACAAGATAACAGAAACAAAAGATACCAACAGGAGCATCCAAATACACACTTGAACCAAATCTAACATCTTTAATATCTTCAATAAGAGACCTCACCAACAAGAACAATTATTTTTAACCTCTGAGTGAAAGTAACAACGAAGAAATTTATTAAAATTTACAGTACTAGGCTTACCATATATATGTCTGGAATGTCATCACGAGCACTGTAGAACAGAAAAATAGATCAACCTTTTGTTTGAAAATTTACAGTGCCAAAACTAAGTATGATTCAGAAGATAGAAATACAAATACAAGAGATATGCAGAAACAAAATAACTGGTTAAGATCACAGTACCGAATTTGCGTCATGATTCTGAATGCTGGGGATGGATGTCACCACTTTAAGGAAAATCTCTATCCCTTGCACAGACCTCTCCCTCTAAATTTAAGAAACAAGTTACTACATGCTCATGTCTTCAAGAACTTACAGAATTCAATAAAAATTCAAAAAATATAGTAGTAAAGAATCATTTAACCAACTCACATCAGCCTTCAGCTTGGAGATGACATCCTGCCTCTTACACACTGCAGAGATAACATTTAGACAATTTCAAGGTTATGTATCTATTATTGTCTGTAGTCGGCTTACCACCAGGAGCATGTGCTAACTTCACAATCTTTTCAAATCCCATTTCTAAATCTTGTACAGGAATGAATATTGGCCTGCCAAGCGTTATGCCATATCTTCAAACAGATAAACAAAAGTATTCAAAATCAAAAAAGTGGAAAACTATGCCTAAATAAGATGTGTAAATAATTAAGGATTTACTGACTTAAAATAACAACGGATGAACGAGTCATTTTCCTCCTCTGTTGGGAGCACAACTACCACATAGATATTTGCAAACTGTGCCTTCAGTTTTTGAACTCTGTCAAAAAGATAAGATCCTACATTAAAGACACTTCTGAAAGTGAGTTGAGGGTGATTCTAGATATTTTCTGTTCTTTAGAAGCACAATGCCCTGTCTTGTTGCTTCTAGTGCCAATGTCTTGTGTTCTGTAGTGCAGACATCTTTCGGCCCTAATTTTCCATAAGGGCCTTTACTAGGATCTCCATCAAAGAGTCCAAGTCGGAGTTGAACCAGAAACAAATTAAGCAGAGCCTTATCAATGTCCTTTTCGTGCAACAAACCATGAAGTAGATATTAGGAGGCAACAGGGTCTTTGAACGAATAGATGCAGAAGAAAGATTAAAATCAGAACCTGATGCATCCTCAGGACTTTTTGAGTAATTTTGATATTCATATATTGTGGCCACAGCAACACAGTCGGTGGCTATGTATCTGTAGTTAATTATGTGGATAATATGTCAGTGTTTATAGCAGTTCAATTCAAGAAATTGATATCTCTAACGCTTGGGGATAAATTAGTGGAATATATCACCCTTTAAAAATGCTGAGGACTTTGTACTGGAATGCAGCGAGTAGCAGACAAAATAGCACTCTGTTTCACAAAGTAACAGTTGATATATATATGTTGATTCAAAAAGGATCACATATATAGAGAACCCAACAAACATACATACATATATAGAGAACCTAGAGAAACCAGCATACCTGCAGCAAAGTAATGAACCCAGAAAAACCCCTAAATTTGGAAGACGAGACATCGAACTCCAGAAGCCCAATTCAATCACACCTAGAAACCCAGAGATTAAACCCAGAGAATCCAGAGAATACCACACAGAACTGAATTATTTATAGCCTAGACTTGATAAAATTTTGTGCACTGATATAGACATAAGACACAAAACCCAAGTGTAAGGACGGGACAACAATCAAACATAAACAAGCCCCAGCTTTCTTGTGGCAGCACTGTCTGTGTGTGAGAGATAGAGAGAGAGAGAGTACCAATACAAGGGACTGAATTAATCGAGATGACAGACGGAGTTGTAACTCTTCAAAATTCACAATCGTCCTACAAATCCCTAGAAACCAAGAAGCAAACCCCGATTGAATATGACAAAAATTGAGCCCTAGAAACCCAGCAACAAATTAGATTGAGAGATTGGGAGAAATCGAACCCAACAATATCAAATTTAAACCTAATCGAGCCCAAGTGAAATCGACGGAGTGGAGTGGGCTGGAGTGGATGTACGCATATATAACTCCGATGAGCCAGATGTAGATGTTAAGTGTTTGATAATATGAATTGACAGGAGTGTTTTATTATGTAATATATTTACTTTTTTTAAATTAAATTAAAGCATGTATATTTTTTTATTTTTTTAATTTTTAATTAAAGCTTTAAGCATCGGCATTCCAAGGCCCGACGCTAAAAGTCCAGTATAAATGATCAATTGTGACAGCCCCAAATCCGGGGTCATGAATTTGGGCCATCACGAACCAACTTCCATTCAAATTCAATATCTCTTGGGTTTTTTTTTTTTTTTTTTTTTTAATTAATACTTATGCAATTGACCCCGCAGTAATACACACACACACCAGTCATATGCTCAGAGAACAACATTCATCATAATAAGAGTTTAGAATTTAGAAAATTATTACAACCCAGAATCATACTTCAGTACATTGTTGAGTGATGCTTCTACAAGAAGCATTTCAACAACCAAATTTATTACAATCTTTCAAACTTACACACTTAATATACATAAGCCCACTAAACCCCTTGCGATGGTCATCTACCTCGGGGATTGATGCTAACGAGCTCTCAGAAGGTCGCCTTTCCCTTACCCTCTTGCGGGGCGTTCTGCGTAGTATGGGCATACCTAGCTGTATATAGATAAGTAGCAAGAGTGAGCTATAATAGCTCAGCAAGATAATATTGAAAACTAGAATTTAAAATGTAACCAAGTATAAATGTATATACATATGTAAGCAGTAACCAAATCATAAACTTTAAGGAAGAATAAAACTCTTATTTAATAATACATCATCCACTTACTATTATAAGAAAGAAATCTAAGGTAATACAGTATCAGTTTCTCTTCTTAAATATTATAACAACCAATATACCCTTTTAGTGTAATATTTTAAAATAACATAAATACTTGAATAAATCCCTCACTATCATCTTCTCATTTCCCTCCTGTACAGTAATTTTATAATTTAATATAAAATCAGTTTCTCTTCATCTATATCAATAATTCCATCTTTCATATCATTTTCCCTTTTCAGTATATCAATCTGACTTTATCATTTATTCTTTATTCACATATTGTAGGAGTTTTCACTGTTGCCGAATACGTGAGGCACGATGATCAGTCGCCCTCCGTATCCGTCCATTTTTACTACCGGTAGAAGGAGGAAGGTCTACCACTACATCCCCCTGGAGGAAGGTCTACCACTACATCCTCCTTCGGCAACTCTTGGGCCGAATTAAAATATTGATTGCTGGACTGTGCAGCACACAGCCTCTTACGCTTTTTATTGATTGATTGCTGGACTGTGCAGCACACAGCCTCTTACGCTTTTTATTGATTGATTGCTGGACTGTGCAGCACACAGCCTCTTACGCTTTTTATTGCTTTCCCCCTTTATATAAGATCATTATTCAATTTATCAACACCATTTCCCATTTCCCTATGTCATTCACTTATCTCATTTCCATTCTCGCACATTACTTCTATAAAATATATGTATATAACATACACTAAAAAGAATGTTTATAATATAGCATTATAAACCATATAACCCTAGATAACAACTGATACCATTCTCTTTCATATCTCCTTTACCTTAGAGCATATTCGCTCCATTCGTAATCATCTATATACTCATATTTCAGAAAACATATCCATCTCTCTTTAACTTCCCACAATCAAGAGAATATATTCTTTGCAATACAGCAACAAATGCATCACATATACATAAATATATGCCATGATATCATTATTATTCCGAAGATAAATAATTTTTAAAGTAGGGATAGAAGGATCTTGCCTCGATTTCTGTATCCTGACAGTAGGGCTGGTTCCTCCTCCGGAATTTCTATAAACACAAAAGGACCGTCATTAGAACACTACATCTCTTACTCACTATCCTCTTGTATAACAAAACCCTTTACACTTCAACATATGTTTAATGTGTTATTATTATCCCAAAGGTTCAAGAACTTAATCATTTATAAGCTCAATCGAAGTTTCAGGGGTTTTTACCATTTCCCCTAACAACCACACTCGACTGTAAAATTTCTTATAAATTTTAGAATTCGAATTTTAATGCAAGGTCAACTGGTATTAGTTCTTTGACCAAACTACTACCATATCCCAAAATTTCGTGACTTATAAAAATGTCTAAGTATGGTAACTTTAGCCTCAAAGTTGATACAATTACGTTTTCTCGGTTATCGAACGCCTTTCACTAAAACTGACTTTTCTCCTAAACCGTTCATCAGATTTTAACGCACCTTATATCAAAACGATCTATGAACCAAGCTCTATCATTTCATGGTCACTAAGTGTGCTGGACAGTAACCTACCGTACTGCATTGTTGTCCAAAAACAGGGCAGATTTCGTTCTAACGAAAATCGGACATTATAACTGCTGTAATTTCATACTTTCCAAAATCAAACTCCTCCAAATCAATCATCAAACACCATAATCATCACCTACACCATGTGGTCTTCATTACCAGCCATGGTTACAATTCCAAACACCTCCATATTCAACTTTAAATCACTTACAAACACTTATAATATCATAAACATAACCATTATACCCCTTAATCACTAAACACCACAATATCCATCATAAATACAAAAGGGCAAGGGTTGTTATACCTCTTTGAAGCTTGAAGAACACTTAATAATCCTTAATAATCCTTGGGCACACCTTGAACAACCTTGAATTAGCTTGGATTAACTAAAGGAGTCATTAAAACAAAGATTAAAACTTGAAAAATACTATTCATCACTATTCATCTTCAACTTTTATGATTTTATTACCTTGCTAAATGATGGTGGATGGCTATGAAACTTTGTGCTAGTCTTGATCTATCCTCCAAGGTGCTCCATGATTTTTCTCTTGATTTGATCTTGATGTTAGCTAGGAGTTTTGTTTTTATTTTCTTCTTTTTCTTCTTGATGGCCGAATGTAATGGAGTGGATGGGGGAGAGAGTTTTGTGTTTTGTTTTGATGTTAACTTGGCTTAATCTTGTTAAGTCTAGTGTCTTGTAGAAGCTTTAGAAGATATTTTGTGGTTAACACCTTGCAAAGTTACTAATTTACCCTTAAAAACAAGTTAATGACTAATGACACCACTTTGGTCATCCAATCTCTTGTTTTCTAAATTTTCTAAGTAAAATGTCAAGCACATTGATAAATAATGTGGTATGTATCCTTGTTATATTACTAATCTTGGTTGCTTAATCTCCATATTCGTCTAATTGTGGTTCGTTACGAATGTACCTCATTATCTCAGTGGTTTTGAGATCATTTAACAATCCAAATTCCATTGGTATTCTCTTAACTTAAAAATCCCCTGGCTCAATTCTAAATTTACTAATCCCTCAATATATAATTCTTATAATGTTTCCATGCTCCTTAGTGTCCAATAGAAGCTTATTCGAAATCAAAATCCTCAAAATTTCATGCTTCAGGAATTTCTGAAATCTAACGTCATTTCGAGTCACTTATTTTCGTTGTACAATACTAATATGGTTTCTGTTTATTCATTTTCCATTTCCATTATAAAGTACCTATATACCATTTCTCTAAATCCTCGAAATTTACTATTCATGTGACCACTGTAGCATTACTGAAGTTAGGGTTATTACATCCTTCCCCCCTTAAAAGGATTCCGTCCCGGAATCACGTCAGAAATGTCATAGATACCCTTTTCATCTACACCTTATAACTTCTATATCACTTTCTCCATCCTTTTTCCTTCATAATATCTCTATCTTGTTTGCACCAAATACACCAACATAAACTTGCTTGTCATTCATCAATATTCCTCTTTTAATTATGGGTATTGGCCACCACATTGGCCTCTCCTGACTGGTAGTGTATCTCACTTATGGTTTATCCCTATATTGATCTCTATCATGACTTAAAATATACATATTTCGCTCTTATTATATCTTGGCTCTGTAAAATCTTCCAGAAATCCGACTAGAATAAGATTCTTTGAAACAATTGTAAGAAAATATTACCTATAATATATATTTCCTGTTCGTATATAAACAAGTCTGTGGTTTACCCCCAAAATACTATTATTCTCCTTTTCATAGAATTTCTAACCCCTAACAGATACTGATTTTCCTTATCTAGATTATCAACCTACCTATACCATTCATTGACCACATTGATTCTTAACCAAACGTTTACACTAAAAATTTAAATACTAGAAAAATGTTCACCTGCATCTGTATCCGGCCTTCTCAATGCCTCCCCTAAAGTCATATTGTACACCCTGGCAGTAGGTTTATTTGAAGCAGTCACACTCTGTCCTGACGCAGACGACCCACCAAAACGACAATCCCTAGCAAAATGTCCTAATCTTCCACATTGATAACACTTCTGATCAGCTAATGGACACCTGTCCCGATAATGTCCTTTCTGTCCACAATTAAAGCAAGTTACTTCTAACATCTTACACTCTCCGATATGCTTCTTACCACACGTGTTGCAATCTGGCAATGGTGGTCGCGATTGATTAGACTGAAAAGTTCCTGTGGATCTACCACCCTGATTCACCGTCTCACTGGTAGTCTTATTATTCCCTGACTTTCCTCCAAACTGGGGTTTTTGTCCTTTACCAAATTTGTTAAAATAGCTTCCCTCACTTGAACCTCCTTTTGGACCCTCAAATTTTCTTTTCTTGTTCTCTCGACCTAGTTGGTTTTGTTCACTCTCGGCCTCAATAATAGATGCCTTCTGAACCACCGCAGCATACTCGGTCAACTCAAATGGTGCCACTCTAGTACGTAGCCATGGTTTCAATCCTTGTTGGAACCTTTTCGCTCGTTGCTCTTCGGTACGCACGAATTCTGGAACAAACCTAGACAGTTCTGTAAACTTAGTTTCATACTCTGCCACTGATAGGTTTTCCTGCTTTAACTCCAAAAATTTTATTTCCATCTGGTTCTCCAAGTACCTAGGGGAATATTTGTCTAGAAACACCCTAGTGAAACGCTCCCAGGTTATCACTTCCGCTACTTCCAGATTCTTTTTAGCTTCCCACCAGTAATTTGCCTCTCCCTTTAGGAGATAGGCTGCAAAAACTGTCTTCTGATCTTCCTCTACCCTCAGTATCTCAAAAGCCTTTTCCATCTCTTTCAGCCATGCCCTGGCTGCTACTGGGTTAGTGGTTCCCTCAAATTCTGGGGGTTTTAGTGACTTAAAAGCACGAAAAGAGTTAGCTGCCTGGTTGGGAAGAACAGGTGGTTGTGGTGGATTCTGTGGATTAGCTAAATTCTGCCTCAAAAGTTCCATAAATTGGTTAAAAGGGTTACCACCCTGACTTCCCTGTTGGCCAGTTGATTCATCTTCTTCTTCCTCATGATCTTGTTCATTAGGAGCGTTTTCACCCTGCCTATTCTGACTTGCTTCCTCTCTCTCATTTTCTCTTGCATTCATTCTATTATTACGCTTAGGCGGCATGATTCTGTATATAATAATATTCTTCGTTAATCACCCACAATTAGGGTACAATATACATCATTTCCATATATACACAACTATATCATTAGTTGATCTTATTTATACATCCCAGTATTTTAAATTCACACAAGTAATATTTAATCATAATACAACTTTGACAAATAAGCTTAGTACCTTTAGCACAATAACCTTTTCATTTAAGTCAATCACCGCATATATATATCAATATTCTTGAATCTCAACATTTAATATCAAAATACAATAGAATTTAGACAGAATACACAAACTTCATTAATTATCCCCACTTCCTTTGTTTATCCTTATTCTAACTTTTCTCTCAAAATACACCTTACTCTCAATAGTAAATCTCAATTATACCTTAGAATTCCTAATATTCTTTTATCTCAATAATCCTCAAATATACCCATTTCTTCTCACGAAATTCCTTCTTCTTTATGTCAAAACGCTTCTAGCTCTAATTATCTCTTATTGAAATTTCCCTTGAAATCTCGAGTTTCCTCGTATAATCACATACACTCTAGACTTTTCTTCCATTTTCCATCCATTAAGGAAATCTTCTATATTTGAAACAATTGATAGAATTCCAGAAACTTTGAATTGAAACAGACCCAGAAACAAACAAGTGTCCCACAACAATTTATAAGATTAAGAGTTTTAAATAACTTTTATTTGAAACAAAAGGATATTTAAGAAATCAATATGATGGAAGAACCCGTACGTAACACAAGTGAGGGCGTCCCCTCCGACTTTCAATCACACAGACAGATCGTCCTTGTGTATACATATAGGATTGTTCCTCTTAGTTGAAAGAAGAAGTATAAAGAAAATATTTAATCACGATGATAAATACCCTTTTTCCAAAAATAATCTTAGGGAAATATTTTGACTAAAATAGATAAAATAAAATTTTGAAACACATTCCAAAGGTACCAGAAAGTTTTGAAAAGATACCGGCCCCTTTTTGAATAAGAGATGATAGGTCACCCTGGAATTACTCACGAAGTTATCTAACGTACACTTCCCGATACATCAAGTATTCCCTTTCTCATATCGATCTCGCGTGCTACATAAACTTAACACTTTTGGCATAATAACCTTTACTAGCAATAATCTATAAAATTATAATCACGATTCAGAATAAACGCTTCGTTCAATAAACCCCCCTTGAACTCGATGTGAGTTCACAATTTCTATTATTACTGATATATTTATTATTATCACTCTTGTTCCTGAGCATTATGACTCTTATCTCTGATACCAAACTGTGACAGCCCCAAATCCGGGGTCATGAATTTGGGCCATCACGAACCAACTTCCATTCAAATTCAATATCTCTTGGGTTTTTTTTTTTTTTTTTTTTTAATTAATACTTATGCAATTGACCCCGCAGTAATACACACACACACCAGTCATATGCTCAGAGAACAACATTCATCATAATAAGAGTTTAGAATTTAGAAAATTATTACAACCCAGAATCATACTTCAGTACATTGTTGAGTGATGCTTCTACAAGAAGCATTTCAACAACCAAATTTATTACAATCTTTCAAACTTACACACTTAATATACATAAGCCCACTAAACCCCTTGCGATGGTCATCTACCTCGGGGATTGATGCTAACGAGCTCTCAGAAGGTCGCCTTTCCCTTACCCTCTTGCGGGGCGTTCTGCGTAGTATGGGCATACCTAGCTGTATATAGATAAGTAGCAAGAGTGAGCTATAATAGCTCAGCAAGATAATATTGAAAACTAGAATTTAAAATGTAACCAAGTATAAATGTATATACATATGTAAGCAGTAACCAAATCATAAACTTTAAGGAAGAATAAAACTCTTATTTAATAATACATCATCCACTTACTATTATAAGAAAGAAATCTAAGGTAATACAGTATCAGTTTCTCTTCTTAAATATTATAACAACCAATATACCCTTTTAGTGTAATATTTTAAAATAACATAAATACTTGAATAAATCCCTCACTATCATCTTCTCATTTCCCTCCTGTACAGTAATTTTATAATTTAATATAAAATCAGTTTCTCTTCATCTATATCAATAATTCCATCTTTCATATCATTTTCCCTTTTCAGTATATCAATCTGACTTTATCATTTATTCTTTATTCACATATTGTAGGAGTTTTCACTGTTGCCGAATACGTGAGGCACGATGATCAGTCGCCCTCCGTATCCGTCCATTTTTACTACCGGTAGAAGGAGGAAGGTCTACCACTACATCCCCCTGGAGGAAGGTCTACCACTACATCCTCCTTCGGCAACTCTTGGGCCGAATTAAAATATTGATTGCTGGACTGTGCAGCACACAGCCTCTTACGCTTTTTATTGATTGATTGCTGGACTGTGCAGCACACAGCCTCTTACGCTTTTTATTGCTTTCCCCCTTTATATAAGATCATTATTCAATTTATCAACACCATTTCCCATTTCCCTATGTCATTCACTTATCTCATTTCCATTCTCGCACATTACTTCTATAAAATATATGTATATAACATACACTAAAAAGAATGTTTATAATATAGCATTATAAACCATATAACCCTAGATAACAACTGATACCATTCTCTTTCATATCTCCTTTACCTTAGAGCATATTCGCTCCATTCGTAATCATCTATATACTCATATTTCAGAAAACATATCCATCTCTCTTTAACTTCCCACAATCAAGAGAATATATTCTTTGCAATACAGCAACAAATGCATCACATATACATAAATATATGCCATGATATCATTATTATTCCGAAGATAAATAATTTTTAAAGTAGGGATAGAAGGATCTTGCCTCGATTTCTGTATCCTGACAGTAGGGCTGGTTCCTCCTCCGGAATTTCTATAAACACAAAAGGACCGTCATTAGAACACTACATCTCTTACTCACTATCCTCTTGTATAACAAAACCCTTTACACTTCAACATATGTTTAATGTGTTATTATTATCCCAAAGGTTCAAGAACTTAATCATTTATAAGCTCAATCGAAGTTTCAGGGGTTTTTACCATTTCCCCTAACAACCACACTCGACTGTAAAATTTCTTATAAATTTTAGAATTCGAATTTTAATGCAAGGTCAACTGGTATTAGTTCTTTGACCAAACTACTACCATATCCCAAAATTTCGTGACTTATAAAAATGTCTAAGTATGGTAACTTTAGCCTCAAAGTTGATACAATTACGTTTTCTCGGTTATCGAACGCCTTTCACTAAAACTGACTTTTCTCCTAAACCGTTCATCAGATTTTAACGCACCTTATATCAAAACGATCTATGAACCAAGCTCTATCATTTCATGGTCACTAAGTGTGCTGGACAGTAACCTACCGTACTGCATTGTTGTCCAAAAACAGGGCAGATTTCGTTCTAACGAAAATCGGACATTATAACTGCTGTAATTTCATACTTTCCAAAATCAAACTCCTCCAAATCAATCATCAAACACCATAATCATCACCTACACCATGTGGTCTTCATTACCAGCCATGGTTACAATTCCAAACACCTCCATATTCAACTTTAAATCACTTACAAACACTTATAATATCATAAACATAACCATTATACCCCTTAATCACTAAACACCACAATATCCATCATAAATACAAAAGGGCAAGGGTTGTTATACCTCTTTGAAGCTTGAAGAACACTTAATAATCCTTAATAATCCTTGGGCACACCTTGAACAACCTTGAATTAGCTTGGATTAACTAAAGGAGTCATTAAAACAAAGATTAAAACTTGAAAAATACTATTCATCACTATTCATCTTCAACTTTTATGATTTTATTACCTTGCTAAATGATGGTGGATGGCTATGAAACTTTGTGCTAGTCTTGATCTATCCTCCAAGGTGCTCCATGATTTTTCTCTTGATTTGATCTTGATGTTAGCTAGGAGTTTTGTTTTTATTTTCTTCTTTTTCTTCTTGATGGCCGAATGTAATGGAGTGGATGGGGGAGAGAGTTTTGTGTTTTGTTTTGATGTTAACTTGGCTTAATCTTGTTAAGTCTAGTGTCTTGTAGAAGCTTTAGAAGATATTTTGTGGTTAACACCTTGCAAAGTTACTAATTTACCCTTAAAAACAAGTTAATGACTAATGACACCACTTTGGTCATCCAATCTCTTGTTTTCTAAATTTTCTAAGTAAAATGTCAAGCACATTGATAAATAATGTGGTATGTATCCTTGTTATATTACTAATCTTGGTTGCTTAATCTCCATATTCGTCTAATTGTGGTTCGTTACGAATGTACCTCATTATCTCAGTGGTTTTGAGATCATTTAACAATCCAAATTCCATTGGTATTCTCTTAACTTAAAAATCCCCTGGCTCAATTCTAAATTTACTAATCCCTCAATATATAATTCTTATAATGTTTCCATGCTCCTTAGTGTCCAATAGAAGCTTATTCGAAATCAAAATCCTCAAAATTTCATGCTTCAGGAATTTCTGAAATCTAACGTCATTTCGAGTCACTTATTTTCGTTGTACAATACTAATATGGTTTCTGTTTATTCATTTTCCATTTCCATTATAAAGTACCTATATACCATTTCTCTAAATCCTCGAAATTTACTATTCATGTGACCACTGTAGCATTACTGAAGTTAGGGTTATTACATCAATGGCGTCGGCAAAGCTAATAACCGATGCCTAAAATGAGTATAAGCGTCGGTTGATTGATGACCGACGCTAGAGGGTCAGTTTTAGCGTCGGTTATGTAAAGCCCGATGCTAAAGGGTTAGTTTTAGGCATCTGTTGGTTATGACCGACGCTAAAGGTTGGTTTTAGGCGTCGGTTAAGTAAAGACCGACGCTAAAGGTTGCGTTTTAGGCGTCGGTTGTCCCATGACCGATGCAAAAGACCCAGCAAAAATTACTTTAAGCATCGATTCTCTAGATAACCGACGCCTAAAGTATGTATAGGCCACGGTTCTCTAGATAACCGACGCCTAAAGTGCGACGCCTAAAGCATATTCTGTACTAGTGTGTATTTAATAAATAAGAATTAATTCTTTTCTTAATGATTATGATGGGTCTTCCGTTTATTAATATATATATATATGTATATGTTTTCTTTGATGCTGGTTTACAAAATTTAACTTGCTGAGCTATTACAGCTCACTCTTGCTACTTATGTATATAACAGCTAGGTCAAATGCCGATACTTCGCACTACACCCCGGAAGAGGGTAAGGGATTTTGAGAGAGTGCTGGCGCCTATCCCTAAGGTAGCTCTTATAAGTCGGATGGGTATAACTAGACATGTAAATTAAGTGTGTAAGCTTATGTCATAAACTTTTGAAGGTTGAAATGCTTCTTGTAGAAGTATTATTCAACAATGCATTTAATTGGGATTCTGGATTTGTAATAACTGTTTAACTTAAACTTATGATATTGTGGATGTTGTTCTCTGAGCATATGACTGGTGTGTAATATTATTATTAGGTGTGGGGTCTATTGTGTGGGTTTTATTACGCATTTATATTTCAACTGCCAAGAGTAGAATGTTAATTATTAAATGGAAATTGGTCCGTGACGGCCTGGATTCCTGACCCCGGATTTGGGGCTGTCACAAAACCAATACTCACAAAACACCTTAGCGTAACGAAAGCATGCAATAAATTTCATGAAGGGCAAATAAAAGTTACTAGACTTATCAACGAATTGAATTTGGATCAGATTTAGTTAATAAATAACCTATTATTGTATATTCTATAATGCAACATATGTTAAAATTTAATTATTATAATTAAATAATGTATATATTTTAATAAAAGAAAATAATAAATAGATAAAATTAACTTTCATATTACTTTATAGACATTTACATAAACTAATATACAATTATTTATTAGTTATCCTGAATAGAAGAAAACGTGTGAAATGTTAATGAAATTTGTTCAGAACTTATACATTGGATTTGTGCACGGACTCATTCATGAACCATATTTACTCATTCATGAACCATATTTACAACCTTGTTCACAAACATGGTTCATGAACTATATTAACGAACTTGTTCTTGAACTAAATAATTGAATTTGTTCGCGAACTTTCGAGCTTTCAACTCATTTACGAGATGAGCCTCAAAATCGTGTTCATGTTCGATTCATTTAAATCAAACTGAACTCGAATCGATGTTTTCAAAAGCGTATCGACTCATTTACAACCCTATTTTCTAGTACACATACATTGGTTTCTTTCATATTTTAAAATTTATAAAATATACAAATAGGGGGAGGGGTGGCATAAATAAAATTTATAATTTCAAAAAAAGCAGTATATAATCGTATTTTAAGCCATGGAAACACATAATTTATTCAAATTTAAAATATCACAAAAAATGGGAAAAGTACATGTTGTGGAATAAAAACTAGGTTATTAGATTGCGGCTAGGGTTTGATGTATTTAATGCTAGGGTTCGTGAGCTTCGTGCTTTTATGGCTGCTTCTGCGTTCGAGACTAACGGTCCTCACAGAATGCCTACGTATCTCTGTATTAGAGAATCAAGCCAAGAAAACGTCGTTCTGAGAATGAGGGGTCAGACCCTTTATATAGGCTGAGAAGCCCTAAAATCGTAGTAGGGTTAGGTGACTTGGTGGACAAGTCACCGCCTTGAGGAAGGTTCTAGACTCCTTCCTTGTAGGAGTCAATTTCCATGTTGGAATATGTACCTTGGAGGCTAAGTCAAGCAGGAGTAATATCCTTTTTTGACTCTTATTTGCTGATTAGTACGAAATTAATATTATAGGTAGGGGTTGGGCCCACCCGGTAGGCCCCACGTTTGGACCATTTCGGGTCTAATTAATGCCACATTAAATGTGTCTTTTAGGGCTTACTTTTAACCCATATCATTTGCCCCCCAACTTCTAGGAAAACTGATCAGGTTTTCCTTGAAGTTATAACGGCCTTATTCGAGACTCGGGTCAGGGTTTATTACTCTTGAGCGAGCATTTTCAACAATATCATCTTGATGTAAAGCGTGGAGCGACCGACGCATTTACGACGATGTTGAACGACACTAAACGGTGTTAAACGGCACTTAACAGCGCTATTCAGCCTTAAACAATGTCTAAACAGTGTTAAACAATGTTAAATGGCACAGAAACGGCACTAAAGGCACTAATCAGCGCTAAACGGTGCTAATAGACACTAAATAGTGCTTAAACGGCACTAATCTGTGCTAAGTTTCCATTTTTCTTAACTTATTAAGTCAGAAAAACAAAAACAAGAAAAAACGAAATTTTGCAAACCCGAATCGATCATCGATATGGGTCGGCCGGGTAAAACCCGTACCGGTGACCACTCCCGGTCTGCTGAAGGGCTCCCCGGAGGCCGGTCTTCCGGGCTTCCGGTCGGCCGAAAATTTCCCGCACCGGTGACCACTCCCGGTCGGCCGAAGGGCTTCCCGGAGGCCGGTCGGCCGGGCTTCCGGTCGGCTGGAATTTTTTTCATATTTTTTTTTTTTTTTTTTTTGAAACGAAGGTGAAAACCCGTACCGGTGACCACTCCCGGTCTGCTGAAGGGCTCCCCGGAGGCCGGTCTTCCGGGCTTCCGGTCGGCCGAAAATTTCCCGCACCGGTGACCACTCCCGGTCGGCCGAAGGGCTTCCCGGAGGCCGGTCGGCCGGGCTTCCGGTCGGCTGGAATTTTTTCCATTTTTTTTTTTTTTTTAAATGGAACTGGCTTCGTCACTATCAGTGATTTTATTTTCGCATACCGATATCGATCATCGATACGGAATCATATTGGCCATTCATGGCTCCAGTTACTTAGTTTCGCATACCGATATCGATCATCGATATGGAATCATATTGGCCATTCATGGCTCTATTTGTGATTCTTGATTCACATCAATAATCCAGTGATTAGTCTTAATCTTCTCATTAAACTTTTCTTAAGTATACTTAGCTTTCCTAGCTCATCTGACTGTTCTGGTAAAATTCTTTCGCCGGCTATTCACTTAAATTCTCCGTTTCTTTCCCAACATATCATGAGTTTTAACGACTTTTTCTGTTCTTAACAGATAGCTTTTGTTCCCTCTCCGGGTTTTAACGATACTTGACCTGTAAACGCGAACCGAGCTGTGTTTCAACCTGAGATTACAGGTCACCTTTTCCTTATAAAAGGAGGGGAGCATCCTTCATTTTTCCTCACTTCTTCATTTCTCAAATTTTCTTAAGTTCTAAAGTTTCCTGAGTTCTCTAGTTTTCAAGCTCCTCTTTTCAAGATTCAAGGTTCAAGATGGCTGACCAACAAGCTGCTGCCCCCCAACTCTCCATGGAGGAGGCCTTCAGAAAAAGGAGCATGGCGCGAACAATGAAAGGTAAGCTAAAACTCATGCCTCCTAAATATATTGAACGTCGGTTTGAGTCTACACTAGATTTGCTAAACACTATGGGAGAGTCATTCCCAAACAGCTCCAACTTAGTTTCCTTTAACAGCCCTTCCAAATTAAGAAAGAAGGATGTTGAGAAGATTAGGAACACTTATGGCTTGCCAAGCGCCATCAAAGTATGCCTTCCAAATCCAGGAGACAGAACATGCAACTGGCATCCCGAAAGGATTTGCGTCATGAAAGGAGCACTGGAGGCGGGATTTAGGTTCCCCGTCCATCCATTTATCATCAGGTTTTTAGCAGAACTTCAAGTCCATCCGTGTCAACTATATCCTAATTCTTGGAGGTTTTTAATCATCTTCTTGTTAAGATGCCACGAGTTGGAAATTCCTTGGAGTACAACCATGTTCCGAAGCATATTCGCGATCAAGAATTCCCCTGAGACTAAGCCGGGGTGGGTTGGCTTTCAGCTTAGACACAAGCTTCCACATATAGTAAATTCTTTCTCCTTCCCTGACTCCCACCATTTCTGGGAGAGGGATTTTATTGTTCTGGAGTGGGAAGGTGGCGACTGGGGCCACTTCTTCGTTAAGAGATTCGGAGTTGTAGAGGATAGTTCACACTTCGTGTGTGATCTTGACCTCAAAGAGTTGGCAGATCGAGATCGGCTACTTGCCGATAATGGCTGCACCCACTATAAAACCATCTTGACAGAAAAGAAGCTCGTTGAAGCTGGATTAAGCTTCCTTTCTTTAGAGGGTAACTTTTCTTTCATTCTACCATTATGAACTATGTTAGTTCTTATTCCAATGTTTTTCCTTCATCTTTCAGCTGCTGAGGAGATAGACAGCCGACCCGAGAATCAACCTCAAGTTACTAGAAGGATGATAAAGAAAGCGACAGAGCAACTGAATCCTCCTGACCGAAGGTTGCCTTCATTCCTAGAGGGATGTTCCCAAGGGGGGAAAAGGTCCCGTAATGCTGGTGAGAGTGTGAGAGTCCCTTTTGCCCCAGATTGGGGTATATGCGAGCAAGACTCCATCTTAGGGAGTACCAATTTAGCTGTGTCCTGGTCCCGGCTATCCATCACCGCCCCTGATATCCTCACGGCCATGGCAGGAGAAAAGATTGAAGAAGCTGAGCAGCTTGGCGCTCAAGGTCTTTACCAGGTATCCAATCTTACGTTCGAACCCCTTGTTTGCACCCTCTTTTCTATTTTTTTTTTTAAAGATGTCTTACTAATTTTTGTATTACAGGCCAATGTTTATCTTCAGTCTGCTGTTCGTCAAGGCCGAGCCTACAGGGACAATAACGAGGAACTGAAAAGCGAGCAAGCAAAGTTCAAGGAACAACTCCAAGATTTAAACTCCAGAGTGGTCCGTTCTGAAGCCAACTGCTTATCTTACCAAAAGCAACTTCGCTCTCTTGGCAGGAAAAAACTTTCTGATGCACATAAGATAATTGACTCCTATCACAAGTCGGAGGACTTTGTGAATTTTATGGACAAGCATGATGACGAGCTGCGACCTTTTAACATGGAAGTTGGGTGGAACAAAGCTATCGGTGCTGTGAGCAACAGATACCCTTCAGTGGTGAATCCTGCAGACTTCCCCTGCCCTAACTGGGCTGCTGCCAGCGGAATTCAAGATGTGGAGCATGCATCAGGCTCTCGGGGTAGCCGCCGTCCTTCTGGTACGAGGAAGGCAGCTAATATTGTTAGCTCCGGTTCGACCTCTTCCCGTTCTGCAGGGAAGAAGGCCATGTCAGAGAGAGAGGCGGCTGTAAGGCGGGCTTTTCCCGGTAAGCAGCTTCGTGCTAGAGTTGATTCATCAACCGAGAGTTCGGAAGAGGAAGGTGACGTGGCAAAGAAAGGGACGGTGCAGCCGATGGAGGCAGAGGCCGAAGAAGCCGAGGAAGATGAGGAGAGCTCCGGGGAAGAAGGCTCTGAGGAAGATGGGGAAGAAGATGATGCTGAAGAAGAAGAGGGCGAGGAGGTGGTGGAGGAATCCTCCGAGGAGTGAGTGGCCTTGCACGGCCTTGTTGGCCGCTTGCGGCTTTATGTTATTCTACTTTCAATCAAGGTCCTTCGGGACTTAACTTTATTTGGTGATGTAATTTAACTTTGGCCTCAGCCCCACGAGGGTGTTTATTTATGCATTTGTTTCATTTCCACTTGTGTTATCCTTATTTTCGTTACTTGCACTCATCAGGTGCTTGGCACATAAATAAAAATTACATAATCACAAATGAAAAAACAAACTTGCATTAATAACTTGAAGCGGGTTCAACCCTTACATGAATACTCTATCTCCTACTGGGAGCAACATGCTCTGATATGGTTTCATGGAACCTTATTTCTATTTCTTCTAATAGATGGATAAAAGCCAAGTCCTTACTAGGAAGGCTTACACATAATAAATCTTGAGGTTAACTGCATGCCAAGTTCGGGGCACTTCATTCCCATCTAATGTCTCCAATTTGTATGATCCTCGTCCTAGCATCTTTCTGACTCGGTACGGTCCTTCCCAGTTGGGGGCTAATTTCCCTTTCTGGCCAACTCCAGAAGCCTCGATCTTCCTGAGAACCAAGTCACCTTGCTGAAAGAACCTCTCCTTAACCCTGTGGTTGTAAAAGAAAGACGCTTTCTTTTGATGCTCCGCATTTCTGGCGTTTGCCTCGTCCCTGACTTCATCAATAAGATCTAGAGCGAGCCTCATGCCTTCTTCATTAGTCTCAGGTTCATATGCCTCAACTCGAGGTGACGCCTGCATGATTTCCAACGGCACAACTGCCTCAGCCCCATAAGCTAGCAGAAACGGGGTTGCTCCGGTAGTCACCTTACAAGTAGTGCGATAAGCCCAGAGTATAGGCAGCAACTCATCCACCCAAGTGTTCCTCGAGCGTTCGACCCTTTTCTTTAATCCATCCAAGATGATTCGGTTGGCCACCTCGGCCTGCCCATTCGCTTGCGGATGTGCCACTGAGGTAAAACGAAGTTCAATAGCATTTTCCTCACAATACTTCTTGAATTCCTCATTGTTAAACTGTGTCCCATTATCTGTCACAAGAATTCGCGGGATTCCATACCTACAAATTATGTTCTCCCAAAAGAACTGGGAAACTTGCTTGGTGGTTATCTTAGCTAAAGGCTTAGCCTCAATCCATTTAGTGAAGTAATCAATGGCGACAATCAGAAACTTCCTTTGTGCTGAAGCCATAGGGAAAGGACCAAGAATGTCCATCCCCCACATTGCAAATGGGATGGGAGAGCTGATCGAGGTTAATCTCTCAGGCGGCTGCCTTACAATAGGAGCGTGTTTTTGACATCTGTCACACTTCTTGACATAATCCTGGGCATCTACCAACATCTCTGGCCAATAGAATCCCAGGCGGGTAATCTTATGAGCTAGGGCTCTGCCCCCCAAGTGCTGCCCACAGATCCCTTCATGAACTTCTTCCAATGCTTCTCTTGCCTCTTGGGGCCTTAGGCACTTCAAATACGGGATGACAAACGATCTCTTGTATAAGATGCCTTCAATCAAGGCATACCTCAATGCTCTCACTGATAATTTTCGTGCCTCCAAGGCATTGTTAGGGAGCCATCTGGTTTCTAGATGAGCTTTAATAGGATCTATCCAACAGCTTCCAACATCGATTGGTGCTACTAACTTAGAGTTGATGGTCGGGGCCTTCAAGACCTGGAAGTAAACACTGCCTGCATAATTCTCTATCTCAGAAGAAGCGAACTTAGAGAGGGCATCGGCCTTAACGTTCTCTTCCCTAGGAATGTGCTCCAGGTAGCACTCCTCAAACTGAGTCATAACAGCTTTCACGACTCTGAGGTATTTTGCCATAGTTTCATCCTTGGCCTCAAACTCACCATTCACTTGCGAGACTACCAGTCTTGAATCTCCACACACTTTGAGGTTCTTGACCCTCATGACTCTGGCCAATCCCAATCCAGCTATTAATGCTTCATATTCAGCTTCATTGTTGGTTGTAGGAAAGTCCAACTTCAAAGCGTATTCAACTGTGAACCCATCGGGGCTTTGCAAAACCAAACCTGCACCACTAGATTTTGTTTTTGATGCTCCATCAAAATAGAGCACCCAATACTCTTTCTGATCAGGTACAAGTTCTTCATCCTTACTCTCAACTCCAGGGGTGGTTACTATCTCCTGCCCCCCGACTTCTTGGTTGCCAATGGTACATTCAACCACGAAGTCAGCTAATGCCTGAGCCTTGACGGCTGTCCGAGGCTTATATGCAATGTCAAATTCTCCGAGTTCGATTGCCCACTTAATTAGCCTTCCACTGACCTTCGGGCTATGCAGGATACTTCTCAATTGCTGGTCCGTCAGGACTTCAATCTTGTGTGACTGAAAGTAAGGTCTTAGTTTCCTTGAAGCCGTTACCAATGCTAAAGCAAACTTCTCAATGGTGGAATAGTTCAACTCAGCTCCATGCAACACCTTACTCACGTAGTAGATAGGTTTCTGAACCTTGTTCTCTTCCCGTATGAGGACGGCACTCAATGCTTGCTCAGATACCGCCAGGTATAGGTAAAGAGTCTCTCCGATGCTAGGCTTGGCCAACAACGGGGCTTCAGCCATGTATTTCTTTAATTGTTCAAAGGCCTCTTGGCTTTCAGGTGTCCATTCAAAATTCTTTACCTTCTTTAATGTTTGAAAGAAAGGCAAACACTTATCACCAGACTTGGAGATGAACCTCCCTAAGGCTGCTACCCGGCCTGTCAACTTCTGCACATCTCTTATAGAACGTGGTGGCTCCATGTCTAAAATCGCCTTGATTTTGTCAGGATTGGCCTCAATGCCTCTCTTTGAAACCATCAGCCCTAAAAACTTTCCCGATCCAACACCAAAGGCACACTTAGCGGGATTCAACATCATCTTATGGTGCCTCAGCACTTCAAATGCCTCTTCAAGGTGCTTAATATGATCAGCCTTGAGTAGGCTCTTGACTAACATGTCATCAACATACACCTCCATGGTTTTTCCAATCAAATGAGCAAATATCTTGTTCACCAAGCACTGGTAAGTAGCTCCTGCATTCTTTAGACCAAACGCCATAACAAGATAACAGAAGACACCAAAGTCAGTTATGAAAGATACCTTAGGGATGTCATCTTTGTGCATCTTGATCTGATTATAACCGCTGAATCCATCCATGAAGCTTAACATCTCATGTCCAGCTGTGGCATCTATTAACATGTCAATCCTCGGAAGGGGGAAACAATCTTTTGGACATGCATCATTCAGGTCAGTGAAGTCTATACACATCCTCCACTTCCCATTCGCCTTTTTGACCATCACAGGGTTTGCTAACCATTCGGGAAACTGAATCTCTTCAATAAAACCAGCTTCCAAGAGCTTATCCACTTCTTGCTTAATGGCCTCTTGCTTCTCTGGAGCAAAGTTTCTCTTCTTCTGCTTTATTGTCTTCCTCTTGGGGTCAACATTCAACTTATGAGTTATAAGTTGGGGGTCAATCCCTGGCATATCAGCTGCTGTCCAAGCGAACACGTCGCTATTCTTTTGTAAGAATTCTATCAACTTGCCCTTCAAGGGTTCTTTCAGAGATGCTCCAACATAAGTAACTTTTTCAGGATCATTCGGCTCTAGGGGTATGGGAATCAAATCCTCTGCTGGCTTCCCTCTATACTCTTCATCGTCACGGACATCCATGTCTTCAATTGGAAGGACCTGCCCCCCGACTCCATCGGCCCTCAAGGCGGCTACATAGCAACTTCTTGCCATCTTCTGATCACCCTTTTGTTCTCCGACACCATTCCGTGTCGGAAACTTAACCTTCATATGATAGGAAGAGGCCACAGCCTTAAACGCATGTAATCCAGTCCTTCCAAGGATTGCGTTGTATGTTGAAGCTACCTTAATCACCAAGAAATTCAGCATCTGAGTCGCCTCCTTAGGCTCCTGCCCAATAGTCATGGGCAACTGAATAGTCCCTTCAACGTTGGACTCCACTCCATTAAATCCGTATATAGGCATGTTTGCAGGGGTCAACTGAGAGTCGTTGTATCCCATCTTCACAAACGCATCATGAAACAAAATATCCACAGAAGCTCCATTGTCTATCAAGACTCGTTTTACTTCTGAATTTCCAATCACAGGAGTTATGACCAGTGGGTCATCATGGGGGAACTTCACCCCTTCCAAGTCTGAATCATCGAAACCAATTACCATCTCAATTTTGGCACGCTTCGGGGCTTCTCCCACAATGTGCATTACTTCTCTTGCGTATGCCTTTCGAGAGTTTCGAGTTGTACCGGCCGCTGTAGGACCTCCCCAGATCATGTTGATAACTGGCCCTCGGGGCTGCGTGCTACGGTCACGATCATTATCCCTTCTGTCATTGTTTCTCCTGTTGTAATCCCCTCTTTGGGTTCCTTGATCTCCACCCTTTGTGAAATTGTTCAGCTTTCCTTTACGGATCAAGAATTCAATCTCGTCCTTCAACTGTCTGCAATCATCCGTGTCATGTCCTACATCTCGGTGGAACCTACAGTACTGATCCTTATTCCTCTTTGCGGGGTCTCCCCTGAGTGGCTTCGGCCATCGGAAGTCTTTATCCTTCTCAATTTCCAACAAGATTTGACTTCTAGGGGCATTCAACCTTGCATAGTCAGAGAACCTTGGTCCCAAGTTCTTTTTTGGTGGCGAATCAGAGTCTTTGCTAGTTCGGGGATACTTGTCCCTAGCATCGTACTCCTACCCTTGCTTACGCTTTTTTGTATCATTGTTCCCCTGGCCATTGCCTAATGTGACTTCCTTCTTCGTGCTATCCTCGGCCTTGATGTATTTAGAAGCCCTTCGTTGGAGATCAGCCATATTCTCCGGGGGATGCTTTGCCAATGATCTCTTAAAGTACAGGTCGGTGGTACCATGCTCCAAGGCTACCATTGCAACTTTATTGTCCAGATCAGTGATGTTCAGAGTCTTCTTGGTGAACCTCTTAAGATAGTCTCTCAGACTTTCGTTCTTCCCTTGTACTATATACATAAGAGATGCAGAGCTTTTCTCATGCGTTCTTCCGCTGATAAACTGACTAATGAAGGCAGCACTCAATTCCTTAAAGGAACCAATCGAGTTTGCAGGAAGCCGACTATACCATCTTTGAGCCATGCCTGACAAAGTTTGAGGGAAAGCCCTACACTTCAAAGCGTCGCTTGCAGGCTGCAACAACAGTGCGTTTGAGAACGTTCTAACGTGGTTGGCAGGATCACCCATTCCATCATAGGTTTTGATTGTTGGCATCTTAAACTTCTTTGAGATACGAGCATTCATCACGTCCTCAGTAAACGGAGGTGTGGGATCATCAGGGTCCCCAAGCGGCATCAGATCCTTGGGGTTGCTTTTAGGGGTTTCCACCCTTGTAGTTCTTTCAGGTGGGACGGTAGTCCTTCTTTGCCTCCTTGGAGGCCTCTCCAGATCTACGAAGGGAATCGGTCCTGACGTGGGAGGTGGCAAAGTCTGTTTTGATCTGGCTTGCTCCCTGGCCATATCTTCCTTTAACTTTAAGATCTCGGCTTCATAAGCCTTAATCCTCTCAGCAGCTGTTGAAGGGAGTCCATCATGGATAGTTCGAGTTCTCCCCATAGGCTCTTTACTTGCACGTCGCCTCCTCGGGGCTTCATCACGCTCGTAATCATCGCCAGAAGATGATTCATTCGTATAAGGACCAGAAAAATCGCGATAATCTCGATCTCGAATATACAGGGCATGCCCACTCGGTCCAGCTCCGTAATTGGTCATCCCATACATTGGATTGGTGCTTATGGGGAGATCCGTAGTGTGGATCTGAACCCCTCGTGTAAGGTTGTTGGGGTCTACAATCAGGGAAGAAATCCCCGGGTCAGTCCCTGGAATTGTGTGGACGATCGGAGGTAGCGTACTCTCAACATGGGTAGTCGTCCCTAGGGGTTGAGAAACTTGATATGGAACGATAGTCCCAGATGTTGGAGGTACTTGCTCAAATGTCGGTAGCACTTGTTCAGTACGGGGCGGAGCAGAGCTAAGAGGTAGAGCCTCGGTAGCGATTGGCTCTGTAGTGCTTGGTGGAGTTCTTCGTGTTTGAACCATGGTTGATGTCTTCTTCCCACAGACGGCGCCAAATGTTGTGGAATAAAAACTAGGTTATTAGATTGCGGCTAGGGTTTGATGTATTTAATGCTAGGGTTCGTGAGCTTCGTGCTTTTATGGCTGCTTCTGCGTTCGAGACTAACGGTCCTCACAGAATGCCTACGTATCTCTGTATTAGAGAATCAAGCCAAGAAAACGTCGTTCTGAGAATGAGGGGTCAGACCCTTTATATAGGCTGAGAAGCCCTAAAATCGTAGTAGGGTTAGGTGACTTGGTGGACAAGTCACCGCCTTGAGGAAGGTTCTAGACTCCTTCCTTGTAGGAGTCAATTTCCATGTTGGAATATGTACCTTGGAGGCTAAGTCAAGTAGGAGTAATATCCTTTTTTGACTCTTATTTGCTGAGCCGTTTTTCTACCCTTAATATTAGTACGAAATTAATATTATAGGCAGGGGTTGGGCCCACCCGGTAGGCCCCACGTTTGGACCATTTCGGGTCTAATTAATGCCACATTAAATGTGTCTTTTAGGGCTTACTTTTAACCCATATCAGTACAGTACAACATATTACATATATGAAATAAAGAAAATACAAATTGAGAAATAATATGAAGGAAACATTAAAAAAAAATTAAAATAAACTTAAATTAAACTAAAAAGTTATAAATTTTATACCATTTTCATGGCATAAAAATTATATTTCTATAAAAAAATTCAGATTCTTTTTCTTTTTATAGTAAATATTATGGTAACAAATGTAAAGAAAACAAAAAAAAATCATGTAGAAATATGTTTAGTTTATCCACAAAAATGTTTCTTCGTTAGATTTATATAAAATATATTTTTTTTTACCATTTTCCGTGGTCTAAAATTCATAATTCTATAAATCATTTTTTCAAAATTCTTTTTTTCGTATGAAAGTATTGTAGTCAAATTTGATGTCAAAATATTTTTTTTACCCTTAAATTACCATGCAAAAAAAATAAAGGGGAGTAGTCGCCACTTCAAGTGGTAAACCTAGCTTTAGTCGCCAATTAAAATGGTGGTTTATACCATTTTTGAAATATTAAACGCATCTATACCAGAAATGAACGTAAATGTACTAGAAAAGCAACGAAACCCTCAGAATTGATGCAGGCTAGCTTTGAATTAGGGACGAGCATAAAAATCGAAAAAAAACCGAAACCAAACTAAAATTGATAAAACCGATAAAAATTTAATAGTTGAAAATTGAATCGAATTAAAACCGGAAAACCGAACCGATGCAAGCGGTTAGGTTTTGGTTTTTAACTTAAATGGAATCAATAGAAACCGATCCAAACCGATTATTTAAATATTTTACTATATATAGTATATTATATACTACATATATTTTAAAACTAACATATAAAAATATATTAAGAATGAGTTAGTTATAAAAATTTGGTTGTTGCTTTTGTTGGTCTAATGGTGCTTGTTGCGTTGCTAGTCTACTTGTTATTCCCTTTTAATTCAGTACATAAAAGGTAGTACATTATCTTTTTCTTCTTCTTGCCTTTGTAGTCATGTTTACTGAAAAATTTATGCATGATATCTAGGTGTTTCTTGTATGTTCAACTTGTGCAATCATTTTTCTAATTAAGTAAATTTTATTTATTCAAATTGCACTCTTTATTATTTATTTCTTATTTTTTCGGTTTTAAATCAAATTCCAATCGATCGAAATCGAAGTTTTTAAAATCGAAATTGAACCGTCAATTTGGTTGTGGTTTCGATTTTCGAATTATAAATCGAAGATGCGATTTCAGTCGCTTATTCACGTAAAAACCCTAATTCTTGTCAAATATATATCTATATTAGATATATACAATTCTGATAATTCATCAAATCTTTCATATTTTCTATTTTTCTTGAGATAAACAATGATGAGACACCTGAAGAAATCGATTTTGAGATATCTTGTGTCGAGACACATCAAGTCCTATCTATTTCACTTTCATTATTGGATATACACAACTCTGATTATGCAAGATCATATGAGAAGTGACAATATGATGATGATTTGATTGCACATCTAAAATATGAGCATAAAACATCATTACTAGAGCAGATGTTGAAGTTATCAAAGGACATGAGTGCTCGATTGGAAAAAATGCAGCAAAGTTTTGATTCTATGCTTTACGAAAAAGCACAATTCTGAAGTTAATTAAAATCATAGCCTATTGAAGTCGTGAAGGAAGTTGAAGCTGAGCCACAAAAGGAACATGTTGAACCTGTTTGTGCAGTTGAAAAGAATCCTGAAATTAAAATTGAAACGGAGCCACAAGTGGAGCATGATGAGTTCGTTTGTGAAAAGAAAATTTAAGATAAAGTGGATTGGTTGAGCATATGGATTTTGTTATCCCAGAATGGTTTTATGAAGTTAAACGTGATGATATATTTCAATGGATTCCACAAGTTCTTGTCCAGGTCATATGGAGTCCCGTTTGTGGATTGTTGATTCTTCTTTATTATAAAATTCGAGGCCGAATTTTTTTTTAAGGCGAGTAGAATGATGCGGAACAAGGAATGATTAAATTAGTTTGTAAATATTTTACACTCTTATTTAAAATTAAAAGTAATTATAATTGATAAGGTAGTTTAGTTATATTAAATATATTTTTAGGAAGATTTTAGATTATTCTATTGGAATAATAGAAGGATTTGTTTCCTTCAATCAATTATGGTAGTAGATATTTAAAGATTTAGTTTTCTTAGGAAATTACTTGGCTCCTAAGTAATTAATTATCTATATAAATTCTTATAATCCTTTATTATTGAATGTAGATGAATATGCATTGATTTTTTTATTGGATAAATTCGAGAATTTATTTGTGACTCTGCCAATTCTCTGCGAAGATAGGTAATTTATCCCTTGTTTAATCCTTTTCTCCGCCTTGTCCTACTTAAGAAAGCTAGTTAGGTGTGTTCCTGTGAAGAAAGTTAATAAGCCATTAAGCCACAAAAGGTAGAAGACTCTCAATAAGAGAGAGAACAACTCCCAACAAGAAAGAGACCCATAAAGATAGTACTACCAAAATTATGAATATTTTGATTTTTTTGGTTGATTTGGGTTGGATAAGAATTTACCCAAAATATTTGTGTCAACTTTGGATATAATTATAAAAAAATATTTAAGTTTATCTTACATAACTATATAGATATATTACATATTTTTGTATTATTAAATAATTTTAATTCACATATCATATAATAAAGTTATTATTATAAATTTTTAATATTTATGTAAATAAGAACTATTTTTAATTATTTTCAAAATAAAAATAATCATTTTTGGGTTGACCGGGTACTACATCGAGTTCAGATCGAAATTTTCAACCCGTTTCAAGTTCGAATCGAATCAAAATTAGGATCAAGTACAACAAACCCAGACACAAACCCAACCCATTTCCCCAAATTTACCACCCCTACTGCTCGTTGCTGGGTCGAGTCGATTTAAAAGCTCGGGTGGGTTATTTTGAAACAAAATCACGCTAGAGTGTTAAACAAGTTCCACAACGTGAAATTTCAAAAAAAAAAGTGTGAAGTGCACTTTGTGTACTCGTACTTTAGCTTAGACACCACTTGCAATATTGTAATTTAAAATCAAGCAATTACAATACTGAAGATTTTATTTCACACTTTAATGTATTCCGTCACGTATCGTTAATTTCATGAGGGTATTGTTATTAAATCAATTTTAAACGGTCACATTGGGTCTCACTTCACTATCATATTAGTATGTATACTCACTTGAATAATCCACATTCCCCTCGATCCCCATGTCATGTACTTTTTCTTTCCCATTGCCTTTACCAGTTGTAGCACTTTCCTTCTGTTTCACTTTATCACTTGCCTTTTCCTTGGCTTTCCCACTTGTCTTCTCTTTCCTATTTCTTTTCACTTTCAGATCATCTTTTGCAGCTTTCTTTTTTGCTCTTTCAGTCTTATAGTAACATACATCTTCACCAGTGGAGTCAACATTAGGAGTCACTGTGAAATGAATCCACACTGAGTTCATCATGCCCCACCACATAGTAGTCTTCATCCTCTGAATCACTATACTCACTTAATTTTGCATTACCTGCATCCTCTTCATGTTCTACATTGTCTGTATTTTCCTCTTTATATGCTTGATATGATTCCCAATCATATTCCTCACACATTTGCCTAAAAAAATCCTATCAGTCTCCACGAACTCCAAGTTGGGATCTTGTGAAGGATTGTAATCTTGTGTCAAATTACCATCGGGTGTAACCATGACAATAGGTTTGAAAGCAACAGTAAATACTAACACCAATCTTGGTGGCACAAGCTTACACTATCACACATATCGACAACATCACTATCTGATTCCAAATTCCATACATCCTTAACCCAATCTATTATAGGAAATTTATAGTACAGAATTTGAGTGCCCAAAACTCCACATTCTTTGAGTGCCCAAAATTCCACATTCTTTTAACATATTATTCAATTCAATGTGACTCAGCATGTCTATATTACATCCATCCACATAATCGTAGTCCCCACCAACATATTTGCTCAAATTTTCATCGAAGACCCCACCTTGATATAATTTATTTGTAAATAATTGCGATGTTGAAATGATTAAGAAAACAAACACAAGTGGGGAACAAAAATCACAAATATATGCAGAAAGAAATAAACAACTAGTTAAATATAAATGGGATCACTGTCAAAACAAAAGCCTTAATTTTTAACAATCAAAACCCTAATACTATAAAAAATACAAAACAACTTATTATTTTACACTAATACGCATACATATATGATTAAACCTAATATTACATTTTACATATCAAGAACCCTACTTCTACACATATAAAATCCTAATTGAATTGAAGACTTACTCTTATGTGATGGGCATTCGTTTGGAGAATAGATGGCTCTTTTTTCCTTTGAACGAACTAACCAACTCATTCTGCTAATCGAATCTACAAATCACCTTTGTATGTAATTATAGTTTGAGAATTTTGGATTTACTAAAATGGTAAGTGAGTTGTATTGTAGAGATATAGAAGATGGGCGGTGAAAAGTCACATCTAAAATCCCGCACGATGTTTTTTGTGACGAGACAATGATATCCACATTTCTTATTGACGGAGTTAATGATACTTGACAGAATACATTAAAGTATAACGAAGTATTGCAAATGCTCGATTTTAAGTTACAATATTGCAAGTGGTGTTTTGACCAAAATACAAGTGCACAAAGTGTGCACTTTACTAAAAAAACAAAAGAAGAAAGTTCCACTACGTGCTGGAAAAAAAAAAAATGACAAATGCACTTGTATGCGACAAAATGACTACTACATGCCTGGAAAGGTACTTCCAAGTTCCAAGCTTGAGTTAATTAGGTTAATGTTCTTCACACTCAACTCTCGAATTTTGCGATGCCGTTTTAATTTATAGATTTTATACCTCTATGTAGTGTGAACAACGACTCATATTTAGTTTTATTTAAAAAGATAGTGCTGTATGTTTTACTCTTTTTGTTTGTATTTGTCGTCTGTTGATGACATATTGGTGATTCAAAACTCAGCGATCCCTGTGGAGTGCGCTGCACGTACGTATTTAAATTTCTGAAATTGACT
The DNA here is from genome assembly GCA_037693485.1 of Kitagawia praeruptora. Taxonomy (NCBI): domain Eukaryota; kingdom Viridiplantae; phylum Streptophyta; class Magnoliopsida; order Apiales; family Apiaceae; genus Kitagawia; species Kitagawia praeruptora. The sequence continues at coordinate 97,699,534 of CM075354.1, read as the reverse complement.
GTTACAAGAAAAAAAGGCTAAATGATATTGAATGGCTCAGTTACGAAATGTTGCTGAGATTCTTTTTCATATCTGGTTTATACTACACACAATTATGTATACAGTACTATTACTGAGGATCAGTCTCGATTTCATGTGCCAGTTCTCTTGTAAGCTTGTCAGCACGTTCATCGTGTCCACCAGCAAAAGTATACACACGGAATGCAAACTGAAAGGCCCTCCATAGCATCTTAGCAGATACCACCTTCTTCCCATCACTCTTTGATTTGCATTCTTCAAGTTGTTTTTCTTTTGCTTCTCTTCTCTCCTGAACATTTTTAAAAAATGCATGTAATTAGTACTTTAGAAAGTGATTCATGGACTGTTCTCATGAGAAAAGTTTATGCGTGTATTCAACAACCTTCAGTGCTAGTTCCATGCAGTTTGCAGAAACATCCACCATTAGTTCCTTTATACGTACAAGGATTCCGAAATCAAATTGTATCTTTTGACTTTGGAATTTCTTGGATTCTTCGTCTTTTGTTCTTTCCAATGTGTCCAGATCTCCTTTGATCTACTCACAAACACTCTTTGTTAGCAATACTTATCAAGGGTTAGAAATATTAAACACATAAGCACGATATACATATTAAGCCCTTCTTTTGATAACTTTAGGAGTTAAGGTTTACGGAGAGTTAGTAACTTAATAAGGTATTAGAGCTTTTTCGACGGAGCAGTCTGGACTGAAGCGTAGAACACCAAAATTACCTTAGTGAAGTAATTCTCAACTTTTTCAAGAAGTTGATTTAAGGGAGACACTATTTTCCAATTTTGTAGAGTAGTGACAATCCCTTCCAACTTGGAGTATAATGCTGCAGCCATCCTCAATGATTCCAACTTTTTTGTAGGAAAATCTTCAAACCGTGCTAGCACCTGCAGAATGGTTAGTTTAGGCCTTTATTTATGACTTAATGTAAGAAAAACATTAAAGTGAGATGTAGTTGTTTTACTAGACCTGCGATTCATCCGTTAGTTTCTCAAGATGTGACTCTACATCTCTGTGGAACTTAAGTAGCTCATTCATATCAGTTGCCTGGAAAGAGGTGAGATTTTTTCTCACCTCCTTGATTGACTCAGCATGATTTTTAACATCTTCTTCAATTTGCTGAAAGTATGATGATCTGAGAAGAGCGAAATAGTTATTAGTAAGGCTGGCCTGTTTTTGAAATATTAATCTTGTGTCGGTGATTTTACTGTATAATTTTTTATCGGCATATGCATACCTCTTTGTCATCTCTGCCAATGCATCAGCCATGCTTGTTCCCTGACTTCCACTAGAAGAAGCCCCTGACCCTGTATTACTTTTTCTCCCCTGTGATGATTTACCATCTAAACTGGATCCTTCCACTTTCCCCTTCAGCTGTCGATACAAATTACCTATCTGGGATGATCGTCTGAGTTTGCTATTTGCTTTCATGGGCCGTTGAAATTTAGCACCTCCAGGAGGAGGTGGAGGTGCAGCTCTATTGGACAGTGACATGGGTGCTGGTGCTGATCCGTTTGATGATAATGGTGGTGGAGGGGGCGGTGGAGCTGCATTGTTTCCATTTGTCATGGGAGGTGGTGGGGGTGGAGGCACCGCAATACTCTGTGGAGGTGCAGGAGGAGGTGGTGGAGAGATTGCTACATTTTTTGGTTTCTTTATTGATGGCAGGTTTAGGGCTATAGATTCTATTGTGGGTGTTGATGGGGGAGGTGGAGGATATCCTGGTGTGCTTACTGTTGGTGAATTCAGTAGTTCCTTGCATGCTACTGATGATGGTGGCAGTACTAGTACTGATAAGGATAATTTTGGTCCTGATAATGGAGATCTTGCAGCCTTTTTTGCTGAATTTGATGGGGTGTTTAGGAGTTTATGTGCTTGTAATTGCTCCCCGGTCAAGGAATTTTTAGTTGAGCTTTCTGAAATTGATGATGGCCTGGCACATGAGCTCTCTTCACTTGACATTGGTTCAACAATTGAGTGAGTTTCAGCTAAGCTTTCTGCACTGATAGGGGACCCTTTTGAACTTTTTACTGGTTGGTCACTTGAGGTAACTTTAGGTGTCCTTTTTGGACTCGAAATTGGTTCGATGCTTGAGTTAAATTTAGCTGTCCTTTTCGGGCTTGAACTCTGAATCATACTTGAGCTCCTTTTAGCTGAAGTTTCTTGGATAAGCGAGCCACTGTCTACCTCTATTGTATCTGTTGGTTCTTCATTCTCTTTCTTTGCTTCTGACTCAGCTTTGGCCTCCTCAACTGTCTTATACATGTCATTTAGTGGGTGAAAATTTTGGGATGCTTCTTGAGGGAAGTGAAAAGCGAGACGCTTCAGATCAATGGGTTTTAGTTTTCCAACAGTTCGAAGTCTGAGAGGCAAGAGAGGCACAGAGTACGCTGGCCTCAGGGGAGGAAGGACTGAAGTTGGGGTAACTGGAGAATCAGATTGGGGGGTTTTTTTGTCTGTAGGGGACTCAGAAGAAGAGTTTTCATCAACATTAGCTAGGGGTAAGCAATGCCTCATGTCCTCATCTTCATCTTCATCCATCATAGTGGACATCTTCTCTTTCACCAGTTTAATCATGTCAGCAAGCATTGATAATGCTAGAATCCAGAACACAGAAAAAAACTATAAACGCCTTCGAACATATATAAAATGATATCCTGATACATATAAATCTGGACTCTGGTTGAAGTTGGCACACAATATATTTGGTCATAATCATAACAAATGAAACTTTATTGCAACCAGAATGCCACTTTTGCGTAAAATCTAGACCAACCACACTTTGCCTAAACTCACAAGAATTTACAACTCGAAGCAAGAATTTAACATACCTAGTTGCTCCAAATCAGCATTGACGAGACTGTATCTTGTGGATTCCATCATCCATTTATTACTATTTGTCCACATATCTCCAACATCTCTCATTGCATCACAGAATGCATTCAGTGCCTGTGTCAAGTCATCTCATTGATCGAAAGGTATTGAGGCGACTAAATCATAAATTTAAAATTTCCCGTTAGTACTTTACCTGATTCATTGAAGTTCCTTTTGTTTCTGACATTGAACTTTTCGGTACAATATCAGGATACAACTTATGCAAATCATTCACAGATACTATCACCAGCTGCAAATCATTTTCATTAATAAGAACACATTTGTTATAAACAAGAAACAGTAGTAAGAATCAGGAAGCTACCTGTAGTACAGAAGCTGAGGCATTGCAAGGGGGTAAGTCAAGTTTGTCTCTTAAAGTCATAATCTTATTCCGAAGCTCTGACATTGTTGCAGAACCTCCAGGACTGCGCCCTGTCAATTCTTTGGTGCTTGGACTACGATTTTTTCTTGGACTATGATTTTTTGATACGTTGGAGCTTTGCTGCTTCTTTTGCTGATCTTTTTCCTGCAAGTATTATAAGCCAGGATGAAGAAATGAGCTATGGATATGCATATGTTATTCCACTATGCCTTGCGGTTTCCATGTCATTGTCAAGATCATTTTTTCGAAGTCATAAAAAAATAAACAGACTTTCCATTGAACTGCGCTTATCCGAACCGCGTACAAAATCACCGGTTTATAGTTTGTAGGCTAATTAAATCTAGGGGTGAGCAAAAATTTCCGAAACCGCCCAAACCATCCGTTTCAAACCGTCCAATCCGAAATTTACGGTTTTATAACGGTTTGGATTGGTTATGGTTTCATTTTTTTAAAAACCGAAAAATAATGGTTTGGTTTGGTTTTATATTTTATACCGACCGATATAACCGAACCGTAAACCGATAACCAAACCGCCCGTTATACCCAGACCGCCCAAATATATTATAATATATATATATATATATTTTTTATATAGTAATATATTTAACATTTAACATTTAAGTGACATTAGACATACTACTGATACAGACTACATATAATATACTGGAATTTAGAGTTTAAGTAGATTGAGTTTTTCTCCTTAATATATTCCAGTACTTGTGAGTTTAATGTATGCTTAATAATGTATGACAATTTGTTTTGTACATGTTTTACATTTTTGGGTGACATGAGTAACATTTGTTACTACCACAGCCGGTTTCATTTTAGTAGTAACATCTATTCCAGAGGATCTTGTAAATTTTGTGTGACACATGGTTTAAAATCGAAACCGCCTAAACCGAACCGTTATAATTTGGGTGGTTACGGTTATGTACTAACGGTTATGGTTATGGTTATGGTTGACCGAATTGAAAAACGGAAATATATGGTTTGGATGGTTTTGTTGTCCAAACCCGACCGTTTCACCCAATACTCACCCCTAATTAAATCTATTATCTGCACAAACAACTATTTATAAACATTGTGCATGTGTTTTACAATTATTTCAGTATCTTGCAGATGCAATCAACACAAACAGCATTGCGTGTCATGACTTCTGGATCAATAAAAACAGACATTTAAGAAACATGCATACCTTGAGCTCCAGTTTCTTCTTGCTAGAATTTAACGGCGAGGCACCGCGACTTGTCGCAGATGCCATGGCCGAGTTCTGGACACAACTCTTAAATAAGGTTGGGAAAAGAAAACCGCGGCCGCAGCGAGAACGATCAATTTTATGGAAAGATGAGAAAAACCTAGAGGCTTGTTTTTTATTAATTAACAATAATGTTAATAAAAAACAAGCGATGATTATTGTAATCAAGCTTAACATTCAAATTTCAAATTTCAACCTGTATGGAATATTAAATTGCCGTTCTGCTAAATTGTTTTCTGATCCGAGTCTTGTACACCGAGTACGATTGTTTTACGTAATAAGAAACACAAACGTGCTGAGCATTAATATGATTGGCTAATGATGATCCTCAGGGACAGACCAGTTCTCTCCTTAAAAAACATATAAGGAGAGAAAAAAGAAAGTCAACAGCAGGATTAAAGAAAGGTTTTTTTAAGGGAGAAATATGTCTACCAGCGGAATTCTCGTGTTTCAGACTTTTAGTGCTTATTAAGTTTGATTATTTATTTGTCAAAAAAAAAAGTTTGATTATTTCAATTTCTTTCTTAATTGCAAACTATTTTTTATATTAATTCAGTTTTATGTGGATGCTTTGGTGACTTCCAATGGCCAACTAATCCACTCTTTCCTTAGAAGAAGGGATGTTAGCTGTAATAGTCTATAGATATATTATTTATTGATCTGTCTGCAGATCTAAAATTAAAATATATGAATCACAAAAGAAATAGTATAATATATAATAGAGCAAAACAATAAATATTTATTTTGTTTTTTGTTTAGTTTCTTTATGTATCATTTTTATTATTGATAGTTAAACACACTCGCCGTGAAAAAGATCTTAACATTAATTGTACTTTAGCCAGAGTTCTAAAAATTGACCTAGGCGATCGAGGCTAGGCGGTTATTAAACGTCTAAAATTTGTAAAAATCGGTCATTAGACATTTTTCTGATTAGGCGGCGTCTAGACGATCCTAGGCGGTATTAGACGGGATTAGGCGGTTTAATGAGTTAAGCGGGAATAAATGATTAGGCATCGATTAATCGGATTTAATCGGGATTAATCGGTCAAATTAAAAAAAAAACGGTTAAAATAAGAATTAAACTTTAAAAATAGAATTTTTTTAATAAAAATTATTATTTACACATGAAAGGGTAAATTCACTTATCATATTTAATAATAAAATGAAGATATTTATTTTTTACTTATATAAAATATATTTTCAAATATTAAAATTAAATTATATAAAAAATAATATTTTAATACATCCGATTAATGTTCCGATTAATCGCCACCTAGCCGATTAATCGTTAGAAGGTAGGCTCACCGTCTAGCGATTTTTACAACATTGACTTTAGCTCGTATGTCTAATCATTGATTAACCGTGGTTAAAAATCGGAAATCGGATTTACTCAATTATTCAAATTTGAGTACCCTACACTAATTTTTCTCATTCCATTCCATTACGATCAAAAAAATAAAATAATATGCAACTTATATACAGTAAAACCTCGATAAATGAATGCCTTTGGGACCAAAAAAAAAAATTCATTTGGCTAAATTATTTATTTATCGATTAATGAATATAATATTTATTTATCGATAAATGAATAATAATTCATTTAGATGATATATTTAGACTTTTTTTGTAATTATATCATTTTGAATATATTAAATTCAAAGGTACCTCGAACTCACTTTAGTTATAACTTTTATGCAAACTTTTAAACTGTACTAAATGATGAGGCAAATGATCCCGAAGTATCACTATACCACAAGTGTCCTCAAGAGAAGTTTTTTAAGCTATTGTCACTATACAAAATTACCTGATGCAACATGATCAAAATATTCCAGAAGTGGTGTATGCTTTACACAAAATCAAGGATCAGATGCATTGGGGAGGAAAGAAACAATCAATTTTGGAAGCATTTTTCGAAAAAATATGATTTATTAATGTGTTTGAAAATTAGTAATTGGATGAAATGTATTCATGATATATTATATAAATAAAGGGGTCCGTTCTATGGCAAACATTTGCCATAGAATTGTTTCACAACATATGGTTTCAGGGGTCCTGATTTAAAAAAAAAAAAATTACACCGTACCGCAGAAACTTTTCGCGGTACGGAGAAATTACATAAATGCCCCCACTGTTCACGTACCGCAAAAATTTTCCGCGGTACGATGAACAGTAGATTTTTTATGTGAAAACAGGTACATTTTTGTAATTACTCCGTACCGCGAAAAGTTTCTACCATAAATAAAAATATATTATTGGAAATATAATGCTTATTCATTTATATTTACATAGGGCCTATAAAGACTTCATTTATATTTATTCGTTAATGCATTAAGCGAGGTTATTCGTTAAGCCCATTGAACCAAGTTGGGACCGAAAAAATTTATTCATTAGACGAGGTTATTCATTTATCGAACATTCATTTATCGAGGTTCTACTGTACTGGGGAATGCCACTACTGACACTACACTACAATCAACAATAAAGTAAATTGTACTCCATCAAAGAAAAAACTATAAATAAGTTGCACTTTTATCCTGAATATAACAAATTACTGGGTAGGTTATGTAACATGCACAATTCTTGATCCAACTTGGGAGAAAAATACAGAACACATAATATTCCGCAAAGTTTGAAATTGTACATACATCAAATACATACAAGAATGAATCTCAAATACTGCACAAAGAATTGAAACAAATCTCTACAGCAAATGTAACGAGTCTACTGTTCTCATGGAACATTACAGTACATTTCAAACTTTATTAATAATTATACAAGAGCCAAATTATATGAAATCTTCACGCTATTTACAAACAACCTTTACCACCATATATCGGCTAAATATTTATTCAAAAAATGGTTATGTGCTGCAAACTTCAAGCTAACTATTTCAAACCATATAACCCTATTAACTCAAGTAGGCTTAAAAGCTCTTTAACAACCTGAAAGACAATTCTGTCATTACCCATGTTGCGGATGGTGAACATGTACTCAATATTCCTCAAATTACTTTCGTGTAGGTGGTGCTATTTCCAGATCTTGCAAGTGCTTTATTTTTGTACCCTGTTCAATAATTATCTTTAGTTTTTAATGAAAAACGTATTTTGATGGAGGATTCAAAATGCATGATACCTCAGATTTTGTTCTTTTTAAGTTGGGAAGATTTTGACAAATCAGATCCTCCCTTCTGATCTTTGACTGAATTAACAGATGTCTTTTTACTTCCAGCTGGGCTCCTCTTTGATGCTGCAGGGCTAGCTGCACTTCTTTCAGCAATTCTCTTTTGTCGTTCAATCACTAGATCTTCCATTCTCTTTCGGATCTCTTCTTCCTGTGATAATGAATGCATGAAAAGAAGGGATAAGCTAATACAGACAACCACATTACTAGAAAACAAAGATATAACTCTTTCTAAGACCATAATTGCCACGCCACAATTAACCACACTTGATTTTAGATATCTCATCACATCATAATTCCTTCGACATTTACAGTTGTGGGACCCATTTATTTGTTTCTTTTTTATATATTCCAATACGCTAAGAATAATATAATTTATGTTAAGAAAGATCACGATATACAATTAAGAGATTAAAAAAAAATTACCACTCAAAGATTTGAAAGTACCTTCTCCAATTATATAATTTATGTTAAGAAAGATCACGATAGAAAATTAAGAGATAAAAAAAAAAAAAAAAAATACCACTCACGGATTTGAAAGTACCTTCTCCAATTTACTCTTGTTTATCATTGGCCTACTTTTGCTTTTAGACAATATATCCGATCTGCTTGTTGCAAGAGATCCACGCAAAACGCTAGACCTTGTTTCTCTTCCCAGACTTTTGGTTCCAGGGCCTATAGGTTTCTTGCCGATCGCCTTTTTACCACTGGCAGGAGTCTTCTGTTCATCGTTAATCAACTCAACTGGAGCAGACTTTTTATCAGATTTTGTAAAAGAAATTTCAGTTTCATAATCCATTTCTGGAGCCCAAGATGCTCCAGGAGACACTCCAGAGTCTCGTCCAAGCATCACGCAAAGGTCATCAGGCTCATACGAATTAGATACAGACTTGGCATTTGAAAGATCCTTATGGTCAGTTTCAGACTGGGACACTACATTTGACCCTTCCATCATGCCTATGTCTGTTCTCCACTGAGAGTTTTCATCAGCTGATGCACGAGTTTGTACCATGAAAGAATCATCAATGGCTGGCACGGTTTTACTCTTCTCTTTGTCAGTTGACAAAGCATAATCGCCATTAAACATAGTTTGCCCCTGGTTTTCTGATACTGTAGACTTGTTCATCACAAACCAATCTTCTCCAGTTGCTTTTTTAATCGTGGACGGTTCTGGAATAAAATCAGACATAGTTCTCTGGCCGGTTCCATCCAAGTTTCTTGAAACCAACAACTGTGTATCTACAGCTTCCCCTCTGCTAATCAATGAACGCATATTCTCAGCATTTGCAAAATCTTCCGAATTACCTCTACCTGCATTTCCTTCAGCTCTATTAGATACAATAAATGAATCATTTGCAGTTGTTTTTCGCATTGCACCTTTCTCAAATCCCAAGTCCATCGTATTGCTATTTCCGAAGTGTTCCTCTTTATTTCCGCTAAATGCTGAATCATCTTCCCTCATCAAAAGATTCTGCAGAGCATCCCAAGCACTATGTTTACCTCCAGAAGCTTGAACACTTTCTGAATCGCCATTAGGAAGATCATCCAATCCATTTTCAATGTTATGCTGATCTGCACCTTTTGCACGGGACTTGGACTTGCGATGTTTCTCCAGAGATCCAACTGCATCCTGTACCTTCTGTTTAAGGTAATCTTCATCAATCAACTCACCATTGACTGATGAGTCGTCTTCAGAATCTCCACCCTTTTCTCCATTCCTTTTGTCAGATGTGATGTAGTTGATATTCCGGATGACAACCGTCTTTGAGGATTTCTTCCTGTGTTTTCTAGTAATTGGTTTCTCCCCAGAAGATTGATCTTCATCATGCTTCTTAACAGCATCTGGCTCAGTCCCATCGTCAGAGTCACCGGATGCCATCTCTTCTTCTTCGGATGAAGTTTCAGAAGATTTTCCTTTCTTTCTTGAAGAAGACATCCGGCGTTGTCGATGACCCGAGTCATCCATATTTGGAGACCAATGCATGTGCCCAGGATAATATGGAGGTACAGGCTGCATACCAGGATAAGGAAAACCTTGAACAGAGTTCTGATAATTATACATATAGGGAGGAATCTGGTTTTGCCAAGGTAGATGCACTTGAACTTTGGCTGGAGTGGATGGTGTCTGGTCAGCCACAGAAAGATCTGCACATAAAAACTTTGACATTAATGAGAGCCAAGTTGTTTTTGTTGGACTTGATGTTTCTAGGCTACACAGCTCAATAAGCAACCACTATGTAAATTTACCACTCAGACTGATCAAAGCAACAAGAGCATTATCTATCATTTGTGGATGTAGATTATAGTTGCAACCACGTGTATCGGATGTAGGGATAATCCTGATTGAAAACTCTATCTTACAAATGTAGCATTAACCACTAGTGTTACGCATGATTATTTAGGGCAATGGATTTGTCACCATCCTCATTATCAACAAATGGGAGTAATTCAGATTTGATGCTAATAGGTGAATAGGGAAGCTAGAATTACGAGTCAAGGAAAGAAGAGGAAGAACATGAAGTTTAAAAATTGGTTTAAAACTCAATTCGTATTTTTGAAAAGACCAATTTTCTAATTGTATCTCTTATTATGTGACACAGAGAAATACACTTTTAAACTATCTGGCAATATCAAATGGCATATCCTGGCAAAGCAGATAAAGCTCCAACTAAAAATACTGTAGGGTCAACATGGATAGACAAGGGTGCAAGTAGAAATGAATATAATTAAACGAATATAATTAATACATACCAACATGGATAGACAAGGGTGCAAGTAGAAATGAATATAATTAAACGAATATAATTAATACATACCAACATCTGTGTTCTTCCCCTCAGATGTAAGTATAATCCCAGATGTTCCCAGGTATGGTAGTTCAGAAGGAGGACATGCTGCCATGGCAGCTAACTCATCCATCCAAAGAGTATCCGTCAGCTTCTTCTTACACAGGTCCTTGAACTCGAGACATGCTTCCCTATATGAGATGATAATGTGTAAAGTTTTGACAAATCCAGGACAAAAATTTTAAAAAAAATGAAAGAAGGGTTGTAACAAGCACATTAAATACTTTCAAATTGAGATAAGAGGAATTTAATAAGACTAGAGCAGTAACTATTTTGATACAAAGACTGACCCGTGGAAATATACAAAGATGGTGAATGGACACTACTAATTAACACTAAACAGAAAATGAAGCAGTTGATGAAGATTACACAGAAACTTTGCAATTAATGCAACATGAAAGAGGCAACAATCAGTTTAAAAAGGATGAAAAGACTACCATGTTTGACAATTAAAAGTTTACACTAGCTAGTTTGCAATTTCGATTGAAATACTTCTGACTTCTGAGATTTATCTTTCAAGAGTGATCAATTAGTTCTTATTAGTTATACTACCCATACCTCAAACGCGTGGCTCCAAAGGCATCAGAAAATAACATGAGATCATCATTATTAACCATGTCAAATCCAGCCACAAGAGCACGAGCATAAGCCATGGCTTGTTCTTTGCGAAGCAAGACTTTCCGAGTCTCCAAGGTACGTTGAAGGCAAATCCTAATTACCACCACACAAATGAGTCAATAAAAAATGATGTGATGATTGTAGGAAAAAGCATCTATGATTGTGTTATTGAAGTAAAGATCTTACTTTGAATTCTCATCTTCTGCAGCATCTTTTTTACCAGTTTCACCTTTGATCTAGCATAAGTGATTTAAAGAAAGATGAGTGATCAATAGAATTAGAGGGACCATCTATAGAGAACTAAATGATATACCTTAGAGGAATCTGGTGATCCTTTTGTTACATCATTAGCAGCTGATAACGAACCTACTAATTGAAAAGAAAAGAGAGAGATCATTAAGTATTGCATGGATTAGGGACATTAGGTTTATAAATGATTTCCTATGAAATATAATCATAAGGTGGAAGTAAGAATGCTTTCCAACAGGTGTATCACCTACTTAAATATCAAGTAGTAATATAAAATGACTCCCAACACAGAGTGGGGTGTAAAATTGTAAGCAAATGTCAATCATAATAGCATACCTTCACCAGAATTCACTGCTGCATCTGTGGTCGCCAGTTCATTAGATCGAATAGAACCCTCAATCTGAACAATTTCTCTTTCTATACGAACGAACCTCTCAAGAATTTCAGGTGTGCTTATGAAGCGAACAACTCTGCGACACAACCAAAAAAAAAAGTAAAAAGGAAGCTATTATCATTTTCAGAACGTGGAAGAAAAATAGTTACATGTATAGAGCTTGATAATATTTGAAAACCATATAGCTCTAGGAGTAAGCATACACCAAGAAGTTAAACCTATTTTGAAAAAAAGAGAGTATGTACTTGAACAAATCAAGGGCCAAACAGCAGCAGAAAACATCCGTATTAAGGAATCTCACTCTTAAATAATCTGATAAATAATTTAGCTAAAAAAAATCTGATAAATAAGACTAATCGGGAACAAGTACAAAGCATCACTCCCATTCACATACTCAACCTCCGTCATCTTCTCTTTTTTTTTTAACCTTCATTTGCATAACATCTTGTTTTTCACCAATCCCTTCACAGGACTTCTATTCTCTACATTCATATTAGATTCTTTTTATTGATCATTTCAACTCCTTACATTGTTCATTACCAAATCCTTCACAGGAATTCTCTACATTCATATTAGATTCTTTTTATTGATCATTTCAACTCCTTACATTGTTCATTACCAAATCCTTCACAGGACTTCTATTCTTTACATTCGTATCAGATTCTTTTTGTTGGTCTTTTCAACTCCTTGCTTTCTTCTTAGTTTTGAATTTTTAACCCTTACTATCTACTTTTTTCTCAGACATTTTTACAGACCAGTGTTACACCGTAGTGCGAGGCATCCTGGAAAAGTACGGATAAGCTCGGATACCGGGAATCTTTAATAATTATGTGTCAGCATTTAAAAAAATTTATTTAACATAGAGATTTAACACATACAAAAAGAAATCTAACAGCTAATTAAATTCTAAACGTCTAACACACACTATTGTACATAACCGTTAGTCTTTATATGGAGGCCCAATATTAAGCCCCAAAGGAAAACACAAATATATTTTAAAAAGGGCATCTCGCAGTGTCGCTAGCAAATGCAAACCCTAGTTCCACCTGTACTTGTAACATTCTTCATCCGTAGGTTTCCTCCCTTCTTTAAATTTGTTTCTTAGTTTCCTTCTTTCCCATTCCTTTTTCTTCTTCATTCAGATAGGACCTATCTGGAGTTCACGAAGATGAGATACAGAAAGGATCAAGGTCAACCTGCAACCCATCCATTTCACAATTCCATAGCCAAAACCATGAATCATGTAACCCTGCATCAAACTCTTACCTCTTTCGTTTCATCTCCCTCTTCAGCTCACCATTCCCCACTTTAATCTTCACTTCTTCTTACAATCATTTCTTCCTTTTTCTTCAAATTCATTACGTTGATCTTTTTATTCCAACGATGCTTAACTTCATTAACTACCTTTCTTTATGATCAACTACATCGGAGAAAATAACAACCTCGTCTTTGATTTTGTTTACCACAAGAACAAGTTTGTTGTTATTTCCTACAAACTAGATGCTTGTGAAAAAGTTGAGGCCATAGGAGATTAAATTCCAAGTTCACGAAGTAAAAGAGAACAGAAATACGGATTTGAAGAATAAAAATTAACTAACAAGGAAAAAATGGTATAACATTTTGAAGTAAAGATTTGAGCTAAGAAATGGTGACACCGAGAAAGAGAAGACGGAGATCAAAGCGAATAGCTAAGAATTCCAGTAAAAAAATCTATAAGAAGAACCAGGAGGCCAAAGGTCCAGTACACAATTGTGATAAGAAAGTAGAAGACCGCTGAAGTAAGACAGACTACGTCAAGGATAAGAAGAAGGTTGAAGAGAAGAATAAAGAGGATGAGGATGAGAGTGGTGCGTTGTACACTTGTACTGAATCCGATAAATTAGGGACACCGGATATTAAGATCAAGAATTCTACCATACATTTGTTGTCGTCTATGCATTTATTAGACCTACAATATCATGATTCATGACAATGTCATGCACTAAAACTGTTGTAAAAACATGACCCCAGCGGAATCTTAGTATTGTTTAATTAATCTATTTTTGCCAAAAAGAAAAAGTGACTACATCTATTGGTCACCGAGGGCAGAATGAACAAGACTAATATATTATACAAAATAAAAGGCCACTTATCTCGCAATCTGATATCTTAATAAGGCCAAATTTAACACTACGCCGATATTTTAAATGCTACAAAGTACACAACATTAATACAAGAATACAAATCTTAATCATTGGGATTCATTGCCCAAAGATCTACAACCGCACAACATATCCAAGTAACGAACTACACACACTGGAATCCATGTTTTTATTACATGTTATAAAAGAATCTATCTAAAAACCATCGGTTCATAAATTTGTTCATATTGAACCCTGATACTATACCGGTTTTTATAATGGATAAAATTGTTCAAGTGTAAATAATGGACTTACAATTTAGTTGCCAAATCAAATAGGCTTTAACCAGGTTCATATTTTACTAAAGTTGAAAATTTTGAATATCCTACATCCCTTACAATTTACTATATCTATTTTTTTCCCCTACTAATCACTCCGCCACTGGAGGAGAATCTTGGGTCTACCCTTGACTGTGAGAGTGTACTCGCATGTATTTGTGCATGTGGCACATACACTGAAATTTAAAAACATTTAAACAGTATAATGAAAACCACCAAGAGGGGAAAAATGAGACTTGATGCATTACCTCTGAAAAGTTGCTTTAGTAAACCAGGAAGCCTGAGCGTTAGGTGGACGAAGAGTAATTGAATACCCACCCTTCGGAATCTGATCTTTAGCAACTTTAAGGTGAGAAATGAAGGGTTCCACTAGCCCAGAAGCTAACTTCTCATTCTTCCCTCCAGCAAATATCACAAGATCACATCTTTATACATGAAAATCAATCCATAACAAAAACAATACCAACATAAATATCAGTAACTGTTAACCCAAGTAAATCTAATAAGATCAAGCACATGTGTAATTTCTTTTCATTAATACGAATTTACATCACATCTTTAAACACGTAAATCAACACATAAGGAAAAAACAACATGGGTAGTAGCAATTAGTAAACCTTAAAAAAATCCCATAAAGATCCAAGACATATATAACATTAAAAGCATATATATAACATTACATCTTCTACATCTAAATCAACACATTAAATAAATTCTTAAGATCCAACACATAATAAGGACATATACATCAAACACACAAACACATAAACATGTATGTATATAATGAGAAAGATGGAGGAGAATTGAACCTTGTTCTAGTGGGTGTGAGTTGAAACAAAGCATAATCAAGATGGGTTCTTGAATCCATAACTATAAAAATCTAATTCACTATACAAAAACCAAATCAAAGGGGTGGGCTTTTAGTCAATGTAGTGAAAGTTCATGTTGTTGAAAATGTCTTGTTTATGTGTTTTATGTTACAAATCTATGATGAAGATGAAAGAAAGACAGCAAGAAATGATGAAGCAATGCACATGGGAGTGTGTGCAGAGGAGAGAGAGAGAGAGAGAGAGAGAGAGGCTGAAAAAGTGGCAAGGGGGGGTTGGCGTCTGTGATTGTAGGTGAGTGGGTAATTTTTATTGTCTTGATCAAGATTTTGCGTAAGTGGGGTCCACTTGAGCAGGTCATGAATTCATATGGGACTGTCACATTTCTGAACACTTTGTGTTGTGTAAGATGTACTTCTTCTCCTGTAACTCTGTAAGTAAAACTACTACAGTACTAACAGTTGCCTAGATTTGATGGTTAGGAAGGAACCGAAGCAGAAACATCCTCAATGCCATACTCATGATTCTCATTTCTCAAGTAGATGTGTGTATTAAATGAGAAAATGTACAGGTAGAAAACATTAAATAATATTCAAATATATATGATGTACACTTTAATGTGTTCCTATCACTCGTTTGGTATCAAAATTTAAAGGACAGTTTATTTTGGCTTTGGGAAATATTATTTTAAAATATGTACTATTTTTTTAGAAGAGTTATCTGTCAAAAAATTTATTGAACTTTTCCAAATTTCCAAATTTTGCAATTTAATCATTAAAGTTTTTTTGTTGCTAATTTAACCAACCACCTTTCCAAAATTATGCAAAATTTAATCATGATTAACAAAAAAAATTGACGTGGCAACAAGATGTCACCTGATTGCAATGCTTATATGTTTCGATTAGGGTTTTTTCTGAATTTGCAATGCTTATATGTTTCGATTTGGGGGGTTTTGTGTTTGCAATGTATTGTTTCATTGTTTCGATTTGGGGGTTTGAAATTATGTTGTTAATAAGTCTTTTTTCACATATTGTTGTATTGTTTCGATTTTGTGTTTGCATAATTTTGGAAAGGTGCTTGGTTAAATTAGCAACAAAAAAACTTTAATGGTTAAACTGCAAAATTTGGAAAAGTTCAATGGGTTTTTTGGCAGATAGCTCTTTCTAAAATAAGAAACTTATTTCTGCAAGAAAATGAATATTAAACTCCACATACACATTTTTTTCTAAAAAAAATTATATATATATAATTTTTTTTCGAAATAAGTAACTTATACGTTGCTAATAAGATTTGCCAAACAATCCCTTTGTCATTCATAAATTGTACTCACAAGAAGAAAATGTGAGATTTTTTAATGCACATGAAAATACCAATTTGCCCTCATGTTTAATATTTATTAAAAAAATGTGTTGTTCATGGAATCGAACTTGAGTCTATCAAATAACTTAGGCATGCTCTTACCACTATGCTACAATGTCACATGTGTTTTCAAACATACACATAATAAGTCAATGTCGTTTAAGAGTAATACATTTGTAAATAACTATGGAGCTAAATTAAACTTAGCTAAAACACCAACACATTTTTATTAAAAAAAGTGTTGTTCATGGGAATCTAGCTATCAAGTAACTTATGCATGCTCTTGCCACTACGCCACAATGTCACATGTGTTTAATAAGTCAATGTCGTTTAAGAGTAATACATTTGTAAATAACTATGGAGCTAAATTAAACTTAACTAAAACACCAACACATTTTTATTAAAAAAAGTGTTGTTCATGGGAATCTATCAAGTAACTTATGCATGCTCTTGCCACTACGCCACAATGTCACATGTGTTTATAAATAATACACGTAATATGTGAATGTCTTAATAGTAATACATTTGTAAATAAATTTGGAGCTAAATTAAACTTTAAAATAATAATAATAATCAACATAATAACAATTCTTGGCTATATTTTATTTTTACATTTATTGATTCGGATTATAGTATATTATGTTATATCATTTATTAATATTATTCTCTATCGATGTCAATATATAGAACTATACAAATTATTTATTTAACGAATTTATTGATTTATCAAATATTTATTTACCAAGACACAATTGATTAAAGGTAAAAAATTTGAATTTTTTTAAATAATTAAAATATCAATTAAAAAATTATAATAAATTTTAGAAAATAAGTAAAGCTAGCTAGAGGCTCGTAATTCGCTAAGAGAAACAACAAACTCATTCAAGTCTTTGGTCTATCTGTTCACTCCAATTAGGATCTTTGGATGAAACTGTATTTGAAAAAAGAAATGATTAATTCATTGTTAAAGCACGAACATAAGGCATATGAGCAACTTTAACTTATGATGATAAAAGTACGAAAAAATATTCTAGAGTGTGATATGCTTGTAGTTACACAAGATATATTTATTCAGTCAATTAGAATTATCTGGTGTTTTACAAGTCTAGCGGACAGAGGAATAGTAAAGGACAAAGGATGCTTAAAATGAAGAAATTAGAAGAAAATAGATGAAAGAGTTGGAAATATAGTTTTAAGTGAAAGCGCAAGGCCTGAGTAGAATATTTGAAAATTTACGAAGTTTTTGATTAATATCAAGAGTAAAACCTACATTCACATAATGCAATATCTTGAAGCCTATTTAGTTTGTATCTTGAATATTATTGAAGATCGAACTAAATGGATGTATCATTTTCAAAGAAGTGGAAGAACAGTTTAGTATTGTAAGTGTTCTGAAAAATCCTCTTAATTAGACGATGCCTATAAAACACTCGAATTCTATTATATGACTCATAAAAAGAAAAATTAACATGACTACTATCAATATTACTCATATTAATTTTCAGATTACAAACTTGAACATACTTAAATAAGTACACAATAATCGCATATGTGCCATTAACAAGCAAAATTCCATTAATTAATCACATGAAGTACTTTGAAAGACATTGATCATGCACAATTTAATTTAAAAATACAATTTAAAATAGCGACCCGTGCCTCGCACGGGTTTTTATGCTAGTTTATAACTAAAATGAGGAAGTTAGTGAGGTCTACTAAAATTAAGAACTAAAAAATGTTAATGTATTTAAGAGATGATAATAAGTGATTGAATTATACTAATATAAAAAAAAGTGTTTAAAGTAATAACATAGAGGAGTACTCCCTCCGTCCCGTTGGGTTCTTTACATTGGAGGGAGACACGGAGACCAAGACAATGTTTAAAAAATGAGTAAAGTTAGGTGAAAAGTGGATAAAGTGGTGAGACCTATCAATATTTAATAATAGATTTGAGATAGTAAAATAAAGTAGTGGGCGTAATAGTGTTTTTTGTAATTAAATATGAGATAGGGGGAAAGTAGTGGGTGTAATAGTGGAGAAAACTTACTATTTTTGGTATGTAAAGAAATGAGTGGGACGTCCCAAAATAGAAACTGTAAAGAATCCATTGGGACGGAGGGAGTATTAATTTAAGAATGAGTAACATTCAACATCATCGTGATATACATTACTCAAATCAGAATCTAAAAATAAGAACTAAATGAAAATTTGTGACTTAGAGCATCTCCAATGGGTTAAAGCCCTTAGCAAAAATTTAAATTTACTTACTAAAATTAAAAATTATACAAAATATGTAAAAAAATTACCACTCCAATGGAGCATTCCCCTTTTGTATAATTATAGCCAACCCTTCAATATTGGCTATATATGTACAATCACTACGGATCTGTAGCCAAAGCCACGTCATCCCCCGCTCATTTCTTTCCCACTCCCGCTGGTTTTTTTTCCCACTCCCGCCACTTACTTTTTACAGAGGTACATATATCCCATCTCTCTTTTTATCCAATTTGTATCGAATTAGGGTTTTTGTTCGTGATTTCTTTACAAATTGAGAGATTTCAAGTTGTTCTGGATCCTTTCAAAGTCAAATCGAAGATGGCACAGAATTAGGTTTGTATATCTTTCTTTGATATTCGGAATAATTTATACCCATATTTGTGAAAATTCAGTCGCCTTGCATTTTCTTTTGCTCAATTGTGTTTATATGTATGTATCTTAGGGTCTGTATGTTATGATTCTATTTTATATTCTAAATTACTCATGCATACTTGAGAAATATCAAGTAATCATATGAAGGCACCTGTACTTATATTATGAATTTGTTAGTAGATAGCACAAATCGACAAGTATATGTATGAGTATGAAGTATGAGTATAGACAATTGTGTTATGTCCAGACAAAGAGAGGATTGATCAGAGAAAATATTAAGTATTTTAAAAGAATGTGCAAGCAGCATATTATAGAATTAGCTAGAGTAATACAGGGGATGACAGAAGGGTCTGGGTGCTAGTCGAGAGAGTAGCAAGCAATCATAGCACAATCATAAATTGCTGTTTGTAGAATTAGACAGCGAAATTAGAATCCAAGAAACCGGAATATGAACTTCAATTCTAGCCCTTTTTTCATTTCTACTGGTCTTTTTCTTTTTATAGTTTCATTTTCACCTAATAGTGGTGGTAGGAGCTTCAGCTTGTGTTCATGATTTGATAGTTTCATTTCATTATAAAGCAGTGCAAAACAAGGATGCTTTGGAAATGACAGGCACTGCACCGGTATGCAAAGCCTTTGGTTGCTTTCATACAAACATCACACCCTGGCCATAAAATCCCACCTAGCATACCGATATAGATATATGGTTAGTACAATGCTGCGTTAACATAATAAACCCACATAAATATATTGAAAGATAAAGACCTGGTTTAGGTTTAGAATAGAAAGTAAGTTTTCAGCTACTGTGTTCCATTTCATTTTTTTTTTGAAAATTCTTTTAGGAGCCATATATGTTGGTTTGTTCACCTGGATTGATAGCACATGTCCATGGTGGATTTTGTATATTATTACAGCTTTTTGCTTTTGTCTTGATGGTTAGATCTTTATCACGCCTTCTATTGTGCATCTCTTGTTTTTCCTATTAACTTTTTTTCATTGCGCTACGTTTTTAACTGATTTTTATATTATTTTTCTGTAACATTTTTACATAGGTGGATACATCTTAAGTGGATATCTAAGTTACAAGTGTAATTTAGAATGCGAATTTCCAGAAGACTAGATATCTAGATGAACAGTTTTATATCATGTAGGAAGAATAAAAGTGTGTTACCCTTTCCCACCATATCATAGAAATTTAGGAAGCTTTAAAATTGGCTTGCGACTTGCAAGTTGGCTGAAGCAGTGGGTGTTGGGAGTGACTGGGATGTAGTTTCTCTCTTTATGTAGTCACCTATATCAAATTTGATCATAAGAATTTCATCTGGAATAAATAAAGAGCTGAAGCATAAACATTTACCTCTGACCAAAATATATTACTTTTAGAGCTATGTATCTTCTGGCAAACTGAAATGCAGCTTGTATACAAGAACTTGCATCACAGTGTATATCATTCAGGTAGAAAGTATGAAGTCCTTTGTATTGGCAGCTAAGTATAAATATTCGATTAATACTATTAACAAGATTGTAAGCTCAATAAGAACATAGATTTTAATAAATATAGATGTGTATAACTGTATATATATATGATTGTAAGCTCAACTGCATAAAGAGATTTTCTTGTGGGGAGTTCCATTGAATATGATTTTTTAAATTAAAATGCTTATCTCTACAAGCAATTCTAAATTTTGAAACCGTTTGTTTAACTTTACTATTTGTATATTACTAAATTTTGACATCATATATATTGCAGTCTATCTTTACAGGATTATTTAAAATGGCACACACTTTTACTTCTTTACTCAACAATGGTGCGTATAGTGAAGCCGAAGACATTTTTTACTCACAAGCCCCCCCTTCATCCCAGGAGCGCAGTCAGCAAGCACCAAGCAAACCAAAAAAAGGCCGGTCAAAAAACTTTTTAATCGAAGAGGATATGTTACTTTTATCTGCTTGGCTTAATGTTAGCACGGACCCTATTCAAGGCAACAATCAAACACAAAACACCTATTGGAATAGGATCTCGAACTATTACCATGAACATAAAAATTTTGACAGTGATCGGACACCTACTTCGTTGTGTAATCGATGGTCCGCAATTAACACCTCTGTTGAGTATTGAACACGGTAAAAGAATACAGAGGGGGGGGGGTGAATGGATTCTTGAACTTTTCTTGGATTGAGTCTGTGTAGCAGATAAGTGCCTGTGTGTGCAGAAATTAAGGTGCGGATAAATAAACAACACAAGACACAATATCACTTTAATCTAATGTATATTAGATAAAGGTTGCTACAATCTGTGAATACAAATGGTAGTATTCTCAGCTTCGTTTTTCTCAGAGAGATATAGCTTACAGTGTATGAAAAACTTGACTCACAAAAGTTACTAAGTTATGAAGTGAGGCTGTGTCCTTATAGAACATGGATACAGCCTGCTTACTACAAATAAGGTAGCTAAAACACATTACTTTCTAGTCTGTCTATCCTTTTTGAGTAAGTGTCCAAACGGTTACAAATTTGACTTTGCAAAGCCTGTTTAGATCCACTTCTTTAGCTCCTTGTCTCTTCTATATCTCTCCAAGCTTCCTTGTAGGCTTTCCAGAGCACGTTATAGGTTGTGGTCCATAAAGTGCATTGGCTTGTTGCAGGTTTCTGACTTGTACAATTTCTTCAGTATTTTGTCTCCAAGAATGTATTCGAGAAGTGACTAAGTAAGTGATTCGAGAACTAGAATTGACTTGATCGATAACTCTGAGTTCTCGAATACTGTTATAGTGACATATCGAACCACTTCTCGAATAGCTCTTTTCCATCAGGATTCCTTGAGTTGTCGAATAGAGCATTTGACTTATCGAATCCTCGAGTTGTCGAATAGCTTTCTGAGTCTTTGAGATATCGAATGGAACTTTGACTTGTTGACTCTTTGAGAACTCGAATACCATCTTGACTTGTTGACTTCTTGAGTTCTCGAATAGAGTAGTAGACATATCGAATCCCTGAGATATCGAATGAGATATCGAACAGTGTATTCAGAGATATCGAATAGTGTCTTGAGATATCGAATCTCTGACTTCTCGAATGCTGGACTTCTCGAATAGACAAATATACTTCTCGAATTGGTACTTAGGCAAATTCTTCATTTCTTCAAATCCCAACTGTGATTATTTGGCAGTCTTTAACTCCTTGCTTGAGGCATGAACCATGGAACTTCTTTCAAGCATTATTCTAGACTCTATTTGTACAGTTACACAACTGGAATTTGATGCCTATTACAAGTACAATACAAACAGAAACTCTACAACTAGAGGTTCCCTCAGTTAAGAGGTCATGTAAGTAATGCAAAGCATTACAAACAATTAGGCTTGTTATTAGATGTATACAGGCATGCCTCTGTAACTAACAATCTCCCCCAAATTGTGAGTGAGACCCTTAGTCACAATTTCATGTCTGATAACAAGCCTAACATACATTAAAGATAAAACTTTTAAAAGTACAGGTATGTGATTTGATTGAACACATAAATGAAATTACAAGATAAATACTTCTTACAGTATGATGAGGTACTAGCCGTTTTCTTTTGATTGCATCTCCATTGCCTTGGCTTGTAGATCATCATATGCTTTCTGTTTCCTTTCTTTCTCCTTTCTTGCAATCTCATCTACTGCTCTCATGATTTCTGTCATAGCATCCAATTCTTCAATCATAATAGAGTTTTTGAAATCTTCAAGCACTGGCTTCAGAATGTTGGCAGGATAGTGACTGAGTAGGTTCATTCTTATATTGACATTGTCTCCATTTCTCCTCCTATACTTCACCACATAGGGATCAAACTGAACTCTACACAATCCCTTTGCCCTTAGCTTTTCTGCTTCAATCTCCAGTCTATCAATTTCTTTCTCCCTTTCTAGCCATTTCTCATAGCAGCCCTTCCTTATCTTCTCAGCATATTCTTTCTTCATTTTCACAAAGTCAATCAATTCCAGCTTCCATACTTTCTCCACCTTGTCCTTAGAATCCAGCAATGCAATGATTCTTTCTATCTCATACAATTTACCCCAATGTTGACAACCCCCTTGTTTGAATTTCATTTCTTTCCCATCAGTGTACTTGATTACAAGGTGGTCATCCACAATTGCAGCATAGCATATCTTTTGAGCTCTTTGAAATAGCAGTTGCTCTTCATCAAAGTCTTCATCAAGTGGCTGGAGCTTTAATCCTGGAATGATTGTTAGGGCTCTAGATTTGGATAGCTTCACTCTCCTTGCAGCATGTTTAAATTTTATCCTCTTGACATGGTTGCTTGGCAGAAATCTTTGACCTTGGTTGGTAGACCATAGTAGTATTCCATTAGCAGATTGCTTTCTGAAACATACACATGGTTTCTTGACTTGAATCTTCTTCTTTTCTTGAGATGGTAAGACAGTTGCAGAAGCCATAGATGTAGATTTTGCTAGGTCACTACTAACAGTATTCACCCTAGACTTAGAGTCTTGTGTTGTGGTGAGATTACTGCTAGCATTGCCTAAGGCTTGCTGTCTTCCACTCTTTCTCACATATGTTTTACCCTGGTCATCATCATCCTTTTCATCCTTGTCCCCCTTTTTCTTCTTATCTCCATCACCCTTATCTCTCCTGTGATGTCTTCTCCTCCCATCACCTTTGTCTTCAGAATCATCATCCTTATTTCTCCTAGGTTGAGCCATCTCTGGAATTTCACCAGTTGCAATATAGGTTCTGAGGATATGCAGTGCCTCAATTTCTTCAGCATTTCTGGCTCCAACCTTCTTCTGTAATTGATCAATGATAGCAATGATCAGTCTGTGATTTCTGGAGGTGAGATCATGAGGAATGACCAATTGCTTGATATCTTCAATTCTGGTACCAGACTGATAAATAATTGTCCATGGCTTCTTGATCACTTCTGGTAGCCTTGTAGGTTGACCATTCCTCAAATCATCAAACAGACTCTTGCTGTTCTCATTTTTCTTCTCAATGATCTCAAGTATGGCATCTATCTCTGAGTGCTTTAGGTCTTGTAGAGTCTGGTATGTTAGATGCCATATCTTTAGTTTGGAAACCATCACTATCTCCTTGACCCATATATTGTTGACTTTCTTGGGGATGACAATGATGTAGTCTATCTGCTTCTTCACCTCCCTCAGATAAAACTGAGTGTCACCAACCTGTTCCCTTATGGCTTTCAGAAACTCCAAGAAGGCTTTATCATGATAGTCATTGGAGTTAGCAACTTCTTGTAGCTTGGCCTCAGTAACAACTTTGACTTCTACAGGCTTGGCACTCTCAGATATAGAGATTGGAGGTTTGTCAGATGGCATACTCCCTGCAACCACTGTGGTAGTTATGGATTGCTTTTGTCCTCCAGGAGTAGTGATGTGCACAGTTGGTAAGGTGACAACTGGCAAGATAGATGGAGGCTCATCTACTTTGGCTTTTCCCTTGCCAGGCACATTTGCTAGAGACTTAGAAGCCCTTTGTTGACCACCCTCTTTGATTATTATGCCTTTCTCTCCCTTTGTCTCCCCCTTTGAATTTGAGTTCCTAGCCTTCTTCTCCCCCTTAGGCTTGTTGTCAGGCACAGAGGCTGTAGAAATGTCCTTTGGGAGTGAAGATTCATCAGGTAGAGGGAGACCCATATGCTTCATCATTGCAGCTAACATGGATTGTTGATGCAGAAGGACATCAGCTGTGGTGGATGCTTGAGTGTCCAACTGATCATTTAGCAATCTTTGTGAACTCAGGAATCTGATCCACAATTAAGCTTTGAAGTGCTTCAACCGTCAATTGTTGTGGAACAGACCCTGATCCTGAAGCACTGTCATGTTGCACAGGCTTCAGCCATGTTGACATGAAGTCAGAGCTAGAGCTAGGCAAGCTAGTCTCCTCAGTTACAGATGCAACTTCTGTAACCGGATGGATTGACTCTACTACTGGTGTCACCACAGAAGTGGGATGAATTACACCAGCAGTTGACACAGGCACAGAGTCTCTAGTAAAAACTAGGGGAACCTCTGTGTTTGTGATGGTGTCATTAGGATATGCCTCAGCATGCATTCCCTCACCATCTAAATGTGGGTTCTGAGTGGTGAACAAAGTGTCATGCACTAAGTCACTTGAAATTATTGGCTCATCAAGCAAAAAGGATTCTTGATGATCAATACCTTGCATCTCAGTTGTCTGAGTTGCAGGTTCCAAAGAAATTTCAGAGTTAGATTCTGGAAGAGAAGTGTGTTTTAGAGTAGATTTTGGCAACTCCCCCTGAGAGATAGAGAGAGTTTCAAAAGTGATGTGCTCTCCACTCAGTGTTGTGCCAGCCTTATCACTCCCATGTGCTGACTCTATACAAGAGGGTGCATTGGGGAGAATGCTTGATTCTATAGGTGCACCCTGTTGAGAGGATACACCTAGTGAGCTGTGTGCCCCTGATTTTACAACTTCAGCCATTTGTGTGACTGAAGAGGTGGTCTTAGTTTTCTTCTTCTTTGTCCTGTGTAAGGGTGACTCAGGTTCCTCACTTCCAAGACCTAATTCAACAGCTAATGCTGCTTCAGATAAGATATTTAATGGTGCAGACATTACTTCTTTTCTCTTCTTTTTACTAACATCACCCTTTTGAGAGGATGATGCAGTTGGCTCAGTAAGAGGTAGAGTGTTTGGTTGAGAGGGTTGGTTAGCAGGCCCTGGGTTAGCATTTTGTTCTACTTGCTTGGGCTGTGCTAACTTAGATTTTGCATCAAATGTTGGCATGTTGTGGGGGTAAGTCCTAAACAAACTCTCCATATGGGGAGTTATGTTCAGTCTTACATCCACATCATTCCTAGTTTCCAAGTTACCAAAAATGAGTTTGGTCATGGACTTAGGATAGCCTATTTTATTTTTATCAATCCCAGGCAATTCAATCAATGAAGCATTTTTATAATTAAGTACAGATTGAATAAAGCGAGGGAAGAAAATATCAGTACCTCTCTTGGTTGTGTTCTTACCAAGTCTCCCATATAATTCTTGAAGTATGATTTGGCCAACATCTATCTTCTTTCCATAGGCCAAAGCATATCCAATTTGCTGCACAGGTGCACTGATTTGATCAAAGCTTGATTTCCTGGCAGTGAAGACTTGGAGAAGAGTTGCAAACACATAGCTCCACTCCTTTCTCGGATTCTTTCTGTTTAGCTTTCCAAGGTTAATCCCATCTGAGTAGTTTATGAACTCAAAGAATTCCTCCAACTCTGCGTTAGTGGCCATTCTGTCAAATGACTCTTGTTGCAGTCCTAGTGCTTGGTTCATGTCTGCAGTAGTGATAGTGATTTCCTTATCTTGAACCTTGCAGTAGATGACATAGGAAGTGATTGCGTTTTCCAGGGCTACAACCTCCACAATAGCAGTACTCCAGAATTGTTCCAGAATATCGAGATACAGAGTTGGGTTGGCAGAGAGTGCATCCTTGATATATGACTCAGCCATCCATTTCACAAAGCACTTGAAATTTGCATTGGGTGCTTCAACATCACTAGTGAGAGCGATGAAGTTGGTGTTGAACTTTACTGTTGCCATTTGTGTAGAAGAGAGAAAAGAAATTGAAGGTTGAAGAAGAAATTTGGCTTTTCGTAGCTAGGGTTTCAGGGGTTTAGAGAGTGTAGATGCTTGAGAAATCGAATGAAATGAATCGAATAGATGTGAGATTGTATAAGTATGAAGTACTTGAATTGTCGATTAGCAGACTGTTTTGTATCGACAAGTCAGGCATTCGAGAAGTAGAAAACAACTATTCGAGAAGTCAAGAATGGCTTAATCGATATCTCAGAAAGACTCTATTCGAGAACTATTCGAGAAGGCATTCAAGAATTCCTCTATTCGATATCTCAGAAAGACTCTATTCGAGAACTCAAGAGTACTCTAATGAGACTTATTAGAGATGTCGAATAGTGAATCATTCGAGAAGTCTGACTTATCGAACTATACCCATCACTCAAAAAAAATTTGATTTTCACTATCTTGTAAAAATTTACCAGACATATTCATTGAAAAATATCCTAGCAAATCAAATAGTGATTTTCTCAAAATTTCATAGAAATTTTAAGTTAATAAAAATATGATTTTCAACATATGCAACAGATTTGAAATATTTATAAATCATATTTCAGCCAACACTTACTTCAAAAATATTGAGGATTTAGATAAAGTAAGTGTTTACTGCTGCAACAATCTAGATGATGTATTCACTTAGCCAGAATCTGAAGAATTCAGCATTCCAATCTCACTTACCAACCTTGTGAAGGTGGCTTCATCTAATGGCTTAGTGAATATATCAGCTAGTTGTTTATCTGTAGAGACATAATGCAACTCAATGGTTCCATTAGTTGCATGTTCTCTTATGAAATGATATCTGATGTCAATGTGCTTTGTTCTAGAATGATTGATAGGATTGGCAACTATAGAGATTGCACTTGTGTTGTCACACATGATTGGAATTCTTTCCAACACAAGTCCATAATCTCTAAGTTGATTTCTAATCCAAAGCACTTGAGCACAGCAACTTCCAGCAGCTATGTATTCAGCCTCAGCTGTAGAAGTTGACACAGATTGTTGCTTCTTGCTATACCAAGAAACTAACCTTTGTCCAAGAAACTGGCAGCTTCCTGAGGTGCTTTTCCTATCCACTCTGCATCCAGCATAATCAGCATCAGAGTAGCCAACCAGATTGAACCCTGTGTCCTTAGGGTACCATAATCCCAAGTTAGGAGTGCCCTTCAGATATCTAAAGATCCTTTTTATTGCAATCAAATGTGATTCCTTTGGATTTGATTGAAACCTTGCACACAAGCATGTAGCAAACATGATGTCTGGCCTACTTGCAGTGAGGTAGAGTAGAGAACCAACCATGCCTCTGTAGACTGAGATATCTACTCTCTTGCCTTTAGCATCTTCATCCAATTTAGTGGCAGTGGCCATGGGTGTCTTGGCAGGTGAACAATCTTCCAAGTCAAACTTCTTCAATAAATCCTTGATGTACTTGGTTTGACTGATAAAGATACCATCCTTCCTTTGACTGACTTGCAACCCTAGAAAGAATGTCAACTCTCCCATCATACTCATCTCATATCTGCTCTGCATGAGTTTAGAGAATTTCTCACACAGTTTCTCATTTGTAGAGCCAAAAATGATATCATCCACATAGATTTGAACTAGGATCATATCATCACCATGCTTCTTGTAAAACAGTGTCTTGTCCAATGTGCCTCGAGTGAATTGATTTTCAAGAAGAAATTGTGATAGAGTATCATACCATGCTCTTGGAGCTTGCTTAAGTCCATACAGTGCCTTAAGCAATCTGTAGACAAATTCTGGGAAATGTGGATCCTCAAAGCCAGGTGGTTGTTGCACATAAACCTCTTCTTCCAACTCTCCATTTAGAAATGCACTCTTGACATCCATTTGATAAACTTTAAAGTTTGAATGAGCAGCAAATGCCAAGAATATTCTAATGGCTTCCAATCTAGCAACAGGGGCAAATGTCTCATCATAATCAATGCCTTCCTGTTGAGAGTATCCTTTTGCAACCAGCCTTGCTTTGTTTCTTATTATTACACCATCTTCATCCATCTTATTCTTCAGAACCCATTTTGTTCCAACAATGGTTCTATTCTTTGATGCAGGCACAAGTTCCCATACTTTGTTCCTTTCAAATTGATTCAGCTCCTCTTGCATGGCAATAATCCAATCTGGATCCAACAATGCATCATCAAGTTTCTTAGGCTCAACTTGTGATAGAAAACATCCATAGAGGCACTCATTTTGAGTTGCTCTCCTAGTCCTTACTCCTGCATTAGGATCTCCAATGATTTGCTCTACAGTGTGTGATCTATCCCATTTCCTTGAGTGTTCAGCCTGATTTCTCATCCTTGATGTTGCTTCATCATCCTCATCATGATCATCCTCATTTCCTCCCCCTGTGAAGTTGCCATTACTCACAGGTGTGTCTTGGATGCTTGTTTCTTCACTATTGATTGGCACAAATTCTTCTCTTGTATCATTATTCACTTGAGTTTGTTGAACTTGAGTTTCAACTCCAGTTTCAGTCTCTTCATCAGAATCATCTAGATTATCAAACTTCAATGGATCTTTGTCTTCATCATTGGCTTCTTCTAGTCCAGGTAGTTTGCTGTCATCAAATGTTACATCTGTGCTTTCCATAACTTTCTTTTGACTGATGACATAAACCTTGTATGCAATTCTTTCCATAGAATAGCCAAGAAAAATTCCTTCAAATGCTTTTGCATCAAACTTTCCAACATATTCAGAATTGTCCTTAAGTACAAAGCATTTGCTTCCAAAAGTATGAATATACTTCAGTGTAGGCTTCTTTCCAGTCATCAAGTTGTAAGGAGTCTTTCCAGTGTTTTTGTTGATGAGGGTTCTGTTCTGAATATAGCATGCAGTGCTCACAGCCTCAGCCCAAAAACATGTGGGCATTTTTGCATCAAGTAACATTGTTCTAGCAGCCTCAATTAGAGTTCTATTCTTTCTCTCAACAACTCCATTTTGTTGTGGAGTCCTTGGAGCTGAGAATTGCTGAGAAATGCCATTCTCTTTGCAGAATGCTTCAAGTGTGGCATTTCTGAACTCTGTTCCATTATCACTCCTCAATGCAATCACACTTGCATCGTTTGCCTTTGCTTCCTTGTCAACTTTCTTTATATGCTCAATGATTACTTGTGGAGCCTCATCTTTTGATGCCAGAAATTCTACCCATGTATACCTTGAAAAATCATCAACCATTACCAGGGCATACTTCTTTCTTCCAAGTGACATTATGTTAACAGGCCCAAACAAATCCATATGGATAAGTTGTAGTGGCTTGGTTACAGATGTTACTGTCTTTGACTTGTGGCTTGATCTCTTCATTTTTCCTTTTTGACAAGCCTCACACACTCCTTCTTGGCAGAATTCAAGTGTGGGCATGCCTCTCACTAACTCTCTTTTGACTAGAGAATTAATGGCCTTAAAGTTCAGGTGTGATAGTTTCTTGTGCCACAGCCAACAATCTTCATTTGATGTTTTTGAGTAAAAGCAACAAATTTTGTCCTTGTTTGCAGAGTCCATATTGGCTACAAACAGGCTTCCCTTCCTTACTCCAGATAGAGCAAAATCACCGGTCTTCTTGTGGGTGATCAAACATTCATCTTTGTCAAAATTCACTTTGAATCCTCTATCAGTAAACTGACCAACACTTAACAGATTATGCTTGAGCCCCTTGACTAGTGCTACATCTTCAATGATGACATTTCCAACTTTCAGCTTGCCATATCCCAATGTGTTACCCATGCTGTCATCTCCAAAAGCAACCATTGGGCCAGCCTTTTCCTCATACTGTGATAGCAGGGCCATATCACCAGTCATATGATCTGAGCATCCACTGTCCAAAATCCACATGACCTTCTTCTCACTTTCTTTGCCCTGCAAACACAAAGGTATTACTTTTCCTTTGGTACCCAAACAAGTTTGGGTCCATGTGACTTAGAGACAGTTTTATCATAAACAACATGCTTGTTAACTTTCTTAGTGTCAGTCTTCTTGTCACTGTTGGAAGTCTTAGAACCTGAGGTTCCAGACTTAGGTGACAAAGGTACCTTCCTAGCTTTAGGAGGACTTGAAGACTTTGACCTTGTGTAGTGTGTGTGAGAATTGTGACTGATACAACCATCAATGAACTGTCTTCTTAAATTAAAACAACTAGTCATAACATTCATATTGCATGGCATACAGTCAAATTTATCACAGAAGGGTGCATCTCTATGTCTTAGAGGCACAGAACAATCATAGAAAGGTTTAGACACACTACCAACAGGTTTCTTGCATGCATGAGTTAGATGGTTGGTACTGAAACAGTTCTGACAAGTTTTCCTAGGGGCATTAGGCATATAAGCATAGTTGTTATCCTTGTTAATCCCTAACTTGCCATTTCTGTTCTGTTTCTTTTTAGTCACTTCCTTTTCTGATTCACTCTTCCCAGCTGATACAAACTTAACAAACTTCTTAGGTCTTGGCCTATCAACTACTGGCTTCTTGGTCTTTGACTTGGCACTCTCACCCTTAGAGGATGCTTGCTGTTCACTAGATTGTGCCTCATCCTCATCATTCAACATTTGCTTGATGAGTAAGGCATCCTCATCAATTTCAAATGTTGATTCCTTAAAAATTTGATTTTCAGTTTTTCTCAAAATGTGAGGCACTTTCTCATGAACAGCTGTGTCCTCTTCGATGACAGCATAGCCTTTCCTTTGTTTGAGAGAGTCATAGTCAAGTCCAATAGCTGCTTTAGGTTTAGCTTCAATTTTCTCACAGTAGGATTGCACTAAACCAGATGATTTCTTGAAAGTTTTAAGTTTGAATTCATTCTCAGCTAATTCATCCCTAAGAGCCTTCTCTACTTGACTAGCACATAGAACCTTGTTCTCCAAATATTCAACTTCTTTCTTAAGGTTTTCTACTTGCATAGCAGTTAGCTCAAGTTCCTCATTCTTTTTGGTTAATACTTCATTTCTAGTAGACAGTTTAGCAATCTCCTCATTAGCAGCAGTCATACTAGTATGAATATTAAACATTTCAACAGATAATTGTTCAATCATGGATTTGTATTCAGAAACAGACATGTCTATAGTAGTGAGAGATGGTACCTGAGAATCAGATGAAGATGAGTCATCCTTGGAGTTGGCCATCAAGGCATAATTGCAGAATTCTTGTTCCTCTTCATCACTCTCAGAATCATCCCAACACTTCCCTTCAGCTATGTAGGCCTTACCATGTGTCTGCTTTTTCAGAAGGGCCTCATACTTAGCTTCTAGCTCAAGATAATCTCTATCCTTCTTTTTAGGCTTCTTGCATTCACTGGCAAAATGCCCTAGGTCATTGCATCTATAACACCTTACAGATGACCTATCCACATAACCGGTTTTGAACTTATTTCTGTTTGGTTTCACAGGTGCCTTGTTCTTGTTGGCTGAATGGTTTTGAGTTTTGGGTTTGAAGGGTTGATTTCTTTTAAATCTGATGTTTGGAAATTTTCTGGCCATGAAAGCATATGAAGTATTTTCCATCCCATCAAGTTCTTCCAGAGTGTAAAACTCCTCTTCTTCTTCCTCCTTTTCCTCAACAGGTTCACTCACCCCAGCTTCAGTTTCTTCATCATCTGCCACCTCCTCTATCCTTAGTTGGCTTGAAGATGCTTCTAGGTCCAGGATGGATTTGTTGACAATCAAGGCACATGATGTGTTTATCATCCTACCTTGGTTTGCTTGGATAGCCCTCTTCTGAAGCAACTCAAGTTCATGAGTCTTTAGGACTCCATAGAGTACATCATAGGTGACTTTGTTCAAATCTCTCTCTCTTAGGGAAATGACTCTTTGCTCCAGATGATTTGGTGAAGACAACAGAAATTTCATATTTAACTCCTTGGTGCTGTAAACCTTTCCATTCATCTGCAACTCAGTAACTAGCTTGTGAAACCTTTCAAACATCTCAGTGATGCTTTCCTTGGGCTGTGCCATGAAAGCTTCATACTGTGTGACCAGTATCTGTTTCCTGTTTTCTTTAACCTCATCAGTCCCTTCACACAACACCTCAATGTGATCCCACATCTCTTTAGCAGACGTGCATGATGCAATGTTTGCAAACATTGACATATCCATGGAATCAATGATGAGCAACATGAGGTGGCTGTCAAGAGCAACCTTCTCCCTTTCTGACTCTGTCCACTTTGATGGATCCTTGGCCTCATAAGCTCTAGGGATTGTTATGGTTCCAACAGTCTTCTCTGGTATCTCTTGTTGTGGAACAAAAGGACCATTCTTGAGAATCTCAGGATACAAGGGATGAGAGGCTTTGATGAACAACATCATCTTTATCTTCCAGAGGTTGAAGTTTTCTTTATCAAACTTAGGGACCTTCACCGTTCCTGTAGTCTTTGGTGTATTCGAACTCATGATCGTTTCTCTGTTTTTGAATAAACAGCCCTCTCTGATACCACTTGTTGAGTATTGAACACGGTAAAAGAATACAGGGGGGGGTGAATGGATTCTTGAACTTTTCTTGGATTGAGTCTGTGTAGCAGATAAGTGCCTGTGTGTGCAGAAATTAATTGGCTTGAAGATGCTTCTAGGTCCAGGATGGATTTGTTGACAATCAAGGCACATGATGTGTTTATCATCCTACCTTGGTTTGCTTGGATAGCCCTCTTCTGAAGCAACTCAAGTTCATGAGTCTTTAGGACTCCATAGAGTACATCATAGGTGACTTTGTTCAAATCTCTCTCTCTTAGGGAAATGACTCTTTGCTCCAGATGATTTGGTGAAGACAACAGAAATTTCATATTTAACTCCTTGGTGCTGTAAACCTTTCCATTCATCTGCAACTCAGTAACTAGCTTGTGAAACCTTTCAAACATCTCAGTGATGCTTTCCTTGGGCTGTGCCATGAAAGCTTCATACTGTGTGACCAGTATCTGTTTCCTGTTTTCTTTAACCTCATCAGTCCCTTCACACAACACCTCAATGTGATCCCACATCTCTTTAGCAGACGTGCATGATGCAATGTTTGCAAACATTGACATATCCATGGAATCAATGATGAGCAACATGAGGTGGCTGTCAAGAGCAACCTTCTCCCTTTCTGACTCTGTCCACTTTGATGGATCCTTGGCCTCATAAGCTCTAGGGATTGTTATGGTTCCAACAGTCTTCTCTGGTATCTCTTGTTGTGGAACAAAAGGACCATTCTTGAGAATCTCAGGATACAAGGGATGAGAGGCTTTGATGAACAACATCATCTTTATCTTCCAGAGGTTGAAGTTTTCTTTATCAAACTTAGGGACCTTCACCGTTCCTGTAGTCTTTGGTGTATTCGAACTCATGATCGTTTCTCTGTTTTTGAATAAACAGCCCGCTCTGATACCACTTGTTGAGTATTGAACACGGTAAAAGAATACAGAGGGGGGGTGAATGGATTCTTGAACTTTTCTTGGATTGAGTCTGTGTAGCAGATAAGTGCCTGTGTGTGCAGAAATTAAGGTGCGGATAAATAAACAACACAAGACACAATATCACTTTAATCTAATGTATATTAGATAAAGGTTGCTACAATCTGTGAATACAAATGGTAGTATTCTCAGCTTCGTTTTTCTCAGAGAGATATAGCTTACAGTGTATGAAAAACTTGACTCACAAAAGTTACTAAGTTATGAAGTGAGGCTGTGTCCTTATAGAACATGGATACAGCCTGCTTACTACAAATAAGGTAGCTAAAACACATTACTTTCTAGTCTGTCTATCCTTTTTGAGTAAGTGTCCAAACGGTTACAGATTTGACTTTGCAAAGCCTGTTTAGATCCACTTCTTTAGCTCCTTGTCTCTTCTATATCTCTCCAAGCTTCCTTGTAGGCTTTCCAGAGCACGTTACAGGTTGTGGTCCATAAAGTGCATTGGCTTGTTGCAGGTTTCTGACTTGTACAATTTCTTCAGTATTTTGTCTCCAAGAATGTATTCGAGAAGTGACTAAGTAAGTGATTCGAGAACTAGAATTGACTTGATCGATAACTCTGAGTTCTCGAATACTGTTATAGTGACATATCGAACCACTTCTCGAATAGCTCTTTTCCATCAGGATTCCTTGAGTTGTCGAATAGAGCATTTGACTTATCGAATCCTCGAGTTGTCGAATAGCTTTCTGAGTCTTTGAGATATCGAATGGAACTTTGACTTGTTGACTCTTTGAGAACTCGAATACCATCTTGACTTGTTGACTTCTTGAGTTCTCGAATAGAGTAGTAGACATATCGAATCCCTGAGATATCGAATGAGATATCGAACAGTGTATTCAGAGATATCGAATAGTGTCTTGAGATATCGAATCTCTGACTTCTCGAATGCTGGACTTCTCGAATAGACAAATATACTTCTCGAATTGGTACTTAGGCAAATTCTTCATTTCTTCAAATCCCAACTGTGATTATTTGGCAGTCTTTAACTCCTTGCTTGAGGCATGAACCATGGAACTTCTTTCAAGCATTATTCTAGACTCTATTTGTACAGTTACACAACTGGAATTTGATGCCTATTACAAGTACAATACAAACAGAAACTCTACAACTAGAGGTTCCCTCAGTTAAGAGGTCATGTAAGTAATGCAAAGCATTACAAACAATTAGGCTTGTTATTAGATGTATACAGGCATGCCTCTGTAACTAACAACCTCGGTAAGCAAGTTTGTTGGTTTCTATAATCAAATCACTGGAAGAAATCCAAGCGGCACTACCGAGCAAGATAAGGTACTTCATAGCCTACATTATTTTGTGTCTCTTATGTTAATACCTCTTTTCAGCTTTATATGGATCGTAATTCATAACATTGATCTTCTGCATTGTTCAGTAGTAATTAATAAATATGGTGTTGCGACCTTAATAAATTTATACTTGAATGAACTGAAAGAAACGTAGCTTAATTGGTTTTAGTAATGAATTATGGTTTTATGCATTGGAGTAGCTAATCTGTTGAGTAGAGATTGATGTAAGATTTAGAAGCAGAAATATTTTTTGCGTACATCTCGAGTATCTCCCAACACCCGATTTACGAATTGAATATGTTTGGTTTGGTTTTTTGTACTTATGCATTATTTTGGCGAATTGCATCCCCTCGCAATGATATTGTTTGTGCACATCATATTGTTCTAGCTCAGTATGTTATATTGAACAATTAAGTTAAATAATATGTTAGTGACTCGTGTCTGTGCTAGATGTTCAAAATTAACATGGAGTTTAGAAATGTTCATGGACAGTATTATTCCTACAGTTTTAGGCATTTACCGGAATGACAGTCTTCAGAGCATATCAGATTGAAGGCAAAATCGGACTAGTAAAACTTAGACTAGTAAAAGTGGATATAAACTTCAGTCGTATTCCAAGTCCTGAAAAGATGTCGTAAGAACTATATCTGTGAATTCCTCCTGTTAGTGATAGTTGTTTAAATTCGTATGAACTTCTTTTCTTCTGATTTTTGCTTCTGTTTTTTTACCCTGAAATAGCTTTCTTATTCTGCTATAAAAAATTGATATTAACAAATTATTCAATATCTGGATACATTAACAGCTGCCACAAACACTGCTCTTGAACAAAACTATCTCTGATAAAATTAGAGGTTACAGAACCCGATTTACAACATCTAAATTGGTGTAAACAAAAATTGTAAAATTTATAATGATGTTGCAGCTCAGTTTAATGCAGGATAACCTAATAGTAATAGTCTGGTCTGGATCAGTAAATTGATCATAAATGGGGTAAACCTGATTCCTGGTAGTGCAAGCAAAGCAAGCAAGTGCCACACCAGTATAGTTTTTTAAGTATGTGACATTCTGATGCTTTTTTCTGTATTTGTAATTGTAACAATCTGTGTAATGCCACACCAGTACAATACATATTGTTCCTATTTTTTAACAAGTTTTTTGCAATTTCTTTGGCAGATAGGACAAGCAATGAGCATGTACAAGAAAATAATGAAAGAAAAATTCCCTTACATACGGCATTGGCATGAGTTGCGACATTCACCAAAATACGCAGCTAGTTTGGCAAAAAAAACCAAGACAAGTCCTACGGACAATCAGTTGTCTTCACAGTCTATTGGTAGTTCACTTTCTACCAACCATGGAGTGGAATCTGAATAAGGAATGGAACGTCCGATTGGAACAAAAGCTGCTAAGAAGATGAAAAAAGCTGCATATGAAGCAACAAATGCGGAAAGCTTGGAAATTCTTAAAGCAATGCAGAAAGATGCGTTAGCTATTGCTTCTTCAAGAAGTGAATTAGTTAATAGGAGCTTGGAGTTGTAGAAGGAAATGATGCAAATGGAGAAGGATGAGCAGGAAAGGCAGAAGGCAACTATGCAATTGCAAAAAGAAAAGTTGCAGCTTTGCTTAGCAAAGGAGGAGCGTGAAAGACAGAAGGAGGACCGGGAAAGACAGAAGGAGGACCGGGAAAGGCAGATTTACGAAGCTTCCATCATGTCAATGGATACTAGTACAATGGCTCCGGATCAAGCAAAATATTATGATGCCCTCAAAGCTAGGATCATGAGAAACATATAATGATTTCTCACAGCTAGAATCCTGAAAAACATATTATAATTTATTTTGCATTCTAGATTTAATATACAATAATGTACTTGACTTTAATTTGCTGATATTATTATTCAAAATTTCTTATTGTCATAGAGCAAATTACATCGAAAGTTGTGAAAGAAACATAAAAAATTATGAAAAAAGATACATTAAAAATATTTAATTCATATCACCACCATGGACTCGCCAAAGATGCTCGACAAGATCATTTTGCAACTGAATATGAACTTGTTTGCCTCGAATTTGTTGATGCACTTGAATGAATTCTGTAAAATTACTTGGATAATTACGATTCGGAATAACAATTGGTATTTCAGCATCTGTATCAAAGTGTTCCTCTTCCATATGCAATTCCCTTTCATCTTCAATGATCATGTTATGCAAAATTATACAAGCTGTCATAATATATTTCATTGTTCCCACATCCGAAAATCGTGATGGGCCACGAACCATTGCAAATCGTGATTGCAGCACTCCAAACGCTCTCTCAACATCTTTTTTAACGGATTCTTGTGCAGCAACAAAATGTTTTCTTTTATTACCTTGAGGTTTTGGAATAGTTTTGACAAACGTTGGCCAAGAAGGATATATTATATACCATCAGCAAGATAATATCCCTTGTTATATTCATTCCCATTTATAGTATACTTCACTTTAGGACCACGACCTTCTGCCAAGTCTTCAAATAGATGAGATCGATCTAATACATTGATGTCATTTAAAGATCCCGGTAATCCAAAAAAAGAATGCCAAATCCACACGTCTTTTGAAGCTATTGCCTCTAAAATAATAGTTGGTTCATGAACATGACCTGTATACATACCTTGCCAACCGGTTGGACAATTTTTCCACTTCCAATGCATACAATCGATACTTCCTAACATTCCTGGAAAGCCTCGTTGTCCATTCTCTGCCAATAATCTGGAGACATCTTCATTATTTGGCCATCTCAAATATTCTTCTCCGAATACTTCAACAATTGCTTTAACAAATTTTTTTAGACTTTCTATTGCAGTACTCTCACCAATACGTACGTAATCATCAACAGAATCAGCTGCCGATCCATAAGCAAGCATCCTGAGTGCAGCCGTCACTTTCTGAAGTGATGATAGTCCACGAACTCCTACAACATCCTTTCGTTGGGTAAAATAATTATCATGAGCCAAAATTGCTTCTTCAATTCGTAAAAACAGTGATATATGCATTCGAAATCTTCGACGAAATTGTGTTTCTGTATATGTGGGTGTTTCAGAAAAATAATCATGATATAATCTGGTGTGACCTTCTTCTCTATTCCGATTAATCATACGATGATTAATTGTAGAACCACCATGATTTGAGACAAAATTCGCTCTCTGTCGTTCATGAAGGTAAGTAGCAGCCATTCTCATCCGTGCCTCATGTTCTTCTTCTTCTGCCTGCATAATATCGAGAATCATTTTTGTGGTATTGTCCATTGAATTTGAGTATCCTAAAAGTATGAATGAATTAAAGTTTGTTTAGGGTTTTTATCTTATTCACATCTCAATGGACAATAATAATAACAATAATAATAATAATAATAATAAATAATAATAATAATAAATAATAATAACAATAATAATAATAATAACAATAATAATAATAATAATACTAATAATAATAATAATAATAACAACAACAATAATAACAATAACAATTATAATAATAACAATCAAAAATTCAAATTCAAAATATAGCCAACCAATATAGCCAGCCCCAATGGAGTACATTACGTTACAGATTCCGCAAATTTTACATAATCAGCAAATTTCAAAATATAGCCAATCAATTTGGTCAACCCCATTGGAGATGCTCTTATAATACTAATGTTCATGATTTATTACTCCGTACTTATTATTGTAAGTATCAATGTATTCTTTCTCATTTTAATCTTAATCTTTAATGATTATTTTCAATGATCACCTTCAATAATCCCCATAAATTAGAAAAAATGACCAAAATACCTCAAAATGGGGTACCCATGATCCAAAATACCGATTTTCGGAAGGTCCGGCCCCATCTACCCACGTGACACGCTACTGCGTGTAGGGTGTCCATAGTACTGTAGCAATCTCTCTGATTCTCTCATCTCTCCCAGCTCTCTCGAAGCTCTCCGCCTCTCCACCTCTCTCCGCCTCTATCCGACCACATCCACCATATACGAGCAAACCAAAACAACCACAACTGCTTCCTCTTCGTTTTACCTATTTTATTTTATCGAATCTGGTCTCGCAGGGGAATATACGAGCTCATCGAAAAAGAGGTGGGAGAAGAGATGTTCGATTTGGGTGTTTTAATTCCGACAAACGAAATGATTTAAGATGGGTATAGGATTGTAGATCGTCGAACGACGATTCGAATGATGTATAGAACATGAACGAACAGTTACGAAATTGAACGAACGAATGTTGTCGATTTTTGATCGAAAATCGTCCAAATATCGTCAGAGCTCGTGAATGAAGAAGACGGCGGATACGCATCTGGCACATGCGTATCTCAAGCTACAGTAGCATCCACAAACAGCGTGATGATGACGTCATCACGCGTTTGACAGCAACGTATCTCCCTGATGCGTTGTTTCGTGATGCATATCTGTGGCTTTTGCTCCTTTCCCAGCAGCGTGTCTCAAGACACTTCTTCACCAATAGCGTGTCTTCAAGATACTCCTTCACCAATAGCGCGTCCCGTGGATATTTAGGGTCGCCCAAGTTGGTGGTAGGCATTTTGATAATGGAGAGTGGAAAAACAGGTATTTTGGGCCATCACCCCCATAAATTACCATCAATTTAGTTATGATGATTTTCATTAACTATTTGATGACTTTATGAAATGATGAAAGTACAGATGCGAAAGAAATGATGGTGGAATAATTATAATAATAAACAATAAAATCATCAAACATAAATAATTGATCAATACCCATTCATATTATAATATATTATAATATTATTTATATAAATAATTGATCAAACATAAATATTTTATTCAACTAATCATTTTCTTAATATGTGTGTTTTTCATAAAAGGGACATGTAAAATGGGCCGAATGGAGTAATTCTTATAAAATCCTCTTGTTCGATATCTGATTTTTATAACATTGCTACTACTTTATAATTTAGAGGAATCAACTACATAGTTCCATTATCGCACTTCAAATCATTAATATTTTTTATTATCCTAAAGAATGCACATATAAAAATTTTTTACTAATTAACAAACGTCATTTCTGGAACTCCCTTTTTCACTTTTTCAAACGGACTTCAAAAGTAAGTGGCATACATTATTTTGTTATTTTTGTTTTATTTTATCATAGAATGTATTTTTTTGAATGTCAATTCTTTTTAGTAAATAAAGGAAAAATGATAAACATTATTCTTTTAGATTAAATATTAATACTTCTTATGTCCTAATTTCTTTTGTTAATTTTAACTTTTAATGGTTAAATTAAATAAATCTTAACTAACATTGTGTTTAATCTCTAATTTAAATGGACACATTACCTAACTATAGATACATTAATGTGTATATACATGACCAACAAGGCTTGTAGTTTCAAGATAACGCTTTCCAAAATCCGACAGCATA
Source organism: Kitagawia praeruptora (assembly GCA_037693485.1). Taxonomy (NCBI): domain Eukaryota; kingdom Viridiplantae; phylum Streptophyta; class Magnoliopsida; order Apiales; family Apiaceae; genus Kitagawia; species Kitagawia praeruptora. The sequence goes on along the minus strand of CM075354.1, from coordinate 97,658,638 downwards.
TCCACCGACACATAACAGTGGTATCAAGTCGTTAATCATTAATTATCGGAGTTAATTTATCCATATTTAACGATCAATTACATGCAAAGTTTTTTTTTCCCACAGTAATTTTATTATTTTATGGTTAGTAATATAAAAATAAAAATCTAAATAAAAATTCGACAGGATCCTAGCTGGATAAAATGTTCGTTTCTACTTATGTCACCTGTTTGGTTCATAAGTGAAAATAGAGTAACGATTGCATTCAAACCAACTTATCACTTACTGGATCTAGTGCATGTTTGGCAAATCGGTCCATCAATTTATAAGTTATTTATTTCGGAAAAAAATTTGTATTTACATATTTGTTTTTAGAAAAAAATGTGTGCGATGAGTTTAATATTCGTAATCTTGCAAAAATAAGTTATTTATTTCAGAAAAAAGTACATATTTCCTAGCATTTTTCCATAATAAGTAACTTATTTCTGAAATATAAGATTTCACAAACGAGACCCTAATCTTTTTATACTCCTAAAATTTTAAGGTTTCCCGCTAGAATCATGAATGTATTATCAGGTACATAGATTTCCACGATCTTTGATGGAGTATAATTGTTGAGTTCTTAGTATTTAATTTTTTAATTTTGTTAATATTTTTAATTTTAAAATTTGTGACTTTTAATTTTAAGATAGTATCTTATATCTTATGTTTATATTCCTCTTAAATGAAGTCTATATTTTAATTTCTTTATTTTGCTATAATGTTTATAATATATTTATGTTTTTAAAATCATATAATAAAATCATTGTAAAATATAATTATTTTTTTGAAAAAATCTTTTAACTTATAAGTTATATTTTACCAAACACTTCATTAACTTATAAGTAAATTTATCCAAATAGCTAAATAACTTATAAACAATAATTTACTTATCACTTACTCCCTCTGTCCCATTGAGTTATTTACATTTGCGGACCAATTTCCGACACGGATTTTAAGGTGCATTTTAAGGATAATTCTATAATTTATTTTTGATATTTTCTTTTTTTGTATAAAAATAGGATTAAGTTATAGAACTATCCTTAAAATGTATACGTGTCAGTTAGGCAATTTTTTATGTAAAGAAATGGATGGGACAGAGGGAGTATATTATATTTATTTATTTTAAATTAAAAATTAATTTTTTAAAAATAGCCCAAACGGACCCTAAGTTGTAGCCAGATTCGAATATTTCAAAGCTATCCTTGGATTGGTTTTTGGAGTCAGCTCACCCTCCTGAATTAATTTCAGTAACTTAATTTAAAGTTAATATATTTTAGATCTGGATGAATGTAAAAACTTATTAATGGTATCATAAAATTTCATTAGTAAATTATATTTTGTTTTTAAATTATTTTAACACCAACAATTCTTCCAGAATTGATTGTGCAGATTGATTTCAGTTCTTGAGCACCGTTTTAGAATTTGCGTCGAACGCTTACTATAATTTTCGACCTCTTACTAAGAAGAGACCAGAGGTGTCTGCTACTGGACACCTTACATAACTTTATTCTCATCACCATACAACTTAGATCGGAAAGGATAATGTCCTGGTTTCCATGAAGAAAGCCAAAGCACTTGGTGAATAATAAGCTAGGCATAAGAAAACTATTACGAACAAAAATCATTCCGAGAACTGTACTAAGTACTGCCCTGCTTTCAACTAGTTCGATGCTAGCTAGCGTTGAAGAGGTAAAGACTGGCCACTGAGGAAGGCTGAGAATAAAGCCAGTGATTCACTTGGTTTGAAAATGGGCACTGCATGTCCTGCTCCTCTAAATGTTGCAAATGTTAGCCCCTCATACTCTTGAATCCAGCCAGCAACCTGATCCCAATTACTTATTCTATTATTATCCGCAATGTCACATGACTAAAACAACAAATGCTGCTAGATTTTATGAAAGTGTCTGTGCAGATGGATATGTGAAATATGAAACCCAAAGCTGTCAGATTATGAATAGAAAATTTAATATAAATTTGTTAAATTATGTAGTATTTTTTGTGTTAGAAATGTCATGTCCTAAGTCGACACTTCGTGTGTCTGAACTTTGAAGCATCACCCTAGAACAGACGCACCTCTTTCAATGGTTGTCAGAGGGGAATAGAGATGCGAACAGACAACCTGAACAGCTACGAGAATGTCTTATGTCTATAAACAGGATTCTCTTCACTATTCACAAAAAAATCTTTATCTGTAGTTTTGAAAAGAATGAAAAAACTAATCCCATGTCCAGACTTTTGGAGTACAAATTCAGATTTGAGTTTGTTTGTTCTTTTGAGTTTAAAGCACTGCAATTCATCAGGATGTAATCTGTTCTATCCCGTGGCTGTGAGGCAAATGTCTACGACCTTGAGCACCGTAGAGGAGACATATTCGCTTCAAGGACACAAAGTTTGAGCAAACTAATCTCAGATAACAATTATCAACCCTGCTCATTTGGTTAACAACTAATATGTGTGTTATTCTTATATTGTGTCTATGTGCAGATTATTGATATTAGGATTCTTATACAGATATGTGCGTACAGTATACATGCACGTATATGAAATACTTTGTACACCAACAGAAGCTTTATTCTATTTCTGCAGCAAAAAAACATTAATAATGCTTACTGAAAATTACCTGCTTCTTGTGGTACCAAGGCCTCCATGACCTGTTGATTGGAAGCACGAGAGTGCTCAAGCTGTATCTTGTGGACAAAACCGGTACTCTTCCATCGGTGTCACCACTGAATCATTCATAATAAATAGTTAAAAATGCAAACTGAAAAGGAAAATTGAACGAATTATGTGATTAGCAAACTATACCTGTATACCCATATCCTAAGTCCTGCAGCTATAAGTTCCTTGTAAATTGGAAGAACAGATTCTTTTGAATCTTTCCAGCCATGAAAAATGTCCATACTGTATTCATTTGATTTAGTAGGCAACATAAAGATCGTCAATCATTTTCAGATTTATAAACTTCATGAAACTATAAACTTCCTGTATAGCTTGAGATTATGAGCACTGGAACATGTTGCTTAAATGTAACAAAACAAGGCAGAAAAAGAGACAATAAATTACTTGCAGATGCTCCAGTTCTTCATATGGTGACCCTCACTGACATGGAGTGCCTTCTGAACATCATCTTTGTTGTAATAACTTTTTGCATAGTCGTCAAGGCATGGATCATAACCACCTATGATACGCGGCATCTGATAGACATTAATAATTACTATATATCAGTTTCACAAACAGTTCAACTTGAGAAATTTGCCCAATCTTTAAATGTTACTGTGATCCTCTTTTATCATTATCAAGTTGTAAGCTGAATGTAAAGTTTAGATAAATGAAAAATGAAAAAAGAATTGGCACTTCCACTTTGGTAGTCTCTTTTTAATGTACAGATATGCCCTACTATACTTGAGACTTTTACCCAGAGTTACCTGTATGTGATAGTCGGCACTTGGACAGGGAATATGTGCTGCAAAATTATATTAATAAACTAGGAGAACCACATTGGATGCCTAGAACTACACTTGTATGATCTTTAGTTTGTCCATACAGCATAATTAGATCACCACAGAGAGATTTAAAAAAATTGAAAAATTAACATTCTATTCACTCACCATCTTAGATGTGCTCTTGTACATGATTTTCAGTAATTTGTCTTTTGAAGCTGCTGAACTAGCAATACAGACCGATGTATAGAGACTAAAGATATCAATCTCGTTATATTGTTTGAGTACCTCATCCACCGCCTGACTGCAGTCTTTATTGCTCCAGGTGTTGTTGCTGTAGAAATCACAAGATTCTCTGATAGTATTATGTGTTTCATCAGATATTACAGCATGGCTCCAAGCATAATCCAAAAGACCTTTCCAGTCTTCCGCATCACATGTTTCAGGATTACCCAGCTGCTCATAGACAAATGCAAGGTATTCAACACTTGTGATTGTGCAATTATATGTTGCAAGGTTTTGAAAATACCATCTGAAACTTAGAATCTTTCCTAATCAAATTCTTCTAGAATTCAGTTTCGTATACTTTGGTCTTTGAGGACAAGTTTTTTTTAATAAATGATAAATTGTGTATGTAGAGAGAATAGAGAAGTAACACAGAAGGAGAGAGCTATTTGTATATATCAGTTGTGTGTATTACATGAGTTAGAGATGATATATATAGAGAACTGCTAGAATGGAAAGTCTATGCTAGGAACATAAGTCTATGCTAGGGACATATTTTTCAATCATACGGTGCCTAACATAAGACTAATAGGACAAGCCCATCTATGTTGAATGTTGACAATTTGACACTCCCCCTCAAGTTGATGCATATATGTCACTCATGCCCAACTTGCCAATAAGAGGATGAAGCATCTTCTTATTTAAACCTTTGGTAAATATGTCAGCTATCTGGTCTTCCGATCTTACAAAGTGAATACCAATGGTATCATTATTGATCTTCTCTTTTATGAAGTGTCGATCAATTTCGATATGCTTGGTCCGATCATGTTGAACTGGATTATGTGCAATGGCAATAGCAGCTTTGTTATCACAATGTAGCTTCATTGGAGTTGCAGATGCAAGTCCCAATTCTTCTAGGAACAATCTTATCCACAATAATTCACGTACACCTTTAGCCATAGCTCTATATTCTGCCTCAGCACTAGATAAGGCAACCACAGGTTGTTTCTTGCTTCGCCAAGTAACCAAATTGCCACCAACAAATGTGCAATATCCTGAAGTAGATCGTCTATCGTCTTGACATCCGGCCCAATCTGCATCTGTATAGCTTTCAACCCCGAGATGATTGTTTTTAGTAAACATTACTCCTTTTCCAGGAGCAGCCTTAAGATATCTTAATATCATATAGACTGCATCCAAATGTGGTTGACGAGGATCATGCATATACCTACTAACAATTCCCACTGCATATGATATGTCTGGCCTTGTATGTGCAAGGTAGATTAGTCGACCAACTAACCTTTGATATTGAGATTTCTCGACAATTTCACCAGCATCTCCACAAAGCTTATGATTTGCTTCTATTGGAGATTCTGCGGGTCTACATCCCAACATCCCTGTTTCATTCAGAAGATCAAGTGTATACTTCCGTTGTGAGAGGAAGATGCCACCTGGACTCCTAAAGACCTCAATACCAAGAAAATACCGTAGTTTTCCTAAGTCCTTCATCTCGAATTCAGAGGCAAGCTTACGTTTGACATTAGCAATCTCACAGGTGTCGTTGCCAGTGATCACAATATCATCGACATAGACAATCACCACTGTGATTTTTTCATCTCGTCTTTTTACGAACATGGTGTTATCTGAGTTGCTCTGTTTGTAGTCGAATTTAATCATTGCTCCCTGAAATTTGCCAAACCAGTCCCTTGGAGACTGTTTTAACCCATAAATAGTTTTCTTTAGCTTGCATATTTTCCCAGTGGTTGCAGCTGTAGAAAAACCCGGTGGAATATCCATGTAAACCTCTTCTTTCAGGTCTCCATGTAAGAATGCATTTTTTACATCCAATTGCTGAAGTTCCCATCCAAGATTTGCTGCACATGATATTAAGACTCGGATAGAGGCCATCTTTGCTACTGGAGCAAAAGTTTCCTGATAATCAATCCCATAAGTTTGAGTATACCCTTTTGCTACAAGTCTCGCTTTGTACCTATCAATCAGCCCATTAGGTTTCTGTTTCACAGTGAATACCCATCTGCATCCTACTACCTTCCTTCCAGCGGGAAGATGAGTTAACTCCCAAGTGCCATTATGTTTCAAGGCATTCATTTCCTCTATCATAGCATCCTTCCATTTAGGATCATATAAAGCATCCTGCCAAGTGTGTGGAACAGAAACACTAGACAAGGATGACACAAAAGCAAGTGAAGATGGAGATAATGCATTATAAGATACAAAATTTGAGATAGGATGGTTAGTGCAAGAACGTACACCCTTTCTTATAGCAATAGGAAGATCCAAAGTGGGATCAAGAGTAGTACCATTATCGGGCTCAGTTGTAGGATCTGCAGGATCTGATTCGAGGTTAGAGGTCTCTGGATGTGGTAAGGTGGTGATATCATCATTTCTTCGTCTAGAGTATGTAATCAAATCTGGTATGCCAAACCTATTTAAATCATCCGACTCATTATTCGTAGGCAACGATTTTGAGCGGTTGTTTGGAATAGGTATATTCATGAACGGAAGTGATTCATTATCAAGGAGACTCTCATTTGTTTCATTATTAAGACTATGTCTGTGATCTGACTCATTTGTTTCATTATCAAGACTATGTCTGTTTATCTCCCCCTGAAGCAAAGAGGAGGAGCCAGGAGAGAAGTAAGAAATGGACTCCCAGAAAGTAACATCGTAACTGACGAATACCCGATGTGAGGGAGGATGGTAACATTTATACCCTTTCTGAGTGGGGGAATATCCAATGAAAACACATCTAAGGGCCCGAGAATCAAGCTTATCTCGAGAGGGTGCATGGTTATGAGCAAAACATACGCTCCCAAATACCCGAAGAGGAAGAGGATGAGAAGAGGGTGCAGGAACACATGACAATGGTGTTTTGAATTGTAGAACCTTGGTAGGAAGACGGTTGATAAGATAAGCAGCAGTCATGACTGCCTCTCCCCAAAGATATTTAGGAACATGCATGGTTAGCATAAGAGATCGTGCAACCTGTGTTAAGTGGCCAATTTTTCTTTCGGCTACCCCATTTTGTTGAGAAGTTTTAACACACGTAGTTTGATGAATAATACCACATGTGTCCAAATAAGATGTAAATGGACCTCCATATTCAGTACCATTATCACTCCGAAGGATTTTAACAGAGGCATTAAACTGTGTTTGTAGCATGTGATGAAAAGATTTAAAACACCCGAAAACTTCATTTTTTTGTTTCAGAAGATAAACCCAAGTTAATCGAGAATAACAATCAACAAAGACAACAAACCACCTATACCCATCATGTGTAGGATTCCTAAATGGACCCCAAACATCAGTATGAATAATAGAAAACAAGGTAGAACTTCTTTTATTTCTGGGCGGATAAGTTGATCTTTTATGTTTAGCCAATTCACATGGTTCACAGAAAAAATCTTCCTTATTACAGTGTTTTACTAAAGCGGGAAAAAGATGTGTTAAAACACCAAAGGATGGATGACCTAACCGTCTATGCCATTGATACAAGGACTCATAAACAGAATTAGATGACACCTGATAATTTGAAGGAGAAACAGAATTCCCTTCCATAACGTAGAGACCATCGACCACTTTACCACTGCCAAGGACCTTGCCTGTCATTAGATCCTGAAATACACAGTGAGATGAAAAAAAGGTTACTGAACAATTGAGATTGTCAGTAATACTGTGGATAGATAGTAAATTTGCAGATAAAGAAGGAACATGCAAAACATCTGATAATGGTAATGATGATGAAAGACAAAGAGAGGTGCCCTGTCCATGAATAGGTGCAAGATCTCCATTAGCAACACGTATATTGCCTGTTTTGTCATGATATGATTCCAGAATACTAGAATCTCCAGTCATATGTGCTGATGCTCCTGAATCAATGATCCAAGATGTTGGATATTTATCTGAAGTAAGATGGCAGGATATACCTGCATGAGCAGAATTAGCTGTAGGAGAAGGGGTCTTGATTTGTGACATGAATTGGCGGAAGGCGTTGAGCTCTGAAGCGGTCATCGTCCCTGTTGTAGAGTCAGGCTCGCATTCTGAAGTGGTATGATGAGCATTAAAGGAACCCCTACTCATGCCTCTTCCAGATGAGACACCACGGTAACCACCTCGGCCACGTCCTCCTCGTCCTCGATTTCTGAGATGAGGGTGCAGAATAAAACATGTCTCACGAGTGTGGCCTAATTTTTTGCAGTAGTCACATTGAATAGATCTTTCTCCAATTACAGCTATTGACACATGCTCTGGTTGTTCTGGTTCTGATTGCTGGACACCTTTAGTTAAAAGTGCGGATCGATCAGAAGGGACCATTGGGGTCATACTTTGCTTTCGGCTTTCCTCTAGCCGGACACGACCATAGGCCTCTTCCACAGTAGGAAATGGAACTTGTCCGATAAGTTGATTTTTAATTGAATCGTACTCATCCGACAATCCATCAAGAAATTTCATCACTTTTTCTTCAGTGATCATCTTCTGATATTTTTCTTGATCTTCAGCAGTTTTACACTCAAATATAGTGTAGTGTCCCAACTCACTCCATAATGATGTTAGCTCAGAATAATACTGAGCTAGTGTGCTGCTTCCTTGAGTCAATGCCCACATCTTTCGCTTCACCTCAAATCGTTTGGCTACATTTCCGGAGAAGGAATAAGTCCGAGTGAGAGAATTCCATACATCTTCAGCGGTATCAATGAAGATATAGCTTTTTCGAATATCTACCTCCATGGAGTTAGATAACCATGAACACACCATGGCATTTTCGGAATCCCAATCATCAAAATTTTCATCATTCTCCTCAGGTTGTTTAGCTTTCCCATTGATGTATTTCATCATTTTATGGGATTTTAGTGCCATTGTACAAGCTTTGGACCATTCCAAAAAATTTCTTCCATTGAATTTAGGACTCACATATGGAGTACTATGAAACCCCGATTTACTACTCCTTAAAGTAGTAACTTCACTCGTGACAGTAGAGTCAGTAGCATCCGCCATCACAAACAAATATATATGATTTATAGACTGATATATATAGCAGTTTTATAGCAGTCCAGTAGTAAGAACAAACACACAAAATTTTAAACTGACAGAAAATAAAAACTTCTCGGATTCAAGAAATAATACCACGGTTAGATTCGGAATAATCAGGAGAATAAGAGTCCCTGAAGAACCATCATCAAAAACTGGCCGGAACAGCCCTCACGCGCCGGCGCGTGGGCGCGTCTGGAGGCGCGGCCGCGCGTCCGGCGGCGCGTGAGGGAGCGTGAGGGAGTGTTTTTGCAGTTGGCTTGTTCCTGTAATCTTGTCTTCTCGTGCTCTTTCCAGTGGTATATTTGTTTTTGTGTTTGGTTGTGTTTTGAATTTCGAAATTTTTTAACAGATAGCCTTTTTTTCCAGATTCTGGGATTCTGTTTTGCTTGTTCTGGGCTTCTGTTTTGTTTCCCTAGGAGCACACATGCTCTGATACCATGATAAATTGTGTATGTAGAGAGAATAGAGAAGTAACACAGAAGGAGAGAGCTATTTGTATATATCAGTTGTGTGTATTACATGAGTTAGAGATGATATATATAGAGAACTGCTAGAATGGAAAGTCTATGCTAGGAACATAAGTCTATGCTAGGGACATATTTTTCAATCATACGGTGCCTAACATAAGACTAATAGGACAAGCCCATCTATGTTGAATGTTGACAATTTGACAATAAACTATGCTCGTTATATTTAGTATATGCCCAGTTATACATGGTGTGTCCAATCTAATATGTGGAAGGCAGAGAAACGATCAACGAAGAAGGATACAAGACATTCTCAAACAGACCAACTACTGTAGTCTGTTGAACAATAAAAAGAATGCAACGAAGAAAGTTTTACATTTTGCACTGTATTATCCAAAAAACTGAACACATTAGTAATTATATACTCAGATTTAGGTTATCAGTTCAGAAGAGACCCTACTAGTATTCCCATCAAATCGATGTGCAAAGAATGATCCTTGTTGTTTTCCTGGATGAGGCCTGCCAGTTCTGGAACATATTTTCCTGGAGCTCAAAGGTATTACAGGCATACTCGAAGATTGTGTATACAATGAACTCACAGGAAGATTATCAAAGAACATACCTGCATAGCTTTCGCCTGCAATGTATAATGCTTGCATTCTAAATGATGGGAACTTTAGAAACCATTTGTGCAGGAAATTGTAAGCATCATTTGCTGATGTAATCCACAAATTAAATAAAAATATTAGCTGTACAATCAATATAATAATGCAACAAATGCAAGTAGCAAACTTGAAACTATTTTTCCAACAAAAAATAACAATTCAATGCGGACTTGCGGTGCAGCTTGTTGCTCGCTTGGCTCGTATATTTGTAACGTGCATTTTATAAAAAAGGGAAGGGTGTAAAGTCAGGAGCAGTAAGCATAAAAAACTGTAAGGAAGAATGAAGTGCATGGATGTTTTAGTATTTTACATATCACCCACCTGTAAAGTCATCTCCAAGTTTATCATAATCACTAGTTGTATTGGAGTATGAAAAGCCAACACCTACTGGAGATTCCAGGAATAACATGTTGGCCTCTGCATCATCAGCATTAGAAAAAATGATATTGTTCTTATTCTTGTTAGTCACATTATGAGAAAGTACAAAAACAATGTGATAACGATAAAGTATGAGCTCAGACTTATCCTATAATCATTATTTAATTAGCATAACGCACTCGGACTTGTTTATATGATAGTGGAGGATTGTACCTTTGTTCCATGAGTAAGGATTTATGCTAAGATCGTGGCCGTTTGCATTCACAATATAAGGTCCAATTTCTTGTGTTGCTCCATATCCCACAGAAGAGCACCCAGGTCCTGCGACATGTTTAACTTATTGTCACCTTATGGGTTACAAAATCAGCACACCCAACAAAGTGCAAGTTAAGCTTCTTACCTTAAATGCATGGGAAACAATTTTAAAAAATGATTATTTCAGCAACTAATATGAAAGGATTTAAAATCAGAACTAGGCAAGTTACATTAGACATAATAGAAGGTTTTTTGCTTTGTTCAGTGTGGAACTGTCTACAGACAAGACAGCATGAAAAGCCAAAAAGGAATCTCCTTCTCCCTGCCTTTATCTGCAGAAACTTCGTGAGAAAAACATAATTTTGCATACACAGATTATCACTCGAAAGATTGGCATGGTCAAAAAGATTATAATAATCCAAGCGACGACTAAAGCAGAACATAGGAAATATCAACCTATACAATATAACACAGCTTCAAACTTAAATATTATAAGCATAATTTATTATTTGTATCATTTAGCACATTCTAAGATGGGAAAGTAAGATAAGTCCATATTTATATATTTTCTTTCTCCTTTTTTACCTCCATTGAGCCATAGCACCAAAGGTTTGTCATCAGATAGAGTCGAGGCTTCATAGAACCAGTAGAAGAGTGCCCTTCCGTTTTCTTCATTCACTGTAATGTACCCAGCATTAGGCTGGCCAGGCAAGTTAGTCACAAGATGATCGCTTGCCAAAGGGTGTAATTTTTTATCAGTGAACAACTGACCATGTGTAGTACATAAAACAGGTGACGCGGAAAATAAGGTTGTATACACGACAATAAGGAAAACTAATAAGTTTAGAGCAAAATCCATGAGTCACAGTCAAGCAACTTACAAACAAGTTCTGTAATAAAGGATGAAACTCACAATGACCCATGCATGGCTATATATACTCGAGAATACCAATTTTCTATCCATTAGTATAAGCTGAAAATCATTATTAGAAAAATATATATTTAAAAAGAATCTTATGTGGCAAAACTATCTATAATCTATTGATTTGAAATGGCAACTGTATGGCCTCTGACACCGTGACACACGTTTTAGGCAGGTTCTAGAGTTGCTTGCATGAGCAAGAGGTCGTGGAGTCCCCATTATCTGTAAAGGGATTTTAAATCCAACACTTGAATTATCATTGGTCAAAAAGAACTAGTGCTCTACCATTCTCCCAGGAAACTAGTTTCATCCTTGTCATTGCAGAACTAGTGAAACAATGTTCTAAAACTTACATGTACATATCTTCCCTGATAAAAATCAGTTACTAGTTTTTACAAATCAGACTTTTTCTATGGAAAACAGAAATAGGAATTGTTGGGCCAGAGGCCCACTTAGATAGTCAAGCCCATTAAAGGCCCAATTAAGTCATTATAAATATACTTGTAACCCAACATTGTAAGGGATTGGCAATTTAATACACTTACTCCAACAATGGCGCTAGAAGGAGGTTTGATTATCCTCTAAAAAACAAAATTTCGGAAATTCAAAAACATTAAACACAACTCACCAAAACAATAAATCGACCTGAATCATCATTGAATCGACTTTAATTCTTCGATCCATAACGAAGAATGGCCGAGAACAATGATGAAGTAGACAATCAACTAGCTCCAAACACTCAGGATGTGGTGAGTGTGAAGCGAAATACGAAACTTAAAGCTCCGATGAATCCACAAGCGCTGTTTTCATCTCCTCCTGGTCCTGCTCTTTCAGATCCGTTAAACGGACCTCATAGATTAAAGCACGACTCTCGCCAGTTGGTTCTAACGCCACAGGGGAAACATGTGCTCACGAGCGATGCTCGATTGCATCTGGAAAAGATGAAGAAACAACGGCAGAATCAGGAAAACCATAAGGAGCAGTCAGGACACGTTGTCCTCGACGAGGAGCTTCGTCGACTAGATGAAGAAAGGCAAATGTTAGCGGAAAAGGTTCGGAGGCAGAAAGAGATTATAAGGTTACAGAGAGAGCTCCATGAGGTGTCCGGTGGTCGTATCTCCTCTGAATATCAAACAGAGAACTATGAATCTTCATGGAGAACATCTATGGGGAGTAAGCACTCTAAAATGGAGGTATCCTCTGATTCTTTCTCATCAAGGAAACGTAAATCCAGAAATGAGGACAGAGAGTACTCGGTAGACGAGGATGAAGATAGTGATGGGGGAGAATCAAACAAAACTAGTTTATCTGCAAAGGACATATTAAGGTTCAAGGAGTTCATAAAATCCCACACAGGGGAAACTGAAATCTCTTCGGAGAGTCCATTCATTAAAAGCATAGAAAAAGCTAAGATAAACAGGGATCTTAAGGTACCACCCATAGATCAGTTTGATGGCTCCACGGACCCTTATGACTTCGTTAATCTTTTTGATGGAAGAATGTCCTTCTTTGGACATAATGAGGTAGCGAAGTGTCAGTTCTTCCCGACGTGTTTGAAGGGCACTGCTCTTATGTGGTTCAATAATCTACCAGCAAGATCAATAAAGTCATGGACTAGTTTGAAGGAAAAATTCAAGTCAAGATTCTCTACAAACAAGAAAGGAAGAAAGTTAACGGCCTCTCTTGTAAATGTTCGTCAAAGATCGAATGAAAGTTTGAGAGAATATTTAAATCGTTTTAGAGCTGAGATGATCCAAGTTCCGGATTTGATAGAAAATTTAGCAATGACGTACTTGGCAGCAGGAGTGGACAGAAATAGACACAATGCAATTTTGGAGGAATATTTTGAAAAAGAGCCTCAGTCACTTCAAGCAGCTATACAGCTATTTGAAAGAAGGCTAACTCTCCAAGAAGCTGTAGGAAGCACCCAATCGTCGAAATCCCCAAGATCAAGAATGAACAAGTTTATTGAACAGACTTCACAGTGGGAATATCGACGAGATGATCGAGGTGCTCGGGGAGCGCGAAGATCACAATTGAGGTCTCCAGCTCACTTAAAAAGAGGAGATGACACCTCACGCATGTCAAACAGGTCACCCACTCCACATAAATCTCCACCTAAACAACGCCAGTGGCCTCAAGGACCATGGGGTGATAAGGACTTCACAAAGCTCAACACTGATAGGATTGCAATACTTGGAGTCCTTAAAGCTGATCCTTCATATGTACCTCCAAGGCCGATGAATCCCAATAGGCCTCCAAGCAACAAATTTTGCTACTATCATGAGGATACGGGGCATGATACAGAGAGATGCTACCAACTGAAAAATTTGATTGAGGATAAAATTCAAAAAGGTGAATTATCCCACTTTGTTGAAAAAGGAGACAATGCAATGCAACAAAGAAATGAACCAGACAGGGTCATAGACACCATATCTGGAGGAAACACTTCGGGAGGTTCTTCAAACAGGGCAAAGAAAGCTTATGCCAGAGAGGTATTTCGAGTGGACAACAAGAAATCTAGAAGAAACCCTTCCTTGGTGATATCATTTTCAGATGAAGACTTTGGAGATAGAATCATGGAAGACCACCAAGATGCCCTGGTGATTACTACCAAAATAGGGACAAATGTGGTCAAGAAAATAATGATCGATGATGGCAGCTCGGTTGATATTCTATACCAAGGCGCCTTTTCAAGAATGAATTTGGGTGATAGAAAGATCAATAGCTCAAAGGATGCACCGTTGTATGGTTTCACGGGCAACGAAGTTAAAACAGTTGGAGTCATTGACATGCCCGTACTATTTGGATCTCCACCTTGCCAAAAATGGATAATGGTTAAATTCCATATTGTTAACGCTATCTCAAGTTACAATGCAATATTGGGAAGATCAACCATCGCAGCTCTAAAGGGGATAGTCTCCATAACACATTTAAAGATGAAATTTCCCACAGATTTTGGTGTTGGTGAGGTTTGTGGAGACCAAAAAACAGCTCGACAATGTTACATTAGTTCAGCACTCCCAAAAAGGTCGGCTGGTGCATCGACCTCGGTGAACCAAGTCGTTGAAATGGATCCAAGGGACATCATCGAACTACCTAAGCCTCCAAGTCATGAACCAGTCGAACCAGTTGAGGAAATTCCTCTGTACTTCAACAATCCTGAGAAGGTCGTCAAAATTGGGACAAAATTACTTCCTGAAGTTCGTGAAGCTCTCATCCAAGTGTTAAGAGAATTTGCAGATATTTTTGCCTGGTCTCCCAAGGACATGCCTGGGATCCCAGTTGAGATAGCTCTCCACCACCTTAACATAAAGACTGGAGTACAAGCAGTGAAACAGAAAAGACGCATATTCTCCAAAGAAAAGCAAGAGGCTATTGAAAAAGAAATTGACAGACTTCTTGAGGCGGACTTCATTAAGCCCGTCCAGTTCCCAAAATGGATTGCTAATCCAGTCTTGGTCAAGAAAAGCAATGGCAAGTGGAGGATGTGCATAGACTACTCGGATCTCAATAAAGCCTGTCCCAAAGATTTTTATCCACTGCCCAATATTGATCAACTCATCGATTCTACTGCTGGAAATGAGCTACTATCTTTTATGGATGCATTTTCGGGATACAACCAAATAAAGTTGGCAGAACAAGATCAAGACGACACGGCATTCATAACACATAAGGGCGTTTTTGGATTCAAAGTTACTCCTTTCGGTCTCTTAAACGCGGGAGCAACATTCCAACAAACAATGGACAAGATTTTTGCTCCTCAAATCGGAAGAAATATTCAGGTATATGTCGATGACATTATAACAATGTCACCAACAGCTTCGGATCACGTCAAGGACCTCAGGGAGACGTTTTCCAGAATAAGGGCTAGTTCCATGAGGTTAAACCCAGCAAAATGTTCTTTTGGTTTAAGTGGAGGTCGCTTCCTAGGATTTCTACTCACTCAAAGAGGTATTGAAGCGGATCCAAACCAAGTAAAGGCCATTCAGAATATGCCAGCTCCAAAATGCCTCAAGGAGCTCCAAGCCCTCGCAGGGTCCATTGCAGCTCTTAGACGTTTCATACCTCAGTCTTCAAAGAAATGTCTCCCCATGTATGAAGCAATCAAAGAAGCTTCAAAAATCAAGACATTTAGTTGGACAAGGGAATGCGAAGAAAGTCTACAAGGAATCAAAGACTTTTTGATATCCCCCCCAATTATGGCTAAGCCCCTTCAATGCGAACCCTTAAAGCTGTACTTGTCTGCCTCAGATTCGACCTTGGCGGCTGTATTGGTTAAAGAGGTGGACTCAGAGCAAAAGCCCGTATACTACACGAGCCATATACTCAAAGATGCTGAGACACGATACTCGAACATAGAAAAATTAACATATGCTTTGATTATGGCCAGCAGAAAACTAAGGCAATACTTTCAAGGAAGAACAATAATTGTCATGACAAATCAACCTTTGCGTCGGGTACTTCATAAGCCCGACATGACAGGAAGGTTGGCTTCATGGACTGTAGAGCTAAGTCAGTTCCACTTGGAATTCCAGCCAAGGACTTCAACGAGGTCTCAGGCCCTGGCAGACTTCATCACAGAATGCACATTCACCTCTTCTGAACCAGGGGAAATAATCTCAGAATCAAAAGACAAAATTTGGACCTTGTTCACAGACGGATCATCTACCTCACAGGCTGGAGGGGCAGGAGTCCTACTTACAAGCCCTGAGGGCTTCACCATTCGACAGGTCATTAAGTTCAAATTTTCTACGACCAACAATGAGTCAGAATACGAAGGTCTTGTAGCAGGCTTGATCCTAGCTCGCCACTTAGAGGTATCCGCCATAGACATATTTTGCGATTCTCAACTTGTAGTGAAGCAAGTTTTGGGGGAGTTCAAAGCTCTTAATGAAAGAATGGTATCATATAGAAAAATTATCTTAGAATTGTTGCAGAACTTCACAACATGGACCATCAACAACATTGACAGGTCCAACAATACATGGGCAGATGCCTTGTCAAAATTGGCTACATCGGAAGCTTCAAATACATCAGAGCCCATATACTTCAGAGAACTCCACGAACCATCAATAGTCCGGAAAGAGGTGCTTTGCATTTCCGTACAAGAAGATTGGCGAACTCCCATCATCAAATTCATTCAAGGAACTCATGAGGATTTGGATAGACAAGAAGCAAGAAAAATGGTTATAAAGGCAAAACACTATTGCCTAATTGACAACAAGCTCTTTAGGAGAGCTCTAGTTGAGCCACTACTCAAGTGCGTTAATCAGGATGAGGCAAAAATAGTTATGACAGATGTACACTCAGGAATTTGTGGCGGCCATCTGGCCGGAAAAAACATGGCATTAAAAATCATGAGACATGGGATTTACTGGCCCACGATGCGCCAGGACTGCGAGGAGTTCACAAGGCGATGTGAACCATGTCAGAAGTATGGGTCCATGAATCACAGACCCTCAGTTCCTTTCAATCCAACAACAACTCCATGCCCATTCTTTATGTGGGGCATTGACCTAGTAGGACCGTTGCCAAAAAGCTCCAAACAATGTCAATACATAATTGTGGCAGTCGACTATTTTACAAAATGGGTAGAGGCTAGACCACTAGCAAGGATAAGAAAAATCGAAGCAGTTCATTTCTTCATGGAGCAAATAGTTTTCCGATTTGGAGTTCCTAGGGTAGTTATTACAGATAATGGAACCCAGTTCACAGGTGAAAAATGGGTCAACGCAATGACTGAGCTTCAAATTCAGCACCTAAAGGCTTCAGTCGCGTACCCTCAAGCGAATGGACAAGTGGAAATCACCAACAAAGCAATTCTACAAGGATTAAAGAAAAGACTGCTCGAAGCCAACAGAAATTGGGTAGATGAACTGCCAAATGTACTGTGGAGTCTCCGAACCACTCCGAAAATTTCTACTGGTGAAACTCCATTCAGAATGGCATATGGAACTGAGGCAGTATTGCCGGTTGAGATAAGTTCTAAGTCCCTAAGGATTGAAAAGTTCGATCCCAAATCATCCGAAGAGGGTTTGAAGCTAAACGTTGACCTCCTTGAAGAGCTCAGAAACTCCACACAGGCCAGCGTATCCAAATATCAAGACAAGGTAGCAGAGCTCTACAACTCAAAGGTTAAACCAAGAAGTTTTCAGGTCAATGACCTAGTGTTAAGAGAGGCAGCTGCTTCAATGCCCTCAAAACAAAGTAAGCTATCTCCACCTTGGGAAGGCCCTTACAAGGTCACGAAAGTCATCAACTCCGGCTCTTATAGGCTCGAACAACTCGACGGAACCCCAGTGCCAAATGCCTGGAACGCCATTCACCTCAAGAAGTTCTACCCTTAGAGATCTTCAAGGCAAGACATTGATCATTTTAAGTTATTTAAGTTATTTAGTCCATTAAGTACTATTGCAATCAAGTCACATTCTTAGCTCATGAGTTATGTTTAAGGAAACATTTAAGTTGAGTTTGTTTAAATTAAGATTCCTTAGTTCTACTGTCATATTTACGGTCATTAAGCATCATGATACATTTTCTGAATATTTGATTTATAAATCACATATGCACGTTGAATATGATCTCCATAAAATTCTTCTCCTACGATTGGTCGAATGATAAGCAAATAGCGATCAAAGGTAACAACTCGCCACAACAAAGAAGAAAAGTAAATTTCACGCAAAAAAAAGGGGCAAGTTGGAATGGCCTTGGACAACTTCATACAGCCCTCAAACGCCACCAGCTCCGGAATTTTTGTAAAGAAAAGGGAGAGGTAAAATCCACCAAACAAAAAAACTTTTCTCCATGCAATATCAAATGCTTAGGAAAATACGCAACGAATCACTTCACAAAAGCTCAAAAGCTTCGCCAAAGTACTCCAAATCTCAGATTACCAAAGATCAAGAATACATTCGAAGCCGGTAAAGTGTTCATAAAGATTTGCCAAAAAAGAAAGGTAACAGTTGTCACAATCACACCGCAAAATCGCCAAGTATCAAAGTAAAGGTAAGGTTGAAGAGCGCCAAAAGATGAAAAAGAAAAAAAAAAACTCCAAAAGCTTAAAGAAAAGGTAAAGTCCACCAAAGTACTTCAAAAACGCCAAAAATACAAAGAAAAGATAAAATCCGCCAAAATACTCCAAAAAACGTCAAAATACGAAGAAAAAGGTACAGTTCACCACCAATAAAAAATCTACTCGCCATTTCTCCATTTCTCCATTTCACCACCTCTAAAAATCTACTCGTACTCCTTAAAAGTCCATGAACATTTACATAAAGAAGAAAAAGGAAGCACACGTCAAAATACAGAAGCATGCTAAAAGCTAATTACAAAAAACAAAAGCCAAGCAACTCCTACTGTGGTTACTCCAGACTACATAAAAGTACTTTCTCGGACGACATCAACATTATCACAAAACAAAGGTATTTTCTAAGGTTCGCCAACAAAGAAGCTACCAACTGATAAGCTAAAGGAAAGTTTCACCAAAGCAAGGAGATATTATCCAAAGTCAAGACAGTAAAGCAAAAGGTCACAATAGTTCAAACGATTCATAACGAAAGTTTGGATAAAACAAAAGCGATAGAAATAAAATTACATGGCCTACAGGGGCATACCCCAGGCAGATAAACAAGTCTTCAACTCTGGGGCGCAGAGTTCGATGAACCAGTCTTTCCAGCTTCACCCCCTTTCGCAACATCGGCTAGATAACGATCAAACGAATGGTCCACCACATCAACTCCAGCCTTAGCAAGACGTCCAACACTTTCATTATAGCCTTCTTCAAAAGATGACAAAGATTCAGCTTGACACTTCGCCAATTGAACAGATAGGCCTTCCATTTTAGTCATCAGAGCAGCTTTCTCTTCCATCCAGACATCCATCTTCTTAGCAAGACATTCTTCTGAGGTCTTCACAGCATCCTTCAGAGTCTGGTTATCCAACTGCAAATTCTTTACTTGATCACTCAGAGCATCACACTCAGTGATAAGATGGGATTTCTCAGTCAATGAAGCAAAAAGCTTGTCAGCGGCAATAGTGTTCTCTTTAACCAGATTCTGAGAAGTTTCTTCCAGGCCCTTGTTAGCCACTTTCAGTTCACTTACCTCTCCACGAAGTCTCTTCACTTCAAGAACATCAACAAGGTCATCCAGCTTCAAAAGCTTCTCCATCTCAGTAGATAACTGGGTCAAAACAGGCACCAAATTAAAGATAAAGGGACACTCTCAAGGGGTTCAGAAGGGAAGCAATCATACACAACGACAATTGAAATAAAAATAAATAAAGGCAAAGACAAGAATACCTGATCAACTAAATCCTTACAGCCACGAAGGCCTCTCACGACGTTAGTACCACCCTTGGGGGACACCAAAGCCCCAACATTACCATCAGAGGACGGAAGCTCCACTACATCCTTTAGTTTCTTTGAATGATGGCCCTTAGAAAAATGACCTTCGCGATGTCTCTTCCTTTCTTTGTCTTTCACAACAGCAGTACCAACAGCATCAACCTCAATCACACTAGAAGGGGAAACGAGACTCTTCGAAATTGCCTCTGGGCCACTTTCCAATTTAACACTAGGAATCACGGTCGACGCTCCAGCAGCCTTGCTCTTCACAAGAAGGGCCAAAAACTCTTCGGTAGGCATGTTTGCATAAAGTTTCACCAGTTCAAGCAGTGCGGGTCCAGTCACTACAAGTCAAGAGGCAAAAGTAAGTCAATAAGAACAAAAGGAAAAGCAAAGTACTACAGAGACAAGAACACAGATACTAGCTTACAACAATGATCACTCAAGAATTTCGCATCTAAGAACTCTTCGGGCTGATATCTAACTTCAGAGCCAAGAAAAACTCGCAGGTCAGAAGCGGCTCTCGACCCCAAAAGGTTTACAGACTTCACACGACCAGCGCAGAGAGTTCGCCAAGGTCCTATGGTTCCTAGTTCGTGACCCTCATACCAAGCCCACAAAGGGTGCCAACCAGAATTGGAAGCAGGAGCCTCAACCAACTTTCTACATCCCTCTTTTTTGTCAACATAAAACTGTATCCCAGTATTCTTTACTCGAAAGATTGAGAAGAACAAGTCAAGACTAGGAAATTGTCGAAGTTCGTAACACCTAGCAATAACCCCATTAATCTGAAGCACCGTATTTGGTACCAATTGGGCCAAACCACACCCAAGGATCTGAAGGATAAAACGAAAGAAGGGGTGTAAAGGTAATCTAAGCCCATATTCAAAGTATACATCAGGGATGGCTTGACAACCAGGTCGAGGAGGTTTCCACATCCGGTCATTTACACTAGGGGCAAAGGCATTATAACCAGCAGAGAAAGAAACGTACCCTGATAACTTATCAAGGTCCAAGGGGTGTGTAGCGTAGAAGCTAGGCTTATTAAAAGACTTATTGGACTCAAAACTAGCACCAGAACGGGGTCTTACAACATCATCGACAGAAGGGGTCTGTGAACCAGACCCAACAACTGAACGAACCCTACTGATAGAGCTCTCATGACAACCAGGAGAAAAAGACAGGGCTTTCACAGAAGGGGAGGTACGGAGAAGATAATGAGAACGAGTAGCAGTCTCGAGAACAGGGCTCTCCACATCATCCCCCCCATCGTTTTGGGGAACACTCTCAGTCGAAGAACAAGAGGCGATGATAGCCTTCATAGTACCAGACAAGGAAGAAAGCAAGAAAATAAAAGAAAAGACAGAGAAGAGACAGGGAGAATACCTCAGATATCAAGAATGGCAACGAGAGAAGTTCATAAAACAAAGAAATAGAAAGTAAAAGAGCAAGAAAACTTATAGAGAAAAGAGAAGAGTAAAGTGAATATATTTACCTCTACAACTGCCGGTGCTAGTCCCAAGACATGGAGAAGTGAACAGACACAACCCCTCAGCCACTACATACACAGCCGCGTGTCACGATCGATTCAAACCAAGGAGCAAAAAATTTTTTCTTTTCCCTTTCTTTTCCTTTTTGCAAAAATTGGGCCTTATGTAAAATAAATTAGAAAGATCTAAAGATACTTTCATACTTAGGGGGGGACTGAATGTTGGGCCAGAGGCCCACTTAGATAGTCAAGCCCATTAAAGGCCCAATTAAGTCATTATAAATATACTTGTAACCCAACATTGTAAGGGATTGGCAATTTAATACACTTACTCCAACAGGAATGTTACCTATTGTCTTTCTAGGCTTCAATTCACCCAACCCTGTGTCTACAATGTACATGACCATTTAAAAACTTGATCTGGTTTTCTGCCAAGCATCCTAATTCCTAACCCAAAGAGATTAAATTTGTATGGTAGTGCATCAACTTATTGAATTCATGAGCCTATACAATACTTCAATAAATCTTTAGCTCCTTGTAAAATCGGTTTTATTTTCTCTTCAGGGTTATGTTGATGTAAAATTTAATATTTAATGTATACTATATACTTCTTATGACAAAGACAAATTTGAAAAAAAAACGACAAGCAACTCTCCTATCTAAGTGATAGGTATCCTCATTCTCCAGCAAGCAAGGAGGTGCAGGAATCAAGCCACTCAAAATATATGGCACACCCCAAACCACGATTTTGAAATATAAAGAGGATCGCAAGTGAACCAATGAGATTATGTCACCAGTTATAGAGTCATCAACACTTCAAAAAAAATAAAAAAATTGGGTACTTAGTATAATTGAATATCAGTGAGTACTTCACTTCATAACAGAAAAGACCAATGGGAAATCATCTAATACACTTTTATTTAATGTGTCCACTGATTTAAAAAGAATCATATAACAGCAAACTACTGTGCGGCAGTAACACTACATCACTATAGCAAGTGTATTGTGATCTTCTAAAAAGAAAGTTACTGTAACAAAGTCAATAACAGAAAATGAATAGCCATAAAGTGATGCCTAAACTATGTAACTTTTTTTGATTTATTTAGCATCTTGATTCTTGACCTGGTCCTCTTGTATTTATAAAACAGTGCATACTGAAAAGACAGAATGGAATATATTCTAGAGTTTGAATGGAATACTAACATAAAGTAAATCTTAACCACCACTTTGTCCACAGCTTCTAAATTTAGGTTTGCCGTGATTTTCCTATGTCATTAATACAGATGTGTCCTGAGCTTGCTACAATAGCTATCTACTACATTTATGCTTCAACTTTTCTTCTGAGTTTCAAGGACTTAGCAAGAGTATGAAGCAACACACACACACACACAGAGAGAGAGAGAGAGAGAGAGAGAGAGAGAGAGAGAGAGAGCAACAGAAAGAGAGGAGAAACAACACTAGAGAGAGGAGAAACAACACTGAAGCATGCAAACATGTACAGATTAACATGTAAATAAGCTCAAACCCTTAAATCAAATAAAATACACTGGGACAAATAATACACAAAAAAACAGTTTAAATTACAGTTTAAAGGCATATAAAGTTTAATCGAAACCCTAAAGTGAAGTAAGAGAGGGTTATACCTTAAAATCGAAACCGAGATCGAAGCTTAAACCGAAATCGCTTGAACCAAACGAAGCTTGAACCCTAAATAGATAATAAGATTGTTATGGATTGTTAGGCAGGATACATTTCTTCCAGTAAAACGTGAGTAAACCTCATCTGATGTCAGTTTAGTATCTCAGAAAAAGGCAATATCATAGATGCACACTATAAAAATCTCTCCTTTTGCCTTTGCACATAATAATATTAGTTTATACAGTAGAAAATGTTAGTATTGGTGACCTAGAGGCAATGTAATACATTATATTTATGTTTGAGTGATTTTATATATTCGATATATATATGTTTATTATTGGCTTTATTTACTGCGAAATAAATAAAGTATAATAAATGTCCTTAGAATCTTGATACAAATTATATAGTTGCAAGTATGTGACTTGAACATGAGATTATATAATGATCGTATCATATTCTTAAATGTCCCTAGCCGAGTATTATTATTAATTAGGACAATAATAATACACTGAGGCTAGTATGATAATTGACTGATGACCACATCTCATTGGTCATAAGTATGAAGATACTAAAAGCAATGCATAGGTAACTGTACGAGTACAGGGTACTGGACAGACCCACAGTGAGATACATCATGGTAAATAATAAATGTGTCATATGTATTCTCACAGTGATAATGGTGTAATGATCCTTAGACCTGAAGTCGTTATAATTCTACATGAGAATTAATATATTTTGAATTCGTCAAAAGTTATCTTTAGCCGGATAATGATAAAGGTGAATATCGGATATATTATGAATCATGTGAGAAATATGAACGATCTAGATGGGATTTAAATCTCCTGATAAAGGAGTGATATTATCGGCCTCTTGTTTGAGTGAGACTATGAAATGCATGGCCATGCTCAAATGTTGATTTGATTAAATAGTCTACTCATCGATCAAGAAAATGAAGATTAAATTATGAAGAGGATGACACATTACATGCCTCGAGTTTAATCTATAATATCATGATTTAAAGGGATTATATTACATGGAACATTAGTCATAAAAGGTTAATTGAATCGTTGATTTAATTATTGTTTTATTGGGTAGCAATAATGTGTTACTAGACGCCGCTTATTGTTTATAATTTTATTAGAGAATAAAATTATTGCCAATGAAATAATAACCTACAGGGTCACACACAAAGAATGTTTAAAAGGGAAATTAATTTATTTCATGAATTTAAATTAATAATAATTTAAATTATGATTTTAAATTAATAATAAATAATAATTCGAATTTTATAAAATTAATTAAGTGAGACTTGATTAGTTAAAGATAAAATTTGAAGATGTATTTTCTTGACTCCTTTGATTAATTAAGTATGACTTAATTAATTTATTTAAATAAATAAGATTTGTTTAAATAAAAATGGCCTAATTGTTTAAGGCTCCATCTTGCTTTATTTCTCTTTATAAGCCAAGAGTTGGCAAGTCTTTCAAGTAAGAACAAGCTGAAATTTTCAGTTGATAGACAAGGGAGAAGATCAAGCTCAAGTCAAGAACACATCCGGATTATTTATTTTGGCTAGTACCAAATTCCGTGGCAAAATCGTTCGACGATTCAAGCAAGCATTCAAGTGTGGATACCGGTGGAGGAGTTATATTTTAGCTCTCAAGATCAACACTTTTAGCTCTCAAGATCAACAAGCTAGGATCTCCATTTGTCATCCATTGGAAAGCTTAACAAGGTACTATCTTGTTCTTGAGTATTTATACCATGATCATCAATTTTATACATGGATCCGGGCTTTGGAATTCGTTTTTAATTGTTATTTACGTATTATCCGCTGCGTTTTCATGCCCGAATTCCAACAATGGTATCAGAGATTCATGTATAAAAGGATGATTTGGTGTTGTGTTCTTGAAAATGAAACATACATGAATTTATGAAATTTTGCCATGCTTCATTTTAACATACAAAAGGTGATCTATAAATTGTTATAATTGTTTGTATGATGTTATAAATTGTTGTAACATGTTTTGGATAATGTACTATATGTTAGATATGTTAAACACATCATTAGAATATATTTAGAACTGATCAGATCTGATAAATATGCATTCTGCAATTTTCTGGAGTTTCTGCAAATTTCTGGAAAAAACTGGTATAACAGGTTGTAACGCATTCTTGAAATGCGTGTCGTCAGAATAATACAGGTATTACGCATTCGTGAAATGCGTATCAGCAGAATAATACAGGTATTGCGCATTCTTGAAATGCGCATCAGCAGCAGGTAGAAGGTATAACACATTTTTGTAATGCGCAACAGGAGTACTCAGTGGACAGAACAGTCTGTGCGCACCTGTAATGTTTTTGATTTCTTTTTCTATTTTAAATTTGCTTTTAGCTTTTACTTTAGAAAAAGAAAACTTATTGGTTTTAATCATTATATTCCTAATGCCTTTAATGATTAAAGTTTTAATAATTGAATATTTAAATTATGAATTTATATATTATTATTAATTCAAAATTTTATTAATTAATTTAATTTCGAATTTTGTAATATATTTAAATTATGAATTTGAATATTATTAGTAATTCGAATTTTATTTTAATTAATGCTTTTAATAATTGAATATTTAATTTTCGAATTTTAATATTATTATTAAATGCGATTTTGATTAATTTTAATTTTTTAAATTCGATTTTAATTATTAAAATTGATTTTTTTTAATTCCCTTTTAAATAATTAGGTATTTAAATTGTGGAGTTAAATATTAATCGATGTGATCATGATTAATGTGATGTCTATAATTGTTATATGAGCATGGTGCATTGGTTATGGCCTAAAGACCCGTAGAATAAATGTTGTAATTTTATTTATAGTCTGTAATAATTAAATACGACTTGCATGTCGTTATTCTTGTAATTTTTTATCTCGAATGCAACTCGAGTTCTTTTGTAATGTATTTCAAAAGGAGCTTGGAGGCAATCAATGGAGGCTTGGGAAGCAATGAAGAATTTTGTAATAATTAGTTATTACAACCATAGATTGACATTGATCTTTTCATAAGCTCGAAAAGATCGCATAGGATCGGGCCATAACCATCGCACGTTTAATTTTTCGTAACTGCACTTTACATATGATGCATGGATATATTAGATATATGAATGGATGCATGTATGTATGGATAATTTTATAATGTATGTATTAGATACGACACATATGCCATGTTTAAACAAGATAAAATCTGTAACGATTTAAGATTTAAACAGACGATCAAGACCGTTAAAATTTTTCTAAAAATCCCTTAAGAAATATTAAGTTAAACAGATGCTTTCCAATAAATAACACTCATTAAATCCTAGATCATTGAGGAGTGGATTTGCCAAAGCAAGGGCTTCTCTTTTATCGTGGTGAGATGTGATTAAGTAAACAAGCTTACTTAAATTGTTATTATTGGGTCCAACTTAAATAAGTCGTCATAATAGGATTATGAACTTATAAGCATAGAGTTTAGTGAAATCTATTAGATAGATCGGAGCAATATGTTGTTCACTAAGCTATCCAAGAGTTATATACGATATAATTGACATAACGGTCTACCTAAATAATCATATTTAAGAGGAAAGCCAAAGCTGACTTAAAATATGACGAAATATGGATCTTGGCTCACTAAGAAAGGTTTTATGGGAACCATTTTCCGAATTGATAGTAAGGGCTATTAATTTGATAAAAATAGTGGGAGGTATATTACGAATATGCTATAAATCAACTTGAACATAATTAGGTTTTACGAAACATGCAAACTAACTCATTTTATGCGCTTTTACAAAATTGTAGATAATAAATGGCAAACAACACAAATCACTTTTCGATACGATCAGTCCTAGAAAAGGAAAAGCTGACAGGGACAAACTTCCTAGATTGGTTTAGGAACTTGAGAATTGTTCTCAGGCAGGAGCGAAAGCTTTATGCCATTGAAGTTCCTCACCCAAATCCTCTTCCTGCTGGAGCCACACGTGCCGATCATAATGCTTATCAGAAGCATTTGGATGACTCAACTGATGTGTCATGCCTTATGCTTGCATGCATGGCTCCTGAGATTCAAAAGCAACATGAGTTGATGAATGCTTATGAAATAATTGAGCACCTCAAAAGTATGTTTGAGGGACAAGCTCGACAGGAAAGATATGATACGAGCAAGGCATTGTATGCTTGCAAACAGGGAGAGCGAGACCTGGTTGGACCACACGTTCTTAAGATGATTGGGTACATTGAACAACTAAGTACCTTGGGCTTCCCGATTGGTCCGGAGGCTCAAATAGATTTGATCTTACAATCACTTAAAAAGAACTTCTCTCAATTCGTCATGAATTACAACATGAATGAGATAGATAAGACACCCACTGAATTGTTGGGCATGTTAAGAACTGCTGAAACCAACATTCAGAAGGAATCCCCTACTCCCATGTTGATGGTGAACAAAGGGGGTGCCAAAGGGAAAAGAAAGTGGAAAGGCAATAAGAAGAGGATTGCATCCAAATCTGCTGCCAATCCTAATTCTGCTCCCAAGAAGGCTACCAAGCCCAAAGGAGGTGTCGAAAAGGGTGATTGTCACCACTGTGGTAAACCGGGACACTGGAGAAGAAACTGTCATGCTTATTTGGAAGAGCTGAAGAAGAAGAAGGTTGCTGGCCAGACTTCTACTTCAGGTATTTATGTTATAGAAGTCAATTTGTCTACTTCTACATCTTGGGTATTGGATACCGGATGTGGTTCTCACATTTGTATAAATGTGCAGGAACTGCAAAGGAGTAGGGCACTGGCTAAGGGAGAGGTAGACCTACGAGTTGGAAATGGAGCAAAGGTTGCTGCTTTGGCTGTAGGGACTTACCATTTATCATTGCCCACTGGGCTTATATTAGAACTTGAAAACTGTTTGTATGTGCCTTCTATTTGTAGAAACATTATTTCCGTTTCTTGTTTGGACAAGAAAGGTTTTTCATTTACCTTTAAAGACAATGGTTGCTCTTTTGGTTTGAATGACATTACCTATGGTGTTGCACAGTTATTTAACGGTTTGTATGTTCTTAGTTTAGATACTCCTATCTTGAATATAAATAACAAACGACTTAAAACTAATGACTCAAATCAAACATACCTTTGGCACTGTCGTCTAGGCCATATAAACGAGAAACGCATTTCCAAGTTACATCAAGATGGTTTCTTGGATCAGTTTGATTTTGAATCATATGATGAATGCGAGGCTTGTTTACTAGGCAAGATGACTAAAGCTCCTTTTACCGGACAGGGTAAGAGGGCCACCGTACGACTAGAACTAATACATAGCGATGTATGTGGTCCTATGAGATCGATGGCAAGGGGTGGCTATTTCTACTTCATTACCTTTACTGATGATTTCAGTAGATACGGATATGTGTATCTTTTGAAGAACAAATCCGAAGCATTTGAAAAGTTCAAAGAGTATAAGGCAGAAGTAGAAAAGCAAACTGGCGAAAGCATAAAAACTCTAAGATCTGATCGAGGAGGTGAATACTTAAGCCATGAGTTTAAGAACTATTTGAGGGAGTGTGGTATTGTATCACAACTCACTCCTCCTGGAACACCACAATGGAATGGGGTTTCTGAAAGGAGGAATCGTACCTTGTTGGACATGGTGCGATCAATGATGAGTCAAGCAGATCTTCCAATTAGTTTCTGGGGTTATGCCCTGGAAACGGCTGCATATACACTAAACCGTGTTCCTACTAAAATGGTTCAACAAACTCCATATGAGATATGGACAGAAAAACGTCAAAGCATGTCCTTTATGAAAGTATGGGGATGTGAAGCGTTTGTGAAACGCCTAATGTCAGACAAGCTTGGACCGAAATCTGAAAAATGTATCTTTGTGGGATACCCAAGTGAAACAAAGGGCTATTCTTTCTATAATCCTTCAGAGAACAAAGTAGTTGTTGCTCGGACTGCTGTATTCTTAGAAAGAGAGCTAGTCTCTAGAAAAGACAGTGGGAGGAAAATAGATCTCGATGAAGATCGAGAACCACTTGATAACATTGAACCTGAGAAGGAGCATGAGCAAGAAATACAAGATAACATTGCTCAAGAAACACAGGTTGTTCGTAGATCTAGTAGGACTCGCTATGATTCAAGAAGAAATTATGGATTTCTCCTAATTGAAAATGGCGATGTGATGCTCATTGATCAAGATGAGCCTCTCACCTATCAAGATGCTATGAACTCACCAGACTCTAAGAGATGGCAAGAAGCCATGAATTCTGAAATGGATTCCATGTATGAAAACCAAGTATGGACTTTGGTTGATCCACCTGAAGGGGTAAAACCTATCGAGTGCAAATGGATTTTCAAGAAGAAAATCGACATGGAAGGTAATATACAGACCTATAAAGCTCGACTGGTTGCAAAAGGTTTCAAACAAATTCATGGTATTGACTATGATGAAACCTTCTCACTAGTAGCAATGATAAAATCCATCAGAATTATGCTTGCAATAGCGGCTTACTATGATTACGAGATATGGCAGATGGATGTCAAAACAGCCTTCCTTAATGGAAGCCTTGAAGAGGATGTGTACATGACACAACCTGAAGGTTTTAGAAATCCAAAGGATGCTGGAAAAGTATGTAAGCTGCGTAGATCCATTTATGGATTGAAGCAGTCCTCTCGGAGATGGAACATCCGGTTTGATGAAATAGTCAAAGGTTTTGGCTTTATTCAGAACATGGATGAACCATGTGTTTACAAAAAGTTTAGTGGGAGCCATGTGGCATTCCTAGTATTATATGTTGATGATATATTAATAATAGGGAATGACATTCCTTCTCTACAGGCTGTAAAGACTTGGTTAGGACAAAGTTTCTCTATGAAAGACTTGGGCGAGGCTACCTATATATTAGGGATCAGGATCTATAGAGATAGATCAAGAAGATTAATAGGCTTAAGCCAGAGTACATATATTGACAAAATTTTGCATCGTTTTGGAATGCAAGATGCAAAAAGGGGATATGTCCCTGTATCTCATGGGATAACGATCTCAAAAGAGAATGGTCCTAAATCATTGGATGATAAAGACCGCATGAGTAAGATACCATATGCTTCAGCAATTGGATCTATCATGTATGCAATGATATGTACTCGTCCGGATGTCTCGTATGCTTTGAGCATGACGAGCAGATACCAGTCTAATCCAGGTGAAGGTCACTGGACGGCAGTCAAGAATATTCTTAAGTACTTGAAAAGGACTAAAGATTCATTCTTAGTGTATGGAGGTGAAGAAAAGCTAACGGTAAAGGGTTATACGGATGCTAGTTTTCAGACTGACAGAGATGACTCTGTTTCTCAGTCTAGATTTGTGTTTTGCCTAAATGGAGGTGCTGTAAGCTGGAAAAGTTCGAAGCAAGAGACAGTAGCTGATTCTACAATGGAATCCGAGTATATTGCTGCTTGTGAGGCAGCCAAGGAAGCTGTATGGTTACGGAAGTTCATTACAGAGCTTGGTGTCGTTCCATCGATCGCAGATCCCATAGATCTTTACTGCGATAATAATGGAGCTATAGCACAAGCCAAGGAGCCGAGAGCTCATAGTAGAACAAAGCATATACTTCGGAGATATCACCTTATTCGAGAGATAAATGATAGAGGGGATATTCACATATGTAAAGTGCATACTGATGATAATATTGCAGACCCGCTGACTAAGGCTCTGTCGCAGCAGAAGCATGAATGTCACACTAGTAGCATGGGTATTCGATACATGGGTGATTGGCTCTAATGCAAGTGGGAGATTGTTAGTATTGGTGCCCTAGAGGCAATGTAATACATTATATTTATGTTTGAGTGATTTTATATATTCGATATATATATGTTTATTATTGGCTTTATTTACTGCGAAATAAATAAAGTATAATAAATGTCCTTAGAATCTTGATACAAATTATATAGTTGCAAGTATGTGACTTGAACATGAGATTATATAATGATCGTATCATATTCTTAAATGTCCCTAGCCGAGTATTATTATTAATTAGGACAATAATAATACACTGAGGCTAGTATGATAATTGACTGATGACCACATCTCATTGGTCATAAGTATGAAGATACTAAAAGCAATGCATAGGTAACTGTACGAGTACAGGGTACTGGACAGACCCACAGTGAGATACATCATGGTAAATAATAAATGTGTCATATGTATTCTCACAGTGATAATGGTGTAATGATCCTTAGACCTGAAGTCGTTATAATTCTACATGAGAATTAATATATTTTGAATTCGTCAAAAGTTATCTTTAGCCGGATAATGATAAAGGTGAATATCGGATATATTAGGAATCATGTAAGAAATATGAACGATCTAGATGGGATTTAAATCTCCTGATAAAGGAGTGATATTATCGGCCTCTTGTTTGAGTGAGACTATGAAATGCATGGCCATGCTCAAATGTTGATTTGATTAAATAGTCTACTCATCGATCAAGAAAATGAAGATTAAATTATGAAGAGGATGACACATTACATGCCTCGAGTTTAATCTATAATATCATGATTTAAAGGGATTATATTACATGGAACATTAGTCATAAAAGGTTAATTGAATCGTTGATTTAATTATTGTTTTATTGGGTAGCAATAATGTGTTACTAGACGCCGCTTATTGTTTATAATTTTATTAGAGAATAAAATTATTGCCAATGAAATAATAACCTACAGGGTCACACACAAAGAATGTTTAAAAGGGAAATTAATTTATTTCATGAATTTAAATTAATAATAATTTAAATTATGATTTTAAATTAATAATAAATAATAATTCGAATTTTATAAAATTAATTAAGTGAGACTTGATTAGTTAAAGATAAAATTTGAAGATGTATTTTCTTGACTCCTTTGATTAATTAAGTATGACTTAATTAATTTATTTAAATAAATAAGATTTGTTTAAATAAAAATGGCCTAATTGTTTAAGGCTCCATCTTGCTTTATTTCTCTTTATAAGCCAAGAGTTGGCAAGTCTTTCAAGTAAGAACAAGCTGAAATTTTCAGTTGATAGACAAGGGAGAAGATCAAGCTCAAGTCAAGAACACATCCGGATTATTTATTTTGGCTAGTACCAAATTCCGTGGCAAAATCGTTCGACGATTCAAGCAAGCATTCAAGTGTGGATACCGGTGGAGGAGTTATATTTTAGCTCTCAAGATCAACACTTTTAGCTCTCAAGATCAACAAGCTAGGATCTCCATTTGTCATCCATTGGAAAGCTTAACAAGGTACTATCTTGTTCTTGAGTATTTATACCATGATCATCAATTTTATACATGGATCCGGGCTTTGGAATTCGTTTTTAATTGTTATTTACGTATTATCCGCTGCGTTTTCATGCCCGAATTCCAACAGAAAAAACAATAAAGCAGTGAAATTTAATGAAAAAAAGAAAGTACCAAACCTACACACACATATATGAACTATGAAGTGGGTTTCACCTGATAGTGCTTCCAATCAAGTTTCTTGATAAATTACACACACACACACACACATATGAAGTGGGTTTTACCTGATATTGTCTGTCATCAAGTTTGTTGATACCATAACCGAACTGAACAATCACAAGTGACTTGAATTCGGTAAGAAGTGGGTAAACAAGATCCACTACATGAGGCCTGTGGCTTGAGCAACAGCATACAATCAAATAGAGGCACACAATATAAATCAATCAATTAAATTCGACCATACTGATAGATGAGATTTTAAATTACCGGAGAGAGGAATACAAGACAATCGGAACTCCGTCTCTGTTGACTAATACATCTCCATCCATAATAATAAAATAAATTTTACTAATTCAAACCAAGAGAAAAGAAGAGGATTCAAAAGAAACAGGATTATAATAATTCATTAAAAAGCAAGAAGTTACATGATACACCAATCGATCCAACACAAACTCAATCAAAACCCACCCACCAACCCTTATTACATGATGATTTTGTAATTAATTTGACAGGAGGATATCCAAATTGGCGGCGTACTTCATCTATTGCAGCTTCAAGTTGCTTGTCCAAACGAGGTCGAGTCTTGGTGTTCCACAAATCGCTACCATCGGAAATCATTCGAAGCTCCTTACAAACATCACGTACCACTCTCAGATGTTTAATCTTCAAATAACCCAGTATCTCTATCTTCAACTCACGTGGTAGATCCATCAGATTACACATCACTAACTTTCAATTCCAAACTGTTAGAGGCCCAACTTCTTATTGGGCTAGACCGAAGGCCCAGTCATGGAATGGGTATTAATTTGGCGAAGGTCCACATTATTCGGCCCGGTTACTCGCAACGGTCCATTCGTTGTGCATTCCTGGGAACGTGGGAACGCGGGGATACTCTCTCCACTCACCCCACTCTCCGGTAACGGTCAGTACAGAGGATAAGAGGAAGAGAGGTCTGATATTCATTCATTCAATCAATTACACACAACACAAACACTTTACGTTCTAAATTACCTTACCAAAAACCGACTAACTTATTCTCACACCGGAGGTGAATCGGGGGGCCAAACCCTCGCATTCTTCTCATTTGCAGGTCCGACCGAACCAAGGTCCGGCGAAATACAGTCGTAACATTTGGCGCCGTCTGTGGGAACGTAGAGTTGCGTTTGTGTTGAATTATACAGTTAGCAATGGCGAATGAAACCGAGATACCAACAGCTGACGATAGCACTATAGCCGGAAATACTCGCACCACTCCTCCCATCACCCCAAGGCTTTTGATTTTCGACGAAGAGGGGGACATACCGTCTCCCGAAGAACAAAGGGAAATTCTGATGAAGTGGCGAGAGGAACAAAAAGCCAAGGGGAAACGGAAAGAAATAGAAAAGGAGAAAAGCAGTAAGGAGGCCGAACGTCTGGCCAAAAAGAGGGAGGCTGACCGTTTAAGGCTAGAGGCCCTAAAGCTCCAAAGGGAAGAGATCGAGCTACAAGAAAAGACCCTCCGCGAGGCTCTAGAAGCCGAAGACACGGAGGTGGACGACCGAAGAGATAAGAGGCCAAGAACCAGAAATGATGAAGATGAGTCAGGGGACTCTGAATCATACTCGAGGAGAACCCGGTCAAAGGTGGTTTATTCCTCCGATTCGGAAGAGGAGGGTCCACACACGGACGATCGCATCCGGAGAATTGAGAAGGCCATGTTTGGAGAGAGAAAGGTCAGCCACGAGCCAGTGGTGACCGAAGACGTCGAACACTTTCGACCGCCTCCCGGAAGGCAGTTCCCAAAGATGAATGAATTTAACGGAAAGGGTGACCCCGAAGATCATTGTGAGAAATATGAATCGCTCATGACTGGGATGGGGCACTGCGATGTGATGCTATGTAAGATGTTCAAGACCTACCTGAAGGGGAATGCATCCATGTGGTACAGGTCGCTAAGACCTAGGTCGATAGGCTCGTATGAGCAAGTGAAGAAAAAATTCTTGAGGCACTACTCGCATTTGTGCCGAAGAGAGAAGGATACTGAAGCCCTGATCCACTGCAGGCAGGGGCCGAACGAAGATTTGGGTGATTACTTAGCAAGGTTCAAAGAGGAAGCCGGTATGGTCACCAACTTGGACAAAGTCAAGGCGGCTGGGTTCCTCGCAGCAGGCCTCGACCCTATCAAAGGTAAGAAGCTTCGGTCCTCTCTTTATGATATGCCTCCCAAATCTTTAAATGATATATATGTGAGAGGAGAGGCCATTAGAAGAAAATTGGAATCAATTGGGGGGTACAAGGAGAAGAAAAATGATAGGTATGACAGAAGGGATGACCGAAGGGACGACAGAAGAGACGACCGAAGGGGTCGAGGAGATATCAAGAGCAGGTTGAATGATACAAGGCCCGACAAAGGGGCCGAACGAAGAAGAGATAGAGATAGCACTGTGTTCACACCGTTAAACACACCTATCTCGAAGATTCTCCATGAGATAAAGGGTAAACCTGGGTTTGTCAGACCACCCAAGTTGAAGACCCCTGAGAATAGAAGAAGCGACAGCAAATATTGTGACTACCATCGGGACAAAGGTCACCACACCGAGGAGTGCTATCATTTGAAGAAGTTAATTGAAAGGATGATCAAAGATGGGGAGCTGACCCAATTTGTGGGCGACTTGAGGGACAAACTCGAGTCCAAGGAGAAAAGGAAGGAAGCTGAAAGTTCGGAGAAGTACCGAGGGGAGGTCAGGACAATTTCCGGAGGAACAGTGCTTGATCGGGACAGTAAGACAGCAAGAAAAAAGTACGCCCGACAGATCTACAACCTGTACCAGTCAAGTTCAGCTAAGCAACCATTGCCTATCTCCTTCACAGAAGATGACTACGAGGACGTGATATGGCCGCACGAAGACCCACTTGTTATAAACCCAGTAATCGGGGAAAACAAGATATGGAGAGTGCTGGTGGACGAAGGGAGCTCAGTCAACATTCTATATCACCGGACATATTGCAAGATGAATTTGGGAGGTGAACAGTTGGAGCCATGCCACGAGGCACCCTTGTATGGCTTCGGAAATCAGCCTGTACCGATAGAAGGGACCATCACTTTGTCTGTCATGATGGGAAAAGCGCCATACACTGTGGTGAAGGAAGCAAAGTTCTATGTCGTCCGGGTCGACAGTCCGTACAACGGAATTTTAGGAAGGCCAGCCTTATCTTTGTTCCAGGCCGTGTCCTCTGTCCCTCATCTGAAGTTGAAGTTCCCAACTGAACATGGAGTTGGAGAAATGAGAGGCGATCAGAAAGCCGCCAGAATAATCATGTTGGAGGATTTGGAAAAAGACAAAGACATTGAGATGACCGAAGCCGGAAAGAGGAAAAGAAATGAGACCGAAACTGGGGGCAGCCACCAACTGCTGAACATTGAGTTGGAAAAGTTCGGGGCCGACCTGTCAAGCCCGATTGCTGAGCCGGCTGCAGAGACCGAAGAGGTAGAACTGTACGTGGGTCAGTCGGGAAAGATGATCCAAATTGGAAAGAGCATGGAGCCGAAATTGAAAGAGAAAGTCATCAAGGTCATTAGGGAATTCCACGACGTATTCGCATGGAATCCCGAAGATATGCCAGGTTTGGACCCTGCGGTTGCCAAACACTGTTTAAATGTAGCTCCCGAAGCCAAGCCCGTAAGACAAAAGAAGAGGAATTTCGCCATGGAAAGGCAGAAAGTAATCCAAGTTGAAGTTGAAAAATTGCTGGAAGCAAAGTTCATCGAAGAGATAGACTATCCCGATTGGTTGGCAAACGTAGTGGTGGTGAAGAAATCTAATGGCAAGTGGAGAATGTGTGTCGACTACACCGACCTGAATAAGCATTGTCCGAAGGACCACTACCCCCTGCCGAACATTGATCAACTGATAGATGCTACTTCGGGGCATCAAATACTCAGTTTTCTGGATGCATTCTCGGGATACCACCAAATTGCCATGAATGCCGAGGACGTCCCAAAGACAGCATTCATCACACCGAATGGCACTTATGCCTACATAAAGATGCCTTTCGGCTTGAAGAACGCCGGGGCAACATTTCAAAAGATGATCAACAAAGTGTTCAAAGCCCAGATCGGTCGGAACATGGAGTGCTATGTGGACGATATGATTGTTAAGTCCCTTTTCAGGGATCATGCCGAGGATCTGAGGGAATGTTTTGAAACGCTCAGAAGAAACAACATGAGGATCAATCCGAACAAGTGTACGTTTGGAGTAAATAGTGGGAAATTTCTGGGATACATGGTTAGCGCCAGAGGAATTGAAGCCAACCCGGAGAAGATTAAAGCAGTGATTGATATGCAGCCCTGAGGAGGTTCATCTCCCGATCGGCCGAAAAGGCCCTACCATTCTTTGAAGTGCTTCGGGGGTCCAAGAATTTCGAGTGGGGGCCAAACTGCCAGAAAGCATTCGAAGATGTTAAAGAGTACTTAGTGAAAGCCCCACTCTTAATGAGACCCGACCCGAAGGAGACATTGCAGCTGTACTTGGCTGTGAACGACCGAACACTTGGAGCCGTGTTGGTCAAAGAACATGAAGGGAACCAGCATCCGGTGTTCTATGTTTCTCATATTCTCAAGGATGCAGAAACAAGATATCCGAATGCAGAGAAGTTCGCTTATGGACTGGTAGTGGCCGCAAGAAAGCTAAGGCACTATTTCCAGGGAAGGACGATCAAAGTTGTAACCGATCAGCCGTTAAAGAAAATATTGCAAAGACCAGAGGCATCGGGCAGAGTGGTTGCTTGGGCGATCGAACTGGGGGAGCATGATTTGGAATATACACCAAGGACTTCGATCAAAGCCCAAGCATTGGCGGATTTCATGGTAGAATGCTCTTTTTCGGGGCCGAATGACTTAGCTCCTGAAGAACAAATGATTCAGGCACCGGGAAAATGGAAGTTGTTTGTCGATGGGTCGGTCGCCAAGGAAAAGTGCGGGGCAGGGCTAATTCTTACAAGCCCAGAAGGATTCGAGATTTGTCAAGCTATCAGGTTCACTTTCCCGTTGACGAACAACGAAGCCGAATATGAAGCACTCTTGGCAGGGCTAGATTTGGCAAGAAATTTGGAAGTTAAGCACATTAGGGCGTTCAGTGATTCAATGTTGGTGGTAAAACAGTTCTCAGGAGAGTATGGGCAAAAAGATCCCCGAACCAAGGCATACGCCCTTAAGGTACGTGAACAATCTTTGCTGTTTGAAACTTTCGAGTTAACTCAAGTAGCTAGAGAAAACAACAGTCGGGCAGACGCCCTCTCGAGGTTAGCTTCGGCAGCAACCCAAAACCTAAGTGGGTCCATCTATCTGACCGAAGTAAAGACACCTTCGATAGACAAGAAGCAGTGCATGGAAATTCATCAAGGGGTCAATTGGATGACTCCCATCAGGGCCTTCTTGGAAAAAGGCATCCTACCGCTTGACCGAAGGGAAGCACAGAAGGTGAAGTATCGGTCGGGAAGTTACACTTTGGTCGGGGGCCGCTTGTTCAGACGTTCGGTAAGCCAGCCGCTACTTAGGTGTTTAGACAAAGATGAACAACAGCTTGCTTTAGAGACGGTTCATGAAGGGATTTGTGGAGAACATTTGGCAGGACGATCCTTAGCCTTCAAGATCCTTAGGCAGGGATTCTTCTGGCCTAAAATGAAAGAAGACGCAACAGAGTATGCAAAGAAATGCAAGCAATGCCAGCTATTCAGCACAATCCCGAAGCAACCTCCCGAAGAGATGTCTTCAGTCCTTAGCCCGATCCCATTTGCTATGTGGGCGGTCGACATTGTGGGGATCCTACCCACCAGCACTAAACAAGCGAAATACTGTATTGTGGCAATCGACTATATGACTAAGTGGATAGAAGCAAAACCCCTTTCGGCCATTACCGAAGAAGCCGCGAAAAAATTCATGCTGGAACAGGTCATCTTGAGGTTTGGCATACCTATGGTTTGTGTGTCCGATAACGGTACTCAGTTCATTGGGAGCAAGTTCAGAAAATTCCTGGCTCAATTCGGGATACGACAGAAGTTCAGTTCGGTAGGGCATCCCCAAGGAAATGGGGCGATCGAGGCCGCGAACAAAATCATCTTTGATGGAATCAAGAAAAGGCTAGGAGAAGCTAAAGGACTTTGGGCTGAAGAACTACCATGGGTCCTATGGGCTTACCGAACAACTACGAGATCTTCAACCGGGGAAACGCCTTTTAAACTCGCCTTCGGAACTGATGCCCTTCTACCTGTCGAAGTTGGCCTGGAGTCTTACCGAACGGAAGTGTTTAACGTGGAGTCAAATGAGTTCGGACTCCGGGCAAATGTAGATTTGCTAGAAGAAGAAAGGGAGGCTGCCCACCAAAGAAACTTAAGGTACCAACTGCAGGCAGCCCAGTATTATGATTCGGGGGTGAAGAAGAGATCCTTCCGAACCGGGGACTTAGTGCTTCGGGAGTTAGCCACTTCCATGCCAGCAAAAAAAGGCAAACTTATGCCCAACTGGGAAGGTCCATACGTGGTAATTGAAGTGGTCCGATCGGGCACCTACAAATTGGCTCATCCGGACGGCAGCCTAATCAAAAACACTTGGCATGCCGCTCGCCTTCGCCGTTTTTACCAGTAAGCTTACTG
The DNA here is from genome assembly GCA_037693485.1 of Kitagawia praeruptora. Taxonomy (NCBI): domain Eukaryota; kingdom Viridiplantae; phylum Streptophyta; class Magnoliopsida; order Apiales; family Apiaceae; genus Kitagawia; species Kitagawia praeruptora. The sequence continues at coordinate 97,619,590 of CM075354.1, read as the reverse complement.
GACATTTTATTGCTTTTTACTTCAGTATTTTGTCTTACGCAACTTTATTCTGAATTCCATAAGCTAGCATCAATCTGTAATCAAATCTATGTAAGAGTTGCATGATTAATGAAAAGATTGTTTTGCTCCATTTTTATCCGTTACTGTTAAATTAAGTACATTTATAGCCAAAAAGCTAAGTACGCAATATTAAGCTTAATAGACCCATGTTTGGGGCCGACCGTATAAAACATGCGCCCTTTAACTTATTGGTAGTATTCAAGTGCATTGTGCTCTAAGCTACAAATACTTGACGAATCCAAATTTGGGGCCGACCGAATGAAATTTGGCCTCTTACAAAATTGTCTTAGTATTCAAGTTGCTTTGACATTAATTAAGGCCGGGAGGAAATATTTTTCAGCCGACCGAACAAGACCTTAATTATTTACAAAACCCCTTCAATACTTGGGGGCAGCTAGGTTACGATCGAAGATGCACAAAAAGGCAATAATTATGCTAAGGCAAAAATGGCCGAAGATGCATAAAAATATAAGTAATTATGCCAAGGCAATATAATGCCGAAGACGCGTAAAAATAAAATTCAAGTAAATATGCCAAGGCAAAATGAAGCCGAAGAGGCATAAAGATATAAAAATCATGCTAAGGCAAATCAAAGCCAAAGACGCATGAACAGAAATAGAAGCCAAATTAAGGCCGAAGCCGAAGACGCATAAAAAAAATATTATGCTAAGGCAAACTCGAATAAAGCAAGCCCGAAGGCAAAATAAAGCATTACGAGCCCGAAGGCAAAGTTAAATATTACAAAGTTAAATATTATGAAAGCCCGAAGGCAGAGTTAAACGCAACAGCATGGAAAAATCAGCAGTCAGAAAGCTCCTCATCCTCCCCCGAAGAGACCACTAGAGGCCCATCTGTATTGGCTCGACCGACTGGATCAGTCATCGTGTTATCCAACAGCCTGGTGTGGTCGAAGCCCGATTCATGAGCCTTCAGCACGGCATCTTCATAGCCCATTTGATAGCACCTCTCTTCGGTAAGTTCGAGGGTCTTCTTCAGCTTACGGATGGATTTCCTTGAAACTTTAAGCTGCTGGTTCCTCCAATCGACGCGCTTTTTCAAGACGTCGATCTCCTCCAACTTCGCCTTCAAAACCTCATTCTCGGCCTTTAGAGAGTTAGCCTGACCGGTTACCCTTTCTAACTCTGAGGCAGAAGTCCGAAGGCCTTCCTCAGCTTTGACCGCGCGAACCTCCAGCTGGTCGATCCCTTTCAGCTTGGCCTGGATTCCTTCCATCCGCTCGGTAACAATAGCCGACCAGGAAACGCCCTGAAAACATTCACGGGAAAAGGATTAAACGACTGAAGGCAAGTAAAGTGCATAATAACATGAAGAAAAAGGATCTCACCATGGAGAGTAAAGCCAGCATCTCAGTGCAAGCTTCAAGATCATCCGCCTGGGCAAACGTCGGCCTATCGGCCGGCAATATGAGTCCCCGGCAAAGATCGGGACCGACGATAGTGGATGACTGTGGGGCAGGGACAATTATCTTGTCAGTCTCCAAGACCCCCCATTGTGGGGCATGCACCTTCAGCCCTACTTCATTCAGTCTGACCCTCTTCCTAGAATCATTCGGGGTGGTAAGGTCAGTCTCACTTATCTCCAAGTCCCGGGAAGGAGAAGTGACCGGCGGCGTACCGACCACATTGCCTTCTTTGGAGGCTGACCTTCCCCTGTCATCAGCATCGGGGACAGAGGCGTTGGCCTTATCAGCAATGGCCTTTGCAGCAGCAGCCGCCTCCTTCTCAGCGGCCTTCTGTCGCCTTCTCTCGACGAGCTCTTCACGGGAAGACACTGCACAAGAAAAGCATAGGTTAAAATCGTGATCGGATACCGACCGAAACATATGTTTACAACAGACAAACCAATACACATTTACAGCAGTACAAGGAAAGCAAATGTTACCGTTACCCCAGAGGGAGAACAGCCAGTCTTTGTCTCGACTAAGGGATAGAGGAACCTTTTCCATCTCCAGTTCGCAAAGCAATTTGTAGTCGTGCTTCTCCGACTCGAGGAGCGAGGGCATGATTACCTGCTTCGCCGGATCGACGTCCCTCCATACTGAGTACTTGGCGATTTTGGGCCCGGAAAGAAAGAACCATCTGTCATGGGACCCCTTGTTGTTCGAATTGGTTTGGGCCCAATCTGCTCGGTTAGTACGGCGGGCGATCGTATAAAAGCCATAGCTCTTGGAATTACGGCGAAAGTCATAGTGATGCCAGAACAAGGAGCTTCGAGGATGAACCTTGGCAGCCAGGTAGCGAGCTTGAAAAACGTTCACATAGATGAAGCTATTCGGGTCAAGCTGGCCTAAGGCAATACCCATCTCTTTCAACAGCTTTTTCAGAAGGGGCAGAATCGGCACCCGAAACCCGCATTTGAAAGCAGCTTCAGAAATACCCGTGCACACACCCCCGCAAGTTTCGGGAACTGGAGGGTTATCGTAAATCCTCTCCTTTTTCCTCGGGGCGTACACAAACCAATGTTGTTTGTGAATACCATAGGTATCGGCGAATGGAGTTAGTTTTTCTTCGTCCAGTACAGTACGATGGTTCGCCGCGGGGTACAGGGTGACGTCAGTAAAAGGAGAAGGGGCCGAAGGGCCTGCACCTTCGGATGACCGATCCATGTCCCTGCATTCGGAAATGAAGAGACATTAGCCTTGTACTCGGGTAGATCAAAGAAAAGAGATAAGAAAAGAAAAAAGGGCCGAGTACAGCGGGCCATGGTCGGTCGGGGACACCCTAAGTTCCTCAGGGGTGAGTAAGTGAAAAAGGGGCTAAGCTAAAGGGGATCGGTAAGGGACACTCTAAATCCCGAAAAGGGTTCTTGAAGCTTGAAGATCCCGAAGGACGTCCTTGCCCAGAAAACTCCCAGACAAGACCCAAAACCCCGGGAAAAGGGACATAAGGACGTCCCTACCCAAACAATTTCCAAGCGAGCCCCAACATTCAAGGGAAGGGTTATACCAGAACAACACAATAGAAATCAAAAGGAAAAGGCGTGCGCGTGTTCTACTCAAACATACATACAAATTCATACATGTGGGTACGGATGCGAAATGCAGATACATATACAAAAGCAGGAATGAAAATAATACAAGTGCGCGATTAATCGAAAAAGGAAGAGAAACAAAGAAAACTTACTGGTCTGTTTGAGGTTTTTGATAAGATCGAGTTCGTAGGGGTAAACTTCTCGAACGTGAATGTCGACGGGAATCGGCGATTTGGGGCTCTCCGGTGACGAAACGACACTCCCAATTGCTGTGGAAATATTTCTGGAAGAGGTTTTTTGCTTTGAATGTTAAAGGGGTGATATGTAAGAGAAGAAAAGAAAGAAAACTGTAGGATTAAAATAGAAGAGACGGGACGTTTGGACAGTGGCCGTTTCAAATTCAACGGCTGGGATTGAGGCGCATATCTCGAGAACAGGCAGCTGTTGGTCATAAAGAGACACAGTTTCCCAGGAGACGCTTCAGCCTTGTCCATCGCCATCCTTATCCGAAGGACACGTACGAAGACAGAATTCCGAAGATGGGCTTGGGCTTTAGCCTTCGTCCTGAGGATAATTCCGAACGAAGCCTAGGGACATGTTAGAGGCCCAACTTCTTATTGGGCTAGACCGAAGGCCCAGTCATGGAATGGGTATTAATTTGGCGAAGGTCCACATTATTCGGCCCGGTTACTCGCAACGGTCCATTCGTTGTGCATTCCTGGGAACGTGGGAACGTGGGGATACTCTCTCCACTCACCCCACTCTCCGGTAACGGTCAGTACAGAGGATAAGAGGAAGAGAGGTCTGATATTCATTCATTCAATCAATTACACACAACACAAACACTTTACGTTCTAAATTACCTTACCAAAAACCGACTAACTTATTCTCACACCGGAGGTGAATCGGGGGGCCAAACCCTCGCATTCTTCTCATTTGCAGGTCCGACCGAACCAAGGTCCGGCGAAATACAGTCGTAACACAGACAAAGACGACGGCTTGCCACCACTACGCATGTATGTATGTGTCTATATATAAACTACCTAAACAATTTTGTTTTCATTTCACACTCCGGTTATAATTAGGAATTAAGGCCTTGCTTTTCTTGAGGGGTAAGTTTCCAGGGTAAGTTTCCTGAGGTAATTAAAAAAATAATATAAAAATAAGATTCCTATTCCTATTATGATTAACATTCTAATTCTAATTTTAAAACAAAATTTTAATAATAATATATACTATTATATAAAAGCCGAAATATTAAAAGTTATCTTTTTATTAAATTTTTTTTAAAAATAATATATAAATACATTGTTTTTACAACTTAAATTTCATGCAAAAAATCAAAGTAATTATTATTTAGGAATGGAAGGAGTAATGTATTTATTAATGTTTTTTGTTACTCCATGCACCACTGACAAATGTGGTTTTATTATATAAAATTTAAATAAATAACCATTATTTTTAATTAAATGTAAACGTTATCAACATACCATATGCATGTCTTCATTTATATTGAAAATTAAATAAATAACGATCACATGAGTGAAATAAGAGAAGCAACATTGTGTTTATTACCGTCTCCGTCCCAAAATACATGTCCCTTTTGTAAAAAAAAAAATTGTCCCAAATTACATGTTCCCCTCTTATTTCCATGCAAATATCTCTTCTTTCTATACAAATTTAAGTCTAATTTTTCAAAATTACCTCTATATTTGTATTTTCAATACCTGACTTCTTTAAAACTTAATTCTATTCTCATTTTTCAATGCATTTATTAAGGTCGTTTATTGAAAAACCTTATCCAACCAACCTTTTTCTTAATATGTATATTTTTTTCAAAAGGGACATGTAAATTGAGACGGATGGAGTATTTGATTCTGTGCACGCATTGTATCCATGTGTAGCATGGTATACGCATTATATCCATGCGTATCGTGTGGACATTTTGGACGGTTTCTTCCGTCGGTAGGTATTTTGGGTAGTGGGTTCCCAAAAGTAATGTAATTTGGTCATTCTTTTTAATTTCTTTTGTTAATTTTAACTTTTAGTGGTTAAATTAAATAAATCTTAACTAACATTGTGTTTAATTTAATTTAAATGGACACATTACCTAACGATAGATACATTAATGTATACATACATGACCTACAAGGCTTGTAGTTTGACAAGATAACGCTTTCCAAAATCCGACAACATATCTGTTGGAGTTTAATTCTATATTCATATGTTTAGTTATTTATTTAGATAATGTTTTGTTTTAAGTTTAATAACACGTTGCACGCATGGACGTTGTAAGCTTGCATTTCCACATTATCTAAAGAACGAGTCTTATGGGTAGTCTAGTATTAGTAGGAGTAGTGGAGTAGTATAGGTCTGTTAGTTAGGTGGACGTTATGGCTCTTGATTTGTAGCAGAAAGGAGTTTACCACGTACGTCTCTAAGTCTATTTAACAAGTATGTAATCAGTTCATTTGTAAAAGGAAGAAGAGTTAAGTTTTCTCTTCAAGATAAACACTCCAGTTATATTTACATTCTGTATGTTTGTACTTTGTTTTGCAACAGTGGTATCAGAGCCTGGGGGAGGGGGGATCAAAGCTTAACAGCCTTCCCTCCGATCCTTGAGGCATTAGAAGGAAGAAGCGGAGCCTTGGTGGCTCCATTCAGGCCCAGCCAGTTTTGTGGGTTTCAATCGATGAAGGTGGTAGCAGAAAGAAGTCCGCAGTTGGCTGTGGTCGGGAGAGAAGAAGGCAATGATGAAGGTTCGTTGTTGCTGGGGTTTTGGCAGGATAAAGGTTGCCGTTTGAGGTCCTGGTGTTGGGTCTTCGAGGGAGGATTCTACGAAGACGGAAAGAGATGTTGCGGATTGGGAGGATTAAATGCAGGTGTTACTGACTGGATATGATGGTGCTAGTGGTATGGCTGTAAGGCCATACGGGCCGATGATGAAAGCCATAAGGGCTAGGACGATGAGCCAGACGGGCAAAGAAATGGTGAGCCAGACGGGCAAACTAGGAGAAACGTGTTGCCAGATGGGCACAGAGAAGGCCATATGGGCCAACAAAGACAAGCCATACGGGCTTGTGAATAATAGCCATAAGGGCTGTGAAATGGATGCCATATGGGCAAACAAGGAAGCCAAAAGGAGCTGTGATCAGTGGTGCCATACGGGCACAGAAAGGCCACACTGGCTGGATCAATGTATTTGACATACGGGCATGAAGAAGCTGTTTCAGTTCAAGGCATACCATACGGGTAGCTGAAGAATTGATAGATGAATATAGAATTATGGGGGAGATTGTTGGAGTTTAATTCTATATTCATATATTTAGTTATTTATTTAGAAAATGTTTTGTTTTAAGTTTAATAACACGTTGCACGCATGGACGTTGTAAGCTTGCATTTCCACATTATCTAAAGAACGAGTCTTATGGGTAGTCTAGTATTAGTAGGAGTAGTGGAGTAGTATAGGTCTGTTAGTTAGGTGGACGTTATGGCTCTTGATTTGTAGCAGAAAGGAGTTTACCACGTACGTCTCTAAGTCTATTTAACAAGTATGTAATCAGTTCATTTGTAAAAGGAAGAAAAGTTAAGTTTTCTCTTCAAGATAAACACTCCAGTTATATTTACATTCTGTGTGTTTGTACTTTGTTTTGCAACAATATCCACCGACACATAACAGACACATAACAGTGGTATCAACTCGTTAATCAGTAATTATTGGAGTTAATTTATCAATATTTAACGATCAATTACATGCAAAGTTTTTTTTATTTTAAATTTATGGTTAGTAATATAAAAATAAAAATCTAAAAAAAATTCGGCAGGATCCGTAAATTGTAGTATAAATGGAATTAAGAGGACAATCAAAATGTTTGGCCAACCATTTAAGTTTCTTACAGGGTGTTTGGGATTGCTTAAAATAATTTTATAAATTCATAAAATATTTTTAACTTAAAATTATTGTAGTATAAATGGAATGCGCATTTTTAAGTTAAAGGAGAAAGTAAAGTTGTTTACTTTAAGTTGAATGAAAGTGTATGGGTAATTTTACTTAAAGTTAAATGGGGGTTTAATAATTTTGACTTAAAGTGAAATTTAACTTAAAAATTTTTTAAATTAATGATATTTAAGTTTTACAAGAATTGTGAAAAAAAAAAAATCCATAAGTCATAAGTCAAAAGTACCTAAATGGAACATTTGACTTAAAGCAGTTTTTAACTTAAAGTGAGCTTAAAACTGGAGTAACCAAACGGGTCGTTTTTAACTTAGAGCCAAATGGGGTTGGCTTTAAGCCCAGCCAAACAGACTCTTATTAGGATAAAATATTAAAATGTTCGTTTCGAAACTGATGTCACCTGTTTGGTTCATAAGTGAAAATAGAGTAATGATTGCATTCAAACCAACTTATCACTTATTGGATCAATCTTTTTATACTCCTAAATTTTTAAGGTTTTCGCTAGAATCATGTTCTAGAACTTATGTGTTTATAAGTGAAAGTAGAGTAATGACTGCATTCAAACCAATTTATCATTTTTTTTATTGGACCTAATTTTTTTTGAGCAAATCTTGGAATCGTATTTTTTATTGGAGTTATGTTCCGATCAATGTTAAATTATGTATTTTGGAAGATTTGAAGGAGTAATAAAATTGCATTTTGTCAAAAAAAAAACACTTTTAGCATTAAAAAAAATGTCCGTGGTGGATCGATTTCAATAAAATAAAAAATAAAAAATATAATTATAGAGTAATATATATTAGTCTTATAATTAGGTAGTGCTTAAGTAGTGTATAAAGGTGTAGCTCAAAATTTATTTAATCTTTTTATACTCCTAAATTTTTAAGGTTTCCCGCTAGAATCATGAATGTATTATCAGGAAGATTTTCACGATCTTTGATATAATTGTTGAGTTCTCAATATTTAATTTCTTCATTTTGTTAATATTTTTAATTTTAAAATTTGTGACTTTTAATTTTAAAAAATTATCTTATATCATATGTTTATAATTCCTCTTAAATGAAGTTTATATTTTAATTTCCTTATTTTGTTATAATGTTTATAATATATTTATGTTTTTAAAATCATTGTAAATTATTATTATTTTTGTGAAAAAATCTTTTGACTTGTAAGTTTACGGAGTATATTTTACCAAGCATTTCATTAACTTATAAGTAAATTTATTCAAATACCTAAATAACTTATAAATAATAATTTACTTATCACTTATATTAAATTAAAAATTAATTTTTTAAAAATAGCCCAAACGGGCCCTAAGTTGTAGCCAGATTGGAATTTTTCAAAGCTATACTTGGATGGGTTTTTCAAAGCTATACTTGGATGGGTCCATCAACTTATAAGTTATTTATTTCGGAAAAAATTTTGTATTTACATATTTGTTTTTAGAAAAAAATGTGTGCGATGAGTTTAATATTCATAATCTTGCAAAAATAAGTTACTTATTTCAGAAAAGAGTACATATTTCCTACTGAAATATAAGATTTCACAAACGAGCCCCTAATCTTTTTATACTCCTAAATTTTTAAGGTTTCCCGCTAGAATCATGAATGTATTATCAGGTACATAGATTTCCACGATCTTTGATGGAGTATAATTGTTGAGTTCTTAGTATTTAATTTTTTAATTTTGTTAATATTTTTAATTTTAAAATTTGTGACTTTTAATTTCAAGATAGTATCTTATATCTTATGTTTATATTCCTCTTAAATGAAGTCTATATTTTAATTTCTTTATTTTGCTATAATGTTTATAATATATTTATGTTTTTAAAATCATATAATAAAATCATTGTAAAATATAATTATTTTTTTGAAAAAATCATTTAACTTATAAGTTATATTTTACCAAACACTTCATTAACTTATAAGTAAATTTATCCAAATACCTAAATAACTTATAAATAATAATTTACTTATCACTTACTCCCTCCGTCCCATTGAGTTATTTACATTTGCGGACCAATTTCCGACACGGATTTTAAGGTGCATTTTAAGGATAATTCTATAATTTATTTTTGATATTTTCTTTTTTTGTATAAAAATAGGATTAAGTTATAGAACTATCCTTAAAATGTATACGTGTCAGTTAGGCAATTTTTTATGTAAAGAAATGGATGGGACAGAGGGAGTATATTATATTTATTTATTTTAAATTAAAAATTAATTTTTTAAAAATAGCCCAAACGGACCCTAAGTTGTAGCCAGATTCGAATTTTTCAAAGCTATCCTTGGATTGGTTTTTGGAGTCAGCTCACCCTCCTGAATTAATTTCAGTAACTTAATTTAAAGTTAAAATATTTTAGATCTGGATGAATGTAAAAACTTATTAATGGCATCATAAAATTTCATTAGTAAATTATATTTTGTTTTTAAATTATTTTAACACCAACAATTCTTCCAGAATTGATTGTGCAGATTGATTTCAGTTCTTGAGCACCGTTTTAGAATTTGCGTCGAACGCTTACTATAATTTTCGACCTCTTACTAAGAAGAGACCAGAGGTGTCTGCTACTGGACACCTTACATAACTTTATTCTCATCACCATACAACTTAGATCGGAAAGGATAATGTCCTGGTTTCCATGAAGAAAGCCAAAGCACTTGGTGAATAATAAGCTAGGCATAAGAAAACTATTACGAACAAAAATCATTCCGAGAACTGTACTAAGTACTGCCCTGCTTTCAACTAGTTCGCTGCTAGCTAGCGTTGAAGAGGTAAAGACTGGCCACTGAGGAAGGCTGAGAATAAAGCCAGTGATTCACTTGGTTTGAAAATGGGCACTGCATGTCCTGCTCCTCTAAATGTTGCAAATGTTAGCCCTTCATACTCTTGAATCCAGCCAGCAACCTGATCCCAATTACTTATTCTATTATTATCCGCAATGTCACATGACTAAAACAACAAATGCTGCTAGATTTTATGAAAGTGTCTGTGCAGATGGATATGTGAAATATGAAACCCAAAGCTGTCAGATTATGAATAGAAAATTTAATATAAATTATGTAGTATTTTTTGTGTTAGAAATGTCATGTCCTAAGTCGACACTTCGTGTGTCTGAACTTTGAAGCATCACCCTAGAACAGACGCACCTCTTTCAATGGTTGTCAGAGAGGAATAGAGATGCGAACAGACAACCTGAACAGCTACGAGAATGTCTTATGTCTATAAACAGGATTCTCTTCACTATTCACAAAAAAATCTTTATCTGTAGTTTTGAAAAGAATGAAAAAACTAATCCCATGTCCAGACTTTTGGAGTACAAATTCAGATTTGAGTTTGTTTGTTCTTTTGAGTTTAAAGCACTGCAATTCATCAGGATGTAATCTGTTCTATCCCGTGGCTGTGAGGCAAATGTCTACGACCTTGAGCACCGTAGATAACAATTATCAACCCTGCTCATTTGGTTAACAACTAATATGTGTGTTATTCTTATATTGTGTCTATGTGCAGATTATTGATATTAGGATTCTTATACAGATATGTGCGTACAGTATACATGCACGTATATGAAATACTATGTACACCAACAGAAGCTTTATTCTATTTCTGCAGTAAAAAAAACATTAATAATGCTGTACTGAAAATTACCTGCTTCTTGTGGTACCAAGGCCTCCATGACCTGTTGATTGGAAGCACGAGAGTGCTCAAGCTGTATCTTGTGGACAAAACCGGTACTCTTCCATCGGTGTCACCACTGAATCATTCATAATAAATAGTTAAAAATGCAAACTGAAAAGGAAAATTTAACGAATTATGTGATTAGAAAACTATACCTGTATACCCATATCCTAAGTCCTGCAGCTATAAGTTCCTTGTAAATTGGAAGAACAGATTCTTTTGAATCTTTCCAGCCATGAAAAATGTCCATACTGTATTCATTTGATTTAATAGGCAACATAAAGATCGTCAATCATTTTCAGATATGTAAACTTCATGAAACTATAAACTTCCTGTATAGCCCGAGATTATGAGCACTGGAACATGTTGCTTAAATGTAACAAAACAAGGCAGAAAAAGAGACAATAAATTACTTGCAGATGCTCCAGTTCTTCATATGGTGACCCTCACTGACATGGAGTGCCTTCTGAACATCATCTAAGTTGTAATAACTTTTTGCATAGTCGTCAAGGCATGGATCATAACCACCTATGATACGCGGCATCTGATAGACATTAATAATTACTATATATCAGTTTCACAAACAGTTCAACTTGAGAAATTTGCCCAATCTTTAAATGTTACTGTGATCCTCTTTTATCATTATCAACTTGTAAGCCGAATGTAAAGTTTAGATAAATGAAAAATGAAAAAAGAATTGGCACTTCTATACAGATATGCCCTACTATATGCCCTACTATACTCGAGACTTTTACCCAGAGTTACCTGTATGTGATAGTCGGCACTTGGACAGGGAATATGTGCTGCAAAATTATATTAATAAACTAGGAGAACCACATTGGATGCCTAGAACTACACTTGTATGATCTTTAGTTTGTCCATACAGCATAATTAGATCACCACAGAGAGATTTAAAAAAATTGAAAAATTAACATTCTATTCACTCACCATCTTAGATGTGCTCTTGTACATGATTTTCAGTAATTTGTCTTTTGAAGCTGCTGAACTAGCAATACAGACCGATGTATAGAGACTAAAGATATCAATCTCGTTATATTGTTTGAGTACCTCATCCACCGCCTGACTGCAGTCTTTATTGCTCCACGTGTTGTTGCTGTAGAAATCACAAGATTCTCTGATAGTATTATGTGTTTCATCAGATATTACAGCATGGCTCCAAGCATAATCCAAAAGACCTTTCCAGTCTTCCGCATCACACGTTTCAGGATTACCCAGCTGCTCAGAGACAAATGCAAGGTATTCAACACTTGTGATTGTGCAATTATATGTTGCAAGGTTTTGAAAATACCATCTGAAACTTAGAATCTTTCCTAATCAAATTCTTCTAGAATTCAGTTTCGTATACTTTGAGGACAAGTTTTTTTTAATAAACTAGGCTCGTTATATTTATATATGGTTAAACCCAATTATACTTGGTGTGTCCAATCTAATATGTGGAAGGAAGAGAAACGATCAACGAAGAAGGATACAAGACATTCTCAAACAGACCAACTACTGTAGTCTGTTCAACAATAAAAAGAAAGTTTTACATTTTGCACTGTATTATCCAAAAAACTGAACATATTAGTAATTATATACTCAGATTTAGGTTATCAGTTCAGAAGAGACCCTACTAGTATTCCCATCAAATCGATGTGCAAAGAATGATCCTTGTTTTTTTCCTGGATAAGGCCTGCCAGTTCTGGAACATATTTTCCTGGAGCTCAAATGTATTACAGGCATACTCGAGGTGTATACAATGAACTCACAGGAAGATTATCAAAGAACATACCTGCATAGCTTTCGCCTGCAATGTATAATGCTTGCATTCTAAATGATGGGAACTTTAGAAACCATTTGTGCAGGAAATTGTAAGCATCATTTGCTGATGTAATCCACAAATTAAATAAAAATATTAGCTGTACAATCAATATAATAATGTAACAAATGCAAGTAGCAAACTTGAAAACTATTTTTCCAACAAAAAATAACAATTCAAAATTCAATGCGGACTTGCAGCGCAGCTTGTTGCTCGTTTGGCTCGTATATTTGTAACGTGCATTTTATAAAAAAGGGAAGGGTGTAAAGTCAGGAGCAGTAAGTATAAAAAACTGTAAGGAAGAATGAAGTGCATGGATGTTTTAGTATTTTACATATCACCCACCTGTAAAGTCATCTCCAAGTTTATCATAATCACTAGTTGTATTGGAGTATGAAAAGCCAACACCTACTGGAGATTCCAGGAATAACATGTTGGCCTCTGCATCATCAGCATTAGAAAAAATGATATTGTTCTTATTCTTGTTAGTCACATTATGAGAAAGTACAAAAACAATGTGATAACGATAAAGTATGAGCTCAGACTTATCCTATAATCATTATTTAATTAGCATAACACAGTCGGACTTGTTTATATGATAGTGGAGGATTGTACCTTTGTTCCATGAGTAAGGATTTATGCTAAGATCGTGGCCGTTTGCATTCACAATAAAAGGTCCAATTTCTTGTGTTGCTCCATATCCCACAGAAGAGCACCCAGGTCCTGTGACATGTTTAACTTATTGTCACCTTATGGGTTACAAAATTAGCACACTCAACAAAGTGCAAGTTAAGCTTCTTACCTTAAATGCATGGGAAACAATTTTAAAAAAGGATTATTTCAGCAACTAATATGAAAGGATTTAAAATCAGAACTAGGCAAGTTACATTAGACATAATAGAAGGTTTTTTGCTTTGTTCAGTGTGGAACTGTCTACAGACAAGACAGCATGAAAAGCCAAAAAGGAATCTCCTTCTCCCTGCCTTTATCTGCAGAAACTTCGTGAGAAAAACATAATTTTGCATACACAGATTATCACTCGAAAGATTGGCATGGTCAAAAAGATTATAATAATCCAAGCGACGACTAAAGCAGAACATAGGAAATATCAACCTATACAATATAACACAGCTTCAAACTTAAATATTATAAGCATAATTTATTAGTTGTATCATTTAGCACATTCTAAGATGGGAAAGTAAGATAAGTCCATATTTTTATATTTTCTTTCTCCTTTTTTACCTCCATTGAGCCATAGCACCAAAGGTTTGTCATCAGATACAGTCGAGGCTTCATAGAACCAGTAGAAGAGTGCCCTTCCGTTTTCTTCATTCACTGTAATGTACCCAGCATAGTGATGAAAGTCTACATTAGGCTGGCCAGGCAAGTTAGTCACAAGATGATCGCTTGCCAAAGGGTGTAATTTTTTATCAGTGAACAACTGACCATGTGTAGTACATAAAACAGGTGATGCGGAAAACAAGGTTGTATACACGACAATAAGGAAAACTAACAAGTTTAGAGCAAAATCCATGAGTCACAGTCAAGCAACTTACAAACAACTTCTGTAATAAAGGATGAAACTCACAATGACCCATGCATGGCTATATATACTCGAGAATACCACTTTTCTATCCATTGGTATAAGCTGAAAATCATTATTAGAAAAATATATATTTAAAAAGAATCTTATGTGGCAAAACTATCTATAATCTATTGATTTGAAATGGCAACTGTATGGCCTCTGACACCGTGACACACGTTTTAGGCAGGTTATAGAGTTGCTTGCATGAGCAAGAGGTCGTGGAGTCCCCATTATCTGTAAAGGGATTTTAAATCCAACACTTGAATTATCATTGGTCAAAAAGAACTAGTGCTCTACCATTCTCCCAGGAAACTAGTTTCATCCTTGTCATTGCAGAACTAGTGAAACAATGTTCTAAAACTTACATGTACATATCCTCCCTGATAAAAATCAGTTACTAGTTTTTACAAATCAGACTTTTTCTATGGAAAACAGAAATAGGAATGTTACCTATTGTCTTTCTAGGCTTCAATTCTCCCAACCCTGTGCCAACAATGTACATGACCATTTAAAAACTTGATCTGGTTTTGTGCCAAGCATCCTAATTCCTAACCCAAAGAGATTAAATTTGTACGGTAGTGCATCAACTTATTGAATTCATGAGCCTATACAATACTTCAATAAATCTTTAGCTCCTTGTAAAATTGGTTTTATTTTCTCTTCAGGGTTATGTTGATGTAAAATTTAATATTGAGTAAATTACATAGTGGTGGCTGTATTTTACACCAATTTTCAAAATAGTGGCCAAATTTTTAGATTCTCAAAAGAGTGGCCAACTTTTCTTTCCGATTTTCAAAAGAGTGGCTGTCGTCAACTTCCGTTAAATTTTCACCGTTAACTAATATATTTAAAGAATAAGTTACAGAATGGTGGCCATACTTTACAATGATTTTCAAAATATTGGCTATTTAATGATTTTCACCGTTAATTATTTTGAAAATCATTGTAAAGTATGGCCACCATTCTGTAATTTACTATTTAAATATATTAGTTAACGGTGAAAATTTAACGGAAGTTGACGGCAGCCACTCTTTTGAAAATCAGAAAGAAAAGTTGGCCACTCTTTTGAGAATCTGAAAATTTGGCCACTATTTTAAAAATTGGTGTAAAATACAGTCACCACTATGTAATTTACTCTTTAATATTTAATGTATACTATATACTTCTTATGACAAAGACAAATTTGAAAAAAAACGACAAGCACCTCTCCTATCTAAGTGATAGGTATCCTCATTCTCCAGCAAGGAGGTGCAGGAATCAAGCCACTCAAAATATATGGCACACCCCAAACCACGATTTTGAAATATAAAGAGGATCGCAAGTGAACCAATGAGATTATGTCACCAGTTAGAGTCATCAACACTTCAAAAAAAAATAAAAAAAATTGGGTACTTAGTATAATTGAATATCAGTGAGTACTTCACTTCATAACAGAAAAGACCAATGGGAAATCATCTAATACACTTTTATTTAATGTGTCCACTGATTTAAAAAGAATCATATAACAGCAAACTGCTGTGCGGCAGACGGCAGTAACACTACATCACTATAGCTAGTGTATTGTGATCTTCTAAAAAGGAAGCTACTGTAACAAAGTCAATAACAGAAAATGAATAGCCATAAAGTGATGCCTAAACTATGTAACTTTTTTTTGATTTATTTAGCATCTTGATTCTTGACCTGGTCCTCTTGTATTTATAAGACAGTGCATACTGAAAAGACAGAATGGAATATATTCTGGAGTTTGAACTGGTGGTGCCTTTCTTATATATAAGAGTTAAGTTTTCTACAGAATCTCATTATGAAAAAGAAGAAAACAAGAGTTTTGTGGCGAACCGTAATTCTTTGATCTGAAATAAAGATAATGAACATGTATGTCAATAATCAACAAAGCTTGTATTCCAACTTTATTAGTTGAATAAAATCATGTAGAATCTTGCCTTCAATGTTCGTAGTTATCAGGTTAAGTATAGCTCAACCTTTCCGAATATGGAGGTATGTTTCTTTGACTCAGTGCTGGTAATTGAAATTCAATCTACTGATATGTACATTAACCATCACTCTTTGTGCCATTAAAACTATTCATTTTACGGGGAAAGAAAAAAGTAAGTTTAAAGGGGATCGGAAAGGGGATCGGGAAGGGGGGGGGGGGGGGAGTGCAAATTGCGAAACTGGCTTCTTCAGTAGTCACTGTTGAAAGTGTGTGTTCATGAGTGTAGAGTGCATCGACTACAAGACATAATGCATGAAAAGTCATCTTTAAGTTTAAACGAAAATTTATGAAGCAGCAGGACAAACTTGAATTTCACAGTGAGGGTGTCAATAACATGCTAATAAAGTAACAATTTGACAATGAGGTCAAGATGATTTTCCGATTGTTTAATATATAACATATCCCATGAGGTTTGAAAGAAAGCTAGTGACCCCTCTCCCAACCATACACCAACATGTGAGAAGCATATGGAGGTCGTGCTCTACTAATACCATCCTATATACTTCAAAGGTGGACGGAGAACCACCATTTACAGTCTATCAAATTACCAAATTCTTACTTCCTGCGTAAACTCCAGGAGTTAGCATGACCCAGGAAGTCTTCACATTTGCTTCCTCTTTATTAGTTTCTATGCACTTGCTTATTTTAAGATGCAAAAAATAGAGAACAATAAGAATCTGGTTCATCTCCCTGACGTATTCTTTCCTTGTGATTTTGTCATGTATAGCTGTAGGTACAAAAGAACATATTTTCGTTCTTAGCTTCCCTATTTGTTCTTATTCTTATCTCATAAAATTAATCATAAAGTATCTGTAGATTCTGCAAGAGCAATGAGATGGTTA
This sequence comes from Kitagawia praeruptora, assembly GCA_037693485.1. Lineage (NCBI taxonomy): Eukaryota > Viridiplantae > Streptophyta > Magnoliopsida > Apiales > Apiaceae > Kitagawia > Kitagawia praeruptora. Next base: position 97,602,667 of record CM075354.1, on the reverse strand, counting down.
CCCTATTCAAGCTTTTTCCAAATTTAAGATTTATAATGGCCTATATGCTATGTGTTTTTCCAGAGTTATAATCCATGTACTATCTAGAATTTGCACTTGTACATGAAACAAACATATATGGTCCTTGCTCAATATACAGAAATCAGAGAAAACATGCAAAATGAACTGGCCAATGGTTCAGATTTAAAGAGCATCAACCAATACAGTACATCAAATCTTCTACTTGTTTATCTTTATTTTTGAATAGGAATAATATATGTTCATCAAATATCTTAATATTATAGTGTCACGCTGATGACATCGAATATAAGGTTAATATAAACCCGCCCCCCCCCCCCCCCCCCCAAAATAAAGGCTCACAAGAGCTACGACTGAAAATCTGAAATGATATATTTTACACCATGGAAGGATATCAGAGAAGATAATCATCTAACCGTTTTATTGATGAATGAAATAAAATCAAAGAAATCAAGGGATCATTTTTAAAGAGCACTAACCAATACAGTACATCAAATCTTCAACTTTTATACCTATATTAATTAATAGGCATAATACTTCTGTCAAAAAACATAATAGTTTGATTGTAGTGTCATGCTGATAATACCAAGTGTCAGGTTGATATAAAACACAGACCCCCCAAACAATGGATCACAAATACTACTTGAGTTATTTATGAGATAATTTTGACGCTCATTTCCGACTTTTCTGACCCTTAAAAATTCAAATCCCAAATAATTATATTCCCCACTCAAGGTGAGAACAACAGATAATAATTTGGATGGCTCCCTACAAGAAGTTCAATATTGATGTGAATTATTTTTATTTCCATTTCTTCCTTGTTTACTTTGATGTCTAAATATGCCCTGGTACTAAAGATGAAAAATGGAAGAGCCTCTAATTGGAAGAATGAGGCCTCTCAGGACCAAGGAATATCAATGAAAATGGAATTCCTCAGCTCTGTACTCTTCACCTTTCTTAAAAGAAATTTTTGGACGATGTAGACAAAAGTGCTCATTCCATTATACTTAAAAGACATTTATCTATCTCTTGTCCGTATTCAGGTCTACTGGTTTAGATGCCTACAAAGAATGGATGGCACTAGTGCTTTAATTGAGTATTTGAACAGCAATTCTAAAGTTTGTAGAAGACTAGAGTACATTTTTAAAATGTGTGAAGTGTTGTAGACCATCTTTACAACATAGCAAGAACCAAATGGAATTTTATACTTTAGAATCTTGCATGAACCAAAACAAATTAAAGAGCGCAAATTTAAGATTAAATAGCACAAATTTTGGACACTGGGATTTATTTCTATAAGTTAATAACTGAATAAAGCTCGACCGTGATAATGATCACAATGTTAATAATTTTATAAGAGAATTTTAATAAGTTATCGTTAAAGCCTTATTTTTATAAATGGACTAATCTACTAACCAATTATATGAATATACAGAAAGTATGAATCTGTTGAAGCAATACCACCTTAATCCACAACAATAAAATGTGATTATAAACTCCATTGATAATCTTAATCAAAGATAAGGAAAGGAATTTAGTGCTCAAGACTATACTATAGATGCTGTAGCTAAGCTACTAGTTTACATGTCCACTTATGAGAGTTCTTCTGTTTTTTTCTGCTCCTTCAGAGTTTTTGTTCATTTTAGAAAAGGATGGGACAACTAGCAAACTTCTGATATAACTCAACTAAGAGCATTTCACAATTTCCAAAATTGTTTTAAGTTTTCAATCCATTGGTTTATGATAAAGGTATTTGTGGAGGCAATGACAATATTCTGCTGACAACACTAGAGTAATTTGAAGACACACATGTGATACACAAATCCCACACATGTATTGGTGTGTGTCTTAATGTGATTATTTGGGCCAATGCTTTAAATTATGATATATTAGTCCAAGAATTATGAACTTATGGTATTAAAAAAAGCCTTCACTTTAATAACTGATACTTTTACCCTAAATTTCAAGCTTCTGAGAAAGTTCAAACATTCAATAAGATGATGACAGCAACAAGAAAATGGAGATAAAACCAAATAGAAAAGGTTACCCTCATACAATAAAGTGAAACATTACCTCAAACAATTTCAATGGTGGAGGCAGGCTGCAGTCCAATTGATTATTTTTAGTGCTCCATTCAAACTTCAAACAAAGCATATATCTTGTAGCTGTAGCCAAAGCACAAAATCTACTGATTTTTGCCCTCTTTGGGCCTACATGTAAACAAATACTCCCTCCGTCCGTCCCGGTGGTTTCTTTACGTCGTGTGCGTTTGGGCACGGAGACCAAGGATAGTGAGTGTCACGGAGACCAAGGATAGTGAGTGTAATATTGTTAAAATAAATGAAGTAGCGGGTGTAATAATGATTTTACTTTGTGTGTTTGGACACGGAGACCAAGGATAGTGTGAGTGTAATATTGTTAAAATAAATGAAGTAGCGGGGGTGTAATAATGATTTTATTGTTAAAATAAGAGTAGTAGTGGGTGTAATAGTGTAATATTGTTAAAATAAATGAAGTAGCGGGAGTGTAATAATGATTTTATTGTTAAAATAAGAGTAGTAGTGAGTGTAATAGTGTAAAGTGTTGAAAAAGTTAGGGGTGAGCAAAATAAAACCGAAAAACCGAAACCGAGCCGAAAAACCGAAAAACCGCACCGAAAAAAACCGTAACCGACAAAAACCGAAAAAAAACCGTAACCGAACCGAACCGACGGAACGGTTTGGTAACGGTTACGGTTTTATCCCAATAACCGAACCGAAAAACCGAACCGAAAATATATTATTTTAATAATTTATATTTTTATATTATATACTTATATAAATATAGAATTTTATATAAGAAGTAAGACAAAAGCTAGTAGAACTTGAATTGCAAAAGTTTCCCATCTTATTTTTTACACTAATTATTAATAATCTATCAAAAAATAATTATGTACTTAAAAAGATTTAAAAATGTCAAAAAATTTGATTTTACAGTTTTATATTTTAAAAATGAATTGATCTTATGACCACCTTTAAGCTAAAACATGCGTCACCTTAGTAGGAATAGTGGGTTTAAGAAAATTAGAAACTTATAATTTTTACTAGCATGATATTAAGTATTAAAAATAAAAAACCGAAAAAAACCGAAACCGACAAACGGTTAACCGAACCGAAAAAAACCATTCCGAGCGGTTCGGTTACGGTTAATAGGTAAAAACCGAACCGAACCGACATGTACGGTTTGGTAACGGTTTTCGGTAAAAACCGAGCCGAACCGACCCGTGCACACCCCTAGAAAAAGTAGAGTAGTAGTAGGTGTAATAGTGTAAAGTGTAATGTATTTTATTGTTAAAAGTTATTATTTTGGGTAATGTAAAGAATCCATTGGACGTCCCAAATTAGTAACTGTAAAAAATCCATTGGGACGGAGAGAGTAATTAATCCCAAAAATATAAATAATAACCAAATACAGTTATTCATCAAAGCCGAATGTTTATTCATCAAGTGTACCTATTCATCCGAAAACCAATGGTTCAAATCTTGTCAAAAACAAGACGGAAATAAAAATCTCCCCCGAAACCATAACCGTCCCCATGGGGATGCTCTTACCCAACAACCCACCAGCCCAATTTCAAGAAACTTAAAGACAAAACTTATCTCATAAGTCTCAACAAAACCATTTATCAAAAAAACCAAAGTTTCCCCAAGAACCAAACCAAACAATGGGGGAAGAACAAAAAGAACCCTTAAAACCCCATCTCCATTACTGGGGAGACACACCAGAAGAAGACTACTACAAACTCAAAAACATCAAATCCACAAAATCTTATTACACTTCACCAAGAGGCTTATCTCTCTTTACTAGATCATGGACACCTATTACAGCCCCTCCACGTGGCATCATTTGTATGGTCCATGGTTATGGTAATGACATTAGTTGGTCATTTCAAGGTACTCCAATCTTCTTAGCTCAACATGGGTTTTCTTGTTTTGCATTAGATCTTCAAGGTCACGGTCAATCACAAGGCCTTAGAGCCTTTGTACCTAATGTTGACTTTTTAGTCAACGACTGTGTGTCTTACTTTTCATCAGTTATTACACAAACTCAAGAGTTACAAGACCTTCCTAAGTTCTTGTTTGGTGAGTCAATGGGTGGTGCTATATGTTTGTTGATTCATTTTAAGGCTTTACAGCTTTTCGATGGAGCCATTTTAGTAGCTCCCATGTGTAAAATTTCGGAAAATGTTAAACCAAAATGGCCTATTCCTGAGATTTTAACTTTTGTCTCAAGATTTGCACCTACATTGCCTATTGTACCAACTACTGATTTAGTCGAAAAGTCTGTGAAAGTGCCCGAGAAACGGGTAATAAGCGGGATGAATCCGATGAGGTATAATGGGAAACCAAGATTAGGCACTGTGGTTGAGTTACTTAGAGTTACTGATTATGTAAGTAGTCGATTAAGTGATGTTGATCTTGCGTTTATCGTGTTACATGGTAGCGCGGATGTCGTTACTGATCCTGAAGTGAGTCGAGAATTGTATGAAAAGGCGAAAAGTAAAGATAAGAGTATAAAGATTTATGAGGGGATGCTTCATTCTTTGTTGTTTGGGGAGACTGATGAGAATGTTGAGATTGTGAGGAATGATATTTTCATGTGGTTGAATGATCGTTGCTGATGGGAGTCGAGGTGGAGGTATTTTAATTTTATGTTGTTGAGTATCATGTGTTATTGACTTATTGCTACTTGGTTGATTGTTATACAAAATTCTATGTAAAATATTGAGCAAGACTATTCTTTTCTGTCAAATTTGGATACAAATGCCATTATGTACTCTGTTATTGTGGGTATTAATATGATACTGCTGAACTGTTAGTTTGATTGATGGGAATTGTTCTTGTATATCTTGCTGGTTTATACAGACGTTTGGCGTGGACATACATTACTATGACAATCCATAAAGTCCTATACAAGGAGAAATTGCATTTGGTCATGTTGAAAATATGATTGCCTTGTATAATCTAGTTTGTGCTGTGTATTTAATCTTAATGAAGGCTTTCAACTGTGCAAATGTTGAATGTTGTTTAGCTTTTGGAATCCTGTTGCAAGTTGATCATAATTTTAGTCGAATTCTACATAAGATTACTAGGGTGAGTCGAAATTTCATGAACGTAAATTAAGGCGTCTCATCTTTGTTAAAAATATAACCTGCGTAAGAATTTTCAGTACAAGACAGAGAAGTTAGTAATTATCATAGCAGGAGACTAACTTGATTAAAGTTGGAAAAGATGAAGTTTTTATGAACACCATTAATTTCTGGCTTTTGATTGTGTGCTAAGTGTGTTTGAACCAATTTATGCCGATAATTCAAAATTAGAAAGTGAGAGATACACGATAGGGTCTTTTGCATAAATATGATTATATGATTGTACTAACAAATGGAGTGTTGAGCATAAGAGATGATTGCACAGTTTTTCTATTCTTATGATACATTCAAATATTTAATCATCATAGTGAATTTGTGGCTTTTTATTAAGGAGTTTATGCATTTATATCTCTGTGTTATTTACTTTTGCATCTGTTATTGTATTTTATTTCACGACTATTTTTGTGAAAACGATCCTACAAATCATAATGGTTACATCCTCTGCCTTTTCCAGTACAGGAGTAGATAGTATAACTTCCTCGTTCCAAGGCTAATCTGTTAGGTACCAGATTCCTCCTCTTCTCCAAATGTAGATGAAACTATTGCTCTTCTTTTCTGCAATGAATGCTTCAGATACATACATATATACAATATAAACTATTTAGGCCATAATTGAGTTGCATACTTGCATTAGCTTGGTTAGTATAGGAGGTTTTTCACCTTTTAGAGATGAGTCTGTGTGACATGGTTCCTACTTACCACGGCTGATGTACCAATTCTTGCTGATGTATATATCATCCATCACATAGAAAAAGAAAGGAAAGCAATAAGGCTAAGTGTCCAACAAAACCAACAATGCTACCCTTATAGCATACAACTAACATAGCTATGCATTGGACTTGCTCTTACCGAGGGAACTGAACCAACAATGCTATACTCGCTAAATTTTCTGCGGAATATAGAGTATCTCTTTGCTGTCTCTGAGGTCATATAGTTGAATTCTTGAACAGGAAAAACTATCGAGTTTGACTATTCTTATAATATTAAATAATTTAATATTTATTTATGGAACAAAGTATTTTTGAAGTCGGAAAATTGCTTTCAGAGACGATATGGATTGCAGGCTTTTAAAAAACAGTCACTTTGTGGATTCGATCATAAGATAGACAATTTTTTGTCTTAAGAAAATTGGTTACAAGAGCAAACGGTTACAAGAGCAAACCTGTCAACCTTTACTATCCAAATATATTTTTACCCTGATAGTTACACTATGTATTGCCTTTTTGCAATTCATCTGAAAGAATTGAGAAGTTCAACTGTTCAAGGCATCTTCGAGAACTTAGGCTGTGTTCACTTCAACTGAATGGAATGGGGGAGAATGAAATGAAATTTATACTCTTATTTGGGGGAGATTGGGAAAAGTGTTTAAATTTTCATTCCTTTTCACACAATTTAAACTAAAGTTCTAACCCACATGTTTTGGAAGGAATGCTCCATTGTCCATCATCATCATTTTCCTTGCAATCTTCATTATAAGAAACTTCTTCTCTCTCATATTTATTCACTATTTCCTCCAATATCCCTTCTTTCTTCATAAATTTTGTGTACAATTATTCATTCCATTTCAACCTCATTCCATTCCCCCCAAGTGAACACAACCTTAGTTAAAGGTGGAAAGCTAAATCTCACTTGAGTACAACCTTTATCTATGGTCCGAGGATGCAGTTGTGTAGTTGTGATCATATAAGCTGTATTAGCATCAAGTTTACCTGCTAAATTGCCTTCTTGAGTCTAAATTTGTACAATAGTCTCTGACTCTAAGTTTTAATTCACTTTGAAATGTGGGACAAAGAAAACAGCGTTTTTCATTTTGTGCAAAGATAATAAGCTGTTTCTTCTCTAATTGCGCTCACGTTGGCCGGACGTCAGGTTTTATTGTATAATGTTATTCCCTAGATTAATATTCACCATTCTCATGTTCTCTCAGAACATGACATTGTTGATTAGAAGCAAACTATGGGCATAAATCAGTAACTTAGATTTCAAAGACTTGCAACAACTTTCCCATCTCCTAAGCTTAGCTATTTTCACATAAACAAAGAAATCTTACAGTTTAACATCTGATAAGCGGGAGGGGATCATAAAACAGGAAAAATAATTCACTATCCTTGGTAACATTTTATGATAGTCTGGAATCTCAAGGCAACTCCATTGATACAGCATTCAGGAAGTATTCCGGTCTTTCAAAGCAGAACTTAAATGATTTTATGTCTTTCTATCCACTCTGGAACTACGTCGACCTGAACGACTGGATCTTAAGCACAGCCTTAATGTGGATTAAACAGCAGCGTCTTCAGGATTCACAGCAGATAAATTAGTGATGTGAGGGTAAGCAGCTTTGTCGTCAAGCTGGTTTTGGGCTCACACAAGCATCTTTAACAAACTTGGAGGATGATATGGCTCGCACTATGGCAAATTCATCAAGGAAATGTCGAGACGACACCGTAGTGCAGGGAGCTATCGGTGATTTGTAAAGATTTGGATATGAATGTGGATTCGAGTAATATGGTTCAAATGAGGGTCAAGTAAATGTTGCTACCCTTGCCTTTGAAGGCGGTCAGGAAAAGGCCGATAAAATTGATGCTGATGAATCAGCAAAAAAGTGAAGCATGTGTTTGTTCTTCTTAAAGAGTCGAAGAATCTGCAACACTATGCATTTGGTATAGCTCAACTGATTTATATGTAGTCAGTACTTTTGAGTGAGGTTTTTTGTTTCTGACTAGTTTTCCATTGAGGTGGTGTTTTTGTTTTTCCTCGGCCCATGTAATTTGCTTTCATTCAGTGATGTTCTATAAAAAACTTGCATTGTTTTTTTTTTTTATCATGGAGTGTAAATACATAAACATGATGTTCTATCAAAACTTGCATTGTTTTTTTTTTATCATGGAGTGTAAATACATAAACATAATCTGACATGTAAATGGTGTACGTAATGCTGCATTAGACATTAGACAAAGAATGACAAAACAGAGTCACATTCCTGGACAATCTATAAGATAGATTAGATAATAAATATAGCATAACCTATTAGAAAATGGAAAGTTTGAGGGATATTTATAATATGTTCTTGATGTAATTTCCTGAAACTAACAAGTGAAGATTGTTCCTTGTAATGAGGACTTAAACTTTCATGTTTGGATCTAAGATATTTTTTTAGTGAAATCCATAGATAAAAAGGAGATTTGAAATGGGTAATCAAATTGCAGATGAAAATCATGGCCATGATATATATTTCATGATCATGAAGAGGCATCAAAAGAGATGTGATATTCAGAAATGTTTCATGCCCATGAGAAAGTTTTTCATGTCCATGAATGTATACTTGGTTGGTCAGAAACGTTTCATGCCCATGAGGAAGTTTTCATGCCCAAGATGTGCAACTGATTTTAAATTAGATATTGATTTATTTTAACATGTTTCAGATTTATCTGTTACAACAATACTGGAAATTGGATCAGTATTTGGATTAAATCCTGATGGAAATTTGGATCAGTACTTGGAGTAAAATCCTGATGGACTTGGTCAGACATCAGATACTGATGGGCTAAATCCTGATGGATATCAGTTCCTGACAAGCACTGAATCCTGATCCTGATGGACACCAAATCCTGATGTTACTGATGACCAAATCCTGATGCTTATGTAACTGAAAATAAATCCTGATGCAGTTAATGCAATTAAATCAGAATATTTACTTTCCTTTTATGGAGTATCAGTTACGTTTATTTTTGGTATTATATATACAATACAGAATAAAATAAACGTTAAGGGGTAGAGATACGTCCTAAGGATAGAAACCCAATCTGTCTTCTTCTTTCTCTGTTCTCTCACGATACATATAGAAGAAATACATAGTTCTTAGGCGAACTGAGGTGATGGTCGCTGTTGATCACTGGTGTAATTATGAACCCATTGATCTGTGCTATTTTATCCTGGAAGTGATATTGCTGTAACCCAATCACAACGTAAGTGGGGCAATAATCTCTTCAAGAACAGCCAAGTCTTCTCGAAGGGCTTGGTGACTCAGCTGTGCTTCTCTCTCTGATCAGTCTTTTCTAAAGCTACTGTGAGAGATAAGTGTTCTTACTTTTTTTTGTTAATTACAGTCTTTGATTAATTCTTGTTTATGCCTTCGTGATTTGTTTTGTTAATTGGTTTTATGCCTGTTCTTGTTTCAATATATATATATATATATATATATATATATATATATATATATATATATATATATATATATCACTGCCTCATTGTTGCGTTGTTTAGTGAAATATACCCAACAATCTTGAAGAGATTATTTGTGTTATATATTGTTAATTAACAAGATGGTTAACGAAACGGAAACTCCCGTTGTTGAGACTGGCTCTTGGTCTAATGTTACTGTACCTACCATTGATTGGACCACGTACCGTTTCCCACAGCCTATCGATTTGTCAGGTATGCCTGATAAATTCGGTGGGGGTGTTGGTTTTTCTCGTTGGCAGAAAAAGATGAAACTGTGGTTAACGGTAAAGGGTCTATGGCCGGTGGTGCAGTATGAGAAACCAATTGTGGTTAAGGAGAAAGCTGAAACTGTTAAGGCTTATACCATGTGGGAGGAAAAGGATGGGTGGCTAGGGCTGCTATTCTGGCAGCTTTAGCGAACACTCTGTTCGATGTTTATTCATCTGACTCCTACACTGCTAAGCTCTTATGGGAGAAGCTTGACCAGACACATAATACTGACTCGCAAGGGTTGGAAAAGTATTCTGTGGCTAGGTTCCTTGACTTTAAACTTGTGGATACTAAATCCATGACTGAGTAGGTGCATGAGTTTGAGATGTTGGTACATGCTTTGAAGGAGTCTGGTATGGACCTTCTTGAAAAGTTTCAGGTTATGTCTGTGATTGAAAAGCTCCCTAAGTCTTAGGAAGAGTTTGCAATCTCCCTGAAAAGACAGAAAGGAGAGATCACTTGGACAAACCTGATGTTGGATATCTCTGTGCAGGAGCAACACAAGTCCAAGCAAGGACATGTGATGCCTACTGAACATGCTGGGAGTTCGAAGGTGAATGTAGTGACTGTAGGACAGAAAAGAATGTCTGTCACTAAGAAGGAAAACACTAAGTCTAAGGACAAGAACAAGGCTAAGAAACCAAAGGCAAACAAACCATGTTGGTATTGTGGACAGGTTGGTCATTGGAGCAAGGACTGTCCTGTAAAGAAAGCTAAGAAACCTGTTGTGGGAGCACAAGCTAACACTGTGCTTGGTACCACTGGTGGGCCTACGGTTAACATGGTTGTTGGTGAGGCTATTGCTTCTGAAACTGACAACGGGTATGTAACCTACAACCCTGTACTTCTTTCCACTTATTCGTCTCATGAATGGTTGATTGATACTGGAGCTAATGTACATATTTGTACTGATATTACTCTGTTTGTATCTTATCAACAGACTCATGGAATGACGTTGACGATGGGGAATGCAAGTGCAGCTCAAGTACTTGGAATAGGAAACGTGGACCTGAAGTTCGCTTCTGGGCGTGTTCTATCCCTCACTAGAGTGCACTATGTTCCTGATATTCGTAGAAATATAATAAGTGGAAGTTGTTTAGGTAAGAATGGTTTTGAAGTTTCTTTGAAATGTAATAAAGTAGTTATTACACATACTGGTGTATTTTTTGGCAAAGGTTACTTGTCGGATGGATTATTTTTAATAAATGTTGAGCCTGTTTTGGGTAGTTTTATTAATAATAATGTTGCTCCTTCTGTTAATTGTGTTGAATCATCTGATTTGTGGCACGCACGTCTTAGTCACTTGAATTTTGGTGCTCTAAAGAATATGATGAATTTAGAGTTGATTCCAAAACATGCCATTGATAAGAAATCTAAATGTCAAGTATGTGTGACTGCTAAACAAACTAGGAAATCCTTTCATAATGTTGTTAGGGATTCGAATGTGTTAAATTTAGTGCACACTGACATATGTGAATTTGGTGGTGTTTTGACCAAGGAACATAATAGATATTTCATTACCTTTATAGATGATTGTAGTAGATATTGTTATGTTTATTTGCTTAAACATAAAGATGAAGCACTAGAAAAATTCATTATGTTCAAAACTGAATCTGAAACACAAACTAGCAAAGTACTTAAACGTTTGAGATCAGATAGAGGTGGTGAGTATACGAGTAACTCGTTTAATGAATTTTGCAAGAGCAATGGTATAGTTCATGAGGTAACTCCACCATACACACCTGAGTCTAATGGGGTGGCAGAACGAAAGAATAGAACCTTTGAGGATATGATCAATAGTATGTTGATTAATTCTGGGTTGCCTAAGTACATGTGGGGAGAAGCTCTGAATACGGCTTGCCATATTCTGAATAGAGTTCCTCTGAAACATATGGACAAGACATCTTATGAATTATGGATAGAGAAAAGGACTAGTTTAAAATATCTTCGTGTGTGGGGGTGCCTTGCAAAGGTACTTGTCCCTGAACACAAGAGAAAGAAACTAGGACCGAAAACTATTGATTGCATCTTTCTGGGCTATATTGAAACCACTACAGCTATGAGATTTTTAGTATTAAAATCTGACATAGACGGAATAGTGGCTAACACTATAGTTGAATTTCGTGATGCAACATTCTTTGAGGATGTGTTCCCTATGAAGACTGGTATACCTCAGGGTATTTCTGATGATGATCCCACTCACACATCAAGGTCCATTCCTGATCATGTGGAAAGGAGGACAAATGTGGGGGCAGATCCTGATAGTAGCTCTACTCTTGATGAAGTAGAGGAACCTAGAAGGAGTAAGCGTGCTAAGGTAGTCAAGGATTTTGGAAGTGATTTTATCACTTACAATATCGAGGATGAACCTTTAACTTTTCGACATGCCATGGATTCTTTAGAATCTAGGTACTGGAAAGGTGCTGTAAAAAGTGAAATTGACTCTATTGTTTCTAACGGAACATGGGAGTTGGTTGATCTACCTCCTGGGTGTTCTACTATAGGATGTAAATGGGTCTTCAAAAGGAAGATGAACCCTGATGGCTCAATAGATAAGTATAAGGCTAGGCTGGTAGCTAAGGGCTTTAAGCAAAAGGAAGGCATTGATTACTTTGATACATATTTTCCAGTTGCTAGAATGACAACAATCCGAATGCTTACAGCATTGGCTTCTGTACATGGTCTTATCATCCATCAAATGAATGTAAAGATAGCTTTTCTTCATGGTGAACTTGAAGAAGAGATTTATATGGATCAGCCTGAGGGATTTGTTGCCTCTGGTAATGAGAGGAAAGTATGTAAGTTAATCAAGTCTATATATGGCTTAAAACAAGCTCCAAGGGACTGGCACAAAAAGTTTGATGAAACTGTTTTAGAATCAGAATTTGTAGTTAATGAAAATGACAAGTGTGTCTATTACATGGTTAAAGGAAATGAATGTATTATTGTGTGCCTGTATGTGGATGACATTTTGTTGTTTGGAACCAATATTGAGATTATTAACGAGACAAAAAGGTTCTTGAAAAGGCATTTTGAAATGAAGGATATGGGAGAGGCTAGTGTGATTCTTGGTATCAAGTTGACTCAGTCAACTGTTGGAATAACCTTGTCACAATCTCATTATATAGAGAAATCTATACTTGAGAAGTATGGTTATTCAAATTGTAGAATCGCAAGTACTCCGTATGATCCTAAAATTGCCCTTGTCAAGAATAGTTTAGGAGTACCTGTGTCTCAGTTAAGGTATTCTGAGATTATTGGGAGTTTACAGTATCTTGCTAATGGAACTAGGCCGGATATTTCATATTCAGTGTCTAAGTTAGCAAGATATACAAGCTGTCCAAACAAGACTCATTGAGATGCTCTTGATAGAGTACTTAGATATCCAAAAGGCACCATATATCTTGGTTTGCATTACAGGAGGTTTCCTGGAGTGCTAGAGGGATATAGTGATGCAAGTTGGATAGCTAAGAAGTCTGGTTCCAATGGAGTGACTGTTTACCTGTTTACCCTAGCGGGTGGAGCAGTGTCTTGGAAGTCTTCTAGACAGACTATTATAACTCGGTCTACCTTTGAGGCTGGGTTGTGTGCATTAGATGCCACAGGGACTGAGGCTGAATGGTTATATGGACTTATGTCAATGTTACCTGTAGTAAGTCGTCCACTTCCTGCTTTTGCTGTTCATTGTGATAGCCGTACAACTATCGACAAGATTAATAGCAGGAAGTATAATGTGAAAACAAAGAGACATATCCAAGTTAGACTGAAGTCTATAAGGGGTTTAATGTCTGAAAGGATTATTGCTGTTGAGTTTATTGGAACTCAAGAAAACCTAGCTGATCCTTTGACTAAAGGGCTTGAGCATGCTATAGTCCTTAACTCTAGGTTGGGGATGGGACTGATAGCCCATAATGATTCATCTACAGTGGGAACCCAATACACATGAGAGGAGATCCCTAGAAAGTGTATTCAATGTGGTAATAACAAGTTGTAAGGGTGAATTGGTTGTACCTTAACTACATAGATTGATACTCACGTATCTGGAGTCTATCCTCTGTAAACCTATAAGGTACTGTAACTGCCAGAATAACAAGAGTTATTTGAACTATGAATGGGGTCAAGTCATATGACGAGATGCTAGCAATACATCTCTGGAGATGCCCAGCTAAGCGAATGTAATTGTGTGGTCGCAATTAGAGGAAAGGGTTATTCCTTGAAACATTCGACGAACAGGATCGAGACATGACCATTAACGTCTCAAAGCCGTAGATTAGCACCATAACCTTTGACTTGTCGTCGTCTATGGAGTGTGGTTACACCAAACGGATAAAAGATTCAAAGTGAAACATTCCATCTGAATCCGGTAGCCATCGAAGTAGAGGACTTACAAGTCATGATGAGAACCGATATGCATTTCTGTATGGATTTGTGGGGGATTGTTAGAAAATGGAAAGTTTGAGGGATATTTATAATATGTTCTTGATGTAATTTCCTGAAACTAACAAGTGAAGGTTGTTCCTTGTAATGAGGACTTAAACTTTCATGTTTGGATCTAAGACATTTTCTTAGTGAAATACATAGATAAAAAGGAGATTTGAAATGGGTAATCAGATTGCAGATGAAAATCATGGCCATGATATATATTTCATGATCATGAAGAGGCATCAAAAAGATGGGATATTCAGAAATGTTTCATGCCCATGAGAAAGTTTTTCATGTCCATGAATGTATACTTGGTTGGTCAGAAACGTTTCATGCACATGAGGAAGTTTTCATGCCCATGATGTGCAACCGATTTTAAATTAGATATTGATTTTTTAACAGGTTTCAGATTTATCTGTTACAACAATACTGGAAATTTGATCGGTATTTTGATTAAATCCTGATGGAAATTTGGATCAGTACTTGGAGTAAAATCCTGATGGACTTGGTCAGACATCAGATACTGATGGGCTAAATCCTGATGGATATCAGTTCCTGACAAGCACTGAATCCTGATCCTGATGGACACCAAATCCTGATGTTACTGATGACCAAATTCTGATGCTTATGTAACTGAAAATAAATCCTGATGTAGTTAATGCAATTAAATCACAATATTTACTTTCCTTTTATGGAGTATCAGTTACGTTTATTTTTGGTATTATATATACAATACAGAATAAAATAAACGTTAAGGGGTAGAGATACGTCCTAAGGATAGAAATCCAATCTGTCTTCTTCTTTCTCTGTTCTCTCACGATACATATAGAAGAAATACATAGTTCTTAGGCGAACTGAGGTGATGGTCGCTGTTGATCACTGGTGTAATTGTGAACCCATTGATCTGTGCTGTTTTATCCTGGAAGTGATATTACTGCAACCCAATCACAACGTAAGTGGGGCAATAATCTCTTCAAGAACAGCCAAGTCTTCTTGAAGGGCTTGGTGACTCAGCTGTGCTTCTCTCTCTGATCAGTCTTTTTCTAAAGCTACTGTGAGAGATAAGTGTTCTTACTTTTTTTTTTGTTAATTACAGTCTATGATTAATTCTTGTTTATGCCTTCGTGATTTGTTTTGTTAATTGGTTTTATGCCTGTTCTTGTTTCAATATATATATATATATATATATATATATATATATATATATATATATATATATATATATATATATATATATATATATATATATATCACTGCCTCATTGTTGCGTTGTTTAGTGAAATATACCCAACATAACCAACAGGTTCATCTTATTTTAACAATGAGTTTTCAGGTTCTCGTAACTTTTACTTAACTGGTTATCTGCTGAATGTTATTCGTACTTTAAAATATTTGGTTAATAACTGATACTTGGCAATGATTATAAACTACTTTACTATAAGCAAAGTCGCGAAATATGTGGAGATGAGGCTCATTTTTTGCACCACACAAAGTACCGGGTCGACATTATATCCTTACGATTCAGCCACGTGTCGTGCCATAGAAGAAAAAAGTTACCAGTCCGAATACAGTATTGAAGATGGTGAAGAGCAACATCTCGCATCTTTAACATATGACAACACTCCAAGGACAGCCCCTAGGAATATTTCAGATGCAAAACCCCTTGCTTTTTAACATAATTTTTTACAACCAATGTATTCAGATAGAGGTAGCTTTGGGTTGGATAACTTACCAGACTTGACATTGTTAGAAAATGTGGGTTTTTAGACCCACATTGTCGAGTCATTTTGAGCTCCGATTTGAATGTGCCTTGTGTGCGTGTTTGTAACAAGTGGTGCTTGGAGAGTGTTTGATGTGTTAAATTATGTCTAACCGCAAGCGCACGGTATCAATTGTAGTAGATACTAGCAAATACGGGTCGATTCCTCAAGGAGACAGTTTCAATTTCAATTCAATTATTATCAATTGCTTCTAGTCACAAACGATTATTAGAGAATTTTCTTAACTACTAAAACAAATTTAACAAAAGTTTTAAATTAATTAATTAAGGGATCTAGGGCAATTCAGGTTCACCATGCTTACACCAAACAAATCACAAAGGTATAGCTTTTTAATGGGATTAAGTAATTAAAGCAATGGTTAATCTTTTTCAAGCATTAACACTCTCAAAATATCTAATGATGTTTTCACACTCACCTTCAATTCCGCTAATTGTATGTAAGCCTCTAGTAGTAAAATCTTTCGATCTATTACTCCTATTGCAATCAATTAATCCGTGATATTGCGCAATTACACAAATTAAAAATTATAACATATCAATCAGAATTACTCTCTACCCATCAATTCACTAATCAAATTAAGCCCAAATCATGGTGCAAACATGGCTCCCCTTAATACCCTAGAATTAAACTACTCACTCATACTAGAAGTAAAAGCAATAAGAATAATGAAAGAAGCCATGTAAAACATATAATAATAAAACAAGAGAATAAAGAATGCCTCAAACTTTGTATTAACGAAGAACAATGAAGATCCAAATTAAACCAGGTGCTTACAAAGGAAGAGATGAAGAGAGCAAAGAATAATAACCCTAGCTTCTGTAAAACTACGTATATATGTCTCTATCTCTTCTTTCCACGTTCTTTTGCTCTTTTATAATAAAAACTCCTTAATAAAATCTGATCTCTATCTGCTAATAAAAGTATTTTTAATATCCTAATCAATTTACAAAAAGATATCCATAACTTAATAGGATTTTCTTGTAAAATTCATCACTTCTTTTTCTCTTCTGTTTCTGGGCTCTTCCAGTTGGATTTTGCTTACTGGACCACCTCTGAATTAAAGATAATTCCACAAGCTTCGCGTGGACAGTAAGATCGTCAAATTCTGACTTCTGGAACTCAAGATATGGCCCAAACAGTGTTAAACAGCCCGTGTAGCCCAATAATACGAATTTTCTCCTATTTTATCTCCAAAATAGCTCTTTTTGCTCCAAATCCTTCCAAATCATGAATTCTTTATTTCCTACAATTAAACAATCAAATCTATTAAATAAAAATCCAAATTAATGCAAAACACAATAAATATGAGAATAAAATCATCTAAAATATATATAAAAATATATTCTATCAAACATCCCCACACTAAGCATTTGCACGTCCTCGGGCAAATAAGTGAAATAAAAACTAAGTCCTAACAAACATCAATTTCGTAGATGACACGATTGCATTGAGCATATGCAACAAGCCGTTAAACCCCTAGGCAGTCCTAGTAGGACGAGTGTTGTCTCGTGAGGGTTTATAGTGAATGTACCCACAAAATTCATCTGACCATGCAAAAGATCAATGCTAACACAACACCACACACACAAGTCCTCTCATGCCACATCAACTTAAGAATCAAAGCAAACATACGATGTCTTGGTGTCGAAAGTGCAAGTATTCACGTAGTCTACTCAACCAACATGCAGAAGGTCATAAAAATTCATGTCAAGTGTAAAAATCGTTGGTAATCATGCTAAGCCCACAAGAAATACATCTTTAAGTCTAAACCCGGGATCTCCTATGCCAAAACAAGTAATAACTCACCTTTCACTCAAAAACGAATATTCACTCAAGAACAAGGTTAAGTGTATCACTCAATTCCAACAAAATCATACACACAACTTGACACTCTCAATCAATCTCACTCTCAACACAACATACATCACTGATGACAATCAAAAGGTCTTTATTCGGGTTGTAGCGTGGGCTAGGGACAAGGTATGTCAAGTAAAGCTAAAACAGGTTAAATGTCAAAAGTTAGTACCCAACAATAATCATTATTCAATTCCCTTTCTATTAAAACAAATACTTCCCCACACTTGGATTTTTCAATAACCCTTACATAATAACTTGACTAGTCGTATGAACAAGGATCATACAAACATAAGAATGCTCTCAAATTTATTTTTTTTTCTTTTTTTTTTCTTTTTTTTTTTCTGTTTTTTTTTTGAGAGAAGAAAATAAACACAATGATCCATAGATATTTTTATGAATTTCGACTAGCAAGCATCAACCCAAAATCAATATTCCCCAAAAGTATGATCATCAATAACCCCCCCTTTTATGAACACCTTATTACTCCCTTAAGCACGATACTAGCCATTGACAATTTAGGATAAAAAATTACTGTAAGGCCAATAGAATAAAAAGATATAGGCAAGTAACGTAGTGTGTCACCGAAAGAATAGGATTAGGCTCAAAGGGTTAACTAATTGATCATGTTTAAAAGGTGTGGAAATACGAGGTCAAACCTAAGTACCTTTATCATCTCATCATCAAGTAATGTCATGCATTTCAAGAAAGATCTCAAGTAAGTGCTAGCAATGTAAACAACATATGGACACTCAAGCAAACGAAAAATCATGCAAAAGATATGCATATAGGCTCAAAACTCACTTGGTGTGACAAAACATAATCAATCCCAGGTAACAAGACTCTCTAACGCACCTACTTGTACTCAAAGCATGTAAACCAAGTCATCTTGCACATATTCATGTCATTCTAATCACTTACAACATCCAATTAAGTCTACCAGCTTCAACTTGCTAGTGTAAGTGTGTGCACAAGAACAAAGCACGTCACTTCTCATACAAAAGCGTCAAGAACACAAGAATTCTACGCATGCATGGGTGTATCAAGCAAAATACAACAACTAATCAAATTGCATGGCTAGAATTATTTTTGGTATTTTTAATTTTTTAATTTTTTTTTTTAAAATTATCTTAACATTGAGAACCCTTCCCCACACTTAAGCGGTTCATTGTCCCCAATGAACTAATGAACAAGATACAAAACTACAACTAAAAACAAAATAAAACTACACTAAAAAGAAAAGAAAGAAAACTTCCCTGGAATCCATGTAATCTCCACCTATAAATTCAACCTCCACCGACAGAATCACCTCTCCCACGCTTAGGAGCCATAAGAATCAATACCCAACTCCCAAGAAGCTCCACCAATAATTTCCAAGCAATATCACACCAAAAATAGCCCAAATTCCAAGAATAATACAAAAATCCCAATTTACAAGAACACAAATTCGTAATAACCATAAGATTAGAGAAAAAGATTTACCCAATACGAATCGAAGAGGTGAACTTGCAATTAATTCCTCTTTAGAATTGAATTTTTAGAGATTTAAATAAATTAAAAAGGAATTGGATTTGTATGTATAGTGGGTATATATAGATAATGGAGTGATAAGATGAATATAAATTTTAATGAATTTTTTTTATAAAGAAAGTATGTTAATAAAAAAATAAATAATAATAATAAGTAAATAAATAAATAAATAAATAAAAAATAATAGTATTAATAAATAATAATAATAATAATAATAATAAATAATAAATATGAATTAGAATAAAAATAGGTTTGAGAGATGGGGGGTTTTGGATTTGAAATAGGAAAAGAATTAGAAATTAGGGATTGGGATTATAATAATAGAAGGAGAGGTGTAAGAATTTGTGTGTTAAAAATACAAATATGCGTGTAAAAAAACACGTACCGACAGAAGACACATGGCGCTAGAGCCTCAATTTTTCGCGCCGCAGCCTCAAACATAATCTGTTGATCACACTTTTTTTTTTGTTTTTATACGGACAACAAACATGGCCAAAAAACTTATGGCCAAAAAACCTTTACCTGGACCGTGGCTAACACACGCGCGCTACACAATTCCTGCTCCAAAACCTGTTCCTTGCACAATTCCTGTCGGTAGCTGTTGTATTTTGTACATAATTTTTTTTTTCTAATCACACGCACAAAACAGTTCCTGGACAGAGGTGGTATGGCGCCGTGGCCTCAAATCTCGCGCTGCAGCCTTGGCCATAACCTGTTAACAGTTCAAAAATTTTGTATTTTTTTTTTCTTCACAGCATCTTTTTTTTTTTTTTTTACAACAAGGCTTGGGTTGCCTCCCAAGAAGCACTTTTATTCAACGTCGTTGGCTCGACTCATCTGGTTTAGATCTCCGTGGAGGGGTTGTCGAGATAAATCACTTCCATCTTTCCTACGAATGCACCATCCACATATAATTTAAGGCGTTGACCGTTGACCTTAAATTTTTTTCCATCTCGTCCCATAATTTCAATAGCACCATAAAATTTGACTTCGGTGACGGTAAAAGGTCCGGACCATTTTGATTTGAGTTTCCCCGGAAAAAGTCAAAGTCTGGAATTGAACAACAGTACCTTATCACCAACCTGAAAGTCTCTTCTCTGAATCATTTTATCATGCATCCTCTTCGTTCTCTCCTTGTAAAGCCGAGAATTGTCATAAGCATCAAATCGAAGCTCATCTAACTCATTAAGTTGAAGAAGTCTCGCTTGCCCCGCAGCCTTCAAATCCATGTTGAGTTCTTTTATAGCCCAAAAAGCGCGATGTTCCAACTCCACTGGCAAGTGACATGCTTTACCATAGATCAACCGGTAGGGAGTGGTTCCTATAGGTGTTTTATATGCCGTCCGATAAGCCCACAAAGCATCATCTAGTTTCAAATACCAATCTTTCCTTGACTTTGCAACCATCTTCTCCAAAATGCTCTTAATTTGGCGATTAGAAACCTCCACTTGGCCACTTGTTTGAGGGTGATATGCAAGAGCAACCTTGTGAGTAACACCATATTTCTTCAACAAAGTTTCGAACTGTCAGTGGTGAAAATGAGAACCACCATCACTTATCACTGTTCTAGGAACTCCAAAACGAGGGAAAATGATATTTTTAAAAAGCTTCATAACCACCTTGGAATCATTGGTTACTGATCCAACTGCTTCAACCCACTTGGACACATAATCGACAGCAACTAAGATGTATCTCATTCCACAAGAACTTGGGAAAGGTCCCATAAAATCAACACCCCATACGTCAAATATCTCGACCTCAAGAATACCGGTTTGAGGCATCTCATGGCGTTTAGAAATATTACCCGTCCTTTGACATGCATCACACGCCAAACAGAAAGCACGAGCATCCTTAAATAGAGACGGCCAAAAGAAACCGGATTGAAGTACCTTAGCAGCAGTTTTGGAAGGACCATGGTGGCCTTCACATGCGAGAGAATGACAATGCTTGAGAATGTCATGTACTTCGAACTCAGGGACACATCTACGAAAGATTCCATCAGCACACTTGCGATACAAGAAAGGGTCATCCCAAAAATATTGTTTAGCATCATGATAAAACCTCTTTCTTTGCTGATAAGTCAATTCTGGAGGGTGAGATCCACTAACACAGAAATTTGCAAAATCTGCATACCATGGAGTTTGAGTAGCAACCGAAAACAAGTGATCATCTGGAAAAGAATCGTCAATAAGAGTGTTTGACGCAATATCTGATTGGAAACGCAACCGTGAAAGATGATCCGCAACCACATTCTCAGCACCCTTCTTGTCTTTGATTTCTAAGTCAAATTCTTGGAGTAACAGGATCCAACGAATAAGCCTTGGCTTTGCTTCCTTCTTCGCCAACAGATACTTAAGTGCAGAATGATCAGTGTGAACAATGACTTTGGAGCCAATGAGATATGCTCGAAATTTGTCAAGAGCGTAGACCACAGCTAGAAGTTCCTTCTCAGTCGTAGCATAATTAACTTGAGCTTCATCCAAGGTTTTACTTGCATAGTAGATGGCGTGCAATACCTTGTCTTTCCTTTGATCGAGAACTGCTCCAACTGCATAATCATTTGCATCACACGTGATTTCAAATGGAAGATTCCAATCTGGAGATTGAATGATTGGTGCACTTATCAAAGCTTCCTTAATCCTGTTAAAAGACTCCAAACAAGCGTCAGTAAACACAAAGGTGGCATCCTTAAGCAACAATTGAGTGAGGGGTTTTGCAATTTTTGAAAAATCTTTTATAAAACGACGATAAAAACCCGCATGACCAAGGAAACTCCTCACTCCCTTGACATTAACAGGAGGAGGAAGTTTCTCAATCACCTCAATTTTTGCTTTGTCAACCTGGATGCCACGTTCAAAAATCAAATGACCAAGTACCACTCCTTCATTGACCATGAAGTGGCACTTTTCCCAATTCAAAACCAAATTCACCTCTTCACAACGTTTAAGCACTTTAGAAAGATTATGCAGACATACATCAGAATCAGACCCATAAACACTGAAATCATCCATAAATACTTCCATGATAGACTCTATGAAATCAGAAAATATGGCAGTCATGCAACGCTGAAAAGTAGCAGGGGCATTGCACAATCCAAAAGGCACTCGACGATATGCAAAAGTACCATATGGGCAAGTAAATGTAGTCTTTTCTTGGTCATCAGGATGTATAGGGATCTGAAAGAACCCTGAATATCCGTCTAAATAGCAAAAGTACTTATGCTTAGCAAGTCTTTCTAACATCTGATCAATGAAAGGGAGAGGGTAAAGGGGATTTAAGAGCAGATGTTAGAGTAAAAGTAATTTTATCATCACCAACGCTCAATGTGAGAGTCCCACTTTTAACATCAATAACAGCACCTGCAGTACAAAGAAATGGTCTACCCAAAATAATAGGTATTTGGCTATCCTCTTCCATATCTTGAACTAAAAAGTCTACAGGAATATAGAATTTTCCAACCCTAACAGGCACATCCTCTAAAATTCCAAGAGGATATTTTATCGAACGGTCTGCCATTTGCAAAGTCATCTGTGTACATTTTAATTCTCCCATATTTAGTTTTTGAAAAACCGAGAGAGGCATGACTGAGACGCTAGCGCCTAAATCACATAAAGCTTTATCAATGAACAATGCACCTAAATGACACGGGATCGAAAAACTACCAGGATCTTTAAGCTTAGGTGGAGACTTATTTTGTAAAACAGCACTACACTCTTCAGTAAAAGCTATTGTCTCCACCTCACCAAAAGATCTTTTCTTAGTGAGAATATCCTTAAGAAACTTTGCATATGATGGAACTTGAGAAATTAAATCAGTGAAAGGAACTGTTACCTCAAGATTCTTGACAAGTGTCATGAACTTACCAAACTGCTGGTCCATCTTAGTTCTGTTCATCCTGCTAGGGAATGGGAGCTTTGGCACAAATGGTGGAGGAGTAACTGCAATCTTTTCTTTGTCCTTTTTCTTACTTTCCTCAGTTTCATCTTCGTTTGTATCTTCCACAACTTTCTCTACCTTGTCTTCCTCAGAATTCTCTTTTTCTTTCTCAGTAGGAACATCGTCAGTAGGCATTGGAGGAGCATCATATGTACGACCACTCCTAAGAGCAATGGCATTCACATTTTCCTTTGGCTGAGTTGGTTGTGCTGGTAGAGAGCCTTGTTGCCTTGTAGATGAAGAACTGGCCATTTGAGCAACTGAGTTTCCAGCATCTTATTATGAATCTCCATCTGGTTCATCTTTGTTTGCATTTGTAACAATATCTTCATCATATCACCTTGATTATCAGCCTGTGTAGCTTGATTTGCTTGAGGAGCATAATTCTGATGAGGCCTTTGGAATCCAGGGGGATTCATAGGTCCTTGCGGAGGCCTATACTGCTGTTGTGGAGGAGGCTGGTACGACTGCTGATATTGCTGCTGATTAGGAACATTTGGATTCTGAGCATTATTGTTCCTATATGAGAAGTTCGGATGATCTTTCCAACCAGGATTGTAAGTGTTAGAGTACGGATTGTACTGCTGCCTCTGTTGGAAAACATTTGCTTGCTCCATCTAAAAATGTTGTGAATTTTGAGCATTGTATTGGCAATCATTACCATAGTGGCCTTGTATGCCACAGACTTCACAAATAGGATTATTCATAGGAGCCATGGATGACAATGCATTGATACTCATAGGTTGATTAGAGGGCTGAGATGTCTTCAATGAGTGGATCTCTTGAGTCAATGCAGCGAGTTGAGACGATAATAGAGAATATGCATCCACTTCAAGTTTACCCCCTTTCTTGGTTGCTCTCGGATTACTGAAGTGATTGGCAGCCAAATTTGAAAGAAAAGCATGTGCGTCATCAACTCCTTTGTCTAAAAACACACCACCTGCAGCGTTATCAACCATACCTTTTGTTTTAGGATCTAGACCATTGTAGAAGCGTTTAAGCAGAAACCACTTCTCAAGACCATGGTGAGGGCATGCACATTGATAATCCTTGAATCTGTCCCAAGCATCCCGAAGAGATTCACCATAATCTTGCTTAAAACCCATCATCTTGTCGATCAAATCGTCGGTTCTGTTAGGAGGGAAGAACTCAGTTAAGAAAGCCTGAGCAATCTTATCCCACTCGGTCAAGTCAATATCATTCAACCATTTTTGAGCTTTGTCACGAAGAGAGAAACCGAACAACATGACTTTCAACTGGTCTGGAATGACTCCCTGATGTTTAATTGTAGAACAGAGCTGTTGAAAACGTTGCAGATGATTTGTAGGGTCTTCAGAGGCAAGCCCAACAAATTGATTCTGTGGGATCATAGTGAGCAAAGCAGGCTTGATCTCGAAATTTGCTGCTTGAATTGCTGGCATAACAAGGCCAGTAGGTACCCCACTAGGAGAGGGCTGTGAGTAGTTCTTCAAAGATTTGGGAGGAAGATCCGCCATTTTAATCTTTGGTTCAGGTATCTTTTGCTGCTTCTCTTTCCTTTGTTGATCTATGTATTGTTGACAAGTAATTCCAGAATCTGGACTAAGAGGAGTTGTATCCTCTTTCGCTTGAGACCTGGTCTTGGGCATCAACAACTAAACAAGGAAAAGCAGTAAGATCGGTCTCAGTTGGAACAAGAGTTCCAAAGAGACAAGAGAAACAATCTAAAACAATCAGACTAAAATTATAGAAACTAGGCGTCTCCCCGGCAGAGGCGCCAAAAACTTGATGTGTTAAATTATGTCTAACCGCAAGCGCACAGTATCAATTGTAGTAGATACTAGCAAATACGGGTCGATTCCTCAAGGAGACAGTTTCAATTTCAATTCAACTATTATCAATTGCTTCTAGTCACAAACGATTATTAGAGAATTTTCTTAACTACTAAAACAAATTTAACAAAAGTTTTAAATCAATTAATTAAGGGATCTAGGGCAATTCAGGTTCACCATGCTTACACCAAACAAATCACAAAGGTATAGCTTTTTAATGGGATTAAGTAATTAAAGCAATGGTTAATCTTTTTCAAGCATTAACACTCTCAGAATATCTAATGATGTTTTCACACTCACCTTCAATTCCGCTAATTGTATGTAAGCCTCTAGTAGTAAAATCTTTCGATCTATTACTCCTATTGCAATCAATTAATCCGTGATATTGCGCAATTACACAAATTAAGAATTATAACATATCAATCAGAATTACTCTCTACCCATCAATTCACTAATCAAATTAAGCCCAAATCATGGTGCAAACATGGCTCCCCTTAATACACTAGAATTAAACTACTCACTCATACTAGAAGTAAAAGCAATAAGAATAATGAAAGAAGCCATGTAAAACATATAATAATAAAACAAGAGAATAAAGAATACCTCAAACTTTGTATTAACAAAGAACAATGAAGATCCAAATTAAACCAGGTGCTTACAAAGGAAGAGATGAAGAGAGCAAAGAATAATAACCCTAGCTTCTGTAAAACTACGTATATATGTCTCTATCTCTTCTTTCCACGTTCTTTTGCTCTTTTATAATAAAAACTCCTTAATAAAATCTGATCTCTATCTGCTAATAAAAGTATTTTTAATATCCTAATCAATTTACAAAAAGATATCCATAATTGAATAGGATTTTCTTGTAAAATTCGTCACTTCTTTTTCTCCTCTGTTTCTGGGCTCTTCCAGTTGGATTTTGCTTACTGGACCACCTCTGAATTAAAGATAATTCCACAAGCTTCGCGTGGACAGTAAGATCATCAAATTCTGACTTCTGGAACTCAAGATATGGCCCAAACAGTGTTAAACAGCCCGTGTAGCCCAATAGTACGAATTTTCTCCTATTTTATCTCCAAAATAGCTCTTTTTGCTCCAAATCCTTCCAAATCATGAATTCTTTATTTCCTACAATTAAACAATCAAATCTATTAAATAAAAATCCAAATCAATGCAAAACACAATAAATATGAGAATAAAATCATCTAAAATATATATAAAAATATATTCTATCAAACATCCCCACACTAAGCATTTGCACGTCCTCGGGCAAATAAGTGAAATAAAAACTAAGTCCTAACAAATATCACTTTCGTAGATGACACGATTGCATTGAGCATATGCAACAAGCCGTTAAACCCCTAGGCAGTCCTAGTAGGACGAGTGTTGTCTCGTGAGGGTTTATAGTGAATGTACCCACAAAATTCATCTGACCATGCAAAAGATCAATGCTAACACAACACCACACACACAAGTCCTCTCATGCCACATCAACTTAAGAATCAAAGCAAACATACGATGTCTTGGTGTCGAAAGTGCAAGTATTCACGTAGTCTACTCAACCAACATGCAGAAGGTCATAAAAATTCATGTCAAGTGTAAAAATCATTGGTAATCATGCTAAGCCCACAAGAAATACATCTTTAAGTCTAAACCCGGGATCTCCTATGCCAAAACAAGTAATAACTCACCTTTCACTCAAAAACGAATATTCACTCAAGAACAAGGTTAAGTGTATCACTCAATTCCAACAAAATCATACACACAACTTGACACTCTCAATCAATCTCACTCTCAACACAACATACATCACTGATGACAATCAAAAGGTCTTTATTCGGGTTGTAGCGTGGGCTAGGGACAAGGTATGTCAAGTAAAGCTAAAACAGGTTAAATGTCAAAAGTTAGTACCCAACAATAATCATTATTCAATTCCCTTTCTATTAAAACAAATACTTCCCCACACTTGGATTTTTCAATAACCCTTACATAATAACTTGACTAGTCGTATGAACAAGGATCATACAAACATAAGAATGCTCTCAAATTTATTTTTTTTTCTTTTTTTTTTCTTTTTTTTTTCTGTTTTTTTTTGGAGAGAAGAAAATAAACACAATGATCCATAGATATTTTTATGAATTTCGACTAGCAAGCATCAACCCAAAATCAATATTCCCCAAAAGTATGATCATCAATAACCCCCCCTTTTATGAACACCTTATTACTCCCTTAAGCACGATACTAGCCATTGACAATTTAGGATAAAAAATTACTGTAAGGCCAATAGAATAAAAAGATATAGGCAAGTAACGTAGTGTGTCACCGAAAGAATAGGATTAGGCTCAAAGGGTTAACTAATTGATCATGTTTAAAAGGTGTGGAAATACGAGGTCAAACCTAAGTGCCTTTATCATCTCATCATCAAGTAATGTCATGCATTTCAAGAAAGATCTCAAGTAAGTGCTAGCAATGTAAACAACATATGGACACTCAAGCAAACGAAAAATCATGCAAAAGATATGCATATAGGCTCAAAACTCACTTGGTGTGACAAAACATAATCAATCCCAGGTAACAAGACTCTCTAACGCACCTACTTGTACTCAAAGCATGTAAACCAAGTCATCTTGCACATATTCATGTCATTCTAATCACTTACAACATCCAATTAAGTCTACCAGCTTCAACTTGCTAGTGTAAGTGTGTGCACAAGAACAAAGCACGTCACTTCTCATACAAAAGCGTCAAGAACACAAGAATTCTACGCATGCATGGGTGTATCAAGCAAAATACAACAACTAATCAAATTGCATGGCTAGAATTATTTTTGGTATTTTTAATTTTTTAATTTTTTTTTTTTAAAATTATCTTAACATTGAGAACCCTTCCCCACACTTAAGCGGTTCATTGTCCCCAATGAACTAATGAACAAGATACAAAACTACAACTAAAAACAAAATAAAACTACACTAAAAAGAAAAGAAAGAAAACTTCCCTGGAATCCATGTAATCTCCACCTATAAATTCAACCTCCACCGACAGAATCACCTCTCCCACGCTTAGGAGCCATAAGAATCAATACCCAACTCCCAAGAAGCTCCACCAATAATTTCCAAGCAATATCACACCAAAAATAGCCCAAATTCCAAGAATAATACAAAAATCCCAATTTACAAGAACACAAATTCGTAATAACCATAAGATTAGAGAAAAAGATTTACCCAATACGAATCGAAGAGGTGAACTTGCAATTAATTCCTCTTTAGAATTGAATTTTTAGAGATTTAAATAAATTAAAAAGGAATTGGATTTGTATGTATAGTGGGTATATATAGATAATGGAGTGATAAGATGAATATAAATTTTAATGAATTTTTTTTATAAAGAAAGTATGTTAATAAAAAAATAAATAATAATAATAAGTAAATAAATAAATAAATAAATAAAAAATAATAGTATTAATAAATAATAATAATAATAATAATAATAAATAATAAATATGAATTAGAATAAAAATAGGTTTGAGAGATGGGGGGTTTTGGATTTGAAATAGGAAAAGAATTAGAAATTAGGGATTGGGATTATAATAATAGAAGGAGAGGTGTAAGAATTTGTGTGTTAAAAATACAAATATGCGTGTAAAAAAACACGTACCGACAGAAGACACATGGCGCTAGAGCCTCAATTTTTCGCGCCGCAGCCTCAAACATAATCTGTTGATCACACTTTTTTTTTTTGTTTTTATACGGACAACAAACATGGCCAAAAAACTTATGGCCAAAAAACCTTTACCTGGACCGTGGCTAACACACGCGCGCTACACAATTCCTGCTCCAAAACCTGTTCCTTGCACAATTCCTGTCGGCAGCTGTTGTATTTTGTACATAATATTTTTTTTCTAATCACATGCACAAAACAGTTCCTGGACAGAGGTGGTATGGCGCCGTGGCCTCAAATCTCGCGCTGCAACCTTGGCCATAACCTGTTAACAGTTCAAAAATTTTGTATTTTTTTTTTCTTCACAGCATCTCTTTTTTTTTTTTTACAACAAGGCTTGGGTTGCCTCCCAAGAAGCACTTTTATTCAACGTCGTTGGCTCGACTCATCTGGTTTAGATCTCCGTGGAGGGGTTGTCGAGATAAATCACTTCCATCTTTCCTACGAATGCACCATCCACATATAATTTAAGGCGTTGACCGTTGACCTTAAATTTTTTTCCACCTCGTCCCATAATTTCAATAGCACCATAAAATTTGACTTCGGTGACGGTAAAAGGTCCGGACCATTTTGATTTGAGTTTCCCCGGAAAAAGTCAAAGTCTGGAATTGAACAACAGTACCTTATCACCAACCTGAAAGTCTCTTCTCTGAATCATTTTATCATGCATCCTCTTCGTTCTCTCCTTGTAAAGCCGAGAATTGTCATAAGCATCAAATCGAAGCTCATCTAACTCATTAAGTTGAAGAAGTCTCGCTTGCCCCGCAGCCTTCAAATCCATGTTGAGTTCTTTTATAGCCCAAAAAGCGCGATGTTCCAACTCCACTGGCAAGTGACATGCTTTACCATAGATCAACCGGTAGGGAGTGGTTCCTATAGGTGTTTTATATGCCGTCCGATAAGCCCACAAAGCATCATCTAGTTTCAAATACCAATCTTTCCTTGACTTTGCAACCATCTTCTCCAAAATGCTCTTAATTTGGCGATTAGAAACCTCCACTTGGCCACTTGTTTGAGGGTGATATGCAAGAGCAACCTTGTGAGTAACACCATATTTCTTCAACAAAGTTTCGAACTGTCAGTGGTGAAAATGAGAACCAGACCCATAAGCACTTTAGAAAGATTATGCAGACATACATCAGAATCAGACCCATAAACACTGAAATCATCCATAAATACTTCCATGATAGACTCTATGAAATCAGAAAATATGGCAGTCATGCAACGCTGAAAAGTAGCAGGGGCATTGCACAATCCAAAAGGCACTCGACGATATGCAAAAGTACCATATGGGCAAGTAAATGTAGTCTTTTCTTGGTCATCAGGATGTATAGGGATCTGAAAGAACCCCGAATATCCGTCTAAATAGCAAAAGTACTTATGCTTAGCAAGTCTTTCTAACATCTGATCAATGAAAGGGAGAGGGTAAAGGGGATTTAAGAGCAGAGGTTAGAGTAAAAGTAATTTTATCATCACCAACGCTCAATGTGAGAGTCCCACTTTTAACATCAATAACTGCACCTGCAGTACAAAGAAATGGTCTACCCAAAATAATAGGTATTTGGCTATCCTCTTCCATATCTTGAACTAAAAAGTCTACAGGAATATAGAATTTTCCAACCCTAACAGGCACATCCTCTAAAATTCCAAGAGGATATTTTATCGAACGGTCTGCCATTTGCAAAGTCATCTGTGTACATTTTAATTCTCCCATATTTAGTTTTTGAAAAACCGAGAGAGGCATGACTGAGACGCTAGCGCCTAAATCACATAAAGCTTTATCAATGAACAATGCACCTAAATGACACGGGATCGAAAAACTACCAGGATCTTTAAGCTTAGGTGGAGACTTATTTTGTAAAACAGCACTACACTCTTCAGTAAAAGCTACCGTCTCCACCTCACCAAAAGATCTTTTCTTAGTGAGAATATCCTTAAGAAACTTTGCATATGATGGAACTTGAGAAATTAAATCAGTGAAAGGAACTGTTACCTCAAGATTCTTGACAAGTGTCATAAACTTACCAAACTGCTGGTCCATCTTAGTTCTGTTCATCCTGCTAGGGAATGGGAGCTTTGGCACAAATGGTGGAGGAGTAACTGCAGTCTTCTCTTTGTCCTTTTTCTTACTTTCCTCAGTTTCATCTTCGTTTGTATCTTCCACAACTTTCTCTACCTTGTCTTCCTCAGAATTTTCTTTTTCTTTCTCAGTAGGAACATCGTCAGTAGGCATTGGAGGAGCATCATATGTACGACCACTCCTAAGAGCAATGACATTCATATTTTCCTTTGGCTGAGTTGGTTGTGCTGGTAGAGAGCCTTGTTGCCTTGTAGATGAAGAACTGGCCATTTGAGCAACTGAGTTTCCAACATCTTATTATGAATCTCCATCTGGTTCATCTTTGTTTGCATTTGTAACAATATCTTCATCATATCACCTTGATTATCAGCCTGTGCAGCTTGATTTGCTTGAGGAGCATAATTCTGAGGAGGACTTTAGAATCCAAGGGGATTCATAGGTCCTTGCGGAGGCCTATACTGCTGTTGTGGAGGAGGCTGGTACGACTGCTGATATTGCTGATGATTAGGAACATTTGGATTCTGAGCATTATTGTTCCTATATGAGAAGTTCGGATGATCTTTCCAACCAGGATTGTAAGTGTTAGAGTACGGATTGTACTGCTGCCTCTGTTGGAAAACATTTGCTTGCTCCATCTAAAAATGTTGTGAATTTTGAGCATTGTATTGGCAATCATTACCATAGTGGCCTTGTATGCCACAGACTTCACAAATAGGATTATTCATAGGAGCCATGGATGACAATGCATTGATACTCATAGGTTGATTAGAGGGCTGAGATGTCTTCAATGAGTGGATCTCTTGAGTCAATGCAGCGAGTTGAGACGATAATAGAGAATATGCATCCACTTCAAGTTTACCCCCTTTCTTGGTTGCTCTCGGATTACTGAAGTGATTGGCAGCCAAATTTGAAAGAAAAGCATGTTCGTCATCAACTCCTTTGTCTAAAAACACACCACCTGCAGCGTTATCAACCATACCTTTTGTTTTAGGATCTAGACCATTGTAGAAGCGTTTAAGCAGAAACCACTTCTCAAGACCATGGTGAGGGCATGCACATTGATAATCCTTGAATCTGTCCCAAGCATCCCGAAGAGATTCACCATAATCTTGCTTAAAACCCATCATCTTGTCGATCAAATCGTCGGTTCTGTTAGGAGGGAAGAACTCAGTTAAGAAAGCCTGAGCAATCTTATCCCACTCGGTCAAGTCAATATCATTCAACCATTTTTGAGCTTTGTCACGAAGAGAGAAACCGAACAACATGACTTTTGTTTGCACTTATTCACGCAAGAGAACGTGGTCAACAAGTAATACAGAGTAAATAAGATTCGTTCCCACAGAGACTCAAATTGTTTGTTATGTTCACTTATGCACCAGCTAATGATTTACACTCACTGCTAAGACAATCACAATTTTGGTTTGATTTAACTAATGATTGATTACCAACTAAGCCAATTACGAGAAAATAACTTAACTTAAACCTTATAATAAACAAACATGGGATTTCAACTTCAATTACTACTTCATCTAGAATCTTATGCCCTTTAGCCTAGCATGTGACCGAGTTGATTACTGATTAGATGCACTAAACTGATACATACCAACTTTCGTTGTGCATATACCATCCTACTGATCATCCACAAATGATAGAAGTCAAGTAGTCACCAAATATGTGTAGTCCCTATATGTCTATAGCAATTGAACACATACCGGTTGAAAATCAAGCACCCATTAAACCACATAGTCGATGCAAGACGGTTAGAATCACATCACAAATTAATACATGTTCTTCACATGCAAAAACCTATGCTAGCATGAATTGTTCTAAACCCTAGATCCACTTTCGCATTCACTAGGATTAAACAAGCAATTACAAGTGTTCGCGACGCACTTATAACGAATAAGCATAAACATACTAGGCAATCAATACATACAATCACACACCAAGGCATAATTAACACTCAATAACTAGAATCCATAGCAAAATCCATTAAAACCCCATGATAACGAATTAGCCCATAATTGACCTAATTGTCATCATGGGTTCTATGGAAAACATAATTCTAAAATCAACAAGTAAAAATAAAGAAGAAGAATGAAGTTTAGAATTGAACTCCCACAATAGAAGAATACAAAGGTTTCAAGAATAATCCTTGCTTGTCACTAGCTTGGAAGAATTCCTTCTCCTCTTCTCTCTTCTGTATAAAACTAGGTTATAATATGAACGTATGTATCTGTTTTATTACAAGGGTAGAACGTTTATACATCAAAAACGTTTCTCCCTCTTGCCTAATAAAAATATTTAATATTCTATTATAATTAGAATTTAATTAAGGTGCTTAAACCTGCCCGGAATATAATTAGAACTCGAAAAGGGCAAAACAGGAATTTCCCAGCCATGCTTCACAAAGTCTGCCTGCGCGAATTAACTCAGTACTTTACTTGCACGTGATTCCTATCCCAAGTTGTAGAAAATCTCTCAAGCTTCGCGTGGGCAGTAAGATCGCTAAAAACGGACTTACAGAACTCCAGATATGGCCAAAACAGTATAAGCTGCGCAGCCTTCCCAGAAAATCCGAATTTAAATCAATTAATTCCCAAAAAATTGTAGAAGCATCCACCTTAATCAACATTCTCGTAAACCTGCACAACTAAGCAAAACACATCAAAACTACAAGAAACTTGAGTCCAAGACAATCAATTTAAGCCGATTTAGAATGTTCCAAGTGGATATAAATCCACTTATCACACCCCCAAACTTAAACCGATGCTTGTCCTCAAGCATTAACAATTACAACTAACTAACTAGTACCACTTCCGTAGGTGATCACGGTTGCATTTGGCATATGCAACAAGCCCTTTAAACCCCTAGGCAGCCCTAGTGGACGAGTAAGGTCTCGTGAGGGCCTATAGTGAATGTACCCACAAAATCCATTTAACCTAATGCAATGCAATGCATGAATGCAACTAATATGAAAATGCAAGATCCCCTTCAAACTCACCAAAACCAACTAACAAGCAAATATCTCGACGAATGCAACAAATCCAAGCAGAGCTCGACTAAGTCCCCGTATACTAACAATACATGAACAGAAACGTGCGTGTGTGCAATGCTCATCAGAAATACCCCCAGAACTAGGTCAAAAATCATACATGCTTTCCGTCAAGACAATCACAGGTTTATAACTAGAATAGACTGTAGACACTCCATAGCCTAGGAACACCTCCACCCTTATCCAAGGTAGACAGAAACTCATGCTTTATTACTATACTACGACACTACATATACAATACGCATGCTTATTTAACCGTGCAATGAATGAGACCCCAAAAGGCTTATACAATAATACCCATGTAGCGAGTGTTAGGTCAGCCGGATCCCAGACTATAAAGCCTTAGGTCACTAGGACTAAGTCCCCTCAGACTTAATTACTCGAGTATTAAAGAGCTCACTCTGGTTAATTTTGCATTTAAATTATTTATATGACTTTTTTTTTTCCTTTTTTTTTTCTTTTATATTTTTTTTTCTTTTTTATATTTTTTTTTCTCTTTTTTTTTTTTCGCAATCTGGAATGAGCCTTTCTCATTTCCAACCCTAGACTACTCATATAAATATGAGCTGGCTACTAGCCATTTGACGCCTAGCCATTATTGACACATATTAACAACTAGCATGAAAATTCCTGGTTTCCCCCAAACTTAGACTTTAATGTTCCTACGCTATAAAGGGAATAACGAAAATTCTAAATATAAACAAGTGATTAACTCTCAAAACATCCCACAGGCATGACCCTAACCTAACCCCAAAAGCACCCCAAATGAGACTGTGTAATAAATTTTGTTCCCGTAACATGCAAGTCAATTTCATAGAAACTATAAATCAACCCTCTACTCATCATCATCACACCCAAATCAACATCCACCTATCAATCAGAATCAGCTCGTCCTAAGGGATCATGAAATATGCATGCCATGAAAATGCAACTAAATGAAAAACTCACATGGTATACGAAAATAAAACAAAATGTCCTATATGAAACAAACGTAGATAATACAAACATAACAATCATGCATGAACTATCACTACTATGCAAACATGATATCCTATATGAACACAAAATACAACAATATATATACAACTACTAATCCCTCATACCACCCCCAAACTTAACATATTCAATGCCCTCATTGAATGGAAAGTAATACAAGGGAAAGTAGAAAACATACCTACTCGTCCTCCTCTTCGGAGGAATCATAATCTGGCGGTGGATACTGCGTACGAGCTCCATAGACTGGCCACCTCGCCTGAATACCTGCATCTGTCAAAGCTGTAGCCATATCTTGAGCATACTCCCTGTTACAAGCATGTATAGCATCCATCCGCCTATACAAACGCCTAAAGTGGTCCTCCAAAACTCTCGGTACTTCCAAACCCTGTGGCTGAGCGCCCGCTCCATTACCACTAGCATCAACATCATCAACAATATAACCAAGTCCCCTCGGATCTGGAACCCCACCTTGCCAGTCAGGCATTCGATCAATAGACACATCAGTAATGGAAGGCAAAGGTGACTGCAACTCCTCATCCGCACCCCAAATAACACCACTTTCCGTACATAAACCAGCTATAACAGAAGCATGGGGCATCGATGATAGCGTATGAGACTTTAAAAACCGTATAATATTCTGATGAACAATATAGGCTACATCAATGTACTTCCCCTTTAGCATGCCCCACAAAAGAATCAATCTATCAACTGTGACCTCACCTATATGAGAAGTAGGCATAATATTCGCACAAAGGAATGCATACCATGCTCTTGCAAATTTATTCATAGCAGAAGACAGAAAATTAACTGGCGCATTGGTTCCCACTTTATACTTCCAAACCGTACCAGGAACACATAATTCACGAACAATTGCCTCCAAATCCACATCCTTACTAGTCTTCCTTGCCCAATCTTCATCCCCCACAAGCTTTGGTGGTTGTCCCAAAATTTTACGAATAGCATCAACACTATACTCCACCTGTTTACCTCGAACCACACACACCTCATCCGGCTCACCCTTAGCATTAGCATAAAACTCCCTAACAATATTCACCGGAACTGGAACAGGTGCCTTACAAATCTCTCCCCAACGTAACTTACTAATCCCATCAACCAACCCATAATGACGAGTTGGTAAAAACCCCCTTTCTTTCGCCACCGACTTAGTCAACAACCTATTATACTCAACCTCCGCATCCGGAGAAGAAAATCTCTCCACCCTAATAGCACCACCCCTCATTCGCTTAGGCGCCATAATAATCAAAACCCCACTCAACAATAGCACCGCCAAAAACCACCAAGAAAAATCCCACCAAAAACCACCAAACCAAATCACACCACAAATACCCACGTAACAAGAATAATACAAAAACCCCAATTTACAAGAACACAAATTCGTAGTAAAATAAAATAGAGAAAAGAATTCCCACTACGAATCAAAGAGGTGAACTTGTACTAATTTTCCCCCAAACTTGAATTTTTAAGAGATGTAGAGGAGAAAGATAATGAATTGGGTGTGTATGTATGGGTATATATAGGCCATGGAGTGATAGGATTAATATAAGAATTTTAATGTGAAAAGGAAAAAATTTGGGTGGAATTTGGAATTTGATATAGGATAGAAAAAATATTTAGTGGATAAAAGAAAAAGATTTAGAAAAGAAATAGGAATTTGAAATTTTTTAGGAGAGATGAGGGGTTTTTGGAATTAAAATAGGAAAAGATTTGGGAGGAGATGGGGTTATAAAAAGAAATTGGGGTGAAAGAATTTATTTTTTAATATACATAAACCAACTCTCGACAACAGCACAGTGAACAAGGCGAGAGAAAAAAAAAATTTTCTAAACATTCTGTTACACGCGCAGGTTGCCGCGTGGGGAGGCAACCTGCCCCCTTTCCAGACACGCAGCCGCGACTTGCGTCTTAGGGGCGCAAACTGCCTCTTATACAGAAACGCAACTGCAAGTTGCGTTACAGCCCCGCAACTTGCTTTCCTTCCAGTAACGCAGGCGCTAGCTGCGTTACTGACCTGCAATTTGCCCGAAATTCATTTTTTTTTTTTTTTTTTCACAACACTCCAATTTTTTTTTCTCTCTTTTTTTTTTTCAAAGAATACACCAAACGCGTGGGTTGCCTCCCACGAAGCGCTTCTTTAACGTCAATAGCTTGACGTGACTTCCATGATTTACTCAATAATTGCAAGAACCGCGGTTTCAGCCCCACGATTCGATACCTCACCAAAGTACGGTTTCAATCTCTGACCATTGACTTTGAACGACTGATCAGGTGATTTCTCAAAAATCTCAACCGCTCCATGCGGAAACACGGTTTTTACAACAAAGGGTCCTGACCATCTCGATTTTAGCTTTCCTGGAAATAGACGAAGGCGAGAATTAAATAATAACACAGGTTGTCCAGGAACAAATACCTTGTTAACTAAACGCCGATCATGCCATCTCTTCACTTTTTCTTTGTAGAGTTTATTGTTCTCATAAGCTTGCAAGCGAAACTCGTCCATCTCATGAAGTTGCACCATTCTCTTCTCACCCGCGGCTGTAAGATCGAAATTTAGCTTTTTCAAAGCCCAATAAGCCTTGTGCTCCAATTCCGCCGGCAAATGACAAGCTTTCCCGAAGACAAGCTGATATGGTGACATTCCCAAAGGTGTTTTATATGCCGTTCGATAAGCCCAGACGGCTTCATCGAGTTTCAAAGACCAATCCTTTCTTGAAGGACTCACCACCTTTTCTAGAATACGCTTGATTTCCCGATTAGACACTTCAGCTTGGCCATTGGTCTGAGGATGATATGCTGTAGCTACCCGATGATTGATATTGTATCTGGCCATAAGATTAGTGAACTTGCGATTGCAAAAATGAGTGCCTTCATCACTGATAATGACTCGAGGAGTACCAAATCTGGTAAAGATGTTCTTCTGAAGGAA
Source organism: Kitagawia praeruptora (assembly GCA_037693485.1). Classification (NCBI taxonomy): domain Eukaryota; kingdom Viridiplantae; phylum Streptophyta; class Magnoliopsida; order Apiales; family Apiaceae; genus Kitagawia; species Kitagawia praeruptora. The sequence continues at coordinate 97,564,844 of CM075354.1, read as the reverse complement.
ATTAAGCACGACTTGGGCATCATTTGTCGGAAGTGCTTTGACCTCAACCCATTTAGAGACGTAATCAACTGCTAGCAAGATATATTGATTGTTGCACGAAGAGATAAAGGGTCCCATGAAGTCAATTCCCCAAACATCGAAAATTTCCACTTCCAACATTACATTAAGGGGCATCTCATTCCTCCTCGATATGTTACCAACACGCTGACAACGATCACACTTTAAGACGTACTGATGAGCATCCTTAAAAAGAGAAGGCCAATAGAACCCTGCTTGAAGAATACGAGTAGCAGTCTTTTCACCTCCATAGTGGCCACCATATGTCGTGGCGTGATAATCCCTCAGAATAGCCTCTGTTTCACTATACGGCACACATCTTCTAAGAATCTGATCAGCTCCCTGTTTAAACAGATATGGTTCGTCCCAACGATACCATTTAACTTCATGCAAGAACTTCTTCCTTTGTGCATAAGAAAATTCAGATGGAATGACTTGACTAACCAGAAAGTTCACAATGTCTGCGTACCATGGCTCCTCTTCTTGCACCCTAAACAATTGCTCATCCGGGAAGAATTCATTAATGATGGTACTGTCTCGAGAAGATTTACCCAAGTCCTCCAGACGAGAAAGATGGTCAGCTACTTGATTCTCTGTCCCTTTCCTGTCCTTAATCTCCACATCAAATTCTTGTAACAGAAGTACCCAACGAATTAAACGAGGTTTGGAGTCCTTTTTAGAGAGCAGATATCTAATAGCCGCGTGATCCGTGTACACCATTACCTTTGTACCTAGCAAGTAAGAACGAAATTTTTCAAAACCATAGACTATGGCCAACAGCTCCTTTTCAGTGGTAGTGTAGTTCAACTGAGCATCATTAAGAGTCTTGCTTGCATAATAGATCACATGAAACACTTTGTCTTTCTTTTGACCGAGAACAGCCCCCACTGCATAATCGCTAGCATCACACATCATAGCGAAAGGTTCACTCCAATCGGGAGCAATGATTACTGGTGCTGAAACCAATTTCTTTTTCAGAGTCTCGAAAGCGGTCAAACATTCTTCATCAAATTTAAAAGGAACATCCTTTTCCAAGAGCTTACACAACGGTTTGGAGATTTTTGAGAAGTCTTTGATAAAACGCCGGTAGAAACCTGCATGACCAAGGAAACTACGAATCCCTCTCACTGAAATAGGTGGTGGAAGATTTTCAATTGTCTCTATTTTTGCCCTGTCCACCTCTAGACCTCTCCGTGACACCTTGTGCCCAAGAATAGTTCCCTCCTGAACCATGAAGTGGCATTTCTCCCAGTTAAGCACTAGATTAGTCTCCACACATCTTCTCAGAACCGCACCCAGATTATTCAAACATTCATCGAAAGAGAGACCGATTACAGAAAAGTCATCCATGAAAACTTCTACGGTCTTGCCAATCATGTCTGAAAAGATAGCCATCATACACCTCTGAAAAGTAGCAGGTGCACCACACAAACCAAAAGAGACTCGCCGAAAAGCAAATGTACCAAATGGACATGTGAAAGTCGTCTTCTCCTGATCTTCAGGGGCAATACAGATTTGATTATACCCAGAATATCCATCCAATAGGCAATAGTACTCCTGACCTGCAAGCCTGTCCAGCATCTGATCAATAAAGGGCAAAGGAAAATGATCCTTCCTAGTGGCCTTGTTCAATTTCCGGTAGTCCATACAGATTCTCCAACCAGTGACTGTGCGAGTAGAGATAAGTTCATTCTTCTCATTGGTGATTACCGTCATGCCACCCTTCTTCGGCACACATTGAACTGGGCTTACCCATGAACTATCAGAAATGGGATAGATGATCCCTGCATCCAACCATTTGATGATTTCTTTCTTCACAACTTCTTTCATGATTGGATTTAGACGTCTCTGATTTTCCACTGTTGGTTTACTCCCTTCTTCTAAAGGAATTTTATGTTGACAGTAAGCTGGACTTATCCCCTTGATGTCTGCTATGGTCCATCCAATAGCTGATTTGAATTCTCTAAGAACTCTCAAGAGCTTGTCTTCCTCAGAATCTGACAAGTTAGCAGCAATAATCACAGGTAAAGTAGATGACTCACCAAGAGAAGCATACCTTAAGTGATCAGGTAATGGTTTGAGCTCTAGAGTTGGAGCTTCTTCAATGGATGGTTTCAACCGCTGATGTGACCCCTTCAATTCAGATAGACCTAACGATTCCACTGGTCTCTCGAATTTCCTTTGCCATGGAGTAGCATCAAGAAGTAGCAGTTGCTCATCTATCTCATCTTCTTCCAATAAAGAATCACTAATCAGTGCTTTTTCCAATGTGTCATTCAAAAGCAGATGCTCAATTTTAGATTGCACTGCTGACTCCACCAAATCTATCTTCAAACATTGCTCTTCTTCAGTTGGAAACTTCATAGCCTTGAAAACATTGAAGGTGACATTTTGGTCATGCACCCTCATCGTAAGTTCCCCTTTTTGCACGTCAATTAAGGTTTGCCCCGTGGCCAAGAATGGTCTCCCAAGAATGATAGGGATTTTCTTGTCTTCTTCAAAATCAAGTATGACGAAATCCGCTGGAAAAATGAGTTTGTCCACTTTTACCAGAACATCTTCTACAATTCCTCGAGGGTAAGTAACTGAGCGATCAGCTAACTGGAGTGACATGTTGGTAGGCTTAGGCTCCGGAAGACCAAGTTGCAAGAAAACCGAATAGGGCATGAGGTTGATGCTTGCCCCTAAGTCACACAAACACTTGTCAAAAGACAAATTTCCAATGATGCACGGTATGGTAAAACTCCCCGGATCCTTCAGCTTAGGTGGCAACTTTTGTTGCAAGACAGCACTGCACTCCTCCGTCAAAGCGACGGTCTCTAACTCCTCGAGCTTCAATTTCCTCGAAAGTATCCCCTTCATGAACTTGGCATAACTCGGCATTTGTTCAAGCGCTTCAGCAAATGGTAGATTTATGTGCAACTTTTTGAACACTTCCAAAAACTTTGCAAATTGCTTATCAAACTTCTGCTTCTGAAGCCTTTTAGGGAATGGCGGAGGCGGATAAACTTCTTTGCTAGCTTCCGTAATTTTTGAACCTGTTTTCCCATCTGACTTCTCCTTTTCTTCCTCACCTGATGCCTTCTGAATGACCGGGAGATCTGAATTAGAAGACCGGATAGACCCCTCAGACGCGCCCGCGTCCACATCACTGTTCACAGCATTTTCAAGTTCTTCATTTAACTGCTGGTTGACTCCCAGATCACCTGTAACCTTTCCAGAACGTAACGTAACAGCATGAATCTGTTCCTTGACCTCCTTTTTACCCGGATTAGCTTCCGTGTCACTAGGTAATTGCCCTTGAGGTCTGTTCAAAAGAGCATTGGCCAGTTGGCCCATTTGAGTTTCAAGAGTTTTGAGAGATGCTGCTTGACTCTTGTACATCATTCGCAATTCTTCCATTTCTGACTTCTCATTAGAATGCACATGACTTCCAGGTTGCTGTTGATGAAATCCAGGTGGATTGTATGGTGGCCTTTGGGCATAGGGTTGTTGATAACCCGAATTGTTGAACTGCCTTGCACTATACTGCTGACCCTGAGATGGTTGTTGCACAGCATTCTGATTGTTGCTCCAACTGAAGTTAGGATGATTCCTATTGTTGGGATGATATGTATTGGGAGCAGGTTGTGACGGCCTCTGATAATTGCTGACAAACTGTGCCGACTCACTAGAAATTGCACATTGATTAGTGTCATGAGCCCCCGCACACAATTCACAGACCATGGCGACTTGTTGAACCCCCACCTTAGCCAATGAGTCCACTTTCATGGTTAGAGCTTGTAGCTGAGCTGCTATAGCTGTTGTGGCATCCATTTCAAGTACACCGGCAACCTTACCTTGTGGAATACGCTGTGTCGGATTCTGATACTCATTTGCAGCCATCATTTCAATCAAGTCATAGGCCTCTTCATAGCTTTTGGCCCACAGAGCTCCTCCAGATGCTGCATCAAGCATTGCTCGAGAATGACTTAAACCATTGTAGAAGCTATTGATGACCATCCAATTTGGCATCCCATGATGGGGACATTTCCGGAGCATCTCCTTGTACCTTTCCCAAGCTTCACACAGTGATTCACCAGAATGCTGACTAAATTGTGTAAGAGCATTCCTCATGGCAGCAGTCTTTGCCATAGGAAAGAATTTAGTCAAGAACTTTTGTGCCAGATCTTCCCATGTAGTGATGGAACCTGCTGGAAGTGAATGCAACCAGCTTTTTGCTTTGTCTCTCAAAGAGAAGGGAAACAACCTTAGCTTGATAGCGTCCTCAGAAACTCCGTTGGTTTTGAACGTGTCACAGATCTCAATGAAGTCCCTGATATGCATGTTGGGATCCTCAACAGGTGAACCCCCAAACTGGACTGAGTTCTGGACCATTTGGATCGTGCCCGGCTTGATCTCGAAATTATTTGCAGCAATAGCCGGCCGCACAATACTCGACTGAATATCATTAATCTTGGGCTGAGAATAATCCTTCAGCGCCTTGTTATCTGCCATTTCTCCAGTAACTTCCAACTCTTCTTCAATTTCCTCCACTAATTCCTCTTCGTGCTTCCTTTCTTCCAGATTTTCTTTACGAGCCTGAGATCGAGTAAGCATACACGCTCAAGATAGTACCTGAGAAACCACAAAGTAAATGAGTGAGAAAACGTCTGAGTCAGTGAATTTAATCCAAATTGATGACAAGATCATAAACTAAACAAACAATGAACCGAGTCCCCGGCAGCGGCGCCAAAAACTTGTTTGCACTTATTCACGCAAGAGAACGTGGTCAACAAGTAATACAGAGTAAATAAGATTCGTTCCCACAGAGACTCAAATTGTTTGTTATGTTCACTTATGCACCAGCTAATGATTTACACTCACTGCTAAGACAATCACAATTTTGGTTTGATTTAACTAATGATTGATTACCAACTAAGCCAATTACGAGAAAATAACTTAACTTAAACCTTATAATAAACAAACATGGGATTTCAACTTCAATTACTACTTCATCTAGAATCTTATGCCCTTTAGCCTAGCATGTGACCGAGTTGATTACTGATTAGATGCACTAAACTGATACATACCAACTTTCGTTGTGCATATACCATCCTACTGATCATCCACAAATGATAGAAGTCAAGTAGTCACCAAATATGTGTAGTCCCTATATGTCTATAGCAATTGAACACATACCGGTTGAAAATCAAGCACCCATTAAACCACATAGTCGATGCAAGACGGTTAGAATCACATCACAAATTAATACATGTTCTTCACATGCAAAAACCTATGCTAGCATGAATTGTTCTAAACCCTAGATCCACTTTCGCATTCACTAGGATTAAACAAGCAATTACAAGTGTTCGCGACGCACTTATAACGAATAAGCATAAACATACTAGGCAATCAATACATACAATCACACACCAAGGCATAATTAACACTCAATAACTAGAATCCATAGCAAAATCCATTAAAACCCCATGATAACGAATTAGCCCATAATTGACCTAATTGTCATCATGGGTTCTATGGAAAACATAATTCTAAAATCAACAAGTAAAAATAAAGAAGAAGAATGAAGTTTAGAATTGAACTCCCACAATAGAAGAATACAAAGGTTTCAAGAATAATCCTTGCTTGTCACTAGCTTGGAAGAATTCCTTCTCCTCTTCTCTCTTCTGTATAAAACTAGGTTATAATATGAACGTATGTATCTGTTTTATTACAAGGGTAGAACGTTTATACATCAAAAACGTTTCTCCCTCTTGCCTAATAAAAATATTTAATATTCTATTACAATTAGAATTTAATTAAGGTGCTTAAACCTGCCCGGAATATAATTAGAACTCGAAAAGGGCAAAACAGGAATTTCCCAGCCATGCTTCACAAAGTCTGCCTGCGCGAATTAACTCAGTACTTTACTTGCACGTGATTCCTATCCCAGGTTGTAGAAAATCTCTCAAGCTTCGCGTGGGCAGTAAGATCGCTAAAAACGGACTTACAGAACTCCAGATATGGCCAAAACAGTATAAGCTGCGCAGCCTTCCCAGAAAATCCGAATTTAAATCAATTAATTCCCAAAAAATTGTAGAAGCATCCACCTTAATCAACATTCTCGTAAACCTGCACAACTAAGCAAAACACATCAAAACTACAAGAAACTTGAGTCCAAGACAATCAATTTAAGCCGATTTAGAATGTTCCAAGTGGATATAAATCCACTTATCAACTTTCAACTGGTCTGGAATGACTCTCTGATGTTTAATTGTAGAACAGAGCTGTTGAAAACGTTGCAGATGATTTGTAGGGTCTTCAGAGGCAAGCCCAACAAATTGATTCTGTGGGATCATAGTGAGCAAAGCAGGCTTGATCTCGAAATTTGCTGCTTGAATTGCTGGCATAACAAGGCCAGTAGGTACCCCACTAGGAGAGGGCTGTGAGTAGTTCTTCAAAGATTTGGGAGGAAGATCCGCCATTTTAATCTTTGGTTCAGGTATCTTTTGCTGCTTCTCTTTCCTTTGTTGATCTATGTATTGTTGACAAGTAATTCCAGAATCTGGACTAAGAGGAGTTGTATCCTCTTTCGCTTGATCGTCTTTCGTTTGAGACCTGGTCTTGGGCATCAACAACTAAACAAGGAAAAGCAGTAAGATCGGTCTCAGTTGGAACAAGAGTTCCAAAGAGACAAGAGAAACAATCTAAAACAATCAGACTAAAATTATAGAAACTAGGCGTCTCCCCGGCAGAGGCGCCAAAAACTTGATGTGTTAAATTATGTCTAACCGCAAGCGCACAGTATCAATTGTAGTAGATACTAGCAAATACGGGTCGATTCCTCAAGGAGACAGTTTCAATTTCAATTCAACTATTATCAATTGCTTCTAGTCACAAACAATTATTAGAGAATTTTCTTAACTACTAAAACAAATTTAACAAAAGTTTTAATCAATTAATTAAGGGATCTAGGGCAATTCAGGTTCACCATGCTTACACCAAACAAATCACAAAGGTATAGCTTTTTAATGGGATTAAGTAATTAAAGCAATGGTTAATCGTTTTCAAGCATTAACACTCTCAGAATATCTAATGATGTTTTCACACTCACCTTCAATTCCGCTAATTGTATGTAAGCCTCTAGTAGTAAAATCTTTCAATCTATTACTCCTATTGCAATCAATTAATCCGTGATATTGCGCAATTACACAAATTAAGAATTATAACATATCAATCAGAATTACTCTCTACCCATCAATTCACTAATCAAATTAAGCCCAAATCATGGTGCAAACATGGCTCCCCTTAATACACTAGAATTAAACTACTCACTCATACTAGAAGTAAAAGCAATAAGAATAATGAAAGAAGCCATGTAAAACATATAATAATAAAACAAGAGAATAAAGAATACCTCAAACTTTGTATTAACGAAGAACAATGAAGATCCAAATTAAACCAGGTGCTTACAAAGGAAGAGATGAAGAGAGCAAAGAATAATAACCCTAGCTTCTGTAAAACTACGTATATATGTCACTATCTCTTCTTTCCACGTTCTTTTGCTCTTTTATAATAAAAACTCCTTAATAAAATCTGGTCTCTATCTGCTAATAAAAGTATTTTTAATATCCTAATCAATTTACAAAAAGATATCAATAATTGAATAGGATTTTCTTGTAAAATTCGTCACTTCTTTTTCTCCTCTATTTCTGGGCTCTTCCAGTTGGATTTTGCTTACTGGACCACCTCTGAATTAAAGATAATTCCACAAGCTTTGCGTGGACAGTAAGATCGTCAAATTCTGACTTCTGGAACTCAAGATATGGCCCAAACAGTGTTAAACAGCCCGTGTAGCCCAATAATACGAATTTTCTCCTATTTTATCTCCAAAATAGCTCTTTTTGCTCCAAATCCTTCCAAATCATGAATTCTTTATTTCCTACAATAAAACAATCAAATCTATTAAATAAAAATCCAAATCAATGCAAAACACAATAAATATGAGAATAAAATCATCTAAAATATATATAAAAATATATTCTATCAGTGTTCTCCTCCGCGAGGGCTTTCCAACGCATATTTAAACATTCAAAATGACTAAGGGATGGATGAGTTATGATTACTCAAAGTTGGTCCCTTAAGAGTGGAAATTTTGTTGTAGAACTTGAAGTCCCACATTGATAAGGAAAATGGGTGTCTTTTGCTTTATATAGTATAACACAAGTGGAGTGTTCACTTGTGTTGGTTAAGTGTTGCTCCGTCTCCTACGTGCGCGCAGGGGGGTGAAAATCATGGGATTTCGAGGGAAAATTCGTGGCTTCGCAAGCCTTCGGGTTTTCCGCGTGTGCGACCTGCGGACACAAATGCAGCAGAAAATTAGGCCGAATAAACCCGGACTAGTTTTGCTAATTATTATTTTCGCTGGGCTTGAGCTTAAAGATCTGACTAAATTAATTTTGGTAAAATCAATTCCGTTTTTATAACGAATTTTTTTGCCACCGCCTTACCTTAATTAATTAACGCGGTTAATTAATAAAAGGAAAATTGCCACCGACATTTTAATTAGCACAGCTAATTAATTAGGGCAATTGTGTAGCGCACAAGTTTTCCTATCCTATATAAACTCTTGTAAAGCCTTAGGATTATTCATTCGAAAACACATCCTCTTCTCATACACAACCTCTTCTCCTCCGGTGATATTCTTGCTCGTTTCAAGCTCGCTGAGAGTGACGCTTTTTATAGCTTCGCTGCAATCCGTTTTATCCTGGGAGGCGTTTCGCTCGCGCATACGGTGAGGGCTAATACGCTTTATGGAGACAGTCACGCACTGGACTTGGGTTTTTCTGTTCCCGCCTCCTCTTTATTTATTTTAATTGTTCTGTTATTCACACACACGATTGCTATTATTTTGTACTATTTTCACAGATTGTCTAACAATCTTAAAGCGTAATATATTTACATCTGTGATCTGTACTTATGGATTTACTTGTTTGTTTGAGTGACAGAATCAATGGAGAACCAAAACATGAACAACACAAATATGGTGGTTGATCCCAACGCACAGATTGTAACATCTGATGGGGATCACCAGCCTCCGTTAAACCATATCGCATAGATTGTAACATCTGATGTGGGTGCAACGCCGGTTGGACATGTGCCTCCGGGACATGTGCCTATGGGACAGATTAATGTTCCGATTGGATCGATTCCGTCAGGTTTCGTTCCTACGAACGGACATGCGGTGCCTATTGGTGTGCAAACATCGGTAGTATAGACGCCTGTCATACCTATCGTGCCTAGCACACATATTGCACCTGTTGTGCCTACGGTTCCTACAGTGCCTGCTGCACATGCTGAGAAACCTGAGAAGTTCAATGGTACGAACTTCAAACGCTGGCAGCAGAAGATGCTGTTTTATCTGACCACGTTGAATATGGATCGCTACCTCAGGGAGGATCCGCCGTTGCTCACTGCTGAGAGTAACACGCAAGCAGTTTATGCTGTTGATGCTTGGAAGCACGCCGATTATATCTGTCGGAATTACGTGCTGAATGGTTTGGCTGACTCGTTATATAACGTGTATAGTACAAAGTCAACATCTAAGGTCTTATGGGAGTCACTTGACCATAAGTACAAAACCGAGGATGTTGGGGCTAAGAAGTGGATTGTTGGCTGCTTTCTTGATTATAAGATGGCGGATTCTAAGACTATGGTCAGTCAGGTGCAAGAATTGCAAGTGATCATCCATGATATTCATGCTGATGGGATGATCATAAGTGAGTCTTTCCAAGTTGCTGCTGTGATTGAGAAGCTGCCACCTGGATGGAAAGATTTCAAGAACTACCTTAAGCATAAGCGAAAGGAGATGACTATGGAGGATCTGATCGTTAGACTTCGTATTGAAGAAGACAACAGGGGATCCGAGAAGAAGATGAATGTTGCCACTGAAAAGGCAAACATGGTGGAACATAAGCCCAAGAAGAATAATTCTGGTAAAGGGGCAAAGCTGGCACCCAAGGGAGGAATTTCGAAGACGAAGTTTCAAGGGAAGTGCTTTAACTATGACAAAGTGGGTCATAGGTCTTCTGAGTGTAGGAAGCCTAAGAAGACCAACAAGAAGAAAAAAGCAAACATGGTCGATGATATCTCAAAGGAGATGGGTGACATAGACCTCTGTACTACGGTCTTTGAGGTGAACCTGGTTGGCTCTAATCCAAGGGAATGGTGGATTGATACGGGAGCTACAAGGCATGTTTGTTCGGACAAGGCGGTTTTCTCTAGCCTCAAAGCTTCTGATGCTGGTGAGAAGCTCTACATGGGGAATTCAACAAATTCAACCATTGAAGGGGAAGGCACGGTGATTCTGAAGATGACTTCTGGGAAGGATCTAACTTTGAAGAATGTACTTTATGTGCCTGATATTCACAAGAACCTTGTGTCTGGTTCCTTGTTGAATAAGCATGGCTTTCGTATTGTAATAGAGTCAGATAAAGTTATTTTGTCTAAGAATGGTATGTTTGTAGGCAAGGGTTATGTAACCGATGGGCTTTTTAAGCTCAATGTGATGTCCGTTAAGGACAATAATGAAATAAAGAATTCTTCTGCTTACTTGCTTGAGTCTCCTAATTTATGGCATGCTAGATTAGGACATGTTAATTTTGACACTTTACGATGTTTAAGTGCAAAAGATTACATACCAAAATTGAATATTGATTCAAAACATAAGTGTGAAACTTGTGTTGAGGCAAAATTAATAAGAGCATCGTTTAAACACGTGCAAAGAAACACCAAGGTGCTAGACCTTATACATAGCGACATATGTGATTTAAAATTCGCTCCAACTAGAGGAGGAAATAAGTATTTTATAACATTCATAGATGATTGTACAAAATACTGCTATGTATATTTGCTGAAAAGCAAAGACGAAGCTATAGAATAATTTAAAATCTATAAGGAAGAAGTTGAGACACAACTAAATGAGAAAATCAAAACGATACGAAGTGATCGTGGAGGTGAATATATTGAACCTTTTGGGGAATTCTGTTCACAACATGGTATAATCCATGAGGTCACTGCACCATATTCCCCTCAGTCTAATGGAGTAGCTGAGAGGAAGAATCGCACTCTCAAAGAGATGATGAATGCGATGTTGTTAAGCTCTGGACTTCCGCAGTCGATGTGGGGGGAAGCCATCTTAAGTGCGACTCATATTTTAAATATGATGATCCGCAAGAATAAGGATAAAAGTCCTTATGAGATGTGGAAGAAAAAGAAACCAAGTTATAAAAATCTGAAAATGTGGGGGTGCCTTGCAAAGGTACTAATCCCTGCACCTAAGAAGGTGAAGATTGGTCCAAAGACTGTGGATTGTATCTTCATCGGATATCCACCACATAGTACTGCATATCGGTTTCTTGTACATGAATCAAAGATTTCTGAGATTCAAAAGAATACGATTATGGAGTCAAGGAATGCGTCATTCTTTGAGAATGTATTTCCTTGTAATCCTGGAATTGAACGCCCTACGACGTCTAAACGACCTCATGAGTCTATAGGAGACGACAATGAGAATGATGAAAGTGAAGACGGAAATGTGGGGGTAGTTAGAAGGAGCAAAAGACAAAGGAAGGAGAAATCCTATGGGTCAGAGTTTCTGACTTATTTGCTCGAAGAAGGTGATCCGAAAACCTATAAGGAAGCGGTAACGTCACCTGATGGACCTATGTGGAAAGAGGCCATCAAAAGTGAAGTTGATTCTATCTTACAGAATCATACTTGGGAGTTAGTGGACTCACCAGCCGGTAGTAAAACACTTGGTAGCAAGTGGGTTTTCAAAAAGAAATTGAAACCTGATGGCACCATCGATAAGTACAAGGCCAGACTTGTAATCAAAGGATATAAGCAACAATATGGCCTTGATTACTTTGATACATACTCTCCAGTATCGAGAATAACATCTATAAGGATGATGTTTGCTATCGCTACAATGCGAAAGTTGAATGTACATCAAATGGATGTGAAGACAGCTTTTCTAAATGGGGATATTGATAGGATATATTTTTATATATATTTTAGATGATTTTATTCCCGTATTTAATTGCATTTTGCATTTATTTGGATATTTATTTAATAAATATTAATGTTTTATTGTAGAAGACAAGAATTCCTAATTTTGGAAGAATTTGAGCTTAAAGGGCTATTTTGGAGCTAAAAATGAAGAAATTCGGATTTATTGAGCTACACCCGCTTTCTATGGTATTTAATTCATATCTGGAGTTGTAGGAGTCGGATTTGGACGATCTTACAGTCCACGCGAAACTTAGAAAATTATCTACAATTCAGAGGGATTAAATCAGCAAAAATCCGATTGGAGCAGCTCAAAATCTGAGGAGCAAATTCAGTTCCGAATTTTAGAAAATCTTGTAATTTATTTAAAGGTTTAAAGTGTGTTTAGCTTTTGTACAATAAACTCAGCCGAAAGTGGATGAATTGGTTGGCTTTGAAAAGAAAAAGGATGTATCAAAGTGGGCTAATTATGAGAGCTAATGATGAAGGTGAATAATGGAGGCAAAATAATGATTTTTGAGGAAGCTTTGAAGCTACAAATAGAAGGGCTTGTGCAGGGAGAAGGGGGATCTTGGAGGAGATTAGATTAGATTAGACCAAGACACTGCACATGCTATATACATCTTTTCATTTACTACATTTCTACATTCATTCGGCAAGTATTTTTGGAGGAGCTAGGGGCTTGGTTTTCTTCTCTTTTATGTACACTTTCTTTGGCTTAATGTAAGGTATTTTCTATTTTCTCTTGTTTATTAAGTATATATTTTTAGATGGATTGTTATATAATTTTAGTTGTTATTAATTTTTATATTAGTGAGTAGTTTGTTCTAGGGCATAAAGGGAAGTCATGTTTGCATGATAATTCTGGTATGATTTTCATAGTGGTTTGATTGATTATGGTAAATTCTAATTGATTATGTTTTGGTATTTAATTTGTGTTAGTGGCCAATATAACAGATTAATTATATGCGAATAGGGGTAATAGATCGAGAGATTTTACTCACTAGAGGCACACATACGGTTAGCGGAATTGAATTTTAGTGCGAGAGCATAATTGGATTTTCGAGAGCGTTAATGCTTGAGAGAGATTAACACATGCTCTAATTACCCGATTAATTAAATTACTAAAAGTGATTATATGTGTAAGCATGTTTCGGTAGTGTTGATGCTTGAGAGAGATTAACAAACCTTAATTGCATGACCATTTTGATTGCTTTAGCTTAGAAGCAAGATATTATGTAAACATGGTGGACCTAATTGCCCTAGATTTTAAATTCATTGTTGATCCCTTAATTAATTAGTTAAATTAATATAAATAATTAGTTAGTAAATATTGCCATAACTATCGTTTTTGTCCCGGAACAATTGAATTAAAATTGATAAAACCCGCCTCCCTGAGAACGAACAAAAAAAATATACCGCATCAAATTTGGCGCCGCTGCCGGGGAGGCAAAAATTATCGATTTAAAATTAATTGTTTCTTATAATTTAGATTTTATTTTGTTCAATTAAAAAAAAAATAAAAACAAAAATATTAGTGTTAAATTTCAGTACGTATTTATTCGTATTTTCTAGTTAATTCGAAGTGCCTCCCCTGTTTCAGCTTTTGATTTTTTTTTCCTTCTCTGTTCTAGGCTAGACAAACAAACCCATCTCCCAAACTCCCCTGCATCACCACTGTCTACCATTCTCCAACCCAGCACCCACCTCTTCTTATTCTCCGTCCATCTCCGCCACACTGCACCGCTGCTGTCCTTTCTCCGTCCACAAACCTCCGTCACAGACCCAGCCTCCTCCTCCTTCCTTCTTCACCGAACCCAGCACAAACCCATCTCCCCTTATCATTTTTTTCCCACCTCCTTCACTCTCTTATCTCCTTCACAACACCCACCAACATCAATTCCCTTCTCCCCTACCTCCGTACATTCACCACCGCCCTCCTCTTCTTCAACTAAAACACCCCGGTCTCCCCACTCTTCTTCTTCGACTAAAAACAAAACCCACCAAACCCAGCCTGCTCCCTCACCCTTTCCTTCCCCTCTTCTTCTCTTTCGTTTCGAACAAACAGTCTCCGTCCCTCTCTTCCTTCCCTCCTCTATTATTTCCCACGACACACACACAAAACCGCAGCCATCTTCTTCTTCTTCACCGTTCCCGCCCTCCACACCTTCACTTATTTCAGTTTTGCTGCGTGTTTTGCGTATCTGAGTTCGAAGTCTTGTTTAACAGTTGGGCGTTTGCGTTTTGAATTGCATTCTGTGGTTGTTCGGTGCTGTTCGAGTACTATCTGAATTCGTGAGTGGAGTCTTCTTGTGTTTTATGTTTTTATGTTTTGTTGTTTCATTTAAATTCATGACTAAGGTTTTTGTCGAAATGATCATTTTGCTATTTGTTCGTGTTGGAGATTTTTGAGTCGTCAGTCTTGTATTGAGTCGTTCATTTGATTGAACAGTTTTCTGAGTCCGTTGTGTGGGTGCTTCGTGTGTTCTATTTGAGTGCAGAGTCTACTGGTTTTGCTGCTAAGTATTACGTGTACCGAATTGTTCATTTTACTGTCAACGAGACTGAGTCGCGTGTTTGTAGTCGAGTCTGTTTGTGAGTTTCGTTCTGCTGGATGTTGAGTTTTGTGCTGAGTTTCGATTTGGTTGTGTTATTGGCCAGTCATATTTATAAACGGGTCATGTCAAATTTTCTGTAAATAAAATCAATTTTTAATTTTAATAGTGTAATTGAAAATTCAGTTTTTGTTAGTTTAAATATAGATTAATTTGCTGTTTTTAAAAAAAAATAAAAATAAATAAATAAATAAAATACATATTTTATATTGTGTTTAATTTGATAAATTTTGTGTTAAATTTCTAGTTTTTCTATGTTTTCTTTGTCTCATTGGAACTTTAGTTCCAATTGAGACAGATTTTACTACGTTTTCTTGGTTTTGTAGTGTGTTTACAGGTCTGAAATGGATGAAGTTGATACTTTTGCACATCTTTCTTTCTTAGTAGAGGCATATACTCGAGAAATTGCCTCGTGGAAGACTGCAGAGCCCGCTGCATGTCCGATGAGTACAAATGAGATGTCACAAGTGGCCCCTGAAACTTACACTCGCTGTGAAGTTTGTGGAATGTATGGTCACTTTGGTTTTGAATGCTCTTACAATGTCTATAATTCTCAGAGTGCTCAGTTGGAACAAATGAATTCTTTTGAAGAAGGATATGGGTACAACCAGTACTCAAACACTTTTGATTAAGAATGCGTGAATCAACCAGATTTCTACTACCAGGACAATGGTGCTCAAAATTTTTCATATCATAATCAGCAACACTTTGAGCAACAATATTATCAGTCATATGAGCAGCCGCCACAGCAAGAATATCAATATCCTCCTCTACAAGAACATCTACATGTTTCTCAACCCAGCGTAGATGTGCAAGCTGATCAGACAAAGGAGATGTGGGATATCTTGAATAAAATGCTAAAGACGATGGAAAAATTAGAAACTCAAAGTTTGGCAATTGAATCTCAAATTGCACAGTTGGCTAATTCTTCTACTACAGGGCAGCTCGGCTATTTACCATCATCATCTTCCCGATCCGAAGAGGACCTGACTACTATCAATCTCACAAGCGATCAGGAATATGATAGTTTCTCCATGTATGTTGATGATGAGGCCATTGATAAAGAGAAGGAGCATGCCACCGATGACGAGATCAATGATGTTGCTGCTACCGAGAACAATGTGACTGATGATGAGGCTACAAAGGAAATCAATACAGAGATGGTTGTTGTTTCTCTTCCGCAACCTGTGCCTAAGCTACCGTGTATTGATAAATTTGCTCTCGATCTAGCCTCTGCTTACAAGGCTTCTTTTCTCAAGAACACTTATTTCAAGGTTGATGTGATAACAAATATTGTCCAAGATGATATTTCTCAAATTCTGGTTGAGGATCCATACAAAGTGGCTCTTACGTTTCAAGCCCAAGAAGCGGGAGAAGATGGAAGTGTCTACTTAATCAAAGATGCGATAAGCCAAGATGTTCGAATGGCTCATGTGGAAGTGATGAGTGAAGAAAAGCCACCACCAGAACCTCCGCCTTATGTCAAGGGAGTTCGATACTTTCGTGGTGTCGAATTATATCGTTGTTTCATCACAAAGTTTTTCAAAACTGTAGAAGCACTTAATAAATTATTGCTTATTAATGTCATATTTTATTTTATTAATGCTTCTTTGGAAATTTTGTGCAGGATTAAAGCAACTGTTCATGCTTCTCGTGGTGGTCCCGCGCAACATGTTTTTGGTCTTTTTGGAGTGGCACTCCATGCTTCGACATTCAGCGCCTCGACACTTCATACTTATGCATTAGGGGAGTATTTCTTACTTTTCCTTTATATATTTGTTCATTGAGGACAATGAACCACTTAAGTGTGGGGATGGGTTCTCGATGACTAAAAAAATTCAAAAAAAATTAAAAAATTCAAAATTCAAAAAAAAAAATCAGAAAATTAGAAAATTAATTGCCTCGTCTCATAGTGTGTTAACAAGGATAGGTACACATCTTGTGAGCTTATTTTGCATGATTGTTTGACATGTCATATCTCTGAAAATCATTTGTTACTTGATGATTCCTTGTACGTACTTGCGAAAGTTTTAAAACTTGAGATACATCATTGTCAATTTTAGTGAGTACTGGAGCATGCTTTCACCTTGTGAGATTATTGAGCCTAAATTGTGATTGATACATTTTATATCGATCAATTTTTATTGTTGTGTGTTGTTCATCATTGAGTATGTCGCTCTAGAACTTGCTTTAAACCATTTTGAGATTACATGATATCTGTATGCATGAAAATGATAAAGGCACTAGGATTAACCGTGTTTATCCAAACAGTACACTTGAATCATATATCCTTAGTGAACCCCTTTGAGCCTTTTATCCGTTCTTTTCGTATATCACCAATCTAAATTCTTGAGCCTACTTGTTTATTCTTCTCTTGATTTACTAGTAGAGCATTTTGATTCATCTGGAGGTTGGTGAGTGCATAGTGTGGGGATTTCTTTGTTAAAGTGTGAAAATTTGGTGGGAATTTCTAAAAAAAAAGAAAAAGAAAAAAGAAAAAAAAAAAGAGAAAAAGAAAGAAAAAAGGATCAAGCAGAGTTGTGTTCATTGGTTTGTGCAATATGAAAGTGAAAAAGTACATGGTAATATGTGCTTGGAGTTTAATGCTTGTGAGAGTCTGATCAGCTTTTACATGATCGAAATTTCATGTTGAGTGCTTTAATTAGAAATGAACATTGTGCTCTATTAGTTTGTCGAGTTAGCCACTTGTTAGCCTTTTTCTTGATTCCCTACCCTTCACCTTAGCCACGTTACAACCTTTAACAAAGACCATTTGATTTGTGCATGCATGTATACAAAGTAGTGGAGATTTGGTGGACAACCAAGCCTATGGTAGCACATGACTTAATTGATTGAACTTGAACGAATACACTTCACCTATACACATGTGTGATTTGAGAGTTTTGTGAGCTTCATTTATATGCATAGCATGTTACTCACTGAATGCGGCATTGATATATATTTCATGATCTTTTTGTCTATCTAGGCTGTGTGCTTACTTGGATAGTCTTGTACATATGATGTGTAAGTGAACAGACTTTCAATATTGTGTGATTGAGGTTTACTGGTGTGGAGTACTATGATATGTTGCATACTTGAGACTTGGCAGAGAAAAAAATGGATTTTGTGGGTAAATTCACTATAAACCCTCACGAGACAACACTCGTCCTACTAGGGCTGCCTAGGGGTTTAACGGCTTGTTGCATATGCTCAATGCAATCGTGTCATCTACGAAAGTGATATTAGGATTTAGTTTTTTATTTCACTTATTTGCCCGAGGACGTGCAAATGCTTAGTGTGGGGATGTTTGATAGGATATATTTTTATATATATTTTAGATGATTTTATTCCCGTATTTAATTGCATTTTGCATTTATTTGGATATTTATTTAATAAATATTAATGTTTTATTGTAGAAGACAAGAATTCCTAATTTTGGAAGAATTTGAGCTTAAAGGGCTATTTTGGAGCTAAAAATGAAGAAATTCGGATTTATTGAGCTACACCCGCTTTCTATGGTATTTAATTCATATCTGGAGTTGTAGGAGTCGGATTTGGACGATCTTACAGTCCACGCGAAGCTTAGAAAATTATCTATAATTCAGAGGGATTAAATCAGCAAAAATCCGATTGGAGCAGCTCGAAATCTGAGGAGCAAATTCAGTTCCGAATTTTAGAAAATCTTGTAATTTATTTAAAGGTTTAAAGTGTGTTTAGTGTGTTTAGCTTTTGTACAATAAACTCAGCCGAAAGTGGATGAATTGGTTGGCTTTGAAAAGAAAAAGGATGTATCAAAGTGGGCTAATTATTAGAGCTAATGATGAAGGTGAATAATGGAGGCAAAATAATGATTTTTGAGGAAACTTTGAAGCTACAAATAGAAGGGCTTGTGCAGGGAGAAGGGGGATCTTGGAGGAGATTAGATTAGATTAGACCAAGACACTGCACATGCTATATACATCTTTTCATTTACTACATTTCTACATTCATTCGGCAAGTATTTTTGGAGGAGCTAGGGGCTTGGTTTTCTTCTCTTTTATGTACACTTTCTTTGGCTTAATGTAAGGTATTTTCTATTTTCTCTTGTTTATTAAGTATATATTTTTAGATGGATTGTTATATAATTTTAGTTGTTATTAATTTTTATATTAGTGAGTAGTTTGTTCTAGGGCATAAAGGGAAGTCATGTTTGCATGATAATTCTGGTATGATTTTCATAATGATTTGCATGATAATGCGAATAGGGGTAATAGATCGAGAGATTTTACTCACTAGAGGCACACATACGGTTAGCGGAATTGAATTTTAGTGCGAGAGCATAATTGGATTTTCGAGAGCGTTAATGCTTGAGAGAGATTAACACATGCTCTAATTACCCGATTAATTAAATTACTAAAAGTGATTATATGTGTAAGCATGTTTCGGTAGTGTTGATGCTTGAGAGAGATTAACAAACCTTAATTGCATGACCATTTTGATTGCTTTAGCTTAGAAGCTAGATATTATGTAAACATGGTGGACCTAATTGCCCTAGATTTTAAATTCATTGTTGATCCCTTAATTAATTAGTTAAATTAATATAAATAATTAGTTAGTAAATATTGCCATAACTATCGTTTTTGTCCCGGAAACAATTGAATTAAAATTGATAAAACCCGCCTCCCTGAGAACGAACAAAAAAAATATATCGCATCAGATATAGATGAGGAAATCTATATGGAACAACCTGAAGGGTTTGTTGTCCCTGGACAAGAAAGAAAAGTTTGTAGATTGGTGAAATCACTGTATGGCTTGAAGCAAGCGCCTATGAAATGGCATGAGAAATTTGATGAGGTTGTGTTAGCCAGTGGTTTCAAGATCAATGAATGTGATAGTTGCGCCTATTACAAGGATAACGAAAACGGATATGTTATGATGACATTGTACGTAGATGATCTACTTATTGCTGGTAGCAATGATAAGGTGATCAAATCTACTAAGGACATGTTAAAGGCAAGGTTTGACATGAAAGACATGGGTCTAGCAAACGTAATTCTAGGAATTCAGATTTCTAGAACTTCAGAGGGTCTTGCCTTAAGTCAACCACATTATGTTGACAAGATTCTTGATAAATTTCTCAAGGATGATGTTGAGACAGCGAGAACACCTGTGGATTTGACCTTGCATCTATCCAAGAATAAAGGTGTAGGAGTCTCGCAGCTGAAATACTCACGGATAATTGGAAGTCTGATGTACCTTATGAGTTGTACAAGACCAGACATTGCATATTCAATTAGCAAGTTGAGTAGATTTACGAGTAATCCAGGAGCTGATCACTGGAAAGCGATCATACGAGTACTAAAGTACTTGAGGGGAACTCGAGACTATGGTTTGCATTATGGCAGTTATCCAGCAGTACTAGAAGGCTATACTGACGCAAACTGGATATCTAGCAAGAAGGCATTAAAGTCTACGAGTGGTTATGTGTTTACACTAGCTGGAGCAGCAGTGTCATGGAAATCCTCCAAACAAACGGTAATAACTCATTCCATGATGGAAGCTGAGTTTGTGGCATTAGATAAATGTGCCGAAGAGGCTGAATACTTACGCCAATTTCTGGAGGATATTTCGATATGGCCAAAGCCTGTGACTGCAATAGGACTGCACTGTGACAGTCAGTCTGCTATTGGCAAAACAAAGAGCACAATGTATAATGGAAAGTCCCGTCACATACGACGATGACATAGTTCCATTAGACAGTTAATGTCAACCGGAATTATCACTATTGACTTTATACCGTCAAAGGATAATATCGCGGATCCGCTAACCAAAGGGTTATCAAGAGAACTGGTTGACAAATCATCGAGAGGGATGGGCCTTAAGCCTATTGCTTAACGGCGTCATGGTGGACACCCAACCATTGTTGACTGGAGATCCCAAGAACTTGGTTCAATGGGCCAACTAAATCATGATGACCAAATCACTGTGGGGGTAACCCCTGGCCTGTTCCTGTGATGAGAAACAGTGAGACCCGTAAGCTACGAGGGTAAGCTATTAAGCTTTTAATGATCTTTCGGTGATTACATGGAGTTCAAGGTTTGAACGCATGGAAATCAGTTGAGTAAACGCGGGTTACTCTATAAGATAAAGATCACCTATGTGGGAGAGAAGTGGGGTCGCTTCAAAGGAGAATTGCGAGGCACAATTCTTTAGAAACTCCTGCAGAACCAGGACGATGTTCCATGGCCAAAATGGACATAATCATGAGAGCTGAACGAGTCAGAAATGATATAGTGATAAGTATATCTTCGCTTACACAAACGGTGGAACAGTTCAAAGAGCAAACCTCCACTGTTTACCAGTAAGGTCGGTATGCTTACTCAAGCGAAGGTTCAAGGAGCAAACCTCTACCTATCGTATGCTATATCTGATCGAAGAATTATCACCACATCAAATTCCGTGTCTATTTGTCTGGTGTGTGCTACTACGATATCAATCTCATCCATGTGGGGGATTGTTAGAAAATGTGGGTTTTTAGACCCACATTGTCGAGTCATTTTGAGCTCCGATTTGAGTGTGTCTTGTGTGCGTGTTTGCAACAAGCGGTGCTTGGAGAGTGTTCTCCTCCGCGAGGGCTTTCCAACGCATATTTAAACATTCAAAACGACTAAGGGATGGATGAGTTATGATTACTCAAAGTTGGTCCCTTAAGAGTGGAAATTTTGTTGTAGAACTTGAAGTCCCACATTGATAAGGAAAAGGGGTGTCTTTTGCTTTATATAGTATAACACAAGTGGAGTGTTCACTTGTGTTGGTTGAGTGTTGCTCCGTCTCCTACGTGCGCGCAGGGGGGGTGCAAATCATGGGATTTCGAGGGAAAATTCGTGGCTTAGCAAGCCTTCGGGTTTTCGCGGTTAATTAATAAAAGGAAAATTGCCACCGACTTTTTAATTAGCCCAGCTAATTAATTAGTACAATTGTGTAGCGCACAAGTTTTCCTATCCTATATAAACTCTTGTAGAGCCTTAGGATTATTCATTCGAAAATACATCCTCTTCTCATACACAGCCTCTTCTCCTTCGGTGATATTCTTGCTCGTTTCAAGCTCGCTGAGAGTGACGTTTTTTATAGCTTCGCTGCAATCCGTTTTATCCTGGGAGGCGTTTTGCTCGCGCATACGGTGAGGGCTAATACGCTTTAAGGAGACAGTCACGCACTGGACTCGGATTTTTCTGTTCCTGCCTCCTCTTTATTTGTTTTAATTGTTCTGTTATTCACATACACGATTGCTATTAGTTTGTACTATTTTCACAGATTGTCTAACACACATAGCATACATGCAGAATTCAGCGATCGAGGCTCTATAACCCCATACCACCCTCATGCTTTGGCAGACAACATTGCCTCCAAGAAACTTTGTAATGGCAAGTGCTATCCAACGATCCTCCCCACAAAGAGCAAGAGAACGCCGATTTAGAATGAGAGAATACCGAGTTGGGCAGGAAGATGTTACTCATGTTAGCAGAACAGTAACCAAACAATCCATATAGCACAATCTTTATGAGTGGCAGTCTACCCGCAGAGCTCAAATGAACGTGTCCCCAAGCCTCAATTTGAGAAGAAACCCTTGCAATAAGAGGCCTGCAATCCTGCTTAGTAGTTTAGTTGAAACTAAAGGGATAATCAAGTAAGAGGTTGGGAGATTCCCCCAAGCAAACCCTGTACGTCTTAACGCAGCTTGGATTATCACAAGATTGAAATTACGAAAGAAAAGGTTACATTTCGATGGATTTGGTTTTAAGCTAGATATGGAAAGGAACAGCCATGTACTCTTGTTAATAATTGATACAGAATTTATGTCTCCTCCACAGAAAATCAACATATCATCAGCGAAAATTAGGTGCGTCAACTTTAAGTCCTCAGTTTCAAATGAACTTAAAACTCAGAATTCCGAGTAGCCTGATTTGAACAGGAAGTGAACGCCTCCATAGAAACAACAAAAATGGTTAGGATACAGCGGGTCTCCTTGCCTTAACCTTCGGTAGAGTAATATCCCTCCGACGGACCATTTATTTTTATTGATGACATAGCAGAAGTGATTCACACTTTGAACCATTTATCAAAGGATGCTTTGTTCTTTGCTGTTTGGGAGACTGTTGAGATTGCAAGGAATGAAATCGAGGTGGAGGTATTGAAATTTTATGTTAGAGTATAATCAATTGTACAAAACATTTTTTGAAACTTATTTAAAGGTGGAGAGCCAAATCTCACCTAGTCTAACCTTTACCAGTTGTCGGAGTATGCATTTGTAGTATAGTGGTCATATAAGCTGCATTAACATCATGTTTTATCTGTTAAATTGCCTTACTGAGCCTCGATTTGTATGATAGTCTTTATTTCAAGTTTTGATAAATTTTGAAACTCTAGAGAAAACAGCATCCGCATTTTGTGCAAAGATAATAAACAGTTTCTTCTCTGATTGCTGTCACATTTGCCTAACATCAGCTTTTATAATCTGATCTTCTCCTTATGTGTTAACAGCATATTCTGACATATTAGCACAACTTAAATCTCAAAGACTTGCAACAAATTAACCCAAACTTCGCTATTTTTACTTTCACATAAACAAAGAAACCCTACAATAGTTCGAGACGATAGTGGAGGGAAGCAATCCACTATCCTTTTCAAAACAACTCCTCATACTTTTAACAATAATTTGGAATATCAAGGCAACTTCATTTATACAGCATTCAGCCATTCAGGCAGTATATATCCCAGTCTTTCGAAGCAGAATTTACTTGATTTTATGTCTTTTATCCACTCTGCAAGAACGTAGACCTGAATGAATGGATCTTGCACACAGCCTTGGTGCAGATCAAACAGCAGGGTCTTCAAGATTTGCAGTAGATAAATTAGTAATACGAGGGTAAGCAGCTTTCTCATCAAGCTGATTTTGGGCCCACACAAGCATCTTTAACAAGCTTGGGAGTTTTGGATCTGTTGTGCATTAGTAGTTATCAGAAATTTGGAGTGGCAATACAAGAAGTCAAGCATAGGATCAAGAGAAAAAACTTCATAAACAGAATGCGTAAAGGACAGCTCAGCACTGTTGAGCAGTGACTATGGTCTATCAATTACATAAATGTGTTATAAGTTGTAAGGAACTGAATCCTATAATACAGTGACTTGCATAGTTGTTTGATGTACATCTCAACATAAATATTATGGACACGTACAGGATACACATATTAGATGACTAATAATAAATTGCGCGAAGTCTCCAACATTGAGTTAAAAGCAAAAAAAGTTTTCTACTCTTAGGACATAATAAAAGATATAAATTACTCTCTTCATCTCAAAATAATAGTCCTGTTTCGACCAGTCTGTAGTCAAATTGACCAAATTTTGATTGCAAGTTACACATTATATAACTAAGAAAATTCTAAAACTAATATTATTAGATATTATATCAAATCCACTGAAAACTGTATTTTTCAATTTTCTAAAATTATAAAAAAAATATATTATTTTTCAGTAAAAATTTGGTCAATTTGACCATAGAATTGTCAAAACAGGACTACTATTTTGAGATGAAGGGAGTGACACAGTCTTTTTAGAAAGATCAATGAGGTTGAACATTCCTACAATTTGTTTGAAAGACCATGTGATTTAAGATCATATATTCGAAAATCACGTAAGAATTATTAACCCAATAAATTCTCTGCTGTAATTTTCTATTTACCATGCAGTCACTTCTAAAACTCCAATAAAAATATTTGAGTCGAAATCCGCTAACCACCAAACTATAAGAAGGGTCGGCACATAAAAGAATGCATAAATTGATTAGTTGCAAATGAAAGGATGAACATAATAATAATGGCTACTACCTTTTTCATGGCTTTGACTCGTAAGAATGGCTGCATTCACCTCGCTCGCTGTCTTCAGGCGTTGTGATATGTCTAAAAGATCTCCGACAGGGCAATTGGCTACATCCTCGAAAGCCAGCAGTGCAACAGTTCTTTCCAACTCTTCTAAAAAGGCTATCTGTAGAAGTGAATGACAACAGGCAGTCAGAGATGTCGCGATTAGACACTGAAGGTCTGAAACTGCAGCACTGAAATTGTAATTGGATAAAAGAATTTTTTTTTCTTAAGGATATTTAGGCAAGCTTAATTTACTGTGAAGATAGTTAAGTAATTAAAGTCCACTAGATCATATAATAAATAAGTGACTGACTTTCACAAGTTTCAGGATATAAGATACTAGAACTTACATTTTCCTCACCCCGAGGAGCAAGCTCTTCCTGAGCAAATTCCAGGGCCTCTTCTACCTTTCCATTCCGAATTAATTCTATTAACCTTTGCTGTTGGAGATGAAAAAAGAGTTGGGGGTTTGTATCCAATATCTGCATACCAAATGCCAGAAACACTTTTCAGGCATAGCCGCAAATATCTTTCTCTACAATATATAAGCATCATGTATGTCTATAACAATGTAAAGAACAAGGAATACAGTAGTGTAAGTACTCCACATATAATGCTTTTAGGAAGAGTCCTGATAACTGAGATCTCATGATAGTAATAGATATAATTCTCCAAAAAGCAATCAGAAATTTACTGCTAAGCGAGACAAAGAAAAAAGAAAATGCTATCAGAAAAGGCACAACTTTGAGAAAGCTCTAACACTAAGCAACAAAAGAGCACAATAAACTTGTGCTCTGCTTCGTTGGAAGGATGGAATGAATAATTGTGATTTGTGAATAAAATCAAAGGGAGGAGTGAGAAAACAAACAAAAGAGCACAAATTTCCTATGAAAAACTTTGTGAAGAAATCGACTACAAGCTCAAACACTAAGCAACATTAATTCTCCGATAGTGAGTTTGACCACTGGTTTATATTAGTGAGAACAGATGAAGATGCGAAAATTACATGTATACCCACAATGTTATGTATACTAGTAAGTAGTAAAGCTATAACGCATGTCTTTGTTGAAGGAGTGACATCTCTTACAAATAAGTTTGCGACTGAAAGACTTCAGTTTCCTGCCTATGTTAGTGAAGAATATACTACCAATAATTACTAAGGAAAGGAATTAGCAGTAAAATCTCACAAGTCTGGCCCAACTCCAACCTATATTCCAATTTCTGACAATTGCCCCTTCTTTATAATATAGCTGTCCTCAAGGATATAAATTTCGAAAACACATCAAATATTTTCCTCTTTCCACAAGTACAAAAAGTTGGATGAGTACGTTCCAACATCAAGCAAGCACTATCCTTTCAAACCTCTCATTATCCTTCTATACGCAACATGGTTGTTACGTCGGTAAGTCGAGTCGAGTCGGACGGAGACTCCAGCAAGTCGAGTCGTGACTAGTCGACAGTCGACACTACTCGACAAGGTATAAAATAATAAATATTAAAAATTATATGTGTGAGTGTATGTTCTGACATTCCTGTTTACTGTATAAAAAAGACTGAACAAAGTGTGTTTTTACTGTATAAAAAAAAGAGTATAAGTGTTTATATATAAGTGTGTGTGTGTGTGCGTGTATATATATTTACATATATATTGCGTACTCTGTGTGTGTGTGTATATATAAGTGTGTATGTGTGTGTATATATATAAGTGTGGGTACTGTGTGCGTATATAAAAGATTAAGATAATCTATAAAAAATCAAAGTTGGAGGTGATTGGAGACGATTGGGGCGACTTAAAGATGATTTGTGGCTCAAAATGATGACTTGGAGACGAAAAAAGGTAACTGGTTGTGATTAGGATACTTAATCTGCAACTTGGTCGGATATTTTTTATTATTTCTGCACCAGTCGAGCTATTGGGTCGCCTAGTCGACTAGGCGACCAGTCGAGCCCCAGTCGCCCGAAAGAGTAACAAAAAGCAAGTCGAGGTTTCAAGTCGACCTCTCCTGACCGACTGGACTAGTCGAGCAAAGTAACAACCATGATACGCAAAGTCCCAAACTCTTGAAAACCCTACCGGGCCTTGCTTTGGGACATTCTCAACTTCGTTTTTGATCCTGAAGAAAAGTGCTTTCGTTCCCAAGTAACATCCTTGTGACAAAAATGTTTGAAGGGACAACTGTAACGAAATAGGTTAAAAGTTGCACTTGGGCTGTTACTACTGTTGGGTCGGAATTTGAGTTGAGTGATATTTCTTTCCCTTACTAAACTAATCTGCAGTAATATTCTCAACTAACATCAACATCAATAACAAGAACAGACCAAAGTCTTACAATGACAAACTCATCTCGAATCCAGAGACAGCAAACTCTTCCAACAAAGAACATGTGTTATACAGATTTATCAGTATATACAAAATTGTGGTGTTGTTTTTGAGAGCATCAATGAATAGAATGGCTTGTTTCCAATTTTTACCTACACTATTCTCTCAGCTGAAATCTGTACACTAACCTAGTTCTGTTGGTGACATATTGCTCAAAACCTAACTTTAGCCTTATTCTTTTAGATACAGTTTACTATAGGGTTGACCTTATCTGTGGTTGTGAGCTAGATTATAGAAATGTCTAGACAAGATATATGTTCCGCATTTATGACAACCCCTAAGGCCCTTCCTTTGCATAAACCATAAAGATAACCATAAAAATATGTTTATTACAACCTCTGGATTTAGATCATTGACTTTCTCAATTGCATCCTCTACGTTCCCTGATTGGACTGCTTTCTTAACTGCCATGCGATCTGAGATGGTCGCAAGATCTATATCTGCTATACATGTCTATAAGGAAAAGCAAATGCTAAAAAGCGTCATCTTGAATTTAAAAAGTGATATAATCATAAAAAAGTAATTCCTATAGCAAAAGGATACGTTCAGTTCCAGATTCCATTCTAAATTTTTCAGCGACGTCAACAAAGCCCTCGGTGACAAGAAAGTTCATAACCAACTTATTCATATCGTCTTTCTTAATCTTTACATCACTAAGCTTTTTTTCCCATTCCTCTCTAGTTATCAGCTTCTTTGAAGTAGCCTGCATTTAAGAAAACAGTGTTACATCAAAAGAACAATAAAGGCCGTGTCACCTTTGCACATGAATGCTAAGAAAATGATTGATACTGTATACATCGAATATTACACACCCACAATTAACTCAAGAATATAAACATTAGTGCAAGAAACATATTCAGATAGAGTTCAGTTCTGCATATACATTTTACTGATGGAAAAGAAAAAGAAGTCTTCTTGCACACGCTATTTACAAATAGGGGTGAGCAAAATTAGAAACCCAGTCCTGTTTTCAGAATTGGATTGGATATCCCGATTCATCGACCCTTGCTAATCCAGATTGGAAACCACACTATCCAGATGAAATTAAGATAACAAGAACTTTACTTTATTTGGTGCTAATATTTCATTTTAAAAAAACGGATACTAGAACAAAGATTCTGATCAGGAAATTTCTTTGTTAAAAGAAAAACGGATACTAGATCGAAAATTCCGATTGGAGGATGTTATGTACACTCCTAATCACAAAAGATAAAAACTTCAACAATTCCCCTAAATTCATATGCCTAATAAGTTTGTTCCAACAACACTCAGGAGCTAACAAACAATAGACATCTCAAACAAACCTTGTAAATTATAATAGTACTCAATGAAAGAGAAGACGAAATCTTGGAAAAACGTTTTTTTAAAATCAGACTGAATATCCGGTTTTTCAAATCACAAAGACTACAATTATGATCCGGTTCCGGATTATTTGAATCTGCTTAAGATAACAAGAACTTTACTCTGTTTGGCACTAATATTATAGAGCTCAAAAGTTCAATTTATATATATAAAAAAAAACAATATCCGACTTATATTTCTGGTATTTTGGATATTAATGTACACTCCTAATCACAAAGGTAAAAAATTTAACAACAATTCCGCTAAATTCATAATAACCAATGATTACTGTTACAAACAACATTCACGAGTTAACAATCACATAATATCTGAAACCCAAGATTGTTAATAAAAGCCTCCCTACACCATTTTATAAAAAACAAAACAATCTAGACAACACATGTTAAATGCAACAATCAAAAAAGTAAAATCAATGATAGAATCTTAATTATACTACAAGATAATCTAAATACTACAAGATAACAAGAACTATACTACAAGATAACAAGAACTATACTGCATTTGGCACTAATACTAAAAACTTAAAAACTTCAAATTTAAAAAGAATGTGTCACAAATGGCCCAGTTGGGTAGGTCATTAAATAGTTATTGGGCTGAGGACTCTATTGGGCCGGGTTGTAAACTTATAAGCCCATTGCATTAGCCTGTTAGGTTATGTTATCCCTATATATATATTTGTACCGTGGTCTTGGAGAAGGAGAATGAAATGAACAATTAATTTTATCTTGTCTTCTACTTTCTTGTTATTTCCTTTTGTTGCTTTTTTATTCTATGTATTTACCATCACCAACTGCTAAGATCATGACAATTGGTATCCAGAGCCAGGCTGTCCTCGGCACGGCGAGCCCAATTCAAACTCCAAACCCTAACTGGTATAATCCGTCTGGATTGTACCAGTATACACCACCTTATTTCTACCACCTATCTTATCCATCACCGGAATATACACCTCAAACACCACCTCTTTTCTCCTATATTTAAACATCACCTCTTTTCTACGCACCACCGTACACTCTCTCCACTGAACAATCGTATTACGCCATTGAAGCTGGTTCCGACCGCATTGAGCTTCAACAATCAGAAGTCTCTTCAGATTTGGTAAGTGAGTTTCCTCCAACTCTTACACATGTTTCTACACCTGTTTCCACTACCCCTCTCATGTTTGATGAAAGTCCCGAGAGAGTCCGAAAGGTTGTGTTGCTGCTCGTTGCTACTGGAGAGGTGAGGAGTGGAAATGATGTGATTGTTGCGAGCGAATTAGGTGTTGAAAATGATGGGGGTGAAGTGAATACAACGGGGTATGAGCCATGGAATAGGGAGTGGGATTGGGACGATGAGAGTGATGTTGAGATAGAAACGGCAGTGGAAGATGATAGTGAGTCGGTTCTTGATGGAAAGGTTGTTTTTAGGGTTAGTGGAGATGTTTATGATGAGGGTGAAATAGGTGTTAAAGATGGTTTAGGTGATAAGGTTAAAAGGGGTTTTGATACTATTGGTTCTGCTGAGGTGGGTAGTGAAAATGATGTGATTCTTGAGGGTGAAGTAGCTGTTAAAGATGATGGGGTTGGAAGGGGAATTGATGTAGGTGGTGTTGATAAGGAAATGAAATCTGGGAATGAAAACGTTGGGGCTGAAAATGATAGTGGTCTGCTAGTTTTGCATAGTGTGTCTGTTCTTGGCGAAGATGGTAGTTCTAAGGGAAGTGGAGATGCTGGAGGTGAAGGGTTAAGAAGGGGGCAAAAAAGGAGTTCGTTGAAAGAGACGAATGAAAATGGTGTTACAAAAAAGAAAGGAGAGGAGAATTGGGATACTTCAGAGGGATGTGAGCTGTGGATAGGTCGTGGGATTGGGACAGTGAAATAGAAGAAGATGGTGAAGTTAAAGAGAAAGGAGAAGTGGATGACGTTGAGGATTCTGGTAGAGTTGTTAAGATGCAGAAGACAGGAGATTTGATTGGTTCGAGGGACGAAAATATGAAGAGCGTAGAGGTTGGGAACATGGGATGTAATGTAAGTGGAGAAGGCGGAGTAGGTAGTCGTATTGAGAAGAGGAGTATGGTGTTGGAGATGGAAATCATCAGGAGACTAATGAAACCAGGCTCTTCTTGAATCGACAATTGTTCGACTCAATCACCAAGTCTCTAAGGGCAGCTGAGTCAGAACGAGAGGTTGATGATGTGGACTTGAAGTTTAATCTTCACTTTCCACCTGGGGAGGTTGGTGACATTGATGGGCAGTATAAGAGGCCAAAACGGAAATCACAGTACAGTTGTTGTCGTAAGGCAGGGTTATGGGGGCTAGCTAGTAAGTTTGGCTATAGCTCGGAGCAATTTTGGCTGCAGTTATCTCTGGAGAAAATGAGAATGGAGGAGCTGTTGGATAGCAAGGAAACCCCAGAAGAAGCGGCTTCAATTTTTATTTGTGCCATGTTTGGAACACCGCAAAATGTTCTCAGAGGTGCAAGGCACATGGCAGCTATTAAGATTTGCGGTGAACCCTATGTGCGCAAACATGTGCGGAGCATCTATATGGATAATGCTGTAGTTTCAACAAGTCCTACCTCAGATGGAAATGCCGCTATAGATACATCTCATCAGTATGCTACAATAAAATGGTTATGGGAAAAGCCTCTTGCAAAATTTGTGGATGCACAATGGCTTCTAATTCACAAGGCTGAGGAGCAGAAGCTTATCAAGGTTACAATTAAGCTTCCAGAGCCTGTCTTGACTAAATTGATTAGCGACTCAAATGAGAATTATCTGAGTGACGGAGTAAGCAAATCTGATCAATTATGGAATGAACAGAGGAAGCTGATATTGCAGGATGCCATTTTTGATTTCCTTCTTCCTTCAATGGAGAAGGAAGCAAGATCATTGCTGGCTAGTAGAGCAAAAAGTTGGTTACTTATGGAATATGGAAAACTGTTGTGGGACAGAGTCTGTGTGGCGCCATATCGGAGGAAGGAACACAATCCGAGCGCTGGTGAAGAAACTGCACCCAGAGTTATGGCTTGCTGTTGGGGTCCGGGAAAGCCTGCAAGTACATTTGTGATGCTGGAGCCTGTGGAGAAGTGTTTGAGGGATGCCAAGATGGATAAAAGCACCGTTCATGAAGTTGTACTTGTTGGTGGTTCTACTAGGATTCCCAAAGTTCAGCAGCTATTGCAGGATTTCTTCAATAGCAAGGAGCTCTGCAAAAGCATCAATCCCGATGAAGCTGTGGCTTATGGCGCTGCTGTTCAAGCTGCTATTTTGGGTGGTGAGGGTAACAAGAGGGTGCATGATCTTCTTCGACTGGATGTCACCCCTCTTTCCCTTGGTTTGGAGACTGCTGGAGGTGTCATGACGGTCTTGATTACCAGAAATACCACAATCCCCACCAAGAAAGAACAGGTATTCTCTACCTACTCCGACAACCAGCCAATTCCTGAGATCACTGTCTGCTTTGTTATCGAAGCCAACGGTATTCTAAATGTATCTGTCGAGGATAAGACTACTGTCCAGAAGAATAAGTTCACCATTACCAATGACAAGGGTAGACTGTCCAAGGAGGAGTTTGAGAAGATGGTTCAGGAAGCAGAGAAGTACAAGTCTGAGGATGATGTGCGACTATCCGATTTCCAGTTTGTGGTTTTTACGGATACCGAGGTGGTGACAACAATTGAATTTAGAGATTACAGCCACAATCATCAAATCATCAATCATCTATTGCATTCATAAAGGCTGAAGTGAGAGGGGGTTTGCGGAATGACAGAACTTAATGATGGAACGAAGGGGAAATGTTTGACTAGTCCAGCCACTGCTTTGAAGGAGGTTAAGGGTGTTTTTATCGCTAAATGCAACCTAGAGCGAGAACAAAATAGAGACCTTCTAAAATTTGATCGTTCACATGCTAATGTTCATGCTATGGTGCTAAATCTTCCTGCCAAGAGGGCATTTGTTCACTGGTGTGTTGGTGAAATGGGAACCTGGAACCTTGAAGGTTGGGAGAACATGACAGAAGGGTTCTTCTTTTTCATCCTTGAGGACAAGGATGTTCTGAAGAACTGGGAATTGTCACAAATGGCCCAGTTGGGTAGGTCATTAAATAGTTATTGGGCTGAGGACTCTATTGGGCCGGGTTCTAAACTTATAAGCCCATTACATTAGCCTGTTAGGTTATGTTATCCCTATATATATATTTGTACCGTGGTCTTGGAAAAGGAGAATGAAATGAACAATTAATTTTATCTTGTCTTCTACTTTCTGGTTATTTCCTTTTGTTACTTTTTTATTCTATAAATTTACCATCACCAACTGCTGAGATCATGACAGAATGCTACATTGAAATTTCCGATTTTTAAATATTTACAGACACTCCCAATCACAAAAATAAACAATTCAACAACAATACCCCTAAACAAATACACTCTTAACAAATTAGTTACAACAACATTCAACGAGTTAACAAACAATATAAACATCGAAATTCAGAAATCACAACATAAAACCCTCCCTATACCATTCTAGATAACACAGTAATTATCACTGTAAATCGCAAATAAACAAAAATCAGCGAAACAAGCAAGTTATAATCACAGTAAGAAACGAGTACACGTCAGCAAGTTAAAATCATAGAACATAATTGTAGTAGCAAATAGTCCAAGTTTGAATTGGTGTAATCGAATCCGAATCTGAATAACTTGCAATACAGTAATTGTAGATAAATTGAGAGCGGGAGAGAGGGGAGAGAGAGAGAGAGAGAGAGGGAGAGAGAGAGGGAGAGAGAGAGAGAGGGAGAGAGAGAGGGAGAGAGAGAGAGAGGGAGAGAGAGGGGGAGAGAGAGAGAGAGAGAGAGAGAGGGAGAGAGAGAGAGAGATTGGTACCATGGCTTCGATCTCGGCGAGCTGACGAAGAACAATCCAGAAGAGTGACATCAGGGCGATGTCTTCTTCATCCCTATATATATATCTATCGTGTCTATCCCTAACTTCTTTATTTCCCTCTTTCCTTTTCAGTTTTCACTACCTTCCTAATCCAATTTATACTATCATAATTCCTGATTACTCCTATAATTTATACTTTGATGGAATAGTTTGTAGATTTATTATTTTAATAGCTTATAACTTGTGCAACGCATTGTTCATTTTTTAATATCTATAATCATATTATTTTTTAAAATTTTATATGTTATTAATTTAAATATCAAATTGTTATTAGAAAATTGATATATATATATATATATATGTGTGTGTGTGTGTAATATTTTATATATTCGATTTAATATTTATACTCTATCTTGAATTTTTAAAATTTGATTTGAACGATTTTATAGTCCAAGTGAAATTAACAAAATAATCTTTAATTTAGGAAAGGTTTAAAAATTATTTTCCAATTAAACCTACGTAAAAACAAAAGAGAGAAGATTTTGACGATTTTTTACGTTAAAAACTCTAATCGATTTATGAATGAGAAAATGACCAAAATGCCTCATTTTGGGAGGCTGGTGCCCGAAATACCCGTTTCCAAATTGCATGGCCCTCAGTACCCACGGGACACACGCCACTGCCAGCAGCGTGTCCCAACTTCATTTTTTTCACAAAATTTTGCCAAGTCGAGCTACTCTCCCCCCGACTCCGACCGGCGAACTCGCGGACTCGTACGGCTACCATCGTTCCGGCCATCTCCGGCCATCGTTCCGACTCGTACTCGTCGCGTGTCTCATGTTGCGTTGCTGTTGGTGGCGTGTCTCACGTTGCGTTGCTGTTGGTGGCGTATCTCAAGTTACGTTGCTGTCAGTAGCGTATTCAATGGGTATTTAGAGCCATCTTTCTGGATCTGGGTATTTTGGTAACCCCTCCCCCCATTTTGGGGTAGAAAGGGCCATCACCCTTTATGAATTCTACTTATAATTCGTTTTGATTATCAAAATACCCTTGTTATGATTTGAAGATGGTTCTACTAACAACCAAATACAATTTTAGTAATAAGTGTGTGAGTGATTTTATCCAAAACTTTGATAATCGGTAGTCACAACTCAGTACGACAAAATAAATAAGAAACGTTAGATCTTAAAATAAAAAGATGAAAATTGTTGGATCTATCATAAAAATTATATTTAATATTTTAATATGTTATAAACTAAAAAGTGGAATTATATTGAACTACGAAACGATGTATGTCAATGATTTAAATCATATGTAATTAGGTTTTGTACATTGAATAGCATTATCAATATATGTATTCTAATATTTTCTCTTAAGATCCTACGTGTTTCCATTTGAATAATAATTATTAAATCATCAGTAAATTAAAGATAATTTTATGAGTTTCGCGTGGATTGTAAAATAATTCAAGTCTGATTTGTAAATCTCAAAATATAGCACAAATAATAAATATGAATTTTTTTAATACTAATAAAACAATAAATAACATTCAATTCTAATACAACCTTTTTTAATTATATCATTTTCAGATTATGATTTTCTTTTTAAAATTTAATTCTAATACAACTTTTTTAAGGGTGAATGCCCAAAATACCCACAAATTAAATATGTGTAACCAAAATACCCACCGTCAGCTTGGGCGGCCCTAAATACCCACGAGACACGTCACTACCAGTACCGTTCCCTTTGTCACGCTATTGATGGTACCGTATCATCAAAATACGCTATTGGTGTTGGCGGAATTAGTGTATCACCACTGTTACAACTACTCGCGTGTCACCAAGACACGCCACTGCAACTCGCGTGTTACTGAGACACGACAGTGACAGTAGCGTGTCACCATTATTCATTATTCTACAAAAAAGCACGACTCTCCCCTCTCTCTGGCGATTTTCGATGATCAAAGTCCAAAATCCGGAGAGCTCCGTTCGTATCTTTCCCGTAACTTTCCGTTTATGATATATATATCATTTGAATCGTCTTTCAACGATCTACAGCCCTATATCCTTTTCAATCCATTCCTTATGTCGGATTCAAAATCCCCAAATCGAACCATTATTTTCATCAAATCGAAAAATGCCCCTGCGGGGTCGATTGAAAGATACATGCGGCAGAGAGACATACAGACGAGAGAGAGAAGATGGAGGAAGGGAGATGAAGAAACGATGGTGAAGGTGATGGTGCGGAGAGAGAGATGACAGCTAGAGAGACGATCGAGAGAGATGATAGCGAGAGACGGCGGGGAGAGAGAGAGGTTGAGCGGGGAAAGAGAAAGGTTGTGGTGTGGGTATTCTGGGCCAGGCAATCCGAAAATGGGTATTCAGGGTCATAGGATAGTGAAAAAGAGGTATTTTGGTCATTTTCTCCTTTTTTTAATTATATCCTTTCTTGATTATAATTTTCTTTCTAAAATTTACTTCTAATACAACATTTTCTAATTATATCCATTTTAGATTATAATTTTCTCTTTCAACATGATATAATTTTGATCGTCTATTTTCAAAAATATTATATTCGACGGTTGAGATTATTTTGGTTGTACAGTGACGAAAATTATGGATAAGATCCCCCTTACGCTGAATAATAATTGTTAAATAATCAGTAAATTAAAGATTATTTTATGAGTTTCGCGTGAATTGTAAAATCATCCAAGTCTGATTTGTAAATCTCAAAATAGAGCACAAATAATAAAGAGAAAATGCCCAAAATGCCTAGATTTCAGCTTCCAAGGCCCAAAATACTGATTTTCGGAAACATGACCCTATTTACCCATGGGTTACGCATTCTGAGAATGCGTGTATAGGGTTACAGATTTATGTAATGCGCAACATGGGGATGACGTCAGATGATGTCATTATTTACAGACGAGCTCCGGCGTGCTCTAACCTCCAAATCGCCTCAGAAATCGCCACCCTCCGTTCTTGACAATCCGACAAGCTCCACAAAAACTGAAGACATCAAAATGATGCCCACAGATTCCTCTACATTTTATCATATTCGTTTGCTATTTTCTGGCCCCACAGGGTCGTGCACGAGCAAGTCAAAAAACCAATCGGAAAATGGATCTCGATTTGGGTCATTTTAATCCGACGAAACAAACTGAAATCTACTGGTACAGTGTTGTAGAGGGTGGAGATACGATCATTTTGGTATGTAGAACATGTGTGCTCTAGTGCTGGAAAGGGGGTAACGAATTGGTTGAAAAAAATGAGCAAAACTCGTCTCCGGCGACGGCTGGGACGAAGGTAAACAGTGCTTGAGACACGCATGTTGAACATGCGCATCTCAAGACACGCATTCTCAACATGCGTGTCCCAAGTACTGTTCATGACTGCAGCATTCAGTTTTGTGAAGGACACGCATGTGTCAAAGGAGTGTTCGGATACTCCTTTCCCACATGCGTGTCCCGTGGGTAAATAGGGCCGTCCTGAACGCATATGGGTATTTTGGACCAAATGTTTTGGGAGGTGGGTATTTAGGGCCATCACCCAATAATAAATATGAATTTTTTTAATACTCATAAAAAAATAAATAAAATTCAATTCCAATACAACCTTTCTTAATTATATCCTTTTCAGATTATGATTTTCTTTTTAAAATTTAATTATAATACAACCTTTTTTTATTATATCCTTTCTTGATTATAATTTTCTTTCTAAAATTTACTTCTAATACAACTGTTATAGGGAGAATATTGTATAACAATATTTTGGAGGTTGCTGGATTTACGGAGCAAAATACGGATATTCTGCTAAGAACACGAAGAACACGGAGGTGATTTGTAGTTGTTTGTGGCTGATCTTGTCTATTGATTTTCAGTGGTGAACTGTTTCTCAAGTCTTTACAAGATGCCTACGTACACTATTTATAGGAATCAAGCCATACGTAGTTCTCTTGGAGAAGAAGTTATCTAGACGGGCTAGGGTTTCTATGGGCTCGGCTTGGCCCAAATCCAATAGACGTCTCCTTGGGTTAATGTATTTTACCCACTTGACCTCACTGGGCTTAACTATGAGCCTTCGTAAGAGTATTCTAGGCCTCGCTGGACCTCTAGCTAGGCCTCGCTGGACCTCTAACTAGGCCTCGCTGGACCTCTAACTAGGCCTCGCTGGACCTCTAACTAGGCCTCCTCTAGGCCTCATTGACCTCTAGGCCTTGCTGGACCTCTAGGCCTCGCTGGACCTCTTGGTCGGGCTAGCATAAGACGCCTAGAGGCCTAGCGTGAGACCCCTCGGGTGATAGTGTCTTCAAGAGATTTATGAGATGGAGTCATGCCTTGTTGATCCTTCTTCAATATTTGGGCCCATTATGAGATATTTGAGCACATTAGGAGAGGTGGGCCCCAAGTATAGTCCATTGGGCCTGTTTAGGACCTATGCCGAGATTCAGGCATAACAACTACCCCCCGATTCCATATTGTCATTATGAATGCGATGTGGAATCAAGTGATGTCTTCCAGTTGATGTGAAACCAAGTATGTGTGAGTGATGGTGACCTCGAAGGGTCCTTCCAAGCGCAATATGGTCCTGCAGGGACCTTGAGAGGCGACCTCATAGGGCCTTGCAATCATAAATTATGAAATATGTCTTTTGTTTAGTTGATATATGAGCTCATGCTTCCACTTATGTCTTCAAGTTCTTCTTAGAATATGATGAGAGGACTCCTTATATGATGAGAAGACTCCCTTTATGTTGAGGACTCCTCATAAGTTGAGAGGACTTCATGCAGCCTCATATGTTGAGAGGCCTCCTCCTCGCAACCTCATATGTTGAGAGGCCTCCTCCTCGTAGCCTCATATGTTGAGGGCCTCCTCCTCGCAGCCTCATATGTTGAGAGGATTCCTCCTCGCAGCCTCATATGTTGAGAGGCCTCGCATCACAAGATGTCGCGTTGCTAGAGGCTGGACTTGTAATTTTTTAAATGTCTTGTTGGAAGAGGTGTTTATGTAATGGAACTACCCCCCGAGTCCTCGGTATCATTATAGATGTGATGAGGAATCGACATGTTTCAGCATCTTTCTTATATTATTAGAGGTTGACACCATTTGTAATGAAGAGAATTAGGTGTGATCCCGCTGCAAGCATACTTGACTTTTTCAATGCTATCCCAGAGCACTTGTACTCTTCATTGTTGTGCCAAGACACTTGGCCTCATCAACGCTATCCCGGGACCCTTGGCCTCGTCATGCTATCCCGAGGCCCTTGGCCTCATCACACTATCCCGGGGCACTTGGCCTCAACATCGCTATCCCGGGGTACTTGGCCTCGTTACGCTATCCCGGGGCACTTGGTCTCGCATCGCTATCCCGGGGCACTTGGCCTCAACATCCATAGGTTAGCGAGAATGGGGTTTCTCCTGTAGTAGACCTTGGGGTCGTGTTGTATGACCACAAAACTTTTGGCAACTCCTCAGGCCACCCTCCCTTACTTTCTTCAAGCCTAGCCTTCAATGTGTGCTTGATAATCTTGTTTATGGCCTCGGTTTGGCCATTTGTTTGAGGATGGCTCACTGCAGAAAAACTCTTTTTGATTCCCAAATTCTCGTAAAACTCCTTCATCTCCTTGCTATCGAATTGCTTCCCATTATCTGAAATTAGTTGATATGGGATGCCATAGCGACACACAATTGCCCTGTACACAAAGTCCTTTAATTTTTTAGCCGTGATAGTAGCTAGA
This sequence comes from Kitagawia praeruptora, assembly GCA_037693485.1. Lineage (NCBI taxonomy): Eukaryota > Viridiplantae > Streptophyta > Magnoliopsida > Apiales > Apiaceae > Kitagawia > Kitagawia praeruptora. The sequence goes on along the minus strand of CM075354.1, from coordinate 97,525,879 downwards.
GCCTCAGCCTCGGCCCATTTGGTGAAGTAGTCCACGGCCACAACTGCATACTTAACCCCTCCCTTAGCTTTGGGGAGCTCGCCAATAAGATCTATCCCCCACATAGTGAAGGGCCATGGGCTCACTAGCGAAGTGAGGTTTGCAACTGGAGCATTACTAAAGTTGGCGTTTCTCTGACACTTGTCACATCGCCTAGCGAATTCAAAGGCATCCCTCTTCAAAGTAGGCCAAAAATACCATTATCGTAGTATTTTTTGAGCTAGAGAACTACCCCTGAGTGATTGCCACATATTCCCTCATGTACCTCCTTTAGGATGTAGTTGCATTCCTCACCATCCACACACCGCAGCAATGGTGTGTTGAACCCTCTTCGATACAGGACTTCATCATATATCACATATCGAGCTGCTTGATATTTAACCCTCCTTGCTTCCTTCTTTTCTTGGGGAAGGGCCCCCTGTTCTTAACATATTCCCAAATAGGGGTCATCCATGTCAACTCCTTGCTCGTCATTTCCATAATGAATTCTTCTGGAACACTAGGCTTGCTTTGCACCTCTAATGGAATTGCCCCAAGTAAGGTGGCCTCGCGTCGCGATCCCAGTTTGGCTAGGGCATCAGCTCCTTCATTTTTTGCCCTTCTAATAAATTCCACCTTCACCTGCCTGAATGACTTCATAAGCCTTTGTACACATCTGAGGTATAATTCGATTTGCGGCCCCGGGCCTGCCATCCACATCCAATGTGACCTGTAACCAGCATAGAGTCACTATATGCATTAAGATTCTTTACTTTCATCTCTATCGCGAGCTTCAAGCCAATGATGAGGGCCTCGTATTCAGCTGCATTATTAGAGGCTTCAAAAGCGAAGTGCACAGCACTGCTCAACTTACGACCCTCAGGTGTAACGAGCTCGATCCCAGCTCCAGCTCCTTCCTTGTTTGATGTCCCATCAACATATAACTCCCACCACGAGGCTAAATTCTCATTCTTGAACTCGGGGCCTACTATCTCTGGGATTGCAACCAAAGCCCAAGCATTTTCCTCTGATTGAGAAGGAAATTCTAGTATGAAATCTGCTAAGGCTTGTCCTTTTATTGCGCCTCGAGGCTTGTAGTCAATATCAAACTGGCTCAACTCAATGGTCCACTTTAAAAGTCTTCCCGAGGCTTCAGGTTTGTGCATTACTTGCCTAAGTGGGTAGGCAGTGCGAACTTGAATACTATGAGCCTGAAAGTATGGTCTCAGCTTTCGCGAAGCCAAAACTAAAGCATAGACGGGCTTTTCCATGTTGATATAGCGAGTCTCAGCATCTAGCAACCTTTTGTTGACATAATAAACGGGGAACTGAGCCCTCTCCTCCTCGCGAACGAGGACAACACTGATGGCATGTTCTGAGACAGCCAGGTAAACAATAAGAATCTCTTCTTCCATGGGCTTAGAAAGTAATGGAGGCGAACCCAGATGCTTCTTTATTTGCTGAAAAGCCTCCTCGCACTGCGGGGTCCACTCAAAATGTTTTCCCACCTTCTTGATCGCTTTAAAGAATTCATGACACCTATCCGATGACTTAGAAACGAACCGGTTAAGCACCGCGACCCTGCCTGTTAGACTTTGCACCTCCTTAACACTTCTAGGCGATCTCATCTCCTTAAAGCTTTTATCTTGGCTGGATTAGCTTCAATCCCCCTGTGGTTAACAATAAACCCTAAGAACTTTCTAGATTCGACCCCAAAAACACACTTCTGGGGGTTGAGCTTCATTCTATATTTCCTCAATATGCTAAACATCTCTGCGAGGTGGGCTATATGATCCCCAGCCTCCTTGGACTTCACAAGCATATCATCTACGTAGACCTCCATTGTCTTCCCAATCTGCTTCTCAAACATCATGTTAACGAGCCTTTGGTATGTGGCCCCGGCATTGAGAAGACCAAAAGGCATCCCAATATAACAATAAATGCCTCTATCTGTGATAAACGAGGTGTGTTCCTGATCGGGCCCGTACATCGGTATTTGATTTTACCCAGAATAGGCATCCATGAAGCTTAAGAGTGCATGCCCCGCAGTTGCATCTACCAGCTGATCAATCCTTGGAAGTGGAAAACTATCCTTTGGGCAATGCTTGTTGAGGTCGGTAAAATCCACACATGTTCGCCACTTCCCATTTGGTTTCTTCACTAGGACAGGGTTCGCGAGCCAGTCAGGGTAAAATGATTCCCTAATGAGCCCGACCTCGAGCAGCCTATCCACTTCTTCTTTGAGAGCCTCAGCTCGCTCAACACTTATGGGTCTTCTTTTCTGCCTTACTCCTTTTTTATTGGGATCAAGATTGAGTCTGTGGCACATTACATTTGGATCAATCCCAATCATGTCTTCATGGGACCATGCGAACACATCCAGATTGGCTTTTAAAAATTCCACAAGCCTTCCCCTGAGATCAGGATTCAACTGTGATCCAATCTTTAGAACCTTTGTAGAGTCCTTAACATCAACGAGGACGGAGATGGTATCCTCTGCGGCCCCAGCCCGCTCCACATGCTCAGGGATGCGAGGATCCAAGTCAATCTCTACATCGCGAGCCTTGCTAGTCTCGGCCTCGCTTCTAGTTGGGGTTGCATTAACATGGCCATATTCAGTCACAGCTGTTGTTTCTTGAGTGATTCCATTTGGAAGTTCCACCAGTATTGATGTCTCTTTGCGAACCCACTTTCCCTTACGAGCTCGCACTGCTGCTTGCTCCGGGCTTTCTTCATCATCACTAGCCTCCTCCACAATTCCTTCTTGCAAGACCAACAACGGCTACGAAGCCTCCATCATAATGGCCCCTGGTGCAGGCTCAACTTGGATGCCCAAATTTTCAAAGTAATCATTCGGTAACTCTTCAATAGATATCATATTGCAACCTGTTGGGGGTTGCGAGGCCTCACAAACTATAGAACTTCTTTCGTTTTCTGCTGACTTCAAGGCCTGGTTGTAGCACTCTCATGACTCGTGCTAAATTCCTCTAACACAGCCCACACCATGCGGGGTAGGAAATTTTATCGAGAGATGATAAATGAAGGTCACCACCCTCATCTCTTTTAAGATTGGTCTTCCCATAATAGCATTATAGGCTGATGGTTGGTCTACAACCATGAAATCAGCGATCTGGGTTGTAATGCACGGCTCATCTCCCAAAGTGACGGGGAACCTGATAAGTCCTTTCACACTAACAGAGGCCCCAGTGAACCCATAAAGATGTCCTACTGTAGGACTAAGGTCCTTGTCCACGTATCCCATTTTCTTGTAAACATCGTAGGTTAACACATTCACAACACTTCCATTATCTATTAGGACCCTGTAGATATTTTGCGATCCTATGCGAACCCGAACCACTAGAGCATCAGAATGAGGGTGGTGGACCCACTTCGCATCCTCCTCTGTAAACATGATGTTTGTGTCTTCTCCCTTGAAAAGTTTTGGAGGCCTCTCCTGCAGATGATGAATATTGGTGAGGGGTCGCTCTCTAGCCTCACGGGCATACCTCTCCCTTGCCTTATTGCTGTCTCCTCCAATATGGGGTCCTCCAATAATTACATGGATACTGTTACCTCGTTCCTCTCTTCCCTTGCGAGGCTCTGCATTCTGCCCGACAGGGGGGACAGCATTGTACCCCACACCTAATTTGCTAGTGTTCCCTTGATGCCTTTTCACTTCTCGAACCGCCCATTCAGTTAACTTTCCCTCTTGAATTAGACGGTCGATCTGTTCCTTAAGATGCTAACAGTTCGCAGTATCATGCCCCGTTTGCTCATGAAATTCACAATATTTCTTAGTATTTCTTGTCCCTTGTGCACCCATAGTAGGGGGTCTTGTGAACAGTCCTTTATCCGTAGTTACGGCATAGATATGATCAACAGGAGCCACCAAGGGGGCAAACTTACTTTCGACTCTAGCCTGGCGACCTCGAGGCGGAGATCGCCTAGGAAGGTCGCGATCTCTTCTTTTTTGACTCGGGCTACAATCCTGTCTTCGCCTAGGACTTCGAGAATCCTTCCTCTTGGTTCCTCTATTTATACTTCCACCACCACCCCTTTTACTATTCTTCTTAAGGTCTGCCAGTGACTTTTCGACACGTTTGAAAGGCTATGCGACCCGATGCAACTCCGAAAGAGTGGCTGGAGTTTGTTCTTGTAACTTCTTCCAGAATTCAGTACCTTCTCTTACTCCAGCGATAAGGAAGTTCTTCATAGCCTCGTCATTGGCACCTCGCACCCGAGGTACTTCAGCATTAAATCTTTTGAAGTAATCATGAAGAGTTTCTCCCTCCCTTTGTTTTATGTTTGCTAGTGTAGACACGGGAGGTGCATAGAGCATCGAAGATTGAAACTGCTTAATGAAAATATCCACAAATTGTTCCCATGACTCTATTATGATCAAGGCCTCTAGTTTTGAGAACCATTGCTGAGCACTTCCCCTTAACGAGGCCGCAAATAGCCTACACCTCGCTAGCTGTGACACTTGGTATACCTCCATTTCGTTATTAAACCTAATCACGAATTCAGCTGGATCAGTTTCTCCATTATAGGTCATATCAGAGTGATGACCTAGAAACACTCTAGGTAGTGGAGCAGTCCGAATTTCATTAGTGAAGGGCGAATAGGAGCCCATATTACTGAAAATCCCCTGCTCGTTGTTCATTGCATCCAATGCTTTTTTTAATTCCTCTAACTTGTAGTCCCCAATTTTAGCCTCTTTGTCGCCATCTTTCTTTTCCCCAGTACTTCCATGGTGAGATTGGGTCTTTTTTGGGACACTAGACTCCTCTTAATCATTTCGACGATCCTTCTTTTTGTGCTCATCCTCGGGGTGGTGGGAACGCTCATGCTCTCGATGGAAAAGGGGTCTGTCATCGCGATGCTGGGACCGCTCGCGCTCTCTACAAGGAAAGGGGGGTCCGTCATTGCGACGATATGACCGCTCATGATCCTTTCGAGGGGAGAGAGGCTGGTGAGAGCCCTTGCTTTTGTTTTTAGACCCTCCATCCTTATTAGCCTTAAGTTTCTGTAATTTGAGGCGGAGATCATGCTCGCTGAGTTTCTTTCCCACTCGATCAAAGACACTCACAGACCTTCCTTCAGATGAGGCTGGATTCTCCTTCGACTCTCCCTTTCCGATAGTAGCCTCTTCCTCGCTCCAGTCAGGGTTCGTTTGGTCTGTTACTACATCGTCAAAGTCCCCTATTAACTGCTTGGAGGGGCCCTTACTACCCCCTGTCCTCGCATTCCTCTTGAAACCTCTAGAGCTGTGTCGCTTCTCCATCTTAGCCACCCTACCTTGTACCTCCATCATTTAATCTCCAAGGTCCTTTAGAAATGACATGACCTCTCCAGGTAAGGCCACCTGTTGGACGGGGGGTTTTCTCCTTTTCGAACCCTTCCTTGGTCCCATCTTCCACGGCCTCGCTTTCTGGTCGATCCTTCCTTTGGGGGTCGTCTCGGTCCCTCTTATGCGACCCCGGGGTTTCTCCCACTCCGTTTTTCTTCTTGTGAGATTTAGTCATTATTCTCCCAATTCAACGACTTCCCCTCCTTCTAGCGCCAAATGTTATAGGGAGAATATTGTATAACAATATTTTGGAGGTTGCTGGATTTATGGAGCAAAATACAGATATTATGCTAAGAACACGAAGAACACGGAGGTGATTTGTAGTTGTTTGTGGCTGATCTTGTCTATTGATTTTTAGTGGTGAACTGTTTCTCAAGTCTTTACAAGATGCCTACGTACCCTATTTATAGGGATCAAGCCATACATAGTTCTCTTGGAGAAGAAGTTATCTAGACGGGCTAGGGTTTCTATGGGCTCGGCTTGGTCCAAATCCACTAGACGTCTCCTTGGGTTAATGTATTTTACCCACTTGACCTCGCTGGGCTTAACTATGAGCCTTCATAAGAGTATTCTAGGCCTCGCTGGACCTCTAACTAGGCCTCGCTGGACCTCTAACTAGGCCTCCTCTAGGCCTCACTGACCTCTAAGCCTTGCTGGACCTCTAGGCCTCGCTGGACCTCTTGGCCGGGCTAGCATAAGACGCCTAGAGGCCTAGCGTGAGACCCCTCGGGTGATAGTGTCTTCAAGAGATTTATGAGATGGAGTCATGCCTTGTTGATCCTTCTTCAATATTTGGGCCCATTGTGAGATATTTGAGCACATTAGGAGAGGTGGGCCCCAAGTATAGTCCATTGGGCCTATTTAGGACCTATGCCAAGATTCAGGCATAACAACAACCTTTTCTAATTATGTCCATTTTAGATTATAATTTTCTCTTTTAATATGATATAATCTTGATCGTCTATTTTTAAAAAATATTAGATCCGACGGTTGAGATTATTTTGGTAGTACAGTGACGAAAATTATGGATAAGATCCCCCTTACTGAAATAAAATAGTGTATGTATTGTACGGAGTAATATATTTGTGTTATGGAGAAAGAATATAAAAAGAGAATAAGATATTTGGGGTTCCGGCCAATGTGAAGAACAAGCTCATTTGTGTGCTTTTTCCTTTGGATAATATCCACTATGTATAGGCAACCACACATCTCTTTCACCCCAAATAAAAACTATCTTAATAAATATGTAATCAATATAATAAATAATCTGATTTGTAACTCTAATTCTGATTTGTAACTCCAATATATCAATATCTTATCTTTATTTTTATTTCAAATATAAGTCAACTAACATCTCCCACTTGACGTCATTTTGAAATAATTTATCTGACTCCCACTTTTCTCAAAATGTACCCATACTCCCACTATTCGTGAGAACAACAAATAAATATTATCACTCAAATATTTTTAAGTCCCATCAAACCAACATGTTTGACAAATGTTTCTGCAGGAATCCCTTTTGTCAAAGGATCTGCAATCATATCACTAGTAGGAATATATGTCACTTTCACTTCTTTCTTTTCAACTACAACATCATGAATATAGTGATATTGTATATTAATATGTTGTCCTCTCGAACTATTTGCACCACTATAAATCAAATCAATAGCCGATGTATTGTCACAATAAATCTCAATAGGTCCATCTATAAAATTTAGATTTAACTCAAATAAAAATCGTCTTATCCAAACAGCATGAGTAGTAGCCATGCTACAAGCTACATATTCAGCTTCTTGTGTGTATCTTGCAACACATCCCTGTTTCTTACTTCCCCAACTTACGGCAGCTCCACCAAATATAAACAAGTATCCCGAAGTCGATTTTTCATCATCTTTATCACCTCCGAGATCTGAATCGGAATAACCAATAATTTCAGGCTTCTTTGCCTGATAGACCAATTTATGGTGCAACGTACCCTTCAAATACTTCATTATCCTCTTCACAGCCTCCCAATGGGCTTGATTAGGATTGCTTTGGTATCTACTTACTAGACTTACTGGATATGCCAAGTCAGGTCGAGTACACAACATTGCATACATCAAACTTCCGACTGCTTGCACATATGGTACATTCAGTGGTTCTTGTCCCTATTCTAAATTTGTACTACGTGTTAATCGTTTCCCCATTACCAATGGGGTTGGTGCCGGACTAAAATTCTGCATCCCAAAACGATTAAGCACTTTACGTAGATACCTTTCTTGATTCAAACTCAATGTTCTATTCTTTCTATCTCTTATAATCTGTATACCAAGAACATTTGAAGCTTCACCCATATATTTCATCTCAAATTTACTACTAAGCTCTAACTTGATATTATTCAACATATCTTTGTCATTTCCCGCTAACAATATAGCATCCACGTATACTGATAATATTGCAAACGAACTCCCACTTTTTAAAGTATACACACAATTATCTAATTTATTCTTGACAAAACCAAGTTGCACTACAACCTCATGAAATTTGAGATTCCAATCTCTAGATGCTTGCCTTAGTCCATATATTGACTTTCTTAACTTGTAGACTTTGTCTTCTTGTCCTTCAACTTGAAATCCTTCAGGTTGATCCATGTATATATCCTCTTTTAACTCCCCGTTAAGAAATGCTGTCTTTACATCCATTTGATAAAGTTCTAAATCAAGACAAGCTACCAAGGCCAATATAATTCTTATTGACGCAAACTTTGCCACTGGAGAATACGTCTCCTGGTAATCTATTCCTGGTTTTTGTGTAAAACCTTTTACAATTAGGTGAGCTTTAAATTTATCGATAGACCCATCAGCCTTATATTTCCGTTTCAAAATCCATTTACAACCTATGGATTTTCTATCTTTAGGTAGATCACACAACTCCCACACTTGATTCTTTTCTATTGACTCTATCTCATCTTTCATGGCTTCCATCCATAATTCTGATTCTTGCGATCTCATCGCTTCTAAATAAGTAGTGGGATCAATAGGATCTCTTACATCCATATCTACCGAAAAACAAGATGCTTCACAATTATATACATAATAGTCATTCATCCACTCAGGTGGAGCTCTTGATCTTTTATTTCCAACCACTTCAACTGGTTCATTACTAGCATTTTGATCCGATTCACTATTTTGAGTTGGATCTTGTTCCATATGCGTACCAATATTTTCTGGAGGAACTTCATCAACAACATTCAGAGGACGTGTGTCCTCCACCACATTTTCTTGTTCCTCAGAATTTTCTATAAAAATAGCATCTCTGCTTTCAATTATTCCCAATTCTTTGTTATAAAATTTACAACCCTTAGAATTTTCAGGGTAATCGATAAAATTACACTTCACTGTTCTGAAGTCTAATTTGTCTCTATTTTGAGACGAGATCATTGCATGTGCAATGCATCCCCATTTTTTCATAAGACTCAAATCTGATTTTCTTCCAGTCCATATTTCGTAAGGTGTCAACTCAACTGACTTGGCGGGAATTCTATTCAATATATAATTTGCAGTAAGTAATGCATCTCCCCAAAAACTTTTAGACAATCCAGAATGTGACAACAAACATCTTACAACATTTAATAATGTTCTATTTTTTCTTTCCACCACACCATTCTGTTGTGGCGTATAAGACATAGTCATGTGTCTTATTATTCCATTCTCTTTGCAATAATTGTCAAATTTAGTGGATCTATATTCTCCACCTCTGTCAGTTCTCAACACTTTTATATCAGTTCCAAGTTGTTTCTCAACTTCAATCTTATATTTCCTAAAATACTCAAATGCTTCAGATTTTCGTGATATAAGATACACTTGAGAATATTTGGAATAATCATCTATAAATGTAAGAAAATATTCTTTATTACAATATGTTTTACAATTAAATGGCCCACATATGTCCGAATGTACCAAACCCAGAAGCTCTTTAGCTCTTTCTCCTTCTTTAAAAGGTTTTCTCGTCATTTTTCCTTTTACACAATGTTCACAAACTGATTTGTTAATATCCATACGAGGCAACAAATTATCTTTAATAATACGTTCCATCTTATCAATTCCAGGATGTCCCAATCTTTGATGCCATAAATCATACATAGACGTATTATTAGACAAAATTCGATGAGAAGTACCAATTTCATTATTCTCAATTTTTGTCACAATCGGAAGCTGAAACAAACCATGTTCGGGCTCATACATCCCCATAGCAACCATTTCATTATCTTTTTCGATTAAAAATTTATTATCAGAAAATCGCACTTCTAGACCATTTTTAGTCAAAACGGGAACAGAAATGAGATTACGCCTTATTCCGGGAACATATAACACATTTTTTAGAATCAATATATTGTTCCCAAGATCCAATCTATATGTACCGAGTCCTTCCACATCTAGACCGGTACCATTTCCCATATTAATTGTTTGTTCCCCTTTTTTAAGTTTTATAAACTCAACTAAATCATTTTGAGTTTTTGCAATATGACGGGTCGCACCCGAATCAATCCACCAACCATCTATATCTTCAATCTTGTCACCAATATTACATTCAACTACACTAATAAATTGATGTTTCACTTGATTTTTATTTTGAACATTACTAGAATATCCTTCTAGTACCATATCGTCTCTTGCAATTTTAATCCACATAAAACTAATTTATTTGCCATGCCAAACGAACAATAAACAAATAATTTATAAAAACGTCAACAAAAAAAAACATGCAAGAGAAAAATTTATTAACAGAACAGCAACACGAAGCTAGGCAAAATGATAAATTATTAAATAAAATAAAAACAAACTACAAATCAGAAGGGAAAAAAACAAACACTTACTGGCCACAACAGGATCAGTATGCAGGAACTGGAAAATAATTAACTAAAAAAATGTCTACTAAAACAACACGTAATCAGATACAGACACAATAAATAAGCCAAACAACTAAGCTAGCAAAGGAAAAAAGTCTACGAATCAAGCAAAAAGAATATCCAAAAAATATAAACCAACACTATATCAACCAAATTAGATATAAAAGGGCATGCACGAAAATCAAGAAACAATAAAACACAGGGGGCCAACAAACAAAACTAGATCAATTATCTAATTAAGCTTATAAAAGAGAAGGATACAAAAACAACATGAATCGAAAAATGAGGCCACACAAAAATAGTGTCAGATCACGCGTGGATCGAAAACTCAAACTGGACAACTTTCGAAACAATTGCAGCAAGGACCCAGAAAAAATATCACAAGATCTGATACCAATGAAATAAAATAGTGTATGTATTGTACGGAGTAATATATTTGTGTTATGGAGAAAGAATATAAAAAGAGAATAAGATATTTGGGGTTCCAACCAATGTGAAGAACAAGCTCATTTGTGTGCTTTTTCCTTTGGATAATATCCACTATGTATAGGCAACCACACATCTCTTTCACCCCAAATAAAAACTGCCTTAATAAATATGTAATTAATATAATAAATATTCTGATTTGTAACTCCAATTCTGATTTGTAACTCCAATATATCAATATCTTATCTTTATTTTTATTTCAAATATAAGTCAACTAACACTTACACTTATTATATATAAGGATATAATTATAATCCACCTTTTAATTATCTTTGCTTAAGCACGATTGGATAGTCCAAACTTATCCTCTATTGTCCGAGGACCTGGGTTGGCTCATCCCAAAAAAATTTCTTAGAATAGATACTAAATTATATGGCTATAAGCCTAATTATTCAAAAAAAAAAATTTACCTTTGCTTGGCCCGATTGAGGTCCCGTTTGATGTTGATATTGCTCCAAGCTTATTTCTGAAAAATATGTAAAAATATTGCTCGGTAAAATTTATAAATTAATTTTTTAGAAAAATAATTTTTGTTGAAAATTTACTTTTTTTCTAAATAGCATGTCCCCGCATGCTTTTGAAATAAGTTGATTTTTACCTTTTACAGTGTTAGATATTGATTTCAACATCAAATATCATCAAAAACTTTTATTTTATAAATTATATTCAAAAGATGCATATATCAAGAATATTACCAAACAGTAAACTAATATTCGCAACAATACTTTTTTAACAACATTGCAAGTTTTAACAGCAATTTCAAGCAGAACCTACATATTTTAATCCATATTCGAATCTATACTATCTATTTATACTATCTATACTATACTATAATAAGCGAAATGGGGGTATAATTTGTAGTTTGGTTATTCTCTATTTTTGGTTATCCCTCATCCACAACCGTTAGATCTTCAACTCAAATAGATCGTGACCGTTAGATACAACAATACTAAAAGTTGTTATGTATAGAGGTCTAAGGTTTGATTCCCGTCAACAACATATTAATTTATATTTAATACTAAAATTATTATATATAAATATGTAATGTTCGAATTTTTCAATACCATATTCACATTAATATTTATAATATTATACTATATTTTAAATAAATTATAAAAATTAAAAGTACCCGAGCTATAAGCTTGTGTATTTAAATGTTCTTTTACCCTTTATTTTCACGCTATGTTATGTATAACTTCAGTTCCCTAAATTTGTATTTAATAACATATTTTTTAAGTGTTGATCCTCTATGTCATACTCCCTCCGTCCCAAAATACATGTCCCTTTTGTAAAAACAAATTTGTCCCAAATTATATATCCATTTTCTCCTTTCAATGCAAATTTAAGGGTAATTTTACAAAACTATCCATACATTTATTGTATCAATAATTTGACTTTTTCAAACTTAACTCTATTCTCATTTTTCAATGTATTAAATAAGGTATTAGTTAAAAAAAAAATTATCCAACTAACCTTTATATTAATATGTGTATTTTTTTTACAAAAGGGACATGTAAAATGGGACGGAGGGAGTATACTTTATAACTTTAATGTCCCAACTATCACAATTGAAAAATGACCTCAAATATAACAATAAAACGAACCTTTTTGACATAGAAACACAAGATAAGTAGTTGATAAAATCGTGTTTTCAGTTTGCCTAAACGCTAGTTGAAGTCTTGTCTTAGGCTACTTAAAGAGTATTTTAGAAGGAAAATGCAACTACATCTATTGTTCTCTTGAAAATGAAACTTTAGAAGTTGTTTACAGGCAAAACGCAAGATAAAATCGGGTTTTCAGTTGCTTAAACGATAGGTGAAGTCTTGTTTTTGGCTGAAAATGCAACTTTATCTTTTCTTGTTCTTAAAAATTCTATTTAAAGATTACTTTATAGTCAAAACGGAAGTTAAAACCATGTCTTTAACAGCTAGTTCCAGTTAAAATCATAGTCATGTTTCAGCTCAACACATGATTTAGGTAGCTTTCTGCTGGAACTAAAATTGATGCACCATATAAATTTAAATTGCAAAAACAAGTCCTAAAAAACAAGTAACATCTAGAAAAACATTACAAGGTATATATCTGTGAATTTCTTCTCCTCTCTCGCCCCCAGTCTCTCTCCCTCTTTCCCACATTATCTTTGAGTGTGGGTGAGGAGAGAGAGAGGGAGAGAGAGAGCATGAGAGATGTTGGTAAATGGTGGTGGTGGTTGCCGCCAGTGTCGCCGCGTGCCCAGCGGTGGTGATGGGTTGATGGTGATGTATAAATGGTGTATGTATATGTTGGGTTTGTTTTATTAAAATATTATTATAAATAAATTTTGGTAATTTATTTAAATTGGATATTAAAATCTAAATTAGAAAGAGGAGAAGAGAATTGATTAATAATGTGGGTGTAATAAAACTGGATTTAATTTACGGGCTAATATTTTAGTGTCAACAAAGATTTAATGATTTGTGGATTTAAACTGAATAAAGAAAATGGATACTTGGATTATTTTATTTTGAGAATAGAATAGAGATTATTTTCAAGCACACTTAGTTGAATTTGAGAATTTTAGATTATTAGTGAGAATGTTATAAATGCTATTTAAATTTGAGATTTAAAATAGTTATTAACGTTTATTTGCGAAATAATTAGAATTTTTTTTTAAAACGAGAATTTTTCCTTACAAATAAATAGAGTGAGATTGCCACGTAAAATTACACTTTTATTATATCGATGTTATAAAATACGATTTATTAAAAATTATTAGGGAACGATTAGTGCCTCCATTTAAAAATCGATTAATTTATATAGGAATTTCGTTAGTATGACTTGAAGAGCCGAATAATATTATGCAAATGATAAGACTATTTGTTGTATCATTTAAATATTTTTGGCATGTGGCTAAAATATTTTAATGGCATTATTTTAGAGTTTCCCTATTGTCGGAAATAGTAAGTCTCGAGCGAGTAGAGTTAATTTCAATTTTGGTGGCTTTTAACGTCAAATCAAGACAAGTTCATTCCTATCCCTATTCTCGAAAACTATTTTAATACATATTATTTTATCTTATTTCAAATATTGTTTTTGTAATTATATTGTGCAAATTACTTTGTGAATTATGAGATCCTCATTTTTTTTTCGAGTTTTAAAAATTTGATTCAAATATTATTTTTACGTGAGAATTTATCTTTATTATATATTTTATTCTTAACTGAGAATTGTGAATCTTATGAACGTAAAAGCTAATTTATTGTTTATCAATCGTTTTCATTAGTTCGAGACGACTTTTTGTTTCATTCAGCTATGAACTAATCTCATCGCCCGAGATAGTTTAATTTATTCTTTCCTGTTAAATTTATTGTACAAATTTGACAACCTTTATTGACCCTCTTATATTTGATTCGATGCCCGAGTCAAATGAATAAATAGTGTAAATAATAGCATTGCTGGAACGTTTGCTCGATGATCGAACGAAAATCTTCTATTCTAACGTACATCGGTTATGGGTATTTAATTATAAACTTTCGAGTTGTACTCATTGTTCGGGACAACTCCTAATGGTAATTGTTTCAACTATTCTCTTTCTTTCGAGATAGTTACTTTTCTTGTCAATAGTTGGCACATTGTTCGTGTCAACTAATTAGTGATTTTCTTGAAATTCCATATTAGTCCATTGATCGGACTGGTGGCACATTTCAGAAAATTGGTAGTCAGCTAGACCAAATAAAATATCTACTTGTCTGTTTTCTAAATGGTCGGGAATCTTGTAATCTTACAAGTCAACAAAGTCAACATGGGAGAGAGGCTCATGGTAGAGAAAGAGACTTGTGTACGATTATTCAGGTATAAGTATTTAGAGGTACTAATGATGCCAGGGTTGAACTAATAACCCGCTATAATGCTAGCATAAATGATATTTCGTTGATACCACACTTTAGCCATGATCGGGCGACGTGAGGTGTCATAGAAGGACGATATTCACGGACTGGTAATTGATCGCACCACTGGGATACCGAGCGGTTGGAAAGACCAGTTTATTCACTACTCTTGATTCATCAGTTATAACCAAGTAATTTTGTTCGAGTATTCATTTTTTTAGATGAGTTATATATATATATATATATATATATCGGCCTCAAACTCATGTTTTTTTAAATTGTTAAATTAAATCGATGTTTATCCCTTTGTTTAATCAAATAATATTTTATAAATCGACCAATGAGAGAAATTACTGAGCACTATGGTTGCTCACTCTTGTTTTTATCTCATCCATTCAGCTGTTAAGAAAGAAAGAGGCGAACCGTCCAGCCAGAAGGCAAGAGGAAAGGAGCAGGATCAGAACCATGCTGACGGGGAGTAAAGTCGAAAAGCTAGGAGTACAACCTGAAGATTGTAGCCGGAATCTTTCCCTTACTATGCTTTAGACCTTATGTACGATAATATTTTGAGTTGTAATAATTATATGACATACTAGAAGTAGTTGTGACCGATTTTTTGGATATGTGGAATGGGACTATTATGCTCCGTTATGATGATTAATTTATATTATTGTGAGCTAACGTGTGTTGTAGGATATCGAGGTATGTGACGACCTGAATCCGGGGTCACCGGGTTTGGGGGCGTCACATTACAATCCACGCGAAACTTATGAAATAATCTTTAATTTAGTGATGATTCAATAATTATTATTCAAATGGAAACACTCAGAATCTAAAGAGAAATATAATTACGAATTTTTACATTAACCTTATTCATGCAGAAGTCTTACATTGATAATACTATTCAATTTAAAAAAACCTAATTATATACTATTTAAATCATTGACATACACCTTTTCGTATTTCAATATAAATACACTTTTTGGTTTATAACATTTTAAAATATTATATATATTTTTATGATAGATTCAACGGTTTTTCATTTATCGATTTTAAGATCTTTGGCGTACGGAGACTAGACTATCGATTATCAAAATTTTGGACAAAATCTATCTTACACTTATTATTGAAATTGTATTCGATTGTTAGTAAAATTAATTTCAAATAATAACAAGGTTATTTTGATAATCAAATTGAATTATAAGTATAATTCATAAATCGAATAGACTTTTCAACGTAAAAAATCGTCAATTTCTTCTCTCTTTAGTTTATGCGTAGATTTAATTGGAAAATAATTGTTAAACCATCACTAAATAAAGATAATTTTGTTAATTTCACGTGAGCTATAAAAGCGTCCAAATAAAATTTTAAGAATTCAAAATAGAGTACAAATATTAAATTGAAGGTGTAAAATCTTATATATATATATATATATATATATATAATTTTTAACAACAATTTGTTATGTAAATTAATAATATATAATTTTTTAAAAATTAACATATTTATAATATTAAAAAAGGAGTCGTGCGTTGCACAGGTTATTAGTTAGTAATAAATAAAATTAATGACATGATAAAAGAAACCCGTGCGATGCATTGAAAGTTTGTCGGTTCGGTTTTCGGCACGGTCATCCTAATTATTAAAAAAATAAAAAATAATAATATATTTAATGATAATAGTCCATTGGCATTTTTTATTCAAATATGTTTACTTATAATTGATGATATTACCAGTTATAAACATAAAAAATATCGTACCTTCCAATCATTAATGTAAGAACCTTGTTTATTAAATTTATTTAATTACTATTTTTTTTTCGTAAATTGGATAAAATATTTTAAATTATTTTATTCCGGTTTGACGAGTCAATGTGCTAAGTGTTAATTGGTATATGAGGATGTGTGTTATAGTGGTTGAGAAAAATCCCTATATGTGTTTATTATGTGGGATGTCGTGCTGGTGTATTTTTTTTTATTTTATTTGTATTTTATTTGATATTCTGAAAATTTTATAAAATCATCGGAGTATTTAAAAATTTCGAAACCTTTTGTGCTATCATCTGTATGAAATTATTCAGTTTTTAAAATTAGTGGGAGAATTATTTTGGATGTATAAGTATTTTAAAATGATTTTAAGAATTATGTTGCATTTAAAGGATCAAAACTTGTAAAATTCATATTTAATACATTTTGGATCCTAAAAATATTTTGAAAATATGTGCGTGTTCGTAATTTCATACTCTTTATTTTAAAAATATAAAGTTTAATTTTTCACCCATTTCCCCATTTAAATTCGATTTTTAAAAGTGATTGAATTACTTTTTAATTGTTTTTCAGCATCCAGGAATTGTTGTTTCGCCCTTTACTTCTTTTATACGCAGACATTTTTTTTTTTCAGATTACAATCTCTCGGCTCTCTCGAGAAGTCTCTCGATTTCTCTCATCTCTCCCATATCTCTCTTGAAATCTCTCTGTCATCTCTCCTTCTCTAATCTCTCTCGCGGAATCTCCCTATCAAAATATCTCTCTCGAATTTCTTTTCATTCCCTCGTGTGTGCAGTTCCTGTGTGTATATACAACCGTGTGAGTATGTGTTCTGTGTGTGGGTACTCTTGAGGTCGCGTGTGTGTGTATTGAAGGTGGGTGTGTAACCGGAACCGTGGGTATTTGTTCGTGCGTAGGTATGATTTGGGTGTGTGTATGTAAGTCAAGTGCGTGTGTAAGTCTAAGGTCGAATTTGGGTTAAAGTTAGGGGTTTATGATTGGGGATTTTGGGGTTGATTTGAGTTGATGTTTAAGATTGGTAGAAGGTGTGGAGAAGAAGACGAGAGGAGGAGGGGCGAACGAAGGTGGCGATGGGTGGAAGAAGAGGAAAAAAAGGGCTGGTAGGATTGTTGGACAAAATGGAAGGGGCGGCCGGTGGAGTTATGATGGCGGCTGGAGTGTGGTGTTGTCGTAGTGTTACGGAGTGGTGAAGAAACAGTGGTGGGTTGGAATGAAAAGAGAGGAGAAGTGAGGGGGTTGTATTTTTGTTGTTATAGTGGGTTGATGTGGACTGTGGTAAGGTTCAACTGTGTGTGTGCTTGTATGCAAGGGAAGTGCGAGTATAAGTTTAGTGTGATGTGGTTGGCGTTCAGGTAAAGGGATGGGAGTATTGTATTGCAAGTATTAGGAAGAAAACAGAGAAGGAAAGGGATGCAAGAGTACAGGGGTATATGAGGGTCTTGGCTGGTGTGTTAATGTGATTGTATATGGCGCAGAAATTTCCGAAGGTAGAAAAGAGAGTTAGAGAGAAATGAAGTGGGCTGTGTTTACATGATGGTTGGTATAGGTGTGATGTGAGTTGCAAGACCAGGGAGAGCCGAGGTCTTGAAGTAAAAGAAGAAGGACAATGGTTGGGTTGATTTATGTATGGTAAATTTGGTTAGTGAGCCGAGCTTTATGGTAATGCTTGTTGTTGTAATTATTGTCAAGTGTAATACGGTAATTTAAGTTCAAATTGCCCAAGTTGATACAAATTGTTAGTAATGGTAGTTATAAAAATAATGTTGTAATATGTGTATGGTAATTTGAAATTTGTTAGTAAGTTAGATTGTTTAAAGTGGAAATCGAGTATTGATATAGCGTATGTATAAAAGGATGGTTGTTTGCTGATTGGAGTTGGTTGTATTCTGACGGGTAAAGGAGGTGATGTCCGATTTTTGGTAGAATTATTTCATAATTCTTATATCAAATTGATAAGAATTATTTGTAAGTCGGTATGATATAAGTGTTGAGTGCTTATGTGAACAATGCATGCTACGTGCTATGTGCGTTAAGTTGTAAAGCGTTGTAGGACGCGTTGGGAAGAACAAATTTCGTCGGTTAAAATTGTTAGTGTTCTGAAGTAGTACTTCACATTGATATAGGTATGAATAGGAGGCCCGGCTGGGAGCAGTCACACGTAGATGGAAATTCGAGTAGGAAATGATTATCGGAGTTGACGGGCATACTCAACGAGAGATTGACGAGTCTTAAGGAAAAACGGATGTATGATCGAGTTAAGGCTAATGGGTAAAGAAGTAGAAGATGTTGTAAAGTGAATAACGAATTGAGATGTGGAAGTAGGAACTTCGTGTACTGAGGCAAGTGTTATCGCTCCTCACTTATTGTTCAAGTGATGCAATTCTGTTCTATTTATTTATCAAATGTGTCGATCAAATTATGTTACAAAGTGATGTCATTCTTCAAATGGCGTGCAAATGTTTATATTCCCACCTATTGCTCAAGTGCAAATTTTCAAATGATCTTACAAATACCCTTTTTTTTCCTCAAAAGATATTTTTAAAAATTGGTATGTTAATGGATTCCTCAGTAGAGTGCCATTTCTTTTATTTTCTTCGAAAGTATTTAAGAAAATTTATAAACAGTCCAAGATTTTAAATTCTTATAAAAGTCTTTTAGCCTAATTTTTGAGTTTTAACATATTTTTACCTGATGAACCCTCTTTAGGGGATGTTTTCTTCAAATTGATTGACGATTAATTATCCTGAAATTATTTTACAAATATTCATTTTGAACCACTTAACTCACCTACTTTGGTCCAAACTTTGCAAGGTGTTAGAGAATTTTATTAAATGTTTAGCACTTGATTATATCCTCGTTTTATCGTATATTCTCAGTTGTGGTTAATCATATTTCCAGTAAAATTCTTTCTTCGATTCATTTAATGATGTATGATCCCAATTATTCGTATCGAACTTGTCGATACCCTTTGAGATTATTGTTCTTTATTTATCACCCTTTTATCGTGTCGAACTCGTTGACACCTATTGATATTATTATTCTTTATTTACCCTTGTTGTTGGGTTGATCTTGTCGATTTCGGTCGATGTTGATATTTCATCAGTGATTCTTAATTATGAATTGTTGTTCTGGAACGTGAGTTTTCCAGTTAGTTGTTGTGGTAAGGTTGTTGATTGTTCCGACACCTCATGAGTTTGAAGTAGAATTGGAATGTTTTGACCGAAAGGTCGGACCCTCCTGTGGTCGTGATTAAAATGTTTTTGACGGTAAGGTCGGACCAGATTCATGGTCGGAAGTTAGTAAGGCCAATGTGTGCCGTGGATCCATTATAGGACATTGTTGTGTGCGTTTGTCCGGGGTTAGTGCGTGACTGATCAGCAGCCTAACCTTATTGTTTTTAAAATACATAAAAAATCCAATTCTAATCTATACATTGAGGTTGAGTTGCTTTTAAGCCTGATTCCTTTGAATCTTGTGATGATTATCTTTGGTTATCTGAACTTTTATCAGTTCTCGTTGTTGATACAATTTATTCTAGTGGAGCATGGTTGGCTCGTCTTCGTGTTACGATAGTTAATTCTTCTGCTGCTTTCTTTCGCAGCATATGATGATTAATCTTGTTGATCAGAATCTATATTTCTTGATATTGCTATCACTATTTACGCTTGCTGAGCATTGTTGGCTCACTCTTGCTTTTTTGTTTATTTTCTCCAGTTAATAGAGAAGATTAGTGGACCTTGTGGTCAGTTGGTATTACTGTTCCAGCAGCGAGAGGTGACGTTCGAGTTGTTGATTTCGTCGGGTAGTGATTTTGGAATTTGTCAAGGTTGGTAAACTAGTTTGACAGTGGACTTAGTTTGTTATAAGATTGTATAAAAACTTTATTCTGAGGTTGGATTGTAATATAATGTAATTTGATAATTGTTTCATACCATAACCTGTATGCGGTCTTGGATCAGGGGTGTTGTATTATTTATATTTGGCATATGTCCAAGTTTATGATGAGTTGATTGTAGTCCGTGGCCCCATATCTGTACCCCGGATTTTTGGGATGCCACAGTTGGTATCAGAGCTACAGGTTATGGTCACTGAAAAAGGTTAGGATGGGTTGGTATACGTGTGAGATGGGCGTTAGGTAGAACGATTTAGGATAAAGTTCGTCTTAGGTTATTATGACGAATATTGCGACATTGTACGGTCTTTCGACATATCGCACGAATAGGAGTTCGATTCGCTCAAAGATTTGGTTATGAGCGAGACAGATAATCCAGAGCCTCCTGGGCTAAGTGAGCAGTTGAAGCTACCAGTTTGGAGGACATTATTTCGAGACTTTTACGTACCTTCTAGAATCTTTCTACGACTCTAAATAAGATGTGAACGTTATAGAGAGAATACAAGAAGACTAGAAATAAGATGTGGGAAGCGATTGTTGGCATGAGTTGGAAGTGTGGGCATAGCTACACGCTACTAGCCGTTGATCTCGATTGAATTCTTAATTGATTCCCCATTTGGGCAGTTGAATTGATTCTTGTTCTTGCTCTAAATTGTTGTAAATGAATTCACGATTTATATTGTCGCTGAAGCATTTGCTGCACAGTGACGGTTAAAATCGAGAATGAATGGAGATCTTCTTATTTATTCAACTCATTATTGCCAGGCCGGTTTTGGCAGCTAGGTATATTAATGCTTAGCCGATAGGAGTGAGATTATGAATAATTATGAATTTCTCGAACGTTTGTTAATCGATTATACTTCCATTGATGATGAGTTTGTATATCAGATTCACTTGAATTCAATCCTACTCTTTCAGAAATATCCCTATTTTTAAAGGACACTTGATCCAACTCTATACTTGAAAATTTTGAGACTCTTGAACTCTTTTAATTTTCTCCCTGAATATTTAATCTTCTTTATTCAAACTGAGATGAACAACCTATGTATATAGGGGATTCAGGGACATTTTATCTCTGTGATAGAAGTCTGGTGGGATGCCACTGATTGTGTTTGTCATGAAAGTACTAAAGACTGACCATCTTTTTATACAAAGGCGGTTGACCTAAGTGACAAATACAACCTGATAACAGTTCGAAGATCATATTGATCTCTCGGTTAAATTCTTTCACAAAAAGTGTTATCAAACAAAATCCAGTGTACATTCATATTGATATCTATTCATTCTATTGATTTCCTTGTTGGAAAAACCTGGATGATTTTGGATTACTAGTGATGAAGAGCCGCGAAGATAGACGCAACGACAATCCTAGTTGTTGAACTGCGATTACGTGGCAAAGAATTGATTAAGCAAGATTGAGAAGTTGATGTTAAAATATAGAATACGTATCAAATCAAATTGGATTAATTATTGGATAGAAAACACATGTACAAGATTCGAGATTTATAAAAAATTAGGTCAAGAAAGGAGCATTTATCAAGGGCACAAGTTTGAGGATTTATTAAAGATTGAAAAGAGAATGATGTTGAAGATGTTTGCTATGTGATGTTTATTATTGATGAATGATTGCTTTGAACACCTGTTTAATTTAAGGGTAGTAAATGGATTATCCTAAGATTTAGAATGTTTTGAAACCCATTGTGGAAGATAAAATTTCGAGAGAGAAGCATGTGGAGATTTTGTTGAGATAAATGCAGAGAGTTGTGGTTAAGAAAGAATAGTGTGGTAACAAGTGACAGAGTCCGAAGTTAAGAATGTGTGCCATGAGCATGGGAAGATAGGACCTTTTGCCAGAGATTGTATCGTATTAGTCTCAATGGAACCTATGATGAGAGTAACAGAACTATTTTCTATAAATCACTCGAAATTTTGAAATTCAACATGATTACGAAGGACGTTATCAAGAATTCGAATGAGGTGGCAGTAAAAAGAGTTAGTATGATTCAGGATTGGATTGATTTCCTAACAACGAAGTACAAGCAAATTGCGAGGACAAGAAAGTGAGACTTTGATTTTTAAGAAGTGGTGTTTTGAGACCGGAAGCAGACATAGAGGTCTTAACGATCAGGCAGACCAAGAAATGATTATACCGAGATTATAAAGTTGTTTTGTACAGGTATTAGAAAGGAAATGGTTAAGTCGAAGCCGATTTCAGTGATTAAAAATTTTCGAATGTATAATTTGATGGATTACCCGGATTGTCGCTAGGTAAGGATGAAGAGTTTGTTTGCTATTCATTTTCCAAAAATAGAATTAGTTTCAAGGAGTTCAATATTGAATGACATCAATGGAAATGTTGGAGTTAACAATTTGATTAAAGGATCTTCGCAAGAGAAATACTAGTAGTACTCATCGTATCTTAGGAGGAAGATTTTACGCACGATTTCTAAATATGAGTTTTAGATGGAAATGACTCAAAATTTAAGACATGTGGTTAGTAATGAAAGAATCAAAGTGAATTTTGTGAAAATAGAGCAGTAAGTCAATCTACAGACTCGAAAATTACTGCATTGAAAGAAGTTTAGTTATTTGATTAAGCCTCAGTGAAGTGGATTCATTTACAGTGATACAGAGTTTTATAGTGGATTCATTTGCGATCAAAATATTTATATTAATTCTCTCTTAATTAATTAAAATAGTTGGTTAATTTATCTAATAAATTAATTCATTTAGAATTAATTTCGTCCTTAACTTAATTACTAAGTTAATTGATTTAGAATTAATGTACTTGTTAAAAAGACAATCAGAATTAATTTAATTGTTAAAAGACTACACAATTAACTCTAGTAGATAGTCTTACCGAATTAATGTGGTGGTTAGTCTTTGCAGGATTATCTTGATAGTCTTCCCAAGAATGAAATTGATTTTGAATGTTGTTTGTTGGATAGTCACTCAAGAAGGGAATCTTGGATAGTCTTTCCAATTGTAAAGGATAGTCTTACCGAAAAACAAAACACGATAGCCTTTGCAGCACTTGGTAATAGTTTTATCAAATGAAAAGCTGTTGGGGATAGTTTTTCAAGGCCATTTTTGGATAGTCTTTCCGAGGCAAAGATAGTCTTTCAAGCCTTTGTTTTCGATAGTCTTACCGAAATCAAAGCCATAGTCTTTCATGTGAAAAAGATTGACAGAAGAGGTAGGAGTTGTATTCACTAAACGTTCAACAAAAAAGATCAAAGCAGGTGAATTATTCATTCACATTTGATTATTTATCAAACAAGAGACAGACATAGTAAATATCAAATCTTTTCTTCTCTCTTCATAAAAGTCAAGAACACAGAGCCTTAAAAATTCACACAAGAATTAATTTCTAGACATATTGTAATATTTCAACTACTAGAAGTTACTTATTTGTAACCCTGTAATTATCTAGCAGATCAATATCCCTAGTTTTCATCTCTAACTACTTTTTAGCATTCGATTTTTTTATTACAAAAATAAATAAGTTCATGTCAATTTATTCTAGATTTGTTTTAATCAGTTTGTACTGCATTTATAATAAGCTCTCAAATTTAATATAAGTTATATTTAACTTCAAACTTAACATACTCAACTAAACTTTTGTAAGCAGCCTAGCATACTTAACCAAACTTGAATTCCATGTAACAACAATCTTAACATGCACTAATTTAAGCACTTCGATACTATAAAATTGGGGCATTATGCCAGGCTTATCAGGTTTTCTTATAAAAACCCAACAATGACAAACATATGTTCAATAAAAATCCTAGGAGCAACGCAAGAAAACTAAGGCTTTTTAAATAATCTCACCGATTGAAGAATCATTAGTTCAGGCAATGTATCAAAACATTACAACAATCCTATTATAGTAGGATAAGCAGCATTACAGTAGGAAGAGAAAATTAGAAGTCTACATTTCTTGCTCCTATTAACAAGTGACTACATCCTTCATATGTATAGAAGGTTATACTTATTTGCTACTCCCTCCGTCCCATATTACTTTGCCCGTTTGCTGAATTTCACGGGTTTTAAGATAGTGGGGAATGAATATTATTTTTGTATGAAGTAGTGGGTATTAAATATTATTTTTAAGGAATAGTGGGTATTGAATATTGTTTTTTTGGAGTAGTGGGTGGAGTAGTGGGTATTGAATATTATTTTTAAGGAGTAGTGAGTGGAATAGTGGGTATTGAATATTGTTTTTTTGGAGTAGTGGGTGTTGAATAGTGGGTGTTGAATATTATTTGTAATGATTAGTGGGTGGAATAGTGGATATTGAATATTATTTTTAAGGAGTAGTGGTGGAGTAGTTGGTATTGAATATTATTTTTTATGGCCAAAAATAGTAAGGGGAAAAGTATTGTGAATTACCTTAAAAGGAAAGTGGGAAAAGTATTAAGGGACGGAGGGAGTAGCTATTACTACATAGTAAAGGTCTATACTACCCTCATTCCTTAATAAACCATCCAATATAATTTAACTTTCAAGTTCAACCAACATAAAAGAACCATTGAGAAACAAGATCATACTTATATACATGTATTCAGTAAATAATACATGTAAACGCGAAATTTCTGAGGTATGTAAGATTGTCAGCCAAAGTAGCACCTTGATACCAAAACATTAACAACCACAACACTTAATTATTACAAATAAACGCTAAAATCCCAAATCACTCAGACAAACCATCAAACACCTGGAGTGCAAACCAAACCTGTACTCAAAAACTGACATCGGAGCTTTTCGGATACCCATTATACTCCAACTTAACATTCAAAGTAGCACAAACAGCTTTAAACTTTAACCTCAAGCTCTCCACAAGATCAGTAGACAACACGTTTTCAGGATCGTTAAAAGGGTACTTACTCACCAACTCGTCCATTTGTTTGATGCTTTTCTGAACCCTAGTAGAGAAACATAAAGGGTCTATGTTAATTGCTGAGGTCCATATATCTATACAGCCTCTGTAAAACCCTAGCTCCTCGCCGGTTTTGAAGCCGGATTTGAGACCAACGTCGCGAACCTCGTCTTTTCCGGTGAGTACGCCGTCGGAGAAGCCCTCGTCGAAGCCGGACTTAAAGTGGGTGTCTTCCAGATTGAGTGCAGCATTGAAGATGTCGTGTATGGAACTGGTTTGATCGTGGGAAGCCATGGAAACATATACGATACACTCGCTATCTGTACTGATGTCGGAAAATTGACAAAAATAACAGGTTTTTGATTATTTTTTTTACAAAAATACCCGGTTTTGAAAAAGTGCGCAAAATTACCCGTTGGGATACACATTTGCCAAATGGGTATCTGGGATACGCATACAGATACCCATTTGGCAAATGTGTATCCTTCACAATTTTTTTTATTTAAAATTATGAGTATTAATCACGAAGCAGGCTGAAGTAGTAGAATGCAAATGATACGCAATTGAAATGTGCGTATTTCTTTTTTGTTTTTATTGCCTACCCTTCTGTGAAATGCGTATTCAACGAATACTCCACTTCAATTTCAAAAGCTTTATATAGAATACTCCATCAAGATTTGCGTATCGTAATTAATATTTTCATTGGGGTTAAATAATTTTTATTTGGGGTTCAACGGTTCCAGTTGGGGTTTAAAAATATTCAATTTTTTAATTTTATTTGTATACCCTCAAGGGTTCAACAATTAACTTTTGGGGTTTAACGTTTCCATTTTGGGTTGTAGAAATATTCGAAATGATGAATAAACCGTATACGAAGTTAGGGTTTAGGATTTGCGATTTGGGATTTAGGGTTTTTTAAAACCCTAAACCCTAGATCCTAAACCCTAACATATCCCGATTTTTAAACGCGTTAGCGTTTAAAAATCAGGCCGCCAGATTCAATTTTTTTATTAAAGTTTTTAAATTTAAAAATACAATTTTATTTAAATTTAGGATACCCATATTTTTAATTTAATAAATACAATTTTAATAATTTAGGGTTGAACAAACTCTTGGGATTAATGTTTCCATATTGGGTTTTAGAAATATTCGGAATGAAAAATAAGTCGTATACGGATTTAGGATTTAAGGTTGT
Organism: Kitagawia praeruptora; assembly: GCA_037693485.1. Lineage (NCBI taxonomy): Eukaryota > Viridiplantae > Streptophyta > Magnoliopsida > Apiales > Apiaceae > Kitagawia > Kitagawia praeruptora. The sequence continues at coordinate 97,499,518 of CM075354.1, read as the reverse complement.
TTACAACGATTTTTTTTTAAATTAGACCGCCGAAGTCGATAAGAAAAAACAATTTTTTTAAAAAAACAGGCTTCCACGTCGGGTAACTGTATCCCACTCTGTATGTTCAGGTATTACTTTTGCAAGATACGCATTTCGTGATTGCTTATTCAGTCTATACTCATTCAAGAAATGCGTATTAGATCGGGTAATTTTGTCAAAAAAACTGAGAATGGTTATTTTGGTACATTTGGTTAGAAAAAAAAGGTAGATTTGTCTTTCACCCACTGATGTCTGAGCCTTCGTATATTAAAAAAAATTATAATCTACAATTAAAGTAAATTAGTATAATATTTTAAATAATTATTACTAAATTCGGTACAAACAAAATTTATTAAATGTTAATTTATAATTATATATACAGGGGTGATTTCTAGTAAAATTATCTTAAATACAAATTTACAAATATGTTTAACATATATTTAACTAGGATCAACATCATTTATTAAATAAAAATTTAAATTTGATGGAATATACATAATTCATAATGAAAACATATTTGTAACAATTAAAAATAAGTTTTACATTTTTATCTTGTCAAGAAAAATAGTTTTATTACTGAATTTAATATTTTGTGTTTTATTTTTTCGTGAGAATTTGATTTTAAAATTCATACATAAAATATATTTTTCACACAATATTTTTCAATTATTAATAAAATATATTAAAAATCCGTATACATTGTTCATAATAAGGAAACATTAGTATAATTTATAAACATGAGTATATTAAATTATACTAAATTAAAATTAATAAAAATAATGATTATAAAAAAACATAATTTTAATACTAAATAAAATTTATGAAAACCCGTGCATTGCACGGGTAATGAAAGTTTATCAGTTTGGTTTTCGTCACGATCATTCTAATAATTAAAATAAATAATAAAATATTGTAATTATGATTATTAATCAATTGTTTTTTATAATTAGAACAACTAAATATCGTATCTTCCGATCAATAATAGTTTTTTTCTAATTGATGATATTACTTTTTATAAACAACTAAATATCGTATCTTCCAATCAATAATAGTTTTTTTCTAATTACAACATGTTAACTTTTAATTTAAAACATAATTTTACAATAATTAATATGACCCAAAGATATCTCTGCATATCTTTTAACATTAACAGAATATAATAGAAATCGTATATCCTTTATTATAAAACCTGAGTCTACTACACCATGTGGTTAACCAATCAAAAACGAGGAATTATTTTAGGACCAATCAAATTCCATTCCTAAATTTTAGATCAATTATATTATATTAAAAATTTTCTTTATTTATCTTTCTATACCAACTTTATTAACTGTAGCTAGTTAACAATTCTAATTAAAATATAATAACTTCTACGATGATATGTCCTGATATTCAATTGTTGTAATCACATATTCTTAATTCTTTTACCGATATGATTTAGATTGAAAATTTTTATGTTAGAATTTTGATTTCTTGGGAAAAAAAATTGTGATAAGATATTTACGAAGTATCGCACATCCAGGACCTAATGCCAAGTATAAATATTAGCACGAGTGTGGGAAAGTGGATGTCATTTTCATGCAAGATCCCAAAGACACATGGCATGAATGTACACAACATAAACGATTTTTTAGAACTACGTAAGCACTTTCTTTTAATATATGTCATAAAAATATGCTCACTGTTAAACGAAAACGAATTTCATGTTTTTTAATCCGATAATTAAATTACAAGGACATAAAAAAACTATATATTTACGGAATTACGCTAATTATGGTAATAACTCAACCAACATGGAAATATTAGCATAGAAAGTAGCAAGGTACCAATATTTAAATAGCAAATCATGTCCTAATAAACGGGAAAAATCACGCTCCCCTCCCCATTAATTTTTATGGGATTCCATAAATTTAATTTATTTGAACCTATATAACAATTCAATCTCATAATCCAGCTATAAAATTGAAGATTAGCAATCCGATTTCATCAAATTTGTTTCAAAATATCAAATCACATGTCCTGCCCTCTAACCATTATCTAATTGTCTACTAATAAATTAGCTTGAATATACACTAATTTGTAACCCATACTTCATAATATAAAAATATAAATGCTATAGTGATTACTAATATAACAAATGTTCTTTTATTCCAGGTATACAGTTATATGCAGTTAGTCTATCAAAAAATTATGAATTGTTTTATGATCAATTAGAGGTGATTCCTAAATTTTTGACCAATCATATTATATTAATATCCAATTTCAATTATGTATATGTGTTTCGTAAATTGCATTTTCTATCCCAAACTTTAAATCATAAGTCAAATCACAATCCCTTATACATTTTCTATAAAAAATAATACTATTGCTTTTAACGAATACATTAACAATGCGATATAAAATGATTGCAATGATGATATAAATTATAGATTTTAAACAAGTAACTAATTTTACACTTTAAAATTCTTTAAATTATAATTTAATATTATTTTTTGACCATTAATTAATTATAAAAATTAAACTAATATGTTTCCATTAAATAAAGTTTTGACTATTATGATATATGATACGTATAAAATCATTAAAATATATTTGTACCATCTGAAAATATAAATTATATAATCACTACACAATTTTATATCACATTTGTCAATACAATCGTTAAAAAAAAATATTATTTTTGATAGAAAACGTATAAAGGATTGTGATTTGACCTATAATTTAAAGTTGGTGGATGTAAAGTGCAATTTATTAAACTACATATATATAATTGAAATTGGAGTAAAGCTGGGGGATGCAAATTGCATTTAACTCATTTAAAAAGCTAAAAATTACAGTAGATTTTAATTTAAAGCTAAATTTAATATGACTTCTGGTGTTACACTAAATTATTTTCTGCATCTCATTTCTTTACAAATCATTTGGGCATGAAGGTTAGGAAAAATGTAAAATAGTCGAGAAAAATAAGAAAAGTGGGTAAAGTAATATCCATCAATATTTGTATAAAATGAATATAGTGAAGAAAAATAATAATTATAGTTATTTTTTATATTATAAAATTTTACTATTTTAAATAATTTTTGAAATATAAAGAATTGATAAAAATATTCGAAAAGAAATTGGGAGGATTATTCGAAAAAAAGTACTCCGTATAAATAATTGAGAGGGATCTCAAGTTGGCCGGAAGATGTTCCCAAAATTTGAAAGGGACTACCGAACACAATTATATCGGCCTCGAAACATTTACACGTTTGTAAAGATTTTTAAAACCATCGACTTTTAAAAAGGTGACGAAACATAAGAAAGAAAAAAGGTAAAAAAAATATTGTTGACGGAGGAATTGGGTAACAACAAAGTTTGAGGTCTGTCGCCGGAATCAAGATCTATGATGGTGGCTCTTTGCCGGAAAAGTCGCCGGAGTGTGGTGGTTGTGATGAATTGGGGGCTGAGATTGAGAGGATTAGTGGCGGCTATTCAGAGCTCTCGACTTCCAACCCCTCAATTTGCCTACGTACCTCTGTATTTATAGAGGATCATGCCAGACGTAGTTCTTGGAGAACAAGAAACCCAAATGGGCTTGGATATCGGTCCAGCATCCGGAATGTTCTACTATGAGGCCTAACCACAAAAGGCCCAAGGCTCATCCAAGATCTCAAGACTTCACGAATATGGAAACTTCCCCCGTCGAGGACTAGTCCTATTCGCTACAAGCTATTTCTTGATTTCAAGGATGCAGGTAAAGCCATGGTTTACCCCAAGTGCAGAACGCATCCCTGTCCCCCGAATGAGAAGCACCCACCAGATAGCAGGACAGGTGATCCGTAGCTTTTGGGTGCAAAGTGCGGATTACTCCAAAGTTCCCCAATGAGAGCGTGCCCGTTGAGTACAGGAACAGATCTCCAAAGCACACACTAGAGAGAGACCAATCTTTGCACCGAGGAGAACATGCCCTCAATGTATAAGAAAGATCTCTAAATCTAGGAAAACCCCTAGAGGCCTTCTACGACGGGCATCCCCCTCCTGAGATACGACAGAATGGAATTCTTCAACTTCTAGAATCCCAGCTAGAATAGAATCCCAGCTTGAATAGAATCCCAGGAGAGATTTCTTCAGTGACTTCTTGAAAATAAACTTAAATATAAATCTTTATCATGTTTTAGTATTTAGGGCGTGCCCTAACTATAGAAAAGGAGAAGGCGCGGCCTAATTTCTTGTAAAACTAACAAGCATCCTTTTTGACTATTTTTATGTCTCTCAGGGCGCGCCCTCCACGTACGGGAGGTGAGGGCGCGTCCTTCTTTTGCAAATCTTTATCAAAACCCTAATTTATCCTGAAAATCCACAAATTGAACCTATATCTGACCTGAATCCATTTTAGAATACCCGAACCGAATTTTGGGCATAACAACTACCCCCCAATTCCATGTAAAATCAAAGATGAAGCATGGAATTTCAATCTAAACGACACCAAAATTTTTGTAGCTTTTCTTCTCCAGGGCACGTCCTTATTCTTCTTGTCTTCAAGATTCTATGCGGATGACGCGTCCTTAAATTCTTCAATCCACATCTCTAAGCTTTTGCATCCATCTCTAATTTTGGCTTCTTCGTAGAGGAATAACACAAATCCACAACATCTCTAAGCTTACATGAGCTAACTCGACGTAAGAAACAAGAGATATTATGCACAAATGTAAGCCTCTCACAGGGCTCGCACTAAAGCCAAATATATATATTTTCAGAGGGCGCGCCTTATGATATTAAGGCGTACGGACCCCTTCAGCTGTCATCAACATACACTTCTATGGTCTTCTCAAGTTCCTTTCGCATTAATCAAGCCAAAAGGCATTCCAATGTAGCGGTATAATCCTCTTGAAAGGCATATGATGTAGCCTATTTGTATTTCGAGGATACAACTCAACTTAAACAAGATTGTAATAGTAAATAGTATATAGTCTTTCACAAGGAATCTCAGATTGTATTATCTGTCAGAAGAAAAAGATCAAGGTCAATCTACAGACTTGAGGAATTACTACATTGAAAGAAGCTCAGTCATCTGATCAAGCCTCAGTGAAGTATTCGTTAAAGAAGTGGATTCGTTTAAAGTGACAGAGATTTCAACAGTGACAGAGACAGTACAGAAGATTAAAGAGAGAGAGGAGAAAAGAAAAGGAACCAGTTTTTAAAGTCAATATATGAAGAACAGTCATTGCGGTTAGTCACTCATGAACCAGACAGTACATCGAGTGTCAACATTCAACAGTGGTTGTTCATCATTAACTTTAGTGGTTCAAGTTATCAAGACTGGTATGAGAGAAAATCATTGTGCAAGCAACAGAAGTGCTAAATTAATTAACCACAAGGATTTTATTATCAAGTGGACTGGCTACGAGGAAAAAGAATTATCATAAAGAAATTCTAAATGATATATTCTTAATGCTGAAACCCCGGTTAGAATTGTTGTATTTTCTGTTAAGGAAAAGGAGTCCGGTTTCACATCCTAAAGAGACCGTAGCTTACACCTGGACGGGTTATGAGAAAATAGAATTATCACAACAGAATGGAAAGTGATATATTCTTAAAGCTGGAATCCCGGTTGGAATTGATATATTTTTTGTTAAGCAAAAGGATTCCAGTTCCAGACGCTCAGGTAACCGTAGTTTAGAGTTTAAATATAATTTTATATTAATAAATATTTTATTTATTTAGAAAATTATATTTATAAATATCTAATAATATTAGATATTTATTTTTATAATTTTTGGATTAAAATAATTATTTATTAATTAAAGATTATAAGCTATGCGGGTTAAAAAGCATTTCTACGGAGCCGAATTATAAAATGTGTAAACAAACAGAATTGTTTGTTTGTTTAATGCATGTGATGTCGACAGAATTAAACAAAAATAATTCAAAGTGTGCATAAGTTGTTGTCGGTTGTCGGCAGCTTGATTCACGTCCCACGCAGCACGTGTCCTTTACGCGCCAGGAAGAAAACGGACCAAAGACCGCGTGTCATGCACCGTCTTTTCCTGAGAGTGGGCTTCATCAACTGGCAGTCAAAACATTTGTTCACTTGTTCCACAGAAATGATTCAAGCCAAAGTTATAGCGATAGTTATATATGGGATGGATTGTCATATCTAGTTCAACTGACTGTCATATCAAGTATTAAGGATAGTTATATCAGGCCAAAGGATTGTCATATTTGTAACGCCCCCAAATCCGGGGTCAGGGATATGGGTCGCTACTGCGGAAAAACCTCAATAATCAAACAATCACCTGCCAAAATTTAATCTAAAACATGACATCCGACCCCAACTACCAAGAATCTTTTCAGGTTATAGACTTGGAAACAAGAAATCCAAAACATAATAATAACTCCTTTACTAACTCACAACTCTTATTAAAACAATCTCTTATACAATCTTATGTTGTTGGTATCACCTCGATATAAGGTATACAACAATCACAATATTCTAATACAACAAATATTACAACACAAGTATAAATACATTACCAGTCTAACTATACATCTAGTAGACTATCTAAAAAGACAGAATTGCTCTGAGCCAAACACCAACTCGATCCATGACATGCCCTGCTCCGAGCTAAACTAAGTCAACCGCATCAACTATCTATCTCTGTAAAATAAGATTTAAAACAAAAGCAAGAATGAGCGAAAGAAGCGCTCAGCAAGTATATAATAGAGTATACTAAAATACTTTTAGAAAAACTTTGAAGGTTTTAAAATCCGACTTGTGGATGATATCATTTGAAACATTTATAACGAAGATTTTCTAACCAGGAAAGAGATTTACAACATTCAATAAGAAATTCACCTCGACAGCTTTATAAAAGGATTTTTGATATTTATCTCAACAATTTTTATAGCGACTTTCGATAAAAACTTTGAATAACTGAGCAACAGATGCTTCAGCTACTAAGAGACAACATTTAAGAAATTCACAAAGAAGATCTCAACTCATTCTCGATTTTAACCGTCACTGTGCAACAAATGCTCCAGCGACAATCTGAATCTCGAATTAATATAGAACAATTCAATAAAAAGATTCGACATTTGATTCTCAACAATGAAATATGAATTTCATAAGGAATAACCATCAAAGATTGGAACTACGATAAGACGCTACGAGCAAAGCTGGGTGATCAGCCCACGTCAGAGCTCCGAACCCGTATATCCAATACGGTGTTCATCAAATGTGAAGGATCCTTAGGCACACACAGGCCTTAATATAAATATGAAAGGGGGGACCGGCGCCTCGGTCAAAAAGGGCGTTCCAATATGATAAGGATATTCAAATGAAAGGGATTCACATTTCCAATAAATATTAAAGCGTGTCATAATCATGAAAGAAATGTAAAACAGTTCTTGTAGGGAATAAGAGCAATTGTAAACTTTCATAACAATGGATAAAATCACATGCTTACGATAAGTTGAAAGCAGTTATAAAACTGGTTAAATGACTTGAGCGTTTTCTCGTGAATTTACAAGTTTAAATAAGGCATTTTGCAGAATTTTCATTTTTAAGAAAGCATAATATTTTACTTGAACATACAGTATAAATATTTTAAAACATGCATACTCTGAACGAAAGAGTACGGCTAGTAGACTTGCCTTAGGTCCTAGCTAATAAGTACGTTTGACGATTCAGAGAGAATATTCCTTCGTTTGTTCCACGTGTCCAATCCTCTGATTTGATCCTTCCTTGATTCGATGCACTTGCGATTTCCACGAGTCTGATTCACCCCGATCGAGTCCACACGTCGATTCTATAGTTAACACAAGACGATACTTCAATCCTCGGATTAAACATACGGTCTACCGACGATATTACACACACTCTAGCACATTTAACTTAATCACAAATATTACTATAAAGCACTTCACGGTGTATACAACACCTCAAAACAACCATCAATATACACTTAATATCTTTAACAAAATAAGGGCTCTTTGCCCGACAATCTTAAATCACAATTTCAATCACAATTAGAAACCTTTGCACTCAAATTCTTTGATAACATAAATCATCACATTTGAACATATAAGATGTTAATGACAAAAAACTCAAGTCCATATTGCATACTTAAACAAAACACTCAAATAGAATTTCATGCTTTAACAATATTTAATAAATTAAACAAATCAACACTTTAACATGAAACCTTTTTCTGACATCATCTCGAATGTTATATCTACCTAACGTAAAAGTTTTAGTTCGAAATGATCATTTTAACTAGGTCAAGTACCAACCCAAACTTAATAGAAAACAGTTTTGTAAATTCTGCGCAACTTGCACTCTAACAATTATCATAAATTGGAAAACTATCATTTGAACACAAAACCTCTTTTATTACAAAACCTGAACCTTATACATTTCTAACATAAAAACTTTGAATTGAAAATATCAGTTTGTCCAAGCTAGGTATAGACCCAAAGTTAGTTTAAAAACAGAGCTGTTGGTTTAGTAAAACTCACACTCAAACATTTTTAGTAAATTGAAAAATCAAGATTTTAACATGAAAATTTTATGGGATCACCCTGAACCATCCCTCTAGTAACCATAAAAATTTCAGCTTAAAACAGAAAGGTTAAGTGGGTGAAATACAACTCCAAAATCAGTAACCCGGGAGATTACTCTATTTTGCGCAGGTTTTACTAAAACAACATTTTCACCTAGCTCGTTAACTCAAATGATACACCGTTTTCTCCTACACAAACTAGACTCCAAATAGAACAATTTTCATCAAGAGACTACTGCCCAGAACAGGATTTAACAGTCTCGAATAAACAGAGTAAAACAGGACAGTTGCTGGAAAATTTCTGGACAACTAACTTAACACAAAAATCCTTGTAACTTGGATTAAAAATCAAAGAAACCAACATCCAACTAGAAAAATCAACATACATCTCAAAATCTTTCACAAAAATCACCAAGAACATTAACCCAAGGCTAACCAATCTAAAATCATGATTTATAAGATTTGAAAACTCAAAACCCTTAATCAAAAATAACATGCAATCCCAATTACTCACAAAAATCATCAATAACATCATTTTAACTCTAACCCACTTCAAACTTATGATTTACAAGTTTAGAACTAAAAGCCCTCTTTTCAAAAATGACATGCATGTAAAATTCTTAGCAAAATTCACTAATTAGTATCACAACTAACACAAATAAGCATTTAAATACAAGAATCCAACCCACCGGATCTCATGGAGACCATCTCCGATGGTGGTGATGGTTCGGTGGTGGCCTCAAACTCGGTACCTCAATCAAACACACCTCCAAACTCGATTTAATTAGCAACCCATCACCAATTAAGAACAATTAAACACTTAATAACACTTGCATGTAAGTTTCAAGCCCTCTAGGATCAATACATACATACACCCGAAAATAAAAGTGTTTGGATCTGAAATTTGAAGACATAGATGTGTAGAGGGTGAAGAGAGGTTCGATTTGAGTATATATATGTCATCGTTTGGGAATCAAAATCATAAGAAAATATGGTTTGATCTTGAAGAACAAGTGAGAGAAAATGAGAGAGATGAAAGAGATGAGAGAGAAAGGAGAGAAAGAAGAGATGGGGGCTGCTCTAAAATGAGGAGAAAACCCTATCTTTTTCTTTTTATACTCCCCCTAAAATGTATCGACTACGAACCAAATTTCGTTCGTTAATTAATTAACTAACGAACCAATAAATCTATTATATTTTTAAAAACCCTAAAATAATTTAATAAATAATTTTACGAATTATTTTAATAACTCAAATCTTTTAAAAATAATAATTTTGGGACAAGAAATTCTTTAAGTACGGTATTAACAAGAAGTAGGCTTTAAAATGAAATATGCTTTGTAAACTCATTCTAAAATCCAAATTAATGAATAGATTGTGTCGAAAATAAAAAAAATTTGCACATGTATTTAAAACACAACATCACATTCCTCAAGGTATTTTGAAAATATTTTTGAAGTCATTATTTAAGAAGATATGGATTTTACAAGAAGTGATCTCTATAAAGAAATATTCTTTATAAACTCATTTAAAAAAATTCATAAAGCCCAAAATAAATCAAACTCTTATTTTTATAATCAAGAGTATAAAATCAGGAACACATACATACCAAAAATATATTTTTATGACTTGTAATTATTAAACTAGAGATTTTACAAGATAATTTATCTAAAAAGAAATTCATGCTTTAAAAATCTCTAAAAATTATTGGAGCCCAAATAAAATAAACTTGTATTTTTAAAAAGTCTCTAAATCATGTAGAAACATTATTAAGAAGATTTCATGATTTTTCGATGCTTCAATAATTTTAGAAAAATTAAACAGCACTTAGAAATATCATTTTAAATGCATTAAAAATTCATACAAGCTCATTTAATCATACAAGTTCACATATAAGTCACATAGACATATCAACTTAATTGAGATAACTCACATAATCACTTAGGCAGTTAAGTCAAACTGACTTAATTCACAAAATTTAAAACAAATCAATTTTCCACTCATTCACACACAAACAACATTTAATCACATAAATGCTCCATAATCAAATAAATATTATAAAATAATATTTAACTATTCTCTTCTATCATCACACATATCGATCGATGCAAAATAATAATAAAATTTTTATTTTGAAAATTCGGGTTGTTATAATCTTCCCTCCTTAACAGGATTCCGTCCCCGGAATCCGCAGAAGAAAGAACGGGGTTCTAAGACGCACCGCTTCCCTCCGACTGAAATTCCCAAGGCCTACGGAAATCCCCGCAACTTCGCTATCTCGTGACTCAGACGATTTGGTACACACCTCTTCAGTTCTTCATTTCCATAGTGCTTCGGGTTAAACTTGTGAAAAGAATATCGAGAAGTCCCTAATCGCCACGATTCCATTTTCAACGTACAATGTCGATCGAGGAACCTAACAATCGAAAGATCTCGATTTATTTCTTATTCAACTGTTTACCTAGCAACAACGCTAGAACACGAACACCATGTCACCATTCGTTAAGACACAAAAGAATAATGGAAACAACTGAAATGATGGAATCTTTGAATAAAAGAGATTCCTTATCAATCTGAATGTCACACAATGTGATCATGATTAAAAAGCTTTAGGCAACCATTAAAGGTTACAAAAGAATTACTGAGAGATCAATATGATCTTAAGAAACTCAACGTTGCGTGTCTTAGGTAAGACATTACTAAAGGTAATTAGCCTTCTTGTATTGCACAACACACAAGTGATGGCGTCCCATCCAACTTCTATCACACAGACAGTTAGTCCTTGTGTCCCCTATATAATAGGGTTGTTTGTCTCAGTTAGAGTAAGGAGTTTTGAAAAGAAATTTTCTGATTAAAGAAATGAATATCATCTTACAACAAGAAACTTTCCAACGCACACCTTGGACAAAACTAAGCAAATTCCAAAGGTGCTTTCCCCGAAAGAAAGATTTAACGGGAGAGGATACTAGCACATGACGAGCAAGTAGTGTTGTACCACGAATAAATTTTTATCCACCCTAAGAAAAATTAAGGTGGAAGTTCAATTTGAACAAAGCTATCAGGGTCTCAGAAAACCTGAAAAATAGGTATCATGACAGCCTCTGATACAATCGAAACCCAACATTCGGGTGAATACAAGTATTTAAAAGAACTGTATCTTAGAAGATGGAATATATCTTCTAACACAATCCTCCAGTGAAGGAGTATCAAATAAATTATAGATGAAAAAGAATATTGCCCCGATCTCCACAGATGCATCCTCTGTCGGCTCCTCCGACGAACGATCGATCAATTCTAAACTCTCTTTGCAACGTCTTAAGATACACGATACTCTATGCCGATAACAACTCACAATAGTCTCTAAAGACTCTACTACCACTATCTCCAATCACAAGGAATTCTACTCGACTAGGAACCATCATCCTAAGGTAGAATTCTAATCTCGACTTACTCATTGGAACTATATCCGATAGTCCAACACAAACTCTATGTGAGTTCAGACACCCTCACATAACTATATATATAATCCTACGCTCTCTCTTGTTTCTAGTTTCTATAACCTTAGCTCTGATACCAAACTGTAACGCCCCCAAATCCGGGGTCAGGGATATGGGTCGCTACTGCGGAAAAACCTCAATAATCAAACAATCACCTGCCAAAATTTAATCTAAAACATGATATCCGACCCCAACTACCAAGAATCTTTTCAGGTTATAGACTTGGAAACAAGAAATCCAAAACATAATAATAACTCCTTTACTAACTCACAACTCTTATTAAAACAATCTCTTATACAATCTTATGTTGTTAGTATCACCTCGATATAAGGTATACAACAATCACAATATTCTAATACAACAAATATTACAACACAAGTATAAATACATTACCAGTCTAACTATACATCTAGTAGACTATCTAAAAAGACAGAATTGCTCTGAGCCAAACACCAACTCGATCCATGACTTGCCCTGCTCCGAGCTAAACTAAGTCAACCGCATCAACTATCTATCTCTGTAAAATAAGATTTAAAACAAAAGCAAGAATGAGCGAAAGAAGCGCTCAGCAAGTATATAATAGAGTATACTAAAATACTTTTAGAAAAACTTTGAAGGTTTTAAAATCCGACTTGTGGATGATATCATTTGAAACATTTATAACGAAGATTTTCTAACCAGGAAAGAGATTTACAACATTCAATAAGAAATTCACCTCGACAGCTTTATAAAAGGATTTTTGATATTTATCTCAACAATTTTTATAGCAACTTTCGATAAAAACTTTGAATAACTGAGCAACAGATGCTTCAGCTACTAAGAGACAACATTTAAGAAATTCACAAAGAAGATCTCAACTCATTCTCGATTTTAACCGTCACTGTGCAACAAATGCTCCAGCGACAATCTGAATCTCGAATTAATATAGAACAATTCAATAAAAAGATTCGACATTTGATTCTCAACAATGAAATATGAATTTCACAAGGAATAACCATCAAAGATTTGAAATACGATAAGACGCTACGAGCAAAGCTGGGTGATCAGCCCACGTCAGAGCTCCGAACCCGTATATCCAATACGGTGTTCATCAAATGTGAAGGATCCTTAGGCACACACAGGCCTTAATATAAATATGAAAGGGGAGACCGGCGCCTCGGTCAAAAAGGGCGTTCCAATATGATAAGGATATTCAAATGAAAGGGATTCACATTTCCAATAAATATTAAAGCGTGTCATAATCATGAAAGAAATGTAAAACAGTTCTTGTAGGGAATAAGAGCAATTGTAAACTTTCATAACAATGGATAAAATCACATGCTTACGATAAGTTGAAAGCAGTTATAAAACTGGTTAAATGACTTGAGCGTTTTCTCGTGAATTTACAAGTTTAAATAAGGCATTTTGCAGAATTTTCATTTTTAAGAAAGCATAATATTTTACTTGAACATACAGTATAAATATTTTAAAACATGCATACTCTGAACGAAAGAGTACGGTTAGTAGACTTGCCTTAGGTCCTAGCTAATAAGTACGTTTGACGATTCAGAGAGAATATTCCTTCGTTTGTTCCACGTGTCCAATCCTCTGATTTGATCCTTCCTTGATTCGATGCACTTGCGATTTCCACGAGTCTGATTCACCCCGATCGAGTCCACACGTCGATTCTATAGTTAACACAAGACGATACTTCAATCCTCGGATTAAACATACGGTCTACCGACGATATTACACACACTCTAGCACATTTAACTTAATCACAAATATTACTATAAAGCACTTCACGGTGTATACAACACCTCAAAACAACCATCAATATACACTTAATATCTTTAACAAAATAAGGGCTCTTTGCCCGACAATCTTAAATCACAATTTCAATCACAATTAGAAACCTTTGCACTCAAATTCTTTGATAACATAAATCATCACATTTGAACATATAAGATGTTAATGACCAAAAACTCAAGTCCATATTGCATACTTAAACAAAACACTCAAATAGAATTTCATGCTTTAACAATATTTAATAAATTAAACAAATCAACACTTTAACATGAAACCTTTTTCTGACATCATCTCGAATGTTATATCTACCTAACGTAAAAGTTTTAGTTCGAAATGATCATTTTAACTAGGTCAAGTACCAACCCAAACTTAATAGAAAACAGTTTTGTAAATTCTGCGCAACTTGCACTCTAACAATTATCATAAATTGGAAAACTATCATTTGAACACAAAACCTCTTTTATTACAAAACCTGAACCTTATACATTTCTAACATAAAAACTTTGAATTGAAAATATCAGTTTGTCCAAGCTAGGTATAGACCCAAAGTTAGTTTAAAAACAGAGCTGTTGGTTTAGTAAAACTCACACTCAAACATTTTTAGTAAATTGAAAAATCAAGATTTTAACATGAAAATTTTATGGGATCACCCTGAACCATCCCTCTAGTAACCATAAAAATTTCAGCTTAAAACAGAAAGGTTAAGTGGGTGAAATACAACTCCAAAATCAGTAACCCGGGAGATTACTCTATTTTGCGCAGGTTTTACTAAAACAACATTTTCTCCTAGCTCGTTAACTCAAATGATACACCGTTTTCTCCTACACAAACTAGACTCCAAATAGAACAATTTTCATCAAGAGACTACTGCCCAGAACAGGATTTAACAGTCTCGAATAAACAGAGTAAAACAGGACAGTTGCTGGAAAATTTCTGGACAACTAACTTAACACAAAAATCCTTGTAACTTGGATTAAAAATCAAAGAAACCAACATCCAACTAGAAAAATCAACATACATCTCAAAATCTTTCACAAAAATCACCAAGAACATTAACCCAAGGCTAACCAATCTAAAATCATGATTTATAAGATTTGAAAACTCAAAACCCTTAATCAAAAATAACATGCAATCCCAATTACTCACAAAAATCATCAATAACATCATTTTAACTCTAACCCACTTCAAACTTATGATTTACAAGTTTAGAACTAAAAGCCCTCTTTTCAAAAATGACATGCATGTAAAATTCTTAGCAAAATTCACTAATTAGTATCACAACTAACACAAATAAGCATTTAAATACAAGAATCCAACCCACCGGATCTCATGGAGACCATCTCCGATGGTGGTGATGGTTCGGTGGTGGCCTCAAACTCGGTACCTCAATCAAACACACCTCCAAACTCGATTTAATTAGCAACCCATCACCAATTAAGAACAATTAAACACTTAATAACACTTGCATGTAAGTTTCAAGCCCTCTAGGATCAATACATACATACACCCGAAAATAAAAGTGTTTGGATCTGAAATTTGAAGACATAGATGTGTAGAGGGTGAAGAGAGGTTCGATTTGAGTATATATATGTCATCGTTTGGGAATCAAAATCATAAGAAAATATGGTTTGATCTTGAAGAACAAGTGAGAGAAAATGAGAGAGATGAAAGAGATGAGAGAGAAAGGAGAGAAAGAAGAGATGGGGGCTGCTCTAAAATGAGGAGAAAACCCTATCTTTTTCTTTTTATACTCCCCCTAAAATGTATCGACTACGAACCAAATTTCGTTCGTTAATTAATTAACTAACGAACCAATAAATCTATTATATTTTTAAAAACCCTAAAATAATTTAATAAATAATTTTACGAATTATTTTAATAACTCAAATCTTTTAAAAATAATAATTTTGGGACAAGAAATTCTTTAAGTACGGTATTAACAAGAAGTAGGCTTTAAAATGAAATATGCTTTGTAAACTCATTCTAAAATCCAAATTAATGAATAGATTGTGTCGAAAATAAAAAAAATTTGCACATGTATTTAAAACACAACATCACATTCCTCAAGGTATTTTGAAAATATTTTTGAAGTCATTATTTAAGAAGATATGGATTTTACAAGAAGTGATCTCTATAAAGAAATATTCTTTATAAACTCATTTAAAAAAATTCATAAAGCCCAAAATAAATCAAACTCTTATTTTTATAATCAAGAGTATAAAATCAGGAACACATACATACCAAAAATATATTTTTATGACTTGTAATTATTAAACTAGAGATTTTACAAGATAATTTATCTAAAAAGAAATTTATGCTTTAAAAATCTCTAAAAATTATTGGAGCCCAAATAAAATAAACTTGTATTTTTAAAAAGTCTCTAAATCATGTAGAAACATTATTAAGAAGATTTCATGATTTTTCGATGCTTCAATAATTTTAGAAAAATTAAACAGCACTTAGAAATATCATTTTAAATGCATTAAAAATTCATACAAGCTCATTTAATCATACAAGTTCACATATAAGTTACATAGACATATCAACTTAATTGAGATAACTCACATAATCACTTAGGTAGTTAAGTCAAACTGACTTAATTCACAAAATTTAAAACAAATCAATTTTCCACTCATTCACACACAAACAACATTTAATCACATAAATGCTCCATAATCAAATAAATATTATAAAATAATATTTAACTATTCTCTTCTATCATCACACATATCGATCGACGCAAAATAATAATAAAATTTTTATTTTGAAAATTCGGGTTGTTATAATATTAGTTCAAGTGATAGTTATACCGATAGTTATATTATTGTTAACTGATTGTTATATCAGTAAAAACAAAGCAATATGACTATGGCTGTGATAAGGATATAAAAAGCATCAGGAGGCAAAAAGAGACAGACGAGACATACAACATAATATACAAGAACCCAGCAGCTCATATCTCTCTCTCTCAAGAACACAAGAACCGATTATTTTCTGTAAAATCAAGTTCAATACCTCTGTAATATTTTATCCGGTGGAACTTGTTTATTTGTGATTCTTGTACTACTAGCGAATTAAGTTTCCTAGTTCATAACTTGATATCTTTATTTTTATTAACTAAATTAGAAAAGTTCATGTCGAATTTTCTAATTAGTTATTAATTACTTGATAATCATTTGTACTGATTTTGTAACACCCATCAAGTTAATATATTGTTATATTCAACTTGAAAATTTGTTTCAATTTATTCCGCACAAATTTGTCTAATCTAAATTTTATTTAAAAGACAAATTTCGAGAAATTGGTATAGATTGTATTCAACCCCCCCTTCTACAATCTTATCGGACCTAACAATTGGCATCAGAGCCTATTGATTGATACACAAATCAAGATCCTATTTTTATTCAATCAAAAATTTATCTCGAATTTTTAACTCACTTAAAAATTCATCATGTCTTCAAAAGCCATTGTTAAGATTCCCATATTTAATAAGGATAATTATGATATGTGGAAAAATAAAATGGAGTTGTTTCTAGATGTTACAAATCCCAAATATTTGGGTGTTCTGAAAAATGGACCTAAAATTCCTATGGTTCATGAAGAACAAGTTGTTACTGATGGAGCTGTTACAACACCTGCTAGATCCTATGAAAAAGATCCTAAGCTATATTCTGATGATGAAATGGAGGATGCTGGATTGGGCAAAAATCTGAGACTCATTCTGATAGATTCCCTAGATGCTGTAATGTATAGCCATGTGATAAATTGTAAAACTGCTAAGCACATATGGGAAACTATTGAGACTATTAATGAAGGAACTGATGAAGTAATGGAAAACAGACTTCAAATTTTGACCTCTGAATATGAACACTTTAGAGCTGGCCCTAATGAAGGCATTCAGGAAGTGTTCGAAAGGTATAACAAAATAATCAATAACTTGCAAGTTCATGGCAAGCAGTATACACAGAAAGAGATCAACATGAAGTTTTTGCTGACTATGCCTACTCACTTAGAGCATAGAATAACTGCCATCAGAGAATCTAGAGATTTAAATAAGATTGCTCTTGAAAGGCTGTTTGGTGTTCTGAAAATGTATGAACTAGTACAAGTACAGCAGAAGGAGTTCTCTAGCAAAGGTAGAGTGGCAAGTTCTTCTACAGCTCTAGTAGTTGAGGTTCCTAAGGAAGTGGAAGCTAAAGTTGTTCAACCTAACATCTCCAACAAGGAACAAATTGAAGTGGAACATGGACAGACACCAGCCACTCAGGATGGTGGAGAATTCTATTCACTGGAAGAGCTAGATCAATTGGAAGATGAATCCATGGCAATGATGGTGAGGCAGTTCAGTAACTTCAGATTTAGAAGAAATCCCAAGTTCAGGTTTAAGTCTAATAACAGATTTCAGAAAGGAGGTTCTTCTTCCTCTAGTAACAAGGGAGGATACAAAACTGGAACAGTTGACAGAAGCAAGATTCGTTGCTTCAACTGTAATGAGTTGGGACACTTTGCTACTGAATGTCAGAAACCTAAGCAAGCACAGAAAAAGGACTATGCTTCTGAAAAGAAGAAAACTGGAAGAGCTTATGTAGCTGCCGGTAAAAGCTGGGATGACACAGATAGAGAAGACGAAGAATATGGAAACTTTGCGCTGGTGGCAAATGCTGAAACATCAACTCGTTATAATACACCGGTAATTCTTACTGACGCTGAGTTGATTGATAGCTTATATAATTCCATGGGTAATGCACAGAAACAAATTGAAAGAATAACTCTGTTGAACACTAATCTTGAAAATAAAGTGTTAGAACTAAAAAAGGTGCCTGATAATCAAGATCAACAAATAAAAGAAATAGCTCGACTTAACCAAAGAGAAAAGTCGATTTCAGAATACATGCATAAACAAATTGCTAAAGTTGCTGAACAAGAAACCAGGATTAGAGAACTTGAAACACAGATTAGAGCTTGTTATAATTCTGTTAAAGTTTCTAAAGAGCACTTCAACAAACAAGCTGTAGAACGAACTGTAGGAATAAGGTTTGGTTACAAAGAAGCTGTTGGTTCTTTGAGCAATCATTCTGCTAATCCCATTCCTGCTAAATAAAGAGGTATACCATATGTACTCAAAGATGTTGAAAAACCTATGTTTAAAACCTCTGTTGCTGAACCACCAAATATGTATTCTATTGTGATTCAAGAAGAAATGAGAAATGAGGACAGTGTTAATGACATAGTCATTGATAATGAAAAATCTGTTAAGGCACCTACAACCAAAAATGTTAAATCTAATAAGGTTGTTTCTATGAAACCAGTGAAGTTTGTTCCCAGTTCATCTAAAATTGAGTTAGGTGATAACAAGTTGGAGCAGAATAATAATATGTCTAACATGAATACCATGCCTATCATTGATTCTAATCATAAAGCATGTGGTGTTGTCAATTGTATGTCTTGTGCTTTTAATGTGATGTCTGCTTACTTTATTGGTAATCATGCATGTGCTAATAAGACTGCTCCTCGACAACACATGAACAGAAATAAAAATGTTAGATCAAAGACTGCTAGTCCTCCTCATGTTAGGAGAGAGACATTTGTACCTAAGCCTAAACAAAGTTTTACTAAGGCTGTTTACAAGGTCAAATGTCCAGTCAATGAAACAAGTGTTATTGCTGGTAAACAAACATGGATACCCAAAATGAAACAAAAGATTGTAAAATCTGTTTATAGGGTAAAATGCTTGTTGACTAATGGTAAAATTGGTGTTAAGGTGAAAAATGTTGTTTTGCCTGACAAAGGCCAATTCTTTAAGTATTCTGGACCCAATCAAATTTGGGTTCCAAAGAAGGTTTAATCCGTTTGTCATTGCAGGGTGTTGAGCAGGTTGAACGAGTGACCTGGATTTTGGACAGTGGATGTTCAAGGCATATGACTGGAGACTGAACCCTACTGACAAATGTGGTGGAGAAGGCCGGCCCAGTAGTTACCTTTGGAGATAACAGCAAAGGTAGAACTGATGGATATGGCAGACTTGAAGCTGGAAATGTTATCATTGATGAAGTCTCTTTTGTGAAAGGACTTGAGCAAAATTTGCTCAGTGTCAGTCAATTCTGTGACAAAGGATATGAAGTTTATTTTAACAAAAAGAATTGTCTAATTTCACACAAGAGACATGAAAAGCCACAACTGACAGGAGTTAGAAAAGGCAATCTGTACGTAGCCAATATGAACTCAGAAAGCACTGAAGAAATCACTTGCTTCTACACTAAAGCATCTAATGACGAGAGTTGGCTATGGCACAAGAAACTTTCTCATCTAAATTTCAAGACAATGAATTCTCTAGTTAAAAGAGAGTTGGTGAGAGGTTTGCCTTCAATGGAATTCACTCAGGAATGATTATGTGATGCTTGTCAAAAAGGCAAGCTTAAAAGGGCAACTCACAAGAGCACTGATATATCTTCAATAACTGAACCTTTACAATTACTTCATATGGATTTGTTTGGTCCAGTTAATGAGATGTCAATATCAAAGAAAAGATATGCTCTTGTGATTGTTGATGATTTTTCAAAAATACACATGGGTCCTATTTCTGAATTCTAAAGATGAAACTCCACAGCTATTGATTGATCACATCAAGTTGATTGAGCTGGATTCTACGTATCCAGTGAGAGCCATAAGGGTCAGATAATGGAACTGAATTCAAGAATGCAGTTCTGAATGATTTCTGCACTGAAAAGGGTATAACTAGACAATACTCAGCTCCAAGAACTCCTCAGCAAAATGGGGTAGTGGAAAGAAAGAATAGAACCTTGATTGAAGTTGCACGTACTATGCTAAATGAATCAAGGCTTCCATTGTACTTTTGGGCTGAAGCTGTAAACACTGCATGCTACACCCAGAATCGAACTCTTATCAACAAAGACTTGATGAAGACACCTTATGAAGCTATGAATGAAAAGAAACCAACACTCAAATACTTTCATGTATTTGGAGCAAAATGTTTTGTGTTTAAAGAAGGAGATGATCAAGGTGGAAAATTCGAGGCCAAAGCACATGAAGCAATTTTCGTTGGTTATACAAGAATAGCTTATAAGGTGTATGTAATTGATCAACAGAAGATGATTGAAAGTGTCAATGTAACATTTGATGACACTAAGCTCCCAAGTATCCAAACTGAAGATTCATCTGAATAGCTATCTTTTGATGACATGACATATCCAGATTCAGATGATGACAATCCACCTGATGTTTTTGCTGATGCTAATGACAACAATGATAATGGTGATGATGATGATGATCAGGGTAATGGTGGTGAAAACAATGATAATACTGTAGATACACCTGACACTCCTGAACATTCATCCAGTCAACCTGGCAACAACTCAGGGGGAGATAATGAAGGATCAACTAGTCATACTCAACATCACAATGAAGAATAAGGCGAATCATCAAGATTAAATCTTCCAAGACAAACAGTTTGGAATAGAGCTCATCCTTTTGAGCTGATTATTGGTGATCCAGATGTTGGAGTTAAAACTAGAAGTGCTACTCAAAATCAATGTAACTATTCAGGGTTTCTATCTGAAATGGAACCTAAGAAAACTGAGGAAGCTCTTTCTGATCCTGATTGGGTGATTGCTATGCAAGATGAACTCAATCAATTTAAACAACAAGAAGTATGGAAGCTGGTACCCAGACCTACAAACAGAACAGTGGTTGGCACTAGGTGGGTATTCAGAAACAAACTAGATGAAGATGGTACATTGACGAGAAATAAAGCAAGACTGGTAGCAAAGGGTTATTCACAAGCTGAAGGCATTGATTATGATGAAACCTACGCTCCAGTGGCAAGACTTGAGGCAATCAGAATATTCTTGGTATTCGCAGCATTCTCAAACTTTAAGGTTTATCAAATGGATGTCAAGAGTGCTTTTCTGAATGGTAAGCTAGATGAAGAGGTATATGTAGAACAGCCCCTGGCTTTGAAGATCCAGAATTCATGGATTATGTCTACTTTCTCTTCAAGGCAATTTATGGTCTCAAGCAAGCACCAAGGAAATTGTATGACACTCTTTCTGAATTTTTACTTGAAAATGGTTTTATTAGAGGTGTCATAGCCAAAACTCTCTTCACAAAGAAACATAAGAATGATACAATATTAGTTCAAATCTATGTGGACGATATAATATCCGGGTCTACTAATGATCTTCTTTGCAAGAAATTTGCTAAGTTAATGCAGGGTAAATTTGAAATGAGCATGATGGGTGAGCTGAAGTTCTTTCTTGGATTGCAAGTAAGTCAAAGGACAGATGGGATATTTATCTGTCAATCCAAGTATGTCAAAGAGCTTCTCAAGAAATATCAAATGGAGGACTCATCTTCAGCAAGAACACCATCATCTACAGCTGTTAAGTTTGGAGCATGTGAAAATTCTGCTAAGGTAGATATCACAAGCTACAGAGGTATGATAGGCTCATTACTTTATCTTACTGCAAGTAGACCAGATATTATGTATGCTACGTGCTTGTGTGCAAGGTTCCAATCGGATCCTAGAGATGTTCATCTCATTGCTGTTAAAAGAATCTTGAGATATCTTAAGGGTACGCCTAACTTAGGCATCTGGTACCCTAAAGATTCTGGTTTTAATCTTATTGGATATACAGATTCAGATTATGCAGGAAGTGTTGTAGATAGAAAAAGTACATATGGGAGTTGTCAATTCCTAGGTGGAAGACTGGTTTCCTGGTACAGCAAGAAACAGCAAACAGTTTCCAACTCCACAGCTGAAGCTGAATACATAGCTGCTGGAAGCTGTTGTGCACAGATCTTGTTGATTAGGAATCAGCTAAGAGATTATGGCTTTGTACTTGACAGGATTCCTATCCTGTGTGACAATACAAGTACCATAGCAATCTCTAACAATCCTGTGCAGCATACGAGGACCAAGCACATTGATATCAGGTATCATTTTATTCGAGAGCATGTCATGAATGGTACCGTGGAGTTACATTTTGTACCCACGGAAGAACAAACAGCAGATATTTTTACTAAGTCTCTTGATGAATCCACATTCACCAGAATTGTTGGTGAATTGGGTATGTTAAATAGTCCTAGTAATTAAACTAGTTAATATCTGAGATTTGCTCTTTAATAATTTATAAGTGATTGCTTTGTAAATATTTGTTATTAAAATCACTTGTGTAATTATTTTATCAACTTACTTTCTTGCTTGTTAATTCTCAAATCATTGTCATTATCTTCTTAATATATTCCTACTTACTTCTTTTAATTTTAGAATATTTTTATTTTCCCTAAAAATATTTTTCTCAAATTTTACAAGTTGAAATTAGTGAGAAATCTATTTTTGTTGAAAATTAATTTTGAATATTTGTGTTGATTTAATAAGTCATATTTTCTCTTTAAATGATTTTATATAAGAAAGTTATTTTATTAAGAAAATATATAGATTTATTAATTTACTACAAATATTTATGTAAATAGTTAATAGTTTATTAAATGGTTTGTAGTGTTTGTCCTTTTGTTATTAATGTTTGATTTCGTAAAAAGGATAACCTATGGTATTTTTAGTATTTTCTTATTTTCTATTTAGCTATTTTTAAGTAGTCACATGTTGTAAATATTTTCGTAAATTATTTTCTTTTATTTTTAATATTCTGTAAATATTATTAATACAGTTATTTTTGAATTAAAAAAAAACGTATTTTTCTTTTCTTTTTAGTTTTTATTTAATATTATTTTTATGTATATTATTTCTTATTTTTGTATATTATTTTTCATGTGTATATAAATAGTTTGTATAGTTTTTAAGTTTAGTCACTATACTTTCAAAACTTACAAACAGGTCCCTGTACTTGGTTCTTTTGTACTTCTTCTGTTCAACACACACATATCATGCAGTTTTAATTTCTAATCTTTGTTGTGTTGTTGTTTTTAACAGAATTTCTTATATAGGACCATTGTTGGTATCAAAATGGTATATGTCAATTCAATTGTTTAGGAACTAACATTTGATTTTCAGGTTCTAACAATTGGAAGACAAGACCTAACAAGTGGTAATAGTTGGTATCTAACATACAGGATATAAAACATGATAAAATAGTTTTGTTTGTATTGGTTTAAACATTAACATTCATTAATTTGATTAATATTCATTGTTAATTGGATTTTTGTTTATGTTTTTGTTTAGTAAAACCGGCTCAAGATCTATATCTTTCCTAACTCAAAATCTCTTTCTATAGTTGTGATTGCTTACATTGTAAATCTTTTGAAATCACAACTGTATATCATTCTATCTCTATTGCTCATATTATGTGATGCAGGTTCATCTAAATGGAGTTTTGTTTTCTCACATGATTAGTCATGAGGTTGTAAACCCAACAACTTTTATCCCAGACTACAGTCAAACTCAAACACATTCCGACTTACCCCCTAAAAGGAAGTAACCTTTCAGACTAAAGGTCACCAGGGAGTAACTGCACTTGATGCAGCAAATAAGGATGTGTGGGATATTCAATTGGAAAGTCACTACCTTATACACTAACCAAAATATTTCATATGCACAAAGTGAGATTGCACACACTGAAGATGAATTGACGGAAACCTGTAATCCAACCATTTTACGGTTAGGATTATAAGTTAAAGGTTTTTCTTTAATAAACTAAGTGTCTTCACAGACATTAGAAGGGAACCTTGATCTCAATGCTAAATTTATAGATCATTGTTTACCTTCCCAGAATTCAAATCTGGAACCTTTAAAAGGGAAATTAGCAACTTGTAGATTATGAATCAGATTCGTCTGACGAGTCTAACGAGGATTTGGGATTTGCGAACTCCCATTGCACCATCATTGACCTCTCTTGAAGGGGCTAGGGTGATTTTTCCTTACAGGTACATTAAAGGATGTTGGAGCTATGAGTGATATGAGTGATACACCAGTGAGCAAGAGTGTAAACATAGAGAGAAGTGAGACACTCAACACAAATGAGTGGAGAGAAGAGTGAAACACTTGTGAGGTACACTAAACACTATCACACACTCACAGTGAGGAAGAAAATGAAACTTCCTTTCTAACAAAGAACTCTATAATTGGTACAACTACTTTGTCAACTAGTTGATTGGAGGATTCCTCAACTAAGGGGGAGAAGTAAGGGGGTACAAGAAACAAGAGAGTAGGTTAGAAAGGGGGAACATTTACAGACTGTGCTTTGGAAGAGAAGCAAGTCAAGTTACTAAGGGGGAGCCTTAGATGGAAAAGTAAGGGGAGATTCAGTTGAGAAGAAATGGGAGATATAAGGAGAAGATTACATCACAATACTATTCTATTAGTCTTTCAATGTACTATGTATAAAGGCTAAGTGGAGGAGTAGTAGATTTCCTAGAAGTTATAGAAATGGTATTGATTCACCATTGTCTACATAATAGGAACAATTGTTTTTCTTTAGTGAGAAAAGCTGTGTCAGAGAAGGGAAGTGATTGTAAATCAAGAACTGCTGAAAATCACCAATGTAAGATATGAAGGATTATCAGGCAGAGATATGTAGAATCAGAAATGAAGATGAGTTATCTATTGAAGATCAGTTCAGTGCTAGAGGAACAGTCATCTATCATTTCATCAACTGAGGATTCTGGAATTGTTAAATCTAAACCAGAGAAATTTTTTTAATGTACTATTTGCTAAGCTCTTAAATGCTTAATCTTTTTCTTGTTTAAGTGAGTTAGTTGAGTTATCCTCTAGGTATTTGCTTGTTATTGTCTAACAAACAAATAGGGGGAGATTGAAAGGCATATGATGTAGCCTATTTGTATTTCGAGGATACAACTCAACTTAAACAAGATTGTAATAGTAAATAGTATATAGACTGTCACAAGGAATCTCAGATTGTATTATCTATCAGAAGAAAAAGATCAAGGTCAATCTACAGACTTGAGGAATTACTACATTGAAAGAAGCTCAGTCATCTGATCAAGCCTCAGTGAAGTATTCGTTAAAGAAGTGGATTCGTTTAAAGTGACAGAGATTTCAACAGTGACAGAGACAGTACAGAAGATTAAAGAGAGAGAGGAGAAAAGAAAAGGAACCAGTTTTTAAAGTCAATATATGAAGAACAGTCATTGCGGTTAGTCACTCATGAACCAGACAGTACATCGAGTGTCAACATTCAATAGTGGTTGTTCATCATTAACTTCAGTGGTTCAAGTTATCAAGATTGGTATAAGAGAAAATCATTGTGCAAGCAACAGAAGTGCTAAATTAATTAACCACAAGGATTTTATTATCAAGTGGACTGGCTACGAGGAAAAAGAATTATCATAAAGAAATTCTAAATGATATATTCTTAATGCTGAAACCCCGGTTAGAATTGTTGTATTTTCTGTTAAGGAAAAGGAGTCCGGTTTCACATCCTAAAGAGACCGTAGCTTACACCTGGACGGGTTATGAGAAAATAGAATTATCACAACAGATGGAAAGTGATATATTCTTAAAGCTGGAATCCTGGTTGGAATTGATATATTTTTTGTTAAGCAAAAGGATTCCAGTTCCAGACGCTCAGATAACCGCAGTTTAGAGTTTAAGTATAATTTTATATTAATAAATAATTTATTTATTTAGAAAATTATATTTATAAATATCTAATAATATTAGATATTGATTTTTATAATTTTTGGATTAAAATAATTATTTATTAATTAAAGATTATAAGCTACGCGGGTTAAAAAGCATTTCTACGGAGCCGTATTATAAAACGTGTAAACAAACAGAATTGTTTGTTTGTTTAATGCATGTGATGTCGACAGAATTAAACAAAAACAATTCAAAGTGTGCATAAGTTGTTGTCGGTTGTCGGCAGCTTGATTCACGTCCCACGCAGCGCGTGTCCTTTACGCGCCAGGAAGAAAACGGACCAAAGCCCGCGTGTCATGCACCGTCTTGTCCTGAGAGTGGGCTTCATCAACTGGCAGTCAAAACATTTGTTCACTTGTTCCACAGAAATTATTCAAGCCAAAGTTATACCGATAGTTATATATGGGATGGATTGTCATATCTAGTTCAACTAACTGTCATATAAAGTATTAAGGATAGTTATATCAGGCCAAAGGATTGTCATATTAGTTCAAGTGATAGTTATACCGATAGTTATATTATTGTTAACTGATTGTTATATCAGTAAAAACAAAGCAATATGACTATGGCTGTGATAAGGATATAAAAAGCATCAGGAGGCAAAAAGAGACAGACGAGACATACAACATAATATTCAAGAACCCAGCAGCTCATATCTCTCTCTCTCAAGAACACAAGAACCGATTATTTTCTGTAAAATCAAGTTCAATACCTCTGTAATATTTTATCCGGTGGAACTTGTTTATTTGTGATTCTTGTACTACTAGCGAATTAAGTTTCCTAGTTCATAACTTGATATCTTGATTTTTATTAACTAAATTAGAAAAGTTCATGTCGAATTTTCTAATTAGTTATTAATTACTTGATAATCATTTGTACTGATTTTGTAACACCCATCAAGTTAATATATTGTTATATTCAACTTGAAAATTTGTTTGTTGAGTATTGAACACGATAAAAGAATACAGAGGGGGGGGGTGAATGGATTCTTGAACTTTTCTTGATTGAGTCTGTGTAGCTGATAAGTGTGTATGTGTGCAGAAATTAAGGTGCGGATAAGTAAACAACACAAGACACAATATCACTTTAATCTAATGTATATTAGATAAAGGTTGCTACAATCTGTGAATACAAATGGTAGTATTCTCAGCTTCGTTTTTCTCAGAGAGATATAGCTTACAGTGTATGAAAAACTTGACTCACAAAGTTACTAAGTTATGAAGTGAGGCTGTGTCCTTATAGAACATGGAAACAGCCTGCTTACTACAAATAAGGTAGCTAAACAAAATTACTTTCTGGTCTGTCTATCCTTTTTGAGTAAGAGTCCAAACGGTTACAGATTTGACTTTGCAAAGCCTGTTTAGATCCACTTCTTTAGCTCCTTGTCTCTTCTATATCTCTCCAAGCTTCCTTGTAGGCTTTCCAGAGCACGTTACAGATTGTGGTCCATAAAGTGCATTGGCTTGTTGCAGGTTTCTGACTTGTACAATTTCTTCAGTATTTTGTCTCCAAGAATGTATTCGAGAAGTGACTAAGTAAGTGATTCGAGAACTAGAATTGACTTGATCGATAACTCTGAGTTCTCGAATACTGTTACAGTGACATATCGAACCACTTCTCGAATAGCTCTTTTTCACCAGGATTCCTTGAGTTGTCGAATAGAGCATTTGACTTATCGAATCCTCGAGTTGTCGAATAGCTTTCTGAGTCTTTGAGATATCGAATGGAACTTTGACTTGTTGACTCTTTGAGAACTCGAATACCATCTTGACTTGTTGACTTCTTGAGTTCTCGAATAGAGTAGTAGACATATCGAATCCCTGAGATATCGAATGAGATATCGAACAGTGTATTCAGAGATATCGAATAGTGTCTTGAGATATCGAATCTCTGACTTCTCGAATGCTGGACTTCTCGAATAGACAAATATACTTCTCGAATTGGTACTTAGGCAAATTCTTCATTTCTTCAAATCCCAACTGTGATTATTTGGCAGTCTTTAACTCCTTGCTTGAGGCATGAACCATGGAACTTCTTTCAAGCATTATTTTAGACTATATTTGTACAGTTACACAATCTAGGATTTGATGCCTATCACAAGTACAATACAAACAGAAACTCTACAACTAGAGGTTCCCTCAGTTAAGAGGTCATGTAAGTAATGCAAAGCATTACAAACAATTAGGCTTGTTATTAGATGTGTACAGGCATGCCTCTGTAACTAACAATCTCCCCCAAATTGTGAGTGAGACCCTTAGTCACAATTTCATGTCTGATAACAAGCCTAACATACATTAAGATAAAACTTTAAAAGTACAGGTATGTATTTTGATTGAACACATAAATGAAATTACAAGATAAATACTCTTACAGTATGATGAGGTACTAGCCATTTTCTTTTGATTGCATCTCCATTGCTTTGGCTTGTAGATCATCATATGCTTTCTGTTTCCTTTCTTTCTCCTTTCTTGCAATCTCATCTACTGCTCTCATGATTTCTGTCATAGCATCCAATTCTTCAATCATAATAGAGTTTTTGAAATCTTCAAGCACTGGCTTCAGAATGTTGGCAGGATAGTGACTGAGTAGGTTCATTCTTATATTGACATTATCTCCATTTCTCCTCCTATACTTCACCACATAGGGATCAAACTGAACTCTACACAATCCCTTTGCCCTTAGCTTTTCTGCTTCAATCTCCAGTCTATCAATTTCTTTCTCCCTTTCTAACCATTTCTCATAGCAGCCCTTTCTTATCTTCTCAGCATAATCTTTCTTCATTTTTACAAAGTCAATCAATTCCAGCTTCCATACTTTCTCCACCTTGTCCTTAGAATCCAGCAATGCAATGATTCTTTCTATCTCATACAATTTACCCCAATGTTGACAACCCCCTTGTTTGAATTTCATTTCTTTCCCATCAGTGTACTTGATTACAAGGTGATCATCCACAATTGCAGCATAGCATATCTTTTGAGCTCTTAGAAATAGCAGTTGCTCTTCATCAAAGTCTTCATCAAGTGGCTGGAGCTTTAATCCTGGAATGATTGTTAGGGCTCTAGATTTGGATAGCTTCACTCTCCTTGCAGTATGTTTAAACTTTATCCTTTTGACATGGTTGCTTGGCAGAAATCTTTGACCTTGGTTGGTAGACCATAGTAGTATTCCATTAGCAGATTGCTTTCTGAAACATACACATGGTTTCTTGACTTGAATCTTCTTCTTTTCTTGAGATGGTAAGACAGTTGCAGAAGCCATAGATGTAGATTTTGTTAGGTCACTACTAACAGTATTCACCCTAGACTTAGAGTCTTGTGTTGTGGTGAGGTTACTGCTAGCAATGCCTAAGGCTTGCTGTCTTCCACTCTTTCTCACATATGTCTTACCCTGGTCATCATCTTTTTCATCCTTGTTCCCCTTTTTCTTCTTATCTTCATCACCCTTATCTCTCCTTTGATGTCTTCTCCTCCCATCACCTTTGTCTTCAGAATCATCATCCTTATTTCTCCTAGGTTGAGCCATCTCTGGAATTCCACCAGTTGCAATATAAGTTCTGAGGATATGCAGTGCCTCAATTTCTTCAGCATTTCTGGCTCCAACCTTCTTCTGAAGTTGATCAATAATAGCAATGATCAGTCTGTGATTTCTGGGGGTGAGATCATGAGGAATGACCAGTTGCTTGATATCTTCAATTCTGGTACCAGACTGATAGATAATTGTCCATGGCTTCTTGATCACTTCTGGTAGCCTTGTAGGTTGACCATTCCTCAAGTCATCAAACAGACTCTTGCTGTTGTCATTTTTCTTTTCAATGAGCTCTAGTATGGCATCTATCTCTGAGTGCTTTAAGTCTTGTAGAATCTGGTATGTTAGATGCCATATCTTTAGTTTGGACACCATCACTATCTCCTTGACCCATAAATTGTTGACTTGCTTGGGGATGACAGTGATGTAGTCTATCTGCTTCTTCACCTCCCTCAGATAAAACTGAGTGTCACCAACCTGTTCCCTTATGGCTTTCAGAAACTCCAAGAAGGCTTTATCATGATAGACATTGGAGTTAGCAACTTCTTGTAGCTTGGCCTCAGTAACAACTTTGACTTCTACAGGCTTGGCACTCTCAGCTATAGAAATTTGAGGTTTGTCAGATGGCATACTCCCTGCAACCACTGTGGTAGTTATTGATTGCTTTTGTCCTCCAGGAGTAGTGATGTGCACAGTTGGTAAGGTGACAACTGGCAAGATAGATGGAGGCTCATCTACTTTGGCTTTTCCCTTGCCAGGCACATTTTCTAGAGACTTAGTAGCCCTTTGTTGTCCACCTTCTTTGAATACTATGCCTTTCTCCCTCTTTGGCTCCCCCTTTGAATTTGAGTTCCTAGCCTTCTTCTCCCCCTTAGGCTTGTTGTCAGGCACAGAGGCTGTAGAGATGTCCTTTGGGATTGAAGATTCATCAGGTAGAGGGAGCCCCATATGCTTCATCATTGCAGCTAACATGGATTGTTGATGCAGAAGGACATCAGCTGTGGTGGATGCTTGAGTGTCCAACTGATCATTTAGCAATGCAACCTTTTCTGTGAGATGAGCATTGGTCTTGGTGAGAGTAGCTACCTCTTGCTCAAGAGTGTTGACCTTAGTGAAGAGTTCATTGGCCTTGAAACCAGATAGAGATTGTTCCTGCAGTCTCTTCACTTCATATTTAGACATTTCATGCACAGGAACATCAGTCACCAGCCTATCTCCATAGAGATTCTTGAACATTATTTTCAGCATGGCATTGGCATCTGTAGTCTGGCCAGATAGATTCTGAAATTGATGACCCAGACCTGAGACAGCATCTTTTAGCACAGCCAACCCATTGTCCACCTTAATGCATGTAGAGTTGCAGTGTTTGATGTCCTTGAGCACACTGTCCAAGTGGGGAAATTTAGCATCAAAGGCCCTCTTGACTTCTGCTACTGAAGTGGCTGTCTTATCACATACCCTGTTGACTTCAGTTTTTACTCCTTTGCCAAGATAGTGTGCAGCCTTGAGGAAACCCTTGTAGGAGTCATTGACAGCTTCATACACTTCACCAGGTGACAGGGATTTAGCATTGGAGCCCAGTGAAGTGATGTATTCCTCCCTGAGATACTGAAGTGCTTCATCGAGAGTAATATCATATTTTCCTTGCAACCAGGCATCTATGTTGCCATCTCTCTCAGCATCATCAATGATCTTTGATTTCTGCACCTCCACATCATCCCTATGGCATAACAGAATAGCCTCATAGTCTGGATTGGGCATGTCTGCAGTGAGAAGGTGCTGAGCAATCTTTGTGAACTCAGGAATCTGATCCACAATTAAGCTTTGAAGTGCTTCAACCGTCAATTGTTGTGGAACAGACCCTGATCCTGAAGCACTATCATGTTGCACAGGCTTCAGCCATTTTGACATAAAGTCAGAGCTAGAGCTAGGCAAGCTAGTCTCCTCAGTTACAGATGCAACTTCTGTAGCCGGATGGATGGACTCTACTACTGGTGTCTCCACAGAAGTGGGATGAATTACACCAGCAGTTGACACAGGCACAGAGTCTCTAGTAAAAACTAGGGGAACCTCTGTGTTTGTGATGGTGTCATTAGGATATGCCTCAGCATGCATTCCCTCACCATCTAAATGTGGGTTCTGAGTGGTGAACAAAGTGTCATGCACTGAGTCACTTGAAATTATTGGCTCATCAAGAGAAAAGAATTCTTGATGATCAATACCTTGCATCTCAGTTGCCTGAGTTGCAGGTTCCAAAGAAATTTCAGAGTTAGATTCTGGAAGAGAAGTGTGTTCTAGAGTAGATTTTGGCAACTCCCCCTGAGAGATAGAGGGAGTTTCAAAAGTGATGTGCTCTCCACTCAGTGTTGTGCCAGCCTTATCACTCCCATGTGCAGACTCTATACAAGAAGGTGCATTGGGGAGAATGCTTGATTCTATAGGTGCACCCTGTTGAGAGGATACACCTAGTGAGCTGTGTGCCCCTGATTTTACAACTTCAGCCATTTGTGTGACTGAAGAGGTGGTCTTAGTTTTCCTCTTCTTTGGCCTTTGTAAGGGTGACTCAGGTTCCTCACTTTCTAGCCCTAATTCAACAGCTAATGCTGCTTCAGATAAGATATTTAATGGTGCAGACATTACTTCCTTTCTCTTCTTTTTACTAACATCACCCTTTTGAGAGGATGATGCAGTTGGCTCAGTATGTGGGAGAGTGTTTGGTTGAGAGGGTTGGTTAGCAGGCCCTGGGTTAGCAGTTTGTTCTACTTGCTTGGGCTGTGCTAACTTAGATTTAGCATCAA
The DNA here is from genome assembly GCA_037693485.1 of Kitagawia praeruptora. NCBI lineage: Eukaryota > Viridiplantae > Streptophyta > Magnoliopsida > Apiales > Apiaceae > Kitagawia > Kitagawia praeruptora. The sequence goes on along the minus strand of CM075354.1, from coordinate 97,466,712 downwards.
ATGTTGGCATGTTGTGGGGGTAAGTCTTAAACAAACTCTCCATATGGGGAGTTATGTTCAGTCTTACATCCACATCATTCCTAGTTTCCAAGTTACCAAAAATGAGTTTGGTCATGGACTTAGGATAGCCTATTTTATTTTTATCAATCCCAGGCAATTCAATCAACGAAGCATTTTTATAATTAAGTACAGATTGAATAAAGCGAGGGAAGAAAATATCAGTACCTCTCTTGGTTGTGTTCTTACCAAGTCTCCCATATAATTCTTGAAGTATGATTTGGCCAACATCTATCTTCTTTCCATAGGCCAAAGCATATCCAATTTGCTGCACAGGTGCACTGATTTGATCAAAGCTTGATTTCCTGGCAGTGAAGACTTGAAGAAGAGTTGCAAACACATAGCTCCACTCCTTTCTCAGATTCTTTCTGTTTAGCTTTCCAAGGTTAATCCCATCTGAGTAGTTTATGAATTCGAAGAATTCCTCCAACTCTGCAGTAGTGGCCATTCTATCAAATGATTCCTGTTGTAGTCCTAGTGCTTGGTTCATGTCTGCAGTAGTGATAGTGATATCCTTATCTTGAACCTTGCAGTAGATGACATAGGATGTGATTGCATTTTCCAGGGCTACAACCTCCACAATAGCAGTATTCCAGAATTGTTCCAGAATATCGAGATATAGAGTTGGATTGGCGGAGAGTGCTTCTTTGATGTATGATTCAGCCATCCATTTCACAAAGCACTTAAAGTTTGCATTGGGTGCTTCAACATCACTAGTTAGAGCGATGAAGTTGGTGTTGAACTTTACTGTTGCCATTTGTATAAAAGAGAGAAAAGAAATTGAAGGTTGAAGAAGAAATTTGGCTTTTCGCAGTTAGGGTTTCAGGGGTTTAGAGAGTGTAGATGCTTGAGAAATCGAATGAAATGAATCGAATAGATGTGAGATTGTATAAGTATGAAGTACTTGAATTGTCGATTAGCAAACTGTTTTGTATCGACAAGTCAGGCATTCGAGAAGTAGAAAACAACTATTCGAGAAGTCAAGAATGGCTTAATCGATAACTCAAGCAGATAGAAACTCACAGCTGGCAGTTATCTAACTTAGAAATAATTCTAAATTAAATAAAATGTGTTTTTATGAGTGAATTAAATTTTTAGATAAAAATCCAAAATCGGTTAAAATTCAGCGAGAATTCAGCCTTTTCAAATGATTCGAGAACTCAAATATAGTGTTCGAGAACTCAGTCATTCGAGAACTCGGTTACTATATTCGAGAAGTCAATCATTCCTCTATTCGATATCTCAGAAAGACTCTATTCGAGAACTCAAGAGTACTCTAATGAGACTTATTAGAGATGTCGAATAGTGAATCATTCGAGAAGTCTGACTTATCGAACTATACCCATCACTCATAAAAATTTGATTTTCACTATCCTTTTAAAATCTACCAGACATATTCATTGAAAAATATTCTAGCAAATCAAATAGTGATTTTCTCAAAATTTCATAGAAATTTTAAGTTAATAAAAATATGATTTTCAACATATGCAACAGATTTGAAATATTTATAAATCATATTTCAGCCAACACTTACTCCAAAAATATTGAGAATTTAGATAAAGTAAGTGTTTACTGCTGCAACAATCTAGATGATGTATTCACTTAGCCAGAATCTGAAGAATTCAGCATTCCAATCTCACTTACCAACCTTGTGAAGGTGGCTTCATCTAATGGCTTAGTGAATATATCAGCTAGTTGTTTATCTGTAGAGACATAATGCAACTCAATGGTTCCATTAGTTGCATGTTCTCTTATGAAATGATATCTGATGTCAATGTGCTTTGTTCTAGAATGATTGACAGGATTGGCAACTATAGAGATTGCACTTGTGTTGTCACACATGATTGGAATTCTTTCCAACACAAGTCCATAGTCTCTAAGTTGATTTCTAATCCAAAGCACTTGAGCACAGCAACTTCCAGCAGCTATATATTCAGCCTCAGCTGTAGAAGTTGACACAGATTGTTGCTTCTTGCTATACCAAGAAACTAACCTTTGTCCAAGAAACTGGCAGCTTCCTGAGGTGCTTTTCCTATCCACTCTGCATCCAGCATAATCAGCATCAGAGTAGCCAACCAGATTGAACCCTGTGTCCTTAGGGTACCATAATCCCAAGTTAGGAGTGCCCTTCAGATATCTAAAGATCCTTTTTATTGCAATCAAATGTGATTCCTTTGGATTTGATTGAAACCTTGCACACAAGCATGTAGCAAACATGATGTCTGGCCTACTTGCAGTGAGGTAGAGTAGAGAACCAACCATGCCTCTGTAGACTGAGATATCTACTCTCTTGCCTTTAGCATCTTCATCCAACTTAGTGGCAGTGGCCATGGGTGTCTTGGCAGGTGAACAATCTTCCAAGTCAAACTTTTTCAATAAATCCTTGATGTACTTGGTTTGACTGATAAAGATACCATCCTTCCTTTGACTGACTTGCAACCCTAGAAAGAATGTCAACTCTCCCATCATACTCATCTCATATCTGCTCTGCATGAGTTTAGAGAATTTCTCACACAGTTTCTCATTTGTAGAACCAAAAATGATATCATCCACATAGATTTGAACTAGGATCATATCATCACCATGCTTCTTGTAAAACAGTGTCTTGTCCAATGTGCCTCGAGTGAATTGATTTTCAAGAAGAAATTGTGATAGAGTGTCATACCATGCTCTTGGAGCTTGCTTAAGTCCATACAGTGCCTTAAGCAATCTGTAGACAAATTCTGGGAAATGTGGATCCTCAAAGCCAGGTGGTTGTTGCACATAAACCTCTTCTTCCAACTCTCCATTTAGAAATGCACTCTTGACATCCATTTGATAAACTTTAAAGTTTGAATGAGCAGCAAATGCCAAGAATATTCTAATGGCTTCCAATCTAGCAACAGGGGCAAATGTCTCATCATAATCAATGCCTTCCTGTTGAGAGTATCCTTTTGCAACCAACCTTGCTTTGTTCCTTATTATTACACCATCTTCATCCATCTTATTCTTCAGAACCCATTTTGTTCCAACAATGGTTCTATTCTTTGGTGCAGGCACTAGTTCCCATACTTTGTTCCTTTCAAATTGGTTCAGCTCCTCTTGCATAGCAATAATCCAATCTGGATCCAACAATGCATCATCAAGTTTCTTAGGCTCAACTTGTGATAGAAAACATCCATAGAGGCACTCATTTTGAGTTGCTCTCCTAGTCCTTACTCCTGCATTAGGATCTCCAATGATTTGCTCTGCAGTGTGTGATCTATCCCATTTCCTTGAATGTTCAGCCTGATTTCTCATTCTTGATGTTGCTTCATCATCCTCATCATGATCATCCTCATTTCCTCCCCCTGTGAAGTTGCCATTACTCACAGGTGTGTCTTGGATGCTTGTTTCTTCACTATTGATTGGCACAAATTCTTCTCTTGTATCATTATTCACTTGAGTTTGTTGAACTTGAGTTTCAACTCTAGTTTCAGTCTCTTCATCAGAATCATCTAAATTATCAAACTTCAATGGATCTTTGTCTTCATCATTGGCTTCTTCTAGTCCAGGTAGCTTGCTGTCATCAAATGTTACATCTGTGCTTTCCATAACTTTCTTTTGACTGATGACATAAACCTTGTATGCAATTCTTTCCATAGAATAGCCAAGAAAAATTCCTTCAAATGCTTTTGCATCAAACTTTCCAACATATTCAGAATTATCCTTAAGTACAAAGCATTTGCTTCCAAAAGTATGAATATACTTCAGTGTAGGCTTCTTTCCAGTCATCAAGTTGTAAGGAGTCTTTCCAGTGTTTTTGTTGATGAGGGTTCTGTTCTGAATATAGCATGCAGTGCTCACAGCCTCAGCCCAAAAACATGTGGGCATTTTTGCATCAAGTAACATTGTTCTAGCAGCCTCAATCAGAGTTCTATTCTTTCTCTCAACAACTCCATTTTGTTGTGGAGTCCTTGGAGCTGAGAATTGTTGAGAAATACCATTCTCTTTGCAGAATGCTTCAAGTGTGGCATTTCTGAACTCTGTTCCATTATCACTTCTCAATGCAATCACACTTGCATCGTTTGCCTTTGCTTCCTTGTCAACTTTCTTTATATGCTCAATGATTACTTGTGGAGCCTCATCTTTTGATGCCAGAAATTCTACCCATGTATACCTTGAAAAATCATCAACCATTACCAGGGCATACTTCTTTCTTCCAAGTGACATTATGTTGACAGGCCCAAACAAATCCATATGGATAAGTTGTAGTGGCTTGGTTACAGATGTCACTGTCTTTGACTTGTGGCTTGATCTCTTCATTTTTCCTTTTTGACAAGCCTCACACACTCCTTCTTGGCAGAATTCAAGTGTGGGCATGCCTCTCACTAACTCTCTTTTGACTAGAGAATTAATGGCCTTAAAGTTCAGGTGTGATAGTTTCTTGTGCCACAGCCAACAATCTTCATTTGATGCTTTTGAGTAAAAGCAACAAATTTTGTCCTTGTTTGCAGAGTCCATATTGGCTACAAACAGGCTTCCCTTCCTTACTCCAGATAGAGCAAAATCACCAGTCTTCTTGTGGGTGATCAAACATTCATCTTTGTCAAAATTCACCTTGAATCCTCTATCAGTAAACTGACCAACACTTAACAGATTATGCTTGAGCCCCTTGACTAGTGCTACATCTTCAATGATGACATTTCCAACTTTCAGCTTGCCATATCCCAATGTGTTACCCATGCTGTCATCTCCAAAAGCAACCATTGGGCCAGCCTTTTCCTCATACTGTGATAGCAGGGCCATATCACCAGTCATATGATTTGAGCATCCACTGTCCAAAATCCACATGACCTTCTTTTCACTTTCTTTGCCCTGCAAACACAAAGGTATTACTTTTCCTTTGGTACCCAAACTAGTTTGGGTCCATGTGACTTAGAGACAGTTTTATCATAAACAACATGCTTGTTAACTTTCTTAGTGTCAGTCTTCTTGTCATTGTTGGAAGTCTTAGAACCTGAGGTCTCAGACTTAGGTGACAAAGGTACCTTCCTAGCTTTAGGAGGACTTGAAGACTTTGACCTTGTGTAGTGTGTGTGTGAATTGTGACTGATACAACCATCAATGAACTGCCTTCTCAAATTAAAACAACTAGTCATGACATTCATATTGCATGGCATACAGTCAAATTTATCACAGAAAGGTGCATCTCTATGTCTCAGAGGCACAGAACAATCATAGAAAGGCTTAGACACACTACCAACAGGTTTCTTGCATGCATGAGTTAGATGATTGGTACTGAAACAGTTCTGACAAGTTTTCCTAGGGGCATTAGGCATATAAGCATAGTTGTTATCCTTGTTAATCCCTAACTTGCCATTTCTGTTCTGTTTCTTTTTAGTCACTTCCTTTTCTGATTCACTCTTCCCAGCTGGTACAAACTTAACAAACTTCTTAGGTCTTGGCCTATCAACTACTGGTTTCTTGGTCTTTGACTTGACACTCTCACCCTTAGAGGATGCTAGCTGTTCACTAGATTGTGCCTCATCCTCATCATTCAACATTTGTTTGATGAGTAAGGCATCCTCATCAATTTCAAATGTTGATTCCTTAAAAATTGGATTTTCAGTTTTTCTCAAAATGTGAGGCACTTTCTCATGAACAGCTGTGTCCTCTTCAATGACAGCATAGCCTTTCCTTTGCTTGAGAGAGTCATAGTCAAGTCCAATAGCTGCTTTGGGTTTAGCTTCAATTTTCTCACAGTAGGATTGCACTAAACCAGATGATTTCTTGAAAGTTTTAAGTTTGAATTCATTCTCAGCTAATTCATCCCTAAGAGCCTTCTCTACTTGGCTAGCACACAAAACCTTGTTCTCTAAATATTCAACTTCTTTCTTAAGGTTTTCTACTTGCATAGCAGTTAGCTCAAGTTCCTCATTCTTTTTGGTTAATACTTCATTTCTAGTTGACAATTTAGCAATCTCCTCATTAGCAGCAGTCATACTAGTATGAATATTAAACATTTCAACAGATAATTGTTCAATCATGGATTTGTATTCAGAAACAGACATGTCTATAGTAGTGAGAGATGGTACCTGAGAATCAGATGAAGATGAGTCATCCTTGGAGTTGGCCATCAAGGCATAATTGCAGAATTCTTGTTCCTCTTCATCACTCTCAGAATCATCCCAACACTTCCCTTCAGCTATGTAGGCCTTACCATGTGTCTGCTTTTTCAGAAGGGCCTCATACTTAGCTTCTAGCTCAAGATAATCTCTATCCTTCTTTTTAGGCTTCTTGCATTCACTGGCAAAATGCCCTAGGTCATTGCATCTATAACACCTTACAGATGACCTATCCACATAACCGGTTTTGAACTTATTTCTGTTTGGTTTCACAGGTGCCTTGTTCTTGTTGGCTGAATGGTTTTGAGTTTTGGGTTTGAAGGGTTGATTTCTTTTAAATCTGATGTTTGGAAATTTTCTGGCCATGAAAGCATATGAAGTATTTTCCATCCCATCAAGTTCTTCCAGAGTGTAAAACTCCTCTTCTTCTTCCTCCTTTTCCTCAACAGGTTCACTCACCCCAGCTTCAGTTTCTTCATCATCTGCCACCTCCTCTATCCTTAGTTGGCTTGTAGATGCTTCTAGGTCCAGAATGGATTTGTTGACAATCAAGGCACATGATGTGTTTATCATCCTACCTTGGTTGGCTTGGATAGCCCTCTTCTGAAGCAACTCAAGTTCATGAGTCTTTAGGACTCCATAGAGTACATCATAGGTGACTTTGTTCAAATCTCTCTCTCTTAGAGAAATGACTCTTTGCTCAAGATGATTTGGTGAAGACAACAGAAATTTCATATTTAACTCCTTGGTGCTGTAAACCTTTCCATTCATCTGCAACTCAGTAACTAGCTTGTGAAACCTTTCAAACATCTCAGTAATGCTTTCCTTGGGCTGTGCCATGAAAGCTTCATACTGTGTGACCAGTATCTGTTTCCTGTTTTCTTTAACCTCATCAGTCCCTTCACACAACACCTCAATGTGATCCCACATCTCTTTAGCAGATGTGCATGATGCAATGTTTGCAAACATTGACATATCCATGGAATCAATGATGAGCAACATGAGGTGACTGTCAAGAGCAACCTTCTCCCTTTCTGACTCTGTCCACTTTGATGGATCCTTGGCCTCATAAGTTCTAGGGATTGTTAGGGTTCCAACAGTCTTCTCTGGTATCTCTTGTTGTGGAACAAAAGGACCATTCTTGAGAATCTCAGGATACAAGGGATGAGAGGCTTTGATGAACAACATCATCTTTATCTTCCAGAGGTTGAAGTTTTCTTTATCAAACTTAGGGACCTTCACTGTTCCTGTAGTCTTTGGTGTATTCGAACTCATGATCGTTTCTCTGTTTTTGAATAAACAGCCCGCTCTGATACCACTTGTTGAGTATTGAACACGATAAAAGAATACAGAGGGGGGGGGTGAATGGATTCTTGAACTTTTCTTGATTGAGTCTGTGTAGCTGATAAGTGTGTATGTGTGCAGAAATTAAGGTGCGGATAAGTAAACAACACAAGACACAATATCACTTTAATCTAATGTATATTAGATAAAGGTTGCTACAATCTGTGAATACAAATGGTAGTATTCTCAGCTTCGTTTTTCTCAGAGAGATATAGCTTACAGTGTATGAAAAACTTGACTCACAAAGTTACTAAATTATGAAGTGAGGCTGTGTCCTTATAGAACATGGAAACAGCCTGCTTACTACAAATAAGGTAGCTAAACAAAATTACTTTCTGGTCTGTCTATCCTTTTTGAGTAAGAGTCCAAACGGTTACAGATTTGACTTTGCAAAGCCTGTTTAGATCCACTTCTTTAGCTCCTTGTCTCTTCTATATCTCTCCAAGCTTCCTTGTAGGCTTTCCAGAGCACGTTACAGATTGTGGTCCATAAAGTGCATTGGCTTGTTGCAGGTTTCTGACTTGTACAATTTCTTCAGTATTTTGTCTCCAAGAATGTATTCGAGAAGTGACTAAGTAAGTGATTCGAGAACTAGAATTGACTTGATCGATAACTCTGAGTTCTCGAATACTGTTACAGTGACATATCGAACCACTTCTCGAATAGCTCTTTTTCACCAGGATTCCTTGAGTTGTCGAATAGAGCATTTGACTTATCGAATCCTCGAGTTGTCGAATAGCTTTCTGAGTCTTTGAGATATCGAATGGAACTTTGACTTGTTGACTCTTTGAGAACTCGAATACCATCTTGACTTGTTGACTTCTTGAGTTCTCGAATAGAGTAGTAGACATATCGAATCCCTGAGATATCGAATGAGATATCGAACAGTGTATTCAGAGATATCGAATAGTGTCTTGAGATATCGAATCTCTGACTTCTCGAATGCTGGACTTCTCGAATAGACAAATATACTTCTCGAATTGGTACTTAGGCAAATTCTTCATTTCTTCAAATCCCAACTGTGATTATTTGGCAGTCTTTAACTCCTTGCTTGAGGCATGAACCATGGAACTTCTTTCAAGCATTATTTTAGACTATATTTGTACAGTTACACAATCTAGGATTTGATGCCTATCACAAGTACAATACAAACAGAAACTCTACAACTAGAGGTTCCCTCAGTTAAGAGGTCATGTAAGTAATGCAAAGCATTACAAACAATTAGGCTTGTTATTAGATGTGTACAGGCATGCCTCTGTAACTAACATTGTTTCAATTTATTCTGCACAAATTTATCTAAACTAAATTTTATTTAAAAGACAAATTTCGAGAAATTGGTATAGATTGTATTAAACCCCCCCCCTTCTACAATCTTATCGGACCTAACACCTCTATCTGTGATGAAAGAAGTATGCTCGCGTACATGGGAATCTGATTATAACCCGAATAAACGTTCATGAAACTCAAGAGAACATGCCCTGCTGTTATATCTACTAACTGATCAATCACTTTGGTAGTAGGATTCTTTAAACAAACCAACGTTTAATATTCTATCCACCTCGATCTTCCTTCAACGCTACAGCTCTCTCTACTTAGAATTCAACTAAGAACCGATCTTCAAAATTTTACTTGAATCCAGCAAAATTGAGATTGTATCTTCTGTCGAATCTGTCTTTTCCACCAGTTGAGGCATTCTTGGATCAATATCAAAATCAAGATTTCGAGGGTCTTCAATCATGGCACCATCCTTGGAGGGCACATCCTCTTCGAGAGGGAAGTCTTCCTCGACAAGGGCATTCACCAAGCCTTCCAATAACATTCTTTTTCCCTTGATCTTTTCACCTTTAATGCTGAGGGCGCGCCCTCCGGGTGGACGCCTCCTCATCCTCTGATTCTTGAATTCAATAATGAGCCTGAATTCCTACCTTGATGTTGTTCATGATTCCTCCAGAACTTCTTTCATTGAGGGCGCGCCCTCCATCCCTTTATTCTCATGAAACCCTTAATTGCCTTGTGGTGGCACTCCCTTGAATCATGCTGCGATCCCCGGACAGTGCCCACATCATTTGGTGTAGGAAATTTCATAGTAAGATGAAAAATGGAAGTCACTACCTTCATTCTTTCAACAAAGGGCGCCCTACTAGGCATTGTGAGCTGACTCCTGATCCAAACCATGAATTCCATCATCCGAGTTACTGAGAGACAACCTTATCCAAGAGTTACTAGTAACCTGATTGCACCGATCACTTTCACAACTTCTCCTGAAAGACCATAAATCCATGCATTTTTTAGTGCCATGTCCTTGTCTAGGAATCCCAACTTCTTGTAAGTGTCGTAATACTGAATATTCACCGAACTTCCATTGTATACAAAAACCCGATGCACGTTCTTAGAGCCAATCCATACCCAAGGCATTATTATGAGGGTGGTGCACTCATCTAGCTTCATCTTCAGTGAAAGTGATATCCGCACATTCTCCCTTGAACAATTTGGGCGGCCTTAACCCCAAGCTATTCACATCGGTGAGAGGTATATCTTGCCTCTCGAGCATATCTCTCCAAAGCATTGTTGCTATCACCCCCCAAGTGATGTCCTCCAAAGATAATGTGTACACTTCCTTCTTTGACAAATTTCTTTTCCACATTTTTGTCCTCATCACGGAGGGCGCGCCCTCCGTTCTTCTCAGGATTCTCCTTATGCTTCTTGACTTCTCTGACAATCCAATCGGTCAAGTATCCTTCCTTGATCAGATCTTCAATTTCATCCTTCAGTTGACGACATTCATGAGTATTATGACTTGTCAACTCATAGTACTCACCATGCTTCTTCTTATCCTTGCTTAGGCAGACAAAGGATCCGACTTCTTAAAAAGCCCTTTATTCTTATTCACCTCAAAGATGTGTTCAATCGAAGCCGCCAACGGAGTGTAATTATTTGTCCTTCGATCATAAGAATATGTATATGGAGTTCCCTATTCTCTTCCAACACTAGTTGCATTCATTCCATTAGCACCAACTCCAGTACGATATACATGACTTGTAATCTTCCCCTTAGCATTCCCTGAGCTTCTGTCTTCCGATTTTCTACCATGGATTGCTCCACTATCTTAAAAGATTCAGCATGTGCCAAAAACATCAACCAACATAGATGAATCCCTTTCTTGAAGACGCTTCCAGTAATCCATTTCTACTTACAAACCAGCTATCAAGAAACTTTTAAGTGTCTCATCGGTTGTTCCTCTAACTAAAGCGGATTCGGTATTGAATCTTTTGAAGTAAGATTGAAGACTTTCTCCTTGTTTTTGCTTGATGTTGGCCAGAGTTGTAACGGGAGGAGCATACTTCACTTTTGCTTGGAACTTGGCTAGGAACAAATTCCTCATCGTCTCCCGATAGGTAATCACTCCAGATCCAAGCTTTTGAAACCACTGCTAAGCATTTTCCCTGAAAATTGCTACCAGCAAATGACATCTCGCCAATTCACTTACCTGACAACCATCTTCAAACATCCCAAGAATTCCACAGGGTTTGGATTTCCATTAAAATCTTCAGATCATTAGTCATAGCCCTACACCCAATTGGGAACTGTGTCTCTCTTACTTATGCTGAAAATGAAGGAGTTTGTGTTGTAGTTGATATCCTTCCTCCATCCAAGTGACCAAGGAGCCTCTTCAAATCATCCATGTTGACAGTTCCAAAGCCAAGAATGTTCTGGATATATGATTGCGCATTTGATTGAGTGCCCCCCGAGGGTGGAAGCTAAGTTGTCCTTTGAGTATTTCCTGGACCCTTATCGTGAGGTTGTATGAGAATCACCTTTTGAGTCTGAATTTGATTCAGCTTTTCTCCTTGATTCTGAGCTTGTTCCTTTTGACCTTGAGTTTGTAGATTTCCTCGAGAATGTTGATTTCCTTGAGGCTGTTGATTTCCTTGAGGCTGTGGATCTCCCTGAATGTTCCCTTGAGAATTTCATTTCGAGGAAGGGCGCGACCTCAACCTCACTTCGCTAAAGAACTTAAAGAATACGAGGTGATCTACCACCTGAGGGTGCGCCCTCCTGATTATGAGGACGCCTATCTCCTTGATATATCTCCATTCTTCTATCACCGTCATCACGGCTACTTTTTCTTCCAGTATTCTCATAAGAAAGAGCTCGCTCATGTCCAAGGGGCCTCGACCTGTAATCAGGGGGCGCACGCTGTGGATTAACATTCCGAGGAAGGGCTCGCACATGTCCAAGGGGCCTCGACCTGTAATCAGGGGGCGCACGGTGTGGATCACGGAGCCTCGATTCCAAGTTCTTCTCTTTCTCTTGATGCTCAAGGAGTACCATACTTGGATCTTCATCGTTGACTTTTATCCCCAGGCGTTCTTTCAAACTAGCAAAATCTCTATTTTCCTTAGCAAGCTTCTCTTCATCAAGTTGAGTCTCACTGGGGGCGCGCCCTGAGCGATGTGGGTGATGTGGCACCCTTTCCTGAACAGCTGGCATCCTACGATCACAGTTATCTGTACTTGGATGTTTAATAATGGGATCAAAATAATCTAACCTTCGAGGAGTCACCAGTCGAAACCTCATTTCCTACACCTCTTCACCTCCTCGAGAGGTTTCCTAAACTTGGAAAGTTTTCCCTGTTCGACGGTGATTTCGTGGAATACTCCGAGATTTTCTCCTACTTCCTTGCTCTTGCTCCACTGAATCCAATCTTGCCCCGAAGTTATTTATGGCAGTTCCCATACGATATAACTGCCCCATTAACCCCACGTTGCTGATAAGAACGGGCGGCTATCCGCCGGTAGCCGGATTTCCACGGTGGTGTGGGGGATCAGGGATCTCTTCCGGAATATAAGCTTCGTGACGAGCTTGATTACCCCTAAGCTATCTTCAAAATCATTTTCTTCATGAGAACCTCCACCTTGATTGTGAGACATATCCAAATTTGATAAAGATGCTATCAAGTGGATTGATGACTTTAGAGTTCGGGAGGCTGTATGCATCAAATCTAAGAGAATTGCACTAGAGCTTCAAAAGGATGTGGTGATGGAGAGCGCATCCTCAAAAGAGGGAAGGCTTGCATACTTACAAGAAAAAGTTCCGCATCACATCTTCTACCCGAGGGCACGTCCTCCATTGTATGAGAATTATTCAAACTCATCCTTCAGGGCGCACCCTACAGGCATAATCTTGCATTCTCGAAAAAGTTGAAAATTTCACAGAACTAAGACTAGGGAAAGTGTACATAAAGTGTACACGGACTACCCCCTAGACTAGGAGGTAATTAATTTAGCTTGTAGTCTGCTATTCAGGCATGCTCTTTTTCAATCAACTTCTGGTAGAAAGAGTGCATTCTCCGGTCACGGGCTACTTCAAATCTCATCCCATGAAGGGGCATCTCAAAATGAGGCATCCTATGAATAACATCTCTCGAAGAGGCATCTCGCTAGGAGGCATCCAATAAAGGGCATCTCACGAAGAGGCATCTCACAAGGAGGCATCCCCGTGCGGGTATTCCGCTGTTCACACAAATTGTCCTGAAATACATCAGTACTACCCCCCAGCATCAGAATATCATTCCTTAAAGAAGCATCTCTTAAAGAGGCATCCCAAGAGGGGAATTTTAAGAGAGAGCCGTTGGAGTTGCTGAGGACGCGCCATGTTGCTTAGGGCGCGCCCTATGTGGACGAGGGCAATGACAGAGTCTCTTCTAGCCCGGATGAATGTCATTCTTGTGTAGAGGGGCTCACTCATGACCTTGAGGCCTCAACCTGCCTATCAGGGGGCACACTCTAAGATTCATGGGGCCGCACATCAATGCAATTTTCTTCAAGCAAAAGATATGCCATGGATCGTTGCGATCATACTTGTAGATGAAGCCACAACATAAGGTTGATAAGTTAGGGCGCGCCCTGAAGCCTATCATTCAGGTCATTGTAGATACGAGGGCGCGTCCTCTGTAGCAAAGTATTGTTTCTTCATAGAGGGGCTCACTCACGACCTTGGGGCCTCAACCTAATGATCAGGGGGCACACACTATGGTTCGTGGGGCCACAACTTAACAGCTTCTTTCCTTCTGGAGTCCAAGCAGTAAATTATCCTCGTAGATATTGGAGTCCGCTTGAGAATTTGCATCCTTCAGGGCGCGCCCTAACCAGAAAGGTCCTCTGATAAGAAAGTTCCTTGAGGGCGCGTCCTATGTTGGAGGATTTTCCTGAAGTCGTGCATTTCCTTGAAGTGGAGTCCTGATGTAGAGCATTGCCCTGGGGTTGAGAATTCTCACCCTATCTTCCAACAGTTACACTATGAGAAATCAAGGGAACAATTGTAGAACCTTTCTCTCTAGAAAGCGCGTCCTTAGCAACATGTCGAGGACTATTCCTCACTTGGTGATTAGGCCAAACAATGTCATTCCTACATCCTTAGCTTCATTATCTTCCAAAGAAATCTCAAGGATGGGTTCACTTATGTCCAAGGGGTCTCGACCTGTAATCAGGGGGCACGCGCTGTGGATCATCATCCCAAGGAAGGGCTCGCTCATGTCCATGGGGCCTCGACTTGTAATCAGGGGGCACGCGCTATAGATCACGGGGCCTCGATTCCATGCATATTATTATATAAATTTATATTAAATTATTTAAATTAAAATTAAGGTAAAATATTGAAAATAATGATTATATAAAAATATAATTATTACATTAAGTGAAATTTATTATATATCAAAAAAAATTTATTTATCGCACGTGTTATAAACTAGCTTTTAAATAATAACTTGTTAGCATGTATTTCAAAAAGCGCTATGCAATCACGGTTTCTTAATTTAAATTTATAATAGTGCCAATATCAAAAGTGTAGCACACGGATTATAAGCTAGTTTATTTTAAAGTTTTATAATAAGTTTTAAACCATTTATATTATTATTATATAAATTTATATTAAATTAATTAAATTAAAATTAAGGTAAAATATTGAAAATAATGATTATATAAAAATATAATTATTACATTAAATGAAATTTATTATATATCAAAAAAAATTTATGCATCGCACGAATTATAAACTAGCTTTTAAATAAGAACTTGTATAGCATGTATTTCAAAAAACGGAAGCACGGTTTCTTAATTTAAATTTGTAATAGTGCCAATATGAAAAGTGTAGAAACAAAGTTTATTCTTAAGATTTTATGCCTTAATAAGAACATTAATATAATTCAATTATTAATTAATGATTTATTTTTGCTTTATAATTGTGAATAATAATTTGACATTCAACTCACCTACAATTTTGGCCATTTCATCATTTATGATATGAGGCAAACATGCATACATGAAATAAAGGCATCATACATAAAAAATAAATTTTTTTTTGACGAAATGCACACAAAATATTTAAATCTTCAAATTAATAGAAATGAATTTAAGCCATTATAAGAAGAATGAACATTATATATTGAAGATCTTTTTCATCATCAAATATAACGTAGAAGCATATAATGAATATTAGAGTGTAAAAACCCGAAGTAGAAGGAATGAGTGATTTAAAGTTTAGATTATTAAGTAAAAAAATTCAGAGTACATCTAGGCTCTAGCCTTTTCATAATTTTCAATATTCAAGATTACTGATAAAAAAAAATTAAATGTCAATTATATTTTATGAACAAAATTTTATTAGATTTATAACATACTATTTATGTAACCGTACAACCATGCATGAGCTCGATGACTTGCCTTTTCATGAGTTACAAATTACAACGCGTAGAGCATTTAACGTTTAGCTGCCACCAATATAAATAATTAAAATGAAATAATTAACTATTACAGAATCTACATGAAGGGATAAAATCCATAGTTCTTTTTTTGTGCAAATGCTTTTCAAAAAAATGAAATCTGAATTATAATTTGTCTACGTAAATATTTTTGCATGACTATCATATTTATTCCACAAAATATTATGACAATAATTCCACACTTAATCCTTAAAAACATTCAAACTTATATTGATACACATATATTGATGCTAAATAATAGAAACATCCACCAACTTTGATTTTCTTGAAAAATCTATAGAGTACAACATAGGGATGTGATGACATTTGAATTCTAATACATAAGTTTGGAGAGCTTAATACTACAGATATGGAAAATTACTAGAGCTGCTGGTTTCGTATGTTGATTGATCTGATTCGGGATCATTGTTTATAATGCTTGCATTTTCGGGATACCAAGCAACGAAGACCTCATCAGCTAAGATTCCGTATCCACTGCCATCTCCCCATTGTGGTCCATGTGAATTTTTAATTTCAATGAATGACCTTGCTCTTCCGCCAAATTCATGTCCAAATCCCGTTATCATAATAGCATGGTTTTCATTGATCTCAAGTTGAGGAGGTCTAACATATATATCCTGAAATTTAATAAGATTTAAATTTGTACAAACTAAAACAATTTTGTAATACCATATTAAAATTATTTCTCAAATAATACTCTTAAACATATTTACTTACTTTCCCTCGAAATTGAGCAAAATGCTCAATGTTTACAGCAATTCCTCCTGCAATAGGTTGGTGCCTTAGTTGCTTCAAGAGTACACCAACATACTTGGCCGGATCCGAATAATTCTCTAGACGAAGGGTTTGATAACTTTTAATAGTTATTCGCTCCATATGACGACCTTTGTATGATGGATAACGACCATTTTTAACCATGTCATTATAGTCTTCCTCTAAAGATTTATCATCCAATTGCATTTGCAAACCCGAATTCATTCTAAACAGATATACGCATTCTACATGCACTCCATGTCGTCTAATGTATTCAAAGCCATGAACAACATTACCAAGAAATCCACCATCTTTAGTCTGTTGAGCTTCATATCCGGGTATCTTAAAAGGTACCCAATCAATTAGTTCTTGAGCTGCCAAAGGAGGAACAACTGGATGAGATCGCATGCGTAAATTCTGTATTATTGCAAGGGATGCAATGGCATCTATGGCTACGGGTGCCCAACACATCGGTATATTACCCTGCTGGTAAACTGGTGTATGATGTCTCCATCGAACGTCATAAAAAAAGTCGGTATTCATCTACATTTAATAAAAATTAATTAAGAATGCCATAAGACAAATTTTGAATACTTGAAAGATGCTTGATAATTCAAATAAAAATAAGATAATAATCTTACTATTTATGGCAAATGGCAATCCATATATATCATGCATGCATGCATGATGAGCTAATATAAAAAAAAAAAAAAAGAAAGAAAAAGAATCCAAGTCTTATCTTCTACATCAACTAGCTCACGTGAATGCCTAGTAAATAAGAAAAGGTGATGCTCACCTAACGCTCTACATGAACTAACAAGTGAAGTGGAGGACAAATATACAAGCAGGACATTCATGCAAAGTAATCGGATCCACTTCAAGATTAGTGAATATATATGCATGGGTAATGCCAAGAATGTGTTTTGGTTACTGAAAATTATCATGTTCTTCAAAAAGGGTGTTATGGGTCTATTATTTATCAGAACAAATCAAATACAACTACAAGCGAGGCCAAATTTTTGAAGGTCTACATTCTTGATAACCTGTTCGGAAAGGAAAACGGAAGGTCTGTTTTGGAGGAATAAACTGAATTCATACAGATTTTTCCAGGAATAATATCATATACCGCTAGAAAGATCTTCAGCTCTAGAATCATATGCAAAAAACGGTTCGTTAAAAGGAATTTTCTATGCAAAATTATAGCCATTTGAACGGAATGATGTTAAGCTGACCAGCAAATCATGACTTTTAAGGCATAAAAAATGCAACATAAATGCAATAAAAATACGAGAAGATGAGCTCAAAACATAATGGGAAAGCTACTGTGAAAGCAAGATGAGAATTCCGTAAAAAGGAGGTTTGAAAATGCTCTGAAACTCGCCAGAAGTTGTTCCACAGACCTGCCGGAAAACACTACAGAAATTCCAGAAATTCAGATGCAAAATCTCTCAGAAAAATGAGATGAAAATGCATGAGTTTATGGTCTAAAATTTACAAACTCATACCTGGAGAAACTAGAGTAAAAGGCAGGTCGGAAAGCACCAGTAAAGCTTGAGATGTATTCCGAAATTCACCTGAATTTGCTCCGTACAAACAGCAAGAGAAGAAATGTGAAATGAAAACTAAAAGCTACTAGACTTCACCTATGATATTTGAACAAGCTTTCCTAAATCTCAACTTACGAAGCTCTTCAACTAAGAACCGTAAAATGCACATGGCTATAAATTCCTCAGATTTTAGGAATGTGGTTGTAAATACCACTGTGCAACCCAAAGAAGCAAGTGCAACATATATAGACGATAAAAATGAATCTATACCAAGATGAATGGTTGAGATTTATTTCTTTTTCTTTAATAGCTGGTATGGAAGGACATCTTGGCTTGTTATCCCTTTCTAGCGACTTACAAAGCTAAAAACATAAAGCGAGATTGACACAGTTTCTATATTAGACAGCACATGGTTTCAAAATCTTTGGTTTTTAGAAGTATGACAGCTAGCTATGTAAGTTGGTGTTGCAGCCCGAGCAAACTCATCGGGCAAACACACAAACCAACAACACTTAGATAGAAGTGATCAGGCTTCAGTGTTAAAAATCACCAGATATATACATACACACACTCTACTCTATCATGCTGGATTGACATCAGTAAAGCTAGACGCATGGATTCTTTAAAGCTGATATATTGAGTTGATGTGATCAAATGGACCAGCTAATTATAAGGAAAAGTGGTCCGGTTGTACAACTTAGGCTTGAGTAAAAAAACACATAACTTTAAACGCTTTAGAACCAAACGAGTGGTAGCTAGGGTTTTGCTAGTGGTGTTTAGCATGAACAAACTCAAAAAAAATGATTTGTTAATATTTGACAAGCTGATCGAGTAGGCAGCCATATAGACCAACTTACAAATTAATACTGTAGCTTTTAGCAAGTGGTTGGATGGAATTGGATTTTATATACCAGCCCCCTATTATGCAGCAAGTAAGAGCATCAGCAACGGGGAAGCCCAATTTTTACATTTTTGGACCTCATTTATCTTCCATATTGTTATAGGGAGAATATTGTATAACAATATTTTGGAGATTGCTGCATTTATAGAGCAAAATACGGATATTCTGCTAAGAACACGAAGAACACGGAGGAGATTTGTAACTGTTTGTGGCTGATCTTGTCTATTGATATTCAGTGATGAACTGTTTCTCATCCTTTACAAGATGCCTACGTACCCTATTTATAGGGATCAAGCCATACGTAGTTCTCTTAGAGAAGAAGTTATCTCGACGGACTAGGATTTCTATGGGCTCGGCTTGGCCAAATCCACTAGTCGTCTTCTTGGGTTATATTTTACCCATTTATACTGCTCATTACCCGTGGCCCATTAAAGGGAACCCACGGCTAACATGATGCTATAATCATCATCATAGGCGAAACTGTCTAGATGGCCTCGCATGCGACCCCGCTGTGCCTAACCATGCGAGGCGATCCTCACTGTATGGAGATAACCTACTTACGCGACCTCGCTGGGCCAGACCATAAGCCTTCATAGTAAACATGCTCTAGGCCACGCTGGACCCCCAGGCCTCGCTGGACCTCGTGAACTGTGACCCCGTCCCTTAGGGCTCGCTTAACAACCTCGTTCTACAGAATAATATGATGAACCTCCCCTTGATGGTGGACTTGAATGACCCATTCTTCATTCCTAGGCCCATTATGTGTGATGTACTGATATTCTAGCCCATTTAGGCCTGCTTAGGACTTATGCCAAATTCTGGTATAGCGAGTCTCAGCATCTAGCAACCTCTTACTGACATACTGGTATGGCGAGTCTCAGCATCTAGCAACCTCTTACTGACATAGTAAACAGGGAACTGAACTTTTTCCTCCTCGCAAACGAGGACAGCACTGATGGCATATTCTGAAACTGCCAAGTAAACAACAAGAATTTCCTCTTCCTTAGGCTTAGAGAGTAGTGGGGGCGAGCCCAGATGTTCCTTTATTCTTTGAAAAGCTTTCTCGCATTCAGGGGTCCATTCAAAGTTTTTTCCCACCTTCTTGATCGCTTTAACAATTTGGAAACAAACCGATTTAATGCTGCGATCCTTCCAGTTAGACTTTGTGCTTCCTTGACACTTCTAGGCGACCTCATCTCCATCAAAGCTTTTATCTTGGCTGGGTTGGCCTCAATCCTCTGTGATTAACAATGAACCCCAAGAATTTCCCAGACTCGACCCCAAAAACACACTTCTGGGGGTTGAGCTTCATTCTATACTTCCTCAGTATATCAAACATTTCTACGAGGTGGGCTACATGACCCCCAGCTTCCTTAGACTTCACAAGCATGTCGTCTACATAGACCTCCATTGTCTTCCCAATTTGCTTCTCAAACATCATATTAACGAGCCTCTGATAAGTGGCACATGCATTGAGGAGACCAAAGGGCATCCCAATATAGTAGTAAATACTTCTGTCTGTGATAAACGAGGTGTGCTCCTGATCGGGGCCATACATGGGTATCTGATTATACCCAGAGTAAGCATCCATGAAACTTAGGAGTGCATGTCCCGCTATTTCATCTACCAACTAATCAATCCTTGGAAGTGGGAAACTATCTTTCGGGCAATGCTTGTTGAGGTCAGTAAAATCCACACATGTCCTCCACTTGCCATTTGGTTTCTTCACGAGGACAGGATTAACGAGCCAATCAGGGTAAAATGATTCCCTGACGAGCCCGACCTCGAGCAACCTATCCACCTCCTCCTTGAGGGCCTCGGCTCGCTCTCCACTTATTGGCCTTCTTTTCTGCCTTACTCCCTTTTTGTTAGGATCAAGATTAAGTCTGTGACACATCACATTAGGATCAATCCCAACCATGTCTTCGTGAGACCATGCAAATACATCCAAATTAGCTTTAAGAAACTCTACGAGCCTCCCCCTAAGATCAGGGCTCAGCTGCGACCCGACCTTCAACACCTTGGTTGGATCTTTAACATCAACAAGAACGGATATCGTGTCTTCTGCGGCTCCAGCCCACTCCACATGTTCAGGAATGCGAGGATCTAGATCAATTTCAACATCACGAGCCCTACTAGACTCTGCTTCATCCTGCCTCGTGACTTCTGCCACCGAGGTCGGGGTCGCTCCAACATATCCATACTCGGTCACAACTGTTGTTTCTCGTGTGATCCCATTAGGCAAGTCTACCAACGTTGATGTCTCCTTGCGAACCCATTTCCCTTTTCGGGCTCGCACAGCGGCCTGTTCTGGACTTTCCTCGTCATCACTATCTTCCTCGACAATTCCTTCTTGTAGCACTAACACAGGCTGCGAGGCTTCCATCATAATAGCCCCTGGCACTGGCTCTACCTGTATTCCCAAGCTATCAAAGTAATCATCCAGCAACTCCTCGATAGATATTATATTACAACCAACTGAGGGTTGCGAGGCCGATTTGCGAGCCCTTTCTCCCTCATCGCTTTCCATATGACTTCTTCCTCTTTCTGCTGACTTAAGGGCCTGATTATAGCATTCTCGAGACTCATGCTAAATTCCTCTAACACACCCTACACCCTGTGGGGTAGGGAACTCCATCGAGAGGTGGTAGATAGAAGTCACTACCCTCATTTCTTTCAAGATGGGCCCTACAATAGCATTATAAGCAGATGGCTGATCCACGACCATGAAATTAGCGACCTGTGTAGTGATGCAGGGCTCGTCCCCCAAAGTAATGGGGAGCCTGATAAGGCCTTTCACACTAACAGAAGCTCTAGTGAACCCATAGAGGTGACCCACTGTAGGAATGAGGTCTTTGTCTATATATCCCATTTTCTTGTAGACATCATACATCAAGACATTCACGGCACTTCCATTATCCACCAGCACTCTGTAGATATTCTGTGAGCCAATACGAACTCGAACTACTAGAGCATCGGAGTGAGGGTGGTGTGCCCACTTCGCATCCTCCTCAGTGAACATTATATTTGTGTCTTCCCCCTTAAAAAGCTTTGGGGGTCTCTCCTGCAAATGATGCACATTGGTGAGGGGCCACTTTCTGGCCTCGCGAGCATACCTTTCTCTTGCCTTGTTGCTGTCTCCTCCAATATGTGGCCCTCCAATAATCACATGGATGTTATTGCCTCGTTCTTCCCTTTCCTTGCGAGGCTATGTATTTGGACCCGTATGAGGTACAACATTATATCCCTGCCCCGACTTGCAAGAGTTCCCTTGATGCTTTTTTACTTCACGAACCGCCCATTTAGTTAACTTCCCTTCTCGAATTAATCGATCAATTTGTTCTTTAAGGTGCCAGCAGTCCGCGGTATCATGCCCCTTTTGTTCATGAAAATCACAATATTTTGAAGTGTTCCAAGTTCCCTGTGCACCCATGGCAGGAGGTTTTGTGAACATCCCTTTGTTAGCATTAACAGCATAGATGTGATCAACTGAAGCCACTAAGGGAACAAACTTGTCTTCATCTCTAGCCGGACGGGGCCGAGGTGGGGATCGTCTTGGGGGATCGCGATCCCTTCTTTTTGGGTTTGGACTTCGATCCTGTCTTCACCTAGGGCTTCTAGAATCTTTTCTCTTTACCCCTTTGCATTTGCCTCCATTATTACCAGATCCATTATTCTTCTTGAGGCCTTCCATCGACTTCTCCACCCACTTGAAGAGCTCAGCCTCCTTATAGAATTCCGCTAGGGTATTAGGTGTGTGGGCCTGTAGATGCTTCCAAAATTTTGTGCCTTCTCTCAGCCCAGCGGTTAAAAAGTTCTTAACGGCCTCGTCATTTGCGCCTCGCACTCTAGGGACCTCGGTATTGAACCTCTTAAAGTAGTCCTGCAGACTCTCTCCCTCCTTTTGCTTGATATTGGCCAGAGTAGACACAGGGGGTGCATAGAGCATTGAGGACTAAAATTGCTTAATGAAGATGTCCACAAATTGCTCCCAGGAATCAATGGTGACTAGTGCTCCTAGCTTCGAAAACCATTGCTGAGCGCTCCCTCTCAGCGAGGCTGCAAACAACCTGCACCTCGCTAGCTGCGAGACTTGATAAACATCCATCTTATTATTAAACCGAACAACAAACTCGGCTGGATCAGTCTCTCCATTGTAGGTCATATCTGAATGATGGCCTCGAAACACAGGAGGAAGTGGAGCAGTTCGGATTTCATGAGTAAAGGGCGAGGACGAGCCCATAGTACTGAAAATCCCCTTCTCATTATTCATTGCATCCAAGGCCTTCTTTAGCTCTTCCAGCTTATAGTCACCGATCCTAGCTTCCTTGTCTTCCTTTTTCTTATCTCCAGTACTCTCATGATGAGATTGAGTCTTTTTTGGAGCACTAGACTGCTCTTGATCATTTCGACGATCCTTCTTTTTGTGCTCGTCCTCGTGGTGGTGGGAACGTTCATGCTCTCGATGGAAAGGGGGCCTGTCATCGCGATGATGGGACCGCTCACGCTCTCTACGAGGAGAGGGGGGTCTGTCATTGTGATGATATGACCGCTCACGATCCTTTCGAGGGGACAGAGGCCGATGAGAGCCCTTGCTTTTGTTTTTAGACCCCTCATCCTTACTAGCTTTAAGTTTCACTAGTCTGAGGCGGAGATCATGCTCGATAAGTTTCTTTCCAACTCGATCAAAGACACTCACAGACCTTCCTTCAGATGAGGCAGGCTTCTCCTTCGACTCCCCCTTCCCAATAGTAGCCTCCTTATCGCTCCAACCAGGGTTCGTTTGGTCTCTTACTACATCGTCAAAGTCCCCAATTAACTGCTTGGTGGGGCCTTTACTATCCCATGTCCTCGCATTCCTCTTGAAACCTCTAGAGCTGTGTCGCTTCTCCATCTTAGCGACCATACCCTGTACCTCCATCATTTGATCTTCGAGGCCCTTTAGAAATGACATGACTTCTCCAGGTAAGGCTACTTGTTGGACAGGGGGGGTTTTCTCCTTCTCGAACCCTTCCTTGGTCTCTTCTTCCACCGCCTCGCTGTCTGGTCGATCCTTCCTCTGGGGGTCGTTTCTGTCTCTCTTATGCGACCCCGGGGTTTCTCCCACTCCATTTTTCTTCTTGTGAGATTTAGTCATTGTTCTCCCAATTCAACGACTTGCCCTCCTTCTAGCGCCAAATGTTATAGGGAGAATATTGTATAACAATATTTTGGAAGTTGCTGGATTTATGGAGCAAAATACGGATATTCTGCTAAGAACACAAAGAATACGGAGGAGATTTGTAACTGTTTGTGGCTGATCTTGTCTATTGATATTCAGTGGTGAACTGTTTCTCATCCTTTACAAGATGCCTACGTACCCTATTTATAGGGATCAATCCATACGTAGTTCTCTTAGAGAAGAAGTTATCTAGACGGGCTAGGGTTTCTATGGGCTCGGCTTGGCCCAAATCCACTAGTCGTCTTCTTGGGTTATATTTTACCCATTTATACTGCTCATTACCCGTGGCCCATTAAAGGGAACCCACGGCTAACATGATGCTATAATCGTCATCATAGGCGAAACTGTCTAGATGGCCTCGCATGCGTCCCCGCTGGGCCTAACCATGCGAGGCGATCCTCACTGTATGGAGATAACCTACTTACGCGACCTCGCTGGGCCTGACCATAAGCCTTCATAGTAAACATGCTCTAGGCCACGCTGGACCCCCAGGCCTCGCTGGACCTCGTGAATTGCGACCCCGTCCCTTAGGGCTCGCTTAACAACCTCGTTCTACAGAATAATATGATGAACCTCCCCTTGATGGTGGACTTGAATGACCCATTCTTCATTCCTAGGCCCATTATGTGTGATGCACTGATATTCTAGTCCATTTAGGTCTGCTTAGGACTTATGCCAAATTCGGGCATAACACATATACAAAAAGTGGTAAATGGGTAAGTTGGTTATTTCTACATTGATTACATATTGATTACATATCGATTATATATCCATTGTGCCTGTTAGATAAACTTTTACATAATCGATTACATATCCTCTATATTTGGCAAACATCTAAAAATTATAGATAACATCTAAAACCCACAATATCCACTTATATCATGACACATCATCAATCTTATATATTTTTATTTATTAATAAAACTAATTATAAAATATTATTTTTGAAATATAACTAACCATTATAACTAATTCCATTGAAGGACAACCCCTTACAGGTTCATTAAATTTAACATAATCATCTATTTTTCTGATTTTAACTAACAATTATAGCTATCTCCCTTGGAGATGCTCGGCCTCTCTTTTCTATCTATTTTGACCAATTTCGTAGCCATAAAGAGATAATTTGGTCGTATTAATATTACAACTAGCTTATAACCCGAGCAACGCACGGCTCCTTTTTTAATATCTATAATTATATTAAAATTTTAAATTTTATATGTTATTAATTTATATATCAATTTTTTGTTAAAAAATTGATATATATAAGATTTTATACATTCGATTTAATATTTGTATTCTATTTTGAATTCTTAAAATTTGATTTGAACGATTTTACAGTCCATGTTAAATTAACAAAATAATGTTTAATTCATTGATGGTGTAATTATTATTTTCAAATCAAATCAACGCAGAATCAAACACAAGTTGAATTTATTAGATTTTTTGCGTTGAAAATTCTATTGAAATTTTTGTTGAATATTCAACCAAATTCTATTAGGCCTTAAAAGAATTTGACGATTTTTTGCGTTGAAAATTCTATTCGATTTAGAAAATTTAGTTATATTTAGTTGAATTTATCAAAATCATTTTCAGTATTGAATATACTTCTACTAACAACCAAATACAGGTTTTAATATTAGAAAATAACGATTTCCATCTTTTGATTTTAAGACCTAACGATCTTTTTTATTTTGGTATATAATAGAAATTTAATGTTATTTACATAATAATTAAATTGGTCTCCTTATTAAGTTTTAACTTTTTTTATTTTAGACTTTTTTAAAATCTAGGTCTAATATAACTTCTTTTAACTTATAATCTTTTTATACAATAATTATTTTTTATATAGTATAATTTTGATCGTCTATTTTTAAAAAAATTTATATCCAACGGTTGAGATTGTTTTGGCAACGACAAATTATCATAGTATCAAAATTTTGGATAAGATATCTTCTACAATTATTATATATAAAAAATTTTTTAATTAAAATATTGAAAATCATATAGATTTTGAGATAATCTAGAAGAATTTAATACTTATAAAATTGTTTATTAAAAATACTAATTAAATTTGATGAATTAAAATATTTAAAAAAATATTAATTATGGTGTGCTAAAAGCTTCTTAGTTTCCTATCTTTTAGGCGTACACAGATCCCCAAAAGGTCACATCTACGAACATGGAACATATTAATTAAAGTTGGAGTTAAATACTTTAATACTATAATAATTTTCTCATAATTAAGCGAGAGATTATACATTAATATTACATACTGTGTATTGGACTACAGGTGGGAATAGGAGGCAGGTCAATAAATACTCTTCTAGTATAGTTCTAACCAATGCTAATACCTATTATTATTTCTCTTACTCTTATTATATAATATGATATAATTTGTGCTCTATTTTGAATTATTAAAATTTGATTTTGATAATTTTATAGCACGCATGAAATTAACAAAATAATCTTTAATTTATTGATAATTTAAAAATTATTTTCCAATTAAAACTTTAATATTAATAAAATAAATAAAATTTAATTGTATCATTTTTTAATTATATCCTTTTCATATTATAATTTTTTTAAAAAAAATCAATTCTAATACGACTTTGCTAGATTATATCCTTTTTAAATTATAATTTCCTTTTTAATATGATATACACATATCATCAACAAAAGAACAGTGCACATCCTCCGAATCTATTGGCATAATGTATGTTTCTCTTCCATAGCTTCTTAAAATGTTACCGACTTCAGGAGGGTGAACCCTCGCAGAATGTTTCCCAAGTAGACAAACATATAAATCCTTCGGCTTTAGTTCATATATAGATTTTTGATAGAATAATGTAATTATAATTGTATTAGGATTTTTTTCCCCTTGTATTTATAGATTTTTGATAGAATAATGTAATTATTATTGTATTAGGATTTTTTTCCAATTCATTGTAGACATCTTTTTTATTTGTCTATTTGAAAATAATTTTATTTGTTTATACATATTTTATTTGTTTACTAAACTAAAGATATTTTTAAATTAAATTTAGTTCTAATGATGAAGAAAAAAACAAATCGATGAAGAAAGGGTATTATAGTAAATTAACAAAGTGAAAATTATAAATAAATATATAAGGATATAATTTATAATCCAATGGATGACTTTTAATCCAATTTTTTAATCCAACGGATCATAAGCTTTTGGTAGTACAGCGACGACGACCAAAACTTTGGATAAGATCTCCCTTATGCTTATAGCTTATAACCCGTGCAATGCACGGTTCCTTTTTTAAATTTTAAAATAATTTTACTTTTTTTTTTAATTTTATATGTTATTGATTTACATATAAAATTATTGTTAAAAAGTTGATAATTATATCATTACTAAATTAAAAATAATTTTATGAGTTTCGCGTGAATTGTAAAATCACCCAAATCTAATTTCTAGATCTCAAGATAAAGCCCAAGGAGTAGTAGATATGATTTTTTTTAAATACTAATAAAAAATAAATAAAATATAATTCTAATTTAACCTTTTTTAATTATATCCTTTTCAAATTATAATTTTCTTTTAAAAATTCAATTTTAATACAACCCTTTCTAATTATATCCTTTTTAGAATATAATTTTTCTTTTTAAAATTCACTTCAAACGTAACATTTTCTAATTATATCCTTTTTAGATTATAATTTTCTTTTTAATGCGATC
This sequence comes from Kitagawia praeruptora, assembly GCA_037693485.1. Classification (NCBI taxonomy): domain Eukaryota; kingdom Viridiplantae; phylum Streptophyta; class Magnoliopsida; order Apiales; family Apiaceae; genus Kitagawia; species Kitagawia praeruptora. The sequence continues at coordinate 97,439,318 of CM075354.1, read as the reverse complement.
TAATCTTGATTCCTTTTTAGATTATAATTTTCTTTTTAATGTGATCTAATCTTGATCGTCTATTTTTGATCTAATCTTGATTCCTTTTTAGATTATAATTTTCTTTTTAATGTGATCTAATCTTGATCGTCTATTTTTAATCCAACGGATCATATGATTTTGATAGTAAAGTGACGACGACCAAAAATCAGTGACGACAACCAAAAATTTGGATAAGATCTCTCTTATGCTTATTATATATAAGGTATTAATGTATAATTTGGTCGGTTGATATATACGTACCAAAAAAAAAAGTTGAGAATTTGTTAAGAATACTAACTTTTTTAGTTTGTTTTGCAAAAATAACATCTCTTTAAATTCATTGCAAATATACTATCTTATACTTTCTTAATTGCAAAAATATTATCTTTTTCCAACCCAATTTTAATTTTTTTTTTCAAAAAAACTTTTTAAAAAAAATAATTCGGATGAACAGTTACGTGGCAGGTCACTGTCCATCGATTTTTTTTTATTAATATTTTTAAGGTGGGTGGCTTTATTCAACTAAATGCAACAACATGCAACTGAATGCAATCACATTCAAGGTTTGTTGCTTTGTGGTAAAGAATTAGTTGCATTAAATTTATATAATTAAATCATCTATTTGTCACATCATTGCTTTCCACTTTTTATTCTTCTTTTACTAATTAATCATCATTTACCACTTAGTTGCTTGCCACAATTTTTTCCTTTTTGTATTACTTCTATTTAAATATAATTAACTTTTAAATATTAATTACAAGATTTAGTTATCAAAAAAATAAAATATCGAGGATAAATCTAATAAAATATTATTTAACTTGGTTGCATTTTAATTTTTATACAAAACAAAATTATAAAAATAATGAGTTCAATCTTAATTTTTTTTCTTAAGCATAGAAATATTAATTTACGGGGAAGTAGAAAAATATAAATGATAATATTTTTTATACTTGTAATCTTAGTTAATTCATTTTGATCAAAGTCAACAAAAGAGCTAAAATTATAATATTAAAAAAACCTAACTTAAAAAAAGTGAAATTTTGTATGTTGCACATAAATTATTTATATCTAGCATAAATTTATGTAAATGTTTGTAAAAATAGAAGAAGTAAATATTTTATTTATTTATAATGTAAATGCAGTTGATTGTAATTGTATTTAATTTAATTTGGTCAAATAACAAGAAAATATTGAAAAAACTTGTATACATTATTTTTATATCAATATTATATGTGCTTAAGAAAAAAAAAATTTAACTCCATGTTTTTATATTTTTAGTTTTGTATAAAATTTGAACTCTTTTTTATACAAGTCAAATAACCAGAAAATATTGAAAGAAGTAGTGTAATCTCAATATTATTCATGCTTAAGAAAAAAAAAAGATTGAACTCACTTTTTTATAATTATTTTTTTTTACATATAATTTAGAACTCCCTAATTTTATACAAGTAAAATAAGAAAAATAATATTGAAAACACTTGTGTCATTATTTGTATTATCAATATTATCCATGTTAAAGAAATAAAATAATATTCCATATACATTTATTTTATTATATTGAAAATACAAGTATACATTATTGTTGTTTGTTTATCGATTTATGATTCAATAACTAGTACATATGCATTTATTATATTATATTGTTCAATCAGTATGTTAAACTTCAAATAACGGTATTAAAATCTTAAACAAGTAAATTTGTATACAAATTCTAATCATAACTGGTTAAAAATTGTATTTACATTCTTGTTTCACATGTGTTCGAGAATGTTTCAATTTATATACTTGAAATTAAAATTATATGTGTAAAAAGTATCTGGAATGCAATATTATAAATATTTTGAAATTCATATAACTAATTTTTAATTTTTAGATGCATATTAAAGGTTTAAAGTCAAAAAAGAAAAAAAAATGTTAAAGGACCACCTGCCGCAATGTTGTAGCCGGAATAAACATTAGTGAAGAAGCTACCACCGTAATGTTTCATTGCTGTAGCCGTGGGTTGTTTGCATATATTTTTAATTTAAGTTGTAACTGTTGGTTGACAACCACCTGCCCGCCATGTTTCATGGCGGCAGAAGAAAGTAACAGATGTAAGTTACATGGCGGGTAGAAATATGTAACATATTTATTTTTTCTCTAATTTATACTGATTATAAATTTTAAAAGACAACATTTTAAAATAAATATAACTACTTTAATGTTTTTATCTTAGAAAAAATAAATTTATTGTAACTAATTTTATTGTTAAAGTCATATTAACAATTAGAAATAAACTTAGTAAAAAAATGAACAATTAGAAATAATATAAACAAAACTATCATAACAAAAATAATATAAACAAATTTTACAAAAGAAAATTTTATATGTATATTATTTTAATAAAAAAGTGTAGGAGTAAATTTTAATTTTAATACTAGAGAAAAATAAATATAACTAATTTAATAAATTATTTTAATTTGTTACTTCATTCTCGATTATCAAATATTTTTAATGTATTTAGACGAGGTCATAAACTTTAAAAAACTAAACTTTTATGTATATTTTTTTAATAAACAAATTACAGTAGTAAATTTTAATTTTAACACTAAAGAAAAAAATTATAAGTAATTTAATATATTTGTTCAATTTGTGACTTGAGACTCGATTTTTGAATATTGTAAATATTGAGATCGAGATCGAAAATTGTATATGTATATTATTTTAATAAAAAAGTGTAGGAGTAAATTTTAATTTTAACACTAGAAAAAAATAAATATAATTAATTTATTAAATTAGTTCAATTTGTGAATTCAGTCTCGATTTTTAAATATTGTTAATGCATTGAGATCGGGGTCATAAAGTTTAAAAGACAAAATTTTTATGTATATTTTTTTAATAAACAAATTACAGTAGTAAATTTTAATTTTAACATTAGAGAAAAATAAATTTAACTATTTTAATAAATTAGTTAAATTTGTGACTTCAATCTCGATTTTTAAATATGGTTAATGTATTGAGACCGAGGCCATAAATTTTAAAAAACTAAATTGTATATGTATATTTTTTAATAAAAAAGTATATTAGTAAATTTTAATTTTAACACTAGAGAAAAATAAATATAACTAATTTAATAAATTATTTTAATTTGTTACTTCAGTCTCGATTTTCAAATATTTTTAATGTATTTAGATGAGGTCATAAACTTTTAAAAACTAAATATATATATATATTTTTTTAATAAACAAATTACAGTAGTAAATTTTAATTTTAACACTAAAGAAAAATAAATATAAGTAATTTTAACAAATTGTATATGTATATTTTTTTAAATAAAAGAAAGTATAGTAGTAAGTTTTTTAATGGACCCCCTTGTACTATAATAATAGCCGGTAGGCTGTAGGTTTTAATTGTATGATCATTTCATTCTCCACCAGTTATCACCTACATTGTCGCAATGAAGCATTGCTGCAGGTTGTGATTTTTCAACCTTAATTAGCAAGAGAACCAGAAGACCCTCATCATCACCATTAATTTAATTTTAATCTTGTGGCTTAGATTCTGTATAAGTATACTAGTATATTACCTTTTTAATGCTATAGGGGTAGTATTTGGTTATACTGAAAATACAATAAACATACGTATTACATTATGATTTATTACCATTTATGCATTGATTTAATTAGATACAGTTGCAATTACCCATAGGCTTTCCATATATCAGATATAATATAATTCATTCTAATTGCTCTACTTTCCATACATGTGTTTATCAGCTATTATATGTAATTGATTGCCTGTATTCTATCTAATTTATCTAATTTGACGTGACAACATTAAATTATCAGTTTTACAACTAAGTCATCGTTGTCATTTTCTTATGTTCATCACAGAACACTAGGTTTTTCAGATTGTCAATGGAGAAAACATGGACAATTAATCATGTTTTGAGTTTTACCTACCTTTGTATAATTGTATATGTACTCCTTTATATGAGTTTTGTTGATTCTTGTTCATTTATCAAGGTTACTTTTTAAAGCAAACTTCTTTCTTGCAGATATTGCTACCAATACAATGTAAGTTCAAACTTCAGAAGATCCTTTTGATAGGTCTGAGATTCAGAAAAACAAACTCGGAGATGATTGGATTTTAAAATGCCCATTACATAAGAAGCCATTATAAATCAAATGTTTCCTGATTTGGACTCGGAGATGTTTTGGAGATGAGTGTTCAATGAAGTGTTCTTCAGACTTTATTGAAGGTGTTCAGAAGTGTTTTTAAAAATGTTTAATGAAAGTCTGATGCCTGTTATCTTAGTTATGTTTTGCTCTTGTTTGTCTAGTGTTGCTCTAGTCTGATTAGTTGCTAGTCACCGGTGTTATTTTAGCTTTTCACCTCTCACTTCTTTGCTCAGACAGGTCAATGTACCAGATGACCTTATGGAATCTTAATGTAATTTTAATATTTCAAAATATTGTTTGATTTCGATTAGCCACATAAAAAATATAAGAAATTGGGTGTTCAAATATTTTTTTTGTAGATGATCGTATAATAGAATCTCTTTGGAGAACGGTTTTGTAAATTTTTTTTAAAAAAATACTTAATAGAATCTTAATGGAATAATCTATAAAAATATTTTTCACTTTTTATTTTTTTTCCCAAAGAACATGTAGGGAAAAAATTGTGTTTCCTTCAAAATTTCAAAATTTCCGATCATGTTAAATGGTCCAGGTATGTACAATCTGATTTATATTGACTTTCCAAAAAATACATTGAAAACCTATTTATTAGGAATTAATTAATGATTTATATTACACCCTCTTTCTACTTTGCAAAAGGAAACAAATCAAAGCATATCATCAAAAATCTTTACAATACATTTTTGTATGAAAGGAACCAAATATAATCATATATCATATTAAATTGTAAAGATATATATTCACTCATATAATCAAGTAGAATCTCGAAAAACCTAGTAGATACTCGAAAATATAATAAAAAATTGACATATTTATTTGAAACACGTAAAAGAATCTTGGTGTAATACCTAAGATTTCTATATATAATTTAATTTTAAAAGAAATGTATAATTTTTCTTTTAAAAAATTAAATATATAGAAAAATTATGTAATATACAAAGATTCTCTTAGGAATTTTGTTAACTACGCTGAAAGAATTTCTAAAATATAATAAAAAAAATTGACATATTGATTTGAAACACGTAAAAGAATCTTGGTGTATTACCTAACGTTTCTACATATAACTTGATAGAATTTTAACATTACTTAATAGAATTTTAAAAATATACTTAACAAAATCGTAAAATATAAAGACACCTAGTAGAATCTGGAGTGTAAGATTTTGTAATTATTTTTATAATTTAATAACTTCTTTTTAAAATTATTTAACATTTTGTCAAAAAAAAAATTATTTAACATGATACGTATTCAAAATATTTTTTAAAAAATAATTGAAGATAAGTAAATATATAAACAAATTGTCAAAAATTACAAAATGAAATTGTTTCCAAATAAATACCAAAAGAGTAGAATCTAAGGTGTTATACTAATTGTTTTTATTGAAAAATGATATTACATGATAATTTATCCAACACTATAAATAATTCATGTACATGATAATTTATCCAATACTATAAATAAATATTTCTTAAAATATAAATTTTTTATAAAAATATTTTATTGATCTATAATAAGTTTCGAATATAGTTATGTACAAGTACAACACTATAAATAATTTATCAAACATTTAAGAAAATCTATAGAATATTTTTCGAATTAAAATTCAATTTTTCATAGAGAGTTTTCTAAAATAATTCTCAAAAGAATCTCGAAAATATAATAAAAAATTGACATATTGATTTGAAACACGTAAAAGAATCTTGGTGTATTACCTAACATTTCTACATATAACTTGATAGAATTTTAACATTACTTAATAGAATTTTAAAAATATACTTAACAAAATCGTAAAATATAAAGACACCTAGTAGAATCTGGAGTGTAAGATTTTGTAATTATTTTTATAATTTAATAACTTCTTTTTATAATTATTTAACATGATACGTATTCAAAAATTTTTTTTAAAAATAATTGAAGATAAGTAAATATATAAACAAATTGTCAAAAATTACAAAATGAAATTGTTTCCAAATAAATACCAAAAGAGTAGAATCTAAGGTGTTATACTAATTGTTTTTATTGAAAAATGATATTACATGATAATTTATCCAACACTATAAATAATTCATGTACATGATAATTTATCCAATATTATAAATAAATATTTCTTAAAATATAAATTTTTTATAAAAATATTTTATTGATCTATAATAAGTTTCGAATATAGTTATGTACAAGTACAACACTATAAATAATTTATCAAACATTTACGAAAATCTATAGAATATTTTTTCGAATTAAAATTCAATTTTTTATAGAGAGTTTTCTAAAATAATTCTCAAAAGAGTCTCGAAAATTTAATAAAAAATTGACATATTGATTTGAAACACGTAAAAGAATCTTGGTGTATTACCTAAGATTTCTATATATAACTTAATTTTAAAAGAAATGCATAATTTTTCTTTTAAAAAAATAAATATATAGAAAAATTATGTAATATACCAAGATTCTCTTAGGTATTTTGTTAATTACTCAAAAAGAATTTCTAAAAGATAATAAAAAAATTGACATATTTATTTGAAACACGTAAAAGAATCTTGGTGCATTACCTAACGTTTCTCTTAATACTTAACAAATATATTGATATATTTAGGTAATATATATTGAATCTCGAAAATATGAAAAAAATTGATATATTGATTTGAAACACGTAAAAGAATCTGGGTGTATTACTTGAGATTTCTATATATAACTTAATTTTTATAGAAATGTATAATTTTTATTTGAAAAAAAGAAATATATAGAATTATTATGTAATATACTGATATTCACTTAGATATTTTGTTAATTACTTTGAATAAATTTCGAAAAGATAATAAAAAAATTGACAAATTGATTTGAAACATGTAAAATAATCTTGGTTTATTACCTAACGTTTCTATATATAACTTAATAGAATTTTAACATTAGTTAATAGAATTTTCAAAAACTTAATAGAATCGTAAAGAATCAAGACACCTAGTAGAATCTATAGTGTAATATTTTGTAATTATTTTTAAATTTTATTAATTATTTATAATTTTTTTACATGACATTTAGTAAAAAAAATTAATAGACAATAATTATAAATCAGATTGTACATACCTAAATTTATATATAATGTATAACTTAATTCTAAAAAAAATGTATAATTTTTCTTTTAAAAAACGAAATATATAAAAGTATTGTGTAATATATCAAGATTCTCTTAGGTATTTTATTAATAACAATGAAATTGTAATATTATTTTAAATAATATTTATGTTAAGTTTCTACCAAATATTTTATTGAACTAAAATATGTTTTGAAATTTTGTGCATGTATTCTGCATAGATTCTCTTAAGTGTTTCATTAATTTTTTTAAAGTTTTTTCAAGATTCTCTAAGGTGTTTTAAATGTAAATAAAAACACAAGAATTATGCTTATTTAATTTTTTACATAATATGAACTTTACATGAAATTTTGAAAATATTTCAACACAATTAAAATTGGTTTGGCACAACACTTTAGCATATGTAATTAATTATTTAAAATCATTATATTACTTTATCAAATATTTACATTAAGATTCTTTTAATTATTTTTACTCATCTAAAATAAATTTTGAATATAATTATGTACATTGTTTATAATGCACATTGTCAATGTGAGATTTTTTTATAATGCACATTGTTTATAATGCACATTGATATGGGTAAGTAGATTTTTATTGAAACATTTAACTGAATCTCACATTGACAATATATCAACTAATATATCAATGTGCAACACCTAAGGTAATTTTTTTGATAAAAAAAGTTATTGGTCAAAAAATAATAATTAATGTGTGGATCCAAAACACTTAATGAAATCTTAAGTGTGAGAAAAATACCAAAAACACTTAATAGATTCCATTAAGGTCCATTAAACTAATAATTACTTATTAGTGAAATTCATTAAAATGTTTATAATGTACATTGTCAATGTGAGATTCCTAAAAGTGTTTTGATAAATATATTATTGACCAATTTTTTTAAAAAAAAGTTAAATACTTTATCAAAACACTTAGCGAAATCTTCAACATAATTATTTGATAGATCTGTCATAATTAAAAAGCACTTATTGAAATACTTGACGACTATTTTTAAAAAAAGTATTCATTAAATTTTTTTTTGTAAAATAGATTTCATTTTTAAAGAATTTAGACTTACACTGAAATTTATTAAAATATTTTTAACAATGTGAGATTCCTTAAGTGTTTTGATAAATATTTATTGATCAAAATTTAAAAGAATAAGTATATTTTTATCGAATCACTTAACGGAATCTTCAGTATCCTTGAAAATTTATTTCATTTTTTATAGTTTTTAGACTTATAGTGAAATTCATTAAACTATTTTTAATATATATTGTCAATGTGAGATTCCTTAAGTGTTTTGATAAATATTTATTGACCAAACTGAATAAGTAGATTTTTACCAAAACACTTAACGGAAAATAAGTAGATTGATATTAACACTAAAATAGATAATAAGAAATTATATATAAATGGGCAACACCTAAGAGAATCTTGTCACACGTAATGGAATCTTGTAATTTATAACTTTTTTGTGAAAAATTGGAGGAGAAAGTAGAACAATTAATATGTTGTTACAAATCATTTAGTAGAATCAAAGACTAAAAAGATAAAAATTAATTTGAAAAATACGTTAAAAGGTCAAAAAAAATAAAATAATCCTAGAAATAAATAAATATTAGCATTATAAAAAAAAATAACAAATAATTTATCATCGTGCTATGCATATATAACTTCTTTTTGTAATAAACATCGAGAATAAATAAAAAAATTAATATGTTCAACAAAATGTTCAATGTAATCAATGGTCAAAAAATTAAAGATTCATAAAAATAAATAAATATTAACACAAGATTAAAATAACAACTAATATATCAATGTGCAAACTCAGAATTTTACCATACGTATATATTTTGGAAAAGAAGTACGATTAGAAAATAGAAAAATTAATATGTTGATACCAAACACTTAAAGGAATCTTTGACTGAAAACCAAAACATTGATTTAAAAATTTCCAAACAGGTCAAAAATAAAAGATTTCTACATATTAATAAACCATTATTCAAGAACTTAATCACATTTGCCCCTGAACCTTCATAACCTTGAAACTACACATATTCATTTCACAACTGATTAAAAATGATGTAGACTGAATACAACATGCAAAACATATTTATCATTTCAACAGAATCCAAGTATATTCAGAAATTGCCAAAGCAAAAGGAACAAGCATTGTCATAGCAAAATAACAACCATCTTAGGTAGGCAAGGTTAACAACCAAATCTCATATAAAGAAAATAACCAAATCCCATATACAGAAAATAAGCTAATGCAGATAGTGCGGCTAACATCAGATATCATAAAAACTAATCCAATATTGGCATTTCAGCAGCCTTCTTAGGTAAGATCATTCAAAGGCTCAAGCATTCTCCTTGCAAAATTCCTCTTCTTCCTCCTTCCTCTGGAGTGAAGTCATTCTTGATGTTGAAAGTCTTCCTGATCTCCTCCGGTGTTTTCCCCTTGATCATGTCAGCCACAGTCTGGAAAGTCAAGACCAAGAGGTTCTTGATGTTGATATAGTTTGCAGCCTGAGATTCAATGACAAAACCATTAGACAAACAGAAGCCAAACATCTAAATTACTACTTTCTTGCACTGTCTAACACTCTAAATACAAACACAAGACAGAACATCCATACTAGCATCTACAAAATATCAACAAAGTTTTGTGAGGCTACTTCACCTTCAAAATTTGACACCCCAATAAATCAATTAATACATTAGAGAATACCTTAGCAAGATCACCACCGTACTGGAACACATTGGAGAACACCTTAGGATATTGCATGATCACCCGTGGAACACATTGGAGAACACAACTGCTTCCATCCCAGCTGGCTTGTGTGTTCAATAAAATTCAGATCCCGCTTCACCAATATTAAGAACCTGCTCATTAACATGAATTGAAGAAGAAACTGGTTCATAACATTTAAGTAACAGATAACTTATCTCCCTTGGATAATCATTTGTTCTGAACATAAGTACCGAACCAAAATCCATCCTGTTTAATCCACACCTTTTGTTCTTCTGACAGAGACAACAAAACTTTTGATAGTAGTTCTGATTTGAAACTAACTAACGAACTTGTTTCTCCATCTATTTCCGACAAATATGTTTTTTATGACGATTCCATTACAAACCTGCACGTTTCTATACACAAATTCTGTTTAGTGTTCGTTAAAACATTAACAAAATATATAAATTAAAAAACCAACACTCTATACCGTAAGATTCTTAGTGTTGTGTGTATGTTTATCTGCTTCTTTCTTGATGCTTATATGATTTTGTTCTTTTATCTAGGTATAGAAGCTTGATATGTCGTTAATTTGAATAGATGTATACAATAAATCATTAAGAGAGGTGTGTTCAATCATGGATTCCTTTCCATATTTGAAAATATCCAATTATTCAATCAAATATTGATTGCAATATTCTTTCCTTAAGTAAAGCAACAGATCGTATATTATACATAATCGAACAAAGCAAATAACCATGATTCTTAGATGTATTTACAGCAATGCCATTATACACATTATTATTAGATTTATTAAAAATCTAAATATTGAATGGTCAGGATTGAGTCTCCTGGTTCTCTTGCTAAGGAGGTTCTCCCTAGAACCTTACCCATATATATATATATATATATATATATATATATATATATATGAAGGTTCAAAAGAGAATCCTTCTTAGCAAGAGAACCAGAGAACCATAATCTTTATCGTTGATTTGATTTTGATTTGATGGCTAGGATTATTTCTAACAAATGTTGATATCATTTCCTTTTTTGACTTAAAGGGCAGGTTGGGAAATAAAAGATATAAAATATATATATCAACAGATTGTCAATCTTCTAATTGATTCTTTTATAGTTGGACCATGCCGACCAAATTTATTTTTAGAAAGCAAAGTAATTAGCATTTAATCTCCTTTAATTTAATCTAATAGCTACAGATTTTTCAAAAAACTATTAGTTACACTTACCATACATGATCTTCTTTTCCAAAAAAATAATACAACCGTTCCATTTGATAAAAAAAAACTCAGGATATTCTTCAAAAAAAAAACTCACGGTTGTAACAAAAAAAAAATGAACACATAAATTCGGTAAAACATTTTTAATTTCAGTATTTGTTCTTCTCCAAAAACAAACTTTAATATTTGTTAACATTTAACAAATTTAAGATTCCTTTATATGTTTTAATATTAGTATTTTATTAAAAATTGACTAATTTCTTTTAATATTAGTAGAAAATTGAAATTAAGATTCAAAATTGAGTTTTAATTTTAAAAATATAAAAAACTTGGTAGGATGAATTGGTATATACATAACAGAATTTTGAAAAGATAATGCAAAATAATTTGTTCTAAATTAAATGATAAAATGCTTAATAAAGGTAAAAATTGTTTTAAACTTTTGTGATTCTTTAAGTCGTTTAATGTTGTTAGAACATCTCCAATGGAATTAAATATAATGGTTGGCAAAAAAATTTTAATTAGGAAATAATTAAATTTATACATAGGGGTGGTAAGTAGAACTCCAATGGATATAGTTATAATGAAAATGGCAATTTTGCATTCGAGTGTATTTTTTTTTTTACATAATCTCTATTTCATGCCACCTAATATGCCACGTACTAAATGCTCTTAGTTATCAAGTTTCGTTTTTATAATATACTTCGATTAATTTTAACATTTTTTAATTGAAAGAATTAAGTCAAAGATGAGAATGATTTTGGTTTTTGAGATTCTTCAAAATATTATAATATTTCTTTTTAAAATAATATTTTTAAATTTTTGATTTTTTTCAAATTAGAATTCAATTTTTATAGCAAATTTATTTTAAACAACTCTCGAATTAAAAGATAAAAAAGGAAATAAACTGATATATTGATTTGAAACACGTAAGAGAATCTTGCAGTATTACATAATATTTCTAAATGTAACTTAATTTTAGTAGAAATGTCTAATTGGTTTTAAAAAAAGAAATATATAGAAATATTATGTAATACCTCAAGATTATCTTAGGAGTTTTGTTAATTATTTTGAAATCGTAATACTACTTCATTTGATAATTATATTAAAATTCTACTAAATATTTTATTAATCTGTAATAAGTTTCGAATATAGTTAAGCACAAGTAAAACATTATAAATAATTCATCGAATATTTAAGAAAATCTATAAAAAAAAATCGATTTAGAATTTAATTTTTTTATAGCATGTCTTTTAAAATCATTCTCGAAGGAATCTCAAAAAGATAATAAAAAGAAATAAACTGATAAAATGATTTGAAACACTTAAGAGAATCTTCGTGTATTATATGATATTTTTATATGTAACTTAATTTTGAAAGAAATGTATAGTTTCTTTTTTTTTTAAATGTATAAAAATATTAAGTAATACACGAAGATTCTCTTAAGTGTTTTGTTGATTAATTTAAATTATAATATTATTTTATTAGTTATTTATATTAAAATTTGTTTTAAACATTTGAGATTCTTCAAAGTATTATAATATTTCTACTTAAAATAATATTTTTAATTTTTGTGATTTTTTCGAATTTGAATTAATTTTTTATAGCATGTCTATTTAAAACAGTTCTCGATTAATCTTAAAAAGATAATAAAAATAAATAAATTGATATATTGATTTGAAAGAATCTTGGTGTACTACATATATTTCTGTATACTCCATCTGTCCCATCCATTTCTTAACATAAAATTTTCACTTTTAAGGCTCTTACAAAGTATAGTTTCATAACTTATTTTTAAAATTTTCGTTTTTGTATAAAAATATGATTATTCTATTTTTATACAAAAAAAGAAAATTTCAAAAATAAATTATGGAACTATCCTTAAAATCCACCTTAAAATGAAGAACCCCCGTCCCCCAATGTTAACTATTGGGTGGGACGGAGGGAGTATAACTTAATTTTAGAAGAAATGTATAATTGTTTTTGAAAAAAGAAATATATATAAATATTAATACACCAAGATTCTCTTAGGTGTTTCGAGTGTATTTTTTATTTTTTTTACATAATCTCTATTTCATGCCACATGCTACGTATGACAATATTGCTAGATGCTCTTAGTTATCAAGTTTCGTTTTTATAATATACCTCGATTAATTTTAACAACATTTTTTAATTGAAACAATTAAGTCAAAGAAGAGAATGATTTTGGTTTTTGAGATTCTTCAAAGTATTATAATATTTTTATTTAAAATAATACTTTTTAATTTTTGATTTTTTCAAATTAATTAGAATTCAATTTTTTAAAGCAAATCTATTTAAAACAATACTCGAATTAAAAGATAAAAAAAAAGAAATAAATTGATATATTGATTTGAAACACGTAAGAGAATCTTGGAGTATTACATAATATTTTTAAATGTAACTTAATTTTAGTAGAAATGTCTAATTGGTGTTAAAAAAAAGAAAAATATAGAAATATTATGTAATGCCTCAAGATTCTCTTAGGTGTTTTGTTAATTATTTTGAAATTGTAACACTACTTCATTTGATAATTATATTAAAATTCTACTAAATATTTTATTAATTTAAAATAAGTTTCGAATATAGTTAAGCACAAGTAAAACATTATAAATAATTCACCGAATATTTAAGAAAATCTATATAAAAAAAATCGAATTAGAATTCATATTTTTTATAGCATGTCTTTTAAAATCATTCTCGAAGGAATCTCAAAAAGACAATAAAAAGAAATAAATGAAAGAATGATTTGAAACACGTAAGAGAATTTTCGTGTGTTATATGTTATTTTTATATGTAACTTAATTTTGAAAGAAATGTATAGTTTCCTTTTTTTTAAATGTATAAAAATATTAAGTAATACACGAAGATTCTCTTAGATGTTTTGTTGATTAATTTAAAATTCTAATATTATTTATTAGTTATTTATATTAAAATTTGTTTTAAACATTTGAGATTCTTCAAATTATTATAGTATTTCTATTTAAAATAATATTTTTAATTTTTGTGATTTTTTCGAATTTGAATATAATTTTTTTATAGCATGTCTATTTAAAACAATTCTTGATGAATCTTAAAAAGATAATAAAAAAATAAATTGATATATTGATTTGAAAGAATCTTGGTGTATTGCATAATATTTCTATATATAACTTAATTTTAGAAGAAATGTATAATTGTTTTTGAAAAAAATATATATATAAATATTAATACACTAAGATTCTCTTAGGTGTTTCGAGTGTATTTTTTTTTACATAATCTCTATTTTATGCCATCTAATATGTCACGTAGGATAAAAATAAATAAATTGATATATTGATTTGAAAGAATCTTGGTGTATTGCATAATATTTGTGTATATAACTTAATTTTGGAAGAAATGTATAATTGTTTTTGAACAAATAAATATGTATAAATATTAATACACCAAGATTATCTTAGGTGTTTTGTTAATATTTCGAAATTGTAATATTATTTTATTAGATTTTGTATTAAAATTTGACTAAATATTTTAGAGATCTAAAATAAGGCTCGAATATAATTACGTACAAGTACAACACTACATGAACAATCTATAGAATTGTTTTTCAAATTAGAATTCAATTTTCATAGCATGTTTTTTAAAATAATTCTTCAAGTTGGTGTATTAAATGATATTTTCATATGTAAATTAATTTAAAAGAAATGTATAGTTCTTTTTTAAAAATGTATAAAAATATTACTCCCTCCGTCCTTTTTGATTGTTAACATTTCACTTTTTCAAAACTTTCTGGCACGCATTTTAAGGTGCATTTTAAGGATAGTTAAATAACTTTTTTTTTAAATTTTCTTTTTCTGTATAAAAATTTAAACATTAAATTTTTATACAGAAAAAGAAAATTTTAAAAAAAAGTTATTTAACTATCCTTAAAATGCACCTTAAAATGCGTGCCAGAAAGTTTTGAAAAAGTGAAATGTTAACAATCAAAAAGGACGGAGGGAGTATGTAATACACAAAGATTTTCTTGGATGTTTTGTTAATTATTTTAAAATTTTAATATTATTTCATTAAATATTTATTTTTAAATTCTACTCAATATCTTATTAATAAAAAATGAGTTTCAAATATAGTTATGTACATGTACATCACTATTATTAATTTATCCAACATTTAAGAAAATTTATAGACAATTTTTTGAAATTAAAATTCAATTTTTATAGCATGTCTTTTAAAACAATTCTCGAAGGAATCTCAAAAAGATAATAAAAGAAAATAAATGATATATTGATTTGAAACATGTAAGAGAATCTTGGTGTATTATATAATATTTGTATATGTAACTTAATTTTAAAACAAATGTATACATTTTTTTAGAAAAAAAATATTTAGAAATATTATGTAATACACTAAAATTCTCCTAGGTGTTCTGTTATTTATTTTGAAATCATTATATTAATTTATTAGATTTTTATATTAAATTTATACTAAATATTTTATTGATCTAAAATAAATTTAAAATATAATTATGTAAAAGCACAATAAATAATTCAACAAACATTTAGGAAAATCTATAAATTATTTTTTTGATTTTAATTCATTTTTTTATAACATGTTTTTTAATACAGTCCTCAAATGAATCTCAAAAATATAATAAAAGAAAATAACTTGATATATTGACTTGACCAATAAAAGATTCTCTAAAGTGTTTCGAGATCTTTTAGGATGTTCTGAATGTTCTCTAAAGTGGTTTGAGATTATATTTATTTTCTTAAATATAAATTTAATTTAGTTAGTTATTGAATCTTAAATAAAAATATTATGTAAATTTCAATAATAGTAAGATTCGATTAAGTGTTTTAACATTAATAAGATTTGATTAATTGTTTTAACATTAAGATTTCACTCTATATTTTAATATTATACGTAGCAATATTTTATATAAAATACAATGTAAATTTTAAATTCGACTAAGTGTTTTAATGCTAATAAGATTCAACTAAGTGTTTCTAAAAGTAACAAGATTTTACTAAGTGTTTTGACATTCATAAGATGCGATTAAGTGTTTTAACATTAAGATTTCATTAAGTATTTTAATATTACACGTTTAATGCTAATAAAATTCAACTAAGTGTTTTTAAGAGTAGCAAGATTTTACTAAGTGTTTTGAATTGGACTAAAGTGTTATAATGTTGATAAGATTGGATTAAGTATTAGAAGATTATTTAAAGTGTTTCAAAAATTCATAACAATAACATATTAATATTCATAAGATGTTTATATTTTTTAAGATGTTTTGAATATTCTCTAAAGTGTTTTAAGATTCTTTAAGGTATTTGATATTTAAGAAATTAAATATTATTTTACAACATTTAAGAGAATCTTGTGATATCTTGCAATTTATAACCTTTTTGAAAAAAATGGAGAAGAAAATAAAATTTTATATTTTGTTGATCATTAGCATATCTAACAGAACTTCACCGGAACACTTAACAAACTCTACTGAACCATGTGAAGAACTCCACCATTGATACATGTGTATGAAATATACACAATCCAAAACACCACAAGGAATCTACGAAAAATTGCAGAATAACTAAGAGAACTCTACAACACATTCAAAAAATGTGATCAATATATCAGATGTCAACACTTTTGTTTATCTTTTCCCTAGTTTCACACATAAATCTTGTCAACAAAGTAACAAGTCAAAATAAGGTTAGATTGTTGAATACAAGAAGAAAAGATTATGAATCTTTGCACGATTGTTGCCAGAGTCTCATACAATACGTGTAAACTATAAAGAATTTTCCATTGTTTTTTGATTTCTTTTTTTTGAAGATGTATTATATAATCGGCTATTGCAAACAACTTTGATTGTTAATTTCTTACCATTTTACAAAGATCGTGATTTGGATAGTTGGAGAGTGATTAGCTCTGTTTCCAAAATTAAGAAGATCGGTTTAAGATATCAAATTAATCGTGTAATATTTGTGACCTAAATCTTTATAAGAATCACCAAAATGCCATTGTCTATTATTATTATATGTCCATAAATTTAATTAGTAATCAATAATATTGAATGGTCAAGATTGAGGTTCTCTAGTTTTCTTGATAAGGAGGTCGAAAATGACAACTGAAAAATGGAACTTGCAATCAGAAATTCAGTTGCATGTGGTTGCATTCAGTTGCATGTGGTTGCATTTAGTAGAATATGGCCCCTGCGGGGCCATGCAATCCAAATCCACCAAAATCACCCCACCTTAAAAAACAAATTGCATGCATTCAGTTGCATTCAGTTGAATATGGCCCCTGGCCCGGCATTGCAACCCAAAATCACCCCATCTTAAAAAAAAAAGAAGTTGCATATGGTTGCATTCAGTTGCATTCAGTTGAATATGGGGTAAAAGGACATTTTCACCGCTGTACTATTTTCGGAATTGCAATTGCACTACTGTACTACAAATGGACTATTGTACTTTAACGTTTTTAACAAGTTCACAAAAAAATTAAATCTAATCCGAAATTCAACGAATTTGGTTTTAGATGTTGAGTTTTGGATTTGGATTTATTTTTAAAACCCAAAAATATTTCGATGTGGATTTGAATTTTACAAAATTTGGATCAAACCCAACCCGTTGTCATCCAAACGCGTAAAATAAGACACTTGAAAATGAATATCACCTATCTTTTTTTTTATTTGACAAACATGTTAAAATAGAAAACTGTACATGAAACTAAAATCAAATTTGAAATATTTAAACACATATTCACATTACTATATATGTGTCCTTATAATTTAATCATCGGGTTAAAAAAACATAAAATTCATTTTTATTTAACAGTGAGTATATTTTTCCAACATATATTAAAAGAAAGCGCTTACGCATATCTGGAAAATCGTATGTGTTGTGTATATTCATGCCATGTGTCTTTGGGGTCTTGATACGAAATTATTTTATATACCCAAAATTCGAACACAAAATGTTACTAAGCTACGCAAATTTCTTTTGTACACGAAACGAAAATAATATGCGAAAGGAAAAAATATGACAAATACATGTTATATATGCTACTCTCTGCCCAAGTTATCTAAGTATGTTACTATATATATAATTGAAAACAATATTGAGATGCTACAAAATAAAAAATTATAGTAGAGTACATAAAAATGAATCCCTCTTTTTTTTTTTAAAATTTGTTTACTGTTAATAAATATCTCTGTTTGATTAGAATCTATCTACCAAGTTATTAAATTTTTTACCTATATTTAAGGTTTTGTTGATATTAAAAATAAATATTATTAACCAACCAAGCAAATTCAATATGTCTGCTCTTAGATTAGGATATGAGATTTGAATACTATTACTAGAATTCAAGAATACAAAATTAAAATGGGCACCTTTTATTAGAAACAATATATAATTTTATATGTATAGACCTATCTAGTTATCAATATATTGATTTTAAATGATTTTTATAGCCGTTTCTCTATCTCCTCCTCTCCTAAAAAAAATACTAAACTAAAGTTTAGGGGTTGACATATGTGTTTGGTCGATGATAAACCCATTTTTATTGTTTTTCTAGATTTTGCTTTGTTTTTTAATAAATAACTCTATTTATTAAGAGTCTAGTACCACGTTGGTGGGTTTTATCTACTGATATATTTTGGATTTTGTACATTCTCCTTGTGAATGAGAACTCCCGTTTCTTTTCCTTGATTTTACTTTGTTTTTAATAAATATATCTCTTTATTGAGAGTCTAACTAGTATCCCGTTAGTGAATTTTATCTATCCATATATTGGGTTTTGTTCTTTCTCTTTTGAGAGTAGGTTCCTTTATTTTGGCATCCGGGATCTTAGATCTACATGATTTTGTTATATTGGTTCGTTTATTTGGATAGTATAGAATCATAGTTATGGTCATTTGTACGAATACGTTCTCATAAATCGCATATGTATTTCCCTCAAGATTAAAATAAATTGTTGGATTATTTCGCCAGAAAGACTATATATTTTAGTGATATAAGCGAGTGACTATATATTTAATGGTATATCTGATCAACGATTGTAGTTTGGATTATCCTTTTTACTTTGACATGATCTATTGTAATATGTGTTTATCCATTCTTGATTATTTTTGCAGATGTATGACATTTTATTGATAAATTGTTTACTTATAAAAAATAGTGAAAATTTGAATGATTATTTGTGTAGATGACATATGCCCTTTTATTGATAAATTAATTATATATCTATCAAAAAAATAATGATTTATTAGAATTTTTGCGCTGAGTTCACCAATTTGCTATGAAAATATTCATTAACAATATTTTTATTGACTCTGCATGAATTTTATTTTTTGGATTGATAATTTGTACACCAAATAATTTCTAATACTTTTTTGAGAGTCTATTTAGTATTTGAATAATTCAAATATGTAACGCCCCCAAATCCGTCATGTCCGGGGACTCGGGACGTCACTTCGTCTCAATATCCTGCAGCACACGATAACGTAATAACAAAACCAAATATTTATTACAACGGAGCATAAATGTCCCACTCCGCAGTTCCAAGATCGGTCTCACACAAAATAGTACAATACGACATATTACATCTCCGGATAATAGATTACATAAGTTCACAAACGTAGAAAGATAAGGGTTCCAGCTTGATCTCCTAGTCCTTGTCGGCATAGCCAGGAGCTTTTCCTTTTGATCCCTGGATGGACGTCTCACCTTTTTCCAACTTGACAGCTGAGTAAAAAAATGTTGTAAAGCAAGAGTGAGCAACTATGGTGCTCAGCAAATTCTCTCCGTGCTCGGTACATAAATATAGTAATATATACGAAAAAAATACTCGACATTTAAGAAAACAGTTACGATATCAGAAATCTGACAATTGACTCAAGACTCGTCTCGAAAATAGAATACTCGAAAGACTCATCTCGAAAATAGATACTCGAAGGACTCATCTCGAAAGTAGATACTCAAAGGACTCATCTCGAAAATAGATACTCAATGGACTCATGATTTAAGAATGAACTGGTCTTCCACCTCTCGGTATCTCGGTGGGGCGATCAACTATCCAACCGGGAATACCGTCCTCCAATGACACCGCACTTCGCCCGATCACGGCTACAATACGATATCAACGAATATATATGTATGAATGCTAGCATCATAATGGGTGATTATATCATCCCTGGCATCATAGTGCCTAGTATTCTCGTGACCTTAAAATGGTTCACGAGTCTCTCTTTCTCTAAAATGGGCCTCTTTCCCAAAATTGACCAGTAGAACACAGAATTCCCGAATATTTGATGAACAGATAACTTGAGATAAACTTCACAAGAAAATAATTAATAGATCTGGCGGACTGCCAGTATTACTCAATGGACCACCAATCCGAACAATGGACTGATGTGACTCTCAATAAATATGTCTTAATTGATTGACACGAACAAAGTGCCAACCCTTGACAAGAAGGGCGACTATCTCGAAATAATGAGAATAGTCTTAGAATGAAAAATAATGAGTCGTACTGAACAAGTAGTACTACTCGAATAATTTTAAATACCCGAAATCGATGAACGATAAATAGAATGTTTTTCACTTGATCGATGAGTAAAACTCTAGCAATTTTAAATAATGTAACTCCTATTGGTTGATTCGAACGATGAACCAACTAAAACATAATCAATAAATATTGTCGAATTTGAACAATAAATCCGACTGAGAAGAATGAATTTAACTATCTCGAACGAATGAGAATAGTTTCACTGAATCAAAATAAATAGTCGTCTCGAATTAATGAGATCGACCCGATAACAACGGAATTGCTTCTACGCTTATAAGGAATGTATTTCGCAAGTAAACTAATTCTATCAGTAACGTAATATTTAACGAGAAAATAATACTCAAAAAGAAATTATTGCATCATAAGGAGCAGCAAATAAATCTCTTAATTGATAGCCCGAAAATAAATTAAGAATGAAATAATACGAACAGAAATACAAAGTTTCCGAGAGTTAGGATAGGAATGAACTTGCCTCGGTCTCGCAGTGCAAAGGAATGAAGATAAAATTTTATACTCTACCCGTGAACTTGGCCTCAATCTATGTCTCAAGAATTATTCTCTAAAAATGGCAACCAGAAATACGTGAGCGATTCGTCAAAATAAAATATTCCTGATCTGATAATATAATATTTAAATACTAAAATATTTCCCGAAAATCTATAACGTACTTAACGGAAATTAAATCCCCGGGTGATAACTCTCTTTCGATCTTAGAAATCAAATCTCGAAAATATAATATTTTAATATCCGAAAATCCCGCTCTAAACTCTCGTAAAGGAATTCTCTAATTTATTTCTACTCATTTGCTAACAATTAATCACTTAAATCGTACTTCTAAATTAATTTGATCATATCATGACTCTATAAAAATCCATTTTTATTGGAACAAGGGTATAAATCTCTATTTTATTCCACAAATAAAACAATACAAGAATTCATTTTAATCTCGTAAATAATATAATAATCATCCTAGTTTTAGTATCTAAAATAATCTGACTCGATCCGGTTAATTAAACTAATACGGAAATATTAAATATCAGCTTTCCAAAATAAAACCTTATTTAACTCCATTTATTCACAATTAATCTTTCTTTTTATAAAAAAAAATCATTAAATCACTAAATTATATCCAAATAATCACAAATTATTTCTTTTTAAATAATTACTCAATTATACCATTTTTACTAAATTATTTATTACCAACCATTTTAAATAATGCCCAAAATTTAAATTATTCCAAATTAAATCCTCATCAACCACAATATTGTTTCATTTTATTATTATCTCGTCCTTCATTTCCTATAACCGCAATAATGCCATGTGGGACCCACTACCACGAGCGGGACCCACTACCACGTGTGGGACCCACTGCCACCACAACCACCGAGCATCTCCCCGGCGCCACCCCCTCCCCTGCAGTCTCTCCATCGCCTTCTCCCTCTCTCAAACTCTCCGTTCTCTCTCAATCTCTCTGCTCTTTCTCCTCTCAATCTCTCCATTCTCCTCTCCTTCTCTCCGCGCTCTCTCTCTCTCGTATCTCTCTGCACTCTCTTCCTTCTCACTCTCTCACGGCAACAACAATCACAGCAATCACCTCAATCTCTCGCTCTGCCTATCTCTCCTCTCTCGATTTCACTTTCTCCCAATCTCTTTCAATCTCAACCTCCCTCTCTGTTCTCAATCTCTCATCTGCTCTCCCCCTCCTCCGCGACTCCCTCTTTTTCAATCCCCACCTCTCTCGACATCCCTCATCCTCTCGTTCGACTCTCTCTTCACCGATTCAATCTCCAACCACCTCCGGTTCAACCACAAGCAACACCCAACTTCTCATCAATTTAAACCACAAATCACTCCTTCACTCAAATTAAACACAACCATATTCTGGACATCACAATAACCCACATCGGAAAACAAACTACCTTAATATCTCATTGCAAATCGACACACACACATGCTCAACAACGAAATCGGAAGAAAAGAAAGAAAAAGTTCAACAGAAAAATAATAACTACCTGCTCATATGTACTCTGTTTTGCTATGTATATATGTATGTCCGGGTTTTGATTTTTAAAAGAGGAGTAGTAGTCTGGCTTGACAGAGATTGAACAAAAGAGAAGTATAAGTTTTGTGGGTGCGATGCTCATAGCCTGATACCCTCATCTCTGTATAACCCCCGCGTATATAAATAAAATGAGGCCACGCTTTTCTTAAAGGAGACCAAACATGGGAGACAAGGCATGGGGCTATCAAAAAGAAAATGCTGGAACATTTCGTGTCTCACGAAAGATGTGTTGTGTTTCGGAAAAGAAAATTCGTTTTGTGTGATCGAAAAATGCAGTCTACTTCTCGTGTTTAGCAATCCGATCAGTAATATTAATCTCATTTTCTCCCGCTGGCCAAATAAAACGAGACTCTAATTTCGTAAAAAAATAATAATAATAAATAAATTTGATCCAAAAAAAATAAAATCCCCTTTTCCTACATTCTCCTAATTTTAATAAATACCAAATAAATATAACTAAATAAATATAATATAATTTTTACTCACATATAATATATAAAATTTACAAAAACGTGCCAATTAAAATACACTAGTGCATCGCTTTTAAATAAAATTTAAATAACGAGTAGAAAAATATTATTCGAAAATTCGCGGTTATTACAGTCTCTCCCCCTTATAGGATTCCGTCCTCGGAATCAAAATTACGCACTAAACAATTCAGGATACTTATTCTGCATTTCGCTTTCTAATCCTCACGTGGTTTCCTCAACTTGGTGGTTTCTCCAAAGTACTTTCACTAAATTTACTTTCTTAGTTCTTAACTCTTGCACTTTGTGATCTAGGATCTGCACTGGTTTCTCTTCGTATGTCAAATCAGGACGGATTTCCACTTGTTCGTAGGTTATAACATGCCTGAAATCAGAATGGTATTCCTTTAACGCAGAAACATGGAACACATTATGGATATGCTGAAGATCTGGAGGTAGGGCCAACTGATAAGCTAGTGGTCCTATCTTCTTGAGAATCTCGAATGGTCCTATATATCTGGGGCTTAACTTGCCTTCCTTCCCGAACCTCATAACTCCCTTCCAAGGTGAAACTTTCAGCATCACTCTATCTCCCACTTTAAATGCTTTGTCTTTTATCTTCTGATTTGCGTACTTCCTCTATCGATCCTGGGCTGCAACTAACCTTCTTCGAATAACTTCCGTTGCTTGTTTAGTTTGTTGAAGTAGTTCTGGTCCTAGTATTTTCCTCTCTCCTACTTTATCCCAATATAAAAGTGATTTTCACTTCCTCCCGTACAACGCTTCATATGGTGTCATACCTATGCTGGAGTGGTAACTATTGTTGTAAGCAAACTCAACCAGGGGCAAATGATCCTCCCAACTTCCTTTGAAATCAAGTGCACAGGCTCTTAATATTACGGAGATGAAAGAAATGAGGCTGCTCCCCGCGCTTTTCCGAGATTTTAAATTGTCCTTTCACTTTGTCTTTCGGTCTGTGGATGATATGCATTGCTCAGGTTTAACTTCGTGCCAAGACATTCCTGGAAACTTTTCCAAAATCAAGGAGTAAAACGGGCACTCTATGACGAACCACAATTTCCTTTAGGTATATCTTCACCAATCTTTCAATGGAGTATTTATCACTATTTGGTAAGAAATGCGCAGATTTAGTGAGTCGGTCGACAATAACCCATATTGCATCATGGCTAGCTCTAGTTCGGGCAATCCTACGACAAAATCCATGGTAATATGTTCCCATTTCCACTCGGGTATCTCAAATGGTTGAAAAAGTCCACTTGGTCGTTGATGTTCAGCTTTCACTTTCTAACATGTCAAACACTTGCTTACCCATTCAGCAATCTCTCTCTTCATGTTAGGCCAATAATAATTCAGCTTGATGTCTTGATACATTTTTGTGCTCCCTGGGTGGTAGTTTATCGAGCCATCGCAGTCTTTGATCAATTCCAACCATCTTCGCTATCTCATGCTTAATTCCTTCTGCGTGAATATATACTTTAAGCTCTTGTGATCCGTGTAAGTCTCGCATTTCTCTCCATGAAGGAAATGTCTCCAAATCTTGAGGGCAAAAACAATAGTAGCAAGTTCTACATCGTGAGTAGGGTAACGGGACTCGTATTTCTTCAGTTGTCGAGAGACGTAAGCTATTACTTCCCCGGGTTGCATCAGAACATATCCTAACCCTTGCGAGAAGCATCGCTGAAAATCACGAAATCGCTTCTTCATCAGGTAAGGTCAACACAATCAATCTCTTCTTCAATTCCCAAAAGCTGTCTTCGCATTTTTGGGGTCCATTCAAACTTCTCACTCTTTTTGGTAAGTCGAGTCAGTGCGTAGCTATCTTTGAGAAATCCTTCACAAATCTACGATAGTATCCGGCTAATCCAAAGAAACTTCTAACCTCGGTTGGAGTCTTGGGTCTCTCACACTCTGCTACGACTTCTATCTCTGCGGGGTCTACAGAAATCCCTTCGCCGCACACAATATGCCATAAAAATTGAACTTCTTTCAGCTAGAATTCACACTCCGAGAATTTAGCATATAACTTTTCTTTTCTCAGCGCTTCCAGAACCAAACGGAGGTGTTCAGCATGTTGCTCAGGAGACTTTGAGTATATCAAGATGTCACCAATAAATACAATCACGAACTTATCCAAGAACCTCTTGAACACACGATTCATCAAGTCCATAAAAGCAGCTGGAGCATTCGTCAATCCAAAAGACTTAACTAGGAATTCGTAATGTCCATATCAGGTCCTAAAGGCAGTATTAGGAATATCCTCAGGCTAGATCTTTAGTTGATGATAGCCGGATTTCAAATCAATCTTCGAAAAATATATAGCTCCCTTAAGTTGGTCAAACAGATCGTCGATTCGAGGTAGAGGGTACTTGTTCTTGATAGTCATCTTGTTTAGTTCACGGTAATCAATACATAGTCACATAAATCCATCCTTTTTCTTTACAAACACTACTGGAGCTCCCCACAGGGATACACTTGGTCTGATTACACCTTTTTCAAGTAACTCTTGCAGTTGTGTTGCCAATTCCTTCATCTCCACTGGTGCCACTCTATACGGCGCCTTCGAGATTGGTGCAGTTTCTGGTGCTAGGTCGATTGCAAATTTTACCTCTCGATCCGATGGAATTCCAGGCAACTCGTCAGGTAAACATCTTTAAACTAATTTACTATAGGGACCTCTTCGATCATAGGGGTCGGTTTACTGGTATGCTTCCCAAATTAGTCACTTCTATATTCAGAATTCCCTCTAAGGGCATAGATTCAATATTTAACTTCTTCATGAAGCTTTCCGAAATAACAAATTTTCGTGGCTCTGGAATCTACTAGAACACACACATTCTCAGAATTTACTAGAAGCGAACTTGCGATCATATCGCTCTCGTCAATGTCATCTCTTACAATCGTGTTGAAAGTTCTTGTTGTCGGCTTGTTGTTAGGAGGTGCTGTAAGTCGAGGCACTGGATTCTTCTTCGAAGAATGTCTGCAGTCTCAGTACACGTGACTTTTCCTTCTACAGCAAAAACAGGTGACAAATTTATCATTGCAACTAGGAGCATAATGACTCTTCTGTTCACAGTTATAACAATTCATACTTGCTTGATGGCAGGGTCCAGGTTGCTTCTTCCCACATGTCTTATATTTTGGCAGAGGTGGTCTTCCTTGCTTCACATTAGCTGTTTGTGGTAGTTTGAACCTCTGGTTACTTCCTCTCGTTTCATGATTCCCAATCCTTCTAGTATCAGTACTTCTATCATCTCTTTTCACAACAAGTTCTTATTAACTCGGTTATCAGCCCTCTTTACAAAACTACTACCACTATTCTGAAACTTCCTCTTCTTACCATCTCTATCCTTCGGATACGATTCACTTCCATTTCCCACTATGGCCGCTTTCTGCACTAAGGCTGCGTAATTGGTGATTTCAAACACAGTAACTCGATTCTGTATTCAGGGCTTCAATCCTCGTTGAAAATACTTGACTCTTTTCTCCTTGGTGTCTACATGA
The DNA here is from genome assembly GCA_037693485.1 of Kitagawia praeruptora. Taxonomy (NCBI): domain Eukaryota; kingdom Viridiplantae; phylum Streptophyta; class Magnoliopsida; order Apiales; family Apiaceae; genus Kitagawia; species Kitagawia praeruptora. Next base: position 97,412,426 of record CM075354.1, on the reverse strand, counting down.
TAGGGTACGAACCTTGAGAGTTCAGTAAACTTAGCTTCGTAGTCTGCGACAGTCATCGTCCCTTGCTTGAGTTCCAAAAACTTAATTCCCACCTGATTCTCTAGATATCTGGGGAAATACCTCTCTAGAAACAACTCTGAAATCTGATCCACGGTATGACCGCGTTACTCCCCATAGCTCTCTTCGCTTCCTACCAGTAATTAGCTTCACCTTTCAACATAAACATAGTAACGGTCCTGGCTCATTCAACACTATACGAAGAAAATATTCTACATTTCTCTCAACCATGTTCTCATTCTTTAAAACAAGTAATCATTTTTGGTTTCAACAATCTCTTACTACTAATAAGTCTTGATATTGATGGTATGGTTTGAGTTTCTCAATTGTAAAATGCATTTCTCCTCATAGGGTCTTTTCGTTTTAAAGAAAATCAAGGAATAACTTCTAAATATACCCTTAAGTTGGTTTTTATCTTAGGACCTGGGTTTTGACTCTACTTTATAATCCAAAATACTCTCACTTTGATTCTCAATCGCGGTGTGATTCATTTTAAAGAAATGTTCACTTGACGTACTTGGGGCAAGTAAAATTTTAGAAAATACGATAAAACATGCCTCAAAAGTTTGAATTATCACAGTCATGATAATCACCTCAAATATTAATCTTAAAACCTCCAAGGGTTAAATCGTCGTTTAGCTAATATACTCAGAAAGAAGATAGTGGAAACACGAATTAACGCTCGTTTTCTTTTCCTATATACAAAAAAAAATGATCACTCTTTCATCAACAAGTAATATATCATCAAGGTATACTCGATATCAATTCCGCTTCTCAATTTCAAAAGGATTAAGCTCAATAATTGCTCCATATTCAGACCAAATTCTTAGAACCTTAATACCTAACCACGAAACATCACATGGGATTTCGAAGACCTGACTAGTGGTTTAACGCACGGATCTATTCATATTTAGAAATCGATGCTCCAACTTGAGTTGTTGAAATTTCCATTTCTGGAAGAGAAATTTCCTCATTTCAAAGTTCCGTATATCACTTCTAGAATTTTTAAGTCCCAATCATTTTAGGATTCATAAGAGCATTGAATAGAGATAACTCAATGTTAAACAACACATGTGTATACTCAATTCTTGATAGTGAGAATCTTAATAAAGGGATTAACTGAGAGATCATTATGATCATTGAACATCTGCTTTGTTGCATGTATCATTAGGACAACCGTCATAGTACATAAGGTGGCCAGCCTTTGGTACTCTAATGACAAACAACAGAACAAACGGTGGCGTCCCACCAGACTTCAATCACAGAGACTGATAGTCTTCCCCTATATATAGGGTTGTTCATCTCAGTACCTCAAAAGTGTCAAATATAGGAAGAGATACAAAAAGAATTTGCATTTATGAAAATATATAATAATGGGTAACTTAACCTCTAAACAAAATAGGTCCTATTAAAATAGGATAGAAATTTCCTGAGTAAATTCGAATGATACGAATTATCGATAATCGTTGATAACGAAGTTATTTAAAGAACGATTTCCCAGCACAATATAAGCTCTTAGGAACAACTATTGATTCTCGAAATAAAGCGATATTTGCAAACTTCGGTAGCTCGTCAAGGAAGAAAATCTCTAAGAGGGAATGTACAGAAACACAATATCATATAGAACTATTTCAACCTCTATAAGGTAAATCTTTAGAAAAACTAATATCGGCCATAAAATCGTTTAAGAGTTTAGCCTCAAACTTGGAACACATAATTGCATATCTCTTTAAGCCCATATCTGGTGCACGTACCTCGTGTTGGTCCAATTCTGACTGTGGTAAGGGTATTGATAACATCTACAAAATGTGGGAGCTTGGTAAGGTATCATCCGATCTTCAATTATAATGGGAAATTAGGCATCCTATCTTAAATTAATTGGGAACTATGGTTCGTGCGAATAAGGCGTAGAAATCTATCTCGAGCAGAACGAAAGTCAACAGATCCGTAAGTAACCAGGTGCCAATCGACTAGATAAGGGTAAAAATATATAAAGGTGTAAGGCACTTAGCGTTAAAATCTCAACGTCGTATTATACCTCTTAAATTCTCACGTCGTGTTATAATTCTAGGCTCGTACGTTGCCTAAAAATATAACTAATGCTCTGATACCAAAACTGTAACGCCCCCAAATCCGTCATGTCCGGGGACTCGGGACGTCACTTCGTCTCAATATCCTGCAGCACACGATAACGTAATAACAAAACCAAATATTTATTACAACGGAGCATAAATGTCCCACTCCGCAGTTCCAAGATCGGTCTCACACAAAATAGTACAATACGACATATTACATCTCCGGATAATAGATTACATAAGTTCACAAACGTAGAAAGATAAGGGTTCCAGCTTGATCTCCTAGTCCTTGTCGGCATAGCCAGGAGCTTTTCCTTTTGATCCCTGGATGGACGTCTCACCTTTTTCCAACTTGACAGCTGAGTAAAAAAATGTTGTAAAGCAAGAGTGAGCAACTATGGTGCTCAGCAAATTCTCTCCGTGCTCGGTACATAAATATAGTAATATATACGAAAAAAATACTCGACATTTAAGAAAACAGTTACGATATCAGAAATCTGACAATTGACTCAAGACTCGTCTCGAAAATAGAATACTCGAAAGACTCATCTCGAAAATAGATACTCGAAGGACTCATCTCGAAAGTAGATACTCAAAGGACTCATCTCGAAAATAGATACTCAATGGACTCATGATTTAAGAATGAACTGGTCTTCCACCTCTCGGTATCTCGGTGGGGCGATCAACTATCCAACCGGGAATACCGTCCTCCAATGACACCGCACTTCGCCCGATCACGGCTACAATACGATATCAACGAATATATATGTATGAATGCTAGCATCATAATGGGTGATTATATCATCCCTGGCATCATAGTGCCTAGTATTCTCGTGACCTTAAAATGGTTCACGAGTCTCTCTTTCTCTAAAATGGGCCTCTTTCCCAAAATTGACCAGTAGAACACAGAATTCCCGAATATTTGATGAACAGATAACTTGAGATAAACTTCACAAGAAAATAATTAATAGATCTGGCGGACTGCCAGTATTACTCAATGGACCACCAATCCGAACAATGGACTGATGTGACTCTCAATAAATATGTCTTAATTGATTGACACGAACAAAGTGCCAACCCTTGACAAGAAGGGCGACTATCTCGAAATAATGAGAATAGTCTTAGAATGAAAAATAATGAGTCGTACTGAACAAGTAGTACTACTCGAATAATTTTAAATACCCGAAATCGATGAACGATAAATAGAATGTTTTTCACTTGATCGATGAGTAAAACTCTAGCAATTTTAAATAATGTAACTCCTATTGGTTGATTCGAACGATGAACCAACTAAAACATAATCAATAAATATTGTCGAATTTGAACAATAAATCCGACTGAGAAGAATGAATTTAACTATCTCGAACGAATGAGAATAGTTTCACTGAATCAAAATAAATAGTCGTCTCGAATTAATGAGATCGACCCGATAACAACGGAATTGCTTCTACGCTTATAAGGAATGTATTTCGCAAGTAAACTAATTCTATCAGTAACGTAATATTTAACGAGAAAATAATACTCAAAAAGAAATTATTGCATCATAAGGAGCAGCAAATAAATCTCTTAATTGATAGCCCGAAAATAAATTAAGAATGAAATAATACGAACAGAAATACAAAGTTTCCGAGAGTTAGGATAGGAATGAACTTGCCTCGGTCTCGCAGTGCAAAGGAATGAAGATAAAATTTTATACTCTACCCGTGAACTTGGCCTCAATCTATGTCTCAAGAATTATTCTCTAAAAATGGCAACCAGAAATACGTGAGCGATTCGTCAAAATAAAATATTCCTGATCTGATAATATAATATTTAAATACTAAAATATTTCCCGAAAATCTATAACGTACTTAACGGAAATTAAATCCCCGGGTGATAACTCTCTTTCGATCTTAGAAATCAAATCTCGAAAATATAATATTTTAATATCCGAAAATCCCGCTCTAAACTCTCGTAAAGGAATTCTCTAATTTATTTCTACTCATTTGCTAACAATTAATCACTTAAATCGTACTTCTAAATTAATTTGATCATATCATGACTCTATAAAAATCCATTTTTATTGGAACAAGGGTATAAATCTCTATTTTATTCCACAAATAAAACAATACAAGAATTCATTTTAATCTCGTAAATAATATAATAATCATCCTAGTTTTAGTATCTAAAATAATCTGACTCGATCCGGTTAATTAAACTAATACGGAAATATTAAATATCAGCTTTCCAAAATAAAACCTTATTTAACTCCATTTATTCACAATTAATCTTTCTTTTTATAAAAAAAAATCATTAAATCACTAAATTATATCCAAATAATCACAAATTATTTCTTTTTAAATAATTACTCAATTATACCATTTTTACTAAATTATTTATTACCAACCATTTTAAATAATGCCCAAAATTTAAATTATTCCAAATTAAATCCTCATCAACCACAATATTGTTTCATTTTATTATTATCTCGTCCTTCATTTCCTATAACCGCAATAATGCCATGTGGGACCCACTACCACGAGCGGGACCCACTACCACGTGTGGGACCCACTGCCACCACAACCACCGAGCATCTCCCCGGCGCCACCCCCTCCCCTGCAGTCTCTCCATCGCCTTCTCCCTCTCTCAAACTCTCCGTTCTCTCTCAATCTCTCTGCTCTTTCTCCTCTCAATCTCTCCATTCTCCTCTCCTTCTCTCCGCGCTCTCTCTCTCTCGTATCTCTCTGCACTCTCTTCCTTCTCACTCTCTCACGGCAACAACAATCACAGCAATCACCTCAATCTCTCGCTCTGCCTATCTCTCCTCTCTCGATTTCACTTTCTCCCAATCTCTTTCAATCTCAACCTCCCTCTCTGTTCTCAATCTCTCATCTGCTCTCCCCCTCCTCCGCGACTCCCTCTTTTTCAATCCCCACCTCTCTCGACATCCCTCATCCTCTCGTTCGACTCTCTCTTCACCGATTCAATCTCCAACCACCTCCGGTTCAACCACAAGCAACACCCAACTTCTCATCAATTTAAACCACAAATCACTCCTTCACTCAAATTAAACACAACCATATTCTGGACATCACAATAACCCACATCGGAAAACAAACTACCTTAATATCTCATTGCAAATCGACACACACACATGCTCAACAACGAAATCGGAAGAAAAGAAAGAAAAAGTTCAACAGAAAAATAATAACTACCTGCTCATATGTACTCTGTTTTGCTATGTATATATGTATGTCCGGGTTTTGATTTTTAAAAGAGGAGTAGTAGTCTGGCTTGACAGAGATTGAACAAAAGAGAAGTATAAGTTTTGTGGGTGCGATGCTCATAGCCTGATACCCTCATCTCTGTATAACCCCCGCGTATATAAATAAAATGAGGCCACGCTTTTCTGATTTAAAGGAGACCAAACATGGGAGACAAGGCATGGGGCTATCAAAAAGAAAATGCTGGAACATTTCGTGTCTCACGAAAGATGTGTTGTGTTTCGGAAAAGAAAATTCGTTTTGTGTGATCGAAAAATGCAGTCTACTTCTCGTGTTTAGCAATCCGATCAGTAATATTAATCTCATTTTCCCCCGCTGGCCAAATAAAACGAGACTCTAATTTCGTAAAAAAAAAATAATAATAAATAAATTTGATCCAAAAAAAATAAAATCCCCTTTTCCTACATTCTCCTAATTTTAATAAATACCAAATAAATATAACTAAATAAATATAATATAATTTTTACTCACATATAATATATAAAATTTACAAAAACGTGCCAATTAAAATACACTAGTGCATCGCTTTTAAATAAAATTTAAATAACGAGTAGAAAAATATTATTCGAAAATTCGCGGTTATTACAAAATATATCGTTAAGTCAATTTATTTGTCCCATCAATTATAGCATAACTAAAAAAATACCGATAAGTAAAATGTTAATAATAATTGGTTCAAAATTCATATTTTAAAATTTTAATTGGTTGAATTTAGATTTTTTTAACTGATTAATTTGAAAGTTTATATAACTTAAATTTTAAAAGTGTATTTAGATTAGTGTAGTAAACATTTTTTAATCTTTAAAATATTTAATTGAATAAGAGTAGATTTATTCAAATTTGTTTATTGATAAATTAATTATATATCTATCAAAAAAATAGTGATTTATTACAATTTTTGCGCTGAGTTCACCAATTTGCTATGAAAATATTCATTAACAATATTTTTATTGACTCTGCATGAATTTATTTTTTGGATTGATAATTTGTACACCAAATAATTTCTAATACTTTTTTGAGAGTCTATTTAGTATTTGAATAATTCAAATATATCGTCAAGTCAATTTATTTGTCCCATTAATTATTGCATAACTAAAAAATACTGATAAGTAAACTGTTAATAATAATTGGTTTAAAATTCATATTTTTAAATTTTAATTGGTTGCATTTAGATTTTTTTAACTGATTAATTTGAAAGTTTATATAACTTAAATTTTAAAAGTGTATTTAGATTAGTGTAGTAAACATTTTTTAATTTTTAAAATATTTAATTGAATAAGAGTAGATTTATTCAAATTTGTTTGATTGTAGATCGAGTGTTTGAGATATTAAAATATTATATTTTATAATATAGATAAAATAGACCCATGCACTAAAATAATATATTTGTAAAAAACAATTAATAAATACGTAATTTTCGAAAATGGCTCTATACGTAGAGAGTGGCGCAAAGAACATATGTGCTAGTATATAATAATATAATGGTGATTGATTTATATAATTAATTTAATTTCAGTGGTTAATTCTAAGGGTGATGGCCCAAAATAATCACCTGGCAAACTGGAAGGCCCTTTTTACTGACGGGACACGGTACATCGTGTACCGTGATAGGGGGTGTGATGCGGAGAAGCGTCCTCCGTAACAGGGCATGATACGGAGCTCCGTCTTTCGTGTTATGCATGATACGGTGGACGGTGTTCCGTGACAGTGTTGCGCACCCACATAACACGGAACACCGTGTACCGTATCATGCATAACACGGAAGACCGTGTTACGTATCATGCATAATACGGTACACGGTGTACCGTATTAGGGTAATACGGAGGCCGAAACTCCGTATCCCGTCGGTATTTCGGGTCATTTTTTTCAAAATCAGTTTTTTGGGCAAAAACTTAAGAAAAAATAGGCATTTTGGTAATTTTCTCTAATTCTAATTGGCTCTTATATATTTTTATGAAAATTAATTCCTAATATATAATAATGCAACTATGAATAATCACTTAATATTATATATTTTTTTAATCCTAATTGGTTTTAATTTAAAACATTAATTTATTATAAATATTTTTTTATATTAAAAATATGGTATGTTAAATCAAGTCGTTACTATATTTAAATTAGAATTGTTTAGTATAAAAGGAATTGAATGGTAAATAAGGAAATTTTTTAATAAAATATGATTGATCTAAAATTTAGTAATGATCTTTGATTGGTCATAAAATAATGCATCTAACTATATTGATTTTAATTTAAAATGTTAATTTATTATGAAACAAATTTGATATTTAAAAAATATGTACTACGTAATATACAGTATGTTAAATCAAGTCATTACTATATTTAAATTAGAATTGTTAACTAACTATGGTTGCAGGTAAATGTTACAGCTGATCATCGTGTAATTTATGGTGCTGATCTAGCATCATTCTTGCAAACACTAGCTAAGATAATCGAGGACCCTAAGGCCATGTTTGTTTTAGGGGATTATAATCCTTGGAAAATTATACTATCTTTCTTAAATTTAAAGGATTATAATCCCATGGAAGTATATTGCTATCATCTTTTTGATTCATTTCTATGGGATTATAATACCTTCTTTCACAAGGTATTATAATCCCATAGGAGTGAACTAAAACAATGATCAAAATGTGAATTCATGGGATTATAATCCCTTACGTTTGGGATTTATAAGGTAATAATTTGGGGATTATAATCCCTTGAAACAAACATGGCCTAAGGATCTCACACTCTAGCTTCACTGAGAGTACTTTCTTGTAGCGATGGCTCTAGCCCCCTCTTACCATCCCCGAACTAGGCACAAGTGCAGAAAAAAATTTGCAAGCCACAATGTTTCGTGTTCTTAATAGTTGCTCTTGTTAAAAGGAGTAGAATTTTGAATTATAATTTTTACCTTTTTCTAAGAAAAAGCTCGCGAGTGCAAAGCTTGAAAGTGTACATTGACATTGACTTCTTGTGGTCGAGTGTGGCATTCCTTGTGCTGGTGTCATTTACTTAATACTAGTGTTTTTTTTTACAAAAAAAAAACTATGGTTAGTATAATAGGATGATAAAAATATAAAAAAATTAAAATATAAAATATTACGCATTAAACACAATATAAGGCATTAAACACAGTATTTACAATTAAAATGTTAACAAGAAATAAAAAAAATTAATTTAACCAATATCCAAGTAAACAAAGGTGAAGGCATAAAGTTTTAAACATTCATATTTTATTTTAAAATTTTGAGAATAAATACTCAATTGTAAAATATATAAGTCTACTTATTCAATAAAAATATTTAAATTCCATTTATTTAAAATCTAATTTAATTATTTTTTCTTTAATTCTTTCAAATTAAGAAATTCTTTATATGTCCTATAAAATATTAAAATTCACCAAATTAAAATTAATTTCAATAAAATTTATTTAATTTGAGCATAAAATTATATGAAATTGTTATTTTTTTAATATTTTAATTGTTTAAAGAAAATAAATGATAAGTACTAATATATACTATAAATTATTATCTAATTATAAAAAAAAACTAATCCAAGCAATAAAAACCTACTAAAACAAAGACCTAATTTATTAGAAAAATGCTAAATAAAAGGAAATTGAATTAGACGAAAAAGTCTATATAACAAGTATTCATGATTAGTATTTTAGGAAAGAATAAAGAAATCAATTTAACTCACATCCAAATATAAATTATTAAAAATTAGGAACAAGTTCTATATTTTTAAAGTAATAGATTATAAAAATAATTTTAATAACTTATAGAAGATACTAATAACTAAAACTGAATAATATAAAAATCTATGAAAATTAAATTATATATTTAATAACCTAAACTCATATGAAAGATCAATACTATCTATTTTTCTAATTTTCTTGAATTTTTGAATTAATTAATATCTAAAGTTTTTTGAGGCAATTAATATCTAAAGTTTGAAAATATCTCAATTGCATCTTATACTCTTAAACGTTCTCTTAAGTCAACATTACCTTATTCAACATAATAATTATTAAAAAAAGAAATAACCATTAAATTATCTAACTAAAAATTAGGAAAAAAAGTTAATTACCTTACATTCTCCTTAATGATCTTCATTTTTTTTGTCACAAAAGAAATAAATTTCATTACTTTCAGAAGAACATAATGAAACTCGGGATGGACATCTCCCACCCTCCAACTACGATCAGCCATGGAATAATTGTACGTCGCTAGATATTGAGCTACTCTATTCGCTGAACATTTAATAAATTTAAACTTCACTTTTTTGCTACTCAAACTTACAAGTAAACTACGACACTCACTCACTACTCTTCCTAGATACGAAAAGCAAACAAAGGAGCTCCGTATTACCTGCACGACTTGTAAGCAGTCAGATTCGAGAACTACATTACTGTAGTCTTTCTCCTTCATCCAACTCAAAGCCTCCCTAATAGTCATTGCCTCTGCTAAATTTGGGCTTGGATTGCCTCTTCTGCACCTTGATCCTGCTTCAAATGACAAAAGCATGGCTATAACTGTCAGATTCTTTAAAGATGGTTGCATCAGTATTGATCTTAACACTATTAAGTATTAACCTCCCTTCATGATCTCGAATGACAAAAGCATGGCTATAACTGTCAGATTCTTTAAAGATGGCTGCATCAGTATTGATCTTAACACTATTAAACGATGGTGGGTTCCAGTGTTCATCCCCGTCCTCTTGAGTCATGTAACCCATAAAACGGTCAAAAGTTTGTCTTGAACACTTCTCCATTGGTTAAGAACTGAGATTGCTACCTCAATCACCTCGGCTGAACCTAGACTATGTTGATTCCACACCAAGTCAATCCTGTTTTCCACAACATCCAACAAACCATTACTATAATATGAACATCCTCTGTGCGCTGTTGGTCAAACACTAGCTGCAACCACTCCGAAAACAAATTAAATTCTCCATTTAACAGAGGAAGCTTAAGTCGTGACCAGTAAACGCAGCAAACGAGCATACCACCAGAGAGTGTAGAATAGTTTCATTACGATCATTACAGGTTGGGCAGATGGCAGATACATGCACTTGCTTTTGACGGAGTAAATCTTTTGTTGGTAGACAGTTCAATGATGCTCTTCATATAAAATTTCTAACTTTTGATGGAATTTTCAAATTCCACATCTTCCGCCAAAAACCTGAATTAGCTTCCAACATTTGATCAGCTTTACTCTCTTGAATAATCAAATAACCGCTCTTAACTGTGTAGTTGCCTAGCTTTTCTCGACGCCAATACCATGTATCCTCTATATCGTTATTTAGAGGAATAATTAAGATTACGCTGGCATCCCTACTATCAAAAACATCGTTAACTAAATTCTTATCCCAACCGTTAGAGGAGGTCTCTAAAAGAGATGAGACCTTTTGATTATGGATGGATTCATTTCTGGTATGAATATATGGATCACTTACTATTGGTAACCAAGGATCTTCTATAATGTTAATAGTCTGCCCATTGCTAACTCAACAACCAACGCCTTGCTTCAGAATTGACTACGATTCCAGTACAGTTCGCCAAATGTAGCTGGGATTGCATCCAATTTTAGCATTCAAAAATGATCCATCAGGGTAATATCGGGCTTTGGAGACTCTGCTAACCAACTTATCCGGATATTTCAACAACCTCCACCCCTGGTTTCCAAGTAACTCCATATTGAAATCTCAAACATTTCTAAAACCCAATATACCTCCTTCTGATTTCTTTTTTCTCAAGCTATTCCAGCTCTTCCAATGAGTACTTCTCTCATTTTACGAACTTGTCCTCCACCAGAATTTACACATCAACTTTTCAAGATCTTGGCACAGTTGTAAAAGGAGGAGAAATACACTCATAGCAAAGTTTGGTAAAGATTGTGCTATTATTTTTAGCAGCACTTCCTTGCCACCTTCGAAAGAGTTTTTTTGTCCCATCCCTCAATTCTTTCGTTTTTATCTTTAATGTACCCGAAAATTGAAGACTTGTTTCTCCTTACAATATTAGGTAATCCTAGGTACAAGCTACGATCGTTGGCTTCTTGAAAATTTAGCTTGTGACACAAATCCCGTTTTAGAGAGTTGCAGGTACTATTGCTAAAGAAAATTCAGGATTTATCCACGTTAATCTGTTGACCTGAAGCCTTCTCAAATAAGTTTAGCATCTGCAAAACATAGTTAGCACTCTCCATACTAGCTTTATAAAAGATATATGAATCATCTACAAAAAACATATGGAAGATATAAGGTGCAGAGCGTGCCACTTTGATACCTTTAATCATGTTTTTCTCCTCATAATCATTTATAAGCATTGTAAGACCTTCCACACAAGTTAAGAACGGATAAGAAGACAGGGGATCACCCTTCCTAAGACCCCTTGCGGGAATAATCCCGCCAAAATTCCGTCCTACATGAGAGATTTGATATTTTACTGAAGAGATGCAGTTAATGAACAGACCAACCAATTTGTGATCAAAACCCAATTTCAACAAAATAACCTGTAAAAAGTTCCACTCGACTCGATCATATGCTTTTGACATGTCGAGTTTTAATGCAATCCAAGCTTCCTTCCCTTTAGTCTTCCATTTCATATAGTGCATAACCGCAAAAGCTACCATTATATTATCAGTTATCAACCTTCCAGGAGTAAAAGCGCTTTGAGTATTTAAAATCACATCATCTTGAACCTACTTCAATCTATTAGCTAAAACCTTTGATATAACTTTGTATATTACGTTACAAATAGATATAGGTCTTAGATCAGTCAATACCACTGGATTATGCTTCTTAGGAATGAGGGCTATATTAGTAGACTGGAGTTGATCATTAATAATACTTGTATCAAAGAACTGCTTCACTAATTTCACTACATCATTGTTAACTCGAATAACTTGTAGAAGGGGGGGTTGAATACAAGTTATATAATCGTGTCTGACTTTTGCTTGATTAAATAAACAAGAATAAATGAATGAATCAAACTCTGTTTGTATTAAATAAATCAAATACAAACTCTACCAAAGGTGCACAAATACCTTTAGCAGCTGCTGACAAAATAAAACTCTCTCTCTGTTTGTTTCGAACTCTCGAATACAAACCTTATACAGAGCTACGCATACAAAATCAATCGCTCAAATTTCACACTCACGTCCTCACACTTTTTACAATGATATAGAGAGAGTATTTATAATGCTACCTATCAACTAATAACAGAAAGATAATCTATACATGACAATGTTCTACTGTCCAGTTGATAGTTTCCATCAATAGAAAATTCTTTCCTTCTTGATATCTTCTTGCTTGTTCTCCAAACAAAGATCCTGTTTTATAGCACTTGCCAGTTTCTGTAGCATCCTTAATGACATCATCAGTAACATGACTGATATCAGGATTTCACCTTGCATCAGGATCTGACCATTCCATCAGTACTTGATCAGTATTTGACTTGACATATCAGGATTCGATCTCAGTTCCTGACACGTAGTCCTCGATGCACTATTCCTGACTTAATTCTACAGAGTACTATCTAATACATATATCCTATACAAAGTACTAAATCCTTTATAGATCAGGATATACAAGAAGTATAAGTAAAATTCTATTCTTAACATCACAACTCATGAATTATTCCTAAGGATCTCCCCTATTTATGCTTTAAAATCTGAAGCATAAATCTGAGTTGTTGATGTCAAAACATATAACAATACAATCAGAATAGAATTTATGAATTCAAAAATCATGAAGTTAAGTACTGAAGGAATTTACGGATGAGCGGAAGCACGGTATAACAATTATTTCCGTAAAAACCATATATCGTACATATAGAAAAGCATATAAAATGAATAAACGAGGGAATCGTAACCATACTTTGAAATCGAAGCTTTACAAAATGGTGTTTTAGCAGTTGCTCCTCAGAGTGTGAAGCACTCTACCGGTATCCACCAAGATTAATTCTTCGACGAAGCTTTTTATAAAACTAAGCTTTTATAAAAATGGAGGTTTGAGAGAGAGAGAGAGAGGGAGATGAAGAAGATGAGGGAGGCAACTAGGTTTTTCACAAAAACCAAAAGTGTATAAACTCATTCTCATCTCATTCTATTTATAGGGCTCATGTAGGGTTTTCATAATTAATATATCATTATATATTAATATATAAATCCTACACTTTATCTTATAAAATGTTAAATAATAATTAAAACAATTTTAATCATTATTAAAACAACTTGCTCTCTCAAAATACCTTCATCAATAAATTAATCTTTTTATGGTGTGACCCTGTAGGTTCAATATTAAGCCGGTAGTAGAAATAAATAATAATAAACTTTTTATTTATTATTTATATGAATTCTAAAATTCATTAAATATAATTAACTGATTAATTATATTTATTCTACATCGTGAGTGATGCTTCTCAACATATCGCGACTATCCGGATAATATGAATTCACTGCTTAGAATACCAAGAACCTGTCAGTGCTAGTTACCGTACAATCAATTCCTTCCACCCTACAATATCCCGATTAAATACAAGGCATGGATCTCGTGTCAAGCCTATCAAATTTAATCATATGATTTCTTATTCATAATGCAAAGTTCATATTAATGCAAATTAGAAACTTCTTTCTAATTTCATACACTCTGGCCAGAGATTCCGGAACTAGCATCATAATAATAGCATAGGATATTCTCTTCTTTACTAGAAGGGGTAGATCCTTTTGTTCGCACTTATTCACGCAAGAGAACGTGGTCAACAAGTAATATATGGTAAATAGGATTCGTTCCCACAGAGACTCAAATTGTTCATTTTGTTCACTTATACACCAGCTTATGATTTACACTCACTGCCAAGACAATCACAAATATGGTTTTAATTAACTAATGATTAATTGCCAACTATGGAAATTACGAGAAAATAACTTAACTTTTACTTTATAGTAATAAACAAAAATGGGATTTCAATTTCATTAACCACTTCATCTAGAATATTATGCCCTTTAACCTAGTATGCGACAGAGTTAATTTCTGATTAGATGCACTAAACTGATACACACCAACTTTCGTTGTGCGTATACCATCCTACTGATCATCCACAATTGATAGAAGTCAAGTAGTCACCAAATATGCGTAGTTCCTATATGTCTATAGCAATTGAACACATACCGGTTAAAAATCAAGCATCCATTAAACCACATAGTCAATGCAAGACGGTTAGAATTGCACCACAAATTAATACATGTTCTTCACATGCAAAAACCTATGCTAGCATGAATTGTTCTAAACCCTAGATCCACTTTCGCATTCACCAGGATCAAACACACAATTACAGATGTTCACGACTCACCCATAACGAATAAGCATAATCATACTAGGAAATCAATTCAATCCATCACACACCAAGGCATAAATAACATTCAATTACTAGAATCCATAGAAAAATCCATTAAAATCCCATGATAACAATTTATCCCATAATTGACCTCATCGCCATCATGGATTCAATTGATAACATAATTCTAGAAAACAAATAATAAATAAAGAGAGATAAGATTAGAAATAAATCCCCAATAATGAGAAAGAGTACAAATGATCCAAAGATTAAGCCTCCTTGCTTGTCACTAGCTTGGAGAACTTCCCTTCAAAAAATTGCTCTAAGATAATCCGGATGAAAAGTGTTGATAGATGCTAATGAAATGAAGAACAACTCTAACTACAATGATAGATACTGTTTTTAAGTCTAACTATTACATATATAGTTGCCCTAATAGATAGGCCCAAAGTGTTTTGACCCAGAAATAATTAAAAGATTGACCCTAAGGCACGCTATTCGCACCACACAGGAGACAGAACGCGCCACAGCGCCACAAACTGCGCCTGGACTAGCACAGGCCCGCGCTACTGCGCCTCATCCTCGCGCAGCTGCGCTTGAGGATCCCTGGAATCTGCTCTCTCCGCGCGCTATGGCGCCCCTGCATGTGCCTTTGCGCCTCAGCCAACGCGCAACAGCGCCCAACACCGTGCTCCTGCGCTCGATAGCTCCTGGAGAACGCCCTACTGTCAACTTGCGCGCGCTATAGCCCTTGATCAAGCGCTGCTGCGCCTATGGTCCCCTGGAATTTGCACGAATTCTGCTGCTACTTATGACTTATTTTCAACTCCGCATTTCTTCCACACGCTCTAGATTAATCTCACACCACCATAGCACCATTTTAACTCCATAATGCCTTCACGATACAACCTACACAATTTACATAAAAACATATCAAAAGGCAACAAAACTCGAGAACTTGCAAACGTTTTAAGTCCGAACGGAAGGTAAATAGTGGATATAAAATCCACTTATCAAACCCCCAAACTTAAACCGTTGCTTGTCCTCAAGCAATGCAACTCAACCTAAAATGATGCATGATATAACTAAAAAAATGAAATGCCATGATAATACGAACATGTTCTAATGCAATGATCCCACAAAAGTTACCAAATCCAACTCAACAAGTCAACGCCTCAAAGAATGCAACAACTCCAAACAGAGCTCGACTAAGCCCCGTATACTAACAATACATGCTAGGAAACGTGGTGTGTGCATTTCTCACTAGATATACTCTCGAAACTAGATCAAAGGCATAACCAATTTTTCGCCAAGACAATCACATGTTTATAAACAGAATAGACTTTAGACACTCCATGACTCAAAGACACCGCCATCATCATTTAAGGTAGACAAGGACTCATGCTTTACTACATAAAACATCACAAAACACAAAACACACATGCTTTTGACTGTGCAGTGGATGAGACCCCTAAAGGCTTATACAATAGCACCCTTGTAGCGAGCGTTAGGTTAGTGGATCCCAGACCAGAAAAGTCTTAGGTCACTAGGCATAAAATCCCCTCGAACTTACTTGCTCGAGTACTAAAGAGCTCACCCTAGCCAATTAGCATACACACACTCTCACAATTCCTCATTTTTTTATTCTCACAACTCTTTTCTTCTTTTTTTTCTATTTTTTTCTATTTTTTTCTTTTGACTCTTTTTCTTGCCTTTTTTTTTTGCACATGGGTGCACTGTCTCACCCCCCCAGACTACTCATATCAAATATGAGCCGGCTACTAGCCATTTGACGCCTAGCCATTATTACACTACGACACGACACTTAGCATGAAATCCCTGTTTTCCCCCAAACTTATACTTAAGTGCTCCTACGCCATCGAGGGAATAACGAAAATTCTAGATATAAATAGGTGATTAAATCTCAACAGCCAAACAAGGTATGACTCGAGCTAGCTCAAAAACAAATAGTGAGACCGTGAAAAGATTGTGTTCCCGACACATGCAAGTCAATTTCATAAGTACTTAAATCAACCCTCTATTCATTGTCATCACACTCAAATTAACGTCGACCTATCAAGCCAGAAACAGACACTCAAGTGGAATCATGTGAAATGCATGAACAACATGATATTACACTCCTAAATACACTATATGACATGGCATCCTAAATGCAATCTAAATGGCATGGCAAAGCTAAATGCACAAATACTAACATGAACTAGCATGACTATGCAACTATATGCAATGCAATGACTTTTGATACCCTAAAATCACCCCCAAACTTAAAAATTTCAATGTCTTCATTGAAGGTAAAATTAAAGGGTACAAGAGATACTCCCCTAGTCGTCGGCATCGTCACCCTCCTCGGGTGGTGTGTCTGGTGGTGGATAGACGTGGTGCGCTCCGAAGGTGGGCAATGTGACCTGAAAACCCTGCTGCCAATACATTCCATCCAATGACTGAGTTAAATCTGTAGCAAATCGGTGAAGCATGGCATGCGTAGTATCATAACGCCTCAACATGCGTCTGAACTGAGCATCACTGAAAACCACAGTACCCTGACTCGTTTGGCTTGTCTGCGCATGAGAAGGTCCCGCTCTGTCTCGGTCTGGCTGTGGAGGTACCTGCTCAACCGGTGGCGGATCACCACCTCCCTCAAAAATCTCAACATAACCAAGACCCCTAGGGTGAGGAATACCACCCGGCCACTCCGCCATCTTATTAATCACCGTGTGATTAATAGAACCCCTCGGCCTGAGCAGCGTCTCATCACTATGCCAACGAACACCCACATGAACACACAACTTAGCAATAATGACAGCATGTGGGATCCCGCCTGTCGTACCACCCCGCAAGAACTTCAAGATATTCTGATAGACTAGTTCACCAAGATCAATATACTTTTCGTTCAAAATACCCCACAAAATGATGGCACGATCAACATTAACCTCAGTAACATGGGAAGTTGGCATTACGCGTGCACATATAAACAAGAACCAAGCTCGGGCATACCTAGTCAATGCAGCTGTAGGAAACGTACTCGGCATGGTTGAACCTGCCTTGTACTTCCAAACCATACCCGGGATACACATCCCCGCCATGATAGCATCTAGGTCAACATCATCCCTAGTTTTCTGTGCCAAATCCTCAACATTTCTAGGCTTCGGCGACTGAGACAAAACGCGCCGGATATACCCAGGCTTATAAGCCACTGCTTGTCCCCTAACCATAGTGATTCCATTCTTGTCATCCTTGGCATTGGCATAAAATTCCCTAACAATGCTCAAGGGAACTGCCACAGGTTTAGCACAAAACATCACCCAACCTAACTCCCTCACCATATCTCTCAATTCGCCATCCTCACTCGAAGGCTCAAAACCCCTCTCCTTAACAACGGCTTTCGTCAATAAATTTTCAAACTCATCTTGAGCCGCCTTAGAAACAAATTTATCCGCATCATAATTCGCCTCCACCTCCTCCTCCGAACTACTACTACCCGCCACACGTAATCTTTTGGGAGCCATACCAGTCTTTGAACAACATAATTTCAACAAACACCAACAATCCAAAATATATCTCCACACACAATATCCCAATTCCAACAATTCAATTCAACTAAATAATTAAATTAAGAGAGAATATTACCACTTGAATTGAAGATGAGAACCTTGAAAGCACTCCCCCAAACTTGAATTAGAGAAATCTTGAAGCTTGTATGGAGGTTGAATGATTTGGAATAAAGAGGGGATTTGTGTGTATAGGTGTATGTAAAGGTGGGTATGTAAAGATTATTAGGTGGGTTAGGATTTGAGATGGGTTTGGAAGATGTAGGATTTGAATTTAGGAAGGAGTGAGGTATAGATTGTTGGGTAGGGAGAAATTTAGGGTTAGGAATATGAGATGTAAGTGTTGTGTGTGGTTTCGGGTGGGAGGCTGTATACAACAATTTTTTTTTTCTTCACAGGAACAGCGCAGCTGCGCTTTGCAGGGGCGCCTTTGCGCGAGCCATCTCCTGGACCGCAGTTTGCGTCGGGCGCAGTTGCGCGTCTAAGGCGTTGTTGCGCTTACAAGTCCCTATTTTTTTTCACTTTGCATTTTTTTATAAAAGAGAATAAACAGAATAGGAATACCAAAGCGTAGGTTGCCTCCCACGAAGCGCTTCTTTTACGTCAGTAGCTTGACGTGACTTCCATGATTCACTCAGTAATTGCAAGAACCGCGGTTTCAGCCCCACGATTCGATACCTCACCAAAGTACGGTTTCAATCTCTGACCATTGACTTTGAATGACTGATCAGGTGATTTTTCAAAAATCTCAACCGCTCCATGCGGAAACACGGTTTTGACAACAAAAGGCCCTGACCATCTCGACTTAAGCTTTCCTGGAAACAGACGAAGGCGAGAATTAAATAACAACACGGGTTGGCCAGGAACAAATACCTTGTTGACTAAATGACGATCATGCCATCTCTTCACTTTTTCTTTGTAGAGTTTATTATTCTCATAAGCTTGCAAGCGAAACTCGTCCATCTCATGGAGTTGCACCATTCTCTTCTCACCCGCGGCTGTAAGATCAAAATTTAGCTTCTTCAAAGCCCAATAAGCCTTGTGCTCCAATTCCGCCGGCAAATGACAAGCTTTCCCGTAGACAAGCTGATATGGCGACATGCCCAAAGGTGTTTTATATGCCGTTCGATAAGCCCAGGCGGCTTCATCGAGTTTCAGAGACCAATCCCTTCTTGAAGGACTCACCACCTTTTCTAGAATACGCTTGATTTCCCGATTAGACACTTCAGCTTGGCCATT
Source organism: Kitagawia praeruptora (assembly GCA_037693485.1). Taxonomy (NCBI): domain Eukaryota; kingdom Viridiplantae; phylum Streptophyta; class Magnoliopsida; order Apiales; family Apiaceae; genus Kitagawia; species Kitagawia praeruptora. Next base: position 97,392,883 of record CM075354.1, on the reverse strand, counting down.
GGTCTGAGGATGGTATGTTGTGGCTACCCGATGATTGATATTGTGTCTGGCCATAAGATTAGTGAACTTGCGATTGCAAAAATGAGTGCCTTCATCACTGATAATGACTCGAGGAGTACCAAATCTGGTGAAGATGTTCTTCTGAAGGAAATTAAGCACGACTTGAGCATCATTTGTCGGAAGTGCTTTGACCTCAACCCATTTAGAGACGTAATCAACGGCTAGCAAGATATATTGATTGTTGCATGAAGAGATAAACGGTCCCATGAAGTCGATTCCCCAAACATCGAAAATTTCCACTTCCAACATTACATTAAGGGGCATCTCATCCCTCCTCGATATGTTACCAACACGCTGACAACGGTCACACCTTAAGACGTACTGATGAGCGTCCTTAAAAAGAGAAGGCCAATAGAACCCCGCTTGAAGAATCCGAGTAGCAGTCTTTTCACCTCCATAGTGGCCCCCATATGTCGTGGCGTGATAATCCCTCAGAATAGCCTCTGTTTCACTATACGGCACACATCTTCTAAGAATCTGATCAGCTCCCTGTTTAAACAGATATGGTTCGTCCCAACGATACCATTTAACTTCATGCAAGAACTTCTTCCTTTGTGCATAAGAAAATTCGGATGGAATCACTTGACTAACCAGAAAGTTCACAATGTCTGCGTACCATGGCTCTTCGTCTTGCACCCTAAATAATTGCTCATCCGGGAAGAATTCATTAATGATGGTATCGTCTCGAGAGGCTTTACTAGAATCCTCCAGATGAGAAAGATGGTCAGCTACTTGATTCTCTTTCCCTTTCCTGTCCTTTATCTCCACATCAAATTCTTGTAATAGAAGTACCCAACGAATTAAACGAGGTTTGGAGTCCTTTTTAGAGAGCAGATATCTAATAGCCGCGTGATCCGTGTACACCATTACCTTCGTACCAAGCAAGTAAGAACGAAATTTTTCAAAACCATAGACTATGGCCAACAGCTCCTTTTCAGTAGTAGTGTAGTTCAACTGAGCCTCATTAAGAGTCTTGCTTGCATAATAGATCACATGAAACACTTTGTCTTTCTTTTGACCAAGAACAGCCCCCACGGCATAATCGCTAGCATCGCACATCATAGCGAATGGTTCACTCCAATCGGGAGCAATGATCACTGGTGCTGAAACCAATTTCTTTTTCAGAGTCTCGAAAGCTGTCAAACATTCCTCATCAAATTTAAAAGGAACATCCATTTCCAAAAGCTTACACAACGGTTTGGAGATTTTTGAGAAGTCTTTGATTAAACGCCTGTAGAAACCTGCGTGACCAAGGAAACTACGAATCCCTCTCACTGAATTAGGTGGTGGAAGATTTTCAATTGTCTCTATTTTTGCCCTGTCCACCTCTAGACCTCTCCGTGACACCTTGTGCCCAAGAATAGTTCCCTCCTACACCATGAAGTGGCATTTCTCCCAGTTAAGCACTAGATTAGTCTCCACACATCTTTTCAGAACCGCACCCAGATTTTTCAAACATTCATCGAAAGAGAGACCGATTACAGAAAAGTCATCCATGAAAACTTCTACAGTCTTACCAATCATGTCTGAAAAGATAGCCATCATACACCTTTGAAAAGTGGCAGGTGCACCACACAAACCAAAAGAGACTCGCCGAAAAGCAAATGTACAAAATGGACATGTGAAAGTCGTCTTCTCCTGATCCTCAGGAGCAATACAGATTTGATTATACCCAGAATATCCATCCAATAGGCAATAGTACTCCTGACCTGCAAGTCTGTCCATCATCTGATCGATAAAGGGCAAAGGAAAATGATCCTTCCTAGTGGCCTTGTTCAATTTCCGGTAGTCCATACAGATTCTCCAACCAGTGACTGCGCAAGTGGAGATAAGTTCATTCTTCTCATTGGTGATTACCGTCATGCCACCTTTCTTCGGCACACATTGAACTGGGCTTACCCATGAACTATCAGAAATGGGATAGATAATCCCTGCATCCAACCACTTGATAATTTCTTTCTTCACAACTTCTTTCATGATTGGATTGAGACGTCTCTGATTTTCCACTGTTGGTTTACTCCCTTCTTCTAATGGAATTTTATGTTGACATTAAGCCGGACTAATCCCCTTGATGTCTGCTATGGTCCATCCAATAGCTGATTTGAACTCTCTAAGAACTCTCAAGAGCTTGTCTTCCTCAGAATCTGACAAGTTAGCAGCAATAATCACAGGTAAAGTAGATGACTCACCAAGAGAGGCATACCTTAGGTGATCAGGTAATGGCTTGAGCTCTAGAGTTGGAGCTTCTTCAATGGATGGTTTCAACCGCTGATGTGACCCCTTCAATTCAGTTAGACCCAAAGATTCCACTGGTCTCTCAAATTTCCTTTGCCATGGAGTAGCATCAAGAAGTAGTAGTTGCTCATCTATCTCATCTTCTTCCAATAAAGAATCACTAATCAGTGCTTTTTCCAATGTGTCATTCAAGAGCAGATGCTCAATTTTTGATTGCACTGCTGACTCCACCAAGTCTATCTTCAAACACTGCTCTTCTTCAGTTGGAAACTTCATAGCCTTGAAAACATTGAAGGTGACATTTTGATCATGCACCCTCACCGTGAGTTCCCCTTTTTGCACGTCAATCAAGGTTTGCCCCGTGGCCAAGAATGGTCTCCCAAGAATGATAGGGATTTTCTTATCTTCTTCAAAATCAAGTATGACGAAATCCGCTGGAAAGATGAGTTTGTCCACTTTTACCAGAACATCTTCTACAATTCCTCGAGGGTAGGTAATTGAGCGATCAGCTAACTGGAATGACATGTTGGCAGGCTTAGGCTCCGGAAGACCAAGTTGCAAGAAAACCGAATAGGGCATGAGGTTGATGCTTGCCCCTAAATCACACAAACACTTGTCAAAAGACAAATTCCCAATGATGCACGGTATGGTAAAACTCCCCGGATCCTTCAGCTTAGGTGGCAACTTTTGTTGCAAGACAGCACTGCACTCCTCCGTCAACGCGACGATCTCTAACTCCTCGAGTTTCAATTTCCTCGAAAGTATGCCCTTCATGAACTTGGCATAACTTGGCATTTGTTCAAGTGCTTCAGCAAATGGTAGATTTATGTGCAACTTTTTGAACACTTCCAAGAACTTTGCAAATTGCTTATCAAACTTCTGTTTCTGAAGCCTTTTAGGGAATGGCAGAGGCGGATAAACTTCTTTGCTAACTTCCGTAATTCCTGAACCTGTTTTCCCAGCTGACTTCTCCTTTTCTTCCTCACCTGATGCTTTCTGAATGACCGGAAGCGTAGAATTTGAAGACTGGACAGACTCCTCAGGCGCTTCCGCACCCAAATCACTGTTCTCAGCATTTTCAAGTTCTTCGTTAAACTGTTTTTTGACTCCCAGATCGTCTGTTCCTTGACCTCCTTTTTACCCGGATTTGCTTCCGTGTCACTAGGTAATTGCCCTTGAGGTCTGTTCAAAAGAGCATTGGCCAGTTGGCCCATTTGGTTTTCAAGAGTTTTCAAAGATGCTGCTTGACTCTTGTACATCATCCGCAATTCTTCCATTTCTGACTTCTCATTAGATTGCACATGACTTCCTGGTTGTTGTTGATGAAATCCAGGTGGATTGTATGGTGGCCTTTGGGCATAGGGTTGTTGATAACCCGAATTGTTGAACTGCTTTGAACCATATTGCTGACCCTGAGATGGTTGTTGCATAGCATTCTGATTGTTGCTCCAACTGAAGTTAGGATGATTCCTATTGTTGGGATGATATGTATTAGGAGCAGGGTGTGAAGGCCTCTGATAATTGCTGACAAAATGTGTCGACTCACTAGAAATTGCACATTGATTAGTGTCATGAGCCCCCGCACACAATTCACAAACCATGGCGACTTGTTGAACCCCCACCTTAGCCAATGAATCCACTTTCATGGTTAGAGCCTGTAGCTGAGCTGCTATAGCTGTTGTGGCATCCATTTCAAGTACACCTGCAACCTTACCTTGTGGAATACGCTGTGTCGGATTCTGATACTCGTTTGCAGCCATCATTTCAATCAAGTCATAGGCCTCTTCATAGCTTTTGGCCCACAGAGCTCCTCCAGATGCTGCATCGAGCATTGCTCGAGAATGACTTAACCCATTGTAAAAACTATTAATGACCATCAAATTTGGCATCCAATGATGAAGACATTTCTGAAGCATTTCCTTGTACCTTTCCCAAGATTCACACAGTGATTCACCAAAATGCTGACTAAATTGTGTAAGAGCATTCCTCATGGCAGCAGTTTTTGCCATAGGAAAGAATTTAGTCAAGAATTTTTGTGCCAGATCTTCCCATGTATTGATGGAACCTGCTGGAAGTGAATGCAACCAACTTTTTGCTTTGTCTCTCAAAGAGAATGGAAACAACTTTAGCTTGACAGCGTCTTCAGAAACTCCATTGGTTTTGAAGGTGTCACAGATCTCGATGAAATCTCTGATATGCATGTTGGGATCCTCAACAGGTGAACCCCCAAACTGGACTGAGTTCTGGACCATTTGAATCGTGCCCGGCTTGATCTCAAAATTATTTGCCGCAATAGCCGGCCGCACAATACTCGACTGAATATCATCAATCTTTGGCTGAGAGTATTCCTTCAGCGCCTTGTTAGCTGCCATTTCTCCGGTAACTACCAACTCTTCTTCAGTTTCTTCCACTAATTCCTCTTCGTGCTTCTCTTCTTCTAGATTTTCTTTACGAGCTTGAGATCGAGTATGCATACACGCTCAAGATAGTACCTGAGAAACCCAAAAGTAAATGAATGAGAAAAACGTCCGAGTCAGTGAATTTAATCCAAATTGATGACAAGATCATAAGCTAAACAAACAATGAACCGAGTCCCCGGCAGCGGCGCCAAAAACTTGTTCGCACTTATTCACGCAAGAGAACGTGGTCAACAAGTAATATATGGTAAATAGGATTCGTTCCCACAGAGACTCAAATTGTTCGTTTTGTTCACTTATACACCAGCTTATGATTTACACTCACTGCCAAGACAATCACAAATATGGTTTTAATTAACTAATGATTAATTGCCAACTATGGAAATTACGAGAAAATAACTTAACTTTTACTTTATAATAAACAAACATTGGATTTCAATTTTATTAACCACTTCATCTAGAATATTATGCCCTTTAACCTAGTATGCGACAGAGTTAATTTCTGATTAGATGCACTAAACTGATACACACCAACTTTCGTTGTGCATATACCATCCTACTGATCATCCACAATTGATAGAAGTCAAGTAGTCACCAAATATGCGTAGTTCCTATATGTCTATATCAATTGAACACATACCGGTTAAAAATCAAGCATCCATTAAACCACATAGTCAATGCAAGACGGTTAGAATTGCACCACAAATTAATACATGTTCTTCACATGCAAAAACCTATGCTAGCATGAATTGTTCTAAACCCTAGATCCACTTTCGCATTCACCAGGATCAAACACACAATTACAGATGTTCGCGACTCACCCATAACGAATAAGCATAATCATACTAGGAAATCAATTCAATCCATCACACACCAAGGCATAAATAACATTCAATTACTAGAATCCATAGAAAAATCCATTAAAATCCCATGATAACGATTTAGCCCATAATTAACCTCATCGCCATCATGGGTTCAATTGATAACATAATTCTAGAAAACAAATAATAAATAAAGAGAGATAAGATTAGAAATAAATCCCCAATAATGAGAAAGAGTACAAATGATCCAAAGATTAAGCCTCCTTGCTTGTCACTAGCTTGGAGAACTTCCCTTCAAAAATTTGCTCTAAGATAATCCGGATGAAAAGTGTTGATAGATGCTAATGAAATGAAGAACAACTCTAACTACAATGATAGATACTGTTTTTAAGTCTAACTATTACATATATAGTTGCCCTATAGATAGGCCCAAAGTGTTTTGACCCGGAAATAATTAAAAGATTGACCCTAAGGCACGCTATTCGCACCACACAGGAGACAGAACGCGCCACAGCGCCACAAACTGCGCCTGGACTAGCACAGGCCCGCGCTACTGCGCCTCATCCTCGCGCAGCTGCGCTTGAGGATCCCTGGAATCTGCTCTCTCCGCGCGCTATGGCGCCCCTGCATGCGCCTTTGCGCCTCAGCCAACGCGCAACAGCGCCCAACACCGTGCTCCTGCGCTCGATAGCTCCTGGAGAACGCCTTACTGTCAACTTGCGCGCGTTATAGCCCTTGATCAAGCGCTGCTGCGCCTATGGTCCCCTGGAATTTGCACAAATTCTGCTGCTACTTAAGACTTATTTTCAACTCTGCATTTCTTCCACACGCTCTAGATTAATCTCACACCACCATAGCACCATTTTAACCCCATAATGCCTTCACGATACAACCTACACAATTTACATAAAAACATATCAAAAGGCAACAAAACTCGAGAACTTGCAAATGTTTTAAGTCCGAACGGAAGGTAAATAGTGGATATAAAATCCACTTATCACCTTTATTGACCGTTAACTATCTCCATACACAAATCCCTATGCCCAGAATAGACCTAATGGATGTCCTCGAGACTAAGGACTAAACAAAAGCACAGTTCATTATATACAAGATTACTCTAACGATCTCAAGTCTAAGGACACTTGTACAACTATCACTTAGTGAACAACTATCGACACGTGAGTAAACTCCATTAGTTGTTAAACTTATCGAGTAATGTTCAGTGAACTTATTCCTTAATAAGCACCTACATACTAGCTATAGTGTCACCACATAAATGCCTATGAGAACAGACATCCTCCTAAAAGGAGCAAGCCTAGTATGTACCAATCTTTGCGGATTTACTAACTTCCGATTAGTTATCCTTTGATCGGGAACTGTTTAAGTCCAGAGTTATATCTTCTAGATCTCACTATTACAATCTCATTATAATTCTAGAAGCTTTACTCTAAACTATGGAATATCTTATTTAAGACACTTTAAATAGATAAAGGCCGTAATAAAAACAAATAAGTCTTTTATTAATGTTAATGAAATCAAATAAGAGTACAAGAAAGTTCTTCCTAAATCATCATACATGATTGGATTCTAGGACAAACTCTTTCAATCTCCCACTTGTACTAAAGCCAATCACTCTGGTATCTAATACCCATTCACTCATTATGACGATCGAAGTGAATCTGAGATAGCGACTTAGTGAGTGGGCCTGCTATGTTGTTATGTGTGTCAACTCTCTCAATGTTGACATCTCTACTTTCAATGATTTCCCTATCAAAAGAAAGTGCCACAAAATAGTTTTGCAGCGTCACTTGCATCTATAAACTCTGCTTCCGCTGTTGAGTCAGCCGTTGTAGGCTGTTTGGAACTCTTCCAACTAATCGCTACACCCTTCTGAGTAAACACGTACCCTAACATGGATTTGCTATCATCACTTTCTGATTGAAAACTAGAGTCAGTATAACCCTCTACTTTCAACTTAGATCCACCAAAAACAAGAAAAATATCCTTAGTCCTTCGCAAGTACTTAAGGATGTTCTTCACTTCTTTCTAGTGGTCTTCACCTGGATCCGACTGATATCTGCTCGTCAAATTAATTGAATGAGCAATATCATGCCTAGTACATCATCGTGTACATGATAGATCCTATTGCTGAAGCATAAGGAATCTTACTCATACGCTCTCTTTCCTCAAGTGTCTTAGACATCTTCTCGGAAAGGGATACTCCATGGCTCATCGGTATGAGACCTCTCTTGGAGTTTTCTATGCTAAACCTTTTAAGCACTTTCTCGATGTATGTACCCTGGGTAAGACCTATCATTCTTCTAGATCTATCTCTATAGATCTTCATACCGAGAATGTTAGATGCTTCTCCCAAGTCCTTCACAGTGAAGTTCTTGATAGCCACACTTTGACTGATTGCAACATCGGTATATCATTTCCTATAAGAAGTATGTCATCCACATACAACACAAGAAATGTTACCGCGCTCCCACTAACCTTCTTGTAAACACATGGTTCATTTATGTTCTTGATAAAATCAAAACTCTTTGATTTTTCATTAAAATAGATGTTCCATCTACGAGAAGCTTGCTTCAATCCATATATGGATCGCAAGCAAAATCCGAATTGATTTGAGTAGGGCTACATGCAAAAAATTTCATCAAAGTCAATCCTTTGCCTTTGTCTGAATCATTTTGCCATGAGCCTAGCCTTGTAGGTCTCCACCTAGCCATCTACTCCAATCTTTCTCTTGTATACCCTTTAGCACCCAATAAGTCTAACATCCTCAGGTGCTTCAACCAAGGTCCATACTTGGTTGGCATACATAGAATCCATTTCGGATTTCATGGCACTCTGCCATTTCTCTGAGTCAACACTATGCCACATAAGGTTGTTTAGTTTGAACAAGGGTTTCCTCTTGAACCGTAGTAGTTTATGTTTCATGAACTTCTTTAAGTTCCATCTTGCTCCCACTGTTCCCTTCAAGGATAAACTATTTTTCTAAGAAGGTAGCATGTCTGGAGACAAAAACCCTATGATCGGTGTAGAAGTAATACCCTAAAGTCTCTTTAGGATATCCCACAAAACTACATTTTACGGATCGAGATTCCAGCTTATCAGGGTCAACTTTCTTGACATAAGCCGGACATCCCCAAATCTTAACGTGTTTAAGACTCGGTTTCCTTTCTTTCCATATCTCATATGGAGTTTGAGGAACAGATTTGGAAGGCACCTTATTCAGTAAATATGCCGAGGTTTCCAATTCATAACCCTAAAGTGATACTGGAAGATCTGCATAGCTCATCGTGGATCGAACCATGTCTAACAAAGTTCAATTTCTCCTTTCAGATACTCCACTCAACTACAGAGTGTCCGGATGAGTCCACTGGGAGACTATACTATTTTTTTTGAGATAATCTAGAAACACACCACTCAAGTATTCATCTCCTCGTTCTGATCGAAGAGCTCTAATACTATGTTTGGTTTGTTTCTCTACTTCATAACTGTATTCTTTGAACTTTTCAAAGGCTTCAGATTTGTATTTCATCAAGTACATATATCTGAATCTAGTTCAATTATCTATGAAAGTCACGAAGTATTAAAATCCTGCCATGGCTTGCGCAGACATCTGTCCACATACATCTATGTGTACCAATACCAGCAACTCTCTAGCGCTCTCTTCATGTCCACTAAATGGAGATTTGGTCATTTTACCCAACAGACAAGACATGCATGTAGGATATGATTCAAAATCAAAGGGTTCCAGTAACCTTCCATTATGCAATGTCCGAAGTCTATTTTCACTAATATGACCAAGTCTATAGTGCCATAAGTAGGTAGGATTTTCATCATCCTTTTCTTTTTCTTTGTTTAATATGAAGTAAAACATATTCTATGTCACATACATACAGACCATTATTTAAAGTTCCACTACCATAAAGAACATTATCTCTGAGGATTTGATGTTTAATATTCTGAATAATAAATGAAAATCCATCCAAGTCTAACATTGGAATAAAAATAATATTCCTCACAATCGAGGGAACCAAAATAACAATTATTTAAAATAATAGTCTTGCCCGTAGGCATATGTAAATCAAATGACCCTACAGCTATGGCAGCAACTCTTACTCCATTGCACATCCGTAGAATCGCCTTCTCTTCCCCAAGAGCCCTACTTCTCCTTAGTCCTCGCAATGAATTGCAAATGTGAGAACCACAAGTAGTATCTAATACCTAAGTAGAAGTTGATTTAGTGACATGTTTACTTCAATCATAAACATATCTGAATTAGAAGCGGTAGTCTCACTAGCCTTCTTCACCTTCAGTTCTGCAAGGTAAACCTTACAGTTCCTCTTCCAGTGCCTCACCTTGTTACAGTGAAAACAAACAGCATATCCCAGCTTCTTAGCCCTTGAGAACTTTTCTCAAGCTTCGAAGCCAGTCATCATAGTTGGGACCAGTCAATATGTGAGCATCTAGTATGCTACAGAGTGATTGTGCAGAAGACCTAGTGTATATATCTATATATATTAAGTCTGCAAATGATATACACATAACAACACTTAGCAAATATTCAATTTCATTATTAAAACACTATATGAATCGGGTCTTTATTCATAAGTGGCTCCCACTAGTTTATCTAATTTATACAACCCCCTAAGTGAATAAATAAGCATTCGTAATGCTAGTGGGAATAGGGATCCTACATTCCATCACACAACCTCGGCTGTAGCACGAAACGCCATGTGATGTTCAATAGGCAGACAACTCTTGTCAATTACATCTCATGTTATTCCCTAATAAAACTTTAGCCTCTTGAATAATTGAGTCACGGCTGTAGCACGACAAACTCAATATTCTAAGTCAAGTCTAACCCAACATTTCGTACAATTGAATAAGTCTCCAACAGCCCACGGCTGTAGCACGTAACGACCATTAGATTCTAATTCATTGTACACATGTTTATGTAATAGACAAGTATTTCTAATTTCGAAATCAAAGCCCTCGGCTGTAGCACGAAACGACAATGATTTAAAAATGAGAACTACTTTCTACCATGTTGGAAGGCTATGACCGACACAAGCCCGTTGTGTCATTGGCCAATTAATACTTGATATTTTTAAAAGAGGTTTTTTTTAAGGTCACGAAACATATTCGTATAAACCTATAAGTCTAACGTGTTTTAAGTTTAATAGATAATCTAAATCTATAACAAAAACACGAAAAATCTCAATATTATTAGTCAAGTCAAATCCAACATTTTGTACAATTAAATTAGATTCCAATAGCCCACGGCTATAGCACGTAACGACCACTAAAATCTAATTTTGTACACATCTAATGTAACAAACAAGTATTTTCATGTTGATCGGTAACAAAGTCCTCGGCTGTAGCACGAAACGACAATGCACCGAAAACAAGAAATACTTTCTGTCATGTTGGAAGACCATAACCGACACAAAACTTTTTGTGCCTATGGCCGATTACAACTTGACATATATAATACATAGATCTCATCTTCTTTGTTATTAACCAATAATTAAAACTCTTTTAATTATTAATTCTATTTCTAAACTCTTTAGAAAATTAATCTCTCCCTTAATATAATTTCATAAATTTAATAAATAATTAATAATATTAAGATCACATCTTAATTATTTTATAATAAATTAAATCTCATTTAATCAATTAATAAAATTGCTAACTAATTATTATTTCATAAATAAATAATTATCAGCCATTATTAATTAACTAATATTATTTAACAATCATAATCATATTATAAAGAGATTATTTTCTTCAATTAAATATTTCAAATCAATAATCGATAATAAGATGATTCCCAGATCGGGGGGAGCATTGTCAAGAGGCGTCACTTAATACCCCTTTCTTACAGATCAAAATCTGTTTTTGACAGAATCATCCTTTCTCTCAATATTGAAAATTCATATTTAATTACGTGTTTCAAAAACACAAAAATCTCATGATTGTATTCATAATATTATTATTAAGGCAAGAAACGATTCCTATTTCTAGATTTTCTAGCGCACGCCTTATTTTGATTTAAGTTCACCTAAATCTATCATCGCATGGTAAACATAGGCATATATCTCATATATAAAAATAAATAAACAAGTAGGCATGCAAGCAATATCATGTCACACATTGATATAATGATGTATGGATTTATTATAGCATTTAAAAGCAATTTAAAACAATTAAAACATGCTTTAAAACACTTCCGGTAATATAAATATTTCAAAAATATTATATAAAAAATATTTGACCACTCCATTAGATCCGTCTCGGAAATACGAATCCAACGATATATTGCACGCCCAAAACGGAGTTACGAAACTCCAAAAAAATCAAATTTAATGTGACAGAAGGGCTGTAACGCATTTACGGAATGCGTTACAACAAATTAAACATATTTAATACTGTAACGCATGCACGTTATGCGCGACAGATCTGTAACGCATTTCATAAATGCGCGACCCCCTCCCCGAGTTTGTACAACACGCGCGCCGGACAGCAGCTTTTTCAGTTTCATTTTTTTTTTCTGTTGTTTGCCGACCGTTGCTGTGTGGCTGAATTTGTAACCCCCTTTCATTCATTACCTTAACTCCCCTTTTACTCATAATAACTATTATTATTAATATTATAATTTTAATATTAATAATTAATTAACAATTAATTAATTAATTAATTAACAATTAATTAATTAATTAATTAAAAATTACAGGGATGTGATTTCTCAAATCAGGCATTAGCAAAAAATTACCAGGTGGTTTTGGGGTCCTTTTGCAATTTTAATTTCATAATATTCACATGCATGATTATTTTATGAATTTTAATTAAAACAATTTTAAAAAATTCATAACAAATAATCTACACATCACAAAATTATGAAAAAAATACCTAGATGATCTACAACACTTATAGAACCCAGATCAATGGTCAAAACTTCATGCAAATCTTATTTTGAATTAATTCATAATTAAATCCAAATAAACTTGCAAAATTATAATAAATCCATACATGCATAAAAAAATCTGAAATTTTTTTATATGAATCTCTATATGCAAGAACCTAGCTCTGATGCCATTGAAGGAATTTACGGATGAGCAGAAGCATGGTATAACAATTATTTCCGTAAAAACCATATATCGTACATATAGAAAAGCATATAAAATGAATAAACGAGGGAATCGTAACCATACCTTGAAATCGAAGCTTTACAAAATGGTGTTTTAGTAGTTGCTCCTCAGAGTGTGAAGCACTCTACCGGTATCCACCAAGATTAATTCTTCGACGAAGCTTTTTATAAAACTAAGCTTTTATAAAAATGGAGGTTTGAGATAGAGAGAAGGAGATGAAGAAGATGAGGGAGGCAACTAGGTTTTTCACAAAAACCAAAAGTGTATAAACTCATTCTCATCTCATTCTATTTATAGGGCTCATGTAGGGTTTTCATAATTAATATATCATTATATATTAATATATAAATCCTACACTTTATCTTATAAAATGTTAAATAATAATTAAAACAATTTTAATCATTATTAAAACAACTTGCTCTCTCAAAATACCTTCATCAATAAATTAATCTTTTTATGGTGTGACCCTGTAGGTTCAATATTAAGCCGGTAGTAGAAATAAATAATAATAAACTTTTTATTTATTATTTATATGAATTCTAAAATTCATTAAATATAATTAACTGATTAATTATATTTATTCTACATCGTGAGTGATGCTTCTCAACATATCGCGACTATCCGGATAATATGAATTCACTGCTTAGAATACCAAGAACCTGTCAGTGCTAGTTACCGTACAATCAATTCCTTCCACCCTACAATATCCCGATTAAATACAAGGCATGGATCTCGTGTCAAGCCTATCAAATTTAATCATATGATTTCTTATTCATAATGCAAAGTTCATATTAATGCAAATTAGAAACTTCTTTCTAATTTCATACACTCTGGCCAGAGATTCCGGAACTAGCATCATAAGAATAGCATAGGATATTCTCTTCTTTACTAGAAGGGGTAGATCCTTTATTGACCGTTAACTATCTCCATACACAAATCCCTATGCCCAGAATAGACTTAATGGATGTCCTTGAGACTAAGGACTAAACCAAAACACAGTTCATTATATACAAGATTACTCTAACGATCTCAAGTCTAAGGACACTTGTACAACTATCACTTAGTAAACAACTATCGACACGTGAGTAAACTCCATTAGTTGTTCAACTTATCGAGTCATGTTCAGTGAACTTATTCCTTAATAAGCACCTACATACTAGCTATAGTGTCACCACACAAATGCCTATGAGAACAGACATCCTCCTAAAAGGAGCAAGCCTAGTATGTACCAATCTTTGCGGATTTACTAACTTCCGATTAGTTATCCTTTGATCGGGAACTGTTTAAGTCCAGAGTTATCATCTTCTAGATCTCACTATTACAATCTCATTATAATTCTAGAAGCTTTACTCTAAACTATGGAACATCTTATTTAAGACACTTTAAATAGATAAAGCCCGTAATAAAAACAAATAAGTCTTTCATTAATGTTAATGAAATCAAATAAGAGTACAAGAAAGTTTTTCCTAAATCATCATACATGATTGGATTCTAGGACAAACTCTTTCAAGTACCTCCTTATTCAAATGTAGACAAAGTACCTAGTACTTAGAAGAAAAAATTCAACTATTTGGTGCTTCTTTTCCTTTACCACTTCCCTGATAAGATTCACCTTTGTCATCCTTAGTTCCTCTTTTATTTCTCCTAGTCTGTTTATCTCCTCCCCCAGTCTGTTGCCTTTGAACTATTTTTATCTCCCCCTTTTTGACATCAGCAACATTAACTCCAAGAGATTCAGTAACAGAACAAATGAGATTCATCAGAACTGCTTGATTTTCCATAATAATGACTTGGTTATCTTCAAGTGTTTGAAGTCTTGATTGAATTTCAACTTGAGATTTCTGAATATCTTGTAGAACGTCAGAATCGACTTCAATGTTGGAAGTGTTTGGAATATCTTCAGATTCAAGTCTTGTAGAAGAAGTTGCCCGTGTAAAATGATATTCAAGTAATAATACTCGATTAGAGTTACAAACATCTTCATCTTTCTGATATGAAGCTTCAATATGATCACTATGACCTTCACCAATATTCTGTGTACTAACATCTACAAATCCTGATGCCTCCTTAGATTGATCAGATACTGTTGATGTCTCAATTCTGGCTGATATTGGAAGTACATACAAAGGAATACTTAGATCATTAGGAATATCTTCTGGTACAAGTAGTGTAGAAGTTTGTCTTAGCCTTTCTCCTCTTCTATTGATAATTGCTGCAAGCCTTTCTTTCTGCTTCTGAGCTTTTACTTCTGGCTTTAAATTATGCTTTGCTAAGTCATTCTTCTCATACATCTTGATAAAAGAATAAGTACCAGCATCCATACCAAGATTATCAGACCAAGATTCAGGAAAAACCTGATCCCAGAAATCAAACGATGGTGGTTTCCTAATTTTCTCTCCCTCACTATGGAGTTGATCATCCATACCCTCATTCTCACTTTGACTATCTAAAGTCAACACTCTTTCTACCTCTCCTTTTGCCTGGTCAGGAGCCAGCCTCTCAGATTATGGATCAATATCCATCTTTTTAAGTGTATCACTCAAATTTGGATAAGTGCTCTCATGACCTACAAAAAAATAGAGTTTAGAAGAAGTTTTTATACCTGAACTCACATGGAGAGAGGGTTCCTCATTTGGCAAGGGGCTTGAGGTTTTCTCCAAGGAGTGAGCTGCTATAGTCTCTAAACCCTCACAAACATCTTCTTTCCTTCCAGAGACTACAGGCTCCAGTATACCACTTTCAGGTTCTCTACTAGACTCTGATGTCTTCAGTAATACTTCATTAGACACCATAGTTAGTATGTCACCGTCTTTAAGTGTTGTTTGCTGAGACTCACCCTCAAGGTGGATAGACTCTGACTGAACAATGTTTGTTTGATCTTCAGTAAAATCAGTCAAAGTTATTCCTCCCATATCATAGGATTTCTCACTTGCAATTTTAGTCATCACAGAAGACCTTTCATCATTATCAGCTATCACAGCTCCTGAGTCATCCAACCTCTAACTAGATGGTTCTTGTGTTGCAGTGACTGTGATCTGATCTGTTCTACTATCTACCACTGGTGCAATAGTATCTTCTGTTGACTGCTTCTCTCTATCTACTTCCTCCTGTTGTTCACCTTGAGCTGAAGCATCTTCAATAATGACATCCTTGTCAAATAAATATGCATGAAGTGATTGAAGTGCAACATGCTTTGAGAGTCCAAATTTCTTGACTAGTTGTCTTCTGACAGATACATAGAAATACATCTTCATTAAGTCCTTTGATGTAGAAGTCCATACTCTTCTGGAAATGAAAGTTTTGGTACTCTTTCAATTAGAAAATCTAGAACAGGCTTAGACAGCTTTACTTTGATAGAAATAAGTCTCATAGCCAGTCTGTATGATAATGTAGTTTCCCATGAAGAATCAATATCAAGATCTCTATAGTCATTTACTGACTGGATTGTAGCTTCATTTGTAGAGACCTGCATGATATTAGTTGGACTAGACTCTGTGTGTGTAGGTGACAATTGAATCTTTCTCCTTGTTCTCCTAGTATAGTGAGCAAAAGATTTATCCTGAGAAGACTCAAGAGGTGTAGACACAGAAGTGATCTTGGGATGAGATCCTTTTTCAATAGACACAGTCTTTTGAGAGACAGTATCCAGTAACTGTTTTCCCTTTTTAAGTACTACAGTCTTTTGAGAGACTACAGCCTGGCTGTGACTAGATGCTTCATTTCTTTGTCCTAGCTTTGAAAGTTGAATTGCAGCCTTCAATTCTTCTCTCTCAGCAAGAGATATATTATCATCATCTTCACTAGAACTACTACTACTTGACACAACAAATCTTCTCTTCCTTACAACTGATGTCTTTTGAGAAACACCAGAGGTTGGTTTCTTTGAAACAATAGACTGTGGATCAAAACTTGTTTCTAGAATTGTTTCAGAGACTATAATGTTTTTGGTTACTTGGGTAGACAAAGGGGGGTTCTCCTCCAAACGAGATTCCTTAGTCATTTCACCACAAAAGAAAGAAGAGTTGTAGAGAGTAGAAAGATGAGTTTTAAGAATTACCTGAACATGATGTGGATAATGAATTGCAGGTATTTCATCTAGATTCTTTTCATTGTCCTTCTTTGTAATGTCAGAGAAAATTCTCTTTTGTTGTACATAAGAAGAAACACAATGTTCTCTACCAAATCTAGCTTCAACATCAGGAATAAAATGGTTAATAAACATTTGCATAAATCTATGATAATAAACCATTTTCCTGTTTTGATCTCTTGACCCAAGTTTAATACACATCTGACTTAAGATAATGTTACCAATGTTTATTACTCTGTCATAAATCAAACTATAAGCAATATGTGATGTAACAGAAGTAATTTGTTGAAAATAACTACATTTACCAGTAAAACATTTAGCAATTTGATCAAAGAAGAAAGACCATTCCTTTCTAAGAAAAGACCTATTTAACTGGCTCATGTTGTCTAGAGATCCACTATAACCTAATGTAGACAACATAGTTCTTACATCATCATCAGATGGTTCACTTGCATAATTATCAATGACAGGTAAGCGAAGTACTGAATTAAAAACAAATTCAGTAATGTCATAAGTATCTTGTCCGAAGTGTAGAACAATCTTACCTGATTGATTCTGAGTAGAATCAATTACCTCAGCATTCTCCCAAGCTTGTGAAACAGCAACTTGATTTATTTCTGGAGATGCTGTCAATGCATAATGCAAAGGTCCAATAGCCATAAAATCCATTACTGGATGAAAATCAGCTAATACTCCTTTCTTGCTAGTGATTGCTGCAACATGATTATTCATCATAAAATCAAAGTCACCAAACTTGAAAGCTACTAATTTAGGTAGACTTCTTTGAGCTGCCATTTTTGATCTGAAAAGAACTTGAGAAATCTTGAAATTAATTAGAGATTTTGAGCACTTTAAAGAATATTTTTTGCTTCTGGAAATACGAATTAAAAGTTAGCAATAAAACAATCAGAGTCTTAAAATAAAGATATATTAAAAAATCCTTCAGACCCACTAACCCACGTCGACACGTAGGTTGACAGGTGTCAGTCCAAAAAAAATGCAGTTTACCCACGATTTTTGGAAAATAAAATCCAAAATTGATTTCAATTAAATAAATCAGGGTAAAATCAATAATAAAATCAATACTGATTAGCTTCATTTTCTGATGTGATCTTTTTCACCAAGATAATCACAACTCTGAATGTGATTAAAAATAATAAAAATAGTCATCAATCCTGATGAAATCACTTTCGCTTTCCTGATCACTATCATCCTGATTCCAAAGATTAAATGGAGTTCCACGAGGCAATTTTCTTTTTCCTGAAAAAGAATTAAACAATTCTCTGAACAAAATCAATTAGTTAGAGACATTTAACATTTCTTGAAAATACAAGAAATACAGTCATGTGCAATAATGATTGACTGCATTGATAATCTCAAGTGACTGTTCAGCTTCTCTCGTCTTTCTATAAAAGAAACAGACACCTTATGCCATACTCAAAAAATCTATCAATCTCTTCTCTGTAAATCATGATTCACAACCCAAATAGTCATATGAACCCAACCTGTAGGTTCCTCTCAGACAATAAACATCTTGTTCTTGTCGACCAAAAATCAATCTTTAAAGATATGACTTTTCTCATCGAAATAGTCATGGCTAGAGTAGATCCAGATAATGTCCAGAAGTTCCTCCTAGAACATCCATCTATTGGATACAATCACCCTCTAACCTCCTCAAAACCTGAGGATGAAGAATTTGGTCGAGAGTCTGAAGTTGATCTTGATGGAGATGCTATACATTCTTCCATCGGCTCTCAGTAAAACAAGGATTCAGTCAGCTACTCTCATTCAAGTCATCCTGTGAAGACATTCAAAAATAGATGAGGCATTTAAAAGATCTTGAGATGCTCCTTGTCCTGTCTCTCAGATGAATGAAAGAAGCAAGATTCAATCTTTACAACATTAGACAAGATTAGGATAATTAGTAGAAGTTAGACAAAAAGAAGTTTGTATTTCATTTCCATGTATGCAATACTTTCAATTAATGAGAATACAATTTCTTATTATCTACTTGTCTCTGTTGTTTATTGACTGATCTGAAAAACAATATAAACTATCAGTATGAATGAATTAAAGTTTGCTTGCATAGACTTAACAAAACTCAGAATTAGACCACTACATAAAATGAACTTCAGAATTTGAAACAATAACAATTTCACAATCCTGATACTGACGATAAAATCCTGATGACGTCAGCATACTGATAGTAATCCTGATCCTAATGTTTATTACAAGTCTGTCATACTGAAATTTATCAAAGTACAATGTTATAGCTTAAGCATTTAACAATCAAATATAGATCCTGATAAGATTATCAAGTCTATAAGCTGAAAACAACATACCTTGCTACTTTTGCAGATGTTAAAGATCTAGAAATTTAACATTCCTAACTCACTTACTAATCTACTGAATGTAGACTCATCAAGTGGTTTAGTTAGAATATCTGCAAGTTGTTTGTCAGTAGAAACAAAATGAAGTCCCACAGTACCATCTTCAATATGTTCTCTAATAAAATGATACCTGACATCAATGTGCTTAGTCCTTGAATGTTGAACTGGATTTTCTGCAATTTTGATAGCACTAGTATTATCACAAAACATAGGAATATTACTAAGTGTCATACCATAATCCATCAACTAATTTCTTATCCAAAGGAGCTGTGCACAACAACTACCAGCTGCTATATACTCAGCTTCTGCAATTGAGGTTGAGACATATTGTTGCTTCTTGCTTGCCCAAGAAATCAATCTGTTTCCCAAGAATTGACATGTACCTGTAGTGCTTTTCCTGTCTATTTTACACCCTGTATAATCAGAGTATGAATAGCCAATTAGTGAGAAGTCAGATTCTCTAGGATACCACAAACCAAGATTTGGAGTTCCTTTGAGATATCTAAAAATTCTTTTCACAACAATTAAATGAGATTCCTTAGGATCACTTTGGAATCTAGCACATAAACAGGTAGAAAACATTATATCTGGTCTACTTGCAGTTAAATATAACAATGAACCTATCATGCCTCTATAACTAGTATTATCCACACTCTTTCCCTTAGGATCAGAGTCTAGTTTAGTGGTTGTTGCCATGGGTGTTTTTGCAACTGCACAGTCTTGAAAGTCAAACCTTCTTAACAGATCTTTGATATACTTTGACTGATTAATGAAAATACCAGTCTCAGTCTGTTTGACCTGCAAGCCTAAGAAATAATTTAATTCACCCATCATGCTCATCTGATACTTAGACTGCATAAGCTTGCTAAACTTAGCACACAACTTTTCATTAGTAGAGCCAAATATGATATCATCAACATAAACTTGAACTAAAAGCAATTCACCTTTTATCTTTTTAAAGAATAGAGTTTTGTCAATTGTACCTCTTATGAAGCCATTTTCAAGAAGAAATTTAGATAAAGTCTCATACCACGCTCTTGGTGCCTGCTTTAGTCCATAGAGTGCCTTGTCAAGTTTGTAGACATGATTTGGAAATTTTGGATTTACAAATCCAGGTGGTTGCTCCACATACACTTCCTCATCAAGATTGCCATTTAGAAAAGCACTCTTTACATCCATCTGGTATACCTTGAATTTTGAATAAGCAGCAAATGCAAGAAACATTCTGATTGCTTCCAATCTTGCTACAGGTGCAAAGATTTCATCATAATCAATGCCTTCTTCCTGAGAGTAACCCTTGGTCACCAGTCTTGCTTTGTTTCCTACAATCATACCAGATTCCTCTAGCTTGTTTCTGAAAACCCATTTTGCACCAACAATTGATCTATCTTTAGGTCTTGGTACCAGTTTCCAGACTTTGTTTCTCTCAAACTCATTTAACTCCTCCTGCATTGCAATTACCCAATCAGGATCCTGTAAGGCTTCTTCAACCTTCTTAGGTTCATTCTTTGAGAGAAAGCAACTATACAAGCATTCATTCTGAATTGATCTTCTAGTTCGAACACCACTATTTGGATCACCAATAATCAAATCTTTAGTATGATCCTTTGTCCATTTTCTAACAGGTGGTAGATTGACTCTGCTAGTCTTTCCCCCTAAATTAGTGGTTTCTCTTGTAGAAGAACTCTCTCTGCCTTCAATATCTCTCCTTTGATCAATAGAATCAATAGATTCCATATTGCTGCTAGTTACTGATCTTTCATCAGTAGACTCTGAAGGATCAGTTCCTGATGGAGTAGACTCTGAATAGCTAGTCTGCTCCTGATGATCACTGTGTCCTCCTTGATTTATTTGCTCCCCCTCAACAGTAGCATTCCTTTGAGAAGCAATAGAAATTCCTTCTGGAGAACCTTCATCATCACTGGAGAGTATCTCAGAATTCTTCAGATTTTCAAATTCCAATTTGTCATGGCTTTCATTAGTTTGCAGAATTCCAAATTTCTTGTCATCAAATGCAACATGAATTGATTCCATAACAATGTGAGTTCTGAGATTATAAACCTTGAAGCCCTTTGATGCTGAATATCCAAAAAAGATTGCTTCATCTGATTTGGCTTCAAATTTTCCAAGTTGTCCTGGATGAACTTTTAGGACATAGCATTTTCATCCAAAGATGTGAAAGTATTTCACACTTGGTTTCTTTCCTTTGATCATCTCATAGGGAGTCTTTCCATGACTATTTACCAAGGTACAATTTTGAGTGAAACATGCAGTGTTAATAGCTTCTGCCCAAAAATAGGTTGGAAGTTTTGCATCTGCAAGCATGGTTCTTGCTGACAGGCATCACAAAGTCCATCTTGCACAAAATTTGCCTTAGGTAGGCCTCTCACCAGATTGTACTTAATAAGTTGATTAAGCTTTTTGAAGTTGAGATGTGAGAGCTTCTTGTGCCAATTCCAGCTTTCATCACTTGTTGCTTTTCTGTAGAGACATCTAACAATTCCTTTATATGTATCAGTTAAGCTGGCTTCATATATGTTACCATGTCTTTGACCAGTTAGAACAATGTCTCCATTCTGCATATTCAAGATTTTGCATCCTTCTCTGTCAAAGATTGATTTGTAACCTTTATCACCTAGTTGACTTATGCTTAAAAGAGTATGTTTCAAGCCTTCAACTAGTGCTATATTTTCTATGATGACATTCCCCAAAACAATTGAGCCATATCCCAGAGTTTCTCCTTTGTTGCCATCACCAAAAGATATTACTGGGCCAGCTTTCCTTTCAAACTTTGTAAGCAGGGACTTCTTTCCAGTCATATGTCCAGAGCATCCACTGTCCAAGATAATTGAATGCTTCTTTCCTATGCCCTGCAAACAAAAAATAACTAGTTAGAATTTTTTAGGACCCAACATTGATTGGATCCTTTCTTACTAGATTTAGAAACAACAGACTTTGAAGATTTTGCTTTTACTTTACATGTTGCAGAGTTACCCTTAGACTCTAATTTCATAAACTGTTTGTAACTCGGAGTTTCAGATTTCAGAGTATAATAGTCATAATACAGTTCATGATATTCTCTACACATGTAAATGGAATGAAGTAAACTACCACAATGATAACATGCTTTTTGTGGTTGATATTGAATTTTCTGAGTCTAGGGCTAAATGATTATGATTTCCACACTTTTAGCATTTTTTCCTAGGTGCATCAGGTACATTCTTATAATTATTCTCTTTGTTAATACCTTCTTTTCCATTCCTATTTCTTTTGATCTTGCTAGACTCTGAAAGACCATCTAATCTCTGTTTCAACTGAGACTTAGACAGAAACCCTATGTTTACATTCTTAGGTTTCTCTAACACTTTCTCATCTGAATTACTATTGTTAATTCTTTTGTGTACAACAGGAGTACCTTTTGAATCAACAAATTTAACATGATTAGGTTCAGAAACAATTTTCTTACCTTCAGATTTAGATGTGCTAGCTTCTCTTTTCCATACACTTCCTCTAATGATATCTCATCTAGATCATTAGCTTCCTCAATTGCAGATATTTTCTCATTGTAGAAATCAGGCAAGGCTTTCATGAACTTAGTATTCATATCCTCCAAGTCATAATATTTACCATGCATGGCCATCTCATTGATAAGTTTTGTAAACCTATCAAAGGTATCAGTAAGTGACTCACCAGACTTGGATTCAAAGTACTCATACTGTTGTATAAGTAGTGTCCTCATATTCTTCCTGACAGGCTTAGTTCCTTCACAGTGAACCTTAAGATTGTCCCATATGTCCTTAGCAGTTTTACAAGAGAGAACATAGTTAGTGAGAACAGAATCAATATTGTTGAATAATATGTTTCTCACTTTAGCATCTTTAAGAACATTCTCCTTGTCCTTATCTGACCATTCAGATTTAGGCTTCTATGCTGTATGTTCTGGAACAACTTTACCATCAACAGTTACTTGTCCAACAACCTTCGTTGGGATAAAAGGTCCATCTCTGATTCTGTCAAGATAATCAGGATCTGTTGCTTCCAGATGATGCAACATCTTTACTTCCCATAGAGTATATTCGTTTCTCTTGAGCATAGGAATCTTAGTGTTCCCATCCTTGTAACCAGACATGATTGCAGATCTTTATGATTATTCGAAATCAACCTGCTCTGATACCAATTGTTAACTCGAATAACTTGTAGAAGGGGGGGGGGTTGAATACAAGTTATATAATCGTGTCTAATTTTTGCTTGATTAGATGAACAAGAATAAACGAATGAATCAAACTGTTTGTATTAATAGGATAAAATACAAACTCTACCAAAGGTGTACAAATACCTTTAGCAGCTGCTGATAAAATAAATTTCTCTCTGTTTGTACTCTCGTATACTTACGATTACAAACCTCATGAACACCTTTTACAATGATATAGAAAGAGTATTTATAATGCTACCTATCAACTAATAACAGAAAGATAATCTATACATGACAATGTTCTGCCGTCCAGTTTATAGTTTCCATCAATAGAAAATTCTTTCCTTCATGATATCTTCTTACTTGTTCTCCAAACAAAGATCCTGTTTTATAGCACTTGCCAGTTTCTGTAGCATCCTTAATGACATCATCAGTAACATGACTGATATCAGGATTTCACCTTGCATCAGGATCTGACCATTCCATCAGTACTTGATCAGTATTTGACTTGACATATCAGGATTCGATCTCAGTTCCTAACACGTAGTCCTCGATGCACTATTCCTGACTTAATTCTACAGAGTACTGTCTAATACATATATCCTATACAAAGTACTAAATCCTTTATAGATCAGGATATACACGAAGTATAAGTAAAATTCTATTCTTAACATCACAACTCATGAATTATTCCTAACAGATTTTATGGCCTCCAGCCATCTCTCAGAATCTGGACTATTCATAGCATCCTTGTAGGTGAGAGGCTCATCATTATCTAAAAGCATCATATCGCCACTTTGAGTCAACAGAAATCCATAAAATCTCTCTAGATCTACGAACAACCTGTGTTTCTTTAGCAGTATTGTTCTCAACATCTTGAGTCTCATTCCGCTCATGTTCCAACTCTGGTTCAACATTATTTTGTAGTTCTCGATCCTCAACGAGATCTATTGTCCTCCCACTATTTTTCTTAGAAAGCAGTTCTTTCTCTAGAAACACAACCGTTCGAGCAACAAACACTTTGTTCTCAGAAGGTTTATAGAACTAATACCCTTTAGTTTCTAATGGGTATCCTACAAAATTACATTTATTTGTTTCGGTCCTAGCTTATCAGACACCAAACGTTTCACAAACGCTTCACATCCCCAAACTTTCATAAATGAAACGCTATTACGTTTATCAATCCATATCATATATGGTGTCTTTTGAACCGATTTTGAAGGAACTCGGTTTAGTGTTTGTGCAGCCGTCTCTAGGGCATAACCCCATAAACTGATTGGAAGATCAACATGACTCATCATCGACTGTACCATGTCCAACAAGGTACGATTTGTCCTTTTAGACACCCCATTCCATTGTGGTGTTCCAGGAGGAGTGAGTTATGATACGATACCACACTCTTTTAGGAAATTCTTGAATTCCAAGCTTAAGTATTCTCCCCCACGATCAGATCGTAGAGTTTTAATACTTTCGCCTAATTGCTTTTCAACTTCAGCCTTATACTCTTTGAATTTTTTTTTCAAATGATTCGGATTTGTTCTTTAAAAGATACACATATCCGTATCTACTAAAATTATCAGTAAATGTTATGAAATAATAAAAGCCACCTCTTGCCATCATACGCATTGGACCACATACATCACTATATATCAATTCCAATCATTTGGTGTCCTTCTCACCTTGTCCAGTAAAAGGAGCTTTAGTCATTTTGCCAATGAGACACGATTCGCATTCTTCGTATGATTCAAAATCAAACTTATCCAAGTATCCATCCCTATGTAATATGGAAATTCGATTCTCATTTATAAGGCCTAAACGATAGTGCCAGAGGTATGTTTGATTTGAGTCATTTGTCTTAAGACGTTTATTATTTATATTATAGACAGGAGTATCAAGATAAAGAACATATAAACCATTAAACAAACGTGCAATCCCATAGGTAACATTATTCAATGAAAACGAACAACCATTGTTTTGAATCAAAACGATAAACCAATCTTTGTCCAAACAAGAAACGGAAATAATGTTTTCACAAATCGCAGGCACGTAATAACAGTTCTTTCTCTAAAATAAGCCCGGTGGGCAATGATAAATAATAAGTCCCTACAACTAAATCAGCAACCTTTGCTCCATTGCAAACATGTTGGTCGACTTCTCTTTTCGCTAAAGTTCTACTTCTTCGAAGTTCTTGCACATTTATATAAATGTGGGAACCACATCTAGTATCTAATACCCATGATGTAGAAGTAGACAAATTGACTTCTATAACATAAATACCTGAATCATAAATCTGAACAACATTCGGTTTCTTTAGATCCTCCAAATAATTTTGACAGTTTCTCTTCCTTTCACCCTGTTTACACGCATACAAGGCCTTGCTTGTATCAAATCTCTCTTGACGAGCCTGTCCTTCAAACATACGTTTAAGGTGCCCGATCATGATATAAGAATCAAAATTCTCATGCTGTTTCTTCAGCTCAGGACTCATAGTCGCAAGCATCAAACAGGTGACATCGGTGTCATCATCCAAATGCTTCTAATAAGCATTTCGTTGAGCCTCCGTTGCACCTTCAGGGAAAGGTCCAGGGCGAGGAATATCTATGACATAGAGCTTTCGCTCTTGCCTGAGGACAATCCTCAAATTCCTTTTCCAATCTAGGAAGTTAGTTCCTGTCAACTTGTCCTTCTTAAGGACTGATCGCACAGAAAAGTGATTTGTGTTCTTTGCCATTTTGAATATCTACAATGTTAAAAATGCATAAAATAATTAGTCTAAGGATTTGTTAAATTATCTTCAAGTGATTATTCATATATATTCACAATATATATCTCCCACTATTTTTATCAAATTGATAGCCCTTACTATTAATTCGGAAAGTATATCCCATAAATCTTTCTAGTGAGCCAAGATCCATATTACGTCATGTCCTAAGTCAACCACTGGTAGTCCTTAAAACATGATTATTTAGGTAGACAACAGTTGTCAGGTATATCATATATAATTCTTGGATAGTTTGGTGAACAACGATTGATCTTATCTATCTAATAGATTTTTAACCAAACTCTATGCTTCTAAGTTCATAATAGAATATAACCGTTTATTTTCACCTTATTATGACGACTCAGTTAAGTTAGACCCAATGATACAACGGCCAAATATAACCGTTTATATTCGTCGCATTTCACCACGATAGATAGGAGTCCCCTACCACTGACAGCCCTTCCCCTTATCGATCTAGGATTCGATGAGTGTTCATTCATTGGAAAGCATCTGATTAAAACTTAATATTTTGTTAAGGGATTTAGAAAATTTATAATGATCATGATCACATCATAAAGAGATCCTCAATTTTCCTTGAACCAAATATTTCAAATTAACATCTTAAATTGTTCATTTTCCAGGTAGATGGAGGATCTCAATGGTCACACTTAATACCCATTAACCTTACGAATACGCAATCCGCTTTTGTCAGAAAATCCCAATTTTAGATATCAAAAATCCATATTTAATTCCGTGTTTTTTTAAAATCCATATTTCATAAACCCAAGAATCTCATGATCGTTTGTTAATTTTAAAATCTTGAATCGTTACAGATTTTATCTTGTTTAGCATGGCAAGCATGGCATGGGTGACGTATCTAATACATGCATGCATCATTAATTTGATTAAAGCATGCATCTTCTACTCTACACATACATTCCATACATCATATGTAAAGTGCGTAAAGTAAACATGCAATGGTTATGGCCCAATCCTATGTGATCTTTTCAAGCTAATGAAAAGATCAAGGTCAATCTATGGGGTAAAAAATAACCATTACATATGTCTTCTCTATTGCTTCCATTAACTCCTTAGCCTCCATGGAATGCCTCCTTGTTCCCCTTGTCATTCTTGGATGTTACAATAATAACTATACTAATGAACTTACAAAAGAACTCGAGTTACATTCTA
Source organism: Kitagawia praeruptora (assembly GCA_037693485.1). Classification (NCBI taxonomy): domain Eukaryota; kingdom Viridiplantae; phylum Streptophyta; class Magnoliopsida; order Apiales; family Apiaceae; genus Kitagawia; species Kitagawia praeruptora. The sequence goes on along the minus strand of CM075354.1, from coordinate 97,365,566 downwards.
GATAAACAATGCACCATAAGGCTGTAATTCGAGTCGGGTGGCTCGCGAGCCTACCCGGCTCGAACTCGTTTAACTGAACCCGGCTCGACTCGAGCTCATAAACGAGTCGAGCTAGGCAGTGATTTTAGGCTCGTTTATATAAACGAGCCGGTCCGGGTATGTGCCGAGCTCGAATAAAAGCCGGCTCGAAAACTCGAACTCGACCCGGCTCGAGCTAGTTTACAAAATTTTCTGTTGTTTTTCAAAATATTGTTTCTATTTTCTTAAAAATATTTCTCGACGATCCAACCATACGGATGTCAAGATATATCTAATTAACTGATATTCCTAAATTTTCAAAAAATAAAAAATTATTTTGGTTGGAGATCTTAATAGAACACTACTATATTGTCTAGTACTCGTAACTAGTGCTTCGTCCCAAATTATTGTTTCTATTTCTTTAAAAACGTTTCTCGACAATCCAACCGTACGGATGTCAAGATATGTCTAATTAAATGATATTCCTAAATTTTCAAAAAATAAAAAATTAATTTGGTTGAAGAACTTAATATAACACTACTATATTGTCTAGTACTTGTAACTAGTATTTTGTCCCAAATTATTGTTTCTATTTTTTTAAACAAATTTCTCGACAATCCACCCGTATGGATGTTAAGATATATCCAATTAAATGATATTCCCAAATTTTTAAAAAATAAAAAATTAATTTGGTTGGAGATCTTAATAGAACACTATTGTATTGTCTAGTATTCGTAACTAGTGCTTCGTCCCAAATTATTGTTCCTATTTTTTAAAAATATTTCCCGACGATCCAACCGTACGGATGTCAAGATATATCTAATTAAATGATATTACCAAATTTTCAAAAAATAAAAAATTAATTTGGTTGGAAATCTTAATAAAACACTACTATTCTTGTTATATTTGGTTAAATGAATGAAATTTAGATAATTTTTTTATTATATTTAATTTTTTTGATAATTTGTAAATTAAATAATTTCTAACATCTTATTTGTTTACTTTTTTATTATGTGTAAAGATGTTTATATAATTAATAATTAAATTTTAGATTTTTTTTTTAAAAAAGTAATTTTCAGAATTAAAAAAATAAAAATCAATGACTAAACGAGCTACCCGGCTCGGCTCGTTTAACTGTTACCCGACTCGGCTTGTTAGGCTCGCGAGTAAACTCGACCCGACTCGTATAATAAACGAGCCTGGTTCGGCGGGGATTTTCGGCTCGTTTAATAAACGAGCCCGGCTCGACTCGTTTAAAAAAACCCGACTCGATTTAAAACTCGACTCGAACTCGCCCGGCTCGACTCGAATTACAGCCCTAATGCACCATGCTCAAGTAACCATTAAATAACATGTAAGCATATTATATTTCAGATGATCCAATCAAAAAAATCATATAACGTAAAAATCAGAAAATTAGAATAAAATTCTGATAATAATAAATCGCAGTTTTCAGGCACTAAACGGCGTCAAACGCCTTACAGACGAGTCGATGATAGCATACCTATCAGTTTTGTTCAGACGCTCATTTCCAGTCAGAAAACACATATCGTTTGCGAAAATCGGACACTGGACACAGATTTCACCAAATCTCCGCAGCGTATACAGAAATCGTATCGTATACAATCCCCATATCAATAACAAACATAAATCATATATATTTATCAGTATATATACAGATTATATAATCATCATATGATCATCTCAATCATCATTAACATACAATTCATACATATATATATATCAAAATCAGCGCATCACACATGACAATCATCAAACATGATCGTATATATATCAAAACTCACTACGCCACATATTGGCTTCAGTAACGCTTTTTTCAGTGTTACGAGCAAAAGTGTAGCCATATATGCCTTAAAATTGGTCTACGGTAACACTTTTCTTATGTTACAATTGATAGTAACCGGTGTTACCATAGCCATAAATCGGTATCTATGATAACACCAAAATCGGTGTTACCATTGATCTTTAAAAAAAGTGTTACCAAAAGTGGAAATTACTTTCCCCCTTCTGATAAAACTTTTTCCCCCTTAGAAATTTAAATCCCCGCCTTGTAAACATTTCCCCTAAATTATTTTGGCCGCCTTAGAAACATTTCCCCCAAAAACACTCATCTCTCCCTCTCTCTCTCTCGGTCATCTCTCTCGACCCTCATCTCTCTCTCTTTCTCACACTGAGTCACACTCACTCATCTCTCTCTCTCTATCTCTCTCACCCGCATCCCTCACTTTTCTCTAATTAACCCTAATTAAACAGGCATCTAATTACGAGAAGAAGCTCAATTCGAAATAGAAGAAGAAGCTCGAATTAAGAGAAGAGGTGGCATCTCCGACGACTCCAGCTATATCCGATCTTCCCCTGGTTTGAATTTTAGAATTTTTACATACTCGCAGTTTATTTTCGTTCAATTTGAGCATATATTGTACTGATTGTGTATCAATAAACCCTAAGTATATGTAATTTTGAATAAAACAGATTAGTAGAAATTCAAAAAATAGCAGAGTGAGTCAAGGACTTTTGATTGATGATTCCTGGATTTTTCTCTCTCATTCGTTTTGTACGAGGTCTTTGATGCGAGAAAATACCGTGAAAGTTTTCATTAGAGGTTTGATTTGTTTTGTAACCAGTAGAGTATATGACTATTAAATGATGGCATATTTTTAATAAAAGTTGAATTTTGAGAATACTCAGAGGTCTAGTTGATTTTTTTAGCTTACTTTTTCTGTTTAACATTTGTGTCTATATGTGTATGTATGTAGTGTGGAAGGTAATGAGATGTGTTATCATATTCTGGTTCAAGAGAGGAGAGTGACTCAGAGAGAATTGTTCTACAAATTAATATGTGATTCTTCAGATTACTTTACTTCTCAATTGCAGGTCAATAGGACAGTTCAGGGTTCGTACTTGTTTCTGTTGTTTCGAGTGATGCAATTTGTTAATATTTTTCATCTTTTTAAGTATAGTTGGCTGTATTTTGGAATGTATATGCATAATCCTAGAGATTTATGTCAAACAGATGTAGTAGCATTGCTTCGATGCAGCCGTTATAGTCTAGGAATCATGGCATCTAGTAGAGGAGCTGTACCTGGCCGACTGTTGTACAGGCATATATTTTCTCACTTATGTTTCTCTAGATATATTCTTTTTTTTAAGTTTATAAGTAGATTTCGAAATATTAAGTTGGTTCTTTAATGTCCTGTATCATTTCAAGTTAAAGAGTACAATTGAAATTTGAATATATAGGCAGTTTAGAAAGGTCATTTGAGTCAAGTAATTGTCAATTTATTTCATATAATTCATTACCAACGTTTTGTTTTAAATTGTTCGAAAATATTGTATCTTGTTAATGAAATAAAATTCTGTTATTAGCAGTTATACTCTTAAGATGAAATAAAATCTGCATAATTTGTGAGTCTTTTTCCTGACTTTATAAAATCAATTTGGCACCAGTCTAGCAGTACATTTGCTTCAGGAGAGGATGCTTCCTGTCTTGTGGTGCCTGCTTGGTGGTATGATTTTGAAATGTATAAATGGCTAATTTCTGTACTATAGAGTGATCTTCCGGTGCCTCCTTGATGTTCCCTTGAAATTCTGAATTCAGTTAAAGATTTCATGGTCAAGGGAAAAATTGCTCTTGTCTCTGTTGGATTATTTGATGATGAAAATTATGTCGGTAAGATATTATCAGCATAATAGTTTACCTTAATCCATTCTCTATTGAATTTATTGAGAGGTTTAAATACATACTTTGTATTTTAAATAAAACATCGCCGGAACATAAATTTTACCATTAGATTTTTCCTTTTGAGGGACCATTTAACATGATCATGTTGATTTCCTTATGCAATATCATGTATTCAGGGCTATCTACTTGCACAATCAATTATCAAGCTAAAGTGTTATTTTTATCCATTTTTTCATAGTATCTTGAAGTTTTATATGGTCCTTTAATTCATGATATTATAGGTTGTCCAAGCTGTACAAGGGAAAATTCCAGTTTTTCTTGAAGTGGAGAATGATGTTACAGACTTACAGTGTTAGGTCCCTCTGTGATCTTGTATATGAAATGTGCTATATCATTCCATTTTGCTTCCAGGCTCTGTACTCTGTCAATCAGTGTAGACCTAATTGACTCTGGCTGTTTTACTTTTAAAGAGCACTATGCATTTTTGGTAAATATGACCATATATAATATTAGTGGAAATGGTTAGTTATATCTTTTGCAATATATTTCCACCCAATCTTTGCATATTGCAAATCTGTGATAGATGTGCCACCATCCTTCTTGATGAGCTAATCTAGCCCAAGCTACATTACCATCTTTACTGTAAAGTTAAAGCCAGTTCAATCAGTTTCCTACTAAGTCCCTGGTTGATTGTTTATGATGCCATAACACTTGTAAAAAGTAAAACGTTTTGGAATACTATCATTCTTGTCAAACTGCTATACTTGGCATATAGCTAAAATTGCTGTATTGCCTGTACCTCATAGTCATTGGTTTAGTAACAAGTTGATTGATAAGAACAAATGATCGAGTCACTATATCATGGGAGTATTATTTCAATTGCTGCCTAGGGAAAAGAAATGGCCAATTAAGATTTTTGGTTTTTAATACAATGAAACTAACAGGGCACTCTCTGTGCTGCAAGATGTGCGGGTGCTTTTGTTCGAGGAGATGATGTCATTCACAAGCTATTTACGGAGTTGGCTTATCGATACAAGTATATCTGTCTATCTTGTTGCTTGTAGACTTCAGCCTTTATTGTAATGATTGTATTGCACATGTGAAAACTTTGTGTTGCAGAGATAGAGCAGGTGGATATTGTTAGATATTGATTCAAGTGATGATCAGGATCTGGGTATTACTGATCAGATACTGATGCTGACGTCATCAGGAATACAACGTCAGTATTGGATTATCATCAGGATTAGAAGCTGGTCAGGATTTCATGAAGATTCTCAACAGACCAGAGATCAAGGAAGATTGATATGTCGGTTTCTAATTTGTAGGAATGCAGCTATCATACAAGATATGCATTCAAAGATATATGTAATTGATTTAGAATATCTTGTAATTGATAGTGTAACTGTGTACTCTATATAAACACAGTTTAGGTTTTACATTATGTATTCGCTTACACGATTTATCTTGTAACCTAGCAGCTCTTAAGAATATAAGAATTTCTTAAGAGAGTTTTGTAACAGTTTTATATCAGAATTAATAAAGCTGTTATTGATTCATACTTGTGTTATTTGTTTTAAGTCGAAAATCTTATACAATTGTATTCAACCCCCTTCTACAATTGTTATTTACTGGGCAACAATTGGTATCAGAGCTTAACTGATTAATTTTAATCAGAAACGATCTTAAGATGTCGACAAGCAAGTATGAAAGCATCAAAATTCCAATTCTCAAGAAGACTGAGTATCCAACCTGGAAAGTGAAAATGATGATGTATCTGGAAGCAACTGATCCTGACTATCTTGACAGGATCAATGATGGACCATTTCTTCCAATAAGACTAGTTGCAAGAACAGAGACTGTTGCTGAACACTATGTCATTAAGGCAAAGAATGAGTGGACGACAGAGGAAAAGGCTCAAGTACTCAAAGATGCAAAGGTAAAAAATATTTTGCATAACAGTCTTGATAATGTCATGTCTAACAGGGTAATAGCATGCAAGACTGCAAAGGAAATTTGGGATACTTTGGAAACTCAATGTCAAGGTACTGAATCTATCAAAAGAAACAGAAGGGCTCTGTTGATTCAGGAGTATGAGCAATTCGATGCTAAATCTGATGAAAGCCTTACTGATATGTATGATAGATTCTTGACTTTACTGAACAATCTATCACTGGTTGGCAAAGAGTATGATCCAGAGGATTCAAATACCAAGTTTCTCAGAGCTTTAACTGAAGAGTGGGATACTCAAGCTTCAATCATAAGGCATCAATATGATTTGAAGATGCTGTCTCTTGATGAAGTCTATGGGATGCTAAGAACCCATGATCTTGAGGTTCAACAGAGGAAGAATAAGAAAAATGTCAAAGCAAAAGTTGTTGCTTTGAATGTTGAATCAAAATCAAAGGGAAAAGTTGAGGAGGTTTTTAACAGAAAGAGTAGAGTGGAAGAGTCAATTCCTGATGACTCATCATCAGATACTGATACTGAGTCTGATCCTGATACTGATGATGACTCTACTGATTCTGATATGATGGAAATGGTTGCTATGATAGTCAAGAGCTTCAAAAAGATGAAGTTCAGAAAGGCTAGGAAGCAAGGGAAATTCCAGAAGAAAACCTTCAATGCTGATAAAGACAGGTACAAGAAGAAAGAAGGAAAAAGCAGCAAATTTGACAAGTCAAAAATCAGATGCTATAATTGTGATGGAATGGGTCATTTTGCAACTGAGTGCAAGAAGACCAAAACCAAAGCTCTCATTTCTTCAAGCAAGGATTGGATGGACTCATCATCTGACTCTGAAGAAGAAAAAGTGAATTATGCTTTGATGGCTAAAACTGATGAGACTTCTGCTGGTGAAAATAAGGTATCTGAAGTTTTATTTGATTTTGACACTAATAATGTTTCTGAGCTAAGATCTTTCTTAAAATCTCTGCATATTAGTTTTAGGAGTCAATCTCTTGAAAATACAAGAATAAAATCTGAAATGGCAGAGGTTGTTAAGAGAAATGATCATCTAGAAGCTGAGTTAATTTTCTTGCATGAAGTTCAAGCAGAATGTGATAATGCTAAACACATGAAACTTGAAACAGAGTTTAAATGTAATGAACTTGAAATGCAACTTAAAGATGCAAATGAAAAACTCAGAACCTGGACACATTCTGGTACAAAAACTCATGAAATTATTACTGATAAAAACTGGAAAGAGTGTCTAGGGTATAAGCCAGAAAATGAGAAAAAGGACAAAGGAAAAGTTGTTTCATCTAACCCTGGAAGAGTTATAGTTGATGACTCAACAAATCCAAAAACCTACAGATATGTTACAGACAGTACTAAAACCAAATTAAAACCGGTTAATTATGTGTATCCAGAAATTCCCAAATCTACTTCAGAAAAGGGATCTACTTCTACACATCATTCTGAGGCTAGAACTGTCAAAAACAAAAATGTAGGTCTTTTGTCCAAGAAGCAATTAAGGGATAGAATCTGTGATGTAACAGATAGGAAGAGAGTTCCAACTGTCAAAAGGAACAGGAATGGTAAAGTTGGAATAAACAAGGAGAATAATTATAAGTATATTCCAAATGCACCAAGAAAAGTATGCTTTAACTGTGGTAATTCTAATCATCTTGCTATTGATTGCAGGAGGAGTAAAAAGAAGCCAACTGTAGTTCCTAAGTCTGACATTAGGAATAAATCAGTATTCTATAAACCACAGAATCCTTGTTTCCATTGTGGCAGTAAATGGCATTCTATTTATACATGTGAAGAATACCATAATTTGTACTATAATTATTATGAGCCTTTGCCTAAGTTCAATAAAAGTGCAAATTTTGGAAAAACAAAGAACTTGAATACTAATCATGCATCTGTTAAGAAAAAGACTAATTCTGATGGAGTTAATCCTGATGAAAGTGTCTTTACAAGAAAATCTTCTACTGATAAAAATGTTAAATTGCATGAAAAGAGAACCCAACAAGTGTGGGTTCTTAAAAATTCTAACTGAGTTCTTTGTGATTCTGATTGCAGGGTAAAAAGAAAAATGTGTTAGTCATGGATAGTGGATGCTCTGTGCACATGACTGGAGACAAAACCTTGCTATCAGAATTTGAGGAGAAGGCTGGCCCAACTTTGTCTTATGGAGATGGCAACATTGGACAAACTTTGGGATATGGCAGCATTGTAATTGGAAATGTCATCATTGAAAGAGTAGCTCTGGTGAAAGGACTAAAGCACAATCTGTTGAGTGTTAGTCAGATCACAGACAGAGGTTATCGTGTCAACTTTAATGATACTCATTTTGAAGTTATCAGCAAATCTTCAGGAAAGATTGCATTAACAGGTCAAAGACATGGTAACATTTATGAAGCCAACATTCACACTAATACTGAAAATCCAACTACATGCCTCATCAGTAAAGCGTCTGTAGATGAAAGTTGGAATTGGCATAAGAAGCTTTCTCATCTCAACTTCAACAATATAAATGAGTTGGTTAAGAAAGATTTGGTTAGAGGATTACCAAAGGCTCTATATAATCCTGATGGACTCTGTGATGCCTGTCAGAAGGCTAAACAGAGAAGGACATCATTCAAGAGTAAATCTGAATCCTCAATTGATGAACCATATCACATGCTACACCTTGACTTGTTTGGACCAGTGAATATTATGTCCATCAGTAAGAAAAGGTATACTCTAGTCATTGTTGATGAATATACTAGATTTACCTGGGTTTATTTTCTTCACAGAAAAGATGAAACTGCTGAAATACTGCTGGACCATGTAAGACTTATTGAAACTGGCACGGAATACAAAGTCAAGATACTGAGAAGTGATAATGGGACTGAATTCAAGAATTCAGCAATGGAAGAGTTCTGCAAATACAAAGGAATAGTTCAACAATTCTCTGCTCCTGGCACACCTCAGCAAAATGGAGTAGTTGAAAGAAAGAACAGAACTCTTATCGAAGCTGGCAGAACTATGTTGGAAGAAGCTAAACTACCTACATATTTCTGGGCGGAAGCAGTCAACACAGCATGCTACACTCAAAATATTACACTAATCAACAGACATGGTGTAACTCCTTATCAGATGATTAAGGAAAAGAAGCCAAGTTTGAAGCATTTACATGTGTTTGGCTGCAAGTGCTTTGTTCTAAGACCTCATCCAGAACAGCTAAGAAAATTTGAAACAAAAGCTGATGAGGCCATCTTTATTGGCTATCCAACAACAAGAGCCTTTAAAGTCTACAATCTGAGAACAAAGACGGTCATGGAGTCTATTAATGTATCTTTTGATGATAGAAAGCTAACAGGAATAAAAGAAGACTCTCATGACAGTTTGACTTTTGCAAATGAAGCTACCAACAATTCTGATGAAGTCACGTCAGATACTGATATTCTGTCAGATCCTGACGATCGATCAATTCCTGATCAAACACCTGTTACTGATGATGACTCAAATAATGCAAATGTTGAGGGGGAGCAAGAGCGAGACATCACCAGTACTGATACAACTCAAACATCAAGTAGAGACTCATCAGAAACAGATTCAAGTGACATACATGACAGTATATCAGAAGGAGATAGCACTATCTCAGGGGAAGTTTCTAGCAATTCTAGTTCTTTTGAAGAAAACACCAATCTAGGGGGAGCATCCAGTTCAAGAAATGACTTACCATCAGCAAGGAAATGGACTAAAAGTCATACTCCTGATTTAATCATTGGGAATCCTGTAGCAGGTGTTAAGACAAGAAGTGCAACTCAAAATGAATGTTTATATAATAACTTTCTGTCAAAGGAGGAGCCTAAGAAAGTTGAAGATGCACTTAAGGATGCTGATTGGGTTACAGCTATGCAAGAAGAACTGAATGAGTTTGAAAGAAATGAAGTCTGGAAACTTGTACCAAGGCCCAAAGGAAGGTCTATTGTGGGTACAAAGTGGGTATTCAGAAACAAGACTGATTCAGATGGCACAATTGTGAGGAATAAAGCAAGACTAGTAGCAAAGGGGTATTCTCAACAGGAAGGAATAGATTATGATGAGACTTTTGCTCCTGTTGCAAGACTGGAGGCCATCAGAATTTTTCTGGCATATGCAGCCCACAAGAAATTCAAAGTATTCCAGATGGACGTAAAAAGTGCATTTCTCAATGGAGAACTGGAAGAAGAGGTATATGTTGAGCAACCTCCTGGCTTCATTGATCCCAAACATCCAGATCATGTCTATAGACTGGATAAAGCACTTTATGGACTAAAGCAAGCTCCAAGAGCCTGGTATGAAACCCTAGCTCAATTCTTACTGGAAAGTGGATTCAATAGAGGTACAATTGATAAAACCTTGTTTTATTTGAATCATGGTAAGGATTTGCTGTTAGTTCAAATATATGTTGATGATATCATTTTTGGGTCAACTAATACTAAGCTGTGTGAGAAGTTTTCAAAGCTAATGCAGTCTAGATATCAAATGAGCATGATGGGAGAAATGAGCTATTTCTTAGGTCTTCAAGTTAAACAGACTGATGAAGGGATTTTTATCAATCAGTCAAAGTACACAAAGAATTTATTAAAAAGGTTTAACATGCAAGACAGCTCTACAGCTTCAACTCCTATAGCTACAGCTACAAAGCTTGATCCTGATCAAGGAATTGAAGTAGATGAAACCAACTACAGAGGAATGATTGGCTCACTCTTATATCTAACTGCTAGCAGACCAGATATCATGTATGCAACCTGTCTATGTGCAAGATTTCAAGTAAATCCTAAGGAACCACATCTCATTGCAGTGAAAAGGATTTTCAGATATCTAAAGGGCACTTCTACTCTTGGCCTTTGGTATGCTAGAGAATCAGACTTTAGTTTATGTGGTTATTCAGATGCTGATTTTGCTGGATGCAAAATAGACAGGAAAAGTACTTCAGGCAGTTGTCAGTTTCTTGGAGGAAGACTAGTTTCTTGGTTCAGTAAAAAGCAAAAGTCTATCTCCACATCAACTGCAGAAGCTGAGTACATTGCTGCTGGAAGCTGTTGTGCTCAGATCATGTGGATGAGAAATCAGCTAATGGACTATGGTTTGTGATTTTCAAAAATACCTATTTATTGTGATAACCAAAGTGCTATTGCTATGATAGGAAATCCAGTTCAACATTCTCTTACAAAGCACATCAGCATCAGGTATCATTTCATAAGAGAACAAGTACTGGAAGGAACAATTGAACTTCATTTTGTTCCTACTGATCAACAGTTAGCTGATATATTCACCAAGCCACTACCTGAGGCTACTTTTACAAAGTTGGTGAATGAACTTGGAATGGTAAACTATGGCAGTTCCTGAGAGAAAGAAGTCATCAGATACTGACGACTTGCAAATACTGATGGAAAGTCAATCCTGACAGTGGTCAACGTCGAATCCTGATACAACGATTCGATCATCAGTATTTTGTTCAGAATCTAACTGTCTTCATTTTATCTCAATTTCCTGATTCAAGCTATGATTAATGTTATTGAATTCCTGATAATGTGATCACTTTAATTAGTCCTCATGTTTATTTTCAGTTAACATGTTAAATCATGAAAAACATTGAATAGAATAGAATAACTAGATTTTTCATTGATAATAAGAAAGAGGTTACATTCAAAGATTACATCTTTTGTGTTCTCTATCTACTAATCTATTCAACAGGAAATAAAAGACCAATCCACTCCATTGTTAATAGCCATCCCAGATCCCATCTTTGCCACTTTGTTTGGGTGGAAGTTGACAGGGATAAGGTTATTTTTGCTGACATATTCATTAACAATGGTTGATGGAGTTGGATGAAGATGCCTTAGATGAAAGCCATGCGAATGCTGTTTGGAGGGTAGCATCAATGTCGATCACTTTTGCAGGTTTTTCCTTCTCGATTTCTTCGAGACCTGCATCCATCTGCAACCAGAGAGTCTCCAGTTGTCTTTCCCAGTCGAAAGCATCAAACTCTTCACGAGTATAACTGAATATATCTCTTTTCTCTAAGAGATGGAGGTTTTTCTCAACGATGGTAAGGTTCGACATTGTTAAAATTCTTTGATGTGAAGGGTTTTTCTTATTTTTCTTTCAGGAGAGAATGAAGCGTTATAGAAGTAAGTGGACAAGTATTTGAGAATAAATAGAGAAGGGTGGAACAAGAATATGAAACGATTCATATTACTGGTGCAAGTACCAGGTTTTATTCGTTTGTGATGTTTTAAATTTCTTTATTTAAAACAAAATTACCATGTTTTATTTTGGTCACAATTTTATTTCTCGAATAAATCGAAGCGCGTGTGTTTCACTCAATTATTACTTACAGTTACAGATGTAAGTCATGACGCGTGTAATCCTCACCACTCTCTCACGTAATTTGGTCCATTACTTTAGCATAAACGAATGATTTACTGACACCTGTTTCTGAGAAATTACAAGCATTATCTAATATCAATTTAGTTTACTAATTGATTTGTTATTCTCAAACTATCAGTAAAGCATCGTCTCTCTCTGTCTTTGCACTCTCAAACCCTAATTTCAAAATTAACACATCTTTTGTGTTTGAAATTCCAATGGAGAATTTATTCATGAACAGCAAGGTGGTAATCAATGGAGTTACTTTTAATACTAATAACTTCACTGCAGTTCTAGATCATCAGGACTTGCCCAATGATTTCCACATTATTCAGGACTTTTTGGCCTCAAGCCCAATCAATTATGCACTAACCCAACCTGCCAAGATATCTTTTAAGTCTGTTATGCAGGTTTGGAACACAAGTGTTTTTGGGAAAGGTCTTCCATCAGAAAATCCTCAGATGAGCTTTGAATATGACAATGTTACATACTATGTGACTCCTGAGATTGTCACTGAAGCTCTACACTTACCATCAATCATTGGTAAGCCTGTATTCAAAGTTCCTGATTCAAAACTTCTTGAGTATGTTGTAAGCTTGGGTTACAATGGAACACCAAAGAAGTTTGGAGAGCTCTACAGGACAAAGCTTAAGAGGGAATGGAATTTCTTCTTTGATACTATCAGCAGATGTTTTTTGAATAAAGTGTCAAACTTTGATGCCTTACCCACAGGTTCAGCCAAAATTGGGTACTCTCTAATTCATGATCTCTCATTTGATTATGGTTCTTTAATACTAAAGGCATTAAGTGAAAGAAAAGCAGATAAATGTGGTTATGTTTGCTTTCTTAGATTTTTCCAATTAATATTCTCTCACTTATGTCCTCATGCTGTTTTTGAGAATGATACAATTTTACCTATATGTAAAATCTCAGAAAACAATATAAAGAGTCTAATCAATTCTGATAAGGCAAATAAGTTTGATGGAACTCCATACATTCCTGATGAAGTATGGTCTCTTTTAAGAGAGAGAATGCCTATTCAATATGGCCCAGCAACTGGTGCTATGGAACAGGACTTTACACATCCTATTCCTGACACAAGCACACAGCCTAAACACTTATCTAAATAGTCAACCACCTCTGGTGTCTCACAAAAGGCATCAGTTGTAAAATCAAAGAAATCAGCTAGATCTGATGTGTCTAAGAGGCAATCAGGGTCAAAGGATTTCTCCACTTCAACTCACTCTCAAATGAAGTCACAAGGGGGTGAACAAAGGGTTCTTGAAACATCTGATCTGAATAAAGAAACAGGAGTGAAGAGGAAAGTTGATCAAAGAATTATTTCTGACTCTGATTCTGATGATGACACAATGCCTATATCAGTCTTGCTGAAAAAGAAGGAGATTGATGTTGTTGATACAAGAGAAGTGGTTGTCTCTGAAAAGCCAAAGAAAAGAAGAAGATTAATCAGCAAACGCAAATTTGTTGATCACACAGAATTTCTGAATCTTACTGATGCTATGGAAGACAATCCTGATGTTGTTAATCAGGATGGATCATCAGTTCCTGACGTTACTGCTAATCCTGACATCTCTACTCCTGATAATTCACCTATGAAGACTGTTGAGATTTCTGATTCTCCAGCATCTGCATCTCCAAAGAGAAGAATTATTGAGATGTCTATCGATCAAGTAAATGCTATTGCTGCTCAGTTGGGTGTTAAACCTTCACCACTTGAAGTAAAAACTGCTGAAGCAAACATCTTTCACAGACAGAAGAAACAGAGGACTACTATGTCATCTCTGAGAGGATCTAGCCCACAAGAACCTGAATTTCAAAGAAGTTCAGAAGCTATTGCATATCCAGTCACACAAGAACCACCTACTCAAAGTGTAGGTACAGACATTACTGAAGGAATAGTCACACAAGAACCATCTTCTCAAAGGGAAGGTGAAGACAAAAATATTCCTGCCCCACAAGAACCATCTTCTCAAAGTGAAGATGCTGGCAAACTTACATCAGCAGGGGAGTTTCCTAACAATGCTCAAGGGGCTTCTGAAATTGAAATTGAACTTGCTAGAAGTCTGGCAGAAAAAGCTGCTCATGATTTGCACATTGCTGAATGTGATAAAGTGATTGCTGACACTGCATTTGAGGGAAGCACACAAGAACCTTTGACTCAAAGTGTTGAAGAAGCTTCAAAACCTCAGACTACACAAGAACCATCAGTAGCAAATACTGATGCAAGTCATGCTATAGTTGCAGTGGTCAATCCTGATGAAAGTACTACTGATCCGCATATTCCATTACTTATTGAGCCAATTTCAGCAAGGCCAATGGATTCTTTAACTACTTCATCAGGTAACATCTCTTTCTCTACTTCATTTACTACTGATAGTATGATTACAGATAGACCTGATAAAAGGGATACCTCTATTTGTATGACTTCAGACCACTCTTCTCAGCCACCTCTTATTTCTTCACATTTAATGAGCCAGAACCTTTCTTGTGAGATTGAGAGTGAACATTTAGAGAAAAAGAAGAGTGATGAGAGGCAGTCTCCTGAACTGGCAAAAGGAGAGGTAGAAAAGAGTGGGAAGTTATTAACTTCTAGTGAGGTAGAAGTTGCTATTGAAAGTAACTTAGGTAACATTGTGAGAAGTGATGAGATCACTTTAAAAGAAAAGAGAGATTTAGGAAATGTTACTAATTTGTCTACAGGGCATCAGGATTCACCAGCTGTATCTACTGGTGTTTTGAAAATGAAAGGTGTTATGCTTCCTGATGACAATGTTGAAAATAAACTTCCTGAGGCTGGTGGTGGTTCAGATGATGATGATGATGATCATGCTGATCTTGAAACAAAGCAAATGCAGGCAGCTATAAAAGCAAGTCTCCAATCTACTTATGGGTCTTCAAGTAGATACATGCAGTCAATGACTCAAGAAGAATTCAGAGGGGAGTACAGTTCAATTCTTCCTCCTGATACTCGAGCTGCAAGGGGACATGAATGGGATACAGAATGGAATGTACCGACTGCTGAGATGAATTTTCAAAATGCTCTTTTTCATTCTGGTCATATTGCTATGAGGATGCCAACTCCTGAACTCAAGGCTCTTCTCAAAACCAATGCTCTTCTAGCGAAGGGATTGAAGAGTGAGATTGACTCTATGAAGGCTGTAACTGATAAATTTCAAGCGGGTATTCAAACATCTGTTTCTATATCTGCTATTGCTTCTCAAGCACGCCTTCTTTCAGATGATATTAAAGCTCTTGAAAAGAGAATGGATTCTAGAATGACTGTCTTGGAATCAAAAGTTGGTACTATTGATGAAACCCTCAAGCTTATTTTGTCTTTCTTCATTGCGGAAGATACTGATGTCAAAAAGGGGGAGAAGGTAGTCAAAACAAAATGCTCACCTAATCCAGTTGTACAAAAGGATGATGATAATTCTGGAAATGATGGTGGTGCTAAGTCACATCATAAAGTTGAAACCTCTGATGCTGCTTTAGTAACAAAGAGAACTAATACTCAAACTAAGCAGTCAACTCATGTTTCTAGATCTGGAAAGAAGACAGTGACAACAATGATGCAATCTCAGAATCCAAAAGAAGAACAGTTTGTGACACCTGGTCAAACTCTGTCAACCATTCCTGAGGATGATGTGTATGTGGAACAGGATGAAGATGTTGCTAATCTGTTTCATGAACTTGACACTGGGGATGGTCGTGTTCTTAAGTTGTTTCATAAAGATAAAAGAGTTCAACAGTATCATGCTGAGAAAGCACTTGTCTTATCTACTGGAGAAAATCCAAACATGACTACTGATGAGTTCTTAGAAGAACAGAACAGGATCTTTGAAGAGTTTGCAAAACAGAATGAAGCTCCTGCTGCAAGAAGAGGAAGAGGCAGAGGAGGAAGATACAGAAGTAGAGGAAGATTATCTGCTCAAACAAGTACAAGGCAAACAAGATCTAGTGGAATCAAATTGAAAGATGTTTCTGGAAATGAAAAGAAGAAAACTCCATTATTTCTTGCATCAACTCCAGACAACAGATTCAATGCTCCTGAAGAAATTGAAGAGGAGATATTGCCTTTGAAAAGAAAGAGTAAGGTAGCTGTTCAATCTACTGCATCTAATGAGAAGTCAGTCGTTGGTTCAATTTCTGATGTTGTTTCTGATTCTGAAGAGGCTGAAATTTTAAAAGAACTTAAGATTATGATTCTTAAGGTTGTGGTTGAATTTCACAATATGGAAGTTTTTGAAGATACACTGGAGTATGAACAAGAAAACTTCAGAAGATTTGAGAAAGAAAGTGAAATCAGAACTAAAGCCAGAGAAGCAGAAAGGATAACAACCAAAGATTACTTAAGAAATGTTCATAGATCAAACAGGAAGTTATGGTATGATAAAGATAGATCTGTTCCTGAACATCAGCAGGATTATCCAACAAATGAGAAGAAGAAGAATAAGAAAAAGGAGGAAAATAAGGTTGATTATAGGAAGCCAGTTGTTTTCAAATCAGCTGGACTGATAACAGAGTCTTCTTTGATCAATGAATTACTGATTGTCAAATCAGAGTCTACTACATTTATTGCTGAAAGTCCACCAAAATGGGTGAGTATGCAATCTGGTTTGAGAGGATGGGAACCTGGCACTAGAGGAGGAATTGGATATAATCATGCACTGGTTATTTTCATTGCACAAACTGATCAACATGCTCTAGTTGACAAGATTGGGGATGAGTTAACTGTAGATCATCTCTGGAAACTTGAAGCTGTTGCTATCATTGCTGATTGTCATGCTGATGCAAAGAAAATAGAAAAGCTGGTGTACTTCATGAAAGATGGAAGTGTGAAGAAGATTCCTATTCATGAATTGTTGTGTAAATCTGCAAAAGAGCTGAAATATGTTCTGTATCTTCTCAGAAGTAAAAGAATAAATGTTAGTGAAAGAGAAGTTTACCACAATTGGTGTGTCATGATTTACAGGAAGATTAGACAGAGATTCATGGATGGAGGAACGAGGTATGGTGGCAATTATATTCCCATGTACTTAAATTTAAGAGATATAGAGATTGAAATGAAGAAAGGTACAGCTGTTAGAGAAGTGTATCTAGGCATGGAACAACTGTCTCTAAATCCAGATGGCCGGGAAGGAAATTGCTTATGTGTTACTAGGTGACTTAGATCTTCCAAGAAGCTCAATTCAGAATCTCAGGGCAGCTATCTATCAGATTAATGAGGAAGATGAAGAACTCAAAAAATCTGAAAAAGAAACTGATTCAAGTTCTTGAAAGCAAGGAAGAAGAATTGTTATCTGAATTCTTGAGATTGAATCTGTTTTATCAAAGAATTTCTGAAACTGTTCCTGATGATTTTTAGAATGTATTTTGTTTTGAGTTTTTGACATCTTGAATCAAGGAATTTGTGCTTTGTTTTATAAAGAACAAATTGGGGGAGATTGTTAGATATTGATTCAAGTGATGATCAGGATCTGGGTATTACTGATCAGATACTGATGCTGACGTCATCAGGAATACAACGTCAGTATTGGATTATCATCAGGATTAGAAGCTGGTCAGGATTTCATGAAGATTCTCATCAGACCAGAGATCAAGGAAGATTGATATGTCGGTTCCTAATTTGTAGGAATGCAGCTATCATACAAGATATGCATTCAAAGATATATGTAATTGATTTAGAATATCTTGTAATTGATAGTGTAACTGTGTACTCTATATAAACACAGTTTAGGTTTTACATTATGTATTCGCTTACACGATTTATCTTGTAACCTAGCAGCTCTTAAGAATATAAGAATTTCTTAAGAGAGTTTTGTAACAGTTTTATATCAGAATTAATAAAGCTGTTATTGATTCATACTTGTGTTATTTGTTTTAAGTCGAAAATCTTATACAATTGTATTCAACCCCCTTCTACAATTGTTATTTACTGGGCAACAGATATACAAGAATGCTCCGTACTAGAATACGAGTTGGCGATGCTACACCAATGGCCTATATCGAGTGAGCTTTTTTATCTTTACCAATCACAATTTTACTCTTCATTCCATGATGTACTTTTTATGCTGAAGGAAACTGAAAAAATGTTTCTCATGTTGCATTGCATACTGAACCATCAAAACAATTAAAGAACGGTTTTGTGAATTATGTCACTGTATGCGTCTATTATTTCATTATCTTTCTGTGGTATGTTTTCATATGTATAAATCTTTTCGGAAGTGAAATTAATTATAGAACAAAACAATAATTAGAAGATTGATTCATTTACTTAAACAATTTTACAGTCTCATAATAAACTGTGTATATGGTCTGATCTGCTAACATTTTTTCATGTGATTCCCTCCGTTGAAAAATTAGAAATAGGCTACCAGCCAACTTTTCAGTTCGTTATACAAAGTAAATTTACTTTTAGACTGCAAAGTGGCCATGAGGTTCCTACATGCCTTCTGATTTAGGCATAGGCAAGAAAGTATTATTCACAAGATAAAGGGGACAAATACCTATTAACACATGGAATTGGCTCAGAAACTCAAACAGATACTAAGTTCTAATATTCGTCAAAGTAACCCAAATTTTTAGAATAATGAAGATTACAATTAATGATTCATATACATCCTAATTAACTACTCTATGTACTAATAACAGAAAGAAATAGTTTCACGACTCTATCGGAGTAAACTTAGAGTCTTCCTGGTAATCCACTTTTAACATAATGAATCTACCTAAAAATTGCAATATAACTTATATCATGGTTATAATATAGAATATATACATGTAAGTTTTTTATTTCTTGCTGGGCCTTTTCTCCCCTCCTTAAAAAAAGAACTTGTCCATGGGGAATTAAAATATTTTTCTAACACCATGAACCAAGATTTACTTTCCAGCACTATAGTCTATAGGTAGACATGTTAAGTTCGGCTTTAATATATTAGAGGTAGATATAGTTATATACTACTACTTTTTCATTTTAATTACCTTTGACATTTTGGCAAGCATGTTGAGGTTTTCAAATGTAATAGTTATAGATATATAAATTAAAATAAAACATGAGTGCTAAAAATGGCACTATTTCACTTTTACACCTTAACATGAGTGCCAACGTGTCCAAAGGCAACTAAAATGAAACAAAGGGAGTACTTTAATTTCGACCAATGAAGGAAAGAACATCTTTCATGTAATGCCACACCTGGATAAATCAGCTGCTTTTGGAGCCAGCTCAAGGTACCACTTTTTTCTACAGCTTTCCCAATTGAAAACTTGAAACTTGAAACAGAAAAAATTAACGGTATTAAGGATGAACTTAGATATTATATAGTACCCAAGAAATGATTTTTTACTCTTGACTTTGTTATTCAGATATAGTAAGAGATTAACAGAGAATAACTTTCTCTGTTAGTACCCATCTATCCTTTCTAATTCCTGCTGTTGTATATGATTTTAATCTTGATTTGCACCCCCTTTTTAATTACCATTATTATTAACTGTTGCTCCAATCATTATTCTGTGCTATTTGTTCAATTAGGCATTGAATGCCAAGCTTATCAGGCTAGTGCTACCAGTGAGGAGTGCACTGTTGCTTGGGGTATGTATAACTCCTTGTAATTCTTGGTACTATTACTTGTTGTACTTGAGTATTGTTAAAATGCTGTTTAGAAAGCTCGCCAAGGTTACAATCTTACCTAGATATCGGACAGGCTGCTTTTGGCGTTGCGGTTACCTTATGACCTGTTTAAAATATTTTATGGAAACATATTGTGTAGGTAGCTGTCATATTTGACCTGTTGTTTGTGGTATACACAGTGTAGTAACTTTGATTTTTTTTAATTATCTTTGACTATCTATTGCTCAAGGCCCTACTCCTCCAGGATTTTCCTTGCCATCAAGAGAACCTCCTCCTGGCTTTCCTGCATGCGAGAGGAATAAGGATTCTTTTCTAACTCTGGTGAGCACTTCCCTTTATGTACAAACGTACCTTTTTTAAAAAGTGATATGTTGATTCATAGGATTGACTGTGCTATGTTCCCCTTGTATTCTCAGGAACTCACATGGTCAATGGTCAAGACATCTTCATTTTCGAAACTTGAAATCAACCGTAGTGTACCATCGAGATGACAATATCAGATCATTTTAAGCTATGCTAAGTAATTTTAGCAATTTTTGTTATATGTAGTATTTTGGATGGGATTTTATGTAGTATTTTTGTTATGCTAAGTAATTTTAGCAATTTTTGTTATATGTATTGGAATGTTTGATAATATTTTGAATGGGAAACTTTATTTTTCAATGTCATATGTTTCATTTTTTTATTAAAATGTTGGCTACAAAAATGTAGCCATTGCCTCTAAAGTGTTAATCATTATGTGTTGGTAAAAAATAGCAAAGTGTTGGCAAAAAGTATAAAAATGTTTAATAAACAAGTGTAGGCATAGGACTAAAGAGGTGTTGGCATAGGTCTACACCAACACTTTTAATAGTGTTACTACAAAGAAAAATGGTGTAGCCATAGATCTATAGCAACATCTTATAAGGTGTAGCCACAGATCAGAAAGGTGTTGGCATAGGGGTCTAAGCCTACACTTTTCTCCGGTGTTACCAAAAATCGAAAAAGTGTTACCATAGGGGTCTACGGTAGCGGCCGATTTTGTAACACTACCATTTTTGGCCAAAGTGTAGCCGTAGCTGGTTTTAGGCTATTTCAGCAACACTTTTGGCCCTATAAGCACACTTTTTTGGGCGTAGCTGTAGGCCATTTGTGGCGTAGTGACTGTAACATACAACCGAATTAAAACATTTTTGCAAGTACCTCTGATACCATTGAAGGGTTTCGCGCACACAAACGCAGCGGAATTAAATGCGAAAAAAAAATAAAAATCGAAACCCTACCGCAGGATCCATGCAAAAACATGATATTTAATTCGGAGTTAGATGATTACCTTAAAGATGTTTTACAAATTGATGACAGATGGAGGTCCAAGACAATCACCACGCAGCCCTCTTCGAGATCTACGTTGCCAAAGTACTCCACACGAACGCTTGATCGTCCAACGATCACCGGAGCCGGTACTAGCCGAAGAACCTGTCTGTCTCTCTCTCTCTCTCTCTAGCCTCTCACACGTTTTTCTCTAAAAACGAATTGCAAAAGTCTATCCTTAAACAATACATCATAATGTATTTATAGGAAAGAGAGATTGGGCTAAACCCTAAATCAAATTGGGCTTCTCCAAACACATTCTGATTTGGTTTTAATATTAAATTCGAATTCTATTTAATTATAATTAAGACCAGCTCAATTAATTAGATATCCAATTTCGAATATAATGATTTAATTTAAATTCATAATTTAAATTAAAACTCCTTTTAAACGTTCTTATTGTATAACCCTTTAGGTTATTATTACGTTGGCAATAATTTTAATATCCAAAAATAAAATTATAAATAATGAGCGGCATCTAGTAATACATCATTGCTACCCAAGTAATAATAATAATTGGTGATCCAAGTAAACCTTTCGTGATTAATGTTTCCGTGTAATATAATCCCTTTAACCAAATATTATAGATTAAACTCGAGGCGTGTATTTAGTCATCCTCTTCAACATTTAATCTGGGTTTACTTGATCCATGAGTAGACTATTAAAACAAATCAATATTTGAGCATGGCCATGCATTTTCATAGTCTCACTCAGTCAAGAGGCCAATAATATCTCTCCTAATATTATGAGGGTTAAATCATATATCTATCATTCATATTTCTCCTACGACTCATAATATACCCGATGTCCACTTTTATCATCACCCGGTCAAAGGTAACTTTTAATGTAGTCAAAGTATATTAATCCTCGTATAGAAATATAATGATCTCAAGTCTAAGGATCATTACACCATTATCATTGTGAGTCTTTCTAATGACTTTTTAACATGTAGAATCTCACGGTGGGTTAATCCAGTGCCATGTATAATATTACATGCACCTATGTTCTTGACTTTAGTATCACTATACCTATGACCAATGAGATGTGGTCATCTATCAACAAACATACTAATCTTTATGCATTATAATTGTCCTTAATAATAATGCTCGATTAGGGATATTTAGGAATATAAACATTATTCATATAATCTCATTTTTAAGTCACATACTTAAAGATATAGAATACATGTTCTATATTCCACGGACATTTATTACTCTAACATTTATATCGCAGTAAATTAGGACATAATAAATTAATGTAGAATAATCCATAGAACATAATCTTAAAATAACAAAATAGTCTTTCATAGAAGCACAACTACATTGTCTCTAGGGCACTAACACTATCAGCTTGCCCACCAAGTATCTGAATCCTACCATAATTCTAAGGCTCCTACAGCCTATATAAGGGCCTGACCCCTCATTCCCAGAATTACGTTTTTGGCTTAATTCTCAATAACGAGATACGTAGGCACTCTGTGAGGACCGATCAGTCTCGAACACGGAAACATCCATTAAAGCTCGAAGCTCACCAACCCCCTTTGCATTAAATACAAATAAACCCTAGCCGCAATTCGACAACCTAGTTTTTATTCCACAACACCTGTTTTAATTAAAAAAAATATTAATGGAATATTATGATTGCAAAATTATGTTTAAATTAAAAGAAAACATGTTTTAATTAGAAAAAAAATATTAATGATGGGAAGATACGATATTTTAGGTGTGTATAAAGGGTAATATGTTCAATTAAAAGTAAACGTCTTTTAAATTGATTGAAAGATACGATGCTTTAAGTATTTATTAAATTTTATTTAACATTACGATTATGTTTTTATATAATTATATTTTAATATTTTTTTAAAGTTGAATTTAATGTAATTTAATATACTCAAATTTACGGATTATACTAATGTTTCCTTATGATAAACAACGTATAGGGATTTTAATATATTTTATTAATAATTGAAAATATGGTGTGATATTTTGGGTATATATTAATGATTGTAAGATTAGTTTTAAATAAAAAAAGGCAACGTAGTTTAATTAGAAAGGAAATATTAATAATTTGAAGATATGGTACGATTGATGTTTTTATAAAAGATAATATTTTCAACTAAAACTAAAAGTGAAAAGGCAATGGCTAATTACAATTAATTATATTATGTTTGCATATATTTTATTAATAATTAATAATTGTGATGTGATATTTTTCTGGTATATATTAATGATTGTAAGATTAGTTTTAAATTAAAAAGGTAACGTGTTTTAATTCGAAAGGAAATATTAATGATGGGAAGATATGATACGATTGATGTTTTCAGGTGTTTTTGGTTTGATGCTTTAAAAAAAAGGTGTTTATGGTGTGATATTTTAAGTTATATTTTAATGATTGTAAGATTAGTTTTAGATTAAAAAGGTAATATATTTTAATTCGAAAGAAAATATTAATGATTGGAAGATATGATACTATTAATGTTTTTAGGTGTTAATAAAAGGTAATATCTTCAATTAAAAGTAAATGTGAAAAAAGGTAAGCAACTAATTACCATTAATTATATTATGTTATTATTTATTATAGATGTTTTAATAGTATAAATATCATACATATTTTTCTTTTTAATGAAGGGTAAATAAGTAAATTCACGAAGTACCAAAAAACAGGTACCAAGAATTTTAAAGTTCTGGCTTTTATATAATAGTATATTAATTAATTTTAATACACTCATGTTTATGGATTATACTAATGTTTCCTTATTATAAACCACGTATGCAAAATTTTAATATATTTTATTAATAATTGAAAAATATGATGTGATATTTTTCTAGTATATATTAATAATTGTAAAATTAGTTTTAAATTGAAAATGTAACGTGTTTTAATTCAAAAGGAAATATTAACATTGGAAGATATGATATGATTGATGTTTTTAGGTGTTTATGGTTAGATACTTTAAAAAAAAAGGTGTTTATGGTGTGATATTTTAAGGTATATATTAATGATTGTAAGATTAGTTTTAAATTAAAAAGGTAATATGTTTTATTTCGAAAGAAAATATTAATGATTGGAAGATATGATACGATTGATGTTTTTAGGTGTTAATAAAAGGTAATATCTTCAATTAAAAGTAAATGTGAAAAAGTTAAGCAACTAATTACCATTAATTATATTATGTTATTATTTATTATAGATGTTTTAATAGTATAAATATCATAAATATTTTTTGGGCTTTTTTCATAAATAAATATGAAAAAGTAAATTTTTGCACATTTACTTTTGTTAAGAATAACTATTTGCAATTTTACTAACTAAGTTTCTAAATTGCAAAAATACTAGATATTAGTGTTCCCCTTTCCCTTTTTTTATTTTTATTTTATGGTGGGTGCTATTTGGGTTCCAAGACCCTGCAGGGGCATATTCAGCTGAATGCAACCACATGCAACTAAATTTCTAATTTCAAGTTCCATTTGTCAGTTGTCATTTTCGACCTCTTTTTCGAACTTATATATATATATATATATATATATATATATATATATATATAGTAGAGTTCAAAAATGAGGTCGAAAATGACAACTGAAAAATGGAACTTGAAATTAGCAACTGAATGCAACCACATTCAACTGAATGCAACCACATTCAATCTTTTTTTTAAGGTGAGTTGATTTTGGGTTCCAAGGCCCCGCAGGGGCATATTCAACTGAATGCAACCACTTTCAACATTTTTTTAAGGTGGGTTGATTTTGGGTTCTAAGGCCCCGCAGTGGCATATTCAACTAAATGCAACCACATTCAACTAAATTTCTGACTTCATATATATATATATATATATATATAGTCCAAAAATGAGGTCGAAAATGACAACTGAAAAATGGAACTTGAAATCAGAAACTGAATTTCTGATTTCAGTTGCATTCAGTTGAATATGCCCCTACGGGTATGGGTGTGCACGGGTCGGTTCGGCTTGGTTTTTTCCGGAAACCGTTAACAAACCGTATATGTTGGTTCGGTTCGGTTTTTACCTATCAACTGTAACTGAACCATCCGGAACGGTTTTTTTCGGTTCGGTTAACCGTCGTCGGTTTCGGTTTTTTTCGGTTTTTTATTTATTTTCTACCTAATTACAAAATGTCGTATAAATCAAATAGTAATATTTTTTTAGGCTAAACTTCATTAAAAGAACGAGGAGAGTAAATGAGAATTTTTTATAGGTATCTGTATCTTCCTTAAGTTATTAAACTGGTCTGTGCATCCACTATCCAGTTCTTTAGTGCTAGTTTCCAGTTGGCCCTTCGTTAGTTTCATTAGCAGTGGTGGTAGTTTTTATTTTTTCATAGCCACCTACGGCTTTGGATCCATGGCCCTAAGCCACAGTTGTAATCTTCCTTTACTAATCCATGGTTTTTCCAAATAAAATAATGTATTATTATATAATCATATTACATTAATATAAATAAATAAATAAACAAATATATAATTATATAAACGGTTTGGTTTTTCGGTTCGATTATTGGGATAAAATCGTAACCGTTACCAAACCGTTATGTCGGTTCGGTTCGGTTACGGTTTTTTTCGGTTTTTGTCGGTTTCGGTTTTTTTCGGTGCGGTTTTTTGGTTTTTCGGTCCGGTTTCGGTTTTTCGATTTTTTTTTGCTCACCCCTACCTACGGGGCCTTGCAACCCAAATCCACAAAAATCACCCAAACCAATAATATGTAGTTGCAACTAGTTGTAACTAGTTGAAAGTAGTTGAAAATAGTTGCAACTAGTTGAAAATAGTTGAAAACAATTGAAAATAGTTGATTTGGTTGAATATTGCCCCTGGCGGGGTCTTGGAACCCAAAATCACCCAAACCAATAATATGTAGTTGCAACTAGTTGAAAGTAGTTGAAAATAGTTGCAACTAGTTGAAAATAATTGAAAACAGTTGAAAATAGTTGATTTGGTTGAATATTGCCCCTTGCGGGGCCTTGAAACCGAAATCCACCAAAATCACCCCACCTTAAAAAAGTTAAATGTGATTGCATTTGGTTGGATATGGTTGCATTTAGTTGCAACCAAAATATCACCCCCACCTTAAAAAAAAAGTCGGCAGAAGGGGAGGGGGGAGGGAGGAGGGTTAGGGTTAGTATTTTTGCAATTTTGAAACTTAGTTTATTAAGATTGTAATTAATTAAAAGAGATGGTATTTTTGCAAATAGAAACTTTAAACCTAGTATTTTTGGTAAATTCTCATATTTTTTTTAATGAATGGTAAATAAGTAAATTCACGAAGTACCAAAAAACACGTAACAAAAAACAGGTACTAAAACTTTTAATATCCGATTTTTATATAATATTATAGATAAGTTGAAGACACCCCGCTATAAACAGCGCCGATGATAATACATTTACATCATGAAGATATCCAGGATATTCGTGAAAAAGAGATAACAGAACAAAATCCTTATTTGAACTTATTACAAGTGACTTTCTTGAAAGTATATTTACAACTTTCCAGGTAAAAAAATTCATATATTAGGTAAGGGTAGATTGCATTTCGAATCGTGATCGATAGTATCAAATCAGTATTTTACAATTATGTGATAATATCACATGTTCAATTTACCCTTCTTGTTTTTAATGTTCTTGTAAGTCATTAGTACTCCTATGTAGATAAACTAGAAATAACAGCCTTTGACCATGAATCAACATTGGTGTGGACCAGGGAAAAAGGTAAATATCTTGTGATTGCTACCAATCCATAAAAATGAAGTTAATTACTCATGCATATAGCACTGGTCTTCTGTTCAGTTAGCTGTGAAAGTTTTTTTGTTTTCACAGAAGAAATGTAAAGAACAAGAAGATGAATACTCAAAGTACATACATCATAACTGGAAAATCATCAACGTATATAGTTTGTTACAGAAATGATAGATCTACTCTCATTGTTATTTTACAGTGGTGGTGTTGTATTTTCATAATGACTAAGCTAAGATAATCTGTAACTAGAAGCCTTTATATATATATGATTATGTTGCTGACGAGTGAGAAGAAATGGAGGTAACTAACTCGTGCTGAGCTGTAGCTGAGCTGGCAGAGTTAGTTACTCCAACACCCCCTCAAGGTAGGAGGTTCATGAGACAATGGAGCATGAAATCCTAACTTGGATAACAAATGCTGAAACTGAGCAGATGGAATAGCTTTCGTAAAAACATCAGCAAGTTGAGATTGAGTAGGCAAATATGTAAGCTGGATTAGTCCCTCTAACACCTTGTCTCGAGTGAAATGACAATCAATCTGAATGTGTTTAGTTCGCTCATGAAACACAGGGTTTTTAGCGATGTAAATGGCAGATTGGTTATCACAGTGAAGTGTGACAGGTTTAAGATCATGAACACCCAATTCTTCAAGTAATCTGACTAACCAAGTAATTGCATAAGAGGTAGAAGCCATAGCCCTATATTCAGCCTCAGATGAAGAACGAGAAATAGTACTCTGTTTCTTTGATTTCCAGGTAACAGGTGACTGACCAAGCAAAAGAATATAGCCTGTGACAGATTTTTTAGAATTTGGGCATGATGCCCAATCAGAATCAGTAAAAGCCTACAACTTAATATGATTATCAGCACGTAGAAGAATACCCTGGCCAATAGAATGATTCACATATCTGAGTGTATGTAATAATGCTGAAAAATGAGAAGTCCTAGGACTCTGCATGAATTGACTCAAAGATTGCACCATAAGCAAGATCAGGTCATGTGTTAGTTAAAAATTTAAGTTTGCCAACCAATGATCTATATAACTCTGGATCAGAAATTAATTTACCATCATCTGTAGATAGCTTGATGTTCAAGGGTAGAGGTGTAACAGCCTTCTTCAAAAGATCAAAAGATGAGCAATCATGAAGAAGCTCCATTGTGAACTTTTTCTGACTTAAGAAGATGCCAAAATCAAGATGACTAACTTCAATTCCAAGGAAAAAGTTTAACTTGCCTAAATCTTTAATTGTAAACTCCTGATGTAAATAGGTTTTCAAAGATTGAATTGCAACCAAATCTGTCCCAGTAAGTATAATATCATCTACGTAGACTACAGCAACACAAATCAAATCTCCAGATCTCTTGATAAACAAACTAGAACCACTCTTAGACTGCTGAAAACCTTGAAGTAATAATGCTGACAAGAGTTTAGCAAACCATTCTCTCGAAGCCTGTTTAAAGCCATAAATTGATTTAATGAGCCTGCAAACCTTATTACCAGGATTAGGGATACCTTCTGGTACCTTCATGTAAACTTCTTCAGATAAAATGCCATGCAAAAAAGCATTATTAACATCAAGTTGATAAAGTGGCCACTTATTTGATGATGCAACTGCCAACAAACATCTAACAGTAGCCATCTTGACCACTGGAGAAAAGGTCTCCTCATAATCAATTCCAAACCTTTGATTGTATCCTTTTGCTATTAATCTAGCCTTGCACCTTTTCAAAGAACCATCAGCCTTGAGTTTAACTTTAAATACCCATCGTGAACCAATGCCCTTCTTACCTGGTGGCAAGTCAACTAGTTCCCAGGTTTGATTTTTATTAAGAGCCTGAATTTCGAGATTCATGGCTTCAATCCACAAAGGATGAGATGCAGCTTCCTTATAAGATATAGGTTCTTGTATATCAAAGAATTGAGAAATAAAGGATCGATGTTCAGAAGGAAGAGAAGAAAACTGAACTAAGTTGCACCAATGACCAGTAAAATGATTAGCATTGTGACAATGATAATCAGTGAGATAAGAAGGAGGTTTCTGAGTTCTAGAAGACTGTCTAACTGGTAAAACAGGAGAATCATTATGAGAATTAAAAGAAGAATCAATATGAGAACTAATATCAGAAACTAAAGAAGAATCTGCATTAGACATAGGACTATTATTAAAAGAAAAATTAGAATGTTCTGTAGCTGTGGGAGTTGAGTGAATGAGAGGAGAAGAATCTGAGGAATCCTGAAGAAAATCCTCAAATGTAGGTGAAAATGAAGTAACAGCAGGTAGATATATGGTGGTGGGATAAGAGTTTAGATCAGACATTGAACTAAGATGGTAGGGAAAATGCTTTTCATGAAAAATAACATCTCTAGAAACAAGA
This sequence comes from Kitagawia praeruptora, assembly GCA_037693485.1. Taxonomy (NCBI): domain Eukaryota; kingdom Viridiplantae; phylum Streptophyta; class Magnoliopsida; order Apiales; family Apiaceae; genus Kitagawia; species Kitagawia praeruptora. Next base: position 97,336,381 of record CM075354.1, on the reverse strand, counting down.
ATTTTCTTAGATGTCATATCCAAAACTTTATATCCCTTAGTATGAACAACATAGCCTAAGAATACACCAGGTAAAGCTCTAGCATTAAATTTGGTTCTATGAGGTTTAGGAGTACCAATAAAACATAAACAGCCAAAAGCCTTAAGGTGATGCATATCTGGCTCTTCATGAAACAGCTTAAAATAGGGTGTACAATTATTGATACTCTTTAGAGGCATTCTATTAATCAGATAAGTTGCACAAAGAATACAATCACCCCAGTATTGAATTGGTACCTTAGACTGAAAAGAAAGAGCTCGAGCTGTCTCCAAAAGGTGTCTATGCTTGCGTTCAACCACTCCATTCTATTGAGGAGTGTAAGCACAACTGTTGAAAAGCACCCTCACAGAATTCCTTGGCATTATCAGATCTGATGCTTTGATTAAGATAGAAGAAACATCAGATTTATGTTTTAACAAATGAACCCAAGTATATCGACTAAAATCATCCACAATGGTTAAAAATTGATTATAGCCATCTGATGTCTTAGTACAATATGGTCCCCAGATATCCAAATGCAACAACTCAAATCCATAAGTAGTTTGAATACAACTAGGAGAAAATGCTAGTCTAGATTGTCTAGCTACAGGACAAATCTGACAAATAGTATCTACCATACAAGATTTAATATCAAGCTGAGGTTGTAATATCTTCAACTGAGAAAAGGGAATGTGACCACACCTTAAATGCCATAATTGTGTGTCTTCAACAGATGAACAACAAATCTTTGAGAAACTTGAACTTTCATTCAGCTTAGTTGACTCAATGTTGTAAAGACCTGCCTTCTCATTACCAAGAAGAATTGGAGGTTTCTTCATCAAAAGGTCCTGAACAAAGCATTTGTCAATAGTAAAAACTAATTGACATTGAAGATCTTGCCATAACTTTTTCACTGAAACCAGATTAAAATGGAAATCTGGAACATGAAAAACATTATGTAAAATAATGTCTTTAGTCAAAGAGACATTTCCAATATGAGTAATCTTAACTTTCCTCCCATCAGGAATAGTAATAGTATTATTACTACCTTCAAATGTTTTATAATCATCAAAGATATTTAGATTAGAACAGATATAATCTATGCTACCACTGTCTAGTATCCAGCTTGTGTAAGAACTTGTTAACAAGCAGAGATTACCAGCTAAAAGAGCATAAGAAGAGCTAGATTTGTCATTAACAGAAGCTTCTTGCAACTGTTGTTTATTTAGCATCTCCATGAGTTTAGTATACTGTTCAACAGATATAGTATTACTACCCTCTGAATTAGCAGATGAACCATTAGATTGACAAGAAATAGCAACAATTCTCTTGTCTTTAAATCCTTTAAAACCAGGAGGATAACCATGCACTTTGAAGCATCTCTCAATACTATGACCAAAAATTTTGCAATGAGTGCAAAAATATTGAGATCTTTTAGTTGAATTTCCTGTATTTGCTCCAGGCTTAGCAAAATTAGCATTGTAATTTCCATAAGTCTTAAAAGCATTAGAACCAAGGCTATTTGAAAACTTCTTTGACTCATTGAATCTCCTTTTATCTGCATAAAAAGCCACTGATTCATTTTGTTGCACTACTTGAGACAATTCTTTATGCCTTTCTTCCTGTGCAAACAACCTATAAGCATTAGTCACATTTGACATGGGATGCTGCATCAAGATATTAGCCCTTACTGCAGAATACTCTTCACTTAACTTCATCATGAATTGCAACATCCTCTGTTCTTGTTGCATTTGATAGACTCTTTGTTCCAGATTACAAGTGCACTTTAGACAAGTACATTGTGGTAATGGGTTTGCATCAATAATCCTATCCCACAAGGTTTTGATTTTAGTGAAAAACTCTGAACCATTGTCATTTCCTTATTGTAAATCAGCTAACTGTTGTTCTAGTGAATACACTTGTGTCATCGAAGTATATCCAAATCTTTCCTCTAAATCAGTCCATATCTCTTTAGCAGTCTTAATAAACAACACACTTTTAACAATTACATCATCCAAATTGAAAATCAACCAGGAACAGACCAGATCATTACACCTATCCTGTGACGGCCCCAAATCCCTTAATCAAAATTAACTAGATAATGGTAAAGCATGCATATTAATTAATTAGACATTACCAATCCCACGCCTAGATCGCCAACAGGTAAGAGTTTGAAACAATATAAACTACCAATTCAAAACAATTTATTATTACAAACCACAATTTATTCTAAGTTCAGAATTATAGACTAAGTTCAAAAGTTCTAGCAAAACAGATCCATCAGATCGTCACTCCCTTCTACCTGGAACTGCCTCCTATAGGCTACACCTGAACCACCACAATTCTTACGCGCAGTCTCAAGAGTCCTTACCATCTTCGATTTTCACTGAAAGGTTAAGGAAAATAAAATCATTGAGCCAATTGCTCAGCAAGTGCATAAATCAACAATATAAGACTGGCAAAATAATCAACTGTAAAGCAAGATATATCAATCTGCAACTGAAAGGTATCAACTGAATCAATATCAAAAGTAATGAGTAGGAATTGGAATATCTGATAAGACGCTACGAGCAACGCTGGGTGATCAGCCCACGACAGAGCTCCGAACCCGCATATCCAATACGGTGTTCATCAAATATAAGGGGATCCCAGGCACACATTGGCCTATAATAATAATATAATTTGGACCGGCGCCTCGGTCAAAGTAACATTCCATCCAATTCCATTAAGGTCAAATAAAAGTCTGTCAAATTCAATTCATCTAAAAAAAACAAGAATATCAAGGTCATATCAAGTTGCTAATAAGCATGAATAGGATTCTCGGATTTCAATTGAATGAATTTCAGATTTCGAATAAATGACAAGTCAAAGTGAAGAAAGTCAATCATTCTGGATTCTTAGGAGTTGGGATTCTGTTTAGTATAACTTGGTTAAGTCAAGAAAGGTTAATTCAAGAAAAGTTAATCACGAAAGGTTAATCAAGAATCAACAATTGTTTTAGATAGAAACGAGTTCAAGTACAAGAAGATATTTAAGTAGTTGGTTCAAGAATTCAAGGATTCGATAAGGTTATAAAAAGGTTTTCCAAGAAGTATGATTATCGATTAGCAAGTCAAGTCAAGTTCAAGGGGTATGAAATCAATCACAAGGTATATGACAATAACAAGGTCGGAAAGAAATAGTTTGTGACAAACTAACAATTCAATATCTCATGGAATTCATCATATGGTAACAACAAGGTAGGATAGTACACTTGCCTTAAATCACAAGATTGCACTAGATAGCGTCCTCTTCGATCGGTTCCTTGCCAGGCCTCCTACTCGGACCTATAATAATAATAATAATAAACAATATCTTATTTTCCCCTCATTAGTTTACATACCACAAGACAATCCTAATAACACTAACGCCCCATCGATAACTTTATAACTATATACACATACATGTTTATATACATGTAAACATATAAGTCACATAGCACGTAAATCACCTAACATATAATGTAGTATGGCATAGTACTATAATGACACTACGACTTAACATTGGAGATGTGCCTTAGAGTTTTGAAATAGTACTTATATATTTTTAGAAATTTCGGCGGCATCTCCTTTGTATAGTCGTCAACCATACCGGACTATAACCGGCTCAAACAACACAAGGCAAACACCAAACACTCCCAATGCCTACAACTCCATCAACAAACCACCGCTACTAACCACAATTCACAATCAACTTACTATCCTCAAGATGACTTATTTATGACTATATCATTCAATATTCAAATTCACATAACAATTAATCATGTAAACAATTTAATTCATGCAACAATTAAATCAAGTAATTCACATAAGACTCAAGAAATTAACTCTCAAGAAATCACACAACCACACCACACTCTCTCTTCTTCTCTTTCCTCCCGGCTCTCTCTCTCTCTCTCTCTCACTCTCTCTCGGCTTCTCCCTCTCCCTCTCTTCTCTCTCCCTCTCGGTCTCTCTCTCCCTCTCCATCAATCCCTCTCTCTCGGCCTCTCCCTCTTCATCACCAACAATCACACACAACCCTCACAAAGACTTACACAATACTTACACCCAAATTTGGATTCACAATTCAATATCTCAACAACCCATCAACACTAACTAACAAATTCATACTAAAATCAAATTATAAATTGAACCCATCAAATTTCATATCATATAACCATCAAAATCATAAACCCTTTTTAATTTACACTTACTAACAATCATCAATTCACAAAACAAACATACCCACATCATATAAACTCATAAAAACTCAAACCCATCATCAAACTTAACTTAAAAACTTGTAAACACTAACATGCAATCACATATCACATAGTAATTTCGAAAAATCAATGAATTAACACTTGCATACAAACCCTTGGCTCACTTTCGATCCTGGCCGAAGGTTTGGGGTCCTCCGGAGAGCCCGAAAATTCGTGGGTCTCTATCAAGGAGTATACCCAATCATCAACACCCACAAAACTTACCTTTGATGCTTGATTTTCGAAAACCCTAGTTTGAAAAGTGATGAAAATCGAAATTAAAAGACATGGGGTTGTAGAGGATGAAGAGAGGAGTAATTTTATATATAATAGTGTGAGGTTTTAATGGAGAAATACCTTGATACTTGAGGTTGAGAATCAATGGAGGTTGAGAGGTTTTTGAGAGAAAAGAGAGAGATGAGCATAGGGGGGGTTGTCTCGGTTAAATGAAAAGAAAATGGGAAGGGGAGGGTTTTGTTCAAGCACTCACACACTACACACAATTAAAAATGTATTTTAATGATGCATCTTTTAATTAAATAAAAGACTTGTAAAAATAATCCTAATTAAAAGATATTTTTGGATTCAAGAATAATTTATTGACACATAAAATTAAAATATGCAATTCGCTTCCTCAATATATTTTTAAAACATTTTTAAAATCATTTTGTGAAAAGATTTGGATTTTACAAGTTTTAATATTTTAAAAAGAATAATAAATAGAAAAATCCTTGTAAAATATTTTAATTCAAAAATAAATTAAACTTTTATTTTTAAAAAGTCTTTAAATACATAAAGATAATAAAACAAGAAATTTCATGATTTTTACTAACTCCAAGAATTTTATAAAAATGTTTAAGCAAGATAAAAATCATATTTAATATTTAAAAGCTATGAAAATTTGATATCAACTCACATCAACACATCTAGCAATTATGCACATAACACATATTCACAATCATATAATCATGGAATGACTCATCAATTAATCACATAATATTTTTAATGCCAAATAATATAATTTATAGAGTACGAAATTCCCAGATATTACATCCTTCCCCCCTTAAAAGGATTCTGTCCCCAGAATCAGCTATGTAAACAAATGAGGGTACTGTTCTAACATATCACTTTCTAACTCCTAGGTTGACTCTTCAACCCTAGGATTCCTCCACAAAACTTTAACTAACGCAACTGATTTATTTCTAAGCACTTTCTCTCTACGATCTTCTATTCTGATCGGACGCTCTACATAATACAAATCTGGCTGAATTTCTACAGGCTCATACTCTATCACACACTTAGTGTCAGGATGAAACTTCTTAAGCATCGATACATGAAAAACATTATGAATATGCTGCATCTGAGGCGGTAAAGCTAATTCATAAGCTACTCTGCCCACGCGTCGCAAAATCTCAAAAGGTCCTACAAATCTTGGACTCAACTTTCCTTTCTTCCCAAATCTGGTTAATCCTTTCCATGGAGAAACTTTTAACAATACTGGATCTCCTACTTCGAAATCTACTTTCTTCCTTGCTGGATCCGCATACTTCCTCTGCCTGTCTTGAGCAGCTCGTAATCTTTTCTGAATTAGTTCCACTGTCTCTTTCGTCTGCTGAATCAATTCTGGTCCTACTATCTTTCGCTCACCAACTTCTTCCCAACACACAGGAGATCTACACTTCCTTCCATAGAGAGCTTCATATGGGGGCATCCCAATACTAGCATGATAGCTGTTGTTGTAAGAAAATTCCACCAAAGGTAGATGCTCGTCCCAATTGCCTTTAAAATCTATTGCACAAACTCTAAGCATGTCTTCAATCGTCTGAATCGTTCTTTCACTCTGACCATCTGTCTGAGGATGATAAGCAGTGCTCATTCTGAGTTGCGTCCCGAGATGTTCTTGAAACTGTCTCCAAAATCTTGAGTTGAAACGGGGATCTCTGTCAGATACTATAGATACTGGAACTCCATGACGAGTCACAATCTCTTTCAAATACAAATGCACCAACTTGTCAAGCGAAAATCTTTCGTTAATCGGCAAGAAATGAGCTGATTTCGTCAATCGATCAACTATAACCCAAATCGCATCGTGATTAGCCTTCGATCTTGGTAGACCTACTACAAAATCCATCGCAATGTGCTCCCATTTCCACTCAGGTATCTCTAATGGTTGAATCAATCCACTTGGTCTTTGATGTTCTGCTTTCACTCTTTGGCATGTATAACAACGACTTACCCACTCTGCAATTTCTCTTTTCATATCTGGCCACCAAAAGTTCTTCTTCAAATCTTGATAAATTTTCGTGCTTCCAGGATGTAATGAAAACTTAGAACTATGGGCATCACACAACAATTCTTATTTCAACTCCTTCACATCAGGAATCCATATCCTTGAGGAAAATCTTAAAATACCTTGGTTATCTTTCTGCGTGCAAATTTCTTCTCCGGTCAATTCATTCAATCTTTGTTTCATCACTTCTTCTTGGCATTTCCGAATTTTGTCCAATAATACTGGTTGAAATGACATGGTGTAGACTTGCTCTGCTGGCATCTCTGTCGTACAAACTTCAATTTCTAACTTTTCGAACTCTCTAAACAATTCTTGAGTCATTGTCAGCGTAATCAATCTTTCCTTCCTGCTTAGCGCATCAGCTACGACATTCGCCTTCCCCGGGTGATAACTAATGGTACAATCATAATCCTTTATCAGCTCTAACCATCTTCTTTGTCTCATGTTGAGTTCCTTCTGAGTAAAAATATACTTTAAACTCTTATGATCCGTAAATATCTCACACTTCTCACCATAAAGATAATGTCTCCACAATTTCAATGCAAACACAATCGCTGCTAGCTCGAGGTCATGGGTAGGGTATCTCTGTTCATGAGGTTTCAGTTGCCTTGAAGCATACGCAATCACTTTTCCATGCTGCATCAACACACACCCTAAACCCTTATGTGAAGCATCACTGTAGATTACAAATTCTCCTTTATCATCCGGTAATGCTAACACTGGAGCTGTTACCAACCTTTGCTTAAGCTCTTGAAAATTCTTGTCACACTTTTCCGTCCATTCAAACTTTTCATTCTTCCGCGTCAACTTAGTCAATGGTACCGCAATCTTAGAAAAATCCTTAACAAATCTGCGATAATATCCTGCTAATCCCATGAAACTTCTTACTTCTGTCGGTGTCCTTGGTCTTTCCCAATTCACAACTGCTTCAATCTTTGCTGGGTCGACTCGAATTCCTTCCTTACTCACAATATGTCCCAAAAATTGGACTTCCTTCAACCAAAACTCACACTTGGAAAACTTGGCATACAACTTCTCCTTTCTCAATATCTCCAATGCTATCCTTAAATGCTCTGCATGTTCTGCTTCCATCTTTGAGTATATCAAAATATCGTCGATGAAGACTATCACAAACTTATCCAAATATTTCTTAAACACTCGGTTCATCAAATCCATAAATGCTGCTGGTGCGTTCGTCAATCCAAAAGCCATAACCAAAAATTCGTAGTGACCATACCTCGTTCGAAAAGCAGTCTTCGGTATATCCTCTGGCTTGATTTTCAGCTGATGATATCCTGACCTTAGATCTATCTTCGAAAAACATGTCGCTCCTTTCAACTGGTCAAACAAATCATCGATCCGCGGTAATGGATATCTATTCTTGATAGTCAACTTATTCAACTCTCGATAATCAATACAAAGTCTCATACTTCCATCTTTCTTCTTCACGAACAATACTGGCGCTCCCCAGGGTGATACACTTGGTCTTATAACTCCTTTGTTCAATAAATCCTGAAGTTGACTGGCGAGTTCCTTCATTTCAAACGGTGCCATTCTGTATGGAGCTTTGGAAATAGGTTTAGTCCCTGGTGCTAAGTCAATCGCGAACTCAATCTGACGATCTGGAGGTAATCCGGGTAGTTCTTCGGGAAAAACATCTGGAAACTCATTGACTACGGGAATGTCCTCTAATTTCACTCCTTCTCGACTCTTGTCTATCACATAAGCAAGATAAGCCTCACATCCTTTCCTTAACAATCTCTTGGTTTGCATCATGGTAAGAAACGTACTAATCTGCATACGCCCCTTAAAGATAACTATATCGCCTTCTGGAGATCTCAATGACACTCTCTTACTCCTACAATCGATATGGGCATCATACTCGGCAAGCCAATCCATTCCTAAAATTATGTCAAAATCTCCTAATTGAAAAGGTATTAAGGTGACGGGAAAAAGATGTCCTGAAATCTCTACTGCACAAGGTGAACATACTTGATCTACTGGTATCTGATCCTGATTAGCTAACACAATATTCAAAGTTTCTCTTAACATACGAGTATCACACTTCAACTTATTCACCAAATCTTTAGCAACAAACGATCTAGTAGCACCCGAATCAATTAACACTTTTGCACTAATGGCGTTCACGAAAAGCGTACCTGCCACTACATCCGAGCTTCTCACTGCATCGTTCATGTTCATGTTGAAGGTCCGGGCATGAATTTGATAGGCTGAAGCTTGATAACTTGGAGCTTGAAGGGCTGGAACTTGCTGAAGTACAGGTGGATTTAGAATCTGAGTTGGAATCTGAGAAGTTGCCATTTGGTTCACTGGGGTAGAGGTAGTCAATCTCATCAAGTTGTTGTTTGGAATAGGCGATCTGCACTCTCGAGCCATATGTCCCACCTTACCACACTTGTAACAAGTCACACTCGATTTCGAATTCCGGCACTCATTAGCATAATGACCTTTCTGATTACACTTGAAACAAACAATATCTGCTTTCACACACGCTCCGGTATGCCTCTTAGAACATGCCTTACACTCTGGTATAGAGGGTCGGGGAAATCTTGGTTGATTGGGGTTCTGAGGAAGGGTTTCTGAATTTCTGTTTCTGGGCATATTCCTTTTAAAAAAATTTCCCTGGTTCTGAAATCCGGGTTTTCTCTCCATCTGATTAGTTGACTTTTCTTGATCCTGATTCCTTTCTATTGCTTCCACTTTCCTCTTTAAATTGCCCCTTTCCTTCTGATTCTGATCACTCTCACCTTCTATTATCATTGCCTTCTAAACCACTTCTGCATACGAGTTTATCTCAAAAGCTGCAACTCTGCTCCTCAACCATGGCTTCAATCCCTGTTGAAACCTCTTCGCTCTTTTCTCATCTGTATCCACATAATCTCTTACAAACCTTGCTAATTCTGTAAACTTCTTCTCATATTCATCAATACTCATATTCTCCTGCTTAAGATTAAAGAACTTTAACTCCATCTGATTCTGCATATACCTAGGAAAATACTTCTCCCGAAAAATCCTTCTAAACCTATCCCACGGAATCACTTCTGCTGCTTCTAGGGCCTTAGCCAACTCCCACCAATAATTAGATTCTCCTTTAAGAAAATAGCTAGCAAACTCTACCTTCTGCTCATCACTAACCTTCACCAGTGCGAAGGCCTTCTCCATTTCCTTAAGCCATATCTGGGCTTCAACTGGATCTTTTGTTCCTTGAAAATCTAGGGGTTTCACAGCCTGAAAAGATTTAAAAGTTACCACTAGTTGAGCTGGTTGTTGCTGTCCTTGTTGCTGTTGTAACTGCTGATGTTGTTGTTGAAGTAGCTGCTGCTGCTGCTGTGCCAACGTAGCCGTCTGCTGTTGCAAAAGTCCCAAAAGCTGGGCCATATCCATATTGCCTTGATTATCATCTCTATTCTGATCATCTTGATTCCTATTCTGATTAGCTCTAGTATTGCTCCTTCTTGGAGGCATCTTTCTGAATATTAAACAATCATCTGTTTATCCACAAGCATACATCTAACCGCACATGGCATAATATCGTCTAACGGTTCTAATATAGCATAAGTACGACCTAAAATTTAAACAATCTCACGTGGCCGAATAATACGATAAGGGAAAACGATAATAATAGACGATAACAATACCGATGACATCCATCGATATCCCAAAATCCGAAAGTTCAAAATCCAACCAACATAAAGTACGAAAACCGAAACTGAAAGTACGATAAAGTCTAACAACACAAGTCTGATAATAAAATGGCTACACTATAAGCCATCGCATAAAACCCAAAACATAAAACTAGTCCTCTTGCAACTCGTTGATCACGCTCTGGAGCTCGTCTACCATCTCACGAAGCCGCTCGTTAGCCATCCTAGTAAGTACCTGAAGCCTAGAGATAAGGGTTCCGTCATGGTTCGCAAGTATGCCATCATCATCATCATACAACGCATCAATCCTCCTCTGGAGCTGAGCATTCTCACCATAAAGGTGATCACACTCCCTAAGCAACTCCTGGTAAACAGACAAGGGTACGGTAGCTGGAAGATCTGCAGGGGGTGGAGCTGAAGGTCCCGGTGCCCGCTGTCGTTGCCAATAATAATATTATATATATATATATATATATATATATATATATATATATATATATATACATATATATATATAATTCGTCAGATATAACTTAGAAGCATTCTACTTAAACACTCTCGATAATAGGGGTCAATCAATCCTATTCTTTTATAAATATCATACTATTTATTCTAAGTGAGTTTCTATTTTAATCCTAAGTGATTATTGAAAATGTGATCTATCTTGTTACCTAAACCTATATTGTTCAGTGACTCAAACCTGTGGCTCTGATACCAAACCTGTGACGGCCCCAAATCCCTTAATCAAAATTAACTAGATAATGGTAAAGCATGCATATTAATTAATTAGACATTACCAATCCCACGCCTAGATCGCCAACAGGTAAGAGTTTGAAACAATATAAACTACCAATTCAAAACAATTTATTATTACAAACCACAATTTATTCTAAGTTCAGAATTATAGACTAAGTTCAAAAGTTCTAGCAAAACAGATCCATCAGATCGTCACTCCCTTCTACCTGGAACTGCCTCCTATAGGCTACACCTGAACCACCACAATTCTTACGCGCAGTCTCAAGAGTCCTTACCATCTTCGATTTTCACTGAAAGGTTAAGGAAAATAAAATCATTGAGCCAATTGCTCAGCAAGTGCATAAATCAACAATATAAGACTGGCAAAATAATCAACTGTAAAGCAAGATATATCAATCTGCAACTGAAAGGTATCAACTGAATCAATATCAAAAGTAATGAGTAGGAATTGGAATATCTGATAAGACGCTACGAGCAACGCTGGGTGATCAGCCCACGACAGAGCTCCGAACCCGCATATCCAATACGGTGTTCATCAAATATAAGGGGATCCCAGGCACACATTGGCCTATAATAATAATATAATTTGGACCAGCGCCTCGGTCAAAGTAACATTCCATCCAATTCCATTAAGGTCAAATAAAAGTCTGTCAAATTCAATTCATCTAAAAAAACAAGAATATCAAGGTCATATCAAGTTGCTAATAAGCATGAATAGGATTCTCGGATTTCAATTGAATGAATTTCAGATTTCGAATAAATGACAAGTCAAAGTGAAGAAAGTCAATCATTCTGGATTCTTAGGAGTTGGGATTCTGTTTAGTATAACTTGGTTAAGTCAAGAAAGGTTAATTCAAGAAAAGTTAATCACGAAAGGTTAATCAAGAATCAACAATTGTTTTAGATAGAAACGAGTTCAAGTACAAGAAGATATTTAAGTAGTTGGTTCAAGAATTCAAGGATTCGATAAGGTTATAAAAAGGTTTTCCAAGAAATATGATTATCGATTAGCAAGTCAAGTCAAGTTCAAGGGGTATGAAATCAATCACAAGGTATATGACAATAACAAGGTCGGAAAGAAATAGTTTGTGACAAACTAACAATTCAATATCTCATGGAATTCATCATATGGTAACAACAAGGTAGGATAGTACACTTGCCTTAAATCACAAGATTGCACTAGATAGCGTCCTCTTCGATCGGTTCCTTGCCAGGCCTCCTACTCGGACCTATAATAATAATAATAAACAATATCTTATTTTCCCCTCATTAGTTTACATACCACAAGACAATCCTAATAACACTAACGCCCCATCGATAACTTTATAACTATATACACATACATGTTTATATACATGTAAACATATAAGTCACATAGCACGTAAATCACCAAACATATAATGTAGTATGGCATAGTACTATAATGACACTACGACTTAACATTGGAGATGTGCCTTAGAGTTTTGAAATAGTACTTATATATTTTTAGAAATTTCGGCGGCATCTCCTTTGTATAGTCGTCAACCATACCGGACTATAACCGGCTCAAACAACACAAGGCAAACACCAAACACTCCCAATGCCTACAACTCCATCAACAAACCACCGCTACTAACCACAATTCACAATCAACTTACTATCCTCAAGATGACTTATTTATGACTATATCATTCAATATTCAAATTCACATAACAATTAATCATGTAAACAATTTAATTCATGCAACAATTAAATCAAGTAATTCACATAAGACTCAAGAAATTAACTCTCAAGAAATCACACAACCACACCACACTCTCTCTTCTTCTCTTTCCTCCCGGCTCTCTCTCTCTCTCTCTCACTCTCTCTCGGCTTCTCCCTCTCCCTCTCGGTCTCTCTCTCCCTCTCCATCAATCCCTCTCTCTCGGCCTCTCCCTCTTCATCACCAACAATCACACACAACCCTCACAAAGACTTACACAATACTTACACCCAAATTTGGATTCACAATTCAATATCTCAACAACCCATCAACACTAACTAACAAATTCATACTAAAATCAAATTATAAATTGAACCCATCAAATTTCATATCATATAACCATCAAAATCATAAACCCTTTTTAATTTACACTTACTAACAATCATCAATTCACAAAACAAACATACCCACATCATATAAACTCATAAAAACTCAAACCCATCATCAAACTTAACTTAAAAACTTGTAAACACTAACATGCAATCACATATCACATAGTAATTTCGAAAAATCAATGAATTAACACTTGCATACAAACCCTTGGCTCACTTTCGATCCTGGCCGAAGGTTTGGGGTCCTCCGGAGAGCCCGAAAATTCGTGGGTCTCTATCAAGGAGTATACCCAATCATCAACACCCACAAAACTTACCTTTGATGCTTGATTTTCGAAAACCCTAGTTTGAAAATTGATGAAAATCGAAATTAAAAGACATGGGGTTGTAGAGGATGAAGAGAGGAGTAATTTTATATATAATAGTGTGAGGTTTTAATGGAGAAATACCTTGATACTTGAGGTTGAGAATCAATGGAGGTTGAGAGGTTTTTGAGAGAAAAGAGAGAGATGAGCATAGGGGGGGTTGTCTCGGTTAAATGAAAAGAAAATGGGAAGGGGAGGGTTTTGTTCAAGCACTCACACACTACACACAATTAAAAATGTATTTTAATGATGCATCTTTTAATTAAATAAAAGACTTGTAAAAATAATCCTAATTAAAAGATATTTTTGGATTCAAGAATAATTTATTGACACATAAAATTAAAATATGCAATTCGCTTCCTCAATATATTTTTAAAACATTTTTAAAATCATTTTGTGAAAAGATTTGGATTTTACAAGTTTTAATATTTTAAAAAGAATAATAAATAGAAAAATCCTTGTAAAATATTTTAATTCAAAAATAAATTAAACTTTTATTTTTAAAAAGTCTTTAAATACATAAAGATAATAAAACAAGAAATTTCATGATTTTTACTAACTCCAAGAATTTTATAAAAATGTTTAAGCAAGATAAAAATCATATTTAATATTTAAAAGCTATGAAAATTTGATATCAACTCACATCAACACATCTAGCAATTATGAACATAACACATATTCACAATCATATAATCATGGAATGACTCATCAATTAAGCACATAATATTTTTAATGCCAAATAATATTATTTATAGAGTACGAAATTCCCAGATATTACATATCCCAGGCTTTAGACTCAACAGATGTATTAGCTGCTAGTTTAGCAATACTTCTATCAACAAAACCTAGTTTGTTCTTTACTGAAAGAGTCAGAATCATAGCTCTCTTCCAGTTATTAAATCCATTTCCATTAAATTTCACTGAAACTAGTTGTGTTGAACTTGCATCAGATGGATGAATAAAGTAAATGCTATTTGGATCTTGATTAGGAGCCTTAACTGTTCTGTTATCAGCCATTTCTAGAACATTTATTTGATCAAACTATGCAAAAAACACTGTAATCGCACTTGTTCAACAGAATCTTTACCAAAACAGCAGAAGAAATCGCAATCAATTACACAAAACTTCAAGTAACAATCTCCAGATTTGCAAAAAGAACTCGTATACGAAATCAATCAAATTATATAAGATCTGAGATAAAAAATCACAAGAAAACACCTGATTGCGATGAGATTTTGAGATCAAACTCGTGATTGTTGATCGAGATTACACGTTCGTAAAGAAGATGTAGAAATGAGCTTAATCCGCCATTAATGAACCTTGAGAAAGACGATGAAGACCGTACCGCTCTGATACCATGAAAGTTTTGTAGTTTTCACAGAAGAAATGTAAAGAACAAGAAGATGAATACTCAAAGTACATACATCATAACTGGAAAATCATCAACACATATAGTTTGTTACAGAAATGATAGATCTACTCTCATTGTTATTTTCAGGTGGTGGTGTTGTATTTTCTTAATGACTAAGCTAAGCTAATCTGTAACTATAAGCCTATATATATATATATGATTATGTTGCTGACGAGTGAGAAGAAATAGAGGTAACTAACTCGTGCTGAGCTGGTAGAGTTAGTTACTCTAACAAGTTGGCTGGTAATTACATTGTTACTTGCTCTTCGTCTCGTGAACCAAGCCAATTAGTGTGATTAACATAGTCAACTTTCAACCAACGTAAACCAAATTTTGGTTATTCACACATATATATAGTCTATTGTTGCACACATATATCAGCACTAAACACCAACAGTGATCAGGTGGTTATAAATTTTTTGTACTTAATTTATCATATTTCAAAGTCATAATTATGTAGTAAATCACTTCATTTTATTTGTTCATTGTTTTAATTGAGGATAATATTCTGAAATTTTATGCATGTATATAAGTCAACTACTGTTGCGTGATACTTGATAAGGGGGTGTTTGGGGAAACTTATTTTACAGAATAAGTCAACTTATTTTAAGTTAAAAGTTAAGAATCCTAACTTTCCAACTTCAACTTATTTTTGCAACTTATTGAATCTCAAACATATATTAAATACTTGTATAAAAAAAATTATCAAAATATAAAATTTTTATCCGAAAATAAGTACTTGAAATAAAGTGAGCCAAACAGGCACAATGGGTTCAAAATTATTAGATTAACTTTTATTGTTTCTAGTTTTGCAGTTGACGTTCTTGCTTTTGCATGAATCACATAAAAGAAGGAACTTGAGGGTTGGGGAAGTACAAGTTAATTCTATACTTTTAATATAGGATAACAAACTGCAATCAAGTATAGATTCAGGATAGTTATAAGAAGCCAACAGATAGCATTGTTCTACAGGCTTAAAGAGTTCCGGAATGCAGGGGCGAAGCCAGCAAACATCCACAAGGGAGTCAATTTTTTTTTTCATCAACACAATAAAGTATCCAATAAATTAAATACAAAAAAGTACTAGTCAAACACTTATAGTATAGTCAAACACTTATAGTAGCGCTCTACGTTCCTTCAAATCGCGAAACCCATCTATAATTATTGAATTAGTACTAAAATTTTTGACTATTTCCCTTTCGATATAGATAAGCATACAATGATCGAGAAATCCATCACTCATCTTGTTCCGAATTAGGGCTATCAGTGGATCAGATCAGGCATGATCCATATCTTGATCCATTTAATTTTACTGGATTTGGATTCGGATCGGATCATAGCCGGATTTTTTTTCAACAAGATCCATATCCGGATCCGTTAGGATCACGGATTATCGAATCGGAGCTCCGATCCGTTTATATATATAAAGATTTGGTCAACCCATGATATTCTGCCACTACATCCGAGCTTCTCACTGCATCGTTCATGTTCATGTTGAAGGTCCGGGCATGAATTTGATAGGCTGAAGCTTGATAACTTGGAGCTTGAAGGGCTGGAACTTGCTGAAGTACAGGTGGATTTAGAATCTGAGTTGGAATCTGAGAAGTTGCCATTTGGTTCACTGGGGTAGAGGTAGTCAATCTCATCAAGTTGTTGTTTGGAATAGGCGATCTGCACTCTCGAGCCATATGTCCCACCTTACCACACTTGTAACAAGTCACACTCGATTTCGAATTCCGGCACTCATTAGCATAATGACCTTTCTGATTACACTTGAAACAAACAATATCTGCTTTCACACACGCTCCGGTATGCCTCTTAGAACATGCCTTACACTCTGGTATAGAGGGTCGGGGAAATCTTGGTTGATTGGGGTTCTGAGGAAGGGTTTCTGAATTTCTGTTTCTGGGCATATTCCTTTTAAAAAAATTTCCCTGGTTCTGAAATCCGGGTTTTCTCTCCATCTGATTAGTTGACTTTTCTTGATCCTGATTCCTTTCTATTGCTTCCACTTTCCTCTTTAAATTGCCCCTTTCCTTCTGATTCTGATCACTCTCACCTTCTATTATCATTGCCTTCTAAACCACTTCTGCATACGAGTTTATCTCAAAAGCTGCAACTCTGCTCCTCAACCATGGCTTCAATCCCTGTTGAAACCTCTTCGCTCTTTTCTCATCTGTATCCACATAATCTCTTACAAACCTTGCTAATTCTGTAAACTTCTTCTCATATTCATCAATACTCATATTCTCCTGCTTAAGATTAAAGAACTTTAACTCCATCTGATTCTGCATATACCTAGGAAAATACTTCTCCCGAAAAATCCTTCTAAACCTATCCCACGGAATCACTTCTGCTGCTTCTAGGGCCTTAGCCAACTCCCACCAATAATTAGATTCTCCTTTAAGAAAATAGCTAGCAAACTCTACCTTCTGCTCATCACTAACCTTCACCAGTGCGAAGGCCTTCTCCATTTCCTTAAGCCATATCTGGGCTTCAACTGGATCTTTTGTTCCTTGAAAATCTAGGGGTTTCACAGCCTGAAAAGATTTAAAAGTTACCACTAGTTGAGCTGGTTGTTGCTGTCCTTGTTGCTGTTGTAACTGCTGATGTTGTTGTTGAAGTAGCTGCTGCTGCTGCTGTGCCAACGTAGCCGTCTGCTGTTGCAAAAGTCCCAAAAGCTGGGCCATATCCATATTGCCTTGATTATCATCTCTATTCTGATCATCTTGATTCCTATTCTGATTAGCTCTAGTATTGCTCCTTCTTGGAGGCATCTTTCTGAATATTAAACAATCATCTGTTTATCCACAAGCATACATCTAACCGCACATGGCATAATATCGTCTAACGGTTCTAATATAGCATAAGTACGACCTAAAATTTAAACAATCTCACGTGGCCGAATAATACGATAAGGGAAAACGATAATAATAGACGATAACAATACCGATGACATCCATCGATATCCCAAAATCCGAAAGTTCAAAATCCAACCAACATAAAGTACGAAAACCGAAACTGAAAGTACGATAAAGTCTAACAACACAAGTCTGATAATAAAATGGCTACACTATAAGCCATCGCATAAAACCCAAAACATAAAACTAGTCCTCTTGCAACTCGTTGATCACGCTCTGGAGCTCGTCTACCATCTCACGAAGCCGCTCGTTAGCCATCCTAGTAAGTACCTGAAGCCTAGAGATAAGGGTTCCGTCATGGTTCGCAAGTATGCCATCATCATCATCATACAACGCATCAATCCTCCTCTGGAGCTGAGCATTCTCACCATAAAGGTGATCACACTCCCTAAGCAACTCCTGGTAAACAGACAAGGGTACGGTAGCTGGAAGATCTGCAGGGGGTGGAGCTGAAGGTCCCGGTGCCCGCTGTCGTTGCCAATAATAATATTATATATATATATATACATATATATATATAATGCGTCAGATATAACTTAGAAGCATTCTACTTAAACACTCTCGATAATAGGGGTCAATCAATCCTATTCTTTTATAAATATCATACTATTTATTCTAAGTGAGTTTCTATTTTAATCCTAAGTGATTATTGAAAATGTGATCTATCTTGTTACCTAAACCTATATTGTTCAGTGACTCAAACCTGTGGCTCTGATACCAAACCTGTGACGGCCCCAAATCCCTTAATCAAAATTAACTAGATAATGGTAAAGCATGCATATTAATTAATTAGACATTACCAATCCCACGCCTAGATCGCCAACAGGTAAGAGTTTGAAATAATATAAACTACCAATTCAAAACAATTTATTATTACAAACCACAATTTATTCTAAGTTCAGAATTATAGACTAAGTTCAAAAGTTCTAGCAAAACAGATCCATCAGATCGTCACTCCCTTCTACCTGGAACTGCCTCCTATAGGCTACACCTGAACCACCACAATTCTTACGCGCAGTCTCAAGAGTCCTTACCATCTTCGATTTTCACTGAAAGGTTAAGGAAAATAAAATCATTGAGCCAATTGCTCAGCAAGTGCATAAATCAACAATATAAGACTGGCAAAATAATCAACTGTAAAGCAAGATATATCAATCTGCAACTGAAAGGTATCAACTGAATCAATATCAAAAGTAATGAGTAGGAATTGGAATATCTGATAAGACGCTACGAGCAACGCTGGGTGATCAGCCCACGACAGAGCTCCGAACCCGCATATCCAATACGGTGTTCATCAAATATAAGGGGATCCCAGGCACACATTGGCCTATAATAATAATATAATTTGGACCAGCGCCTCGGTCAAAGTAACATTCCATCCAATTCCATTAAGGTCAAATAAAAGTCTGTCAAATTCAATTCATCTAAAAAAACAAGAATATCAAGGTCATATCAAGTTGCTAATAAGCATGAATAGGATTCTCGGATTTCAATTGAATGAATTTCAGATTTCGAATAAATGACAAGTCAAAGTGAAGAAAGTCAATCATTCTGGATTCTTAGGAGTTGGGATTCTGTTTAGTATAACTTGGTTAAGTCAAGAAAGGTTAATTCAAGAAAAGTTAATCACGAAAGGTTAATCAAGAATCAACAATTGTTTTAGATAGAAACGAGTTCAAGTACAAGAAGATATTTAAGTAGTTGGTTCAAGAATTCAAGGATTCGATAAGGTTATAAAAAGGTTTTCCAAGAAATATGATTATCGATTAGCAAGTCAAGTCAAGTTCAAGGGGTATGAAATCAATCACAAGGTATATGACAATAACAAGGTCGGAAAGAAATAGTTTGTGACAAACTAACAATTCAATATCTCATGGAATTCATCATATGGTAACAACAAGGTAGGATAGTACACTTGCCTTAAATCACAAGACTGCACTAGATAGCGTCCTCTTCGATCGGTTCCTTGCCAGGCCTCCTACTCGGACCTATAATAATAATAATAAACAATATCTTATTTTCCCCTCATTAGTTTACATACCACAAGACAATCCTAATAACACTAACGCCCCATCGATAACTTTATAACTATATACACATACATGTTTATATACATGTAAACATATAAGTCACATAGCACGTAAATCACCTAACATATAATGTAGTATGGCATAGTACTATAATGACACTACGACTTAACATTGGAGATGTGCCTTAGAGTTTTGAAATAGTACTTATATATTTTTAGAAATTTCGGCGGCATCTCCTTTGTATAGTCGTCAACCATACCGGACTATAACTGGCTCAAACAACACAAGGCAAACACCAAACACTCCCAATGCCTACAACTCCATCAACAAACCACCGCTACTAACCACAATTCACAATCAACTTACTATCCTCAAGATGACTTATTTATGACTATATCATTCAATATTCAAATTCACATAACAATTAATCATGTAAACAATTTAATTCATGCAACAATTAAATCAAGTAATTCACATAAGACTCAAGAAATTAACTCTCAAGAAATCACACAACCACACCACACTCTCTCTTCTTCTCTTTCCTCCCGGCTCTCTCTCTCTCTCTCTCACTCTCTCTCGGCTTCTCCCTCTCCCTCTCGGTCTCTCTCTCCCTCTCCATCAATCCCTCTCTCTCGGCCTCTCCCTCTTCATCACCAACAATCACACACAACCCTCACAAAGACTTACACAATACTTACACCCAAATTTGGATTCACAATTCAATATCTCAACAACCCATCAACACTAACTAACAAATTCATACTAAAATCAAATTATAAATTGAACCCATCAAATTTCATATCATATAACCATCAAAATCATAAACCCTTTTTAATTTACACTTACTAACAATCATCAATTCACAAAACAAACATACCCACATCATATAAACTCATAAAAACTCAAACCCATCATCAAACTTAACTTAAAAACTTGTAAACACTAACATGCAATCACATATCACATAGTAATTTCGAAAAATCAATGAATTAACACTTGCATACAAACCCTTGGCTCACTTTCGATCCTGGCCGAAGGTTTGGGGTCCTCCGGAGAGCCCGAAAATTCGTGGGTCTCTATCAAGGAGTATACCCAATCATCAACACCCACAAAACTTACCTTTGATGCTTGATTTTCGAAAACCCTAGTTTGAAAATTGATGAAAATCGAAATTAAAAGACATGGGGTTGTAGAGGATGAAGAGAGGAGTAATTTTATATATAATAGTGTGAGGTTTTAATGGAGAAATACCTTGATACTTGAGGTTGAGAATCAATGGAGGTTGAGAGGTTTTTGAGAGAAAAGAGAGAGATGAGCATAGGGGGGGTTGTCTCGGTTAAATGAAAAGAAAATGGGAAGGGGAGGGTTTTGTTCAAGCACTCACACACTACACACAATTAAAAATGTATTTTAATGATGCATCTTTTAATTAAATAAAAGACTTGTAAAAATAATCCTAATTAAAAGATATTTTTGGATTCAAGAATAATTTATTGACACATAAAATTAAAATATGCAATTCGCTTCCTCAATATATTTTTAAAACATTTTTAAAATCATTTTGTGAAAAGATTTGGATTTTACAAGTTTTAATATTTTAAAAAGAATAATAAATAGAAAAATCCTTGTAAAATATTTTAATTCAAAAATAAATTAAACTTTTATTTTTAAAAAGTCTTTAAATACATAAAGATAATAAAACAAGAAATTTCATGATTTTTACTAACTCCAAGAATTTTATAAAAATGTTTAAGCAAGATAAAAATCATATTTAATATTTAAAAGCTATGAAAATTTGATATCAACTCACATCAACACATCTAGCAATTATGAACATAACACATATTCACAATCATATAATCATGGAATGACTCATCAATTAAGCACATAATATTTTTAATGCCAAATAATATTATTTATAGAGTACGAAATTCCCAGATATTACATATCCCAGGCTTTAGACTCAACAGATGTATTAGCTGCTAGTTTAGCAATACTTCTATCAACAAAACCTAGTTTGTTCTTTACTGAAAGAGTCAGAATCATAGCTCTCTTCCAGTTATTAAATCCATTTCCATTAAATTTCACTGAAACTAGTTGTGTTGAACTTGCATCAGATGGATGAATAAAGTAAATGCTATTTGGATCTTGATTAGGAGCCTTAACTGTTCTGTTATCAGCCATTTCTAGAACATTTATTTGATCAAACTATGCAAAAAACACTGTAATCGCACTTGTTCAACAGAATCTTTACCAAAACAGCAGAAGAAATCGCAATCAATTACACAAAACTTCAAGTAACAATCTCCAGATTTGCAAAAAGAACTCGTATACGAAATCAATCAAATTATATAAGATCTGAGATAAAAAATCACAAGAAAACACCTGATTGCGATGAGATTTTGAGATCAAACTCGTGATTGTTGATCGAGATTACACGTTCGTAAAGAAGATGTAGAAATGAGCTTAATCCGCCATTAATGAACCGTGAGAAAGACGATGAAGACCGTACCGCTCTGATACCATGAAAGTTTTGTAGTTTTCACAGAAGAAATGTAAAGAACAAGAAGATGAATACTCAAAGTACATACATCATAACTGGAAAATCATCAACACATATAGTTTGTTACAGAAATGATAGATCTACTCTCATTGTTATTTTCAGGTGGTGGTGTTGTATTTTCTTAATGACTAAGCTAAGCTAATCTGTAACTATAAGCCTATATATATATATATGATTATGTTGCTGACGAGTGAGAAGAAATAGAGGTAACTAACTCGTGCTGAGCTGGTAGAGTTAGTTACTCTAACAAGTTGGCTGGTAATTACATTGTTACTTGCTCTTCGTCTCGTGAACCAAGCCAATTAGTGTGATTAACATAGTCAACTTTCAACCAACGTAAACCAAATTTTGGTTATTCACACATATATATAGTCTATTGTTGCACACATATATCAGCACTAAACACCAATAGTGATCAGGTGGTTATAAATTTTTTGTACTTAATTTATCATATTTCAAAGTCATAATTATGTAGTAAATCACTTCATTTTATTTGTTCATTGTTTTAATTGAGGATAATATTCTGAAATTTTATGCATGTATATAAGTCAACTACTGTTGCGTGATACTTGATAAGGGGGTGTTTGGGGAAACTTATTTTACAGAATAAGTCAACTTATTTTAAGTTAAAAGTTAAGAATCCTAACTTTCCAACTTCAACTTATTTTTGCAACTTATTGAATCTCAAACATATATTAAATACTTGTATAAAAAAAATTATCAAAATATAAAATTTTTATCCGAAAATAAGTACTTGAAATAAAGTGAGCCAAACAGGCACAATGGGTTCAAAATTATTAGATTAACTTTTATTGTTTCTAGTTTTGCAGTTGACGTTCTTGCTTTTGCATGAATCACATAAAAGAAGGAACTTGAGGGTTGGGGAAGTACAAGTTAATTCTATACTTTTAATATAGGATAACAAACTGCAATCAAGTATAGATTCAGGATAGTTATAAGAAGCCAACAGATAGCATTGTTCTACAGGCTTAAAGAGTTCCGGAATGCAGGGGCGAAGCCAGCAAACATCCACAAGGGAGTCAATTTTTTTTTTCATCAACACAATAAAG
This sequence comes from Kitagawia praeruptora, assembly GCA_037693485.1. NCBI lineage: Eukaryota > Viridiplantae > Streptophyta > Magnoliopsida > Apiales > Apiaceae > Kitagawia > Kitagawia praeruptora. Next base: position 97,312,937 of record CM075354.1, on the reverse strand, counting down.
TTTCCAATAAATTAAATACAAAAAAGTACTAGTCAAACACTTATAGTATAGTCAAACACTTATAGTAGCGCTCTACGTTCCTTCAAATCGCGAAACCCATCTATAATTATTGAATTAGTACTAAAATTTTTGACTATTTCCCTTTCGATATAGATAAGCATACAATGATCGAGAAATCCATCACTCATCTTGTTCCGAATTAGGGCTATCAGTGGATCAGATCAAGCATGATCCATATCCTGATCCATTTAATTTTACTGGATTTGGATTCGGATCGGATCATAGCCGGATTTTTTTTCAACAAGATCCATATCCGGATCCGTTAGGATCACGGATTATCGAATCGGAGCTCCGATCCGTTTATATATATAAAGATTTTTTTTAATTTAATTCAACAATTTACGAATAATAATAGCAACATTTTGAAATGTAAAGTTCACAAATAAAATATTACACGTCTTTTAATATAGATACTTTTCTCCGAGTAACATAACTAGAAATGAATAATTCGCTTGAAAAATAATATTTCTCACAAGCTTTCAGTACGGTAATCTATTTATCAAAAACTCTTTCAGTAAGTTTGAGACGACCCATTACTATTAGTCCAGCCCACCGCCTTCTATTCTTTCTTTTTCTTAAATTTTAATATATAAATATATATAATAAATTTTATATATAATAAATTTTATATATATATATATATATATATATATATATGGTCTTGTTCTAATAGAAACTAACTTAGAATAGAAACTAGAAACTAAACCTAAATTAAATATTTCAAGCTAATATAATGACCAAATTAGGGGTACCCCAATACAAAAAAACGTTTAAAATTATTGGCTCTATTCAATAAAAAAATAAAAAGAAATTATTTTTATATTTTTGTTGAATAGAGCCAAGAATATTATAAGTTTTTTGTGAAGGTGCCCCTAGCGGGGCCATTAAAATAAATGAAATATAATTTATTTAGTATAAGTTTCTAGTTTCTATTCTACGGCTGGTTTCTATTTGAACGCTAGCCTATATATATATAATCGGATTTTTAACTGATCGGATCGTATCAAATCTATATCCGCTCCATTAGCTTTCGGATTTTTTCGGATCGGATTTTTTTCGGATCGGATTTTTTAATATGATCCATATCCGCTCCATTAACCTTTGGATCGGATTGGATCGGATCGGACCGGATATCCGATCCATTGACAGCCCTATTCCGAATCTTTGTTTCGTAAGGACCAGGATTTTTATTCAACAGGGGCCAAATTTTTTTTTTTTACATAAATATATAAGTAAAAATACAAATTTATATAAAATTTTAATATACATTACTAATATTACGACAACCCTAGGGGTCCATGGCCCTTCTGGCCCCTATGAAGCTTCGCCCGTGCCGGAATGTTTTGGCTTCTGAAATTACTCATTTTCAGTTTCGCTTTTAGTAGTCATCCTTCGGAAGCAAGGAGTGCTACTGGCAAGAGAAGACATCCCCATTTGCACTTGTTGTGGGCACTGTCTACTGTGACACATGTCGCCGAGGAAAATTCTTCCAGTCTAGTCACTTCATTTCAGGTTGGTCTAAAATTATTCCATGTTTTTTTATCCGCAAAGTTAATTGAGTTGAATTTTAGTTAAAGCGGCTTCTTGGTCTGCATATTTTTGTTTTTAGGTGCATCAATGGCTCTCGAATGTGCTGCGACTAATTCGAAACCAAGCTTCTACATGGAAGTGAAGACAAACAAGCATGGAGATTTCAAAGTAGAGTTACCCTTCTCAGTTGGAAAACATGTCAAGAAAATTCTAGGATGTTCAGTGAAATTGATTAGAAGCAGCCATCCTTATTGCTACAACTTCATTCTCATTCCATCTCAATGTTGGCATTTTATTTATCTAAGTTGCTATCACGTGTCATGTTTTATTTGCATTTTGTAATGTTGCTTAGCATGTGTTTAAGACTGAGCAACTACGGAATTTTCCAAGAGAATATCACAGGGAGAGCCCATGATATTCTGCCCCCCCCTTTAGCATAGGTTGTTCCTTTAGTGTAGTGTTTTCCTTGTATAAGTTGCTTGTAATCCTTGTTTTTGAAGTAGTGAAGAACCATCTATTTTCTCTTCCAGTAAAACCTCTCTGCAGCACAACAAACACATACACTAACTACATTTTGTTCTCTATATTTGGTATCAGAGCGTTCAGGTCAAATACATGCCTAGAAACACAGCAAACACTCCTGTAAACACACCTCCTGTAAACACACCTCCTGTAAACACCCCTCCAAGTACAACAATGGAAGCACCAAAACCAAAAGAAGGTCCAGTTGGTCTCAGTTATCCCATGTTGTCAAAAAGCAACTACACAGTGTGGTCTATAAAAATAAAAATCTTTATGAAGGCACAAGGGGTGTGGCAGGCTGTAGAACAAAGCGATCCCAAAATCACGGTCGAAGAGAAGACAGACCTGGTGGCTTTAGCTGCGATATACCAGGGTATTCCAGAAGAGATGGTACTGTCTATCGCAGAGAAGGAAACCGCCAAAGAAGCCTGGGATGCAATCAAAGTGATGTGTATGGGCGCAGAAAGAGTAAAGACAGCAAAGGTGCAAACGTTGAGAGCGGAGTTTGAGTCCATGTCTATGAAGGAAACAGACAAACTCGACGAATTCTGTATGAAGCTCACTGGTATAGTAACAAATATCAGGATTATGGGAGAGACTATTGATGAAGAAAGTGTAGTAAAGAAGATCCTACGGGCTGTCCCTGCTAAGTTCCTTCAGATTGCATCCACGATAGAGCAATTCGGAGACTTGAAGGAAATGTCCATAGAGGAAGTGATTGGAAGACTCAAAGCCCACGAAGAACGCATGAAAGGACAGACCACAGAAGACACAGGTGGCCAGTTGTTAATGACACAGGAAGAGTGGACTAAGAAAAATAAATTTGGTCAACCACAAAACAGATTTCAGAGAAATAGAGGAGGTGGTTCGTTTCGAGGTAGAGGAAGAAACAACCAACGAAACAATGGAGCTGGAAGGGGACAGCAACAAGGACGAACCGAAGATAACAACCGAGCACACAGTGGCACAAGTGGCTATGACAGGAGTAATGTAAAGTGCTTCAACTGCAACAACTATGGGCATTACGCAGCGGAGTGTAGAAAGCCCAAACGTGAAAGAAGTCGTGACAAAGATAAGATCCAGGAGTCCAACTTGACACAGGTACAAGATGAGGAACCCACGTTGTTGTTGTCACAATGTGGAGAGAAGGAATGTGTTACTGTGTTATTGAATGAAGAAAACGTCACCCCAGAACTTGACACAAGAAGCAAAGAAACTGAGAACTCAAAGTTGTGGTACTTAGATAATGGTGCTAGCAACCATATGACAGGCATAAGGTCAAAGTTCAGGGAGTTGGATACGAGAGTGACAGGCAAAGTCAAATTCAGAGATGGATCCACTGTGGATATAAAAGGAAAGGGTTCTATTACCTTTCTATGCAAAAATGGAGAAGAAAGGCAGTTGCACGAGGTATATTTCATTCCCACTTTACGTAACAATATCATTAGCCTCGGACAACTATCGGAAAGTGGGAATAAGGTGATAATGCAAGGGGAATACTTGTGGGTATATGAGAACAGTGGAAACTTGCTGTTAAGAGTAAGAAAATCGACAAATAGGCTGTACAAACTAACTCTTGAGGAGAGTACCTCTATCTGTCTACTGTCCAAGGTTGAAGAAGAGGCGTGGTTATGGCACACGAGGCTGGGACATGTAAACTTCCAGGCCCTGAAACTCTTGACGAACAAAGAGATGGTTTATGGTGTGCCAGAGATAGAACAACCAAAAGAAAGGTGCAGCGGATGTTTGCTGTCAAAGCAGACACAAACCCCATTCCCTACAAAGTCAAAGTTTTCAGCAAAAGAAAGGTTGGAGCTCATCCATGGTGACTTGTGCGGACCTCTATCACCACCTACACCAGCTGGGAACAGGTATATATTCCTATTAGTCGATGATTTCAGTAGAGCTATGTGGGCATATTTGTTAAAGTCTAAAGATGAAGCCTTAAGTGTTTTTAAGAAATTCAAAGTGTTGGTTGAAAAAGAGTCCAAGTGCACTATACGGGTCTTTAGAACTGACAGGGGTGGCGAGTTTACGTCAAAGGAATTTGAGAATTATTGTGCAAGTGAAGGAATTCAAAGGCACCTTACTGCTCCTTACTACCCCCAACAAAATGGGGTGGTGGAGCGTAGGAACCGAACTATCATTGCAATGACAAGAAGCTTGCTAAAAGAGAAAGAAATGCCTCAAAAATTCTAGGGAGAAGCTGTCAGACACGCAGTGTATATTCTGAATCGAATGCCCACACGAGCACTGGTTGGTGAGACTCCATATGAAGCCTGGACAGGGAAGAAGCCAAATCTGGAACACATTCGTGTATTTGGGTGTATAGCCCATATGAAAATTCCAAAGGTGCACACTCGTAAGTTGGATGATCGTAGTAAACAAGTGGTCTATCTTGGCAAAGAACCCGGGACAAAGGCACATCGTCTCTTTGATCCCAATACTGGTTGTCTACATGTTAGCAGAGATGTGTGTTTCAACGAAAAGAAAGGTTGGGATTGGAAACTACAGCATGTTGAAGACAGGGTAGTCACAGAACCATTTGTGATCATTGGAGCACAACCTGGCGAACAAGAAGAAATAGAGGACTTCACAGTATCAACACCGATGCAAACACACGCATCAGGTGCCAGCAACATCGATGAAAGTGGTAGTAGTCATGGGTCGAACTCATCAAGTCCTCGCAGTCAAGGGTCGAATGCATCAAGTGAAAGCAGCCAACCACGGAGGTATCGAACACTGGGAGACATTTACAATGACACTGAGGAACTTGACTTGGATGATGAGCTCTTACTTGCTGGGGTCGATGAACCAGTGACATATAGTCAAGCTAAAGAAGAAAAGGAGTGGAAGCTTGCAATGCAGGATGAAATTGATGCAATTGAGAAAAACAAAACCTGGATTTTAACTGATTTACCAGTAGGAAGGAAAGCAATTCAACTGAAATGGGTTTACAAATTGAAAAGGGACACGAATGGAAATGTTGTAAAGTACAAGGCGCGTCTCGTTGCAAAAGGATTTGTGTAGAAAAAAGGAATTGACTTCGATGAAGTCTTCGCGCCAGTTACCAGGTTGGAGACAGTGAGATTGCTGCTAGCATTAGCAGCTAAACATGGATGGGAGGTACACCATTTGGACGTAAAGTCCGCCTTTTTGAATGGTGAATTGATTGAGGAAGTGTACGTAGTACAACCTGAGGGTTTTGTGAAAGAAAACGAAGAAGCAAAGGTGTATAAGCTTTTGAAAGCACTCTACGGACTACGCCAGGCACCTCGGGCCTGGTATACTCGTTTAAACAAATACCTGAAAGAGCTTGGTTTCATAAAGTGTCCATACGAACACGCCGTTTATACAAAGCGTGAGGGCAGCCAGTTTCTTATCATTGGAGTATATGTAGACGACCTAATCGTGACTGGGTCGAGTGTTGAAGTTGTGATGAACTTCAAGAAACAGATGCAAAGTGAGTTTGAGATGACTGACCTGGGCAGGTTATCTTACTATCTGGGTTTAGAAGTGCATCAAGGGAAAGATTTTACGGAACTGAAGCAAACGGCCTACGCAAAGAAAGTATTGGAGAAGGCAGGCATGAGGGATTGTGGAACAGTCAGGTATCCCATGGAGACAAAGCCACAACTAACAAAGGATGAATCTGGTGAGATGGTTGATAAAACTCAGTACAGAAGCATAATAGGCGGACTGAGATATCTTGTGCACACTTGAAAGGCATATGACTCAGCCTATTTGTAGTTCGAGGATCCAACTCAACTTAAAGTAGATTGTAATAAGTAAATAACTTTAACTGTCACGGGAATCTCAGAAGATACTATCTATCAGAAGGAACAAATCTACAAGTCAATCTATAGTTTTGATATTTTACACTGGAAGAAGTTCAGTCTACTGATCAAGCCTCAGTGTGGTATTCAAAGTCATGGATTTAATTCAGAAGGACAGAGATTTCTAAAAGTGACAAAAGACAGTATCAGTACAGAATATTTAAAGAAAGGTGTCAGAAGAAATTGACCACAGCTTAAAGTCAAAATGAAGAACAGAAGTTGAAGTTAGTCGTTCATGAACCAGACCGTGCATTGAGCGTCAACAAATATTCAGTGGAGGTTCTTTATTTATTTCAGTGGTTTAAAAGTGAAGATTAGACTATCAAATGAATTATGTTAATTCTCTATTAATTAATTTAAAGTATTTAGTTAACTTAATTAATAAATTAATTCTTCAAGAATTAATTTATTTATTAAGTTAATTATTGAATTAATTAATTTAGAATTAATATAGATTGCAGAAAGACTATCAGAAGTGTTTTAAGACTATGGTTTTATTATTAAAAGACTATCTGAGTTAGTCTAGGTGATAGTCTCCTAAAGAATTCGGTAGTCTGCCAAGAAGAATAGTCACACCGGTAGTCTGCCAAGAATTGATAGTCACACCGGTTGTCTGTAGAGTGTTGATAGTCACACCGGTAGTCTGATGAAGAAGGAAAGTCACACCGGTAGTCTGCAGCAAGAAAAGATAGTCACACTGGTAGTCTGTGTGTACCCTGGATAGTCTGCAAGCCTTTAGATAGTCTGTGGTTAGTCTGTTTTAGTGTTAAAAATAGTCAGGAGATATTTTGCACATAATGACTACAAAAGAGACAGAAGGCAGTAAAGCACACATACACGAGACAAGCTGAAAAAGACAGGAGCAAAACATTACATCTCTCTCTCATCTTTAAGAGCCACTGACTATCTCATTTAATTCACAGAAAATTAAGTTCAACTCATTTGTAATATTTGATCCGATAGAACTTAATTATTTGTGACTCTTGTATTACTAGCGAATTAAGTTTCCTAGTTCTTATCTCGATTTTTATTAACTAAATTAGAAAAGTTCATGTCGAATTTTCTAATTAGTTTTTATTAACGTGATAATACTCTGTACTGATTTTGTAACAACCATCAAGTTTAATATATCGTTATATTTAACTTGAATTTTGTTTCAATTAATTCCGCTCAAATTTGTCTAAACTAAATTTTATTTAACGGACAAATTTCGATAAAAAGATATAGATTGTATTCAACCCCCCCTTCTACAATCTTAACGGACCTAACAATTGGTATCCGAGCCGTTTGATTGATATACAAATCAAGATCCTATTCTTATTCAATTAAAAATCAAGCTCGAATTTTTAACTCTCTTAAAAATTCATCATGACTTCTAAAGCCATTGTTAAGATACCTATCTTTGACAAAAATAATTATGATATGTGGAAGAATAAGATGGAGTTGTTTCTGGAATGTACAAATGTTAAATATTTGGTTGTTTTGAAAACCGGACCTAAAACTCCTATGGTCTATGAAGATGAAGTTGAAGCTGAGGGAAAAATTGTGATTCCTGCTAAGTCTTATGAAAAAGACCCTGCTACCTATACACCTGAGGAAAAGGAGGATGCAGGGCTTGATAAAAACCTCAGACTCATTCTAATAGATTCCCTGGATGCTGTGATGTACAGCCATGTGATGAATTGTAAAACTGCCAAACACATGTGGGAAACTATTGAAACCATTAATGAAGGAACTGATGAAGTCAGGGAGAACAGACTTCAAATCTTAACCTCTGAGTATGAACACTTCAGAGCTGGCCCTAATGAAGGCATTCAAGAAGTGTTTGAAAGGTATAATAAAATAATCAACAACTTGCAAATCCATGGCAAGAACTATACACAGAAGGAGATTAATCTGAAGTTCTTACTGACTATGCCGACTCACCTGGAACACAGGATAACAGCCATAAGAGAATCTCGTGACTTGAATAAAGTTAGTCTTGAAAAACTCTTCGGTGTTTTAAAAACCTATGAGTTGGAACAAGTCCAACAGAAAGAGATTCATGGTAAAGGTAGAGTTGCAAGTTCATCTACAGCATTAGTGGTTGAGGCTCCTAAGGAAGTGGAAGCTAAGGTTGTTCGACCTTACAGCTCAGACAAGGAGCAGACTGAAGTGGAACATGGTCAGACACCAGCTACTCAGGATGGAAGTGAGTTTTACTCATTAGAAGAATTGGATCAGTTGGAGGATGAATCCATGGCACTCATGGTTAGACAGTTTGGCAACTTTAGATTCAGGAGAAATCCTAAGTTCAAGTTCAAGTCTAATAACAGATTCCAGAGAGGAGGTTCGTCATCCTCCAGTAGCAGAGGTGGCTACAAAACTGGAACTGTTGATAGAAGCAAAATTCGTTGTTATAATTGCAATGAACTTGGACACTTTGCCACTGAGTGTCAGAAACCTAAACAAGCCCAGAAGAGAGATTATGTTCCTGAAAAGAAGAAACCTGGAAAAGCCTATGTGGCTGCTGGTAAAAGCTGGGATGACACAGATAGTGAAGATGAAGAATTTGGAAATCTTGCACTAATGGCAAATGGTGACATGCTCACTGATCCTAAACCACAGGTAAAACTTACTGACTCTGAGTTGGTTCGTCAGTTAGGTGGTTCCTTGGCTAATGCACAAAAACACATTGCTAGATTAAATCTGTTAAACACTGAACTTGAAAATGAAGTGTTAGAACTAAAAAAGGTGCATGTTAATCAAGATCAACAAAAAGAGGAAATAGCACGACTTAATAGAAGAGAGAAATCCATTCTAGAAGTAGTGACTAAACAACTTTCTAAAATTGCTGAACTTGAAACCAAGGTTAGTGCTTGCTTTAATCCTGTTAAACTTTCTAAAGAGCATTTCAATAAACAAGCTATAGAACGAACTGTAGGAATAGGGTTTGGTTATAACGAAGCTGTTGGTTTGTTAGGCATAAATACCCCTAACCTTGTTAGTGCTAAAGAGAGGGGTATACCACATGTGCTTAAGAAAGTTGAAGATCCGCTCTTTAAGAAGTCGATTGCAGAACCTCCAAACTTCACTTCTATCATTATTCAAGAAGAGATGCGTAATGAGGACAGTGCAAATGGCATAGTCCTTGATAATGTCAAATCTGTTAAGAAACCAGTTAAGGTTGTTTATCCAACGAGTTCATCTAAAACTGGGTTAAGTGGTGATAAGTTGAAAAAGAACAATAACATGTCTAACATGCATACCATGCCTACCATTGATATTTATCATAAAGCATGTGGTGTTGTCAATTGTATGTCTTGTGCTTTTAATGTAATGTCTGCTTACTTTAATGGTAATCAAGCATGTGCTAATAAGACTGCTCCTCGACAACACATGAACAGGAATAATAATGTTAGATCAAAGACTGCTAGTCTTCCTCATGTTAGGAGAGAGACATTTGTATCTAAGCCTAAACAAAGTTTTACTAAGGCTGTTTACAAGGTCAAATGTCCAGTCAATGAAGCAAGTGTTATTACTGGTAAACAAACATGGATACCCAAAATGAAACAAAAGATTGTAAAATCTGTTTATAGGGTAAAATGCTTGTTAACTAATGGTAAAATTGGTGTTAAGGTGAAAAATGTTGTTTTGCCTGACAAAGGCCAATTCTTTAAGTATTCTGGACCCAATCAAATTTGGGTTCCGAAGAAGGTTTAATCCTTTTGTCATTGCAGGGTGTTGAGCAGGTTGAGCGAGTGACCTGGATCTTGGACAGTGGATGTTCAAGGCATATGACTGGTGACAGAACCCTGCTGACAAATGTGGTGGAGAAGGCCGGCCCAGTAGTTACCTTTGGAGATAACAGCAAAGGTAGAACTGATGGATATGGCAGACTTGAAGCTGGAAATGTTATCATTGATGAAGTCTCTTTTGTGAAAGGACTTGAGCACAATTTGCTCAGTGTTAGTCAATTCTGTGACAAAGGATATGAAGTTTATTTCAACAAGAAGAATTGTCTAATTTCACACAAGAGACATGAAAAGCCACAACTGACAGGAGTTAGAAAAGGCAATCTGTACGTAGCCAATATGAACTCAGGAAGCACTGCAGAAATTACTTGCTTTTACACTAAAGCATCTAATGACGAGAGTTGGCTATGGCACAAGAAACTTTCTCATCTTAATTTCAAGACAATGAATTCTCTAGTTAAAAGAGAATTGGTGAGAGGTTTGCCTTCAATGGAATTCACTCAAGAAGGACTGTGTGATGCATGTCAAAAAGGCAAGCTAAAAAGGGCAAGTCACAGGAGCACTGACACATCTTCAATAACTGAACCATTACAATTACTTCATATGGATTTGTTTGGTCCAGTTAATGTGATGTCTATGTCAAGGAAGAGATATGCTCTAGTGATTGTTGATGATTTTTCAAAATACACATGGGTCCTATTTCTGAATTCTAAAGATGAAACTCCACAACTGGTGATTGATCACATTAAATTAATTGAGCGAGATTCTACATATCCAGTGAGAGCTATAAGATCTGACAATGGAACTGAATTCAAGAATGCAGTTCTAAATGACTTCTGCACTGAGAAGGGTATAACTAGACAATATTCAGCACCAAGAACTCCTCAGCAAAATGGGGTAGTGGAAAGAAAGAATCGAACCTTGATTGAAGCTGCACGTACTATGTTAAGTGAATCAAGGCTTCCATTGTACTTTTGGGCTGAAGCTGTCAACACTGCATGCTATACCCAGAATCGAACTCTAATCAATAAAGACCATATGAAGACACCCTATGAAATTATGGCTGATAAGAAACCATCACTCAAATACTTTCATGTATTTGGGGCAAAATGCTTTGTGCTTAAAGAAGGTGATGATCAAGGTGGAAAATTCGATGCCAAAGCATTTGAAGCAATTTTTATTGGTTATTCAATGAGAGCATATAGGGTGTATGTGATTGATGAACAGAAGATGATGGAAAGTGTCAATGTAACATTTGATGACACTAAACTCCCTAGTATCCAAACTGAGGATTCATCTGAAAAGCTATCTTTTGATGATATTACAGATCCAGATTCAGATGATGATAATCCACCTGATGTTTTTGCTGATGCTAATGACAACAATGAAAATGGTGATGATGATGATCATGGTAATGGTGATGAAAACAATGATAATAATGAAGATACACCTGACACTCCTGAACAATCATCTAGTCAACCTGGCAACAACTCAGGGGGAGATAATGAAGGATCAACTAGTCATACACAACATCACAATGAAGAACAAGGCGAATCATCAAGATCTAATCTTCCCAGACAGACTATTTGGAATAGAGCTCATCCTTTTGAGCTGATTATTGGTGATCCAGATGTTGGTGTCAAAACTAGAAGTGCTACTCAAAATCAATGTAACTATTCAGGGTTTCTATCTGAAATGGAACCTAAGAAAACTGAGGAAGCTCTTTCTGATCCTGATTGGGTGATTGCTATGCAAGATGAACTCAATCAATTCAAACAACAAGAAGTATGGAAGCTGGTACCCAGACCCAAAGACAGGAAAGTGGTTGACACAAGGTGGGTATTCAGAAATAAGCTAGATGAAGATGGCATAGTGACGAGAAATAAAGCAAGACTGGTAGCAAAGGGTTATTCACAAGCTGAAGGAATAGATTATGATGAAACCTACGCTCCAGTGGCAAGACTTGAGGCTATCAGAATATTCTTGGCATTCGCAGCATTCTCAAACTTTAAGGTTTATCAAATGGATGTCAAGAGTGCTTTTCTGAATGGTAAGCTAGATGAAGAGGTATATGTAGAACAGCCCCCTGGTTTTGAAGATCCAGAATTCATGGATTATGTCTACTTTCTCTTCAAGGCAATTTATGGTCTTAAGCAAGCACCAAGGAAATGGTATGACACTCTTTCTGAATTCTTACTTGAAAATGGATTTGTTAGAGGTGTCATAGACAAAACTCTCTTTACTAAGAAACATAAGAATGATACTATATTAGTCCAAGTCTATGTGGACGATATAATATTTGGGTCTACTAATGATCTTCTATGCAAGAAATTTGCTAAGCTAATGCAGGGTAAATTTGAGATGAGCCTGATGGGTGAGCTGAAGTTCTTTCTTGGATTACAAGTAAGTCAAAGGACAGATGGAATTTTTATTTGTCAATCCAAGTATGTCAGAGAGCTCCTCAAGAAATATCAAATGGAGGACTCATCTTCAGCAAGAACACCATCATCAACAGCTGTGAAATTTGGAGCTTGTGAAAATTCTGCTAAGGTAGATATCACAAGCTACAGAGGTATGATAGGTTCATTACTTTACCTTACTGCAAGTAGACCTGATATTATGTATGCTACATGCTTGTGTGCAAGGTTCCAAGCGGATCCTAGAGATGTGCATCTCATTGCTGTTAAACGAATCTTGAGATATCTTAAGGGTACACCTAACTTAGGTATTTGGTACCCTAAAGAATCTGGTTTTAACCTTGTTGGATATACAGATTCAGATTATGCAGGTAGTGTTGTAGATAGAAAAAGCACCTCTGGGAGTTGTCAATTCCTAGGTGGTAGGTTGGTCTCCTGGTACAGCAAGAAACAACAAACAGTTTCCAACTCAACAGCTGAAGCAGAATATATAGCTGCTGGAAGCTGTTGTGCTCAAATCTTGTGGATTAGGAATCAGCTACGTGACTATGGCTTTGTACTTGACAATATTCCAATTCTGTGTGACAATACAAGTGCCATAGCAATCTCCAACAATCCTGTGCAGCATACGAGGACCAAGCACATTGACATCAGGTATCATTTTATCCGAGAGCATGTCATGAATGGTACCGTGGAGTTACATTTTGTACCCACGGAAGAACAAACAGCAGATATTTTTACTAAGTCTCTTGACGAATCCACATTCACCAGAATTGTTGGTGAATTGGGTATGTTAAATAGTCCTAGTAATTAAACTAGTTAATATCTGAGGTTTGATCTTTAATAATTTACAAGTGATTATCTTGTTAATATTTGTTGATTAAAATCACTTGTATAATTATTTTATCAACTTACCTTGTTACTTGTTAATGTTCAAACCATTGTCATTATCATCTTAATATATTCCTACTTACTTCTTTTAAATGTTAAAATAATTCATTTTCCTTAAAAATAATTTTCTCAAATTTTACAAGTTGTAATTTATGAGAAACTTATTTTTCTTGAAAATTATATTTATGATGGTTTAATAAGTCATATTTTCTTTTTAAATAATTTTCTATTAGAAATTTATTTTATTAGGAAATATATAGATTTATTAATTTACCATGAATAGTTATGTAAATTATTAATACTTAATATTTTGTAGTGTTTGTCTTTCTATTATTAATGTTTTGTTGTCATGTAAATATTCTGGTACATATTCTGTTAATATTTGATTGTTAGAATAGTTATATTGGTCCTCATCTCGAACTTCGAGATAAAGTTCAAGATAGATGTTATCTCGAAAATTTTGAAGAATCTAGGCACTGGTAACTCGAATCCTAAGTCGAACTTCGAGATAGTAGAAGTTCGAGATAGGCAGTTTCGAGTTGCACTTCGAGATGGTGAGTTTCGAGTTGAAGTTCGAGTTAGTCACTAACTCGAAAATCTAAGTCGAATTTCGAGTTAGAGTTCGAGATAGTCACTAACTCGAAAATCTTCCCTGACTTAGTTTTCAACATCACTTTGGTAGATCAAATCGATATAGGACCTAATATTTGTGTGTTGTTATTATTATTAATGTAAATTAAATAGTCTAGTCTAGACAGTCTATTTTAGTCTAATTAGACTATCAGATAGACTATCAGGTATAGTCTATTAGTTCTTAGTCTAAGTCTTTTATTAATTCTATTTTAGACTACCGTTTAGACTACCGTTAGTATATATATATACAGAATTGTCTTGAGACTATCGTTAGTCTTATTGTTAGTCTAAACTCTCGTGTTAAGTCACAGAGTACAGTCGATACACACAAATACATACACTGTCGAACTGTTGAACCCATGCCAATTTTTTTTTATCGATTAATCGCTTAATTCTTATCATCTCTGAAAACGAAGGACGTCCAACGATTCTCTATTCGATTATCTTTGTTTTGGTGGTTTAATTTCACGATTTGGTCGAGTTCTTGATAGTTTTGTTTTCCTAAAATCGAAAATACGATCTGAAATTCAAGGATTTTGGTGTTGATTTTTCGAAAACTAAAATTATCTGAGTGTTCATGTACGTTTCTAGATCATTGTGTGAATTCTTCAGAATTTTTTAAAGAACTTTGAAATTTTTCGAATTAATTCAGTTTAATTCATTAATTTGTTAAAATCTGAAATTTTCAAGGTGTTTAAATTTAATTAAAATGGCTGGTAATATGGTGATAATAAATCATAATTTTGTTGGTCATTTTAATCCCGATAATTGTACTCTCGAGAGGGTTAAACCTTGGATTCGATTTTTAAATGAGCATTCTCTTATTCGTCATGCCTTAATTCTCGATGCTCCTTTAAAAATTGATTCACTGTTGGCAATGTGCTCTACATTTGTTCTCTCCTCGGACTCAACATCTTTTACTTTTACTGTGGGGGACACACCTTATGTTGTGAATGACTCAACTGTTAACACCGTTCTACGACTTCCAACAAATGACTTTGTTGATCTTCCATCTGAAGCAGTACTGACACAATTTTTCAATGACATCCATTATCAAGGAGAAGTTGATCCTTCTAAGTTGTCTAAAAGTAACTTCATGGCTGAGTGGGATTATTTCTTTGACACAATTGCTAAGGTGTTTGCTAACACTAAAAAGAATAATTTTCACAATATTTCTACTTTGCTTCAGAGAATTGGTTATGCAGTTGCTAATAATCAAAGGGTTAATTTTGGTAAATTAATTTTTGATGCCATGGTAAATCGTCTCATAACTGCCAAGAACGATCATGATTTGGGTAGTAAAGTTGATTGTTACTATCCAAGATTTTTAACTCTCATATTTAATCATGTTGTTTCTGATGTTCATCAAAGATTGTTTGCTAACTCTCGTACTGAAGCTTCAGGAAAAACACATAAAAAAATTTTCACCAGGTTAGCAACAATGAAGAAGTATACAAATGTTCCAGTGGTCATTACTCAGTATATGTCCAACTTCATAGAACTGCCAATTATACAAGATCAACCACCACAACAGCAACCTGAGCATGTTCCTGATCAACCAGAACAAGCAGCAGCAACTGCTTCTGTATCTGAACATCAACTTCAAGTGGCTCAACTCACTATTGCTGGGATTTCTGCATCAGCTACTGAACAGGTATTATCTTTCCCTGAAACTACTTCTGGAGCCCAAGTGGCTGATAGGTTAGACCAAGAGGTTGTAGAACCACAACTTCTATCCCAGGTCTTAGAGCCAAACACAGTGTCATCTAAAATCTCTAAACCCAAATCCAGAAGTAAATTAACAGTGAAAAGACGTAATGTAAGAAGTAGTGATATGAGTGATCCCACAGCTCTGCCTCCACCAAAGAAGCGAAGAAACTTACAAATTGAGGCAACTGTCAGCCCATCCATATCCTCCCAAAAGGATATGGATATTGAAATGGCACATGAACAGTTACTGGAACCATTCTCTCAACAGGATGAGTCCATTGAAATTTGCCAGTCGGCCATGGCACCCTGTACAGAGTCAAGCACACCCCTATTACTCACAATGGGGGAAAACATAACTGTAGAATCTGATGTGGCTAGGGACAATGAGCAAGGAGAGCACAATAGGGTTGATACTGAAACAGTGCCTACCATAGTCACGGTAGAAGAGCCTTCACAGGTTAATGAGGGAAATCTTGACTCTCAGCCACAAATAATAGAGTTATCATCTCCCCTCCCAGGAGGAACATTCCTGGCTCCCTCAAGGGATTTTCCACTCGCAGTTTCAACTGGAGAAAGTGGAAGGCAACTCGATCTTTCTGTCACTGAAGAAATTCAGACATCAATTCCAAATGAGATGACAGAAATGACTGAGGAAAGGGATTTGCGAACTCCCATTGCACCACCACTGACCTTCCAAGAGGAGGCTAGGGTGATTTTATCTGCAGGTACACTTTCTGGAGCAGCTAAGGAATTAGTGAGGAGTGATGTGAGGAACACCACTAAACTGAGTGAAACACATGCACGTCAGATGAGTGAAACTAAGAGTGATATTCAGGTGAGTGCACACACTGACACATACACTCGTTCATTGGAAGAAAAGATTAAAGCTCTAGAAAAGGAACTTGAGGCCAGTAAAGCTGAAGCAAAATTACTTCGAGAACAAGTGGGTGAAAGGTCTTCTTCATCTACCTCTGTCAAAAATCAGCTTGCTGTGATAAAGAATGACATCACCAAGATGAAGACAACTTATACGAACAAGTTCAACACTCTTGAATTATCTTTTGAACGGGCACTTGATGATGCTGGAGAGGTTACTGTGACTCAAGATAAACTTATTTCTGTAATCTCCGACAAAGTTGAAAATCTTCAAACAGCATTGATTAAGAGTCAGTTGTCTATTGAACGCCGTCTTGATGTGATTGAAAGGCAGAATGCACAACAAGGTAAGGGGATCAAACATTTGTTCAACATGATCAGCAGAACTCACACACCCACAGCAGAAGAAAGGGAATTCTTTGTAGAAAAAGGTGGAGATGGTGATGAGCGAGACCCTGGAGATGGTGCATTTCACACTTCGGTAGAGGATTCCTCAACTAAGGGGGAGAAGTCAAGAGAGGGAACTAGTGAACAAGGGAGAGATAAGGGGAAGAAGATAGTAGATTCTCTTAAGAGTGCAGAAGACACTGAAGGGTATTACTACTCAGGTGAACCAGACAACTTTGATGTTTTTGCTGATCTAAAGTTCTCTGATGAGGGTGAAAAAATACCAGAACCAGATTTTAGCAGCTGGGAAGATGAAGTGCCAGTTGACCCTGAATATGAAGCTGAGCAAGCAAAACTGGATTTTGAAGCTGAATTAGAAGCTGAAAGGCAAGAAGCAAATCTCAAATTGCGAGATGAAAAGCTTCGGAGAACACTAGATATGCTTGCACACAAAGAAAGACTTCAAAAAGTGGAAGCAGAAGCAAGGCAACGAGAGCATGTACTTAAAACTCAAGAGAGGAAGTTATACGTCAAGTTTAAGAGTGGTGAGAAATGGGATCGTGCTCAACGAATGATAGACTCACATCAATCTCTTGATAATGATGATAGTCGACTTCTTTCTATTTTTGAAAGACTCAAAGAGCTTAACCCAACACATGATATGTACATGAGAGCCCTAAGAACAGAAGTTGTGAGAATAACAACTGCAGGTGAAACGAAAACAGATGAGTTATTAATATTTGTTGATTGTCATGAGTTTGGAACACAAAGAGTTTCAATTCAGTTCTTCTATGACAAATCATTGACAGAAATATGGGTTCTTAGGCCAAAGGTAAGAACTTCTTCTGAGTTGGGTGTACTACTTCATGAGAAATTCAAAGAATTTGCTGAAAGAGCTGGTCCTGAAATAGTTGAATTGCCTAGACAATTGAAATTCCTTAAAGGTGAGGTGCTTCATACAATCAATCTTGAGAATGAGGAATTGTCCACACACTCTGCCAAGCAGCTGGTCTATATTGAACATGTTCTGATAAATCAAGGATTTTCTACTAAAGAGAAGTTAGAAATTGCTGATCGTATTAAATCCTATGCAGAAGTCAATTTTTTTAAGGATTATGAGAAGTTCAAAGGTCAGTTGAGAAAGGCACTTGGAATTCCTCTTGTTCGCCCTACAGGATTCTCATCAAGAAGAGAGTTGCTAGTTGATGCAGAACTGCACAAAAATCTGCCAGAAATGTATGATCCAGAAGATGGAGAAATAAGGAAGGAAGACAGTCAGAAATGAAGAACAACTCTACATGTAATATCTTTAGAGTTAGATAGATCAAGATAGGATAATGTTTAATATGATCAGGCTAGAGGATCATCTATCTTGTATTTATCATTATGTTTGAATCTGGAAATTGTTATAAAAACCAGAACTTTATCATTATTTACTTGCTATTAATGTTTTATCATTTACTAGTTTAAGTTGAGTTAGTTGAGTTATCCTCTAGGAATTTGCTTGTTAATTTATAACAAACAAATAGGGGGAGATTGAAAGGCATATGACTCAGCCTATTTGTAGTTCGAGGATCCAACTCAACTTAAAGTAGATTGTAATAAGTAAATAACTTTAACTGTCACGGGAATCTCAGAAGATACTATCTATCAGAAGGAACAAATCTACAAGTCAATCTATAGTTTTGATATTTTACACTGGAAGAAGTTCAGTCTACTGATCAAGCCTCAGTGTGGTATTCAAAGTCATGGATTTAATTCAGAAGGACAGAGATTTCTAAAAGTGACAAAAGACAGTATCAGTACAGAATATTTAAAGAAAGGTGTCAGAAGAAATTGACCACAGCTTAAAGTCAAAATGAAGAACAGAAGTTGAAGTTAGTCGTTCATGAACCAGACCGTGCATTGAGCGTCAACAAATATTCAGTGGAGGTTCTTTATTTATTTCAGTGGTTTAAAAGTGAAGATTAGACTATCAAATGAATTATGTTAATTCTCTATTAATTAATTTAAAGTATTTAGTTAACTTAATTAATAAATTAATTCTTCAAGAATTAATTTATTTATTAAGTTAATTATTGAATTAATTAATTTAGAATTAATATAGATTGCAGAAAGACTATCAGAAGTGTTTTAAGACTATGGTTTTATTATTAAAAGACTATCTGAGTTAGTCTAGGTGATAGTCTCCTAAAGAATTCGGTAGTCTGCCAAGAAGAATAGTCACACCGGTAGTCTGCCAAGAATTGATAGTCACACCGGTTGTCTGTAGAGTGTTGATAGTCACACCGGTAGTCTGATGAAGAAGGAAAGTCACACCGGTAGTCTGCAGCAAGAAAAGATAGTCACACCGGTAGTCTGTGTGTACCCTGGATAGTCTGCAAGCCTTTAGATAGTCTGTGGTTAGTCTGTTTTAGTGTTAAAAATAGTCAGGAGATATTTTGCACATAATGACTACAAAAGAGACAGAAGGCAGTAAAGCACACATACACGAGACAAGCTGAAAAAGACAGGAGCAAAACATTACATCTCTCTCTCATCTTTAAGAGCCACTGACTATCTCATTTAATTCACAGAAAATTAAGTTCAACTCATTTGTAATATTTGATCCGATAGAACTTAATTATTTGTGACTCTTGTATTACTAGCGAATTAAGTTTCCTAGTTCTTATCTCGATTTTTATTAACTAAATTAGAAAAGTTCATGTCGAATTTTCTAATTAGTTTTTATTAACGTGATAATACTCTGTACTGATTTTGTAACAACCATCAAGTTTAATATATCGTTATATTTAACTTGAATTTTGTTTCAATTAATTCCGCTCAAATTTGTCTAAACTAAATTTTATTTAACGGACAAATTTCGATAAAAAGATATAGATTGTATTCAACCCCCCCTTCTACAATCTTAACGGACCTAACAACACTCGACCGGACATAGCGTATTCAGTTGGAGTGGTTAGTAGATATATGGAGAAGCCTACGGTTTTGCACTACAATGCTGTGAAGAGGGTCCTTCGATACATCAAGGGGACTCTCGAATATGGTCTGAGATACTCACGAGGAGTGGGAAATTACATCCTTTCCGGTTATGCAGATAGTGACATGGCTGGGAGCTTGGATGACAGGAGAAGTACAGGTGGTATGTCATTCTATTTAAACGAAAACCTCATAACGTGGGTCTCACAGAAACAGAGATGCGTTGCGCTCTCCTCGTGCGAAGCTGAATTTATGGCGGCTACAGCCGCAGCTTGCCAGGCCATATGGTTGCAAAATGTGTTAAGGCAGATCACTAATGTAAGTCCAGGACCAGTCATCATTTATGTAGACAACAAGTCGGCTATTGACTTAACGAAGAATGCAGTGTTTCACGGCAGGAGTAAACACATTGACATCCGTTATCACTTCATACGTGACTGTGTGGAGCGTGGCGAAATCGTTGTGAAGTATGTGCATACAAACGAACAGAGAGCTGATATCTTGACAAAGCCAATGTCAACTGCAAAGTTTGAGCAGATGCGTATGTTGCTTGGAGTGAAAGAACTGATGAAACCAACTTAGATAAAGGGAGAGATTGTTGGCATTTTATTTATCTAAGTTGCTATCACGTGTCATGTTTTATTTGCATTTTGTAATGTTGCTTAGCATGTGTTTAAGACTGAGCAACTAGGGAATTTTCCAAGAGAATATCACAGGGAGAGCCCATGATATTCTGCCCCCCCCCCCCCTTTAGCATAGGCTGTTCCTTTAGTGCAGTGTTTTCCTTGTATAAGTTGCTTGTAATCCTTGTTTTTGAAGTAGTGAAGAACCATCTGTTTTCTCTTCCAGTAAAACCTCTCTGCAGCACAACAAACACATACACTAACTACATTTTGTTCTCTATACTCAAGTCAAGAAGTCCAAGAAGTCACATTTTTTCTGCTGGGGCTTTCACATTTAAACCTCTAACTCAGCCAAAACTATGTAAACAAAAAACAAATGTTCAAATTCCTAATAACCTCAATTCTTTTGAATCTTCCAATATTGATCCTACATTTCCAGTACCACTTCTAGATCCGCAAATACCTGAATTTCCTCCGGTAGATGAAATCGGCCAGTTTGCACCTATGCCAAAACTGCCAAGCCTTCCTCCATTGCCACAACTTCCACCTCTGCCAAGTCTTCCGGGCCTGCCATTTCTTCCACCTATAAATCCAGCACCTAGAGACTCTTCTCTAGGCTCGGATGATAAATTTTCAAATTAGAAGACCTTTACACTCCATCCAAATCCGTTTCATCCCCCGGTAATTTGGAACCCCTTTCTGCAGCCGCCTCCTGCAATCATTACTTCACCGTCATCTTCTACAACTCCACCTCTTGTTCATGCAACTCCACCACCAGCATTCTCACTCATCACTCCCTTCCCATTTGATCCGTCATTTGGATTCCCAGGAACTCCACCACCAGCCCTTTCCTCTCTTTCGAATAAGATTAGTCCTTGATGGCCGGTTATCAATATGTCCGTAATTTTCAAAAGAGTTGCTTTCCTGTTTAGTTCCTCAGCTCAGCTCCAAATTACTAAAATGACTATGTGTAACAAGAAACTGATGCAATTGCAATAAACATTAAATTTTACTTCATTTCAAAATATGTCTTTAGATTGTTGTTATTATTTTTGTTGAAGGAAGTGCATTTTTAGGAATAGAATTTAACTAAAGGGACAAAACACATGCAGTAAAAGCATACCTGTGACCAATTAAAATTACAGTAAGTTCACCTGTGACAGGCATATCATGGACATTATCAAGGAGTTGACCTGTCCTTGGAAATAAGTGACCAAAAAATAAGAGCTTCAATAAGAGAATGTAATGTTGAGAAAGTTATAGCTGCTGCCTTGAATTTTTGGATCATCAAAAGAAAATAAGGAACGCTCAAGCTGTCACCGGATAGAGAATATTTTTCTGGAACCAGAATTTAATATAATCCAGGTGAACAGATTGTTTGCATAAGCTGCCAGATTGTTCAAATCATTACAGGAACAATGAACTTGCTCGTCTTCTGGAGTAAAAATTTGAAGCAACACTTCTTCCAATTTCCTGTACTCTCACAAAATATGAACCTTTAACCACGTCTACCGTTCTAAATTGTAATAGTTAATTTTACATTCTAAAACCGTTATGTGCATTGGCTTTTTACTTTATAACATTAAACTGTTTAGTACATCCAATCATCAATAAAATTAAAGTGCTCGGATTAGCAGAATTCAACATGACTAATATTAACAGATTTTATTCATTTACCAAATGGCAGTTTTTAAAAATAGAGAAGCTTTACACGTTACACATTATGACACAAATTATCTTTTTATGCTTAATGAGCATTTCTGGAACTTTGCGTATCAAGTTTATTTTGTACACTTAACCAAAGAATGTGCCGTCTGTTTTATCTATAGACATGTAGTGTTTTGGTTGTTATTTACATTGCAATCTCAGAGGCTTGTTTGGAGACTTGCCTTTGTTTTGTTATCAGTCATGTTGTGTTTGGTTTATACCTTTCTCTTGGGTACGTATGCCGTTGTACTCATGTATACGATAAAACGTACCAAAGAAAAATGTGCACACTTACGGGTCAAATGCAGTCTAAATGATTAGATGATTGTTTTCCATCTAAAAAACTGCAATGGAGAGTTCAGATCAGATAAAGACTAGTGACTTTAACTCTCATATCTGCATAAAATTGTCAGTCCATAATTTGCTGAAAGAAGCTGAAAATGGCTCAAATTTTGTTTTTTCACCTGTCTCTCTTCAGATCTTGCTGAGCTTAATTGCTATAGGGTCGACAGGGCATACCTTGGATCAGCTTCTTACATGTATAGGATCAAAAAGCATTGAAGATCTTAACTCTTTGTCTTCGTGAGTAGTAGATCTTACAGGACAACACAGTGATGGCATAGATCTAACCACTGGTTCTCTTGTGACTATGGTGCATGGTGTTTTGATTGATCAGTGTTTTGGTCTAAACTCTTCTTATGAAGGGTTACTAAGAGATGTCTACAAGGCTGAACCTAAAGCAGTTGACTTTGCATCAAAGGTAATTCTTATTTCTAGTGCAATGTTTCATGCAAGGAAGCATATCAGACTATGTTTTTCTTCTAAATTAAACTAGCTATATGTTTGATTCAATGTTTATGTCCTATTGAGAAAATACACTAGTATTTTCTATTATATTATTGTCTTTTACTGTTTTTATCTATGGACTAATAGTTGCCACGTGTATGGCTAAGAATAAGTGATAGGTCACACAGTTTATTATGTAACTGCACCTTTATATTGGCTCAGGCCCTTGATTGGTGACCGAGAGTATTAACAATATTCCTTGTTTAATGTTATTGGGATAAAGTTGTGCTCTCATTCCATTTATTTGCATTTCTTCTTGTACAAGTATATAGACTTGGCAAAATGAGTCTAGATCCGAAAAACCAAATTGAAATATGTGGAATCGAATCTGAAATTGGATCCGAAATAGATTATCCGAAATTGTATCCGAAACCGAAACAATCCGAATCTGAACCAAAACCGGTTCAATTTAATCAAATCTGATAACGATCCGAAAACCGATTTGACCCGATCCGAAAATTACCGAACCGGAAATTTAACCAAAAAATATCCGAAATATTATATCCAATGATGACCATGTATCCGATATCAGAACCGGTCAAATCCGAATAAAAATTTACCCGAACCGAATATGACTTGAATCCGATGTAAATTCGAAACTAAAAATAACTGAATCGAAAAATATCCGATAATATAATTTTATATAGATTAATATTTTCTTGACCTTTATTTATTTAGTTTTGTCAATTGTTATTCCCAGATTACACACTTGTATTACTTGAATAATTGTAGAAGGGGGGTTGAATACAATTCTTGATATTTATAAATTTCTGATAAAAACCACAGAAACTTATAATGAAGTAATATGCAAAATGAAGAATAATTCACACACACATATAAGGTCAGATGGCCAAATGTACCATCCGACATTTTTCTTTTATTTGAAGAAAACCCTGTGATACAAATGTACACAGCTTCTGTTTTACAACTCTTTGCTTCTAGGAATATTCAAGAAAACCTAAGCAAAATGAACTGACAAAACCAGTTTTCTTAACTATCAAAGAGTTGCTACACTTGGTTATAAATACCCAAGTTTACAAGCCTAACTAAATAAGAGAATACTAAGTTAGTCCAGATTGGCTTGCTGCTCCATTGCAAAGTGAATGGAATATTTTCTTCTTTATTTCCACAATAATGGCTACCACACTGCTTTATGCACCTTTCTTCAACCCATGTGGTTTGATAGACAAACTTTCCACAATCAACTGCTAATCACGATCTGGAATCCAATGTGGCATTCTTGATTATCCGTTGATAGCAATGTTGTTTGTATCCGTTGATGTTACACTTCATTATCCGTTGATGGTTGATTTGCTGTATCCGTTGATGGTATTAAGTCTTCATCCGTTGATGCTCTCTTCACTTAGACAGAATTACATAGCATAGAATATTTACAATTGGCTACCCTATTCTGCCTATCCATTGATGGTCAACATGACTCAAGAACTAGAACATTATCAACTGATAATTGAAGGTACTGCAGTGTGCTACAAACATCTCATCCGTTGATGAGCTACCTGTCAACGGATAGAATTATAAGTCCTCATCCGTTGACAGCTACAATACTTGTACAATTTTGCTTGAATGTGAAGTTATCATCAACTACAACATATTTCTAACAATCTCCCCCAATTTATACTTGATGGCTGTAAAGTATAAATTCAGGACCTTGATGATAACAAAACATTCCTAAAGATTTATATACTAAAGTATGCAAAAATTGTATTAAGCTACAAAAATTAAAAACAGAAAGTTCTAAGAAACTTATCAGAGATGTGCTCCTTTAGACTGAGCGAATCAATACTTCTTCTTCTCTCTAGGTGGCATCACTCTTGTCTTTCCTTCTCTGGCAGAGTTTGACTCAATCTGATTTTGGAGTTGTCTATAAAAGATATCTTCTTCAACAACTTTTGGATCTAGCTTTAGTTGTAACCATCTTAGGTAGTGAGAACTAGCCTTTGATAGTTGGTCTTCTAACCTGAAGAATCTCCTAGTGCCTTCTTCATCCATGAATTCCATCATCCAGAAGGGTTGAAGATGGATTTTATGTCCATTGAAAGGGATCTTCAATTTCCTTGGTAGCACTGATGGTGAGTTCCAATCTCTCATTATCTGTTCTATTCTGTCTAGTATCTCCCCTTTAGCTATCTTGGAGAACCCTGTGTGTCTCTTGATTGCTGAGAACACTTTGGTTAGAGTATCATAATTCTCTCCAAGAACCCTCTGTAGTGACCATGTCCTTTGATTTCCTCCCGTGTAGACAAAAATCAATCTCTCAGGCAGATGTTTGTATTTGTCAATTCCTCTTACTTCTGACAATTCATCTAAATATAGATTCATGCCAGAGTATTCTTCAATCTCTACCTGATATATGAAATCATCCTTGTTTTCCAAGATTGGTTGCTTGACAAGTGCAGGTACCCTAGCCATTCTAACTGGTTCCTTTGAAACTTGTTTCCTTGGAGCCCTTTTCTTCTGTTTAGGGTTCAACAAGAATGTAGGCAATTCAATTGAGTCAAGGTCCATTGGTTCCTCTTTAGGCATTATGGGGTCACCATGGAAATTCACAGCTGGGTTGATTACTTGAGCAGATGTAGATGTTGATGAGCCAGTTGTTTCTTCACTTTCACTTTCAGAGATAACCCTTTTTGCTCTGGATTTAACTCTCTTCTTTGGTTTGGATTTGGGGACTTCCTCAGGTTCCCTCATTTCATCCTCTATCTCATCCATTAACTCTTGAGCCAGCCTGGCTTGCTTCTCTTCTGAGGTTTCATGTTGTTCTTCTTCAATTGGATGAGCTTCCCTTAGGAGTCTGGAGGTATCTTCCCTTTTTGCTTCAACAAATCTAGGATATGTTTAACACTTTTCCATTCCTTATGATTACAACCATCCATTCTCTTACACTTTTGTTTGTCTCTTCTTTGAACTCTATAATTGTTTTTGCCATTATCTTCTCTTCATCAACCTTGGGAAATGGAAAGTCCAATTGAAGCTTGTTCTTCCCATTGGCCTTTGGTGGAGAGTAGGCTCTGGTTTTGATGTATGGTTCAAATTCTTTGACATATGATGGCTCAGCATCATAAAATGTAGGAGCCACAATATCTGGAGTGAGCACCTTCATAATTGTGGTTGATATTGTTGGAGCTGAGGTTTTAGTATTAAGAAACAGAGTTGATGCAATGGATTCATTGATCATCCTCTCTGTCCTTAGAATTCTTTCATTAGCCTCCTTGTTGATCTTCTCCAGGGCTTCTATTCTGTTTTGCCTTTCACCATCAGAGATATTTGATAAGTCTTCAATCTCTGGCAAAACTACTAGCTTGTTTCTTCACAGGGGAAGCCTTTATAGAAAAATCAGTTGGATTGACCACTATAACTGGCTGTAGCTCCCCCTCAACCTGTGCTATGATGCTACTGGAAGCTTGAATTTGACTTGTTATTGTTGCAACTTCTTTTGTGCTAGTTCCCTTTTTCTCCCCCTTTTTGTTAGCATCAAGCTGGAGGTGAGGCTGCAAGTAGCATTTCTAGTAGTTGTGTCTGTTTGGTTTGATTGACAATGATTGTTTGTAGTTGAGTCTCCATATTATCTACTCTGGAGGAAAGATGATGAATAGACTTTGCCAGGCTATCTTCTTGAAGAAGTTTGCTAGTCAACACCTTCTGAGTAGTAGTAGGAACTAGTGCCTCAATCCTGGCATCTAGTGCAACTTTCATATCTCGAACTGTAGTTTGAACCTCTTCCTGTTGTGTTCTATGAATAATAGATTGCATCTTTTGAAGTTTCAGAGAGTCCATTAGTTGTTCAAGGATAGCCTTCCTTTGTGAATCTGCATTTTGGTGCTCAGCCATTGCAGATTGATATTGCTTCATGAGCTCCACATTGAAGTCACCAACAACAGTGGTAGTAGAGAATAACCAGTCTGTTGTCTCCTCATTGACATTTTCATCATCCGTGCTTGAGCTATCATCATTGCCATAATCTTCACTATCAGCATTCGGAGACAGATTTAAAGCTTCTTTGGCTCTCTGTAGTGATTCTGAGGTGTGCACTAGGTGCATTGCCTCCTCTGCCTCCACATTGCCCTGTTGTGCCATGACTTGATAGGCAGGAACATGATGAGTAAAGGTTTCAGCATCCAAAGAAATGGAGTCAATTACTGACTGATACTCTTGTTGATATGTCATTTCTTTGATTGCATCATTATCCTCCATTAACTCACTTGCAATGGCTGCTCCTTCCATCCTTATGACCCCTGTAGTCCCTTCTCTCCTCTCATCTCTCTTTTCTTGCATCAAGGGCTCCCCTTGGCTCAGACCTCTCACACCCTCACCTTCACCTACTAAGGTGGTACTCTCTTGCTCTCCTTTTGCCTGACCTGAAGAAATGGCCATCCTCTCATTATTTACCTCTCCTTTTGCCTGTTCACAATGCAGCCTCTCACTCCCTTCCCTCATTCCTAAAAGTGTTTCAATTACTGCAAACTCTGCCACCCTTGTCATGGGAATGTCACTTGGTGCAGTGGTGGAGAGAGTTATCAACGGATAAGGTATATCCGTTGATGGAGTAATTAATGTTGTCAACGGATGACTAGTTGTAGACACATCTGTTGATGGAGAAACAACTGTCAACGGATGAAGGATATCCGTTGATGAAGGAAAAAGAATATCCGTTGAAGTGAAAACCAATACTAAATCTGTGGTGATTGATTTTAAAGATGAGGCCAAAGATTGTGTTGTGAATTCAGGAATGGATGATTTTATGGCCCAACAAATCATCTAAAAGATGATGACCACCAATTGTAGAGTGGGCTTCTCTAAGAATCTTAAAGTTGGAGAATCAGGAAGTGATGTAGATATCACATCCACATCCAGAGATGGAGTTGGTGATTGTGGATTGTAATGTGTATCAATTTGAAGTTTATGAATAGGGGACTGTGACTCCATATTTGCTGGAGCCACATCAACCTGACTTTGAGACGGTACAGTTGCCTGTACTGTGTGTGCACCCTGTGATTTTCCAATGGTTTTGGATTTTACTCTTCTACCATAGGTTTTTGAGAGAGGGGGGCTATCTGTGTCTCTTGCCCTTTTGTGCAGAGTTCCTGGAGTGGAACTTAAAGTAGTAGTCAAACCCTGTTGAGAGGATGTAACCAAGGCTTGTCTTTGTGGTGCACTCTTCTCACCCACCTTATCCTTAGGGTTTGCACCCTGTCCCTCACCACTCACTACCTCCTTCACACTCCCCTCAAGAGTTTTGGTAGTTTTTGCAATAGGTGCCTTTTGAGAAACACCTGAGGTTTGTCTTTTAGATTGTGGTTTTTGAACTTTGGATTTAGTCACTTTGGTAGGAGCCTGTTTGGTCACAACTACAGACTCCACTGTGACAGTAGAAGGCAAAGAAGTTGGGTTGAGATAGGAGTATTAAGGTTAGAAGCTACCTGAACAATTGGTGGATAAACCAATTGTACTCCTGCATTCAGATTCATTCGAATCAAGTCACTGAGGACTTTCTTCTCCTGTACAAAACAACTGAACTTGCTATCCGGGTTAGAGAGGGATAGCTTGTTCTCTGACATATGCAGGCCTAAGAGCATCAAAAATCTAGCAAATTAGATATTTTTACCCCTAGCTTCTTTACTACCTAATTTGGCTGTTATTTCATACATTACCAGTGTGCTAAAATTGTAATATTTATCAGTTAAGAGCATACATAGCATCACTAGCATTGATTTAGTAACAGCATCAAAATTACTAATTTTACCAGAAAAAGTTTTAATGAAGGCATCACAAAGATAACTCCATTCTTTGACCATACCCTTCCTAACAATTTTTCCTAAATTATCAGTACTAAGAACATATCCAATTGAGTTTAGCATGGTAACAATTTCAGCATCGGTTGGTGATGATGAACAACTATTCTCGGGTAATTTTAGGCATGCAGTGAATACATCAGAATTAGCCACATAGTTTTTACCCTTTAATGAAAAAGATAGAGTTTCATCAGTACCATTAAATTCAGCCGATGTCCACATTTCCTCAACTACTTCATGGATGAGGGGTGTGGTGGTAGTCATAGCATATGACAGCCTACAGTTCTTCACAAAATTCATCATTGTGTGATAGCCTTCTGGAGCATTCACAGTATCTACCAAAGCAGCAAAATTCTTCTTCTCATAAGTGAATCCAGTTGAGGACATCATCTTAACAACTGGTGCCATTTGGAGTATTGAACTTTGAACTTCAGAGAATTTGGTGAAGAAGAAGATGTAGAAAATTTGCTAAAGAAAATTCGTGAGTAGATAAAAGCGAACCGTTAAAGATTAAACAGCTTTTATACTTCACAAAATTTAATTAAAGAATAATAGAGATTAATTATCCTATTGGGCAAAAATAACTGTCAAAATAGCGGAAAAATAGCCATGATTATACATACAGCATTAAAGCATTTATCAACGGCTAGAAATAAAAGTAAATCTATCAACGGATAAGATTCACCAAAAAGAAAAGGTATCAACGGATAATAAATAAATAATTAAAATACAGTTTATCCGTTGATGAACTGTTATCCGTTGACCCTGGAAAATCTAATTATGTGTTATACTATCAATGGATAAAAGACATCCGTTGATAGTGTAATTTTGCCTTGTACAAAATTTTGACAATTTTTCTGAAGATTATCAATGCTAAGAAAAATCATAACACATTATCAGCTACATTGCAGTGTCTATGCAAACATATCTAGGTGATTGAGAAGTTGAGCATACCTAGTTCACCTACCAATCTTGTGAATGAAGACTCATCAAGAGGTTTTGTGAAAATATCTGCAATCTGCTTTTCAGTTGGCACAAAGTGCATTTCAACATTACCATTCATCACATGCTCCCTGATAAAATGGTATTTGATGTCAATATGCTTGGTTCTCGAATGTTGCACTGGATTTTCAGTGATGACAATGGCACTTGTGTTGTCACAGAAAATTGGAATTTTATCAAGTTTTAACCCATAGTCAAAAAGTTGATTTCTCATCCAAAGAATCTAAGCACAACAACTTCCAGCAGCAATGTACTCAGCTTCAGCTGTAGAGGTGGATATTGAGTTCTGTTTCTTACTGAACCATGAAACAAGCTTGTTTCCTAGAAATTGACAGGAACCTGTAGTACTTTTCCTATCAATTCTGCAACCTGCATAATCTGCATCTGAATAACTAATTAGATCAAAACCAGTATCTCTAGGGTACCAAATGCCAAGGTTTGGTGTTCCCTTGAGATATCTAAAAATTCTCTCAATAGAAATTAAGTGAGACTCTCTAGGATCAACTTGAAATCTAGCACAAAGACAAGTAGAAAACATTGTATTAGGTCTACTGGCAGTCAGATAAAGAAGTTAGCCTACCATGCCTCTATAACTCGAGATGTCCACACATTTTTCCTTAGTATTCAACTCAAGTTTAGTTGCAGTGGCCATGGGTGTTTTTGCTGAGGCACAATCCATTAGGTCAAATTTCTTTAAAAGATCATAAATATATTTTGTCTGACTAATGAAAATGCCTTCATTAACTTGCTTTACTTGTAGACCAAGGAAGTAAGTTAATTCACCCATCATGCTCATTTCATATCTACTTTGCATAAGTTTTGCAAACTTTTTGCAAAGTGTCTCATCTTTAGACCCCAAATATAATATCATCTACATAGATTTGAACAAGTATTGAAGAACCATTGACATTTCTATGAAATAGAGTTTTATCTACTATACCTCTAGTGAAGTGATTCTCCAAAAGAAATTGAGATAAAGTGTCATACCAGGCTCTAGGTGCTTGCTTCAAACCATAAAGTGCTTTCATGAGACGGTATACATATTCTGGAAATTCTGGATCTACAAAACCAGGAGGTTGATGGACATAAACCTCTTCTTCCAGTTCTCCATTTAGAAAGGCACTTTTGACATCCATCTGATAGACTTTGAAATTGGCATGTGCTGCATAGGCTAGGAAGATTCTGATTGCCTCAAGTCTTGCCACTGGAGCAAAAGTTTCATCAAAATCTATCCCTTCTTCCTGAGAATAGCCCTTTGCCACTAATCTAGCTTTATCCCTCACAATTATGCCATTTTCATCTGTCTTATTCTTGAGAACCCATTTAGTGTCTATGATACTTCTATCATTAGGTTTGGGCACAAGCTTCCATACTTTATTTCTCTCAAATTGGTTTAGCTCATCTTGCATTGCTAATACCCAATCTGGATCTAGAAGGGCATCTTCCACTTTCTTAGGTTCCTCTTGAGACAGGAAACTACTGTATAGACATTCTTCTCTAGTGGCCCTCCTAGTTTGGACTCTAGAATTTGAGTCACCAATGATTAACTTAAATGGATGATCTCTAGTCCATTTTCTTCCAGGAGGAAGGTTTGATCTAGATGAGGTTGCTTCTTGAGCATGATCATGTTGATTTAGCATTGAGTTTTGACTCTGAGAAACTCCCCCTGAGTTTGTTGTCCTTGTTGAATCATGAAGTTGACTGTCAATGGATGCACCATTTTGCCTGTCGATGGATGCATGGGAATTCCTATCAACGGATGCATCTCTATTATTGTCGACGGATCCTTCATTTCCAGTGTAAGCATCTCTAATAGTTGGTACAATAACTCTTGGTGGATTTATGTGGTCATGATCTTCATCTTCCTCATCATCATCATAATACATTCTACCTTCTCCTTCATTTTCAAATTCCAACTTTTCATGGAAGCCTTCATCATTCAGACCTAGAATCTTTTGGTCATCAAACACAACATGTACAGATTCCATAACAATGTTGGTTCTTAGATTATACTCTATAGGCTTTACATGATTAGCCTAAGTTATCTCCATGAAGAAATGCTAAAGTTGGCTTCTTGTTGGTTAACAACTGATAAGGAGTCATTCCTCTAGCTTGATTGACCAAGGAAATATTCTGAGTGAAACATGCAGTGTTTACAGCCTCAGCCCAGAAATATGTTGGCAATCTTGATTCACTTAACATTGTTCTAGCTGCTTCAATGAGAGTTCTGTTTTTCCTTTCAACTACCCCATTTTGTTGAGGTGTTCTAGCAGCAGAAAACTCATGGATAATTCAATTCTCTTCACAGAAGGTCTTCATTGTGGAATTCTTGAATTCAGTACCATTGTCACTCCTGATTCTTTGTACTTTGACTTCAGAACCATTGTTTACTATTCTGAGATGATTGATGATGTTTTCACTTGCACAATCTTTGGAATGCGAAAAGAAAGTCCATGCAAACTTAGAAAAATCATCTACAATCACCAGATAGTATTTCTTCTTTGAAATAGACATGACATTTACTGGACCAAATAAATCCATATGCAGCAATTGAAGTGGCTGAACAATGGATGACTCTATCTTGCTCTTGAAAGATGATTTCTTTTGTTTCCCTAATTGACATGCATCACATAATCCATCTTTGATGAATTCCAATTGAGGGATTCCTCTAGCAAGATCATTTCTTACCAAGTCATTCATAACTTTAAAATTTAAATGTGACAGCTTTTTATGCCATAGCCAACTCTCATCCTTGCTTGCTTTGCTGAAGAGACAAGTAATGGATTCTGATCATACTGAGTTAAAGTCAGCTATGTAAAAATTTCCTTTTTTAAAGCCTGTCAATACCACATTGTTGTCTTTCTTGGAAGAGACAACACATGCTTCTTTTGTGAACCTTACTTCATAGCCTTTGTCACAAATTTGACTGATACTCAGCAAATTGTTCTTCAAACCTTCAACTAAGGCTACTTCTTCAATGATGACATTGTCTTCTGAAATCAAGCCATATCCATGTGTATATCCTTTGCTGTCATCTCCAAAGGTAATCCTAGGGCCAGCTACTTCCTTGAACTCTGTGAGCAGGGTTGAATCTCCTGTCATGTGCCTAGAACATCCACTGTCTAGGTACCATAGATTTCTCCTGTTTTCCTGCACACATCCAAAAACAAATCAAGTTGCTTTTGGTACCCAAGTTTCCTTGGGTCCTTTCTTGTTAGCCTTTAACTTTACACTCTTGACATTCTTCATCTTGGATGTAGATGCTTGAGTGATGGGATTTGATAGATGCTTACTTGCATAAATATTTGATGCATGCTCTTGTGGAAAATTAGCATACATGTTATTCATGCTTGGAATGTTCCATGACATTTGTGGCATATTCACAGATTGAAAATAAGGATTAGGCACACATGGCATGTTAACATACAAAACTAGCATTCTGATACAAACCAGGCATAACAGTTATTGTAGGCATACATGGCATAGATTGAAGTGCATGAACATGGGCCATTAATTATCGACTTAGTGTAAATTTTAATTTCGTAATTAATTTCTTAAATTTTCGTATTTAATAATAAAAAAAAAATACAAAAAAATATTACAGAAATTCCTGTTCGTAATTTCAATTTCCTTGGTGTTAATTCGAAGCTACAGTATATTTCTTTTGCCATGTATTTTCTATTTAAAGTAACTTTCATATCCCTGTTTCTTTCTTAATTCAACCAGCAAACCCATCTTCTTCTTTCCTTCTCTTCGACTAAATCACAACGCCCTCTCCTCTCTTCTCCCCCTCTCTCAAATCTCTCTCTCTTTACAGAGAAACACCACAACCCCTCCCCTGTTTTAGTTTCATTTTATTCTTCTTCGTTGTTGTGTTTTTCCCCTGTTTTAGTTTCTTCGTTTTTGTAGTAGATTTGTTCCTGCGATTTTGTAAAACCGAGTCCAAGTCTGAGTCTCTGAGTTCTGTGAATCGATTCGTTAGCTGAGTCCAGATCATTGATTCCAGTTTTGTCTAAGTTCGTTTAATGATGTCTTGTTTGAGTTCTAATCGTATGTTGAAGCTATGTTCTGGGTTGTTTCCGTTTATTCCCAATGTCGAGTTGTATTAAGTAGTTTTAATTTCTAGCAGTTGAGTTTTCGTTTGTCGAGTTGTTCTTGGTCAATTTCTATTTCTGTGTTATCGAGTTTCGGTGCTGAATTGCTTTGATGGGGTTCGAGTCTGAGTACAGTTAGTTGAGGTTGAATATTGTTTATTTTGCGCAAATTCGCTTTGTCAATTAGCTGAGTCGATTTAGTAGCTGCTTGTTTCAATGTTTCACTACCTGAGTTTTCGTTGTTTGAATTCTGGCTGAGACGATGCTTTGTTTTCTTAATGTTATTTCGCTGTTTGTTCGTTTGTGTTAATTTCTGCGAGTCGCTGTTCTGAGTTGATTGCTCTGTGTTTGCTGAGTTCAACGGGTGGATGTTTGTTGGTTGTATTCGCCGAGCTCTGTCCGAGTTCTTGTTGCTACTGTTTCGTTGCTGTTTGTAGTGTAAAGTCTGGTTCGAATTATTAATTGCTGTTTCGCCGAGTTTAATTTCTTGTTTTTACTACTTAGTTTAGTTGAATTTGTCTGCATTTTATTATTGTGCTTGTTGTTGAGTCGAGTTCGTCGTCTGAGTACTTTGATCGTCTGTTTGAGTCTTGATTATTCATTGCGTTTTGTTTGCTAAGATCTCTGCGTTTTGTTCTGGTTTTGCTGTCTGCGTTTTATTTAACGAATAAGTTTTGCTGTTAATTTTCCAATAAAGTCACGGCAAAAATTTTCTGTAAATAATAATTAATCAATTTCACTTGTTTCATTAATTGTTAAAATCAGTTCTATTCTAATTTTGTTTTAATTAGTATTAATTAGATTAAATTTCCTTTTAGTAGTTAATTAGTTTAAATCAAAATTCTCAAAAATCAAAATTGTCTAATTCGATTAAATTAAAAATTGAGACTTGCGAAAAAATTAGTCCATGAAGAACGAATCTCAAATTTTACAACGAAACGAATTGTGCGCTTGCGATTCCAATTTACATAATTTTTAGCATATCAAGTTTTTGGCGCCGCTGCCGGGGATTTAATTATTTTTCGTGCCTTAATTTTTAGTTTTTCGGATTAGTTTTATTTCTTGCCCTATTTTTGTCTCGTTTTTTTAGGAAAGTTTGAAATTCGGGAATCTCTCACGGAGTTTGGAACAAATTGGAATTTTTGGAAGCGTGCTTCGGTAACCCGTATCTCACTCTTTTCGCCATTCTATTTTTTTAGAAAATCAAAAAAAAAATCAAAAAAATCAAAAATCACAAAGAAATTGAAAATTGAAAAAATCCAAAAAAAATAGTTAGTAAATACATAATTGTTGCATCATGCATTTAATCACCTAGGGCACATCATCTAGATTTTTATTTTCTTGTTTTTAATTTTTCGTACCTATTAATTGTGGTGATCGCTGGAGGACCCAAAGGTACGTTAAATTTCTTCCCTTCTTTAGATTAAATCACGTAGTGTAAGCATCCATATTTGTTTATAATTTTTGTATATATCGTTGTTTGTTGCATCATTTTGTTAATAAACTTTAAGGGCAAAACCACTACAAGATAAGGGAAGGGATTTCATCACTCTTTCCTTAGCCCAAAAACAATAAATCCTTCATTTTGCATTCCCTAGCCTTGAATAAAATTAATTAGACGTTTGCCCCTAGGAATTCGCGCTCAATTAGGAAGGTACCTAAGAAACGAAGTAATCATTATTTAGTCCGACTTTTTGGTGTCTAGGCAAGCGAGAGCTTACCTGGCCAATTTAGGTTCGGTGTCTAAGTGACGAGTTTGGCCTCTTGGCAATGCCTGCTCTAATCTGGCCGAATCGGTCCGAATAAATTCTGATTTACCGAGTTTTTGGTGGTCCTTATGGTTAGGAGCAAGGTCAAGTTATTTTATTAAGGAACCTAGGTTTAGAATTTTTCTTTTAATTTTACACCCTTTCTTTTTGTTTGTTTAAATTTTTCGCACTTACTTGCTACGTGTTTCCTTTTGTGGTTTATGCGAACTACGTGGATTAGGGATAAATCTTCTAGATTAGTGAGATCATTTGAGATTTCTTCCTCGTCTGATTCCGAGTCTTTAGATACCTCCGATTCAGTAGTAATCATGGCCACATCTCTTAGGGACCGTTGCTATCCTACTCGTTCCGCCCAACCATCATGCATCACCCTTCCTCCCGTTAATGGTCACAATTTCGAAATTAAAGCTCACCACATTAGTATGTTGCCGAAATTTAACGGGAACGATGGTGAGGATCCCTATCTGTTTCTTCATGAATTCGAGGAGGTTTGCGCTTTGCAAAAACTCCAACATCTTTCCGAGGACTCCATTAGGTTAAGACTAATCAACTTCGCTTTAAGAGAAAATGCAAAAAAATGTTTGTATAGTCTACCCGTTAATTCTATCTCCACGTGGGAAGGGTTTGTGGTCATTTTTCTAAAGAAATATTTTCCAAACCATAAGACTACGAGGATTACAAACGAAATAAATCAATTTCATCAAAAAGAAAACGAGTCTTTTTGGAAATATTTTGATCTTTTTAAAAATATTTTGTCACAATGCCCCCACCACGGAATAGAGAAATGGAGAGTCTGTAAGATCGTTTATGAGGCCCTAGATGGTCCAACAACCGCGTTGTTGGAGTCTATGTGCCAAGGAAAATTTATGGAGAAAGATGAGGACGAGGGTTGGCAATTTTTCGAAGAATTAGCCGAGAAGACAATGTTGTGGGAGTCCACTAGGGAACCGAATAAGTCTAACGAATCGTCTAGTTCATCTAGGGGTTTGCATTCGATTGGAAGCTCGATTGCAACCGATGCCAAATTAGCCACTCTAACTAGAAGACTCGAAGCCCTAGAAACTAGTAAGGCCCCCTCAAATGCGTCTATGTGCTCGAATTTTACTCAAGGTTTTTCGGATTTTCCCGTCTATGATCAAGTTAATGCGGTGTCTCAACCACCCACTAGGAACGACCCGTTCGCTCCTATTTATAATCCCGGGTGGAGAAATCACCCTAATTTCTCATGGAACCAAGGGCCAAATTGCCAAAATCCAACTTCTTTTCAACCTCCCTTTCAAAATGCTCCATCTTTTCAAAGGCCGAATCAAAATTCTTTCTCGACTCCAAATCAAGGTCCTTTTCCAAACCCTACTCAAAATCTCGGTCCTTATCCGACTCAACCTTCTTATCCAAATCAAGCACCCGCCCACCCACCCGGCTTTCATGAGTCGGATAAGAGACTTAATTCGTTGGAAAAGACCCTTGATGCGCTTTTGAAATCCACGACTAATTTGGCTCAATCTCAACAAACTTTCATGCAAACCATGACTCAAGATAGGCAACTTTTAAATGCTAGTACCCAAGCCCTATCTAAGTTAGAGGTTCAAGTGAGTCAATTAGCCAATGCCATGTGTGAGCGAGAAAAGAATAAATTTCCAAGTCAACCGGAGGTCAACCCTAAATTCCCTCTCAATCAAAGACCTCCTGAAAATGTGAATGCCATCATCTCTTTAAGGTCGGGCAAACAAGTTGATACTCAAGTTGGAATCGAGTCTCCCGACGATGAGGAAGACGAGTCGAATGTTGAATCAAATCCTAAACTCGATCCTTCAAACCATATTCCAAATCCTGAACCTTTCGAGTCATCTAGTCCCGCACCTTTAACTCTTGAACCTTCATCTTCCAAATCCATTCCCGAGTCATCAGACTCTTCTCATAAATCACCGTCACCAAATGAATCTTCGTCTTTTAACAAATTTCGTCCAAAATCCATTACCGAAGCACCTAGCGAACGAGTCTTTAAGCCAAAAGCTCCTTATCCTCAAAGACTCGTTCCACCTAAACAAACGGCTCAAATGGAGAAGATTTTGGAAATATTTAGTCAAGTCAAAATCAACATTCCTCTTTTAGATGCCATTCAACAAGTCCCTTCTTATGCCAAGTGTCTAAAAGATTTATGTTCTCATAAACGTTCCACACACGTTCCCAAGAAAGCCTTTTTGACATCTCATGTTAGTTCAATTCTTTCAAATCAGATTCCCGTGAAATATAAGGACCCCGGTTGTCCTACAATTTCATGTGTCATAGGCAATACTTTTGTGGATAAAGCGTTACTTGACTTAGGTGCTAGTGTGAGTCTTCTTCCATTTTCGGTCTATCAAGCCCTAGATTTAGGCGACCTTAAGCAAACGAACATGACAATTCAATTAGCCGATCGTTCTGTCAAAATGCCTAAGGGAATAATTGAAGATGTCCTAATTAAGGTCGGGGAATTCATCTTTCCGGTTGATTTTGTTGTCCTCGAGACTCAACCCGTAACAAATTCTAAGAACAAAATTCCTGTTATCTTAGGAAGACCTTTTCTTGCTACATCTAATGCCTTAATTAATTGTAGGAATGGTTCGATGAAACTCACCTTTGGCAACATGACCATAGACCTTAACATTTTTAATGTAGGGAAAGAACCCAATGAGCTTTATGAACCATCAATAGGGGTTAACGTGGTCAACAAGTTTGCCACATGGTCTAGTTTTGAGGATAGTGAGATTGAGTCTCTTCTCAAAGAGGATTTCAAAGTCAACCATGAGTCTAATCGAGCATATTCTGATTCGTTGAGAGATATGACTTCGGAAGAGATGTTGAGAGAGTTAGATGCGATTTGTTCTCCGTGGGAGACCCCACCTGAGATTGTTAGTAGTGAGCCCGTTGTTAAGAGTCCCATTGGACCACCGCCACCTGCATTTGACTTGATTGTTTATCATTCCGAGTTTGATCAACAGCCTTTAAGAGGAACCGGGCCCTCATCTTTTGTCGTTCCTAGTGATTCAACCTTTAACCAAACTTTCATTGTCTCTAATTTGCTTAAACAAAATAAAGAAGCCTTAAGTTGGTTTAGGGAGAACATTAGTGACACTTGTCCTATAGGGTTGACTAATTCTATATTGCTTGAGAAAATCTTTTCTAATGAAAATTTTCAAAAATTTCTTGATATTTTCTCAAAGTTGCACCCTAATTTTCCCACCGGTATCGGCTAATTCGTTTTTTATTATTTTGCCTCCCCTCATGTAAGATAGGTATGGGGGAGGATTTGTGTGCGTGTGTGTGTTGTTTTTCTTTCGTAGTTTTTAGAAATTTTCAGTCTCCGTCATCCCTTATCAGGTATTTCCTCAACTTTATCCTTTCTCTTTTCTCTTGCATTCACATACATTGAGGACAATGCATGATCTAGGTACGGGGGGGGGTTTAGTGTAAATATATAAATTTGAAAAATCCAAAAAAATTAAAAAATGAAAAAAAATCAAAAAGAGTTCTTTTTCTAGTTTTGTTAATTGATTGCTAGTTGCTTGATGCACCCTTACATGCTATGATAATCTTATGAACCATTAGCTTTTGTTTGAGAAGTGATTTGCTAAAGTTCTTGTTCACACACTTACACTTGCAAGGTGAAGCTAGTAGGCTTAATTGAATTATGCATGATATTAGAAGGGCATGATTAGGTGTATTGAGGAAACCATTTCTTGAGATTAATTATGTTTTACTACACCAAGTGAGATTTTGATCCTATATGCACATCTTTTGCATTTATATTCTTTTGCTTGAGTGTCCACTTATCATTTGCATTACTAGCACTTGTTTGAATTCTATCTTGAAATGCATGACATTAATTGGTGATAAAATGATAAAGGCATTTAGGAATAACCTATATTTCCAAAAATATCCACACCAACTTACGTGATCAATTAGTTAACCCTTTGAGCTTAATCATATTCTTTCGGTGACACACCAAATTACTCGCCTAAGACCTATTTCTTGTTTAGCCTTACGTATCCTTGATCCCATTTTGTCAAAGGCTAGTAGGAACTTAAGGGAGCAATAAGGTGTGTGAAATAGGGTTTACTTTTGTTCATAACTTTTGAGGAAATATTTGTTGTTACCTTGTTAGTCGATTTTCAAATCAAATCTAAAGGAGGATTATTGTTACATTTATTTTAGCTCAAAAAAAAATACATATGAGAGCATACTTGTGTTTTTGTAATCCTCCTTCATTACGACTAGTCAAGGCTTTTTGTTGAAATAAATAAAAAAAATAATAGAATTGTGTGGGGAGGTGTTGTGGATGTTATTCATGGTGACTACTAGCTTTTGACACTTCACCTTATTTTGGCCTTTCTTGACATACTTTGTCCCTAGCCCCCATTACAACCTTAATAAAGACCTTTTGATTGTCATTATTAATGTATGTTTTGATTTAAGTTGGGATGATACCAAGTGTCAAGCATGCATTTGATTTAGTTGGAATTGAGTGATACACTTACCCCTGTTTTCGAGTGAATATTCTTTTGTGAGTGAAAGGTGAGGTATTGCTTATTTGTTTCTTGCATAAGAGATCTCAAGTTTTGACTCTGAGGTGTGCTCTTGTAGACTTAGCATGGTTACCAATAATTTTTGCACTTGACATGAACTTTTAGTCACTCTTGCATGGTTCTTTGAGTAGGCTATGTGAATCCTTGCACTTTCCACACCAAGACTTTGCAAATTCATTTTGATTCTTAAGTTGATGTGTCATGAGAGGACATGTATGTGTGGTGTGCATTGCCATGTGATCTTTTATACAAACTAGATGGATTTTGTGGGTACATTCACTATAGGCCCTCACGAGACCTTACTCGTCCACTAGGGTTGCCTAGGGGTTTAAAGGGCTTGTTGCATATGCCAAATGCAACCGTCACACCTACGAAAAGGAGTATAGGACTTTTTATCTAGATTTTCTTTTTTGTTTTACTCGAGAACGAGCAAAAGATAGGTATGGGGGCATTTGATAAGAGCATATTTTTGCATATTTTTATTACCTATTTATTGCTTGAACTCGTATTTTAATAATTTATTTTGTTGCATTTCAAGAAATTCGTGAATAAATAAAGAAATGGAAAAATAAAGAAATAAAGTGCAAGGAAGGGAAAAAGAGGAAGAAAAAGGACCAAACAGAAAAAGAGGAAAAAGAATTAGGAGTTTGGTGGAAAGGGAATCCTGGAGGACACATGGAAGGTGGAGATCATCCCAACACACTAAAAAAGTGTATGGCCAAGATCAACTCTACCAAAGCTTAATGGGGAAGAAATCTTTTAACGGCTAAGATTACACCACCACACACCCCAAATATAGGGTCAAGATTTACCCACACCCCCCCTAAACCCTAATTCCCATCCTATAAATACCCCCTCATTTCCCTTGTATTAAACACCTTAGGAGTAGATAGTAGTGTAGTTTTAGGGTAGATTTAATTTCTTTAGTTCTAAATTTTGTACACTCTCTTTTTAATTAATGCAATTTTCATTTCCTTTAATTTATTGTCTTGCTCTTTCATTATTGTTGCCTTATTTTTTTATTTTCGTAATACCTTTTAGTGGATAAAGTAGCGAAATGCTAACCACTAGGGGTTGAGAATAACGAAACTTTAATTTCGTGTTCGTAGTTTAATTCGTAGTTTTGCCCCTTTAAAAATCAATTTTAATGTGGGCCATTTAATACAAAATCGTTGTTTTTAGTAGTTTTAATAATAATTTAATGTTCTTTTAGGAATTAATTAGTATAAATTCAAATTTTCAAAAACCCAAATTGTTCTAGATCGATCAAATTAAAAATTAAGGATCGCGAAAATGTTAGTCTCCGTGGATCGATACCTAAAGTTTTTTAACGATTAAATCGTGCGCTTGCGATTAAATTGTCATTTATTTTAGCACAACAATAGGTGATTGATACTATTACAATTACCACAAGTTTTTCTAGGGGCAAACTTGTCAGGAGAGTAATTGTTTTTCTTATTGATGCCTATCTTGCCATTTCTGTTCTTTTTCATTTTACCCTCATTGTCTGATTTACCAACAGCCTTTTCACTTGATTTGGCTTGGCTACTTTCACCAGAAACAAAGTTCTTGGGGACTAGACCAAATTGTTGATTCAGTTTCTTGAGTTCCTTTTTACTAACAGACTTTTTATTAGTCAATGGATAACTCTCATCCGTCGATGGATCAACTGTCAACGAACGTTCACTATTCGTTGATTCATAAATAGTCTCTAGATCCTCATTACAAGGTTCTAGCTTCTTTTTATTCTTTTTCCAGGTTTCCTTCACAAATGATTCTATTCCCTGGACTTCTACTATATTTTGTGAAATGTTCCTACAACTTTGAAATCTAGCAATTACTCCTTGTTCTTTTTCAAGCTAGTTTCTTAAGATAATTTCTCTTTTTAACACAGCTTCAAGTTCATGCTTAGCATCATTGCAATCAACTCTCATTTTCTCAAATTCTAGAAATTGACTTTCTAGTGCAATATTCCTATCACTTAAAAACATATTAGCCTCTTTAATCCTATTGTTCTCTTTAGTAAGTGATTTAAGAGAAATGCTCAAGTGATATAGTTCAGTAGACATTTCATCTATAACACTATTACATTCCTCCTTGGTGAGCTGATAGAATATATTTTTATATATATTTTAGATAATTTTATTCTCATATTTATTGTGTTTTGCATTGATTTGGATTTTTATTTAATAGATTTTATTGTTTTATTGTAGGAAATAAAGAATTCATGACTTGGAAAGATTTGGAGCAAAAAGAGCTATTTTGGAGATAAAATAGGAGAAAATTCGTATTATTGGGCTACACGGGCTATGCTAAACTGTTTTGGCCATATCTTGAGTTCCAGAAGTCAGAATTTGACGATCTTACTGTCCACGCGAAGCTTGTAGAATTATCTTTAATTCAGAGGTGGTCCAGTAAGCAAAATCCAACTGGAAGAGCCCAGAAACAGAGGAGAAAAAGAAGTGACGAATTTTAATTAAGGAATCCTATTCAGTTATGGAATCCTACTTGTAATTTATTTAGAGTATTAAAATACTTTTATTGGGCAAGACTTTGATAGCCTATATAAACACATCTAGGGTATTATTTTATGGGGAAGAGAAAAGGAGAGAAGAAGGATGTAATATTAGATCAGATAATATAGTTTAGAGTAGATTAGTATTATTATTAGTTGGAGATGTAGAGAAACACCATGACTCTTCTTTTGGGTGACAACATTGAAGTTTGAAGGTTTTGT
Source organism: Kitagawia praeruptora (assembly GCA_037693485.1). NCBI lineage: Eukaryota > Viridiplantae > Streptophyta > Magnoliopsida > Apiales > Apiaceae > Kitagawia > Kitagawia praeruptora. The sequence continues at coordinate 97,270,209 of CM075354.1, read as the reverse complement.
TCTCTTAATATTTTATTTTTTCTTATTAGTTTAATTATGTTTTCTTGTTTTACTAGTTGTTTTACTTGTTTAATTATTAGCGAGTAGTTATTTCTAGGGCTTAAAGGGAAGCCATGTTTGCACTAATATTGGCATGATTTTCATAGTGGTTTGATTGGTTATGGTTAATTCTGATTGATATGTTTTAATCATTAATTTGTGTAATTGGCCAATATCATGGATTAATTATATGCAAATAGGGGTATGGATCGAGAGATTTACTTACTAGAGGTACATATACGATTAGCAAAATTGAATTTGAGTGCGGAAGCATCATTGGATTTCTGAGAGCGTTAATTCTTGTAAGAGATTAACTTGACTCTAATTACCTGATTGATTGAATTACTAAAAGTGGTTAATTGTGTTGAATGTTTCGAGAGTGTTAATGCTTGAAAGAGATTAACATACTCTAGTTATAGGATCACATTGATTGCTTTAGCTTAAGAGCCAATTGTGTAAGCATGGTGGACCTGATTGCCCTAGGTTTTAAATAATTTGTTTATCATCTGTTTAATTAGTGTTAATCTTGTTTAATTAGTTAATTAATATTCTCCAATAATCGTTTGTCCCTGAAACAATTAGCGATAACTGAAAAGGAATTAGTAGAACCTGTCTCCTTGTGGATTCGACCCGCTTGCCATCTGTACTAGCAATAGACACCGTGCGCTTGCGGTTAGGTATAATTTGACACATCAAGTTTTTGGCGCCGCTGCCGGGGATCGAACCCGGGTCACCCGCGTGACAGGCGGGAATAATCACTAACACTCTTGATACTTTTTGTGGTGGCGAGTTTGTGATCGAGAAAGTGGATATTACGCCTTTACCGGAGTATTTTTAAGGAGGTCAAGCTAATGACTCTAAATAAGCGCTGCTTGGGAGGCAACCCAAGATTTCACTGGAGGATCGGTGCACTTCGTGCTTTTGCATAGGGGAGTACTTCTTTCCTTCTCATTCATGTATAGTAGAATTGCTTAGTTATTTGTTCAACCCAAGCCTTGTTGTGTTCCTTCATCTTATTCTAAAAAAAAAAAAAAAAAATTAGTGTGTAACGCAGGTTTCACCTGCGTTAATGACCTATTAGCGCAGTTTGCAGCCTTGATGCGCAAATTGCGAATGCGTGACTGGATGTTGTGCAACTTGCGCTCCTGATGCGCAAGTTGCACTTGCGCGTCTGACCTGGGCGCGGATTGCTCTTAACGCGCGCAGTTTGCGCATCTGCCAGAGGAGAATTTTTTTTTTTTCAGCATGTTGGTCATTGTTTGTGCGCCTGTTGCAGTGTTTATATATATAAAAAAAAATTTCTTTCCACCCCATTCTATTTATACCCCATTCTATCTAGGGTGATGGCCCAAAATAATCACCTGACAAACTGGATGGCCCTTTTTACTGACGAGACACGGTACATCGTGTACCGTGATAGGGGATGTGATGCGGAGGAGCGTCCTCCGTAATAGGACATGATACGGAGCTCCGTCTTCCGTGTTATGCATGATACGGTGGACGGTGTTCCGTGACAGTGCTGCGCACCCACCTAACACGGAACACCGTGTACCGTATCATGCATAACACGGAAGGCCGTGTTCCGTATCATGCATAATACGGTACACGGTGTACCGTATTAGGGTAATACTGAGGCCGAAACTCCGTATTCCGTCGGTATTTCGGGCCATTTTTTTCAAAATCAGTATTTTGGGCAAAAACTTAGGAAAAATAGGCATTTTGGTAATTCTCTCTTCTATCTAATTCTTTTCCTATTTCAATTCCAAAACCTCCCATCTTTTCTTCAAAATTCTAAACCTATATCTATTCTAATTCATATTATTATTATTATTATTATTATTATTATTATTATTATTATTATTATTATTATTATTATTATTATTTTTCTTTATTATTTTTGTATTTTATTTAGGAATTATTTTTGTATATTTTTTTTTCTTTTCTTTCTTTTCTTTTATATAATTGTTCATTGAGGACAATGAACCACTTAAGTGTGGGGATGAGTTCTCAATGATAAAAAAATCCAAAAAAAAGTATATATTATAAAATTCAAAAAAAAAAATTAAAAAATTAAAAAAATTGAAAAATACAAAAAATAATTCTAGCCATGCAATTTGATTAGTTGTTGTATTTTGCTTGATACACCCATGCATGCGTAGGAATTTTGTGTTGTTGACGCTTTTGATTGAGAAGTGATATGTTTTGTTCTTGTGCACACACGTACACTAGCAAGTTGAAACTGGTAGACTTAATTGGATGTTGTAAGTGATTAGAATGACATGAATATGTGCAAGATGACTTGGTTTACATGCTTTGAGTACAAGTAGGTGCGTTAGAGAGTCTTGTTACTTGGGATTGATTATGTTTTGTCACACCAAGTGAGTTTTGAGCCTATATGCATATCTTTTGCATGATTTTTCGTTTGCTTGAGTGTCCACATGTTGTTTACATTGCTAGCACTTACTTGAGATCTTTCTTGAAATGCATGACATTACTTGATGATGAGATGATAAAGGCACTTAGGTTTGACCTCGTATTTCCCATATTTCCACACCTTTTAAACATGATCAATTAGTCAACCCATTGAGCCTAATCCTATTCTTTCGGTGACACACTACATTACTTGCCATTATCCTTTTTATTCTATTGACCTTACAGTAATTTTTGATCCTAAATTGTCAAAGGCTAGTATCATACTTGAGGGAGTGATAAGGTGTTCATGAAAGGGGGGTTATTGATGATCATACTTTTGGGGAATATTGATTTTTGGTTGATGCTTGTTAGTCGAAATTCATAAAATATCTATGGATCATTGTGCTTATTCCTTAGCTCTCAAAAGAAAAAAAATAGAAAAAAAATAGAAAGAAAAAAAAAGAAAAAAAGAAAAAAAAATAAATAAATTTGAGAGCATTCTTATGTTTGTATGATCCTTCTTCATTCGACTAGTCAAGTTATTATGTAAGGGTTATTGAAAAATCCAAGTGTGGGGAAGTATTTGTTTTAATAGAAAGGGAATTGAATTATGATTATTGTTGGGTACTAGCTTTTGACGTAACCTGTTTTAGCTTTACTTGACATACCTGGTCCCTAGCCCACGCTACAACCCGAATAAAGACCTTTTGATTGTCATCAGTGATGTATGTTGTGTTGAGAGTGAGATTGATTGCAAGTGTCAAGTTGTGTTTATGATTTTGTTGGAATTGAGTGATACACTTAACCTTGTTCTTGAGTGAATATTCGTTTTTGAGTGAAAGGTGAGTTATTACTTGTTTTGGCATAGGAGATCCCAGGTTTAGACTTAAAGATGTGTTTCTTGTGGGCTTAGCATGATTACCAACAATTTTTACACTTGACATGAATTTTTATGACCTTCTGCATGTTGGTTGAGTAGACTACGTGAATACTTGCACTTTCGACACCAAGACAACGTATGTTTGCTTTGATTCTTAAGTTGATGTGGCATAAGAGGACTTGTGTGTGTGGTGATGTGTTAGCATTGATCTTTTGCATGGTTAGATGAATTTTGTGGGTATATTCACTATAAACCCTCACGAGACAACACTCGTCCTACTAGGGCTGCCTAGGGGTTTAACGGCTTGTTGCATATGCTCAATGCAATCGTGTCATCTACGAAAGTGATGTTTGTTAGGACTTAGTTTTTATTTCACTTATTTTCCCGAGGACGTGCAAATGCTTAGTGTGGGGATGTTTGATAGAATATATTTTTATATATATTTTAGATGATTTTATTCTCATATTTATTGGGTTTTGCATTGATTTGGATTTTTATTTAATAGATTTTATTGTTTTATTGTAGGAAATAAAGAATTCATGACTTGGAAAGATTTGGAGCAAAAAGAGCTATTTTGGAGATAAAATAGGAGAAAATACGTATTATTGGGCTACACGGGCTATGCTAAACTGTTTTGGCCATATCTTGAGTTCCAGAAGTCAGAATTTGACGATCTTACTATCCACGCGAAGCTTGTAGAATTATCTTTAATTCAGAGGTGGTCCAGTAAGCAAAATCCAACTGGAAGAGCCCAGAAACAGAGGAGAAAAAGAAGTGACGAATTTTAATTAAGGAATCCTATTCAGTTATGGAATCCTACTTGTAATTTATTTAGAGTATTAAAATACTTTTATTGGGCAAGACTTTGATAGCCTATATAAACACATCTAGGGTATTATTTTATGGGGAAGAGAAAAGGAGAGAAGAAGGATGTAATATTAGATCAGATAATATAGTTTAGAGTAGATTAGTATTATTATTAGTTGGAGATGTAGAGAAACACCATGACTCTTCTTTTGGGTGACAACATTGAAGTTTGAAGGTTTTGTTCTCTTAATCTTTTATTTGTTCTTATTAGTTTAATTATGTTTTCTTGTTTTACTTGTTTAATTATTAGCGAGTAGTTATTTCTAGGGCTTAAAGGGAAGCCATGTTTGCACTAATATTGGCATGATTTTCATAGTGGTTTGATTGGTTATGGTTAATTCTGATTGATATGTTTTAATCATTAATTTGTGTAATTGGCCAATATCATGGATTAATTATATGCAAATAGGGGTATGGATCGAGAGATTTACTTACTAGAGGTACACATACGATTAGCAGAATTGAATTTGAGTGCGGAAGCATCATTGGATTTCTGAGAGCGTTAATTCTTGGAAGAGATTAACTTGACTCTAATTACCTGATTGATTGAATTACTAAAAGTATTGTGTTGAATGTTTCGAGAGTGTTAATGCTTGAAAGAGATTAACATACTCTAGTTATAGGATCACATTGATTGCTTTAGCTTAATAGCCAATTGTGTAAGCATGGTGGACCTGATTGCCCTAAGTTTTAAATAATTTGTTTATTATTTGTTTAATTAGTGTTAATCTTGTTTAATTAGTTAATTAATATTCTCCAATAATCGTTTGTCCCTGAAACAATTAGCGATAACTGAAAAGGAATTAGTAGAACATGTCTCCTTGTGGATTCGACCCGCTTGCCATCTGTACTAGCAATAGACACCGTGCGCTTGCGGTTAGGTATAATTTGACACATCATGAGCTCAGAGAGATTAGTAGTAGTTACCTGATTGCTAGTTGAACTTGCTTCCTGCTCATCAGAATCAACCATTAGTGCAAGGTTGGTATACTCAACATTATCATCAGAATGATTTCCATCAGCAGCCCAGTCATACTCTTGGGACATAAATGCCTTTCCCTTCTGTCTGAGAAGATCAAAATATTTCTTTTTATAGTCAACAACTTCAGTTGACTTTCCCTTGTTCTCAAACTTGGACTTCCTGCATTCATTCATCATATGACCAGCAATTCCACAATTGTAGCATTTAATTTTGGATTTATCCATAAAATTGCTTGTGGAGTAATCCTTGTTAAATGGCTTGGTCACCCCAGAGTTTCTCTTGAATTTCATCTTAGAGAATCTCCTAGATAGGAAGGCTAAATGCTCATCTATCTCATCCAATTCATCTTGCTGAAGGACATTCAATTCTTCAGACACTTTGTCCCTGCTCTTGCTTGACTCTGTTCTACTTTCACAAACCTCCATGTTTGGTGTAGATTGAACAGCTTCTTTCTTCTTTTCCTCCTTCTACTCTAAGTTGGCAACAAGTGCAACTGACCCACTTTTCTTTTGGGCTTTCTCAATTTCTTCATCCTGCTCCATTTCTAGTTCATATGTCTTTAAAGTTCCATAGAGCCTCTCAAGAGTAAATGTCTTGTACTCTTGAGTGTTTCTCAAGGAAACAGTCATAGGCTTCCACTCTTTGGGCAGTGATCTCAGAAATTTGAGATTATAATCTTTTACTTGGTAGATTCTTCCATACAGTTTCAGGCCATTCAATAGTTTTTGAAATCTACCGAATGTATCATTCAATGTTTCTCCACTTTTGAAGTGAAAGTGCGCATACTGTTGGATTAATAGTTGCATCTTGTTCTCCCTCACCTGTTCTGTTCCTTCACAGAGTGTTTGAACAATGTCCCATACTTCCTTGGAGGTAGTACAATTGATAACATTGTCAATCATGTCTGTTCCTAGACCATTGAATAATATATTCATAGTCTTTTTATCTTTGTGGATTTCTGCAACATCTTCAATGCTCCACTCAGAAACAGGTTTAGGGATATGAACATCTGGCGCGTCTGCAGCAACACCAACTCTAGAAGCAATCTTCATTGGAACATGAGGACCTCTCTCAATGCAGTCCACAAACCCATTATCAATAGACATGAGATGTAAACGCATTTTTACTTTCCAGTGAAAGTAATTTTCTCTATCAAGAACTGGTATCTTTACTCCATAATCCTTCTTAGACATGCTGGAAGTGTGTTGATCTTTGAACTTCAAATATGTTAGAAGCTTGCTTTGATACCAATTGTTATTCCCAGATTACACACTTGTATTACTTGAATAATTGTAGAAGGGGGGGTTGAATACAATTCTTGATATTTATAAATTTCTGATAAAAACCACAGAAACTTATAATGAAGTAATATGCAAAATAAAAAATAATTCACACAAACATATAAGGTCAGATGGCCAAATGTACCATATGACGTTTTTCTTTTATTTGAAGAAAACCATGTGATAAAAATGTACACAGCTTCTGTTTTACAACTCTTTGCTTCTAGGAATATTCAAGAAAACCTAAGCAAAATGAACTAACAAAACCAGTTTTCTTAACTATCAAAGAGTTGCTACACTTGGTTATAAATACCCAAGTTTACAAGCCTAACTGAATAAGATAATACTAAGTTAGTCCAGATTGGCTTGCTGCTCCATTGCAAAGTGAATGGAATATTTTCTTCTTTATTTCCACAATAATGGTTACCACACTGCTTTATGCACCTTTCTTCAACCCATGTGGTTTGACAGACAAACTTTCCACAATCAACTGCTAATCGCGATCTGGAATCCAATGTGGTTAACTATAGTCTATTTTTGTTTTTACCGAAATTCTTCCAGAAATATTTCAGCTTGCTGAAATATAGATACTAGAATGAATCAGCTTGCTGATATTAACTAATGCAATGCAGTGCAATATGAAATGTGCAGAAGAATGAACACAAGATCTTTTAGCCAGGTCGACCCCTAATCCCCTATGGTCTACGTCCTGGTCCCTTACCAACTTGGTAAGAGAATATATTATTGATCAACAAATAAACCAATTACAAGATCCAATAATATATCACCCAATTTACTGATAACAGCTTGCTGGAACGAACTGCTCCCCCTGAGTAAAACAGCTCCCTTGAACCTCAAAGCCTTTCTAACAGCCTTGCTCCCTTGAACACTGAATTCCTAGAAGTCCCCATTCTTGAATTCCTCTAGTTCCTTGAACAACCTGTTGTATAGACCAATGAGTTCCCCTTGAACACAATACTCCTTGATCACCAAGATTCCCTTGCTGTTATGCAGTGAAACCAATTCCCAGTTGTTGATAACAGCTTGCTGAACCCCTGTTTCTGAACCTGCTCTCTAAGTACTATACTACTCCCCGTAGTACAAACTTCTCTAGCTTCTAGTTCACCAAACCCTTGTTTCCCAAGACTACTATCCAACAACTATAATTATAACTTTAACAAGGATTGAATTGATAGATATTACAACTAGGGATGGGCATCGGGGCACTTCGGGGCCGGGGAGTGTTATCCCCGCCCCCATCCCCGAATTCAAACCCGATCCCCGTCCCCAGCCCGATCCCCGTCGGGGATTATTTTTTATTCCCCGTCCCCGGCCCGAATGGGTAACGGGGATCCCCGCGGGGAATCGGGGAATTTTATTTTAAACAAAAAATAATATTTAAATAATATTAAACATTAACTATAGTTTGAAATAATTTTTTCTTGTGATATATAGCGAAATTAGTAACTATAACTAGATTACATGTTAAGATAAAAAAAAATATTACTTAAATAAACAATTATAAATAACATGGAAATGAAGTTATTTAACTATTAGAAAGACAAACATATAAGATTAAAATATCATTTTGTTTCCAATATAAAGTATTGGAAATTCGTATATATTAATATATGATTAATAATATATATAGTTATATATATTTTAATGTGGTGAAATCGAGTCGGGGATTGAGAATTGGGGCGGGGTTCGGGGATCGGGCCGGGGAGACCTAGAATCCCATCCCCGGCCCGCTCCCCGCTTTTTTTTAAAAATTGTCCCCGCTCCCCGGCCCGTCCCCGAAAAAATCCCCGATCCCGTCCCCGAAAAAATCCCCGATTCCCCGCCCCGTTCGGTGCGGGGAACGGATCGGGATCGGGCGGGCCGGGGTGAATGCCCATCCCTAATTACAACTCAAATAATATGACTCTTTATATATATATACCGTGTATGATATATCTTAGAGCTCAAGAATGTTGTTTATAGATTTTGCAATGTAAACAACTGAGTTGTTGTGTATAAACGATATGAAAGATATTCAGGAGAGTTCATTGATGTATTTTCGTTTGTATCACAAGTGAGAATATATAGATGCATTGTCCAACGTTCATATTATTCAAGCAAAGAGCCGTTGAGATGTTTTTCAGATAGGATATATGAAAAACGTGGTTTGTATAGAAAAGAAAGATTCTCATGCAAGGAATATAATCAATGGAGTAGTGATGAGAATAACACAGCTTTTGTTCATAGAATATTTCTCATTCAAAATGATAGAATTTGAGATGAAGTGCTGAAAATATGTTTGTGTATAAATGAATGATTCTCATGCAAAGAATTCTGAGTTGGTGTGCTGAGAACGTGGGAGTGTGTAAAGGAATGATTCTCCTGCAATTTCTGAGTAGGTGTGCAGAGAATATTTCATTGGTGGAGTTGTGTAAGAGTATGGGCTATTTGTTTAGTGAGAGTGTGTAAGATATGTTTAATGTATCTCCATGCTTGAATGTCTTTGAGAGATGTGTTTACTGAGCTCTTTAGAATATACATTATACACGTAATATATATATATGTAAGAGTCCTTACATTTAAATCTAAATAGCAGCTCTTTATATTTCTGGACTTGTTCTTGACAGTTTCTGTGTTCCCAGAAACGGCTTGCTGAATGTCATAACAGCTTGCTGAAAGTTGAAATCAGCTTGCTGATTTCGTATAACTCCTGTGTTACTAATTAAGAGACAGCTTGCTGAAAGTCATTTAAATCTAAATAGAAGCTCTTTATATTTCTGGACTTGTTCTTGACAGTTTCTGTGTTCCCAGAAATGGCTTGCTGAATGTCATAACAGCTTGCTGAAAGTTGAAATCAGCTTGCTGATTTCGTATAACTCCTGTGTTACTAATTAAGAGACAGCTTGCTGAAAGTCCTGTTACAGCATGTTAGTATAGCACTAATATCATCCAAAATATATGTAATCACATTATTATCAAAATCAAGATCATGTAAAATAATAAATATCATGCCAAAATATATGTGAACATATCATCATCAAAATCAATAGCATGTTAATATAATAAATAACATTCCAAAATATATGTGATCATAGAATCATCAAAATCAAATATGCCAACAAGAATCATACAGAATTTTTAATTGGTCTTGTACTGAAAACTCAGGAAGAGCAATAGCACTTTGGGCAGTATAGATGTTTTCATTACTTTCAGACTCGATTGATAAAAAGGCATTCAATAAGGGAGGGGTTAACACAATCTTTTTCTTGTTAACAGATGACAACACATGGCCAAAAGAGTCCTCATGCAAATTTGCATAGAACTCACGTACAAGATCAGGGTAATAGATTTTTGGTAGATTTATCATAAAAGAGCCAAGACCAATATCACTAAATAATTTCATAACTCCACAATCAGTTAATACAGGAAGGAGTTTACCAGAAAGTAGAGCCCCTGGGATCAATTAATGAGTACCCAGTTCCATATTTGTGTATCGTTGTTCAAACTCGGGACTGGCGAAATTTGGAACTCCTTTGAGTCTTTTGGATTTTGAGGTTTGAGAAACTTCATCTCCGGCAAGATCAATAACCGATTCATCCTTCTTTGATGGTGTCTGATTTTCTAAAAGAGCGGATTTCCTGGTACGAGTCATAGTGCAGTGATTTTGGGAGAAAACCCTAGATTGTCGCCGCTTGAGAGAGAGAGAATAAAAACCTAATTTGGAAGCTTGTGTCTTTGAAATGAACCGTCTCTCTTGTTTTGATCAGTATTGGGGGAGAATTTTAGGATTAATTAATTAATTAATTAAAACTAATTTAGATAAATTAGGCACAGAATACAATTATTTATCACAGGAAAATTAAATGCCCAATATATATAACAAAAACAATATTAATTCAAATGTTTATGCTAATGTTAAATTTAAATAATATATTTCTCTGAATCAACATATATCCATTTAGCATGTTATCATTTACAACCATTAAACACACTAATTCAGATCATGCATTTTCACACAAATGGTAAGCTGGAAGCATGCCATTTGTAATACGCAGCTAGGACAAATGGTAAGCTAACCTGTCCAATACCTGTCAATCAGCACGCTGTTTTACATAGAGCACATACCAAGTTGCATTCGAATGACTGAAAATCTTTCTTCTGCAAGAGGCTTTGTGAAAATATTAGCTAGTTGGAATTCAGTTGGAACAAAGACCAATTCTATCTTGCCCTTAGCAACATTATCTCTCAAGAAATGGTGTCGAACATCGATATGCTTCGTTCTTGAGTGATTCACCGGATTTTTAGAAATGCTAATGGTGCTAGTGTTGTCACGGTTTATTGGAACCTTTCTACATTTGATGTCAAAGTCCCTTAGTGTTTGAATCATCCATAGTAGTTGAGAACAACAGCTCCCAGCTGCTAGATACTCCCCTTCTGCAATGGATAAAGCAACCGAAGTTTGTTTCTTGCATTGCCATGAAACTAGGCTTTGTCCAAGGAATGTACAAACACCACTAGTACTCTTTCTATCAACTAGACAACCTGCATAATCTGCATCACTATACCCAACAAAATCAAAAGTATTTGTGATAGGGTAGAACAAACCAAGAGAAATGGTACCACTTAAATATCGAAATATTCTTTTAATAGCATTTAAGTAGGACTCTTTAGGGTTTGATTGAAACCTTGCGCAAACACATACACTATACATTATGTCAGGTCTAGAAGTAGTTAAATAAAGTAGGCTATTTTTCCTGGATCATCAGCAAAATCTTGTTAGAATTTGTATGAAACATACCTCTTCCCTCTTCTTCAATTCAGTTTCCTTGGCTTGCAGCTCCCTCTCTTTCTTTTCCAGATCCTACATTTAAAACAGAAGTTGGCTAACAAAACAAAAAGTAGCAAATACGAGGATAAAAAGGTACTAATAATTTGATGCATGCACCAATGCCAAAGACTTACCGCAGCTGACCATATGGAGTTCAGACGACTTTAACTAACCCCACATGGAGCTGCAAAACTTTCTTTCATCGGACCTTAAACAACAAAATTACATTGTGATTTTATTTTGTTGATGAACAAAGTCTACCGTAATACTTACACAGCCCGCAAACGTTCCTCTTAATTGGGAAATATATAATATGGAAACTTTTAGAAAAATAGAATTTAGGTTTTAAGTACACGGTACACCAAAATCCAGACGTATATTGCCTTTGAATTCTTAAGTACATCATACTATTGTATTTCTATCGCAAGTAGTACAGGTAGTAAATTGATTTCCATAATTGAAATTGTAAAGTTATACTTGGAAAAAAAAATAAAAATGTGAAGTTAAATATGGATATGTTGATTAGAAAAATAAGCAGACCATATGCTTCTTTATAAGTTGGTCTCTTTCATTCTCAGACATCTCAGCAATGCTCAAAACGGAGCTCTGAATCAAAGTGCACCACTTTCCCGTCCAGAATTCTTACTGCAATGGAGTGCTATACAAACTGAAAAGATCGGCACAAAATGTATTCTAATCAAATCAGCTGCTGACTCGCGAGCTACCTGAAAGCAAAAAAAAATTGAGAGCCAAAATAAAAAAGAAGCAGCAGAAAATTGCATAGCAGTGATCAATTCAATTAGGAAAAAGGAAACAAACAGATTAAAGAACGGAAAATGAGAAAAAGAAGCCATTCGGCAGGTAGCTCAAGCTATCTAACTTAATTATTCACAAATTTCCATTTTTTTACTTTCATTTATAAACTTCTCATTGCCAAAAATATGGGAGAACAAATTAACAAATTTAATAATATTCATACTGTTATTTACGCCCTTTACAACGCAACCATGTAAAAACCGCTAGTTTTGCATACAGTAACTATGTCCTCAAAATAATTAAGAAACAACAAATTTTAACAAAATTTTAAAAAACTGTGACAGCAGGATATTAAAGACAGATCAATGGTAACCCAATGTGTGTGTTTATATTAAAGTACTCAGATAAGGGAAAAATATTAGACATGAAAAGAAACAAGCCAGATCCACCAAGAAGCTTAGGCTACATTTCAAGTTATCGGGAGTACATCCATTATCTATCCCATTCAGATTTCTATCAAGTTGGATAATTCAACTTGCGCCAATCGCCAATCGTGCCTTGTGCTTGATGTCAGATGTAAGAGAAACCAATATAAACATATTACAGGTAGACAAGTGACAGAAAAACGTTTCAAAAGATTTATATCCTGCATCGAAAGCATGAGGTGCATAGAAGATAATTTTTTAACACTCCTCCATGTGCAAAGATGGTGAAAGAACATTTAAATAACAAGTAATTATCAAACAACTGTTTTAATGTCAAGCAAGTATAACCTCATTTATATAAAAGTATTTAACAGATCACTGACAGAAATAAAAACGCATTCCAAGGAGAATAGGAGATAAAATTATCAAATCAAAGATAATTAACCAATTTCAGAAGTAAAAATTAACACAAGCATCAATATATATATTATTACAATTATCCGTTTACCAAAGAAAACAATAAGTTCTTACTAAATATTTGAATGCAAGCTATAGAATATCAAAATAACTTAAAACTTTAAGGGCTTTGCATGCTTAATTGTTAAATTGTAATTCGAGAAACATAGACTTAACCAACTTTATTTGAACCGTCATTCAACAATTATAAATGTTTACTTGAATCAAGGAAAGCATATAGAATGTACGGGATTGGTTACAACTTATGAGAGGAGAATAGCATTTTATAAAAATACTAAACCATTTTACATTAAATTTTAAAAGAATAACAAGAAGGCTACCTTAGCAACCCAGTTTAAATTAAGGGAGTCCCCGTGAACCATCAAAGCTGGAAGAAGCCATGGGCAACAATATTGAATGAAATTAATAGGCTCCACATTACAGACAAAAAGACCTCGTGTCTGCGCAAACAATTATGAGTAACATATTAGCGCTGCTCCATAAGCACTTGAAGTCACACTCCAAAAAATCTGAAATGGAATACAAAGAATACATATTACCTCAATAAGAGCAACCAAGCTCACACCACAAGCAACCCAAGAGAAGAGTATCTGCCCGATTAGTTCCTCCACGCACTGTTCAAATGTAAAATCTCCTAGTCAGACGGTTTCATGTAGAATCATATCCTTCATGACACACTGTTTTATTATAAAAGTGACTTTAAATTGACCTAATGATATCAGAGTCCGCCAATATACAAGTCATAGAAAGAATATTTCTGATCTAGCCAATATACAAGTTATAGAAAGATTACTTTTGATCTTGAAGTCTACTCCAGTGTTTTTGATAGATTATCAGCACCAACCAGTTCCCTGAAATAAAACCAGCTATTACCGAATATAATCATACAAGTCTAAAGCATATAGAAAAGAGCAAACTAGTTTACCTCTGGCAAGGATCAATCGCAGCGATGGCACACATTATAAACACAGCCTACAATAGCTAACAGAGTTACCAAAAGTAAATTGGAATTACTATTAATTATGTAAACCGGAAAGATAAGCAAAAGTTCAAAAGATTGATTGTCTGTCGAAGGTCACAAAATAATGAGCAGTACTACATTCAAGAAGAGGAGTGCTGGGATTTAAAGACTCCAAAGAACCACGATTCAATTTAGAAAGAACAAAATGGTAAAGAAAAACTTCAGTTTTCTGGAACTGCAGTGGGACACAATCAAGATCTATAACATATCAACTAACTATTGATAACAAAACCTACAAACTAAATCTACAAAAAATCCATAAAACTATGTAGCAAAAGAATTTTTACTTATTTAAGTAATCAAATTAAAGAAGCATATGAAAGCTAACTGTCAAACTACTCATTACCGAATAGGAAAACAAAACAAATTAAAGAAAAAACAAAGATAACTAGCAATGCAAAGAGTTCGACTAAAATGGTCTAATATATAACACGTTACAAATACACACAATCAATGAGCCCACATGAAAGCTTATACCTCAAACTGTTATGCTTATAAAGTAAAAGCATATGTTGGTAATCCAAATACCATATTACAAATTACAAATAAAACATCCACCATATTTAAATTAAAATTCCAACAACTGCATGCATAGGAATCCAAATGCCAAAAGTAACTAATTATCAAATTATTACACCAAATTCTACCAAAACACACAATCTATTTGCGGCGATTATAGATAGGATAACATTCATCAGCAATAGTCCATACGCTAGCTCCTTCAGCCTTCCTTTTCTTGGTATATTCAATCCACACATCTTTGTCAGCACCACTCATGTTGGCCCATTCTAAGTGGCCAGCTTGTAAGTCCTCCTCTGATATCTTTGATGGGAAAAAACGAATTAAGACTGATTTAGTAAAGGAATTCATACTCAAAAAATAATAATAAAATCTTACTCGTTCGGTGACTGGGAAGGGATGTTTCTGAGAATAGCGTAATGCAAAGTCCTTTAACCTGTAATTAAACAATACAATTAAATAAATTAAACAAGATCAAAACCCCTGTAATTAAACAATACAATTAAACAAATTAAACGTCAAACAAGATCAAAACCAACAAAAATTGGAAAAAATTGAGGTCCAGACATGAAAACGTCAAACGCTTCACGCTCTATTGTTCGAACCCAACTATGTTTTAGCTTCGGCTTCGATTTTGGCTCCAGCTTCGATTTTGGCTTCGGCTTGGGCTTCAATTTTTTATGCTTAAATCCATCGGGAACAATTTTCTTTGTTGCACCGGACATTGATCTAGTGACTGCCATCAATTCCTGCAACATAATTTTAAAAAAAACAACTGTGTTCATATAAACCCTAAATAACATAAAATCTCTGAGCATAATAACCCCAAATATCTCTGTGCGATAATGGAGAGAGGGAGGGAGAGAGAGAAATGGCGAGAGCCTCACCAATCCAGAATTCCAGAGAGCGAGAGACGCGGAGTGAGTAAAATTACTAATATTTTCCTTCATTTTTAAGAATTGGGTGCCTTAATATAGATTTTTAAGACGCGGAGTGAATCGGGTGCCTTAATATAGATTTTTAAGAGGTCGTTTGGACAGCGTTAATTACTATTGTACTTCATTTTTTTAATTTCTGTATTTTTTGAAGTCCTTTTTTGCAACTACATTGTAAAATTACTAATATTTTCCTTCATTTTTTTAATCATCTATATTTCTTTTCTGTCCTTTTTTGTCATTATATAACATTAGTATTACATTTCGAAAATTACTACTATTGTCCTTCATTTCAAAAATTACTACTATTGTCCTTCATTTTTTTTAATCTTCTATATTTCTTTGATGTCCTTTTTTGTCATTACACTGTAAAATTACTAATATTGTCCTTCATTTTTTTAATCTTCTATATTTTTTTTCGGTCCTTTTTTGTCATTACACAACATTAGTATTACATTTCAAAAATTACTACTATTGTCCTTCATTTTTTTAATCTTCTATATTTCTTTGATGTCCTTTTTTGTCATTACACTGTAAAATTACTAATATTGTCCTTCATTTTTTTAATTTTCTATATTTCTTTTCTATCCTTTTTTGTCATTACACAACATTTGGAGCGACCCAATTTAGATTGGATCAACCCAAATCAAAACCACTACTTTTTTTTCATTATAGAGCATTTGCAGCGACCCAATTTAGATTGGATCGACCCAAATATAAACCTCAGTTTTTTAATTAAGGAGCCAAAACATTAACAAAATAACTAAAAAATATCTTTATTTATAATTTTAAAATAAATATTACATTTCGAAAATTACTACAATTGTCCTTCATTTTTTTAATTTTCTTTATTTCTTTGAGGTCCTTTTTTGGTCATTACACAGCATTTTGAGCGACCCAATTTAGATTGGATCGACCCAAATCAAAACCTCTACTATTTTTTGTCATTACACAACATTTGGAGGTGCTCAAATGAGAACTTTCTTAAAATGAGAATTTAGTTTACATTAATATATATATATATATATATATATATATATATATATATATATATATATATAGAAAAATGTTTCTATAGTTAACTATAGATAATTAACTATATTTATTAGCATTTCGAGTATAAAATATGGATGACATTTTTGTAATAATGAAATCCACCCCCTGCATTTACAAAAAGGGTTAAATGGCAGTTAGGTCAACTGATTCAAAATTTTCAGGTGGATCATCTAACTCAAAAAGTTTTCAATCAGGTCATTTAACAAATAAAAACTTTCAATTCGGTCATTAAACACGTTAAAAACTTTCAGTCAGGTCATTAAACACGTTAAAATCAGGTCATTAAACACGTTAAAATCAGGTCATTTAACGTGTTTTTATTTGTTAAGTGACCGAACTGAAAGTTTTTATTTGTTAAGTGACCTGATTAAAAGTTTTTTGAGTTGGATGACCCAATTGAAAGTTTCCAGTAAGTTGAGTGACCTAACTGCCATTTAACCCTTTACAAAAATAACCTTCACATTGTATTATAAAATGTGTTAACTATAGGTAATTACATATAGTTAACTATAGGATCATTAAGCCCATATATATATATTTCATTTATTCTAAGGGCCCCTCCAGGGGCACCTTCACTTCTACCCTCTATCCATTAATAAAAAATAAAAAAAACTGTTGCCACATCTTCATTTTTTTAAATATATATATATTTTTTAATATTTTTAGTTTTTGTTTTTGAGAGAATAATTATTTAAAAAAAAATACAAAACACAAGTTTTATTTTACTTTTTTGAAATTTGCCGTGGAAAAATGTTTGCATAAATAATTTCATTTAACAAAAATTTATTAAAAGCAACAACATAAAACTCAAATTACGCGTATCCACCACGCAAGTTGCTTGAGAACTCAGCATATTGCTGGTGACCCGTATTTGCATAAAGTGTGTCCAATATATATATATATATATATATATATATATATATATATATATATATATATATATATATACATATATATACACTACAAACCCAAATCATGACACACAATTGTTTTAATCATTAAAATTATAATTATGGGATACAGATGTCATCAATTCAATTAATTGATTCATTGAACCTTTATCTACGTTAAGATTATAAACAAAATACCCTAATTGTATGCTCAAATTATGTACTATATCATTGCCTAAGTTACAAATATTACATTTCGAAAATTACTACTACTAGTTTATAACCCGTGCAATGCACGGGTTTCTTGTATTATGTTATAAATTTTATTTAATATTATAATTATGTTTTTATATAATCATTATTTTTAATAATTTATAACATATTATGAATAAATTATAATGATTATGATGAATAATCATTATAAATTATAATGATTATTTTTAAAGCATCCCTTTTTAGCTAATTATGTTGTCCCACGTGATTATTTTTTATTATTATCAATAATATCACGAGTTTCTTTTAATATGTTATAAATTTTATTGCAATTTATATTATATTTTTGTATAAACATCATTTTCAATTATTTTTTTAATTTTAATTTAATATTATTTGATACATTCATGTTTAATGATTATACTTATGTCTTTTTATTATAAAAAATGTATAATGATTTTTAATATATTTTATTAATAATTGAAAGATATGGTGTGATATTTTTGTATATATATAAATGATTGCAAGATTAATTTAAATTAAATGGTAACGTGTTTTAATTAGAAAAAAATATTAATGATTGAAAGATATGGTATGATTCATGTTTTTAGGTGTTTATACTGGTTGAAAGATATAATGTAATATTTTTTGATATATATATATTAATGATTGTAATATTAGTTTTAAAATAAAAGGTAATGTGTTTTAATTAAATAGATGGTAACATGTTTTAATTAGACAGAAATATTAATGATCGAAAGATATGGTATGATTTATGTTTTTAGTTATTTTATAAATGGTAACATTTTAAACTCAAAAGGAAATCGAATCTTAGACTTCTCACTTTAACAACTTTTAATATTATTGTATGTAACGGTCATGATCTATTTGAGTTGAAGATCTAACGGTTATGAATAGGTTGGTTAATCAAACTACAAACTACAAAAGATCTGTAGTTTGCTTATAATAATATAGTATAGATTGTCCTTCATTTTTTTAATCTTCTATATTTCTTTGATGTCCTTTTTTGTCATTACACAGCATTTGGAGCGAGCCGTCTGATTACTAATAAAAAATTAATCGATATAATAATTGAAGATAACTTAATATTATTAATTATTTAAATTTAACACAAATTTATATATATATATATATATATATATATATAGAGAGAGAGAGGTGCTCAAATGAGAACTTTCTTAAAATGAGAATTTAGTTCATACTAATATATATATATATATATATATATATATATATATAGGCCCCGCTAGGGGCACCTTCACTTCTACCCTCTATCCATTAATAATAAAAATTAAAAAAAACTGTTATCACATCTTCATTTTTTTAAAAAACATATATTTTTTAATTTTTAATTTTTGTTTTTGAGAGCGTAATTATTAAAAAAAACCAAACACCGGTTTTATTTTACTTTTTTGAAATTTGCAATTGAAAAATGTTTGCATAAATAATTTCATTTAACAAAAAGTTTTTAAAAGCAACAACATAAAACTCAAATTACGCGAATCCACCACGCAAGTTGTTTGAGAACGAAGCATATTACTAGTGACCCGTATTTGCATAAAGCGGGTCCAAAATCTATATATTATATCCTATATATAATTGGCGTAAGGGACTTTAGGTGGTCATCTGGTCGTCAGGGGTAAGTTCATTCGTAAGGGACTTTAGGTGGTCGTCTGGTCGTCAGGGGTAAGTTCATTAAAAATTAGAAATGGGCTAAAGAATAATAAGTTGGGCCAAAGTATTAGTTTAAAAGCTAAAATTATGCTATCCTAACAAAAAAAAACTAAAACTATGCTACCAAGTAACTATTGGTAACATATGATAAAACAGGAAAAATCATTGTTAACTAAAATTAATACAAAATAATTTATGCTAAAGTTTAAAATAAAATTAAAAAAGCCTTACCACAAAAAAGAGTTTCAATGAAACCTATTTTTTTTTAAAAGTCATAAAAAAAATTTACTTTTAGATTTACAACAAACATGTTTTAAAAATTTATACTAACAAAAGTCAACATAAATCAATAAATTAACATTTTATTTTTTTGCAAAGATTCTAGATTCGGTACTAAAATTGTAAATAAATTAAAAAACAATCCAAAAATCTAAAATAAAATATTTAATAGAGAATCTAAATATAATAAGTACAAAAAATCCTATAATAATTTAAAAGTTACAAAAATATTAAATTTCATCATCAACTTAATTAGATGTTATTATTATAGGAAAAAGAGTTGTAGTAGCACAAAATTTACCACAATTAACAAATAAGGATAAAATGGCAATAAACCTTAATGAAAAATAAATCACAAATTCATTCTTTATATAAAATAAATAAGTATACAAAGCATACCACAAGAACTTCAGTATAAAAATATAATAGAAAGTATAAACTTTTTTTTAAAAAAAAGTACAAATGTATGTGTGTTCACATTAAGTTCCCACATGTCTAAGGTATGGTATATATATTCTAATAAATAGAAGAAAACACAATAAAAAATATGAAATATTAAAATATTTGTTAGGCTAAACCTTAAAATATAATTTTCAAAAAAACCGTTTACCAAATAAAAGTGTTGTAAGAAAAACATTGTTTTAATAAAAATTATTAAGATTCTATTTTTAGGGTTGACAACAAATATGTTTTTTTTTGCCAATACAAATATGTTTCTAATATTAACAAACAAGGATAAATTAGCAAAAACATTTTTTAAAAATAAGACGCAAATTCAATCTTTATATATAATAAACAAGTAAGCAAAGCATATTATCAGAATTTCAATTTAAAAAATAATTTAAAAAAAAAAAAGAATGTACATTTATTTACAAAACAAAAAAACAGTTTTTAAGAAAATATATGGTAAAATACGATAATAAAAAAACATGTGACGCCAAAATTCAACAAAATATAATTTACAAAACAAACGCCAATTTAAAAAAATATCTATTAAATGTAGAAAACTAAAATTAACAATAAACTTTAGGGATAGTTTCAAAACTACCCATGTGAACTATTAGATTTTTAAATATATACTACCCATCTTTCTAAAATTCTAAAAATACCGACCTTGTTTTCAAAATTCCAAAAATACTATCTTCCTCAATTGCAACTTTTGCAACCTCATTTGCAACTTCCAGTTTTCAAATTTCTGATATATATATATCAGAGTCCAAAAAAGAGGTCGAAAATGACATCTGAACCCCAGAACATGAAATCAGAAATTTGAAAACTGGAAGTTGTAAATGAGGTTGCAAAAGTTGCAATTGAGGAAGGTAGTATTTTTGGAATTTTGAAAACATAAAAGTATAATGAGGTAGTATTTTTGAAAAAATGATTTTATAGAAGTGAAAAGATAGTTGGGTGGTAGTAAAATTGGAAATAATTATTAAAATCTTATTTATTTATGTAAATATCCCTAAACTTTAATATAATGCACTTAAAACAAATATATATCAACACAAAAACATAAAAATATAGTACAAAATTTCTTTAAAAAAAGTGCAAATGAATGTGTGTTCACAATTACATAATCACATATACATATATAAAAAATAGTTAAGTCAATAAATTCCCACATTTCTAAAGTATATTATATATATTTTAATTAAATAGAAAACAAATTCTCCAAGTAATATGAAATATTAAAATATACGTTAGGCTAAACCTTAAAATATAATTTACAAAAAAAACATTTAACAAATAAAGTGCGTTAAGAAAAAATTATTTTGATAAAAATCATTAAAGTTTCTATTTTTAGGTTTGACAATAAATATATTTCTAAAATTTAAATTTAAAAAATGTGATGACAAATAAACAAATAAAAAATTCTTACTTTGCAAAGAAAAAATTTAAATTAAAAAAAGTGAACACAAATCAATAAATAAACATATTTTAAATTAGAAAACAATCTAAACACCCACAAAATAAATTTATACAACATATAAACCCAAGATTACTCTAAACAAAAACACATAATAAACACCACACATATCAAAAATTTAAATTTAATATGAAAATAATCAATATTCAAACAAATAAAAAAATTAATACCACTCATATTCCCAGAAATGTTTAAAAAAATGGCTTTAAAAACTGTAAAAACACTTTAACAAAATATCTAAAATCTTTAAGATAACCGTTAAATTATATAATCAAAAGATAAAAAAATAATAATAAATTATTACATGAATATAGTACCTATATGTTTCAGGTATATCATATGTAATCTTATAAAAAAATAATAATTATTATGAAATACTAAAAAATATGTTATCCTAAATTTTGGAATATAAATTATAGGAAAACCATTTACAAGAAAAAAACAAATGTTCACTTACAAACCATATAGCATATGTATTATTATTATTAAAAGTAAAAATAAATTATTCAAAATGCTATAAAACTAATTTTTTAAGAAATTATTTTTTAACCAAAATTGAACAATAAAATATTAATAAAGTTACCCGTGCATCGCACGGGTATAAAGCTAGTATATATATATATATATATATATATATATATATATATATATATATATATATACACTACACACCCAAATCTTGACCCACAATTGTTTTAATCATTAAAATTATAATTATGGGATTTAGATGTCATCAAATCAATTAATTGATTCATTAATCATATATCTACGTTAAGATTAGAAACAAAATACCCTAATTGTATGCTCAAATTATGTACTATATCATTGCCTAAGTTACAAGTATTACATTTCGAAAATTACTACTATTGTCCTTCATTTTTTTTATCTTCTATATTTCTTTGATGTCCTTTTTTGTTATTACACAGCATTTGGAGCGAGCCAATTTAGATTGGATCGACCCAAATCAAAACTTCTACTTTTGTTTTCATTACACATCATTTGCAGCGACCTAATTTAGATTGTATCGACCTAAATCTAAATCTCTACTATTATCCTTCATTTTTTTTATATCCTTCATTTTTTATGTTTATTTTTAAAAAATAAAAAAGAGTTTTTTAATTATGGAGCTAAAAAATTAACAAAATAAGTAAAAAAAAATTGTATTTATAATTTTCAATATACATATTACATTTCAAAAATTACTACTATTGTCCTTCATTTTTTTAATCTTCTTTATTTCTTTGATATCTTTTTTTGTCATTACACAACATTTGGAGCGACCCAATTTAGATTGGATCGACCCAAATCAAAACCTCTACTATTTTTTTGTCATTACACAACATTTAGAACGACCCAATTTAGATTGGATCGACCCAAATCTAAACTTCTACTATTATCCTTCATTTTTTTATCTTCTTTATTTCTTTGATGCTTATTTTTAAAAAATAAAAAAGAGTTTTTTAATTATGGAGCCAACACATGAACAAAATAACTAAAAAATATCTTTATTTATAATTTTTAATATACACGGCATCATCTATGATCATTGTTTTGAAAATTTCGGATTTAGTCGACGAAAGTACCGTCTGGCTTACTGGAATATTGGCCACCAAGGCAACAGATCCAGCCTTCTTCTAAATCTTCTCCACTTCCTCATCTTGTTGCATTTCAAGCTCATAGGTTTTCAGAATACCCTACAGTCTCTTGAGTGTAAATTCTTTATAGTCTTGAGGATTCCTCAATGAGACTGTCACTGGCTTCCATTCCTTCGGAAGAGATCTCAGAAATTTCAGGTTGGAGTCCTTGGTTTCATATTTCCTCCCATACAACTTCAGACCATTTAGTAGTTTTTGGAATCTACTAAATATATCTGTCAAATTTTCACCAGAGGAATAGTGAAAATGTTCATATTGTTTTATTAGGAGTTGCATCTTATTTTCTCTGACTTGTTCAGTTCCTTCACATATTGTATGAATGGTATCCCACACTTGCTTGGCAGAGGTGCAGTTTATAACACAATCAAACATATCTTGGTCAATACCATTGAATAAGATGCTCATGACCTTCTTATCCTTATGTATCACTTCCAAGTCCTCATCTTTGAACTCAGCCTGAGTTTTTGGAATCGACCTTCCAGCAGCTGCAGAACCAGCAGCTTCACCAACACCAGAGTTAGGCTTTATGGGAACATGAGGGCCTTTCTCTATACAGTCAACATAATCTTCGTCTAGTGCTGAGAGATGAAGATGCATATTTACCTTCCAATGAAAGTAGTTGTCTTTGTCAAGAATTGGAATCTTTACCCCTGTGTCCTTCTTTCCCATGGTGCTAGATCTTTAAACTTCTTGTATGGTAGAAGCTTACTCTGATACCAATTGATATTTCCCAGTAGCACACTTCAAGATTGTAGAAGGGGGGTTGAATACAATCTTGTAAAATTCTTTCGAATTTTAAACACGACAACAATTACAATTTCAATTGAAACAGATGGACAAGTCGAAGACTAAAATGTAAAGAAACAGAAAATGAACAGATGCACAAAACACTTAAAAATTTCAGGTGGGGTTTTCTCGACTCCACCTGAGGGCTGTATTGAAGAAAACTTCTCTGTGTAAACTGAGTACACAGCTGCGAATACAAGGCTAAAACTATTATAAGATAACCTAATGCTTATAGCTTTTTGCTCAGTGTTTCTCTTCTCTGTTTTAGCTATGCTACTCTTGAAGTATATATATTACTCCAAGATTACAAACCTTACAAAATAAACGAATCTTGCAAGTCAAAGTATTCTGCAGGGTTGCTGCCACTCCTTGTCTCCATGTGATGCAATTTTGTCTGGTTGTCTTGGACAGATATGCACTAGATTTACCAGCTAAATTGCTTGTGAGAATAAGGAATGTTTCTTTTTCTTCTTCATTTCCAATACTGGTTCCCATACCTCTTTTAAGTTTATCAACCCATGTGATCTGTCAAGCATGTCAAGTCGCCATTTTTGGTTGAAGCTTTTATCCGTTGGTGTAGACATGGATCGACAGGTTATTTTCTGCTTGCTGGGAATACCATATCCGTTGACATAGAATCTTCATCCATTGATCACCACTTCACTTATACAGAATTACATAGCACAGCTTATATACAATTAGCTACCTTATTTTGTATATCCTTTGATAGTCAACATGACTTAGGATTTCTAGCAACTATGATACTTGACAACAAACTCAAACTTAAATACAAGGTATGCTACAGACTTATCGATTGATAAGCTGCCTCATCAACGGATGTACATGGCTTGGGTATCCATTGATAAGTTACAAAACTTAATCTTGTGCTCATATGTTTTTCAAAGTGTTTTATGGGTGTATATCATCAAGGACAACATAATTCCTAACAGTTTTCAGGATCAAGTGCTTACCACTTGAGCTAAAAGCCCCGGGACTTGTAACAAGGCGCAACTTTATTTCTTTATGCTTAGCCAGTCACAAGCGCCACGTATCGAATAAGGAGATGCTAGACACCTAACAATCCCCCCAGCATCTGCCAGCACTAACAAGTCCCCGTTTGGGGTACAATGGCTGCACAACATGCCTTTCGCATAAAATGCACTCCGTGGGACTCGAACACGCGACCTTGGCTCTGATACCAGTTTTCAGGATCAAGCGCTTACCACTTGAGCTAAAAGCCCCGGGACTTGTAACAAGGCACAACTTTATTTCCTTATGCTTAGCCAGGCACAAGCGCCACGTATCGAATATGGAGATGCTGGACACCCAACATATACCATGAATGTAAAAGAAGGATTTTATGACGAGTGCATAATTCTTACCAAATATCAGGTAAATGTGTTTCAACCATACAAAGTGCATCTTTTGGCAAGTTCATTTATTTGTTTTCCTATATGAACACGTAATCATCATAAGGAAAATCAAATATACTAACTAGATGACAATTGCAGCTGCAGTTGGAACCAGATTCTTGGCCAAGGAATGAAATTCCAGAACACAGAAGGTCCTGGTGGACATCAGGCAAAGGCTCTAAGTGTCCAATCAGAATATCTTCATTTTACAACTATTGAATTGATGGAATATAGCAAGACAACTAATATACACAAACCCATCGCCAGTTTTACGGCAACCGTGTCATCTCAGGCACCGTTGATTTCATATTTGACGATGGAGCAATCACATTATTCAGAACAATTTAATCATTGTCAGAATGTCGATTCCATGTCAGAAAATTACAATTATTGCACAAGGAAGAACGGACAAACTTGAAATCTACTGCAAAATTCCCACAAAGAATTTTATTTAGAAGATTCGAAGATTCAAAGTCTGATGTACATATTCTATTCCAATTTTAATTAGTGTTTTTGAATGCAAAAACCACTGCAATCCTTCCGCGGTCTTAAACTAACCGCCCCATGTTTCTATGTGTTTTAATTGCAATTCTAAGAATATTATTCTCAAGTTTTTCATTTGTTTGTTCTGATTTTTCATTCTATATTTAATTTGGTACTAAGCATATATATATATATATATATATATATATATATATATATATATATATATATATATATATATTTGTTAGGAATATGTTGTAGTTGATGATAACTTAACATTCAAGCAAAATTGTATAAGTCAAGTTTTGTAACTGTCAACGGATAAGACCTTATAACTCTATTCGTTGACAGGTAGCTCATCAACGGATGAGGTTTTGTAGCATACTGCAATATCTCTATTTATCAGTTGATAGTGTTTTTATTCAGAGTCATGTTGACCATCAATGGATAGGCAGAATAGGGTAGCCAATTGTAAATAAGCTATGCTATGTAATTCTGTCTAAGTGAAAATGTATCAACGGATAAGAACAGGGCTCTATCAACGGATACAACTCAAATCTACTCGATCAACGGATACAGCTCAAACTACCATCAACGGATAAGTGGGCAGAACATCAACGGATAATCATTGTCACTTTATCCTATGCTAGCTGGGAATTAGCAGTTGATAAGGACAGGTTTGACTGACAGATCACATGGGTTGATAGTAGGTATAAAAAGCAATATGGCAGCCATACTTTGGAAACACGGAAGAAAGAAGCATTCCATTTACACAGTACATACAAGAAAGGTGCAGGGGACATATCTGTTCACAAGGACAACCTTTCGGCTACATGTGGATTTGGAGTGGAGTAGCAAGTCAACTTGAATTAGATTAATATTATCTTATTCCTGTAGCACTTGTAAACTTGGGATATATAACCAAGTGTAGCAACTCTTTAGAAAGTAAGAAAACATACATATTTGCTTAGGGTTTCTTGAATATCTTTAGAAGCAAAGAGTTGTAAACACAGAAGCTGTGTACATTTGTATCACAGGGTTTTCTTCGAATAAAAGTCTCAGGTGGTACATTTAACCACCTGATTTTTATGTGGTTGTGAACTATTTCTATTCAGCAATTATTTCTTTATAGATTTCTGTGGTTTTTATCAGAAATTTATAACTATCAAGAATTGTATTCAACCCCCCCTTCTACAATTATACAAGTGTGTAATCTGGGAATAACAATTGGTATCAGAGCAAGCTTCTAATATATTTGAAGTTTAAAGATCAACACACTTCCAACATGTCTAAGAAGGATTATGGAGTGAAGATACCAGTTCTTGATAGGAAAAATTACTTTCACTGGAAAGTAAAAATGCGTCTACATCTCATGTCTATTGATGTAGGTTTTGTAGATTGCATTGAGAAGGGTCCTCATGTTCCAATGAAGGCTGCTTCAAGAGTTGGTCTTGCTGCAGATGCACCAGACACGTACATCCCAAAACCTGTTTCTGAGTGGAGCACTGAGGATGTTGCAGAAGTTCACAAAGATAAAAAGACCATGAATATTCTGTTTAATGGTTTAGAAACAGACATGGTTGACAATGTTATCAACTGTACTACCACCAAGGAAGTATGGGACATTGTTCAAACCCTTTGTGAAGGTACAGAACAGGTAAGGGAAAACAAGATGCAACTATTGATCCAACAGTATGAGCACTTCCATTTCAAGAATGGAGAGACATTGAATGACACATTTAGTAGATTTCAAAAGCTACTGAATGGCTTGAAACTGTATGGAAGAATCTACCAAGTGAAAGATTCTAATCTCAAATTTCTGAGATCACTACCCAAAGAGTGGAAGCCTATGACTGTTTCTCTAAGAAACACTCAAGAGTACAAGTCATTTACTCTTGAAAGGCTCTATGGAACTTTAAAGACATATGAACTAGAAATGGAGCAGGATGAAGAAATTGAGAAGGCCCAAAAGAAAAGTGGGTCAGTTGCACTTGTTGCCAACTTGGAGCAAAAGGAGGAGAAGATGATTGAAGCTGCTAAATCTACACCAAACAGGGAGGTTTGTGAAGGTAGAACAGAATCAAGCAAAAGCAAGGAAAAGGTGTCTGAAGAAATGAGTATCCTACAGCAGGATGAATTGGATGAGATAGATGAGCATTTAGCCTTTCTATCTAGGAGATTCTCTAAGCTAAAATTCAGAAGAAACTCTGGGGTGGCCAAGCCATTTAACAAGGATTTTTCTACAAGCAATTATGTGGATAAATCCAAAATTAAATGCTACAATTGTGGTATTGCTGGTCACATGATAAGTGAATGCAGGAAGCCTAGATCTGAGAACAAAGGAAAGTCAACAGAAACTGTTGACTACAAGAAGAAATATTTTGATCTTCTCAGACAGAAAGGAAAGGCATTCATGACCCAAGAGTATGACTGGGCTGCTGATGGAAATCATTCTGATGATGATGCTGAGTTTGTCAACCTTGCATTAATGGCTGATTCTGAGCAGGAAGCAAGTTCAGCTAGCAATCAGGTATATTCTACTAATCTCTCTGAGCTCACCAAAGAGGAATGCAATAGTGTTATAGATGAAATGTCTACTGAACTATATCACTTGAGTGTTACTCTTAAATCACTTACTAAAGAGAACAATAGAATTAAAGAAACTAATCAGTTCTTAAGTGATAGAAATGCAGTTCTAGAAGTTCAATTTCTAGAATTTGAGAAAATGTGAGTTGATTGCAATGATGCTAAAAATGAACTTGAAGCTGTGTTAAAAAGAGAATTGATCTTAAGAAACCAGCTTGAAAAAGAACAAGGGATAATTGCTAAATTTCAAAGTTGTAGGAATATTTCTCAAAACATAATAGAAGTCCAGGGAATAGAATCATTTGTGAGGGATACCTAGACTCAGAAGAAAAAAGAGCTAGAACCTTGCCTTGAGGATCTAGAGACTATTTGTGAATCAACGGATAGTGATCATCCGTTGACAGATGAACCATCAACGGATGAGAGGTATCCGTCGACTAACAAAAAGTCTGTTAGTAAGAAGGAACTCAAGAGACTGAATAATCAGTATGGTCCAGTAGCCAAGAACTTTGTTTCTGGTGAAAGTAGCCAAGCCAAATCAAGTGAGAAGGCTAAGGCAGGTGATTTACCTAACAAAAAGGCTGTTGGTAAGTCAGTTAATGAAAAGGTAGAGACTGAGGGTAAAAAGAAAAAGAACAGAAATGGTAAGATAGGCATTAATAAGAAAAACAATTATTCTCCTGACAAGTTTGCTCCTAGGAAAACTTGTGGTAATTGCAATAGTTTCAATCACCTATCTTCTAATTGCAATTCTGTTAAAAGGACTCCTGTTCATGTACCTCAATCTATGCCAAGTATGCCTGCAATGCCTGGTTTGTATCAGAATGCTAGTTTTTCAAATCCATATGTGAACATGCCATATGTGCCTAATCCTTATTTTCAATCTGTGAATATGCCACAAATGTCATGGAACATTCCCAGCATGGATAATATGTATGCCAATTTTTCACAAATGCATGCATCAAATATTTATGCAAATGAGCATCTGTCAAAACCTATCACTCAAGCATCTACACCCAAAGTGAAGATTGCCTATTCAATAGTTTCCTGTCTCAAGAGGAACCTAAGAAAGTGGAGGATGCCCTTCTAGATCCAGATTGGGTCTTAGCAATGCAAGAAGAGCTAAACCAATTTGAGAGAAATAAAGTATGGAAGCTTGTGCCCAAACCTGATGATAGAGGTATCATAGGTACCAAATGGGTTCTCAAGAATAAGATTGATGAAAATGGCATAATTGTGAGGAATAAAGCTAGATTAGTGGCAAAGGGCTATTCTCAAGAAGAAGGAATAGATTTTGATGAAACTTTTGCTCCAGTGGCAAGACTTGAGGCCATCAGAATTTTCCTAGCCTATGCAGCGCATGCCAACTTCAAAGTCTATCAGATGGATGTTAAAAGTGCTTTTCTAAATGGGGAACTGGAAGAAGAGGTATATGTCCATCAACCTCCTGGCTTTGAAGATCCAGAATTTCCAGATTATGTATATCTTCTCTTGAAAGCACTTTATGGTTTGAAGCAAGCACCAAGAGCCTGGTATGACACTTTATCTCAATTTCTTTTGGAGAATCACTTCACTAGAGGTACAGTAGATAAAACTTTATTTCATAGAAATGTCAATGGTTCTTCAATACTTGTTCAAATCTATGTAGATGATATTATTTTTGGGTCTACAGATGAGAAGCTTTGCAAAAGGTTTGCCAAACTTATGCAAAGTAGGTATGAAATGAGCATGATGGGTGAATTAACTTACTTTCTTGGTTTACAAGTAAAGCAAGTTAATGAGGGAATTTTCATTAGTCAAACAAAATATATTTATGATTTCTTAAAGAAATTTGACTTAATGGATTGTGCCTCTGCAAAAACACCTATGCCACTGCAACTAAGCTTGAGCTGAATACTAAGGAAAAATCTGTGGACATCTCAAGCTATAGAGGCATGGTAGGCTCACTTCTATATCTAACAGCTAGTAGACCTGATATAATGTTTTCTACATGTCTTTGTGCTAGATTTCAAGCTGACCCTAGAGAGTCTCACTTGATTGCTATTAAGAGAATTTTCAGGTATCTCAAAGGAACACCAAACCTTGGCATTTGGTACCCAAGAGATTCTGGCTTTGATCTAATTGGCTATTCAGATGCAGACTATGCAGGTTGCAGAATTGATAGGAAAAGTACAACAGGCTCCTGTTAGTTTCTAGGGAATAGGCTTGTGTCATGGTTCAGTAAGAAACAGAACTCAGTCTCCACTTCTACAGCCGAAGCTGAGTACATTGCAGCTGGAAGTTGTTGTGCACAGATTCTTTGGATGAAAAATCAACTTATTGACTATGGTCTAAAAGTTGAGAAGATTCCAATTTTCTGTGACAACACTAGTGCTATTGCCATCACAGAAAATCCAGTGCAACATTCGAGAACCAAGCATATTGACATCAAATACCACTTCATCAGAGAGCATGTGATGAATGGTACAGTAGAAATGCACTTTGTGCCAAGTGAAATGCAGCTTGCAGATATCTTCACCAAGCCTCTTGATGAATCTTCATTCACAAGGTTGGTAGGTGAACTAGGTATGCTTAATTTTTCATAATTCCTAGTGGTATCTAATAATACTGTATTGCAGCTAGAAATGTGTTTTGATTTACTTGAGAATTAAAAACTCTCAGAATAACTCTTAGCAGAAATTTTGTTTAAGGCAAAATTTGCTTATCAACGGATATCCTTTTATCCGTTGGTAGTATAAACACATTACTAGATTTTCGTATGTCAACGGATAACAGGTTGTCCACGTCATCGATGGATAAACTGTTTTCTCAACCGTCCAATCTTTATCCGTTGATATACATATTTCTTTATATAGCCGTTGGTAAACGTGTATAATTAGTCACGGCTGTACTTCTTTTCTTTTCATTTATTATCTGACAGTTACTTTTGTCCAATGGGGTAATTACTTTTTAATTATTTCATTTTTAATTCTTGGAAAATATAAAAGGCTGTTTTGTGTCCTCACATTTCACCTTTATTCATTTTCAAGAGTCTCATTAGTTAACTGCATCTTCTTCACTAAATTTCTCTCTGCAACAAAAGTTCAAACACTCCAATGGCGCCTATTGTTAAGATGATGTCTTCCACCGGGTTTACCTATGAGAAGAACAATTTCGCGGCCTTTGTTGATAAAGTGAACGCTTGTTAGTAGTATTTTTGTTGTTCGTTCGCAGGGAAGGACTGAATTGTAATATCAAAGTTCAGGTTTCTTATCTCTTTACGTCTAGAAGTATGTGAGAATAATTTTTGGTGTGTTTATAAACTAAATTAAACTAAACAAAATTAAACTAATTGTCAATAGAGAATAAAATATATGAGGAAAACAATCCAAGAACTGGGGTTCTTCACTTGGTCTCAATACATGCTCAATCTTAATGTGATATCTGTGTTCCTACCTTGCTGAAAACAATTCTTCTAAAGTTATACTGCACCCTCCCAGGCTACAATATAGTGCCTACAGCTACACCCTAATTGTCACTCCCGTGATACAATCAAAGTATATCTATAAACTGTTAAGTGCCAAGAATTATATGTCTCACAATTCTCCTATTAATCTCCCGATCTAATATTCAAATTATGTCTGTTAAATCATATACTAAGATTGCAACTTCTCTCCCGAGCTTATCACAATCCCTAGAATACAATCAAAAGTTAGCTACTCTTCTAATTGTGTTAAGATCTCATTAACAGATCAGCAAAGCAGAAAATCACGTAATCAAGCATGCATGAATACCAAGGAATACTACCCAATCCTCAGATTAGAGAATTAGTTACACATAATTAAAGAAGAAAACAAAATAATAATAATAATGAATAAAAACATAATATTGAAAAAGAATTGAAAATCAAAAGTACCTTGATACGATTACAAGCTATGAAGTGTTCTAGCTATGAATTGTTCTCATTTACAATGGTAGGATGTGTTTAAATAGGCTCTACAAATCTTGCCCAGCAAGATATTGCCTTCTATTACAATTAGGATTTAAAGAAGGTACCCAAAACTGCCCAGAATACAATTAGAATTAGAAAAAGGGCAAAACAGTAAATTCCCAGCCTTCTTTAATCAAGATTACGTGCGCGCCTTTAATAAATACGTTTCTTGCACTTGTTTCCTATCCCAGGTTGTAGAAAATCTCTCAAGCTTCGCGTGAGCAGTAAGATCGCTGAAAACGGACTTCTAGAACTCCAGATATGGCCAAAACAGTATAAGCTGCGCAGCCTTCCCGGAAAATCCGAATTTTAATCAATTAAATCTCCAAAAACGACAAAAGCTTAGATATTCTTGGAAACCTGCACAACTACACAAAACACATCAAAACTACACAAACTTGAGTCCAAAACAATCAATTTAAGCCGATTTAGAATGCTCCAAGTGGATATAAAATCCACTTATCAAACACCCCCAAACTTAAACCGATGCTTGTCCTCAAGCATAAACAATTATAACTACCTAATTAGTACCACTTCCGTAGGTGATCACGGTTGCATTTGGCATATGCAACAAGCCCTTTAAACCCCTAGGCAGCCCTAGTGGACGAGTAAGGTCTCGTGAGGGCCTATAGTGAATGTACCCACAAAATCCATTTAACCTAATGCAATGCAATGCATGAATGCAACTAATATGAAAAATGCAATTAATCTAGCCTACCATACCTTCAAATCCTCTCATGCCATATCAACTTAAGAATCAAAGTAAATACGCAATGTCTTGGTGTCGAAAGTGCAAGTATTCACATAGTCTACTCAATGAACATGCATAAGTTCTCACAAGCCCATGTCAAGTGTAAGAATAAGTTAGTAAACATGCTAAGCCTACAAGAGCACATCTTTGAGACAAAACTCGGGATCTCATACGCAAAAATAAGCAAACACTCACAATCCAAACACTCACAATCCACTCACAAAAGAATATTCACTCAAGAACAAGGGTAAGTGTATCACTCAATTCCAACAAAATCATAAACATGCTTGACATTTGGTATCAATCTAACTCTTAACACAACATACATCAATGACGATAATCAAAAGGTCTTTAATTGGGTTGTAACGTGGGCTAGGGACAAGGTATGTCAAATAAGCCAAAAACAGGTGAAGTGTCAAAAGCTAGTAAGTACCATAATAAATCATACATAACACCCTATTTTCCCCCCACATAAATTTTACTAAGAACACTCGACTAGTCGACTAAAGTAGGATCACTACAAACACAAACATGCTCTCATAATATTTTTTTCTTCTCTTTTTCTTTTTTTTCTTTTTTTTCTTTTTTTTTCTTTTTTCTTTCTTTTTTTTTCTTTTTTTCTTTTTTTCGAGAGCTAAATAAAACAATAATATAAACAATAACAATGATCCCACAATTTAGTACATATGCCGACTATCAAGTAACAACCAAACCCAATCTCAATATTTTCCCCAAAAGTATGACCAACAATAAACCCCTCCTTGCACACCTTATTACTCCCTTAAGCACTTTACTAGCCTTTGACAATGTGGGTTCAAATTAATGTAAGGCCAATACAAGAAAAAGGTCTAGGCAAGTAATGTGGTATGTCACCGAAAAATAGGATTAAGCTCAACGGGTTAACTAATTGATCATGTAAACATGGTATGGTAATATGGGAAAATATGCGGTTATTCCTAAATGCCTTTATCATTTTAATCGTCAAATAATGTCATGCGTTTCAAGAAAGACCTCAAACAACTGCTAGCAATGCAAACAATCAGTGGACACTCAAGCAAACGAATAAATTGCAAAAAAATATGCAATAAGGCTCAAAAACTCACTTGGTGGAAAAACATACTCAATCCCAAGCAAAAATCTCTCTAACGCACCAACTTGTATTCAAAGCATGCAAACTAAATCATCTTGCACATATTCATGTCCTTCTAATCACTTACAACATTCAATAAGTCTACTAGCTTCAACCTACTAGTGTATGTGTGTGCACAAGAACAAAGCATATCACTTCTCAATCAAAAGCGTCAACAACACAAAATTCCTATCAAGCATGGGTGCAAATGCAAACTATTATGAACTCACATGATATACAAACAAAAAAAAAATAAAAACAGAATGTCCTATATGAAACAAACGTAGATAACACGAACAAATATGCATAATTTACTACTACTAATATGCAAAGCATGAAATCCTACATGAACAAATAATACAACAACAACTACATATCCCTCAAACCATATTAGCCAATGCCCCAGAAGTTCCTTGCATAATCTTATTCAGTGCAACCTCCCAATCAGCTGGTTCTTTCTTCGGAGGAGGTTGATACTGCTGCTGTGCTTGATACGGTGGTCGTGACTGAAAACCAGAAGGTTGATTCTGCCTTTGAAATGAATAAGAAGGATTAGCCGCATGATTATTACTGTAAGAAAGATTGTTGTTTGGCCTTTGATTTGGATTGTAATAAGAGTTATTCTGAACCGGCCACGGTTGTCTTCCCTGAATAAAAGATGCTTCTTCTGGAAATTGTTGCACATAAGAATTCTGATTAGCACCATAATCATTATACCCCTCCATAGGTGAAGAAATAGCATTCACATTTGCTCTTTGTCCTCGCACCTCCTGAGTTAGAGTATCCAACTTCTGAGCCAGCATGTTGATCATCTCAGAGTCTTGTGCTGCTTTAGCTGAGCTCGTCCCACTAGGTGCCCATGAATAGTTATTAGATGCCAATTCCTCAAGGAGTGCTTTAGACTGTGTAGTTGGTGCCTTCTTGAAATTTCCACCAGCAGCCACATCCAAACTCAAACGAATATCTGCATTCATGGCCCCATAAAAAGTACTGATGATCTGCCAATCTTCCAAGCCATGATGTGGACACTTCCTCAATAGTGCCTTGAATCTCTCCCATGCCTGATATAGACCTTCACCCGGTTGTGCTTTGAAACTCATAATCATAGTCCTCAGTTGTTGCGTCTTGTCAGAAGGATAATATTTGGACAAGAATGCAGTAGAAAGACTATCCCATGTAGCAACCGCAGTGTTTGGAAGTTGTTGAAACCATTCCAAAGCTCTTCCCTTAATAGAGTAGGGAAACATATGGAGACGAATCTGATCACTTGTAACACCATTGATTCTGAATGAGCCACACATCTGCACGAAACGCTCTAGATGTCTGTGTGGGTCTTCTAATTCAATATCTCCTTCAAAAGCTTGATTGCTGATCATCTGAATTAAACTCGGGTTAATGTTGAATTGGGTTGCACCAATCTCTGGAGTTTTGTACATGCAATTGGCAGGATTAGGTGTCTCATGGTCCCAAATAGAAGTCTGATCAACATTAGCATTTGCATTAACATTTGCATTAACATTTGCGTTAACATTCTCAGCGTCCGTCATCTCAGCTTTCTCTTTTCTTATCTTTCTCAAAGTACGCTCGATTTCAGGGTCAAATTCCAACTTTCTAACGCAAGATGAACGTAGCATACACCTGAAAATCACCAACAAAACAACTTGTGGAACCAATTAAAATCTAAACAATAAGAAACAATTAACCTAAACTCAACTATACTGCCTTCCCCGGCAGCGGCGCCAATTTGTTAGTAGTATTTTTGTTGTTCGTTCGCAGGGAAGGACTGAATTGTAATATCAAAGTTCAGGTTTCTTATCTCTTTACGTCTAGAAGTATGTGAGAATAATTTTTGGTGTGTTTATAAACTAAATTAAACTAAACAAAATTAAACTAATTGTCAATAGAGAATAAAATATATGAGGAAAACAATCCAAGAACTGGGGTTCTTCACTTGGTCTCAATACATGCTCAATCTTAATGTGATATCTGTGTTCCTACCTTGCTGAAAACAATTCTTCTAAAGTTATACTGCACCCTCCCAGGCTACAATATAGTGCCTACAGCTACACCCTAATTGTCACTCCCGTGATACAATCAAAGTATATCTATAAACTGTTAAGTGCCAAGAATTATATGTCTCACAATTCTCCTATTAATCTCCCGATCTAATATTTAAATTATGTCTGTTAAATCATATACTAAGATTGCAACTTCTCTCCCGAGCTTATCACAATCCCTAGAATACAATCAAAAGTTAGCTACTCTTCTAATTGTGTTAAGATCTCATTAACAGATCAGCAAAGCAGAAAATCACGTAATCAAGCATGCATGAATACCAAGGAATACTACCCAATCCTCAGATTAGAGAATTAGTTACACATAATTAAAGAAGAAAACAAAATAATAATAATAATGAATAAAAACATAATATTGAAAAAGAATTGAAAATCAAAAGTACCTTGATACGATTACAAGCTATGAAGTGTTCTAGCTATGAATTGTTCTCATTTACAATGGTAGGATGTGTTTAAATAGGCTCTACAAATCTTGCCCAGCAAGATATTGCCTTCTATTACAATTAGGATTTAAAGAAGGTACCCAAAACTGCCCAGAATACAATTAGAATTAGAAAAAGGGCAAAACAGTAAATTCCCAGCCTTCTTTAATCAAGATTACGTGCGCGCCTTTAATAAATACGTTTCTTGCACTTGTTTCCTATCCCAGGTTGTAGAAAATCTCTCAAGCTTCGCGTGAGCAGTAAGATCGCTGAAAACGGACTTCTAGAACTCCAGATATGGCCAAAACAGTATAAGCTGCGCAGCCTTCCCGGAAAATCCGAATTTTAATCAATTAAATCTCCAAAAACGACAAAAGCTTAGATATTCTTGGAAACCTGCACAACTACACAAAACACATCAAAACTACACAAACTTGAGTCCAAAACAATCAATTTAAGCCGATTTAGAATGCTCCAAGTGGATATAAAATCCACTTATCAACGCTCCAGAAGCATATCACACCATGATGAATTTCGTGAAGAAATGCAAACTGTCATATGCTATGACTGCCACCACTCCTCTAATCCATGAGGTAATTGAAGAGGTGTGGGCATCTGCTGAGTACAATGGCACAGACGGTACACTTGCTTTTTCTTTAAAGGGTAAAAATTATGTAGTTAATTCTGATGTGTTAACTGCTTGTTTAAAATTGCCTGAGAATAACTGTCTGGAGGTACCCAGTAATGCTGAAATTGTTACCATGCTTAATTCCATGAATTATACCCTTAGTACTGAGAACTTAGGGAAAATTGTTAGGAAAGGTATGGTTAAGGAATGGAGTTATCTTTGTGATGCCTTCATTAAAACTTTTTCTGGCAAGATTAGTAACTTTGATACTGTTACCAACTCCATGCTAGTTATGCTATGTATGCTTTTGATTGATAAATTCTATAATTTTGGCACACTAGTCATGTATGAGATAGCAGCTAAATTAGCTAAAAAGGAAACTAGGAGCAAGAATGTTTATTTTGCTAGATTTTTGATGCTCCTAGCACTGCATGTATCTGAGAATGAGCTATCCATTGCTAACCCGGATAGCAAGTTCAATTGTTTTATTCAGGAGAAGAGAGTCTTAAGTGATTTGATTCGAATGAACCTAAATGTAGAAGTACAATTGGTATATCTACCAATTGTTCAGGTAACTGTTTCCAACCCTGAAACTCCTATCTCCAACCCCCAAATTTTTTTGCCTTCTAGTGTCACAATGGAGTCTGTGGCTGTGACCAAACAGGCTCCTACCAAAGTGACCAAATCCAAAGTTCCTAAACCACAATCTAAAAGACAAACCTCAGGTGTCTCTCAAAAGGCACCTGTTGCAAAAAACTACCAAAGCTCTTGAGGGGAGTGTGAAGGTGGTAGTGAGTGGTGAGGGACAGGGTGAACATCAAAGAAGCCCTAAGGATAAGGAAGGTGAGGCAGGTGCAACCAACATTTCAGTCTCTCAAAAGACTGTTAATGAACCTACAAGCCAAATTCTAGTTACATCCTCTCAACAGGGTGTGACTACTAATTTAAGTTCCATTCCAGGAACACAGCACAAAAGGGCAAGGGACACAGATAGCTTTCACTCAAAAACCTATGGTAGAAGAGTAAAATCCAAAACCATTGGGGAATCACAGGGTGCACACACTGTACAGCAAACTGTACCTTCTCAAATTCAGTTTGATGTGACTTCAATAAATGTGGAGTCACAGCCCCTTGATCTTAACCTTCAAATCGATACACATTTTGATCCACCATCACCAACTCCATCTCTGGATGTGGATATGATATCTACATCAATTCCTGATTCTCCATCTTTAAAATTCTTGGAGAAGCCCCACTCAACAATTGGTGGTCATCATCTTTTAGATGATTTGTTGGGCCATCAATCTTCCATTCCTGAATTCACAACACTACCTGTGGCCTCTACATTAAAATCAATCACCACAGATTCAGTGTTGGTTTTCACTTCAACGGATACTCGTTTTCCTTCATCAACGGATATCCTTCATTCGTTGACAAGTGTTTCTCCATCAACGGATATGTCTTCAACCAATTATCCGTTGACAGCAATAACCACTACACCAACGGATACACCTTATCCGTTGACAACTCTCTCTACCACTGCAAAATGTGACATTCCTATGTCAACTGTGGAGGAGTTTCTAGTAATTGAAACACTTTTAGGAATGAGGGAAGGGAGTGAGAGGCTGCCTTGTGAGCAGGAAAAAGGAGAGAAAATCAATGAGAGGCTGACCATTTCTTCCGGTCAGGCAAAAGGAGAGCTAGAGAGTTCCACCTTAGTAGGTGAAGGTGAGGGTGTGAGAGGTGTGAGCCAGGCGGAGCCCCTGATGCAAGAAAAGAGAGATGAGAGGAGAGAAGGGACTACAGGAGAAATAAGGCAGGAAGAATCAGCCATTGCAAGTGAGTTAATGGAGGTTAATGAAGCTTCCAAAGAGATGGAATTTAAACAAGAATATCAGTCAGTTATTGACTCCATCTCTTTGGATCCTGAAACCTTTACTCATCCTGTTTCTACCTATCAAGTCATGGCACAACAGGGCAATGTGGAGGCAGAGAAGGCAATGCACCTAGTGCACACCTCAGAATCTCTTCAAAGAGAAAAAGAAGCTTTACAAACCATGTCTCCAAGTGCTGGAAGTGAAGAGTTTGGCAGTGATGAAAGTCAAAGTTCAGATGGTGAAGAAATAAATGAGGATGAAACTCCAGGATGGATGTTTTCCAATGCCACTGAACTTGGGCATCTCAATGTGGAAATCATGAAGCAATACCAATCTGCTAAGGCTGAGCACCAAACTGCAGAACCACAGAGAAAGACTGTTCTTGAGCAAGTAATGGCCTCCCTGAAATTACAAAAGATGCAATCTGTTATTCAAAGAACACAACAAGAGGAGGTCTAGTCTGCAATTAGAGATATGAAAATAGCACTAGATGCCAGGATTGAGGCACTAGCTCCTACTACCACTCAGAAGGTGCTTTCTAGCAAACTTCTCAAAGAAGATAGCCTGGCTAAGTCTGTTCAGCTTCTTTCCTCAAGAGTGGATAGTATGGAATCTCAATTGCACACCATCATTGCCAATCAATCAAAACAGACTCAACTACTGGAAATGCTACTTGCAGCTTCAACCCCAACCCTTGATGCTAACAAAAGGGGGGAGAAAATGGAGAAAATGGGAACAAGCACAGAAGAGGCTGCAACATCTACTGGCCAATTTCAAGCTACCAGTAGTGAGATAGCACAGATTGAGGGGGAGCAACAGCCAATTGTAGTGGTCAATCCAACAGAGTTTGAGATAAAGGCTTCCCCTGTGAAGAAACAAGTGGCTTTGCCTGAGATTCAAAGCTTAGAAGAAATCTCAGATGGTGAAAGGCAAGCCAGAATAGAAGCTTTGTAAAAGATCAACAAGGAGGCTAGTGAAAGAATTCTAAGGACAGAGAGGATGATCAATGAATCAGTTGCATCATCTCTGTTCCTTAATGCTCAATCTTCTGCTCCAACAATATCAACCACAATCATGAGGGTGCTCACTCCAAGGGTTGTGGCTCCTACATTCTATGATGCTGAGCCATCATTTGTCAAAGAATTTGAACCAGCTATCAAAACCAGAGCCTACTTACCACCAAAGGAAAATGGGAAGAACAAGCTTCAACTGGACTACCCATTTCCCAAGAATGATGAAGAAAAGCTAATGGGAAAAACAATCATGGAGTTCAAAGTTCAGACAAATAAGAGTGTAAGAGATTGGATGGCTGTAATCATGAGGAATGGAAAAGTATTAAATATATCCAACAGTCATCCTAGATTTGTGGAAGCTAAAAGAGAAGAAGTCTCCAGAATCCAAAGGGAAGCCCATCCAAGTATAGAAAATCAACATGAAAACTCAGAAGAGAAGAAAGCCAGGCTAGCTCAAGAGTTAATGGATGAGGTAGAGGTTGAAATGAAGGAACCTGAGGAAGTTCCCAAAATCAAACCTAAAAGAAGGAAAGCTAAAACCAAGAGGGTTCTTTCTCCAGAACCCCCTCCAGAAAAAGAAACCATTGGCTCACCAGTACCTATGTCTGCAACAGTAATCGACCCAACTGTAAACTTTCATGGTGACCCCATAAGGCCTAAAGAGGAACCAATGAACTTTGATTCAATTGAAGTTCCTTCATTCTTGCTAAATCCAAAACAGAAGAAAAGGGCTCCAAAGAAGCAACTTTCAAAGGGACCAGTTCAAGTTGCTAGGGTACCTGCTATTGTCAAACAACCAATCTTGGAAAACAAAGAAGACTTTATCTATCAGGCAGAAATTGAAGAATACTCTGGCATGAATCTATATTTGGATGAACTGTCAGAAGTAAGAGGAATTGACAAGTACAAGAATCAGCCTGAGAGATTAGTGTTTGTCTACAAGGGAGGAAGTCAGAGGACATGGCCACTAAAGAAGGTTCTTGGAGAGAATTATCATACACTGACCAGAGTGTTCTCAGCATTCAAGAGACACACAGGGTTCTCTGAGATAGCCAGAAGGGAGATAATCAGCAGAATAGAAGAAATAAGGAGAGAATGGAACTCACCCTCAAGTCTACCAAAGAAAATGAAGATCCCTTATAATGGACAGAAAATCCACATTCAACCCTTTTGGATGATGGAGTTCAGGGATGATGAGGGCACTAGGAGATTCTTCAGGTTAGAAGACCAACTGTCAAAGGCTAGTTCTGACTACCTGATATGGTTACAACTAAAGCTAAATCCAAAAGTTATTGAAGAAGATACCTTCTATAGGCAACTTCAAGTGCAAATTGAGTCCAACTCTGCCAAGGAAGGAAAGTCAAGGGTGCAGCCAACCAGAGAGAGGAAACATCATTAATCTGCTCAATCTAAAGGAGCACATCTCTGATAAGTTTCTTAAAGCTTTCTGTTTTTAATTTTTGTAGCTTAATACAATGTTTTCATACTGTAGTGTGTATATATATCTTTAGGAATGTTTTGTTATCATCAAGGATCTGAATTTATGCTTTATTGCCATCAAGTATAAATTGGGGAGATTGTTAGGAATATGTTGTAGTTGATGATAACTTAACATTCAAGCAAAATTGTATAAGTCAAGTTTTGTAACTGTCAACGGATAAGACCTTATAACTCTATTCGTTGACAGGTAGCTCATCAACGGATGAGGTTTTGTAGCATACTGCAATATCTCTATTTATCAGTTGATAGTGTTTTTATTCAGAGTCATGTTGACCATCAATGGATAGGCAGAATAGGGTAGCCAATTGTAATAAGCTATGCTATGTAATTCTGTCTAAGTGAAAATGTATCAACGGATAAGAACAGGGCTCTATCAACGGATACAACTCAAATCTACTCGATCAACGGATACAGCTCAAACTACCATCAACGGATAAGTGGGCACAACATCAACGGATAATCATTGTCACTTTATCCTATGCTAGCTGGGAATTAGCAGTTGATAAGGACAGGTTTGACTGACAGATCACATGGGTTGATAGTAGGTATAAAAAGCAATATGGCAGCCATACTTTGGAAACACAGAAGAAAGAAGCATTCCATTTACACAGTACATACAAGAAAGGTGCAGGGGACATATCTGTTCACAAGGACAACCTTTCGGCTACATGTGGATCTGGAGTGGAGTAGCAAGTCAACTTGAATTAGATTAATATTATCTTATTCCTGTAGCACTTGTAAACTTGGGATATATAACCAAGTGTAGCAACTCTTTAGAAAGTAAGAAAACATACATATTTGCTTAGGGTTTCTTGAATATCTTTAGAAGCAAAGAGTTGTAAACACAGAAGCTATGTACATTTGTATCACAGGATTTTCTTCGAATAAAAGTCTTAGGTGGTACATTTAACCACCTGATTTTTATGTGGTTGTGAACTATTTCTATTCAGCAATTATTTCTTTATAGATTTCTGTGGTTTTTATCAGAAATTTATAACTATCAAGAATTGTATTCAACCCCCCCTTCTACAATTATAC
This sequence comes from Kitagawia praeruptora, assembly GCA_037693485.1. Classification (NCBI taxonomy): domain Eukaryota; kingdom Viridiplantae; phylum Streptophyta; class Magnoliopsida; order Apiales; family Apiaceae; genus Kitagawia; species Kitagawia praeruptora. Next base: position 97,227,403 of record CM075354.1, on the reverse strand, counting down.
AAGTGTGTAATCTGGGAATAACAATATTAGTAATGCTCCGGATACAAATCATATGACACATTCTTCGACAAAGTGTTTGCTAAATTTTCTCATAATCTTATAATAGGCATCATGAATTTTGCACTGACAATTCAAGAGTACTTATTTTCTTTTTCATTCTTTTTTTTTTTTAAAAAAAAGAATGAAATCGCCTTAAGCTAGTTTTAAGTTGATATCTGTTTGGGTAATTTAATCTTCATAGGTAACTTATGAATTAATAAAAATGTAAATTTAAAATTTAAATTGATAAATTATTTATTTGAATGATGATATTAACTTTTATCAAATAAAATTCAAAAATCAAAAAATAAGTCGTTTGAAAAAGTACCTCCTACCAATTTTTGACTTTAAATTGTTTTTTTAACTTTAAGTAAATTTATGACTTATTACACAAACAGACATTTTTTAACTTAAAGTCAAAAAATGTTTTAACCCCTGCTTTTAAGTAGGAGCCAAACAACCTCTTAGTTGTACTCCCGAGCAAAGAGAAGAAAATAGAATGGAAGAGAAATTTTCAAAATTTTCTTTCCAAATGGTGCTTTCAAATTTTTGAGCAGAGAAGAGAAATGATTGAAAGATAAATTTCTTTTCAAAAGTTTTCAAAAAATGGGATGATTACGATTGGGAAAGTAGCTCTTATATATTTTTTTAAAATATTTCCCTTTATATCATATTTTCAAAATTTTCTTTCGGGTCCATTTGAATTGGGGGTTGAGAAGGGTTGGGTTGGGTCAGGTTCAAATTTAAAATTTCGTTTTTGAGAAAATTTTAAAAGTAAAGTGTTGGGTTTTGGTAGTTTTCGAAAGAACTAAAAATGTACTACAAATTAAATCCAAAATTCAACACTTAACTTTTAAAATTTTCTCAATAACGAATTTTAAAATTTGAACTCGACCTAACCCAACCCTTCTCAACCCCCAATCCAAACGGATCCGATGTTACAAAAAAAATGGGTAATGGTCAAAAATGCCATTTTTTCAAGATTTTGTTACAAAAATAATAATTTAAAATTTTTTGGCCAAAAATACCAGCCCATTACGCATTTTCAAAATGGGTAATACTATTATGCATTTGTGGAATGGATTCAAAAAAAAATAAAAAAACAAAAAAATTAAATAATGCGTAACACCCCAATTTTGAAGGTGTTACGCATTCCTGAAATGCGTAATATAAGTAATTTTTTTTACTTTATACACATTACTCAACAAATCAAGCTTTCGATCAATTCGAATTTGAAGGTAAAATTTGGGGGTTTACTTTCTAATTCAATTTTTATGTATATTGGATTCGATTTATTGATTAGCTAATAGAATTAGGTTGTTTTAATCATGTTTAGCCTCGTATGTCAAGAATTTGTGAGTTTTGTTAAGTTTTTATTTCGCCAGAAAATTTCAAATGGTTGGATTTCATCTAATAAGCATCGGTTGGGAATTCCATTTATATGTATGCGTAGATCGTTGTATGTGTAAGATTATATATTTTTCTTGTAATTTTTGGACGAGTTTTTGGTTTTTCGGATTTTGGTCAACTTCGCCGGATGTATACATTTTCGGTTCGTTTTTGTTGTTTTGGGGTTGATTTTAGATATGGTTGTGTTGTTAATTTTTGCTTTGACACCCACTGGAGGACCAAAAAATTGGCGATGTATTCTTGTGTATAAGCTGCTATAGGTTCTATTACAGTGGTTGCATTTCCATCTCTTTGTTCCTCCTGCATTTTTTGCTTTTTGTGTCTGTATAATAGTAACTTCATGTAGTAGAGGCTTTTTGTTATCATGTGAAGGACTCTCTTGACTTGTATTATCTTTTGGTTGAATTTCTTCAACATCAAAATGTAATCTTGAGATGGTGCTTGATCCTGGGTTTATTGCACTTTTGCATATTGTGTTTCCTCTTTTTCTTGGGTTACTTTTTTGCCGAAAGCCATTACTAAAGAGAACTTATCGTTTGGATTTTGGAATTGAAGGAGTTAGAAAGATATGTACTATGCATTGTAGATATATAGAACTTGGAGTCACTGGAATACATGACATTCGGTCTGCCTTTGAAATTTTCCATAATTTTGAATTAAATTTAGGAAATTTATTCATATTTCTTAAAATGTTTTAATTTTAGATATCAATTTTTTTTACAATTTCAACATATGATTATTTTAATTATTGATATGTTATACTAATAGGAAAGATCTTTATTAAAATAAAGTAGTTGGCTGATTTTTAGATATTAAAATTTTGTACACTAAAATTATCATTTAACAAATTCTGAATACTCAAATTAAAAGTATTCAAACTTTTAGTTATATTGATAGCAAATATTGATATTTAAGTTATATCATTATTAGAAATTGATGTCGTCTTTTGACGATTTGGATCATTATTGATGTGGAATCTGTTGTCATTTTAGATGACTTTATCGTAGATCGTTTTATGAGAAATTGATTGTTTATATATCTAACCATCGGGGACCCCTTTGGTTAGATATATAAAATTGTTCAATTTTATTATGTATATATATTGAGTATAACAATTATTTAATGTATATTCGATTAATGGCTCTTTGACATAATTTTATTTGTTATGTTGATATTTCAGTTTTTATGGGTGGAAAGTAGTGTCAGAGAAGATGGATGACGGCAGAATTTTGGGTTTACGGTGAGAAGATGGATGAAGGCGGGTTTAGGGATTACTACAGTGGATGAATCAAGCTGAACAATCAAGAAGTTTCTATTCTTTTGATTTTTAGGTTTTTTTTAAATGATGTACTCATTTATTTAGTAGGGCACTCTTTTTTCCTTGCTTGAGTTTTTCCCATAAGGTTTTGCTCTTGTGGGGTTTTTAACGAGAACTTTTTTGGTGTATATAAAGGTATAATTATCTAAACTTTCGGGGGAATCTCTTTCTTATGGGTCGTTAGACCCATGGATTGGTTAAGCATACCCATCGGTTAGATGATATAGCTTTTATTATCTCTTCAGATGTATTCTTCCATGAATGAAATTTATCATTCATCTCAAAAAAAAAACATGGTGTCGGGCCATGGTTGTTTCGGGTTGATTTTTTCATAACCCTATCCCGTACAGGGTTCGTGTCGGGTTTCGGGTCATTTCGGGTTTCACCACCTCAACTCTTTTTTAGTTTTAAAGTGATTGAATATATATAATCTTATATTATATACTCCCCGTGTCCTGATTTACATGGATTGATTGCTTTTACAGAAATTTTAAGAAAAAACTATTCATTTCCCTTTCATTACACGTGAAAGTTATAATTCAAATGTATAATATGTACTCTACCCACTTTGTGAGGTGTAAAAAAAGACATGACAAATAAAAAATATTGGCATTACTATTAAGTAATTATAAATCAACCAGTGAGTCTTTAACATTGCACGTGAAAGTTAATTTACTGTACTTAAATTTAGTTATTTTAAACATAAAGTAGTTCAAAAACATAATTATAAATAAAGGGTTCATTAATTTTTGGGTTTCGGGTTCGTGTCTGATTGTACCTGTTAATTTCAGATTGAATATTTTTATTGACACAAATTAGTATTTTCTCGGATTGGGTTCGTGTCGGGTTTTGAATTCGGTCAAAAATGCCACCCTACCAAGTTGAACTGATTTTCGATTTTTACATATAGCCTGAATCTACTAATATGTCAAAAATTGATATACATATAATTTTATTATCTTCTGAAAATATTTATAAAAAAGGCATTTTGCAACTAAAGCAATCAAATGTAGCTTGCTTTTACATTTTTATAGAAAAATAATTGACCATGTTTTTTGTTGCCGTTGGCATTGATTTCAATTTCATTTGAGATTGCATTTAATTTAATGTGTCGGTCGTTAATCAACCTATTATGCAACTAAAAATTATTTCAATTACTAAAATTTTAAAATTATAATTATGCTTGATGTTAGTTGCAAATATGATTGTAGAATCGCAAACAGTTTTATTATAAATATTTTTCTAAAAACTCCATTTATTTTTTTAAAAAAATAGTTTGTCTTAATCGATCTGTGATCAAATTAATTAAATTTTAATTAAAAATTACACATTACACATTTTATAAAAAAGTAGAAATTCTATAATTTAAAACAAACTTTATAATGTAGTTACGTGATAAATTTTTTAACTATTATTAATTTTCACTAAAGCTGAAAGGGAAGTTCTATAGAGCGGCTATACGTCCTGCGATGTTATATGGTTCGGAGTGTTGGGCGGCGAAGAAGGCCCTCGAGTGCAAGTTGGAAGCAGCTGAAATGAGGATGTTGCGGTGGTCATGTGGTCGCACGATGTTAGATAGAATCCCGAATGTGGTTTTCAGGAGCGAGTTGGAGGTGGCGCCTCTTTCTGCGAAAGTTAGGGAAGGGAGGTTGAGATGGTTCGGCCATGTTCGTAGGAGGCTTCCGGAAGCCCCGGTGAGGAGGGTCGAGAGTCTTTCGGTTGTTGGGGTGAGAAGAAGAGGCAGACCGAGGAGGTCGTGGGAAGAACAGCTCAGGATGGATTTGAAGGCCTTAAACTTGGATGAGAACTCGACCGCAGATAGGAGTTGTTGGAGGCGCCAGATTAGAGTTGTGGATTCTCTCCTAGGGAGTGGTTCTGTGGTTGAGAGCCTCAGAGTTGGGCTCTCTCGGTTAGCGTTAGCTTAGAAACTTGGCTTTTCGTCTTCACATTGTCTTCTGTTGTCTGGTTTTGCAGGTGCAGGGAGCTTGGCCAGAGGTCTTCCTAGATCAGGAGAGGAGTGCCATTTGCTCGAGTAGGTAAGTCCCATGAGATCAAGGCCAGGGGCGTAGTCAGGATTTGGATTCACTGGGGTCAAAATCTTCGGTCATCTTCTCCGGCGACCAGTCATCTTTTTCGACGGCCCCGCAGGGAAAATTTTTTTACCGAAAATTATCAATGTGTAGACTTTTCCTAATTTAATACATATAAATATGCATCAGTTATACATCTTGGGGCGGCAATTACAGGATTTTGCTGTCAAAATTAAAAGTTAGTGGGGTCAAAAATGAAACTAGTTACAATAATTATTTTTTTCAGTGGGGTCAAAATTCAAATTTACTACTATAAATATTTTTTCTAAAAAAATATATACATAAAATTTTTGTTTTTTAAAATTTCAGTGGGGTCAGATGACCCCGCTCGCCATACACTGGCTACGCCCCTGATCAAGGCCATGGGCCCAGGTTCGGTTGACTACTTTACTCATCCTTATCATCCTTGTACTAAATTCACATTGCTTTGTGGTGCACTAAGCCGGGGGTCTTCACGGAAACAGCCTCCCTATTGTTTAAGGTAGGGTATGGTCTGCGTACATCTTACCCTCCCCAGACCCTGCTTCATGCGGGATATACTAGGTATGTTTGGTTTGGTTTGGTTTGGTTTATGTACAACATAAAAGTTTCAAAGTTACTTTTGTACCAGGTATTTTAAAATTTAAATTTTGTAAAACTATTCATTTGTTGACTACAACTTAATCCAGTATTGAAAACTTAGTCCCGATTTTAAAGTTCCAATACTCCATAATACTAACTAGTCTGTACATATAGATACACAGCTGTGTTTTTAAGTGTTTTTAACTTTAACAAGAATCAACGCATCGTCTTCGTCTTCTTTGTTTTCTTCTCATAAATCTTCATCACCTTACATGTGTCTTTCTCTTTCCTTCTTTGTTATTCTTTAGTTTTTTCCTTCGAAAACACTAGGTCGCCGGAGTTGCCGTGGATCACCAGAATTGACGAACTGAACGCGAATCTTAGCGATCTGGGACGGAACCGAACTGGTTCGGAACTTGTTACTATGGTCAATACAACCACATCGAGATAGATAATGAATTTAAATACATATCAATATCTTCCTTTATGTTCAATTGTTCGTATATATTCTTCAATATGTCAATAGAAGTTAGTAGATGCATTACTCTCATATACCCATCAATGACTCGCTTGCTGTATCAAATGCCTTGCGGTTTTTTGAAAAACATGTGGAGATCCTTTTATAGACACTAGGGAATTTGCCCGCACACGGGATATAATATTTTCAATATTTTTAATTTTAAATACAATTTATTTTATATGTTTATTATAAATTAACATTAAATATATTTTACAATATACTATATTTGATAAAATGTTTGGGGCAACAATATTACAATTAGAACTTTATTGTCTAGGAAATAAAATTGGAAAAATTATAATAAACTAACCACTCCAATTGTATTGGTACTTTTAATGACTTTTTTGAGGTTAACGATTTTTAAGGATTTTACCTACTTTTAGCAACTTCCAAGTAGTTACTAATAAATTCAAATCTTATGAAAAAAGTCATAACTTTTTTTTGATGAGATATAGTTATAATTTTTGTTAAAAATCGTTCTCGTTAAAAGTTATTGACTTTTTGAATAACACGATGTTTATGAAGAATCTATAAATATCTAAATTCAATACCGTCCTACTTTTAAATACTTCTTAAAAGTCTAAATTGAATAACACCATATTTTTAAAAGACTCCTTAAATATTAGAATTTAATACCTCATAACTTTTAAAATCGTTAAAAGTATTTAAAAGTCTTAATACAATATCATTCCCTAAATTTGTTATCTAATAGATAATTGATAATTGAGAATGATGTAACTAAGATTACCTCCGGTATTTTCCCTAATATACTTCCATAAAATCAAAAGAAATCTTATACGTAATCTAATTTTCACAAAAATGATCAAAAGAAATCTTATACGTAATCTAATTTTCATAAAAATGCTACTATGGGCCCACTTATTTTATAAGAATTTAAGGAAAGTATCTTAGTTAAGTACCTGAGGTAATTTTACTCTCTTTATAATTTTTGTGTTTTGTTTTTATATTTACATCTTTTAAAAATTACATACAGTTTATATCATCACATTCCGTTTGCCTACATATAATATTCATTTACAGAATGTTTGAATTATGATTTTTTAATATTTTCTGAATGAAACTTTTTACCCACATTATTAATATATTATTTTTTATTATTTTCTGGATAAAACATTATAATCTATGTTAATACGGAATAATTTAAAACAATTAAATACTTACGGAATGTTTAGGTGTATTTATTTATGTGCACCTTAACACTTCAGTGTTAATAGCAACCCAACCAAATTCCTTGATGATGCTTTCGGATATAATTCTGCATTTCATAGTGCTCAAATTATGTATGCTCAATAAAAAATCAATTATGTATGCTTAAACATTTACTATTGAATGGTCTATTGAGATAATAGTATAGATCTACATAATAAAAAGTTGCACATTTTTGCGAGAAGGCTTCACTATATGGTATCAAATCTGTAAATCATTAAAAAAATGACGGGTTTGTTAATGTGGAAATTCAAGTTGGCCTTGGCCGAGTAGTATCATGAAAATATCGGTGCATCTATCATGAATTTCAAGCTTACTACTGACTGAATTCAAGATATATGTTGAGGTGTGCTACAATGAACAATAAATTCAAACAATTAGTTGGATCCAACATATTACACAATTAAAAATCGGAGTGTGTAATACACTAATATTACTGATTTCTCTAATTTAATTGATGCTAAAAGAAAGAGGATTGCAAATTTACAATGGCAGTTCAAGCGTGTTATAAATTAGTTTGACTCAAGGATGTGACCCCTTGATCCTTATACTACATGTGTTCCCTGCAATTTGATTTGAAATAGAGAAGATCGTAAAATAATGGAGTCCTGAGCATTTAGTTCAATGATCAAGAAAAAAGGTTAGCTACATAAACATGTGTAATGAACAACTCCTGTACAGTGTAAATGAATCAGTAGAAGACATTAATGAAATTCCATTAAAATAAACTATAACTTTAAATTAATATATAATACCAAAAGATATAATTTCCAAACTCGCCCAAGAACGTTAATGTCAGCAGGAGGCAAGTTCGAAACCAATCTTTAAGATTTAAATAACTCAAAGAAAAAATTTCAGTAACATTCCTCATTGCTACAAAGAAAAGATCCTGCACTTCAACTGAAAGTAAAAAGAAAAATTGAACATTATTTCGAAGTTACCCACCAAATAGTAATGAAAAATAATAAAACATACCCATAATTTGGAGCATCAGCTTGCAAAAAAGGCAATATTTAACAGTGCAAACGAAAAAAGGACGCTTTACAAATCCAGCAAAAAAATTCCTAAAGAATACATTAACATAACTAAGAGTAATACATATTACAAAACTATTTTTGTTCTTATATTTTGTAAAATGAATAAAGCAACAAATAAATGTAATTTCCTTAACCTGAATTTTTCGCTAAAAAGAGATGTTCGCATGAAACCTAACATAATTCCTAGTGTTATAGCCCAGCAAAGGCCTAGTGCAAATATTTCCCTGTACGTATATCATACAACTTAAGCGCATACCTCTAAAAATATTAAAACTAAGAAAAATCATATTAGATTGTTGGATGATTTTGTGTTTAGTTGTGGGATCTTTCTTCTTTCGGTGTAACTATTGAAACTCTTGCATGATTGTGCATGTGTATATATCATAACTTTTAGGATAGGGAGATAAAAAAAAACCTTAAATTGTTTGTATTTATCAAGACAATGTATAACTGATTAGACCTAAGAGCAGTATGGCCTAAAACTGATTATTAAGAGAAAAAAATAATGTAAAATAGATAAGGAATTAATTAGAAAGCAAGAAAATTGATTTGGACTAAGACGAATTGTGGCACGTAATCGCCGATTCAATTGTGTGATTAGTTAACTAATCCTAATTACAAAGCGAGCTAATTTAAAATGCAAACTAAACTCAGGACATAGAAAAAATGAATATAGACATGGAAACTACAATGTTACCCTTCTCTTGCGCATAGTGCTTACAGTCATATTTCGAAACTTTCAAGTGAGACCGACATAAGTTATGAACAAATACAACTTGGACATAGTTCATCTACAACCTCTCATTCACAGCTTGATCTTCTATACCTTTTCCTTGTGTTCGATATGTTAATTTTTTTATAAAAGCAACAACCTAACTACAATAAAAAGAGGAACAAAGATGAATACGTTAGACAAACTTGTTGTTGGATAATGTGAATGAGATTAAGAGCAGATTAAAAGAACATTTGTAAAGCATAGAAAAATTAGGCCAGGACAGAAATTAAAATAAAGCAGGGCACTAAACACCTTGATACGACTTGTGCGGTCAACTTCAAATCTTCTACGTAGATACAATATATAGCTTGTTACCAAAGGGAACCCGTTATTAAATTTTGATTCCTTTACTCAAATTTTCATTTTTGTTTACTCAAATATGACAAAGATTTAAACTCAAAATATATGAAAATAGTGAAAGAATTGGAGGGAGTGAATAATGTATTAGTAAAAATAAATTAAGGGTCATCTAAAGGTCCTTAAAAGTGAGGAAAGAGAGGTGGTATATAAGTTTTTAAAGAGCCTCTTGGAGTCTTTTAGAACTCTAATTTTTACAACACTCATTATTTTTCCACTTCAGAACATATATAAAGAGTCTCTTTAAAACTAAGTTGAGGAGCACACTAATATTAGGCGCACTTCATCATAAATCATTCTCATTTAAGATATTTTAGCAAATTGTTATACATCACGTTTACAAAAGCTACGTTATGCAAACTTGAATTTGGGAACCCTGCTACACATTTTCCTTAAAACTCCATTATATCAACTTAGTTAGAAGACTACAACACCACCTAATATTTTTAGGATAATACATATATAGATGATGTCAGATGAAGCAACCGAAGATGCCAAACCTTCATATTTTCAAAGTCAATAGTGAGCAGCATTAGCAAAAATATAATTAAAACAATGTAAAAGGAAGATAATAAAACAGGCCAAACCTTGCACATCATTTCATTCATTGGAGCATTGTATCAAACAGTTGGTACAGTACATAAATGAATATAAGAATCAAAACTATTATTCATAGTAAAGTCAATTTTTATACATATTCACAACTAAACGCTTCAAAATCCATATAAACTTAGAGAAGTTACCTCGAAATGTGTGTAGCGTTGAAACATCTCGTATACCGAAAATTCATGTACAATCAAAAGAAGAAAGTTAAGAAGAAAGTAAATGAATGGTATAATGATTTGAAATTTGGGTGAAAGTTGCGTTGTTGACCCATTGATACAGCAAAATAGGTTGCAAAGTTTTGGGATTACTTTGTATATACAACAGCAGAATCCGAGTTGTAACATGGATAGTTCATTGACCCGGTTTTGTGAATGGATCATCCAGGTCTGCTGAAATTACCTCAATAGACATTAAAATATAGGAATATATGAGGAATAGCGGAGGGTAATTTTTGTAAGTTGACAAACTAACCTGGTCGATCCATTTCCTCCACCGTTATTCTGGTTCGACTTGTAGCGCGCAAACCTTAAATTTATTATTATCCAATACTGAAAAAGCTATAACAATAATTAATACAACAATAATTAATACAGATAGATAAAGAAGACAAATAAATCATTAAACCTATGTGCGCTAAGAGACAACATATATTTAAAAATTCCCTGAAAGCAATTAGAATTATGAAAACACACATCCTAAGAAACAAAAACAAAGTTCAGAAGGGAATCAGTTGTACATTGTAAATAAAAAAAACAAAGCATTTCAAATGAGATTCGAAATTACACACTCTAATATACATTTAATTGTAAGTACAGATAAGACTTACAATTCCGTGACGATAATGACTGGACCTGTAATGATACGAAATGCACAAACGGAGTGTATCAGTAGGGTCAAATCACTGGAGAGGTAAATTTTATTGTATTAAGCAAGTATATAAGCTGAAAAACAAATGTAGCTAGAGTATTTAATAATCATACATTAAAGTAGCTAGAGTATTGCAGTTCTTTTATAATTTTCGAATGCACCAAGCATGCCTTGGTAAGAACTGAAGTAAATCTGTGGCTTTGTAACACCAGTCAGCATATTAGTCTTAGCTTTATATTCAGCAATGTCACTATCAGTCATAAGTATGATTGATGCAATCAATCATAATCTAGCTTTAGGGAGCTTTTCATCTGTTAATGTTGGTTGATCTAATCATGACAGATGATATGCAGCATCTATTCTACAAATCTAATTTGCTAGAATTAATCCCTTGTTTGGTACTTGGACAATTATTGATGGGAATACTATTAGTTATTCTCCACCCATTAATTATGTGCAGCTACGTAAACTGGGTAGGGACAACTGTCCCAATTACAACTTTTCTTTTGATGAATAAAGACCTAGGGTTTAAGCGGCTTCTGAGAAACAGAGCAAGCATAATAGCACTGTGCTTCGAAAAGTAAAGAATGAATAAAAGGTGAACTGGCTAATATTATCACATTCTTTGAACCCCTAATATATGTTAAATAATTAAAGCTGCATTTGGTTTTGTTGGAGTTAGATCAGAATATGAATGTGTGTTTAGAGGGGGCACACAGTTTGTTCACCTTGCATATTTGTACGAATCCCACATTGTATTAATATGGTATAACAACGGCAAAAGCCATTATGTCCCATCGAGATTCGATGTTTGTCACTAATATTCTGTTTTTCGGGTTCTATAAAATCTTAATCTTAATCTTACACAGGCCTATTGATACACAAATTTCCATATAATCGTATATTTAAAAAAATTGATTATCCAATGTGATAGTGTCACTTAAGCAAGTCATTTCAAACATAGAGCACCAGCAAGTACATAAAAACAATTCAGATGCAAACAACTTTAACCAAACCAAAAAGTATCCATAATTATTTAACCATTGTTAAATTTGCAATTGATTGGAAAGAAAAAAACACACCTTTGGAAGATCGTATACAACGAAACCGATGAAGCCGATTATGCCGATGGCGTTCCTCTCTTGGTAAGCGGGTTTAACGAATTTGCTTGTTCCACACAGTGATAACGAATTGATTGACATGGTTGCTGAATATCAGATGTGAAAAATAACGAAATCAACGGGCTTTATCGATCAACGGGATTGTTGTCTGAATGTTTCTAGGTCTGTAATTGCAATATTGTAATGAATCGAACAAACCCGGTTGTATTGTAATGAATCGGGTTTAACCCAATTGTAGGTGTAGAATAGTACTAAGTATAACCGGGTTGATTTGTTTTTAAAATATGGATAATCCGGTTAGTTAAATTACAAATACATCCTTAAAATTATGGAAGGATAGGAAATAGACAGTTTTAGTAATTTTAGAAAAACTTTGCTAGCAGCTATTTAGAAGATATAGATATCACCATTTATCATTCTCGAAAATGGGCCTTCCAAGCATTATAGCAGATTGCTTTGGGATATCATTATATGCTTTCACAATTTTTTTTAGAACACTCCACATATTTGGTGCATACCTCAAAACCTTGCCTCATCAATAATTATGGAAGATGATAACAAGTTTAAGATCTATCGTGATTACACATCCCCTCACTTGATGCTAAAAGATATTAATAAAGTGTATGATATTTCATATACTAGATGGTCTAGACTTCAATTGGACATTTCTCTTCCCCAAAAATATCTTTGTAGTTCAAAAAACCCCCCTTCCAATACTAAATTTCTGATATCCAGATCGTGGCCTCCATACCTGACACAATAAGAGTCTTCAAGCCTCCTAAACCTTCAGTCAACCTTTATTGAATAAATTAACACAGGGATCCATATTTTTTTTATCATTAGACTCCATGAGGATTCTTGGAGATCTACCCTAACACAAACCATTTTGATTTGTTTCTACCCCTCTCCTCTCTTTAAATTAGCCGAGAAAAATGCCGAGGCCCGATTTAGGCCCTCGGGGCCACTCTTTCTTTCCTTCTGATGAGGATTCGAGTGTACTAAGGTGATCTCTTTGACTCGCTTTTCAGTTTATCCATCCCACAGTGAGCAATTTCCAATCACTCGAAAATGTCTCTATCCAAAGGGGTTGGAGTCGTTCTAGAGTGAGAAGCAGAATAACTTTTTTCAAATAAATAGATAGAAGAGGCTTTCCTCGGAGATATAAAGCGAGTGCATCGGATCGAGCCGGGCCGGGCTTTTTTCGGGCTTTTTTTAAAAAGTTGGATTACAAGATGATGACCGGATCACAGAAAACTTGTCTTCGTGTCAGAAAAATATAAATGACTACAACGCAATAAGTATGGTTATATATAACCCTTCATATATAGACAAACCAACCTAAGTATGTTGTGAATTGGTATTTCATTAGCAATATCGTGATGAATGATTGGGAAAATTAGTGGCCAGTTTTTCTCCTCCAGAACAATACCGGCTGCAATCGAAGGGAGATAATAAAACCTTAATTTTCAACTATTAGACCACAAGAAATCTATGTCACTGTATCAGTAACATAGTGTAGAGTGGCATTCTATGGGATAGAAGGTAAAAATGATAACCAAGGACAGCCTTATATATGTGCCAAGTCTGTAACATAAAGTAAATTTAAAGAAGTGAAGGTCATCAGACAATACATCGTGCTGCAGCTTCTTCTTTTGCGTCGTACTATCAGCATGGAAGACGAAACTAAAATTATAAAGGCATCTAGTACACGGAATTATATGCTAGTATATGGAAACAGCTTACAGCACAAACTTGTATGAATCAATTTATAATCTTAATATCGACACCCTTGACGCGTATCAGTAAATTTTATGCAGCTTGAGAAATACAATGGAAGTTTATTTTCAGTTATCAACATAATGGTTAGAAAATTTTGGATTGCTAGTATATTAAAATCCAGTAAAATATATATCAAGGAGTTGGGTGACAACTTTCTGAGTAAGGGTATAACTGCATTAACAGCTTCTATTTAGTGGAAACTGGAAAGCAGGCAATGTGTAGACTTTTTTAGATTAATATTATACGTAGTATTTTTCCTGGATCATCAGCAAAATCTTGTTAGAATTTGTATGAAACATACCTCTTCCCTCTTCTTCAATTCAGTTTCCTTGGCTTGCAGCTCCCTCTCTTTCTTTTTCAGATCCTACATTTAAAACAGAAGTTGGCTATCAAAACAGAAAGTAGCAAATACGAGGATAAAAAGGTACTAATAATTTGACACATGCACCAATGCCAAAGACTTACCGCAGCTGACCATATGGAGTTCAGACGACTTTAACTAACCCCACATGGAGCTGCAAAACTTTCTTTCATCGGACCTTAAACAACAAAATTACATTGTGATTTTATTTTGTTGATGAACAAAGTCTACCGTAATACTTACACAGCCCGCAAACGTTCCTCTTAATTGGGAAATATATAATATGGAAACTTTTAGAAAAATAGAATTTAGGTTTTAAGTACACGGTACACCAAAATCCAGACGTATATTGCCTTTGAATTCTTAAGTACATCATACTATTGTATTTCTATCGCAAGTAGTACAGGTAGTAAATTGATTTCCATAATTGAAATTGTAAAGTTATACTTAGAAAAAAAAATTAAAAATGTGAAGTTAAATATGGATATGTTGATTAGAAAAATAAGCAGACCATATGCTTCTTTATAAGTTGGTCTCTTTCATTCTCAGACATCTCAGCAATGCTCAAAACGGAGCTCTGAATCAAAGTGCACCACTTTCCCGTCCAGAATTCTTACTGCAATGGAGTGCTATACAAACTGAAAAGATCGGCACAAAATGTATTCTAATCAAATCAGCTGCTGACTCGCGAGCTACCTGAAAGCAAAAAAAAATTGAGAGCCAAAATAAAAAAGAAGCAGCAGAAAATTGCATAGCAGTGATCAATTCAATTAGGAAAAAGGAAACAAACAGATTAAAGAACGGACAATGAGAAAAAGAAGCCACTCGGCAGGTAGCTCAAGCTATCTAACTTAATTATTCACAAATTTCCATTTTTTTTACTTTCATTTATAAACTTCTCATTGCCAAAAATATGGGAGAACAAATTAACAAATTTAATAATATTCATACTGTTATTTACGCCCTTTACAACGCAACCATGTAAAAACCGCTAGTTTTGCATACAGTAACTATGTCCTCAAAATAATTAAGAAACAACAAATTATAACAAAATTTTAAAAAACTGTGACAGCAGGATATTAAAGACAGATCAATGGTAACCCAATGTGTGTGTTTATATTAAAGTACTCAGATAAGGGAAAAATATTAGACATGAAAAGAAACAAGCCAGATCCACCAAGAAGCTTAGGCTACAGTTAAAGTTATCGGGAGTACATCCATTATCTATCCCATTCAGATTTCTATCAAGTTGGATAATTCAACTTGCGCCAATCGCCAATCGTGCCTTGTGCTTGATGTCAGATGTAAGAGAAACCAATATAAACATATTACATGTAGACAAGTGACAGAAAAACGTTTCAAAAGATTTATATCCTGCATCGAAAGCATGAGGTGCATAGAAGCTAATTTTTTAACACTCCTCCATGTGCAAAGATGGTGAAAGAACATTTAAATAACAAGTAATTATCAAACAACTGTTTTAATGTCAAGCAAGTATAACCTCATTTATATAAAAGTATTTAACAGATCACTGACAGAAATTAAAACGCATTCCAAGGAGAATAGGAGATAAAATTATCAAATCAAAGATAATTAACCAATTTCAGAAGTAAAAATTAACACAAGCATCAATATATATATTATTACAATTATCCGTTTACCAAAGAAAACAATAAGTTCTTACTAAATATTTGAATGCAAGCTATAGAATATCAAAATAACTTAAAACTTTAAGGGCTTTGCATGCTTAATTGTTAAATTGTAATTCGAGAAGCATAGACTTAACCAACTTTATTTGAACCGTCATTCGACAATTATAAATGTTTACTTGAATCAAGGAAAGCATATAGAATGTACGGGATTGGTTACAACTTATGAGAGGAGAATAGCATTTTATAAAAATACTAAACCATTGTACATTAAATTTTGAAAGAATAACAAGAAGGCTACCTTAGCAACCCAGTTTAAATTAAGGGAGTCCCCGTGAACCATCAAAGCTGGAAGAAGCCATGGGCAACAATATTGAATGAAATTAATAGGCTCCACATTACAGACAAAAAGACCTCGTGTCTGCGCAAACAATTATGAGTAACATATTAGCGCTGCTCCATAAGCACTTGAAGTCACACTCCAAAAAATCTGAAATGGAATACAAAGAATACATATTACCTCAATAAGAGCAACCAAGCTCACACCACAAGCAACCCAAGAGAAGAGTATCTGCCCGATTAGTTCCTCCACGCACTGTTCAAATGTAAAATCTCCTAGTCAGACGGTTTCATGTAGAATCATATCCTTCATGACACACTGTTTTATTATAAAAGTGACTTTAAATTGACCTAATGATATCAGAGTCCGCCAATATACAAGTCACAGAAAGAGTATTTCTGATCTAGCCAATATACAAGTTATAGAAAGATTACTTTTGATCTTGAAGTCTACTCCAGTGTTTTTGATAGATTATCAGCACCAACCAGTTCCCTGAAATAAAACCAGCTATTACCGAATATAATCATACAAGTCTAAAGCATATAGAAAAGAGCAAACTAGTTTACCTCTGGCAAGGATCAATCGCAGCGATGGCACACATTATAAACACAGCCTACAATAGCTAACAGAGTTACCAAAAGTAAATTGAAGCATGGAATTACTATTAATTATGTAAACCGGAAAGATAAGCAAAAGTGCAAAAGATTGATTGTCAGTCGAAGGTCACAAAATAATGAGCAGTACTACATTCAAGAAGAGGAGTGCTGGGATTTAAAGACTCCAAAGAACCACGATTCAATTTAGAAAGAACAAAATGGTAAAGAAAAACTTCAGTTTTCTGGAACTGCAGTGGGACACAATCAAGATCTATAACATATCAACTAACTATTGATAACAAAACCTACAAACTAAATCTACAAAAAATCCATAAAACTATGTAGCAAAAGAATTTTTACTTATTTAAGTAATCAAATTAAAGAAGCATATGAAAGCTAACTGTCAAACTACTCATTACCGAATAGGAAAACAAAACAAATTAAAGAAAAAACAAAGATAACTAGCAATGCAAAGAGTTCGACTAAAATGGTCTAATATATAACACGTTACAAATACACACAATCAATGAGCCCACATGAAAGCTTATACCTCAAACTGTTATGCTTATAAAGTAAAAGCATATGTTGGTAATCCAAATACCATATTACAAATTACAAATAAAACATCCACCATATTTAAATTAAAATTCCAACAACTGCATGCATAGGAATCCAAATGCCAAAAGTAACTAATTATCAAATTATTACACCAAATTCTACCAAAACACACAATCTATTTGCGGCGATTATAGATAGGATAACATTCATCAGCAATAGTCCATACGCTAGCTCCTTCAGCCTTCCTTTTCTTGGTATATTCAATCCACACATCTTTGTCAGCACCACTCATGTTGGCCCATTCTAAGTGGCCAGCTTGTAAGTCCTCCTCTGATATCTTTGATGGGAAAAAACGAATTAAGACTGATTTAGTAAAGGAATTCATACTCAAAAAATAATAATAAAATCTTACTTGTTCGGTGACTGGGAAGGGATGTTTCTGAGAATAGCGTAATGCATAGTCCTTTAACCTGTAATTAAACAATACAATTAAATAAATTAAACAAGATCAAAACCCCTGTAATTAAACAATACAATTAAACAAATTAAACGTCAAACAAGATCAAAACCAACAAAAATTGGAAAAAATTGAGGTCCAGAGGTTACATGAAAACGTCAAACGCTTCACGCTCTATTGTTCGAACCCAACTATGTTTTAGCTTCGGCTTCGATTTTGGCTCCAGCTTCGATTTTGGCTTCGGCTTGGGCTTCGATTTTTTATGCTTAAATCCATCGGGAACAATTTTCTTTGTTGCACCGGACATTGATCTAGTGACTGCCATCAATTCCTGCAACATAATTTAAAAAAAAACAACTGTGCTCATATAAACCCTAAATAACATAAAATCTCTGAGCATAATAACCCCAAATATTTCATTTCGAAAATTACTACTATGGTCCTTCATTTCAAAAATTACTATCATTTTTTTTAATCTTCTATATTTTTTTGATGTCCTTTTTTGTCATTACACTGTAAAATTACTAATATTGTCCTTCATTTTTTTAATCTTCTATATTTTTTTTCGGTCCTTTTTTGTCATTACACAACATTAGTATTACATTTCAAAAATTACTACTATTGTCCTTCATTTTTTTAATCTTCTATATTTCTTTGATGTCCTTTTTTGTCATTACAATGTAAAATTACTAATATTGTCCTTCATTTTTTTAATTTTCTATATTTCTTTTCTATCCTTTTTTGTCATTACACAACATTTGGAACGACCCAATTTAGATTGGATCAACCCAAATCAAAACCTCTACTTTTTTTTTCAATATAGAGCATTTGCAGCGACCCAATTTAGATTGGATCGACCCAAATATAAACCTCAGTTTTCTAATTAAGGAGCCAAAACATTAACAAAATAACTAAAAAAATATCTTTATTTATAATTTTCAATATAGATATTACATTTCGAAAATTACTACAATTGTCCTTCATTTTTTTAATCTTCTTTATTTCTTTGAGGTCCTTTTTTGGTCATTACACAGCATTTGGAGCGACCCAATTTAGATTGGATCGACCCAAATCAAAACCTCTACTATTTTTTGTCATTACACAGCATTTGGAGGTGCTCAAATGAGAACTTTCTTAAAATGAGAATTTAGTTTACACTAATATATATATATATATAAATGTTTCTATAGTTAACTATAGATAATTAACTATAGTTATTAGCATTTTGAGTATAAAATATGGATGACATTTTTGTAATAATGAAATCCACCCCCTGCATTTACAAAAATAACCTTCACATTTCACATTGTATTATAAAATGTGTTAACTATAGGTAATTACCTATAGTTAACTATAGGATCATTAAGCCCATATATATATATATATATATATATATATATATATATATATATGCGTTCAGGTCCACAACCACCGTGGGTTGGACCAGCCACCAGGATAGCCGCAACCTTTCAATGCGGCAGAAGGGTCCGCAACCTTTCAATGCGGCAGAAGGGTCCGCAACCCTTCATTGCGGCAGTATTTTTGTGAAAATTAAATTAAAAATAGAAAAATAAGATAAAATTCGAATTTAAATTCATAAAATTTCAAATATTAATACTCATTAATTCTGTGATTAATTTTACATTAGATTCACTAATTTTCTATTTTTTGAGATTTTTACATTAGATTAACTAATTTAGGAGTACGGGTCAAATCGATAGTTGACCACGACTTTTACCTTCCAAATTAATTTATTATTTTTTGAAATATTGGGAATATCACTAAATTAGACATATATTGATTTACGTGCGGTTGTATCGTCGATAAGTATTTTTTAAAAAATAGAAACAACAATCAGGGACAAAGCACTAGTTAGATGTACTGGTCAAATCGATAGTTCACTACCACTTTTACCATCCAAATAAACTTATTATTTTTTCAAAACTTGGGAATATCACTAAATTAGACATATATTGACATATGTGCGGTTGGATCGTCGATAAGTATTTTTTAAAAAATAGAAACAACAATCCGGGACAGGCATATATTTTGGAATTCAAATAATTTTAATTAAATGAATCTACTAAATTATTATATAATTTTTCTGAATCTACTAAATTATTTTTTCCTGGGACATTTGGATTAAAATATAATTTTAAAAAAAAAATATCTAATTTTTTTGAGCAAACTTAAAAAAAAAATTGGAAAAAGGGAACTTCCCAAGGGGTCACCCATCCCAGAATGCCAGGAATGCCACATCTGTTCATTTTAGCAACTGTTCATATATGAATGCGAAATGAATTCCGCTCATATTTCAATATTTTTTTAAGTAATAATATTTTAAATTATTTATAATTATTGCTTTAAAATTCGAAAAAAACATAAATTTTATTTTAAATTAATCCTTTCTTTCGAATTTTAGTTAAAAAACTGGGAATTTTTTTTCCCATTTTTCTCGAATTTTAAATTAATTATTAGCAATGAAATATAATTTATGCCTTTTTTCGATTTTTAAATGCAAATTTTGTCAAGTTTTAAAATAAAATTTGGGGAAAAAATAATTTTTTTCATTTTTCTCGAATTTTACATTTAACAATTGAAATAAATTGTAATTTTATCATTTTTCCAATTTTTAATATCGGGACAAAAATAATAATAAAAAAATATTGTCATCCGCAAGGCCTCATTGCGGCAGTAAAGAAACTGACGCCAAGCTGATGTCATGCTGTTGTAGTATGCCGCGATGAGTCATTGCAGCAATATTTTTTTTAAATTTTACTGCCGCAATGACTCATTGCGGCAGGGTACACACACCAGTTTTACACAGTCTTCCATATGTTCAACTTACATTCCCAAAAATTCAAATGTTATTTTCAAGATACATTAAATTTTATTTTGAATTTTAATGTTGAAAAAATTTTACTTTGAAATATTTTCTCTATAAATACTCACACCCTCAACCTAAAATTTCATATTCTAATCTTCTTCTCATTTTTCTCTCTAGCAACCTAAAATTTTTCTTATCATGGATTCAAAAAATGAGAAGAATGCTAGTTTAAAAACAAAGTTGGTAGAAGCCAAGAGAGAAATCAAGCTTCTTGAAGATAAAGTTGTAGATTTGGAGGTAAAAGTCGAAGATCTCGAAGAAGCCTTGAAAGAGGCTAACATGGAGATTGCCTATTTGAAGAAATTGTACGGGCATGGAGATGAATATCCGTAGACGGAAGAAGAAGGAGGGCTCCGAAGAAATTGTTTTAAGTAAAAATTGTATTGTGATGTTTTCCCCCCTCCAAAATTATTATTAATGAATTAAAATTTTCTTTTCATGTTTATTCTAAATATTTTGTATTATCTCCAATTCAATTAAAAAATTATATATTTTCAACATTTATTCGATTAAATAAATATTTTTGGGTGAATTCAAATGAAAGAGAATTTTTTGTAAATTTTGGAATAGAATTTTATTTTATCAATTTTTTTAAATTTTAAAATAAATTTTGGGAAAAAAATAATTCTTTCATTTTTCTCGAATTTTACATTTAACATTTTAAATAAATTGTAATTTTATCATTTTCCATTTTTTAATATCAGGACATAAATAATAATAAATGGCATGTAATGTCCTCATTCCACAATCCAGCTGCATTGAAGTATTTAGATGCAGGAATTAGATAAATAAAGGTCTAAAGTGCAAAAGTATATAAATAAAGGTCTAAAATGCATAATTATACAAATAAATGTCTAAAATCCATGAATTGGAGAAATAAAGGTCTAAAATGCAAGAATTAGAAAATAACGGCATATAATGCATACCGCATCAGCCATGTCCTGTTGGGGATACCAGTCACGAGGCACAATCTTAGAACGATGCTCAGCCACAAATGGAGCAATCCTTAGCTTACTGACGCGCCTGTACCAATACATGTACTCCTCTATAGACACGTAATTGCCCTCCTCGACAATAGGTATCATGCCATCATTAAAAGCATGCCACTCCTCAATGTAATCTGCCAAGGTCACTGTATGATTGTCCCGCACCCAACGAGATGCTCTCTCCGTCCGCAGTGAAGTCATGGCAACCGGGGCCTGTGGGATATGCTGTAGAATACCAAACTGTCTCAAGACTCTATCTGGCATGACATACTCAACGATATCAAAAGAAATGAGAGGGACACGACCGAGAGCCATATAGTGAGCATCCATCAAATCGATATTATAATCCACAGAACATCCTGAATGTCATAAAATCTCCGATAAGGCTGCCATGTCAGCCAACCTAGCTGAAAGCTGTCAAAGTCCCCCCGATAAAGACCTATATGGTGGTGGGGGTTAACCCTCCTCTCATCTACCGGCTCAGCCCAAGCCAATGCCCTCGGCCAAACAAAATCCATACGAGGTGCTAACAGAGGTGCCCCAGGCAACAACCTCTCGTAAGACCAAAGCTTCAAAAGCATGGTGCACCCACTAATAGCTTTGGCACCCTTTTGAGCAGCCTTGGCCAAACCCCTGAACAAATAACTCAAAACCGCAGCTCCCCAGGCATACTCCTTAATCTCATGCGCATTCTGGATTAACTGTAAATACCTGCAAAAATTCAGGAAATGCAAATTAAGGTAAGAATTCAATAATTGGAGAAATTAAGGATGAACATGCAAGAAATGTGAAATTTAAGGCATAAAATGCAAGAATAAGATAAATTTAAGCATAAATTGCAAGGACTAGAGAGAGAAATGAAGTCAAGAAGTACCTAGGATGCACGGTGTCTCTATTCGATGAAGGAAACAACACACCCCCAATGATGTAAAAAAGATAAGCCCGGGTGTACACAAGGTTATCATGCTCGATAAACTCGGGAGAAGGCTTCTCCGGTTTCTTTTTATACATTTCCCTCAACCTATGAAGCTTCACCCCACCTAAATTGCAAAGAAATAAAAATTTAAGGTATAATATTCAAGAATTAAACAAATAAAGGATTAAAATGCAAGAAATTAGAATTTATGGGCTAAAATGCAATAACTAGATAATTATCTTCCTAAATTGCAAAGAAATGAAAATTTTAGGTATAACATACAAGAATTAAACAAATTAAGGACTAAAATGCAAGAAATTAGAATTCTTGGGCTAAAATGCAATAAGTAGATAATTATCTTCCTAAATTGCAAAGAAATGATAATTTAATGTATAACATGCAAGAATTAAACAAATAAAGGATTAAAATGCAAGAAATTAGAATTTATTGGCTAAAATGCAATAACTAGATGATTATCTTCCTAAATTGCAAAGAAATGAAAATTTAAGGTATAACATGCAAGAATTAAACAAATTAAGGACTAAACTGTAAGAAATTAGAATTTATGGGTTAAAATGCAATAAATAGATAATTATCTTCCTAAATTGCAAAGAAATGATAATTTAATGTATAACATGAAAGAATTAAACAAATTAAGGACTAAAATGCAAGAAATTAGAATTTATGGACTAAAATTCAATAACTAGATAATTATCTTCCAAAATTGCAAAGAAATGATAATTTAATGTATAACATGCAAGAATTAAACAAATTAAGGACTAAAATGCAAGAAATTAGAATTTATGGACTAAAATGCAATAACACATAATTATCTTCCTAAATTGCAAAGAAATGAAAATTTAATGTATAACATGCAAGAATTAAACATGTTAAGGACTAAAATGCAAGAAATTAGAATTTATGGACTAAAAAGCAAACCTTTTTTATACATATCTTTGCGTTCTGTCTCAGTCAACCTCAAATCATGCCACCGTCTTAGCCAATATGGAAGCGGTGCGGAAAGCTCCGTATGAGTAACAGCACGACCACGAACAGGCAATCCCAATATCATGTAAACATCCTCTAGAGTGATGGTGATCTCACCAAATGGGAAATGAAAGGTGTTGGTCTCTGGCCTAAACCTCTCCACCAACGCCGTAATCAATCGGATGTCGTTCTGGGGAATCGAGCGTGGATTAGTAAACGCTCGGAAACCCCAGTCTGACAGCAAACTAACCTGGGTGTCATCAAATACCCAATCGTCGAGGTTGGCTGTCAACTGGCGGACATCCAACTTCTCCCGCTCACCCCCCTGCCATATATGACTGCTAATATGATCATCCTGCATGGTCAAGAGGGACCTATCGAGAGGCCCGCACTGCATATCCATAGCATCTGCAATGTGCAAGATCAAAGAAATAAGGCACATTTCATAAACATGTACCAAAATTGGCTAAAATTATCATTCCATTAAGACATATTTAAAACAAGAATAAATTAACACCGAATATAATTTATCAAATAAAATGCAGTACTAATATGTTAATTAATCAAAATTCGAATTAATAAACCATATTAATTCATAAATTCGAATTTTAAACTCAAAAATTCAAATTAATATTTCAAAAATTCGAATTAAAATTTCCACAACTCATAAAAAAATTATAATTATAATTTCATAATTATAAACCCTAATAATTCGAATTAATTCATAGTTTTAATAAAAATTCGAATAATAATTCGAAACCTAATTCTAAATTGGGCATTTCGAGCTAATTCAACCTAATTAAAGATGAGAAACCCTAATTTCAACTCAATTGAGGGTAAAAGCTCTAATTTCAAACTAATGCAAACCAAAAATGGGTAAAATTCGAACTATGAACCCTAATAATTCGATTTAATTCATGATTTTAACTAAAATGAAGCAAATAAACACCACCCACAGTTAAAAACGAATCAAACCATGTACATATAATCGTCAGTAGCAATGTATATAGTAGTGCGTGTGTGTATGTATAACTACGTGTGTGTGTGTGTGTGTGTGTGTAAGTGTCAATTAGAAGATACCTTGAGTAGGAAGATGGCCTGACATTCGCAGCTGTGTGTAAATCGCCCGGAATCGACTGAAATCGCCTGAAATTGCCTGAGCTCTGTGTTTAATTAGGGTTAATCGGGTCGCGGCAACCGCAATGGGTGGTTGTATACGTCTCCTATCCGCATTGTATCATTGCGGTAATGATTTAAGGGTAAAAAAGTAATTCCATATTTTTATGTATCCGCATTGTATCATTGCGGCAATGATTTAAGGGTAAACAAGTAATTTCAGATTTTCATTCATCCGCTATGTATCGTTGCGGCAGCAAATTGGAGGGTGAAAACGTAATATCATATTTTTACTTGTTTCTATATTTCAAATTAACAGCTTTTATTAATTTATAATTTTTATTACTTTTATTAAATATAAAACTATAATAATTAATTTAAAATTTTATGTAATAATTCAAATTTTATAAACATTTTTATATTTTATAATGTATTAATTTACCAATTTTTTTAATTTTAATAAATAATAAAAATAAAAGTATAAAAAAGTAAAATAATATTTAATACTGTTTTGTTTTGTAGTAAATTACAAATAAATTTATTTGGTGTAGTGGTCATGTTGGTGTTATCTCTGGTGAAGGACCTGAGATCGACTCCACATAAAATAATTTTTTTTAAGTTTTCCTGCCGCAAGTGTTCAATGCGGCAACCTTCTTTTTTTTTTTTAAGTTTTCCTGCCGCAAGTGTTCATTGCAGCAGTGTACGAGTTGGTGGTTGTGGGCCTTTTTTAACCAACGGTGGCTGTGGAAGGGCACTATATATATATATATATATAAATATATATACATATATATTTCATTTATTCTAAGGGCCCCGCCAGGGGCACCTTCACTTCTACCCTCTATCCATTAATAAAAAATAAAAAAAAACTGTTGCCACATCTTCATTTTTTTAAATATATATATTTTTTTTAATATTTTTAGTTTTTGTTTTTGAGAGAATAATTATTTAAAAAAAAAACAAAACACCAGTTTTATTTTACTTTTTTGAAATTTGCCGTGGAAAAATGTTTGCATAAATAATTTCATTTAATTAAAATTTATTAAAAGCAACGACATAAAACTCAAATTACGCGTATCCACCACGCAAGTTGCTTGAGAACTCAGCATATTACTGGTGACCCGTATTTGCATAAAGCGGGTCCAATATATATATATATATATAGGGATCTAGAGAAAACCCCTTTAAAAGGAGAACTTAGAAAACTAAATTAAAATATAGCACATATGGTATTCAAACTGATCGTTGGGAGATGGAGAAAAATGTGGTGAAATTAGATTTTAAAAAAATATCACCGATTGACGGGAAAAATCAAATTAAAAATGGAGGGGATTATGTGGGATTGTGTGTGTGAGGGTGTATTTGATTAGTGTGTGGGTGCCCCTGGCGGGGCCATTGATTATAATACATCCAATGGTTAGGATTAGTACCTTAGTTTTCTTCAAAAAAAGAGTTCTATTTTGAGCCACACCGGTGTAAATAAAAAATACTACTCTATATTTAGGATTAAAGACAATAACGGAATTTATTTGATTTGTTTTATATTATAAATAATTAAAAATTAAATAATTAGAGTGAAAACCAAAACTTAAGAGAAAACCAAAACTTTCAATGTTTCGGCTTTAATATAATAGTATAGATAGATATATATATATATATATATATACATATATACACTACATACCCAAATCTTGACACACAATTCAATTATGTACTATATCATTGCCTAAGTTACAAATATTACATTTCGAAAATTACTACTATTGTCCTTCATTTTTTAAATCTTCTATATTTCTTTGATGTCCCTTTTTGTCATTACACAGCATTTGGAGCGAGCCGTCTGATTACTAATCAAAAATTAATCGATATAATAATTGAAGATAACTTAATATTATTAATTATTTAAATTTAACACAAATATATATATATATATATATATATATATATATATATATATATATATATATATATATGGAGGTGCTCAAATGAGAACTTTCTTAAAATGAGAATTTAGTTCACACTAATATATATATATATATATATATATATATATATATATATATATATATATATATATATATAGGCCCCGCGAGGGGCACCTTCACTTCTACCCTCTATCCATTAATAAAAAAAAAATAAAAAAAATTGTTGCCACATCTTCATTTTTTTTTAAAAAATGTATTTTTTTAATTTTTGTTTTTGAGAGCGTAATTATTAAAAAAAACCAAACACCGGTTTTATTTTACTTTTTTGAAATTTGCCATTGAAAAATGTTTGCATAAATAATTTCATTTAAGAAAAAGTTTTTAAAAGCAACAACATAAAACTCAAATTACGCGAATCCACCACGCAAGTTGTTTGAGAACTCAGCATATTACTAGTGACCCGTATTTGCATAAAGCGGGTCCAAAATCTATATATATATATATATATATATACACTACACACCCAAATCTTGACCCACAATTGTTTTAATCATTAAAATTATAATTATGGGATTTAGATGTCATCAAATCAATTAATTGATTCATTAATCATATATCTACGTTAAGATTAGAAACAAAATACCCTAATTGTATGCTCAAATT
Organism: Kitagawia praeruptora; assembly: GCA_037693485.1. Lineage (NCBI taxonomy): Eukaryota > Viridiplantae > Streptophyta > Magnoliopsida > Apiales > Apiaceae > Kitagawia > Kitagawia praeruptora. Next base: position 97,200,255 of record CM075354.1, on the reverse strand, counting down.
ATGTACTATATCATTGCCTAAGTTACAAGTATTACATTTCGAAAATTACTACTATTGTCCTTCATTTTTTTTTTATCTTCTATATTTCTTTGATGTCCTTTTTTGTTATTACACAACATTTGGAGCGAACCAATTTAGATTGGATCGACCCAAATCAATACTTCTACTTTTTTTTTCATTACACATCATTTGCAACGACCTAATTTAGATTGTATCGACCTAAATCTAAACCTCTACTATTATCCTTCATTTTTTTTATATCCTTCATTTTTTATGTTTATTTTTAAAAAATAAAAAAGAGTTTTTTTAATTATGGAGCCAAAACATTAACAAAATAAGTGAAAAATATTTGTATTTATAATTTTCAATATACATATTACATTTCAAGAATTACTACTATTGTCCTTCATTTTTTTAATCTTCTTTATTTCTTTGATGTCTTTTTTTGTCATTACACAACATTTGGAGCGACCCAATTTAGATTGGATCGACCCAAATCAAAACCTCTACTATTTTAGACAAAATGTCTCATCTCACTGTACCACGGCATCCCGTAATATAAACCCAAGGACATCATGTTCAGTAACCATAGCCTCCCAACCAACACATAACTCTCATAGTTACAGGTTCCAGTAATAAAGTGCCCATTTACGAATCAACAAGATTCAGGTCTTGGAAATATTAGCACCAAAAAATTCTTCATGCATACACTCTTACAGACATACAAGTATTAAAGTTGCAATGAACAAACTAATAATTAAACATATTACTATGTCTTACACGGTCACAACATGTAACAAATTGGAAAGGTTTACAAGCAAAATGATGTGAAAGAGAAGGTCATGCGACAGTTTTAAGCTCAAAACAGCAGAAGCAATGAATATTGGGTAGAACGAGGGAAGTGCTTTACATAGTAAATTGATCTCTACTTGTCTTGCAGAAAAACAATTATATCTCATATTATCATACATATACTTTCTTTTAACTAACAACGAACATAGTCAATTGCATATATAGGGTGAGTATGTGCTTCACGTTAACTCAAAGTCTACTGTTTCAATTTTGGATAATGTGACAGTTTCTACATATCAAAACCCAACACTTTAACCCAAGCTACCACCTACATAGTTTTAACTTTTGATGTTCTATGAACAATTCAAATTCAACTTCAGTACAAAAGTACATACCTCCAACTCCAATTTTTCACTGTGAAGTGCCAAATGCATGAGGGTTATAATAATGCCTTCCATTTTCTGAGGAGGACAAGGACCTGCTTTTAAAACCTCTGCTGCCTTAACAAGTCTCTCCTTCGAAGATACTAACTTTGCCCCAAAATTCGAACTGACACAAAAACAAAAACAAAAAAGCTCATGTGAAAAGCCAGGTCATTGTATCAACAATTAGCAGATAGACATCGAGCATCACTACCATCCCATTTATTATCTAAAAAACAATACAAATTCTTTCAGGTATGTGGAACTATAAGTAAAGAAATAAATACAAGTTAATGACATCTAACCATATAGCACGGAAGAGCTCATCATGGCCATCCCATGTTTGAAAAAGAACACCAATTTGTCTAGCCAAATTCAACTTAACTCGATAATCCTGATTGTGCAGCATCACAAGCAGCTTCTCTACCATGGTCTAACCATAATTGTAACACAGAAACCATGAAACACAATAAACAAAAGAAGAAGAAAAGCCTAACTACATTAGTGCAGTGAAACAAATGCCAAAAGACCAAGTAGATATATCATTATTTCTAGTTCCTTGTTATATTTGAGAAACCTAACTGTACAAATACATAATAATAACAGGGCATTGTGCTTAAAAAACTACCTGACCAATTTACGGTTTTAATAAAATAAAACTGCATATGCAATCGACAAGCTTAGCTCGACCAACCCAGTCAAGTAGATCATATTCCGCAAGTTTTCGTAACAGATCTCCATATAAAGCTCTGCAAAGTGCAATATAGGATCACGTCATATATGTGTGTCTGTGTGTAATAAAAAGTGTAATAAAATCTGAGCTACAAAATTCTCCAACTGCTAAACCTCGAAAAGATATCACTTGCTTGCCCAATACCTGATCAATCAGCTCTTTTCGATTCAAAAAGGCTTTCTTAAGTGAAACTTCATCGGTAAGCTTTATTCCATCCATCAATCCATTCCATCGTCAGCACAGCCTTGCAGGTCAACTTCCAATAAATCTTTGGTAATATTACAAATTTTTCTTTTTCATACTTCACATTATCCCTAACTTTCCATTTTGAACTCCTTTGTTCATTACCTCTCAACAAAATATAGTGACTGTCAAACTACTCATTACCGAATAGGAAAACAAAACAAATTAAAGAAAAAACAAAGATAACTAGCAATGCAAAGAGTTCGACTAAAATGGTCTAATATATAACACGTTACAAATACACACAATCAATGAGCCCACATGAAAGCTTATACCTCAAACTGTTATGCTTATAAAGTAAAAGCATATGTTGGTAATCCAAATACCATATTACAAATTACAAATAAAACATCCACCATATTTAAATTAAAATTCCAACAACTGCATGCATAGGAATCCAAATGCCAAAAGTAACTAATTATCAAATTATTACACCAAATTCTACCAAAACACACAATCTATTTGCGGCGATTATAGATAGGATAACATTCATCGGCAATAGTCCATACGCTAGCTCCTTCAGCCTTCCTTTTCTTGGTATATTCAATCCACACATCTTTGTCAGCACCACTCATGTTGGCCCATTCTAAGTGGCCACCTTGTAAGTCCTCCTCTGATATCTTTGATGGGAAAAAACGAATTAAGACTGATTTAGTAAAGGAATTCATACTCAAAAAATAATAATAAAATCTTACTTGTTCGGTGACTGGGAAGGGATGTTTCTGAGAATAGTGTAATGCATAGTCCTTTAACCTGTAATTAAACAATACAATTAAATAAATTAAACAAGATCAAAACCCCTGTAATTAAACAATACAATTAAACAAATTAAACGTCAAACAAGATCAAAACCAACAAAAATTGGAAAAAATTGAGGTCCAGAGGTTACATGAAAACGTCAAACTCTTCACTCTCTATTGTTCGAACCCAACTATGTTTTAGCTTCGGCTTGGGCTTCGATTTTTTATGCTTAAATCCATCGGGAACAATTTTCTTTGTTGCACCGGACATTGATCTAGTGACTGCCATCAATTCCTGCAACATAATTTAAAAAAAACAACTGTGTTCATATAAACCCTAAATAACATAAAGGGGGTGGTATTCAATCATGACTTTTAAATACTTTTAAAGATTTTAGAAGTTTAGGGGTATTCAATTAATACTTTTAAATACTCATTAAAAGTAAGGAGGTATTGTATCAGGATTTTAAAAAAGTCTTTAAAAGTTTAAGGTATTCAATTACAACTTTTAAAGAGTTGTTAAAAGTCACTTGTTATTCAAAAAGTCAATGATTTTGGTGGAAAAATAAAAATGAGAGACTTTTTATGACTTTTATGAAAATGTGTGTATATTTTCTCCAAAAATTGTCACGTCCTTTTTGAGAAGATTTGACAAGATATTGTATTCCTCCACGATAGCTCTCACCCCTAGGGTTCCATCCCTGCCGAAAGAAGTTCCTTTTTTTCTTGCTTCTTTTTCTTTCCCTCTATTACTGTTTTTTCTTTCTTTTGCTTCTCTGTCCATGTGCTTGTAGTTGTATATATATATATATATGTGTGTGTGTGTGTGTGTATGTGTGTTTATTGTGTGGTTAATTTATCAAGTATGAATGGTTGGATGTTTTGTTTATGGTTGGATGTTGTTCAGGTTCTTTTCTTTGCGTTCCAACTACTCTAAGTTTAATTGTGTAAGTTATGACTTTTCCACACCGATGTTCCATACTTGCAGCTATATTAAAATTATAATAAATTTTTTATTGATGTAATATCTACAAATAGTGAATGTGAAGTAGAATTTGTTCGACACCTGTACGTTCCAGAGGTACAAAACATGTGCGACAACTTCAATGTTTATTAAAGGTTTATCTGCATTCTCATATTCCGTGTACAAAACACATGATTTGAAACGTAAGAAATCTCCAACATCCACTTGATCCAACGAAGAAAGAGAGATCACTAATTTTAAAGACTACTAAAAAAACATAATGCCAAAACTTGTGATCAACATAGAACTAACATTGCCAACCACCAACCTTTCTAATTGTCCTCCATGTAATGATTGAATAATAGTTGGTGCTTTACTAGTATATATGCAATTCTAAACAAATAAATCAAGAAAATATATTAGTACATTTCTGTATTTTCAACTCATCCATTGAACTCCTCTTGATTCTTTCTGTTCCCATTACAACACTAGTGTAAAGTGCCTAATTCTTTAGCTTTGTGTAACCATAATGTTTTTTCATTTATTTTTTGATTACCCAAGTCAAGAAAACACTAATCCATTACAATTATCAAAATTCTGGAAATTCTGAGCTTAGGCTTCAGCTAGTCCATTTTTCTTGAGTTTTCAAAATCTATTTATTAAAATATAGGCTATATATTTAAAAGTCTATGAAAGTTTTTAAAAGTCATTTTGTTAGGAGTCATCAAAAGTATTTGGAAATCTTGGTGATTCAACAAGAGTCATTAAAAATCATTAAAAGTCTATAAAATCATTAAAAATCATTCTCCCAAGAATTGTCATTAAAAGTCATGATTGAATACCACCCCCAAATAATAACCCCAAATATTTAAAAAATCGAAGAAATAAAACCCAAAAAAATAGGGTTTATAAAATCTCTCAAATAACAAATCGAAAATAGCAGATAACGACTCCAACCTCCAATTCCCGATATAATCCCTAAATTCCAATTATAAGCCATAAAATTGAGCAATAGTGAATATGTAACAACTAAAGAACTAATTCTAAGGAAATTAAAGTTACAGACTAACTAGGAAAGCAATAAAGTGCAGAGAAAGAAAAAACATAAGAAAAACATTCTCATTTCATTTCATAAACAGGAAAGATACAGGCTTTAGTTATATATATGCTAGGGTGGAGAGTGTAGACTACGCTCTTGGGCTCGTCCTGTTAGCCTTTGTTGTTGGATGGGCTTTGTCTTTGGATTATGACATAGGCCCAATACTAACAACATCATTCTTTTGTTAGATCGTGACAAATACTCCCTCTTAAAATCATCCTTGTCCTCAAGGATGAAATACACAAAATTTTGAATAATTTTCTTCCACATCTGCCATGTGACTTCTTCAAGCACCATTACTCCATTATCATTCATAAGCTTTTGTGTCTTTGGAGAAAAGTTCCAGATTTTATCACACCTTCTGTAATGAATCACAGGGACAGGTCCAACAGTAGACGGTATTTGTTCATGACATATTGGAGTAACAATAGAGCTGACATTTGCATTTCTCTCATAGACAGAAGAAGGAAACTGAACAAATTTAAGGAGATTGATTGCAATGAACCCAACTTCATTGAATACCTTTTCACAATCGTTTTGGCTAGCGAATGCAATGTAAGCACCATCTACAATTGGATCTTCAGAAGCAGGTTCAAGGGACATAGCATCTTTAACACATTTAAGTGTCCAAACGAAATTACAAATCTTAGCATAAAACATTTTAGGCTCTGATCTACTACACATCGGATTTAGGAAGCTACACACACCTTCCTTCACAGGTCCTTTACGAGCACAGGCACTCAAAATACACGAGTTAGTAATCTCATCAAGTGTGATTGTTATGCAAAATTCACGCAAGCGCACTTTGTCACAAGTAATATATGATTAAATCAAGTTCGTTCCCACAGAGATCTAGAATGGTGTTCAATTCAATTAATATGCCTATGCAACAATGTATGGTTTTAATCCACTGCTAAGACAAATAACAAATTGGATTTTTATTAACTACTAAATTAATTATCAAACTAAAGATTAACTAATTAAAGAGATTAAAATCGAATTACTAATATGAGAATAAAACATGGAATCCTAGTTTCATCATCTACTTCACTTAGAGTTGCAGCCTTTAATTAAAACATGCGATGGTTATGATATCTGATCGGATAACACGAAAAGAGTAAAAGTTACCTCTCGGTATACTAGTACCAATCTACACATACATCCACAAAAGAGATAGAAGATGAATAGGCACCTATTATGTTTAGACCCTATATCTCTATAGAATTTGAAAACATAAAGGTTGAAGCACAAGTTATCCACTTAGATCACATAGGGCAGTATAAGTATTCTCATCTCACACCACAATCATATTGATAACAATTATGAACCTATGCTAGCATGACAAGTTCTAAATCTCAAGATCCACTCTCGCTTCACAAGAAATTAACAATTCAATTTAGATGTTAGCTACGCATCCAAAAGCATTAAGATTAACCATACGAGGATATCAAGAATTCACCACACATAAATCTTTAAGGCATGCAAACTACTAAGCTACATAGATAAATTCACTAGGATCCCACGACAACGATTAGCCCATAATTGAACCGTTCATCATCGTGGGATTTGATGAAAACATGATAAATAATGTTAGTAGTATTTTTATGTGTTCGTTCTCAGGGAAGGACTGAATTGTAATATCGAGTTCAAGTTTTTATCTCTCACAATTTAGAAGTGTAGAAGAATGTTTGGTGTGTTTATAAACTAAATTAAACTAGACAAAATTAAACTAAATAGAGAATAAAATATATGAGGAAAACAATCCAAGAACTGGGGTTCTTCACTTGGTTTCAATGCACATTCAATATCTATGTGATGTCTACGTTCTTACTCTGTTGAAAACAATTCTTCTAAGGTTATAATGCTCTCTTCCAAATACAATATAATGTCTACAACTATACCCTAATTGTCACTTCCGTGATACAATCAAAGACAATCATAAACTATTAAGCTCCAAGAATTATAAGTCTCACAACTCTCCTATTAATCTTCCAATCAAATATTCGAGTTATGTCTGTTAAATCATGTACTAAAATTGCAACTCCTCTTCCAAGTTATTACAATCCCTAGAATACAATCAAAAGTTAGCTACTCTTCTAATTGTGTTAAGCCCTCAATAACAGATCAGCAAAGCAAGAAAATCACAGATAATTAAACACACATGAATACCAAGGAATACTACCCAATCCTCAGATTAAAGATTTAGTTACACATAATTAAAGAAGAAAACAAAATAATAATGATAATGAATAAAAACATAATATTGAAGAAAGAATTGAAGATCGAAAGTACCTTAATACGATTAAAAGCTATGAATTGTTCTAGCTATCAATTGTTCTAGCTATGAATTGTTATGATTTACAATGGTAGGATGTGTTTAAATAGGCTCTACAAATCTTGCCCAGCAAGAAAATACCAAAACAGAATTATAATAGAATTTCTGCAAAATACGTTTCCTAAACTGATTCTGTTTTTAAGGAAAATTCGTAGCTGACTTTTCTTCAGATATTCTGGAACGTTTCAATCGTAATTGGACCTCTGGAACACTTTAGAATGATAGAGAATCTCGTTATCTTCGCGTGGACTGCTTACGGGCCTCAAACGGAGTTGTAGAACTCAAGATATGGACAAAATAGTAAAAACTGTAATTTTTCAGCACCGCGCGCGTGCAACCTGCGCCCAACAGTCTGTTCTTCGCGCAGATTGCTTCTACCCGGCGCAATTTGCTCGTGGGAGTCCTATCCCAACTTGTAGAAAATCTCCCAGGCTTCGCGTGGGCAGTAAGATCGCTGAAAACAGACTTCTAGAACTCCAGATATGGCCAAAACAGTATAAGCTGCGCAGCCTTCCCAGAAAATCCGAATTTTAATCAATTAAATCTCCAAAAACGATAGAAGCATCAACTTTAATCAACATTCTCGTAAATCTGCACAACTAAGCAAAACACATCAAAACTACAACAACTTGAGTCCAAAACAATCAATTTAAGCCGAACGGAGGCATTCCAAGTGGATATAAAATCCACTTATCAAACCCCCAAACTTAAACTGATGCTTGTCCTCAAGCATAAACAATTACAACTAACTAACTAACTAGTACCACTTCCGTAGGTGATCACGGTTGCATTTGGCATATGCAACAAGCCCTTTAAACCCCTAGGCAGCCCTAGTGGACGAGTAAGGTCTCGTGAGGGTCTATAGCGAATGTACCCACAAAATCCATTTAACCTAATGCAATGCAATGCATGAATGCAACTACTATGAAAATGCAAAGATCCCCTTGAAACTCACCAACACCAACTAACAAGCAAATATCTCAATGAATGTAACAAATCCAAGCAGAGCTCGACTAAGTTCCCGTATACTAACAAATACATGAACAGAAACGTGCGTGTGTGCGATGCTCATCAGAAATACTCCCAAAAATAGGTCAAAAATCATACATGCTTTCCGTCAAGACAATCACAGGTTTATAATCAGAATAGACTGTAGACACTTCATAACCTAGGAACACCTCCACCCTTATCCAAGGTAGACAGAAACTCATGCTTTATTACTAAACTACGACACTATATACAATACGCATGCTTATTTAACCATGCAATGAATGAGACCCCAAAAGGCTTATACAATAATACCCATGTAGCGAGTGTTAGGTCAGCAATCCCAAACCACAAGGGCTTTAGGTTACTAGGACTAAGTCCCCTCAGACTTAATTACTCGAGTATTAAAGAGCTCACTCTGATTAATTTTGCATATAAACAAATAACTTATTGACTCTTTTTTCTGTTTTTTTCTTTTTTTTCTTTTTTTTCTTTTTTTGCAATCTGGAATGAGCCTTTCTCATTTCCAACCCTAGACTACTCATATAAATATGAGCCGGCTACTAGCCATTTGACGCCTAGCCACAATTATGAACAACTAGCATGAAAATTCCTGGTTTCCCCCAAACTTAGACTTTAATGTTCCTACGCTATAAAGGGAATAACGAAAATTCTAAATATAAACAAGTGATTAAATCTTAAAACATCCCACAGGCATGACCCTAACCTAGCCCAAGAGCACCCCAATGAGACTGTGTAATAAATTTTGTTCCCTTAACATGCAAGTCAATTTTATAGAAACTATAAATCAGCCCTCTACTCATCATCATCACACCCAAATCAACATCCACCTATCAATCAGAATCAGCTCATCCTAAGGGATCATGAAATATGCATGCCACGATAATGCAACTAAATGAAAACTCACATGGTATACGAAAAAAAACAGAATGTCCTATATGAGACAAACGTAAATAATACGAACATAACAATCATGCATGAACTATCACTACTATGCAAACATGATATCCTATATGAACACAAAATACAACAATATATATACAACTACTAATCCCCCAAATTACCCCCAAACTTAAAATATTCAATGTCCGCATTGAATGGAAGTAAATACAAGGGAAAGTAGAAAACATACCTACAAAGCGCCTTTGCAACAGTAGCACTACCTCTCCCATGCTTAGGAGTCATAAGAATCAATACCCAACTCACCAGAAGCTCCACCAATAATTACTAAGCAATATCACACCAAACATAGCCCAAATTCCAAGAATAATACAAAATCCCAATTTACAAGAACACAAATTCGTAATAAAAATAAGATTAGAGAAAAGATTTACCCAATACGAATCAAAGAGGTGAACTTGCAATTAATTCCTCTTTAGAATTGAATTTTTTAGAGATTTAAAAAAAAATAGAAGAGGAATTGGATTTGTATGTATAGGTGGGTATATATATTGGGGGAAAAATAATAATAATAAAAAGAAAAATAAAAAATAAAAATAAAAATAAAAATAAATAAAATAAAATAAAATATGAAATAGAAGATGGATGGGAAATAATTTGGAATTAATATGGGGCTAGAATTAGGATTTTAGGTGGAGAAAATAATTAGAAAAGGGTAGGAATTGATTTGGGACATGAATTGATTTTAATATATGTTAACTAATATATATACACGTTAACTAATATATTGTGATACTGGAGTATTGAATTGTGGTACAGGTTGCAGAAAGTTTTGTGCGCTCCTGCGCACAGTTGGCGCTCTAGCGCGTATGGCGCTTCACGCGCGGGATCCTCCTGTTCGTCTGGGCGCTTCACGCGCTGGTTGTGGCGCCTCATGCGCTGCAGCCTACTGTTCGAATTTTTTTTTTTTTTTTTTTTTTTTAGATCGAAAGTAAAAAATCCTATACTACACTTAGGTACAAAAATGCTTGGGTTGCCTCCCAAGAAGCGCTTCTTTAACGTCAATAGCTTGACGCCGATTATACCTGGAAACTTCAATGAGGATAAAAAGCAAACAGATGCACATATCTACGAATTTCTAATATAAGCATATTGTGCAAATAAATCTTAGATTCATTAAAAGGTACGAAAACTTTCAAGAACCTATCATGCTCAAGAGACTTGGAAACATCAAAATAGCTAGAAAAGTCATCAGAATAATCATTATAAGTACGACTCATATACTCCTCCCAAATCGGATCCTTATACTCTAAAGCAAGATTTTCAATTTCATCAATCTTAACTTCCTTCTCTTCTATAATTGGACACTCATCAATTTTAATCTCGTCTACCAATGTATTAAGCTCAAAATTTTCTAGATTTGGGAGAATTTCAATTGCATCCAAATTATCATTAATGCGCATGGGACAATTATCAACTACACAAGTAGACTCATCAGACACAACATTATCATCAATTGCTAAACAAGAATCATGGCATAGAGGAAAATTGACACAAGGGGGAGTTCTATAACAACCTTCATACCACACTGCTCGAACTTCCCAAATAAAATTATTTAGTTTAGCATTCTCCTCGTACCAAGCTATTGAATCACATGGAATATCATTATCACTAGCAATTTCTAAAGTTGGTTCATCTAAAACTCCCAAAGAAAGTACAGGAGGATTAGACTGAGTTCCTTGAATCATTTTATTGAGCGCAATCTCCCAATCAGCAAGTAAAGAAGGATTAGACTGAGTTAAACTCGTATCAACATCATTACACATATATGGATAAACATCATCATGATATTGATTTTCAAACGAATATGAATAATCATTGCTAGGGGCATATGGAGCATAAAATGAGTTCTCAGAATAGAACGAATTCACCTGATATGCATTACAATCCTCATAAGCATTGAATTGTGGGTAAGGATTGAAGTCTTGATATTGTTCTTGACTGTTATAGAAATTCTGAGCATTGTTCCAACCAAAGTTGTACTCCATCTAGTCTCTCTCCTCAAAACCTGTTTAAGTTGTCTACCTCAAAGAACCTGTAGACACTCCAAAAAAAAAACACAAAAAGAAAGAAAAGAAAAATATATACAAAGATAAAATCTAAACACTAAGAAACAATTAACCTAAACTCAACTATACTGCCGTCCCCGGCAGCGGCGCCAATTTGTTAGTAGTATTTTTATGTGTTCGTTCTCAGGGAAGGACTGAATTGTAATATCGAGTTCAAGTTTTTATCTCTCACAATTTAGAAGTGTAGAAGAATGTTTGGTGTGTTTATAAACTAAATTAAACTAGACAAAATTAAACTATATAGAGAATAAAATATATGAGGAAAACAATCAAAGAACTGGGGTTCTTCACTTGGTTTCAATGCACATATAATATCTATGTGATGTCTACGTTCTTACTCTGCTGAAAACAATTCTTCTAAGGTTATAATGTTCTCTTCCAAGATACAATATAATGTCTACAACTATACCCTAATTGTCACTTCCGTGATACAATCAAAGACAATCATAAACTATTAAGCTCCAAGAATTATAAGTCTCACAACTCTCCTATTAATCTTCCAATCAAATATTCGAGTTATGTCTGTTAAATCATGTACTAAAATTGCAACTCCTCTTCCAAGTTATTACAATCCCTAGAATACAATCAAAAGTTAGCTACTCTTCTAATTGTGTTAAGCCCTCAATAACAGATCAGCAAAGCAAGAAAATCACAGATAATTAAACAGTCATGAATACCAAGGAATACTACCCAATCCTCAGATTAAAGATTTAGTTACACATAATTAAAGAAGAAAACAAAATAATAATGATAATGAATAAAAACATAATACTGAAGAAAGAATTGAAGATCGAAAGTACCTTAATACGATTAAAAGCTATGAATTGTTCTAGCTATCAATTGTTCTAGCTATGAATTGTTATGATTTACAATGGTAGGATGTGTTTAAATAGGCTCTACAAATCTTGCCCAGCAAGAAAATACCAAAACAGAATTATAATAGAATTTCTGCAAAATACGTTTCCTAAACTGATTCTGTTTTTAAGGAAAATTCGTAGCTGACTTTTCTTCAGATATTCTGGAACGTTCCAATCGTAATTGGACCTCTGGACCACTTTGGAATGATAGAGAATCTCGTTATCTTCGCGTGGACTGCTTACGGGCCTCAAACGGAGTTGTAGAACTCAAGATATGGACAAAATAGTAAAAATTGTAATTTTTCAGCACCGCGCGCGTGCAACCTGCGCCCAACAGTCTGTTCTTCGCGCAGATTGCTTCTACCCGGCGCAATTTGCTCGTGGGAGTCCTATCCCAACTTGTAGAAAATCTCCCAGGCTTCGCGTGGGCAGTAAGATCGCTGAAAACAGACTTCTAGAACTCCAGATATGGCCAAAACAGTATAAGCTGCGCAGCCTTCCCAGAAAATCCTAATTTTAATCAATTAAATCTCCAAAAACGATAGAAGCATCAACTTTAATCAACATTCTCATAAATCTGCACAACTAAGCAAAACACATCAAAACTACAACAACTTGAGTCCAAAACAATCAATTTAAGCCGAACGGAGGCATTCCAAGTGGATATAAAATCCACTTATCAAATAACAAGATATGAATAAAAGAAGCAATAATATTAATAAACAAGAGTTTGAGAAAACAAATCTAGAACAAAGGATGAAGTAGATCTAGGTCCGTTGCTTGTCACGAGCGTTGAATCCTTCTCTCCTTTTCTCCCTTGCAAATCTAAGCTAGGTTACAATAATAAAACTATGATAATGTGTATATCTTCTATCTATTACAATGGTAGGATGTGTTTAAATAGGCTATAAAAGTCTTCCCCAACAAGAAAATACTAAAACAGAATTATAATAGAATTTCTGCAAGATACGTTTCCTAAACTGATTCTGTTTTCTAAGGAAAATTCGTAACTGACTTTTCTTCTGTTTTCCAGAGCCGTTCCAGACGTAATTGGGCTTCTGGACCACCTTAGAATGATAGAGAATCTCGTTATCTTCGCGTGGACTGCTTACGGGCTGAAAACAGACTTATAGAACTCAAGATATGGCCCAAACAGTGAATCTCACGCGTGCAGCCCAATAAATCCGAATTTTAATAAATTAAATCTCCAAAAACGACAAAAACATCCACCATAATCAACATCCTTGTAAATCTGCACAACTAAACAAAACACATCAAAACTACAAGAAACTTGAGCCCAAGACAATCAATTTAAGCCGATTTAGAATGCTCCAAGTGGATATAAATCCACTTATCACACCCCCAAACTTAAACCGATGCTTGTCCTCAAGCATAAACAATTATAACTAACTAACTAACTAGTACCACTTCCGTAGGTGATCACGGTTGCATTTGGCATATGCAACAAGCCCTTTAAACCCCTAGGCAGCCCTAGTGGACGAGTAAGGTCTCGTGAGGGCCTATAGCGAATGTACCCACAAAATCCATTTAACCTAATGCAATGCAATGCATGAATGCAACTACTATGAAAATGCAAAATCCCCTTCAAACTCACCAAAACCAACTAACAAGCAAATATCTCAATGAATGTAACAAATCCAAGCAGAGCTCGACTAAATCCCCGTATACTAACAAATACATGCACAGAAACGTGCGTGTGTGTGATGCTCATCAGAAATACTCCCAAAACTAGGTCAAAAATCATACATGCTTTCCGTCAAGACAATCACAGGTTTATAATCAGAATAGACTGTAGACACTCCATAACCTAGGAACACCTCCACCCTTATCCAAGGTAGACAGAAACTCATGCTTTATTACTATGACACATAATAGAATATACAATACGCATGCTTATTTAACCGTGCAATGAATGAGACCCCAAAAGGCTTATACAATAATACCCATGTAGCGAGTGTTAGGTCAGCAATCCCAAACCACAAGGGCTTTAGGTTACTAGGACTAAGTCCCCTCAGACTTAATTACTCGAGTATTAAAGAGCTCACTCTGGTTAATTTTGCATATGAACAAATAACTTATTGACTTTTTATTTTTCTTTTTCTTTTTTCTTTTTTCTTTTTTTTTTTTCCTGCAATCTGGAATGAGCCTTTCTCATTTCCAACCCTAGACTACTCATATAAATATGAGCCGGCTACTAGCCATTTGACGCCTAGCCATTATTAACAATTATGAACAACTAGCATGAAAATTCCTGGTTTCCCCCAAACTTAGCCTTTAATGTTCCTACGCTATAAAGGGAATAACGAAAATTCTAAATATAAACAAGTGATTAAATCTCAAAACATCCCACAGGCATGACTCTAACCTAGCCCAAAAGCACCCCAATGAGACTGTGTAATAAATTTTGTTCCCGTAACATGCAAGTCAATTTCATAGAAACTATAAATCAGCCCTCTACTCATCATCATCACACCCAAATCAACATCCACCTATCAATCAGAATCAGCTCGTCCTAAGGGATCATGAAATATGCATGCCATGAAAATGCAACTAAATGAAAACTCACATGGTATACGAAAATAAAACAAAATGTCCTATATGAACACACGTAGATAATACGAACATAACAATCATGCATGAACTATCACTACTATGCAAACATGATATCCTATATGAACACAAAATACAACAATATATATACAACTACTAATCCCCCAAACCACCCCCAAACTTAAAATATTCAATGTCCGCATTGAATGGAAGTAAATACAAGGGATAGCAGAAAACATACCCGAAAACCGAAGCATACCCAACCATTTTTTTTTTCGCAAAAATCCCCTTTCCTTAGCAATTGGCCTCAAAACAACCGATTAAATTTAACCTCCGCATCCGGAAAAGAAAATCTCTCCACCCTCTCTGATTCACGCGCGAGTTGCCCGCGTGTGGGGCAACCTGCCCTTCTTCCAGATGCGCAGACGCTACTTGCGCCACAGGGGCGCTAGTTGCCTCACTTCCAGAAACGCAACTGCAAGTTGCGTTACAGTGCCGCAAACTGCCTTTCTTCCAGTAACGAAGGGCTAGCTGCGTTACAGCCCCGCAATTTGCCCAAAAATTCGATTTTTTTTTTCCTATACTAATGCATGGGTTGCCTCCCACGAAGCGCTCGTTTAACGTCAATAGCTTGACGTTACTTCCTCAAATCATGGCGGTTTCAAAAGAATAACTGAACCATCTTCAACAGACAAACCACTCATACGAATGTTGACATCTTGATTGCTCGCTTTCCACAAATTTCTTTCATCAGATTTCAACTTAATTTTACTACCAAACGGCCAAATCTTTTTCTTTTTCTTCTTCACACCTCTCAGGTGCTTCTCCGACTCAATCGGCTGAACAAAAATTTCTTCTTCCTTAACATCTGCTTTCCACCGTCGTAACACGTTATCATGCCCCTCTTCAAAAATCACTAACTCATTATTCAAAAGGACATACCTCAAATGTGGTGGAAGTTTCCCAAGTTTTACTTTCGAAAGATCTCGAACCGAAGAACTGTCCGACTTCTCGCTCAGCAACTGATCAAACTTCTGTCTCTGACCCGTATCAACTATATCCACACTGCAACACTCTTCATCCTCTGTTGGAAATTTCATTGCCTTGAACACATTAAAGGTGACACTCTGATCTTGCACCCTCATTGTAAGCTCTCCTTTTTGCACATCAATTAAAGTCTTTCCTGTAGCCAAGAACGGTCTTCCCAAAATTATGGGAATCTTCTTATCTTCTTCGAAATCCAAGATAACAAAATCAGCTGGGAAGATAAGCTTATCAACCTTCACCAAGACATCCTCCACTATGCCCCTCGGATGTGTGATAGATCGATCAGCCAACTGCAAAGAGATGTTAGTAGGCTTTGGCTCTGGTAGACCAAGTTGCTTGAAAACAGACAATGGCATGAGATTGATGCTAGCTCCCAAATCACATAAACACTTGCTGAATGAAAGGTTGCCAATAGTGCATGGAATTGTAAAGCTTCCTGGATCTTTAAGTTTAGGAGGCAATTTCTGTTGCAAAACAGTACTACATTCCTCCGTCAATGCCACTGTTTCAAATTCTTCCAACCTTCTCTTCCGTGACAAAATATCCTTCATGAACTTTGCATATCTCGGCATCTGCTCCAACGCTTCAACAAAAGGAATGTTAATGGACAGTTTCTTGAAGACATCCATAAATTTCTGAAACTATTTCTCTTGACTTTTCTTCAAACGTCCAGGAAATGGAGGAGGAGGATAGATCTGATTATTCTTTGAAGATTGCTCCGGAGCAACAGGTTTCTTGCTCTTCTCACCATCTAGCTGATCAGCCACTAAATCAGATTTCTCAATTTCTGGCACTACAGATTTTTCAACCTGCTGATTCTGAACATCTTCATCTTCTTCAGTTGCTGATTTAGAATCACTCGTGACTTTTCCGGATCTCAAAGTAACTGCATTGACCTGTTCATTATTGTCCCTCCTACCTGGATTAGCCATTGTATCACTAGGAAGAGTTCCTTGTTGCATATTTACCAAAGCACTTGTAATCTGCCCCAACTGGGTTTCTAAGAGCTTCTGACCAGCTTGTAAGTTCTTTACCACTATCCACATCTCATCAGATTTATCATTAGATGATTGCCCCATATGAGCCTGGGGTTGTTGCTGCTGAAATCCCGGAGGTTGATATGATGTCCTTGGAGCATAAGGCTGTTGATAGCCTTGATTGTACGGCTTCGCTTGCTGATAAGATTGTTGAGTATTTTGATTATTGGTCCAACTGAAATTGGGATGATTCCGATTATTAGGATGATAAGTAGCTGGAACTGGTGCAGCAGGTCTTTGGAAATTACTCACGAACTGTGCTGATTCAGAAGAGATAGCACACTGATTCGTCTCATGTGCGCCCGCACATAGCTCACAAACACTAGTCACCTGTTGTACTCCATAATTTGCAAGAGCATCCACCTTCATAGCAAGAGCTTTCAACTGAGCTGTAATCATTGAAGCTGTATCTACTTCCAAAATTCCTGCCACCTTGCCTTGAGGTAGCCTTTGGGTTGGATTTTGACATTCATTAGCATCCATCATCTCTATCAGTTCATAAGCTTCATCATAGCTCTTTGCCCACAGAGCTCCTCCTGATGTTGCATCTAGCAAGGGCCTAGACTGTGCTCCCAACCCATTGTAGAACCCATTAATAACCATCCAATCAGGCATGCCATGATGAGGACACTTGCGTAGCATCTCCTTGTAGCGTTCCCAAGCCTCACACAAGGTCTCGCCAGATTGCTGTTGGAATTGAGTCAACTGGTTCCTTAATGCTGCAGTTTTCGCCATAGGGAAGAATTTAGTAAGGAACTTCTGAGCAAGATCTTCCCATGTAGTAATGGAACCAGGTGGTAAAGAGTGTAGCCAGCTCTTAGCCTTATCCCTCAGAGAGAATGGGAAAAGCCTCAACCTGATAGCATCATCCGTCACACCATTACACTTGAAAGTGTCGCAGATTTCGATAAAGTCCCTAACATGCATGTTGGCATCCTCCGTAGGAGCACCCCCAAACTGGACTGAATTCTGCACCATCTGAATTGTGCCAGACTTAATCTCAAAATTGTTTGCTGCAATAGCTGGCCTAATAATGCTAGACTGGATATCATTGAGTTTCGGCTGAGAATACTCCCTCAAAGCCTTAACTGCTGCTGCATCTGCCATCTCTACAGTAGTTTCAGATTCCTCTTTATTCTCTATATTCTCTACACGACCGTCTTCTGCCAGTTTTTGTAAACGAGCTTGCGAACGTGTTTGCATACAAACTCAAGTGCCTGAAACACCACGAAACAAACAAACTAAGTAAGAATCCAAGTCAGTGAACACTAACGACCACTGATGACAAGCACATAAACTAAAATAAAAACACCGATGATCCCCGGCAGCGGAGCCAAAAACTTGTTATGCAAAATTCACGCAAGCGCACGTTGTCACAAGTAATATATGATTAAATCAAGTTCGTTCCCACAGAGATCTAGAATGGTGTTCAATTCAATTAATATGCCTATGCAACAATGTATGGTTTTAATCCACTGCTAAGACAAATAACAAATTGGATTTTTATTAACTACTAAATTAATTATCAAACTAAAGATTAACTAATTAAAGAGATTAAAATCGAATTACTAATATGAGAATAAAACATGGAATCCTAGTTTCATCATCTACTTCACTTAGAGTTGCAGCCTTTAATTAAAACATGCGATGGTTATGATATCTGATCGGATAACACGAAAAGAGTAAAAGTTACCTCTCGGTATACTAGTACCAATCTACACATACATCCACAAAAGAGATAGAAGATGAATAGGCACCTATTATGTTTAGACCCTATATCTCTATAGAATTTGAAAACATAAAGGTTGAAGCACAAGTTATCCACTTAGATCACATAGGGCAGTATAAGTATTCTCCTCTCACACCACAATCATATTGATAACAATTATGAACCTATGCTAGCATGGCAAGTTCTAAATCTCAAGATCCACTCTCGCTTCACAAGAGATTAACAATTCAATTTAGATGTTAGCTACGCATCCAAAAGCATTAAAATTGACCATACGAGGATATCAAGAATTCACCACACATAAATCTTTAAGGCATGCAAACTACTAAGCTACATAGATAAATTCACTAGGATCCCACAACAACGATTAGCCCATAATTGAACCGTTCATCATCGTGGGATTTGATGAAAACATGATAAATAACAAGATATGAATAAAAGAAGCAATAATATTAATAAACAAGAGTTTGAGAAAACAAATCTAGAACAAAGGATGAAGTAGATCTAGGTCCGTTGCTTGTCACGAGCGTTGAATCCTTCTCTCCTTTTCTCCCTTGCAAATCTAAGCTAGGTTACAATAATAAAACTATGATAATGTGTATATCTATCTATTACAATGGTAGGATGTGTTTAAATAGGCTATAAAAGTCTTCCCCAGCAAGAAAATACTAAAACAGAATTATAATAGAATTTCTGCAAGATACGTTTCCTAAACTGATTCTGTTTTCTAAGGAAAATTCGTAACTGACTTTTCTTCTATTTTCCAGAGCTGTTCCAGACGTAATTGGGCTTCTGGACCACCTTAGAATGATAGAGAATCTCGTTATCTTCGCGTGGACTGCTTACGGGCTGAAAACAGACTTATAGAACTCAAGATATGGCCCAAACAGTGAATCTCACGCGTGCAGCCCAATAAATCCGAATTTTAATAAATTAAATCTCCAAAAACGACAAAAACATCCACCATAATCAACATCCTTGTAAATCTGCACAACTAAACAAAACACATCAAAACTACAAGAAACTTGAGCCCAAGACAATCAATTTAAGCCGATTTAGAATGCTCCAAGTGGATATAAATCCACTTATCAGTGATCCTTGTCATTTTCATCTCATTTAGCATATCATATGTCACTTGAGCAAACCCATGTGTGGCAATGATTTCTCCACCCTTTCTGTATTCCAAAGAATTGTTCTTGTCATTTCCAGTTTCGTATTTTATGTCATTCTGAGAAACCTTAATTCTGATAGCATAATCCTTCAAACTGGTCAGCCCCTTGTAGTCACCCCTTCCAAATAACTTGCTAGAAACAACTTTGGTAAAAATGAAAGGTCCACCAACTTTGAATTCACATATGTCATTCTGAGAAACCTTAATTCTGATAGCATAATCCTTCAAACTGGTCAGCCCCTTGTAGTCACCCCTTCCAAATAACTTGCTAGAAACAACTTTGGTAAAAATGAAAGGTCCACCAACTTTGAATTCACATATAAACCTATATTCGTCATTAGATTTTGTTGTGACTAACTCGGAGCACAAACTCAATGCATCAAGACAATTCAGAGCATGGCCTATAAGTAAACTACCATGAGTCAACTCATCCGGCAAAGACCTAATCTCGTACAATTCAGAAAATATGCTCAATCCCTCTTTACCAAATTCATATTGATGCAAATCAGCATACTTAACCTCCATCTTCTGTATCCCTCTCATAACTCTCTTTCCCATCTTAACTCGTGGAGTTCTCCAATAAAAAACAATTAATAATTTATTCAGGAAATCGATAGTCCTGTTAACTACCTCGTTAAGCCTTTTAGATCTTCCCGGCATGTCAATGAAGCACCCATAGAGCTTAATACCAGACACCATACCACATGCAGCGACCATCTTACCGAAAGGTTGAAGCTCATATATCAAGCCTCCATATCTACCAATACTAAGAATACTCTGTAAATTTATGCTATTGGACTCAAAACACACCTCCTCCGGCTCAACTTTCCTACCTGAACTGTCATTAAATAATAACCGAGCTGATTCCATATTTCTCATTTTGCTATAACGAATCATCCCTAAATCCAGGAATAGAGGTTCTTTTTATACATGTAGTCAAATACATCAAATGACTCACCAACGCTTCTTTGCTTGCCCATGACTGAAAGTATTGCGTTTTTGTCCTCAATATATGTGTCATAGATTTCATCATAGATCTTTTTGATAGATTTCAAGTCTCCAATCAGAGTTGCAAAATGGGAACAATCATGTGTAATATTCCTTCCACTTCCATGTTCAGCACTAACACCTTCAACACCAGTTTTTGGCTCAAACCTTTCCCTCCATTTCTTTACTTTTGCACCTATATCTTCTTTAGCAGCAACAACATTACACGCTGAGATTATCATTGCAAGGTCATTTATTCTTACTTCTGTACTCCCATTCTTTTTCTTTGACATATTGGTGAAACATGTCATTTTTCGCTCATAACCACCGGGATCAAAGATAATCAAACTTTTCTCAGTAACAATGCTAGACAGATCATCCAAACCATTAATTTTTGGCAACACGTACTGTGCCTTACAACTTTGATCTCCATAATTCTTACTTTCGTCAGTGGAATTATTTTCTTCATTCTTTCTTATATGATCATCTTGTACCACCTCTTTTAAAAAACAAACATCTGGAGCCTTTCCCCTTGTGCCCTTACCTTCATCAACGGTTCTCTTCACATCAACAGATCTTAAAGATAAAGTGTATTTAGACTTTAACACCTTCCAATCTTCAATATCCTTTAGCTTGATTTCTTCGACCCTCCATTCCTCTTCACTCTCGAAACCAACAGTTTAAACCCCAATAAAAACACTGTTCACAGCTAGCATTCCGCCACTACTTCCATTTCTTCCAGTAGAATCTAATTTGCCTTCACTAAACTCAACTATCTGTCTTGGGGATTCACTTTCATCATAACTACCTTCGAAAGTACTATCACCATTTTTCTCATCAACAATTTCCTTCCAAACTTCATTGGCAATCCCTTCCGATTCATCCTCATCACTAATAGAGACATCATTATTATCATTAACTGAAATACGAGTCGACATATGAGGAGACTGACTTACTGGCTTCGAGGAGATCTCCTTACATGTCCTTGATGTATCAGCAAGGATCTCATTCATTGTCTCAAGTGTCTGCATCGTTTCTTTGCATTTGTCCACTATCTGGTGGCGAGTAGCATCGGAAATCCACATCGGTGTTTCAGACTGAATAGCTGGAGGAGTGGACGGTATGTAGGTGTCCAAAGAACACCATTTTGAGCAATAGTGTCATAGTACCAACCACGATATTGAGGATCAAAGTGCATATAGAAAGGATACTCATTATCACTTGTCGGAACCTGATTCCTAGTAACACTCTCAGTTGTATCATTTTGTGCTACTTTCCCCTCATCAAACTGAGAAATTGGTTGCAAGTAAGAAACCCCCGTTCTTTCTTTACGAATCGTAGTGTCAAAGCTCCCTTCTACACTTGTAGTTGCATCATAACCATTAACTTGATACCATTGCCCTGTATACTGGTCATACTTCCATCCCGGATATAACTTTTCCCAACACTCGATATTAAACACACTCCACTGCCTTGCAGCTTCAATTTCAGAGGAGCTAGCCGCCAAGACTCTCTCAGGACTTTCACCAAACACCTGAGGTGCATACATTTGGGGTTGTTGTAAGATGGAACCAGTAGGTGGAATTTGTGTCACAAACGCAGCGGGTGTAGGAGTAGTGGTATAAGGTTGTAATGATTGTGGTTGAGCAGGCTGGAATGATTGGGGGAGGTTTTGGTACAGTGGGTGCTGAGTTTCATCAAGGTGAGGAGTATGAGTGGTACGGTGAAATTGAGACGGTGGTGACTGAGGAGGGTGGAAGATATGTTGTGGCATTGGAGGTGGTGAATACTCTGGTGGTGGTGTATATCAATATGGATAATAGAAATTAAGGTTGTAGAACTGATTTGGGAAAGACGGACTGATATGGTTGCACCATGAATCAGCACTAACAAAACCAACCATTTCCGAGGAATGATTGGCTCTGATACCAATTTGTAACAACTAAGAACTAATTCTAAGGAAATTAAAGTTACAGACTAACTAGGAAAGC